>CM060425.1:194006421-195327138 GCA_030545235.1 Helianthus tuberosus
TTTACACCATTGTGAACCTTGCGCCTTTTTTACTCTCTGATCGAGGTTCTCGGCATTGAAAAATCTTCGGAAACTAAATCACACGTGTATATGTTGATATTTAAGAGATATACAGTCAAGAAAATCAAGGGCAATGGTGGTATATAAGCGGATTAGACACCAAAAAAAACACTCAACAAATGGCTACAATTTAAGGAATGTATTTAGTGATGGCATCAGATTCCTAATTGATGGAGAAAGGTCTGGTGGCAAGAAAAGCTGCTTCTCGGAGGTTGTCGAGTGTTTTCGCTAGATGATTCCATTCTTTGGTGGTTGGTTTGGCCCTTGTTCCTGTAACTCGAATCCTAGCCCGGTATATCCCATTTTAATTTTACACCATTGTGAACCTTACGCCTTTTTTACTCTCTGATAGAGGTTCTCGGCATTGAAAAATCTTCGTAAACTAAATCACACGTGTATATGTTGACATTTAAGAGATATACAGTCAAGAAAATCAAGAGCAATGGTGATATATATGCGGATTAGACACCAAAAAAAAACCACTCAACAAATGGCTACAATTTAAGGAATGTGTTTTGTGACGGCATCAGATTCCTAATTTATGAAGAAAGGTCTGGTGGCAAGAAAAGCTTCTTCTAGGAGGTTGTCAAGTGTTTTCGCTCCACGATTCCATTCTTGGGTGGGTGGTTTGGCCCTTGTTCCTGTAACTCGAATCTTTGCCCGGTATATCCCATTTATATATGCGGATTAGACACAAAAAAAAAAAACACTCAACAAATGGCTACAATTTAAGGAATGTGTTTAGTGACAGCATTAGATTCCTAATAGATGGAGAAAGGTCTGGTGGTAAGTAAAGCTGCTTCTCGGAGGTTGTCGAGTGTTTTCGCTAGATGATTCCATTCTTGGGTGGTTGGTTTGGCCCTTGTTCCTGTAACTCGAATCCTAGTCCGGTATATCCCATTTTAATTTTACACCATTGTGAACCTTACGCCTTTTTTACTCTCTGATCGAGGTTCTCGGCATTGAAAAATCTTCGGAAACTAAATCACACGTGTATATGTTGATATTTAAGAGATATACAGTCAAGAAAATCGAGGGCAATGGTGATATATAAGCGGATTAGACACAAAAAAAAAAAACACTCAACAAATGGCTACAATTTAACGAATGTATTTAGTGATGGCATCAGATTCCTAATTGATGGAGAAAGGTCTGGTGGCAAGAAAAGCTGCTTCTCGGAGGTTGTCGAGTGTTTTCGCTGGATGATTCCATTCTTTGGTGGTTGGTTTGGCCCTTGTTCCTGTAACTCGAATCCTAGCCCGGTATATCCCATTTTAATTTTACACCATTGTGAACCTTACGCCTTTTTTACTCTCTGATAGAGGTTCTCGGCATTGAAAAATCTTCGTAAACTAAATCACACGTGTATATGTTGACATTTAAGAGATATACAGTCAAGAAAATCAAGAGCTATGGTGATATATATGCGGATTAGACACCAAAAAAAACCACTCAACAAATGGCTACAATTTAAGGAATGTGTTTTGTGACGGCATCAGATTCCTAATTTATGGAGAAAGGTCTGGTGGCAAGAAAAGCTGTTTCTAGGAGGTTGTCAAGTGTTTTCGCTCGACGATTCCATTCTTGGGTGGGTGGTTTGGCCCTTGTTTCTGTAACTCGAATCCTTGCCCGGTATATCCCATTTATATATGCGGATTAGACACACAAAAAAAAAACACTCAACAAATGGCTACAATTTAAGGAATGTGTTTAGTGACAGCATTAGATTCCTAATTGATGGAGAAAGGTCTGGTGGTAAGTAAAGCTGCTTCTCGGAGGTTGTCGAGTGTTTTCGCTAGATGATTCCATTCTTGGGTGGTTGGTTTGGCCCTTGTTCCTGTAACTCGAATCCTAGCCCGGTATATCCCATTTTAATTTTACACCATTGTGAACCTTGCGCCTTTTTTACTCTCTGATCGAGGTTCTCGGCATTGAAAAATCTTCGGAAACTAAATCACACGTGTATATGTTGATATTTAAGAGATATACAGTTAAGAAAATCAAGGGCAATGGTGGTATATAAGCGGATTAGACACCAAAAAAAACACTCAACAAATGGCTACAATTTAAGGAATGTATTTAGTGATGGCATCAGATTCCTAATTGATGGAGAAAGGTCTGGTGGCAAGAAAAGCTGCTTCTCGGAGGTTGTCGAGTGTTTTCGCTAGATGATTCCATTCTTTGGTGGTTGGTTTGGCCCTTGTTCCTGTAACTCGAATCCTAGCCCGGTATATCCCATTTTAATTTTACACCATTGTGAACCTTACGCCTTTTTTACTCTCTGATAGAGGTTCTCGGCATTGAAAAATCTTCGTAAACTAAATCACACGTGTATATGTTGACATTTAAGAGATATACAGTCAAGAAAATCAAGAGCAATGGTGATATATATGCGGATTAGACACCAAAAAAAACCACTCAACAAATGGCTACAATTTAAGGAATGTGTTTTGTGACGGCATCAGATTCCTAATTTATGAAGAAAGGTCTGGTGGCAAGAAAAGCTTCTTCTAGGAGGTTGTCAAGTGTTTTCGCTCCACGATTCCATTCTTGGGTGGGTGGTTTGGCCCTTGTTCCTGTAACTCGAATCCTTGCCCGGTATATCCCATTTATATATGCGGATTAGACACAAAAAAAAAACCACTCAACAAATGGCTACAATTTAAGGAATGTGTTTAGTGACAGCATTAGATTCCTAATTGATGGAGAAAGGTCTGGTGGTAAGTAAAGCTGCTTCTCGGAGGTTGTCGAGTGTTTTCGCTAGATGATTCCATTCTTGGGTGGTTGGTTTGGCCCTTGTTCCTGTAACTCGAATCCTAGCCCGGTATATCCCATTTTAATTTTACACCATTGTGAACCTTATGCCTTTTTTACTCTCTGATAGAGGTTCTCGGCAATGAAAAATCTTCGTAAACTGAATCACACGTGTATATGTTGATATTTAAGAGATATACAGTCAAGAAAATCAAGGGCAATGGTGATATATATGCGGATTAGACACAAAAAAAACACTCAACAAATGGCTACAATTTATGGAATGTTTTTAGTGACGGCATCAGATTCCTAATTGATGGAGAAAGGTCTGGTGGCAAGAAAAGCTGCTTCTAGGAGGTTGTCAAGTGTTTTCGCTCGACAATTCCATTCTTGGGTGGTTGGTTTGGCCCTTGTTCCTGTAACTCGAATCCTAGCCCGGTATATCCCATTTTAATTTTACACCATTGTGAACCTTACGCCTTTTTTACTCTCTGATTGAAATTCTCGGCATTGAAAAATCTTCGTAAACTAAATTACACGTGTATATGTTGACATTTAAGAGATATACAGTCAAGAAAATCAAGGGCAATGGTGATATATATGCGGATTAGACACACTGATGGCATCCCTTGTTACCCTGATGTTGCTGCTGATTTTGTGGAGCTTGTGGCTGCTGTTGTCGGTTCTGGTTTGCAGGACGTGAGATTCTAAAATCTTTGGCTCCATGACCAAGCTTGTTGCATCTCTGATAACGATCTTTGTTGCATTTCCCGCTGTGGTGCAAATTACATCGATTGCACTTAGGGTGGTTTCCCTCGTATCCACCCTGATTTCGATTACCAAAAGACTGATGACTGGGCTCCTGTACTCATCCGTTTTTTCGCTGCTGCGACTGAGACTGAACCGAAGTGGAACCCTTGCTCGAATTCCATCCCACTTGCGTTTGTTGTCACTCCAACTTATGAATGTCATCACGATTGCAATATTCCTCTTTGATCCGTTCCTTGAAGGTGTTCCATGGGGTGGCATTAGCAGCAACCAAACCCCAACATTTGGACCTGAGCGTTCCACCACGTGAGCGCTATACCCTCGAGAGTACCGGTAGCATACTTCACTCTGCGAGCCTCAGGGCATTCACACATCTCGAAAACAGATTCGAGCTTTTCAAACCAGTGGAGGAGACCTACAGCTGCTTCAGTGCCGCTAAAAGTATTAGGACGACAGTCCATGAAAGTTTTGAACGTGCACACAGGTGGCTGAGCGTGTTGACCTGTCGTGTACGTAAGAGTGAACATACTTAAGCACGAGTGTTGGTTTACGAGAGTAGGATCTAAAGATCCTAGAGTAAGTGGTGATGGCAGGTTACACGTCCTGCCTGGGCAGCTGCGAGTGCTGCAGTAACTTGTTCAGTGATCGAAGCCGCCAACTGGGCTTGAGTTAGGTTAACGCGTCCACTCATGATCTTGATATCAAGGAGAACATGAGTGAGAGAGGTTCGCGAAAGTGCGATGACAAAAGAGAGTAAGCACATAAGTGTTTCAATCAACAGTTGTTACGTTTATCTAAGCATACCATGAGCAAAGTTCTATGTAATCTAGCATGCAGGCAATGTAAACATAAATCGTATCACCTAGAATGTTGAGTCTTGCACGTGGAGCGAAGCGTCGTTGTGGATCGTTGAGCACTGTACAGGTTATAGTCTGGTTTTAACAAAACTTTTTCCCTTATTAAAACCAAGTTCACTATAACCAATGGCTCTGATACCAATCTGTCACACCCCCAAAATCCACACGCGGAGTATCACTGCCTGGAGGCGTGACTGACCAGGATCAAGCCACCAATCATATTGAACAAGCATATAAGTAAACATAATTCAACCAACAATATGAAAGGTGTCCAAAAAAAAAACTAAAGCATAGTTAAGTGTTTAGCGGAAGCATAGTTGTTAAATACGAAATAAGGTAATGTTCATAGTATGGCACACACTGCCATATCCCACAACGACTGCTCCTCCCTGTGCAAGCTCCATAAGTACCTAATGACCTGCAAGGCATGTAGCAACGAATCAACAACAAAGTTGAGCGAGTTCACAGTTGGTTGTTTGGTTATAGTATTCATTTCGTAAATCGTATGTTCGTTTTGTAAACCATGTATCGTATTAATCCGTAGCGCGGCCAATCCAGGCATGTGTGCGATGATTAGTGGGGGCTTCCCATGTGTTACTAGACCACGCGTATCGACTGCTACGAAAATGTAAGAGGTGCCCTAAGTCAATGTCTATCAGCATTGACCCTTTACCCATAGTCCATTAGTACACGCCCGTCCGACTGGCACGGTGTAAGGTTTGTTAAACCTAATAGCGCTATTAACTAATGACCCGCTCGCCATAGGCCTCGGCGATTAAGTCGATAAATGAGGGACTTCCTTTGATAGAGGTGATGGTCTTATGATCATGTACGTAGGCTTTACGTACGTGCCCTTAAATCCGAGGACAGTAGTAAGTATAACTGTACGTAGGTTTTACGTACGTGCCCTTCAATCCGAGGACAGTAATAATTAGTTTAATAGTAATGGTTTTACGAGTAGTTATTCAATCCCATTCCCAACCCCTGGGAATCCCATGCCTTGGCTAGTGTGAACTCACCTTGGTTTGCTCGGTATGCTAAGTTAAGTGCTCACAAGAAATCAGTCAAGTCCTATAGTGCACACGTATACTCAATCAGTTTAGGTTCGTAACGATTCGCATGTATTCTAATGTCACATATTGTGTTTGGCAGTTAATCATCATGCAACACAAACAGTTAATCGCATCCGTACAGTTCATGTGCCACATCACTGTCCTTTGCGGTTTATTCTAATATAACTATCCAATCATACACTTAACAGAGTTGCATACTTTAACAGAGTCAAATAAAGTTAACAGAGTTAATTGGCTAACAAGGTTAATTAATTAACAGGGTTAATCAACTTGGCTTAACAGAGTTAATAGAGAGTTTCCTCCTTAACAGAGTTAACATGTTTTAACAGTGTCAATAACTTAATAAGGTTACAAGCTTAAAAGAGATTCATATACTTTACATACTTAACACAGTCGACATGTTTAACTGAGATATTTGACTTAACAGATATAACAGTTGGTCCACATCAACTTTGGGCCGAAAACACTTGGGCCGAAAACCCCAAGATGTTTTCGTTGGATATGGTTTTCGTTGAGGGGAGGTGTTTTCGTCGACTTCAATCATCATCATCAACAACACAGTCACGCACAACAACAACAACCCTAATTAACACTATCAGGTTCATGGTCCATCCCCAACGAAATCATTAAATCATATATCCTTTCTTTAATCAATACCCTATGAATAACAAGAACAACTAGTCGAATAGGATAGGGTGATCACATGCAACTAGCTGACAATTTCTATGCCATTCACATGCAAAACATAAACTTGGCTGCACTCTCTATACAATCCACCTAATAAATGTTATCATGCAATTGTCAGTTATGATGAGACCCTTATACATGTGCGATTCAAGTTTACTAAAACAATAAATCTGGATCAACAACACATCCGAATATTTATTCTTGTCATAGTCGTAATCATCACGTTACACGCATTATTATTCAACAATTAAAGTCGTTTCCAATCAGGCTCATGATGTCACGGTTCAATTATATCATACATACTCACGTGTGAATCATGCTGATCAAGTTTATGCACAATCAAGACAATCAATCAAAACCGTACATACTTTTGCTAAACATCAGCACTTAAAGAACAATCCAGTAATAATAATAAACATGGTGCGGATTTACTAACCAAGACTTTGATAATCGAGTGATATCTCACGCGGAGGAGAGGTTGGTCTACTGCCGTCGATGACCTTTAGGGAGGAAAGGAAATAGGGTTTGTTCTTATTTTGTGATCACATTTGTTCACGTAAACATGTAGTTAAATGGTCAAGAACTGGGCCACCTATATTTGCTAAACTATTAGTGATTTGGGCCAATCTTACATGCTAACCAAAACAGTAGTTTGGGCCGGTTTCAAACCAATGGCCGATTTCTAACCAATACATAATTTATTATTTAATCCAGTTATAGTTTATGACAACGCATATCAAGCATCAACGATTAACATATTACAAACGTGCACAGTTGTGAAACAAACAAGTCGTGTCAACAAACAATCTAAACAATAAACGTGTAATAGTGCGAAGATGGAATCTTGGAAACTCGAGTTATCACATTATCCCCCACTTGAAAGAAATTTCGTCCCGAAATTTAGCACGTGGTTACTAAGGAAGCTAGTTGTGTTGTATAGTTTACTGGTTTTCCTGGGGTGTCACATCATCCCCTCATTGATTTGGAATTTCTTCCCGAAATTCTGTAGTAGCTTCAGCCTCAGTAGTGGTTGCACTGTTTCCGAATAACTGGGGATACTTGAGTTTCATTTGATCTTCTCGTTCCCAGGTGAACTCTGGGCCACGACGGGAGTTCCAACGAACTTGAACAAGAGGTATTCTAGTGTTCTTGAGGACCTTAACATCCCGGTCCATGATTTCTACTGGTTCCTCGACGAATCGCAGCTGATCGTCGATATTGAGTTCCTTCAAAGGAACTATGAGGGTCTCATCTGACAGACACTTCTTCAGATTCGACACGTGAAAGACGTTGTGAACTGCACTGAGTTCAGCTGGTAAGTTCAGTCTGTAGGTCACCTTGCCTATTTTCTCTATGATTTTGAATGGTCCAACATATCGTGGGTTAAGTTTGCCTCGTTTGCCAAAACGAACCACACCCTTCCAGGGTGAGACTTTGAGTAGTACCCGCTCCCCAACCTGGAGCTCGAGTGGTTTCCTGCCCTTATCGGCGTAGCTTTTCTGACGGTCACGAGCTGCCGCCATTCGTTGTCGTATTTGAGCAATTCGTTCTGTTGTGTCTACCACCAGTTCTGGACCAGTGATCTGACTATCTCCCACCTCTGCCCAACAAAGAGGTGACCGGCATTTACGCCCGTACAATGCCTCAAACAGAGCAGCTTTAATGCTGGTGTGTAGCTGTTATTGTACGAAAATTCCACAAGTGGCAGATGCTTTTCCCAGCCATTGCCAAAGTCAATCACACATGCCCTAAGCATGTCTTTAAGGGTCTGGATGGTGCGTTCAGACTGCCCATCCGTCTGAGGGTGATAAGCCATGCTCATGTCTAACGAGAGCCAAAAGATTTGTGCATTGCTTGCCACAGCTCTGAAGTAAAACGTGCGTCACGATCAGAGATAATGGAGGTGGGCACCCCGTGCCTTGAGACAACTTCCTTAAGATATACATCTGCTAGTGTGGAGAATTTATCCGTTTCCTTGATAGCCAAG
The DNA here is from genome assembly GCA_030545235.1 of Helianthus tuberosus. Classification (NCBI taxonomy): domain Eukaryota; kingdom Viridiplantae; phylum Streptophyta; class Magnoliopsida; order Asterales; family Asteraceae; genus Helianthus; species Helianthus tuberosus. The sequence continues at coordinate 194,014,608 of CM060425.1, forward strand.
AAGTGTGCAGACTTAGTGAGTCGATCCACGATCACCCAAATAGTATCATTCCCACATTGAGATCTAGGCAGGCCAGTAACAAAATCCATGGAAATTTGCTCCCATTTCCATTGTGGTATCTCAGGTTGTTGGAGTGGGCCCGATGGTTTCTGATATTCAGTCTTGACTCTCGCACAAGTCAAGCACTTGCTGACGTAAGTTGCTATATGAGCTTTCATGCTAGGCCACCAATATGTAGTTTTGAGATCGTGGTACATCTTATCTGAACCAGGATGTACTGAGTAACGAGACTTATGAGCTTCATCCATTACAAGCTCGCGTAAGTTGCCATAGAGTGGGACCCAAATGCGTCCTGTTACGTAGTAGGCGACGTCTGCCTTTTGTTCTAACCGTTGCCTTGAGCCGCGTAGGGCTTCAGGCCTGATTTTTTCTGGTTTCAATGCTTCTACCTGAGCATCTCGTATCCGTGAAGGAAGACTAGACTGAATAGTGATTTGCAACGCTCGTACACGCCTAGGTGTAGTATCCTTTCGACTGAGGGCGTCGGCCACCACATTGTCTTTGCCCGGATGGTACTTTATAGCACATTCGTAATCGTTTAGTAATTCGACCCATCGACGTTGTCGCATGTTCAACTCTTTCTGCTTGAAGATATACTCGAGACTCCTGTGATCGGTGTAGATGGTGCACTTGGTGCCATACAGGTAATGTCGCCATATCTTGAGTGCAAAAACAACAGCTCCCAGCTCTAAATCATGTGTTGTGTAATTCCGTTCGTGAATCTTAAGTTGGCGCGAAGCATAAGCAATGACTTTATCCCGTTGCATCAACACACATCCAAGACCTTGGACAGATGCGTCGCAGTAGACTACAAAATCGTCCGTGCCTTCAGGCAATGAGAGGATAGGTGCACTACAAAGTCTATCCTTTAAATGCTGAAACGCTGTTTCCTGTGTATTACCCCAACGGTAAGCAACACCTTTCTGTGTCAGTAGTGTAAGCGGCTGTGCAATCTTTGAGAAGTCTTTGATGAACCATCTGTAATAACCCGCCAAACCCAAGAATTGGCGTATTTCGGTTGGTGTACGAGGTGCAGGCCAGTTCTTGATCGAATCTACCTTGGATGGATCAACATGAATCCCATCCTTGTTTACCAGGTGGCCTAGAAAGTGGACTTCACGAAGCCAGAAGTCGCATTTTGAAAACTTGGCGTACAGTTGTTCCGTTCGAAGAAGTTTCAAAATAAGTCGTAAATGATGCTCGTGTTCCTCCTGACTCTTTGAATAGATCAGGATGTCGTCGATGAAAACAATGACGAACTTGTCAAGATAAGGTTTGCACACCCTGTTCATAAGATCCATGAAAACCGCAGGCGCGTTTGTTAGCCCGAATGGCATGACCAGAAACTCGTAGTGGCCGTAGTGTGTTCTGAATGCTGTTTTGGAGACGTCCTCATCCCGGACTCTCATTTGATGGTAGCCTGACCTCTGATCTATCTTTGAATAGTAGCTCGACCCTTGCAACTGGTCGAATAAGTCATCAATGCGTGGAAGAGGATAGCGATTCTTCACAGTCACCCTGTTAAGTTCACGGTAGTCGATGCACATTCTGAAAGTTCCGTCTTTCTTCTTCACGAATAGCACTGGAGCTCCCCAGGGCGAAGAGCTAGGACGAATAAAACCCTTATCCAAGAGTTCTTGCAGTTGCGTAGAGAGTTCTTTCAACTCTGATGGAGCTAAGCGATACGGTGCACGAGCTATGGGTGCTGCTCCAGGAGCTAGCTCGATTTGGAATTCGACCTGGCGATGAGGCGGAGGACCAGGTAACTCCTCAGGGAATACCTCAGGATAGTCGCGTACAATCGGAAAATCTTCTATCTTTTTATCTTTCTTCGAGATGTCAGTGACGAGAGCCTTAAGGAAAGAGATGATGCTTACAACAGCACCACTCTTGTCGCCACGAATCATGAGAGGTTCATCACCTGGGCGAGGAATACGGACAATCTTCTCGTTGCAAATAATCTCTGCTTGGTGTTGGGATAACCAGTTCATACCAATAACGATGTCGAAACCATCATACGTTGGGGTCATTCCTAGCATTACCCTGACCAATCACGAACACTCGACCCCCGGCACCATTGCCGTCGTTATTACCCCCGTTGTTGTCTCCATTATGGTTCCCGTTTCCTTGGTTGTGGTTCTGATTCTGGTTCTGGTTCAACTGTGGAGAGTGTCTCTTGAAGTGACCTTCAGCACCACACTGATGGCATCCCTTGTTACCCTGATGTTGCTGCTGATTTTGTGGAGCTTGTGGCTGCTGTTGTCGGTTCTGGTTTGTAGGACGTGAGATTCTAAAATCTTTGGCTCCATGACCAAGCTTGTTGCATCTCTGATAACGATCTTTGTTGCACTTCCCGCTGTGGTGCAAATTACATCGATTGCACTTAGGGTGGTTTCCCTCGTATCCACCCTGATTTTGATTACCAAAAGACTGATGACTGGGCTCCTGTACTCATCCGTTTTTTCGTTGCTGCGACTGAGACTGAACCGAAGTGGAACCCTTGCTCGAATTCCATCCCACTTGCGTTTGTTGTCACTCCAACTTATGAATGTCATCACGATTGCAATATTCCTCTTTGATCCGTTCCTTGAAGGTGTTCCATGGGGTGGCATTAGCAGCAATTTCTATGCCATTCACATGCAAAACATAAACTTGGTTGCACTCTCTATACAATCCACCTAATAAATGTTATCATGCAATTGTCAGTTATGATGGGACCCTTATACATATGCGATTCAAGTTTACTAAAACAATAAATCTGGATCAACAACACATCCGAATATTTATTCTTGTCATAGCCGTAATCATCACGTTACACGCATTATTATTCAACAATTAAAGTCGTTTCCAATCAGGCTCATGATGTCACGGTTCAATTATATCATACATACTCACGTGTGAATCATGCTGATCAAGTTTATGCACAATCAAGACAATCAATCAAAACCGTACATACTTTTGCTAAACATCAGCACTTAAAGAACAATCCAGTAATAATAATAAACATGGTGCGGATTTACTAACCAAGACTTTGATAATCGAGTGATATCTCACGCGGAGGAGAGGTTGGTCTACTGCCGTCGATGACCTTTAGGGAGGAAAGGAAATAGGGTTTGTTCTTATTTTGTGATCACATTTGTTCACGTAAACATGTAGTTAAATGGTCAAGAACTGGGCCACCTATATTTGCTAAACTATTAGTGATTTGGGCCAATCTTACATGCTAACCAAAACAGTAGTTTGGGCCGGTTTCAAACCAATGGCCGATTTCTAACCAATACATAATTTATTATTTAATCCAGTTATAGTTTATGACAACGCATATCAAGCATCAACGATTAACATATTACAAACGTGCACAGTTGTGAAACAAACAAGTCGTGTCAACAAACAATCTAAACAATTAACGTGTAATAGTGCGAAGATGGAATCTTGGAAACTCGAGTTGTCACACTTCATACCGTTCAATTTTAAAAGATATTGAATACGAGTTTTATCAAACGCTTTGGTATGTAAATCAGCTTTTTGTTCGTCAGTGTGGATTTTCTCAATTCGTATCAACTTCTTCTCGAAACAGTCTCGGATGAAGTGATGACGAATTTCAATGTGCTTTGTTTTAGCGTGATGAACAGGATTTTTTGTAATGTTTATCGCTGCCTCATTATCAACAAAGATAGGGGTGTTAAGAAATTGCAAACCGTAGTCTCGCATCTGTTGCTGGATCCACAAGATCTGAGAGCAGCAGCTGCTAGCAGATACATACTCGGCTTCACATGTGGATAAAGCTACAGAGGTCTGCTTCTTGCATTGCCAGGTGACGAATCGTGGTCCGAAAAACTGGCACCCCACTGTTGTTGACTTAGCGTTCACTTTGCAGCATCCGAAATCAGAATCAGAATACCCTTCGAGCGTGAAATCGCCTTCTCTTGGATACCACAACCCCAATGATAGAGTTCCTTTCAGATAGCGTAATATCCGTTTCACAATCACCATATGCGAAGCTCTGGGGCTTGACTGAAACCTAGCTGCGAGGCAGGTTGGATACATGATATAGGGTCTAGAAGCTGTCAAATACATCAGCGATCCGATCATGGAACGATATAACGTTTCATCCACCTTCTCTCCGGTGAGATCAAGGTTTATCCCATGGTTCGTCGCTAACGGGGTGGAAGCTGGAGTAGTCCCGGACATCCCAAATTTCTCTAAGATATCATGAACATACTTCGTCTGATGTATGAATATTCCCTTAGGCAGTTGATCAATCTGAAGTCCCATGAAGAATTTCATCTCACCCATTGATGACATTTCAAATTTTTGATTCATAACTCTTTCAAAATCTTTGCACAGATTTTCATTTGTTGACCCAAATATGATATCGTCCACGTATATTTGAACTATCAGAAGATGTCCGTCGACTTCTTTGGTGAAGAGAGTGGCATCCACTTTTCCACGGATGAAGCTGTTGGCAAGCAGATGTTGAGACAATGTCTCATACCAGGCTCTCAGGGCCTGGTGTAAACCATACAGCGCTTTATCCAGTAAATAGACCTTGTCTTTGTGGATTGGATCGGTGAAGCCCGGTGGCTGTCCGACATATACCTCCTCTTTTACCTTCCCGTAGAGAAAAGCCGATTTAACATCTAACTGAAAAACTTTAAAACCTTTCCAAGATGCAAATGCTAGGAAGATTCTGATCGCTTCAAGTCTAGCAACCGGAGCATACACTTCAGTGAAATCTATACCCTATTGCTGACTAAAGCCCTGGACTACGAGTCGAGCTTTGTTACGAATAATAACCCCTCGATCGTCTCTTTTACACTTAAACACCCATTTGGTATTTATCTTCCTATGACTATCAGGTAAGTCTACCAATTTCCACACTCCCAATTTCTCAAACTGACTCAGCTCCTCTTGCATCGCATTGACCCAAGAATCTTCAGTTAGTGCTTCTTTGTATGTTCGCGGCTCAATCTGCGAAATAAAACAACTAAGTGAAAACTCAGTTTGTAACGGAGTGACTGTAGAATAAAAACAAGTAAGGCTTTGGTCAATTTGTCGTCTAGTGCGGACGCCTGATTGCAATTCTCTAATTATCAACTCTTCTGGATGGTACGAAGGAGTTCTCGGCATCACCTCGCCTGGAACATCTACCTCGCCTTGCAAATTTGTGACATTCTGATTTGCACCTTGTTCACTGACTGGAATTGTTTGACCTGAAATCTGGATCTGCTCCCCCTCAGAGTCTGAATCACTACAATCGAATATAGATCTATCATCAGATTCTATATTTTCATTGACTGCCGTCTGATTGTCAAGAGTTTGCTGAATATCATCATGTTCTCCAGCATTACTAGGACCAGCTTCATCGTCATTAGAAGCTCGATATTGACGTCTAGAAGGCTCAGCTGGGAATCTTTCTTGTGATTCTTCATATTTCCTCAGAATATCCAACTCGTTAAAGAAATCTAGTTCTTCTTCTATGTCGAATGAATCCCACAGAGTATCATAATTGAAACGCCATGAGTCGCTGGGATTCTGAGGTGGCATAGTATAACTTTGACACTCAACATTATGTGCTTCGATGATCCGCTTCAAGCTTGGAACAAAGACTCGTTTCAATGGAGTTGCATAACCCACGAAAATTCCTTCAATGCTCTTTGCACCAAATTTGCCATAAGGTTCTAGAACGGTGCAGGGAGACCCAAACAGTTCCAGATACTTCAGGTTAGGTTTGCGGTTATTGATCAGCTCGAAACATGTCTTGTTGAATTTCTTCACTGTAAGAACCCGGTTGAGTGTATAGCAAGCGGCTGACACTGCTTCTGCCCAAAAGTTGACTGGTAATTTCGAATCAGCAAGCATTGTCCTGGCCGTTTCAATTAGCGTCCTGTTCTTTCTTTCTGCTACTCCATTTTGTTGCGGAGTGTAAGGAGCACTAAATTCTTGCAATATACCTCTCTCATCACAATATTCTTCCATCTTGTTGTTCTTAAACTCTGTACCGTTGTCACTCCTGATTCTTCTGATTCGAGTTTGGTACAAGTTTTCAATCTTTCTGAACAATGTCATCAAACTTTCAAATGTCTCATCCTTTGACTTCAGAAATGATACCCATGAAAATCTCGAGTAGTCGTCTGTTACTACTAGACAGTAGAGATCACCAGTTATACTTTTGACGTTCACTGGACCAAAAAGATCCATATGAAGTCTCTCTAACGGTGTCGAGACTGAGTTAACCTTCTTCCCAGGGTGAGATTTCTTCTTTTGCTTGCCTTTGATACAGCTAATACACTCCCCCTCAAGATGAAAACCTTTAACATGAACACCAATTACTAAGTCGTTATGCACCAGGTGATTCATTTTTCTCAGGTGAATGTGGCCCATCTTTCGATGCCACAATTGCGATTCTTTTTCTGTGGCTCTTGACATAAAACAGTGAGCCTGACCCATGGTAGTAGTTACTACACTCATGTCCAACACGTACAGATCGTTGACTCTAGGTGCTCTCATGATAACCCACTCTTCGGGAACAACAAATCCTGGTTTCAAAATCAAACATTCCTTATTAGTAAAGTGCGTTGTATACATACGATCACAGATCTGAGAAATACTCAGAAGATTGTTTTCAAGCTCGGCGATGTAGTTAACTCTTGCAAACATGACAATTCCATTAGATAGAGTTCCTTCACCAACTATTCGACCACCTTGATTGCCTGCAAATCCCACATATCCTCCATTAAACCCTAGAACATCGTACAGTAGGATCTTCTTCCCCGTCATGTGCCGAGAAGCTCCACTATCCATAATCCAACGTGAAACGGATCTTGGAAGCTCCTGCACATATCACAAACACTTAGTTAGATTTTGATGCCACCCAAGCCTCTTTTGACTCAGGTAGCTTGACTTTGAGGTGATTTTTTGCAGTGTAAAGTGGAGGAAAATTTTTGTCATTCATCTTTAAGCTCTCTTCAGACCCAATCTCAACCTCTTTGTATAAAAAGAAATCATTTTTAGGAGGTTGATCAGATGAGTGGTCTTTCTTTGGTACATACTTCTTCTCAGAAGTAGTAGACTTTTGTTTTTCAAGTTCCTCATAGTAATCCACAGGAACATTCATCTTTACCAGAGTGGTAGAGGATGATTGTTTTTCCATCTCAGAAACCTTTGGTTTTGGAGAACTTGATTTCTTTTCAACTGATTTTGGCGTCCATGCTTGTTGAGGCGAAGCAACCCGTTTGTAAAATTTATCAGTTTTAGTTACCACATTCTTTACGGATTCAGTTTTGAATTTGGTGTTTTCATTTTTCAAAACTTTCTTCTCAACAATCATTGGAGCTTTGCCTTTTGCATTAACTTTCCTTTTCTAACTCTCAACAACTTCAGACTCAGGCTTTAAGTTGGTGCACTTTCATGCAATGTGTCCAACTTTGTTGCATTTAAAACATGTACGTGTGTCAGCTACCCGACTTGTGCCTTCGGTCTGAGGCTGTGAGGCCTTCTTTTCAAAAAACTCCTCATTTGATTTTGAAAATATTTCAGATTCCTGCTCAGAATGAAAACTTGAGCTTTTCACAAATACCTTTTTCTCAACAAACTTTTTGTTTTGAAAGTTCCTTCTTTGATAATTCTTACCTCCCTGTTATCCACCCGACCATCTGTTTTGATTGTTTTTAGAAAAGCGTGGCGGTACAATAGGTTTTTTGTAATAAGCTTTATCTTTTTCAAAGTTTAATTGCCTTTTGGAACGTTTCAAACCTTCGATCTCAGACACATCAATTTCAACCAATTTAAACACATTTTTCAACTTGTCAACATTCACATTTTCCAAAGGAAATTCAAGATCCGAATACAACTTATCCGATCCCGACATCTTCTACATCACAATATTAGGTTCTTCACTTAAATTGTTTTTGGATGTTGATTTCGGAATATATTTGTCCAAGAAACATTCTTCATCCGCAGTTGAGTCACTTTCAGATTTCAAAACACTTTCAACCATACTCTTAACAACTTTGGACTTAACACTATCTTCATCGGATGATGAAGTGAATGTGACGTCAATTGATTCTGGAAGTTTAACCTCATTTGTGTCATTATCGTTAAACAACCCGGACTTTTTCTTAGAAAAATTATTCAATACTGGCGGTGGAACCTGATGATACCCAACCCCATTTCCGTCCTAATAAACATCTTCGCCAGCTTTGTTCTTCCCGATTGGATTAGGAATGATATGTTGAAGAACAAAACTTGCGGAGTTGTAACTGTTGAGTTTCAGATTGATGCGTTTATTCTCAATCTTAGCTTCCTGAAACTGAAGCTTCAAATTAGCAATCTCATCCAGCTGTTGGTTGATTTGCTTTTCTTTCGACTGAAGTACTCCTGTCAGTTGGAGATTTTCTTTAAATGTTTTATCATTTCTTTCATCAGAATCTTTTACCGTTCTTTTTAACTTCAAGTAATTTTCAGAAAGTTGACGGTTTTCAAGAACTAATTTTTCATTTTCTTTCCTGATTTGTTCTACATCAATTTTATCATTTTCAAGTTTATCAGTTAACTCTTTTATTCAGTCATTTGAAGCTTTTACCAATTTATCACTATTTAAAATCTGATTTTCAACTTCTCTGACTCTTTCTGTCAGCTATTTAGTCTTTTTACCACTGAGGTAAGCAAGTGTGCTTCAAACCTTGCAGTCTTTCCTGCAATTTTTGCAGTCACTTTGACTTTCTGCTTTATCAGTCTTACCTGACTCATGTGTTGAATCATTATAACTGAACTTGCTTTTTGACTCAGTTCTGGACATAGTATCTACCTCTAACTCTTTCGCTGCAAGAACTTTGTTAGCCATTTTCTTCAAATTTTCTGCTGTGAATTCTTTCGTCGTGTCGATTATCCCATCATCGATCTTTTACGACTGTAGCTCCTTTTCTTTCTCTACATCACTTCCCCACCACAATCTTTTATTTGCTTCTTCCTCTTCTGTAATTTGCTCAATCAGAGTCTGGACAAGAAGTGTTGATGGTTCCACAAGTATATTTCCCTTAGGATCCAAATAGCATTCTCTGTCAGCGTCCCATCTTTTCGCGTTTTTTGCCTCTTTCCATGCACGAAAATGTCTGTCTATCATTGTTAAGGCTAAACTCTTTCTGTTGACATATTTTACTTCCTCTGATCGGGTATCTTTCCAAGGAACAATTTTTTCCGTGAAGGCATATCCCACTGCGTCTTCTTCTGGTAACACATCACTCCAATCATATCCCTCATCGTCATGGATAACAGCTAATGCTCTTGACTTTTCTTTGGGAGCATCTTCTATCTGCTTCATTCTGGGAGATTCTGCTTTGTTTTGATGATAGATTGCTCTTTTTTAATAATCTTCATGGAAAGGCTTGGCTATTTCATCAGCGGCTGCATTTTGACATTCTTGTTTAAAATTCCCCTTTTGCTTGCATTTAAAGCATGTAACCTTCGATTTATCAAAACCTAGCTTCGTTGAAGGTCCGCCAATGGAGTGTCTGCCTGTTATCTCCATGAATCTCTGAGCCCTTCTGACCGCACTTGCCATACACCATCTTATATCAATTAACTCCATCTCTTCAGGGTCTATTTGATCATAATCTTCCTTGGTGAGATTTGTGTTTCCGATCTTTCCAGCTACAAGGCTCTCATAAGATTCCAAGACAGATGCCAAAAACACCATCTGCTTGGCGGATTCTTCACTGAAGTTTTGTGCATTTTTGAGGTCAACAGCAATATTGCACTGGAACAAATTTTTCGAAACTGATTGACTTTGAGGAGTTGAAGATGATCCTCCATGATAACCACTGCTTGGACTTTCTTGATTTGTCATGTTTGAATTTTCTACTGAGAAGGCAGTTTTCGGGGACACAGTTTTAGGAATCATAATACCTCGATAATATAAGTCAACATTTTGCTGATACGAGGAATTGTTGACTTTGTTCGTTTTTCTGATCTCCAATTCATGACTCTCCAACCTTTTGATTAGTAAATCAACTGTCAGATCAGTCGACTTCACAGTGTTCTTTATCATTAAAGCAAAATACTGCCAGTCTTTCTCATCAGGCAATGAGTCAAACAGCTTATCAACCAATTCTTCCTGAGAATACACAATATCATATCTTGCAAGTTCCAGCTTTAAGTGACCAAATCTTTCTATCATCTTTGACACACTCTCATTTTTCAAATACCCAAACAGATCGAATTCTTTTCTCAACAGTTTTTTCTTATTTTTAACAATTTCAGCACCACCCACACACTTCATTTTTAATTTCTCCCATAGATCTCTGGACTCTTTGTATTCAATCAATGATATAATATCATATCTCACTGATTGATGAAGTAAAGCGATGCATTTCTGTTCTGCAATGAAATTTTCTTGTGGAGTATCAGTTAAATTTTCATAGTCAGTTCTTCCGATGTCAAAACCAGTTTTTAAACTCTTCCAACTTAGATATGCAAATGCCTGTAGCCATTCCTCAAATCTGCTAGCCCATCGGTTGTAGTCCTCTATGGCCATTAGCTTGGGTGGTTTGTTGTATGTGTCGTAGGTATTATCAACACTCAAAGAATCAGCAATGATTTGGTGCATTTTCATTTGTGTTGCTGGTTGTGCCATCTCCTGAACTGCTAGTGTAAGCAAACACGTTACTGAAAGGATTGAGAAAATCTTCCTCCATCTTGACGTACCTGAAACAATCAACAAACACTTAGAAAAAATTTTGTGATTTTAGAAACAATTTCAAACGAAATGAATCAATCTTCAAGCGGAATGAGTCTCAAGCGAAATGGGTCTTCAAACAAAATGAACTTCACCCGAAATGAACTTTCAAACGGAATAGAGCTTTCACACGAAATGGTCTCTTTTCACGCGAAATAGTCTTCACACGAAAAGATCTTCAAACGAAATGCACTTTGGTACGAAACAGATGACTATTTCGTATGAAATGAAGTCTACAGGGTTGATTTCATGTGAAATGAAGTCTAAGATGTTGATTCCGTGCGAAATAAAGATCAAGAAGTTGATTCCATGCGAAATGAAGATCCAGATGTTGATTCCGTGCGAAATGAAGATCAAGATGTTGATTCCGTGCGAAATGAATTGTTGATTTCGTACGGAATGATGATGACGTCACACTGTCGGCCAAGATTTTGTCAAATTGATCCGGTTTTACGTCGATTTTAGGTCCAATTCTTCCAAGGATTCGTTAAATCTGTGTTTTACGTGATATATATGAAATTCAAGCCATTTTAACCGTTAAATTTTGAGAATTCTAAAGAAGAATGAGTAGAAGTGAGAAATTCTGGTGAAAACAAGCTGAATCGGTATGAAATCTTCTTCTTGAGCTCTGATACCACTTGTTGGATCGTTGTGCGACCTAAACGAGTTGTTCAAAAGAGTTTACAATTCATATCAAAGGCGGAATCAATGATACGAACTTGATTACAGCTTGATTCTCCCTAATTATCTTGTTTTTATTGATTTCAAAGCTTTACAGATCAGTTGACAATTTGGCAACACCTCGGCTCTAAAATCCAGAAAGTTACAAATGATGAACCATGCTCCACTATTTATAGAGGGTTCATTTCGTACGAAATAAGCAAAACTCATTTCGTGCGAAATGGGCTTGATCCATTTCGTACGAAATGCTTCTTGCCATTTCGTGCGAAATGACTCTTTCACATACAAAACCAACTTTCTAACCTACTGAGCACTGGTTTATCCTATCTAGAGATTTGACTCAACAAACACGAAGATAACAGACATTAATGCACCAACACGATGGTGATATATATGCGAATTAGACACGAAAAAAACACTCAATAAATGGCTACAATTTAAGGAATGTGTTTAGTGACGGCATCAGATTCCTAATTGATGGAGAAAGGTCTGGTGGCAAGAAAAGCTACTTCTAGGAGGTTGTCAAGTGTTTTCGCTCGACGGTTACATTCTTGTGTGGTTGGTTTGGCCCTTGTTCCTGTAACTAGAATCCTAGCCCGGTATATCCCATTTTAATCTAACACCATTGTGAACTTTACTCCATTTTTACTCTCTGATCGAGGTTCTCGGCATTGAAAAATTTTCGTAAACTAAATCACACGTGTATATGTTGACATTTAAGAGATATACAGTCAAGAAAATCAAGGGCAATGGTGATACATATGCGGATTAGACACCAAAAAAAATCACTCAACTAATGGCTACAATTTAAGGAATGTGTTTAGTGACGGCATCAGATTCCTAATTGATGGAAAAAGGTCTGGTGGGAAGAAAAACTGCTTCTAGGAAGTTGTCAAGTGTTTTCGCTCGACGATTCCATTCTTGGGTGGTTGGTTTGGCCCTTGTTCCTGTAACTCGAATCCTAGCCCGGTATATCCCATTTTAATTTTACACCAGTGTGAACCTTACGTCTTTTTTACTCTCTGATAGAGGTTTTCGGCATTGAAAAATCTTCGTAAACTAAATCAAACATGTATATATTGACATTTAAAAGATATACAATCAAGAAAATGAAGGGCAATGGTGATATAAATGCGGATTAGACCCCAAAAAAAACACTCAACAAATGGCTACAATTTAAGGAATGTGTTTAGTGACGGCATCAGATTCCTAATTGATGGAGAAAGGTCTGGTGGCAAGAAAAGCTGCTTCCAGGAGGTTGTCTAGTGTTTTCGCTCGACAATTCCATTCTTGGGTGGTTGGTTTGGCCCTTGTTCCTGTAACTCGAATCCTAGCCCGGTATATCCCATTTTAATTTTGCACCATTGTGAACCTTACGCCGATTTTACTCTCTGATCGAGGTTCTCAGCATTGAAAAATCTTCATAAACTAAATCACACGTGTATATGTTGATATTTAAGAGATATACAGTCAAGAAAATCAAGGGCAATGGTGATATATATGCGGATTAGACACAAAAAAAAAAACACTCAACAAATGGCTACAATTTAAGGAATGTGTTTAGTGAAGGCATCAGTTTCCTAATTGATGGAGAAAGGTCTGGTGGTAAGAAAAGCTGCTTCTAAGAGGTTGTCAAGTGTTTTCGTTCGAAGATTCCATTCTTGGGTGGTTGGTTTGGCCCTTGTTCCTGTAACTCGAATCCTAGCCCGTTATATCCCATTTTGATCTGACACCATTGTGAACCTTACGCCTTTTTTACTCTCTGATCGAGGTTCTCGGCATTGAAAAATCTTCGTAAACTAAATCACACGTGTATATGTTGACATTTAAGAGATATACAGTCAAGAAAATCAAGGGCAATGGTGATATATATGCGGATTAGACTCCAAAAAAAAATCACTCAACAGGTGGCTACAATTTAAGGAATGTGTTTAGTGACGACATCGGATTCCTAATTGATGGAGAAAGGTCTGGTGGTAAGAAAAGCTGCTTCTAGAAGGTTGTCGTGTGTTTTCGTTCGACGATTCCATTCTTGGGTGGTTAGTTTGGCCCTTATTCCTGTAACTCAAATCCTAGCCCGGTATATCCCATTTTAATCTTACACCATTGTGAACCTTACGCCTTTTTTACTCTCTGATCGAGGTTCTCGGCATTGAAAAATTTTCGTAAACTAAATCACACGTGTATATGTTGATATTGAAGAGATATACAGTCAAGAAAATCAAGGGCAATGGTGATACATATGCGGATTAGACACCAAAAAAAATCACTCAACTAATGGCTACAATTTAAGGAATGTGTTTAGTGACGGCATCAGATTCCTAATTGATGGAAAAAGGTCTGGTGGGAAGAAAAACTGCTTCTAGGAAGTTGTCAAGTGTTTTCGCTCGACGATTCCATTCTTGGGTGGTTGGTTTGGCCCTTGTTCCTGTAACTCGAATCCTAGCCCGGTATATCCCATTTTAATCATACACCATTGTGAACCTTACGCCTTTTTTACTCTCTGATCGAGGTTCTCGGCATTGAAAAATCTTCGTAAACTAAATCACACGTGTATATGTTGACATTTAAGAGATATACAGTCAAGAAAATCGAGAGCAATGGTGATATAAATGCGGATTAGACACCAAAAAAAACACTCAACAAATGGCTACAATTTAAGGAATGTGTTTAGTGACGGCATCAGATTCCTAATTGATGGAGAAAGGTCTGGTGGTAAGAAAAGCTGCTTCTAGGAGGTTGTCAAGTGTTTTCGCTCGACGATTCCATTCTGGGGTGGTTGGTTTGGCCCTTATTCCTGTAACTCGAATCCTATCACGGTATATCCCAATTTAATCTTACACCATTGTGAACCTTACGTCTTTTTTCCTCTCTGATCGAGGTTCTCAGCATTGAAAAAATTTTCGTAAACTAAATCACACGTGTATATGTTGATATTTAAGAGATATACAGTCAAGAAAATCAAGCGCAATGGTGATATATATGCGGATTTGACACCAAAAAAAATAACTCAACAAATGGCTACAATTTAAAGAAAGTGTTTAGTGGCGGCATCAGATTCCTAATTGATGGAGAAAGGTCTGGTGGTAAGAAAAGCTGCTTCTAGGAGGTTGTAAAGTGTTTTCGCTCGACGATTCCATTCTTGGGTGGTTGGTTTGGCCCTTGTTCCTGAAACTCGAATCCTAGCCCGGTATATCCCATTTTAATCTTATACCATTGTGAACCTTACGACTTTCTTAATCTCTGACCGTGGTTCTCGGCATTGAAAAATCTTCGTAAACTAAGTCACACGTGTATATGTTGACATTTAAGATATATACAGTCAAGAAAATCAAGGGAAATAATGGTATATATGCGGATTAGACACCAAAAAAAACACTCAACAAATGGCTACAATTTAAGGAATGTGTTTAGTGACGGCATCAGATTCCTAATTGATGGAGAAAGGTCTGGTGGCAAGAAAAGCTGCTTCTAGGAGGTTGTCAAGTGTGTTTTCGCTCGACGATTCCATTCTTGGGTGGTTGGTTTGGCCCTTGTTCCTGTAACTTGAATCCTAGCCCGGTATATCCCATTTTAATTTTACACCATTGTGAACCTTACGCCTTTTTTACTCTCTGATCGAGGTTCTGGGCATTGAAAAATCTTCGTAAACTAAATCACACGTGTATATGTTGACATTTAAGAGATATACGGCTAAGAAAATCAAGGGTAATGGTGATATATATGCGGATTAGACACAAAAAAAAAAAACACTCAACAAATCGCTACAATTTAAGAAAAGAGTTTAGTGACGACATCAGATTCCTAATTGATGGAAAAAGGTCTGGTGGCAAGAAAAGCTGCTTTTAGAAGGTTGTCAAGTGTTTTCGCTCGACGATTTCATTCTTGGGTGGTTGGTTTGGCCCTTGTTCCTGTAACTCGAATCCTAGCCCGGTATATCCCATTTTAATTTTACACCATTGTGAACCTTACGCCTTTTTTACTCTCTGATCGAGGTTCTTGGCATTGAAAAATCTTCGTAAACTAAATCACACGTGTATATGTTGACATTTAAGAGATATACAGTCAAGAAAATCAAGGGCAATGGTGATATATATGCGGATTAGACACCAAAAAAAAACACTCAACAAATGGCTACAATTTAAGGAATGTGTTTAGTGACGGCATCAGATTCCTAATTGATGGAGAAAGGTCTGGTGGCAAGAGAAGCTGCTTCTAGGAGGTTGTCAAGTTTTTTCGCTCGACGATTCCAATCTTGGGTGGTTGGTTTGGCCCTTGTTCCTGTAACTCGAATCCTAGCCCGGTATATCTCATTTTAATTTTACACCATCGTGAACCATACGCTTTTTTTACTCTCTGAACGAGGTTCTCGGCATTGAAAACTGTTCGTAAACTAAATCACACGTGTATATGTTGATATTTAAGAGATATACAGTCAAGAAAATCAAGGGAAATGGTGATATATATGCGGATTAGACACAAAAAAACACTCAACAAATGGCTACAATTTAAGGAATGTTTTTAGTGACGGCATCAGATTCCTAATTGATGGAGAAAGGTCTGGTGGCAAGAAAAGCTGCTTTTAGGAGGTTGTCAACTGTTTTCGCTCGACGATTCCATTTTTGGGTGGTTGGTTTGGCCCTTCTTCCTGTAACTTGAATCCTAGCCCGGTATATCCCATTTTAATTTTACACCATTGTGAACCTTGCGCCTTTTTTACTCAGTGATCGAGGTTCTCGGCATTGAAAAATCTTCGTAAACTAAATCACTCGTGTATATGTTGATATTTAAGAGATATACAGTCAAGAAAATCAAGGGCAATGGTGATATATATGCGGATTAGACACCAAAAAAAAACACTCAACAAATGGCTACAATTTAAGGAATATGTTTAGTGGTGGCATCAGATTCCTAATTGATGGAGAAAGGTCTGGTGGCAAGTGTTTTCGCTCGACGATTCCATTCTTGGGTGGTTGGTTTGGCCCTTGTTCCTGTAACTCGAATCCTAGCCCGGTATATCCCATTTTAATTTTACACCATTGTGAACCTTACGCCTTTTTTACTCTCTGATCGAGGTTCTCGGCATTGAAAAATCCTCGTAAACTAAATCACACGTGTATATGTTGACATTTAAGAGATATACAGTCAAGAAAATCAAGGGCAATGATGATACATATGCGTATTAGACACCAAAAAAAAAACTCAACAAATGGCTACAATTTAAGGAATGTGTTTAGTGACGGCATAAGATTCCTAATTGATGGAGAAAGGTCTGGTGGCAAGAAAAGCTGCTTCTAGGAGGTTGTCAAGTGTTTTCGCTCGATGATTCCATTCTTGGGTGGTTGGTTTGGCCCTTGTTCCTGTAACTCGAATCCTAGCCCGGTATATCCCATTTTAATTTTACACCATTGTGAAGCTTACGCCTTTTTTACTCTCTGATCGAGGTTCTCGACATTGAAAAATCTTCGTAAACTAAATCACACGTGTATATGTTGACATTTAAGAGATATACAATCTAGAAAATCAAGGGCAATGGTGATATATATGCGGATTTGACACCAAAAAAAAACACTCAACAAATGGCAACAATTTAAGGAATGTGTTTAGTGATGGCATCCGATTCCTAATTGATAGAGAAAGGTCTGGTGGAAAGAAAAGCTGCTTCGAGGAGGTTGTCAAGTGTTTTCGCTCGACGATTCCATTCTTGGGTGGTTGGTTTGGCCCTTGTTCCTGAAACTCGAATCCTAGCCTGGTATATCCCATTTTAATTTTACACCATTGTGAACCTTACGCCTTTTTTAATCTCTGATCGAGGTTCTTGGCATTGAAAAATCTTCGTAAACTAAATCACACGTGTATATGTTGACATTTAAGAGATATACAGTCAAGAAAATCGAGAGCAATGGTGATATAAATGCGGATTAGACACAAAAAAAAACACTCAACAAATGGCTACAATTTAAGGAATGTGTATAGTGACGGCATCAGATTCCTAATTGATGGAGAAAGGTCTGGTGGTAAGAAAAGCTGCTTCTAGGAGGTTGTCAAGTGTTTTCGCTCGACGATTCCATTCTTCGGTGGTTGGTTTTGCCCTTGTTCCTGTAACTCGAATCCTAGCCCGGTATATCCCATTTTAATCATACACCATTGTGAACCTTACGCATTTTTTACTCTCTGATCGAGGTTCTCGGCATTGAAAAATCTTCGTAAACTAAATCACACGTGTATATGTTGACATTTAAGATATATACAGTCAAGAAAATCGAGAGCAATGGTGATATAAATGCGGATTAGACACCAAAAAAAACACTCAACAAATGGCAACAATTTAAGGAATGTGTTTAGTGACGGCATCAGATTCCTAATTGATGGAGAAAGGTCTGGTGGTAAGAAAAGCTGCTTCTAGGAGGTTGTCAAGTGTTTTCGCTCGACGATTCCATTCTGGGTGGTTGGTTTGGCCCTTATTCCTGTAACTCGAATCCTATCACGGTATATCCCAATTTAATCTTACACCATTGTGAACCTTACGTCTTTTTTACTCTCTGATCGAGGTTCTCAGCATTGAAAAAATTTTCGTAAACTAAATCACACGTGTATATGTTGAGATTTAAGAGATATACAGTCAAGAAAATCAAGCGCAATGGTGATATATATGCGGATTTGACACCAAAAAAAATAACTCAACAAATGGCTACAATTTAAAGAATGTGTTTAGTGACGGCATCAGATTCCTAATTGATGGAGAAAGGTCTGGTGGTAAGAAAAGCTGCTTCTAGGAGGTTGTAAAGTGTTTTCGCTCGACGATTCCATTCTTGGGTGGTTGGTTTGGCCCTTGTTCCTGAAACTCGAATCCTAGCCCGGTATATCCCATTTTAATATTATACCATTGTGAACCTTACGACTTTCTTAATCTCTGACCGTGGTTCTCGGCATTGAAAAATCTTCGTAAACTAAGTCACACGTGTATATGTTGACATTTAAGAGATATACAGTCAAGAAAATCAAGGGAAATAATGGTATATATGCGGATTAGACACCAAAAAAAACACTCAACAAATGGCTACAATTTAAGGAATGTGTTTAGTGACGGCATCAAATTCCTAATTGATGGAGAAAGGTCTAGTGGCAAGAAAAGCTGCTTCTAGGAGGTTATCAAATGTTTTTGCTCGACGATTACATTCTTGGGAGGTTGGTTTTGCCCTTGTTCCTGTAACTCGAATCCTAGCTCGGTATATCCCATTTTAATTTTACACCATTGTGAACCTTACGCCTTTTTTACTCTCTGATCGAGGTTCTCGGCATTGAAACATCTTCATAAACTAAATCACACGTGTATATGTTGATATTTAAGAGATATATAGTCAAGAAAATCAAGGGCAATGGTGATATATATGTGGATTAGACACCAAAAAAAAAAAACTCTCAACAAATGGCTACAATTTAAGGAATATGTTTAGTGACGGCATCAGATTCCTAATTGATGGAGAAAGGTCTGGTGGCAAGAAAAGCTGCTTCTAGGAGGTTGTCAAGTGTGTTTTCGCTCGACGATTCCATTCTTGGGTGGTTGGTTTGGCCCTTGTTCCTGTAACTTGAATCCTAGCCCGGTATATCCCATTTTAATTTTACACCATTGTGAACCTTACGCCTTTTTTACTCTCTGATCGAGGTTCTGGGCATTGAAAAATCTTCGTAAACTAAATCACACGTGTATATGTTGACATTTAAGAGATATACGGCTAAGAAAATCAAGGGTAATGGTGATATATATGCGGATTAGACACAAAAAAAAAAACACTCAACAAATCGCTACAATTTAAGAAAAGAGTTTAGTGACGACATCAGATTCCTAATTGATGGAAAAAGGTCTGGTGGCAAGAAAAGCTGCTTTTAGAAGGTTGTCAAGTGTTTTCGCTCGACGATTTCATTCTTAGGTGGTTGGTTTGGCCCTTGTTCCTGTAACTCGAATCCTAGCCCGGTATATCCCATTTTAATTTTACACCATTGTGAACCTTACGCCTTTTTTACTCTCTGATCGAGGTTCTTGGCATTGAAAAATCTTCGTAAACTAAATCACACGTGTATATGTTAACATTTAAGAGATATACAATCAAGAAAATCAAGGGCAATGGTGATATATATGCGGATTTGACACCAAAAAAACACTCAACAAATGGCAACAATTTAAGGAATGTGTTTAGTGACGGCATCAGATTCCTAATTGATGGAGAAAGGTCTGGTGGCAAGAGAAGCTGCTTCTAGGAGGTTGTCAAGTTTTTTCGCTCGACGATTCCAATCTTGGGTGGTTGATTTGGCCCTTGTTCCTGTAACTCGAATCCTAGCCCGGTATATCTCATTTTAATTTTACACCATCGTGAACCATACGCCTTTTTTACTCTCTGATCGAGGTTCTCGGCATTGAAAACTGTTCGTAAACTAAATCACACGTGTATATGTTGATATTTAAGAGATATACAGTCAAGAAAATCAAGGGAAATGGTGATATATATGCGGATTAGACACAAAAAAACACTCAACAAATGGCTACAATTTAAGGAATGTTTTTAGTGACGGCATCAGATTCTTAATTGATGGAGAAAGGTCTGGTGGCAAGAAAAGCTGCTTTTAGGAGGTTGTCAACTGTTTTCGCTCGACGATTCCATTTTTGGGTGGTTGGTTTGGCCCTTGTTCCTGTAACTTGAATCCTAGCCCGGTATATCCCATTTTAATTTTACACCATTGTGAACCTTGCGCCTTTTTACTCAGTGATCGAGGTTCTCGGCATTGAAAAATCTTCGTAAACTAAATCACACGTGTATATGTTGATATTTAAGAGATATACAGACAAGAAAATCAAGGGCAATGGTGATATATATGCGGATTAGACGCCAAAAAAAAACACTCAACAAATGGCTACAATTTAAGGAATATGTTTAGTGGTGGCATCAGATTCCTAATTGATGGAGAAAGGTCTGGTGGCAAGTGTTTTCGCTCGACGATTCCATTCTTGGGAGGTTGGTTTGGCCCTTGTTCCTGTAACTCGAATCCTAGCCCGGTATATCCCATTTTAATTTTACACCATTATGAACCTTACGCCTTTTTTACTCTCTGATCGAGGTTCTCGGCATTGAAAAATCCTCGTAAACTAAATCACACGTGTATATGTTGACATTTAAGAGATATACAGTCAAGAAAATCAAGGGCAATGGTGATATATATGCGGATTAGACACCAAAAAAAAAAACTCAACAAATGGCTACAATTTAAGGAATGTGTTTAGTGACGGCATAAGATTCCTAGTTGATGGAGAAAGGTCTGGTGGCAAGAAAAGCAGCTTCTAGGAGGTTGTCAAGTGTTTTCGCTCGATGATTCCATTCTTGGGTGGTTGGTTTGGCCCTTGTTCCTGTAACTCGAATCCTAGCCCGGTATATCCCATTTTAATTTTACACCATTGTGAACCTTACGCCTTTTTTACTCTCTGATCGAGGTTCTCGGCATTGAAAAATCTTCGTAAACTAAATCATACGTGTATATGTTGACATTTAAGAGATATACAATCAAGAAAATCAAGGGCAATGGTGATATATATGCGGATTTGACACCAAAAAAAAAACACTCAACAAATGGCAACAATTTAAGGAATGTGTTTAGTGATGGCATCCGATTCCTAATTGATAGAGAAAGGTCTGGTGGAAAGAAAAGCTGCTTCGAGGAGGTTGTCAAGTGTTTTCGCTCGACGATTCCATTCTTGGGTGGTTGGTTTGGCCCTTGTTCCTGAAACTCGAATCCTAGCCTGGTATATCCCATTTTAATTTTACACCATTGTGAACCTTACGCCTTTTTTAATCTCTGATCGAGGTTCTCGGCATTGAAAAATCTTCGAAAACTAAGTCACACGTGTATATGGTGACATTTAAGAGATATACAGTCAAGAAAATCAAGGGCAATGGTAATATATATGTGGATTAGGCACCAAAAAAAAGCACTCAACAAATGGCTACAATTTAAGGAATGTGTTTAGTGACGGCATCAGATTCCTAATTGATGGAGAAAGGTCTGGTGGCAAGAAAATCTGCTTCTAGGAGGTTGTCAAGTGTTTTCGCTCCACGATTCCATTCTTGGGTGGTTGGTTTGGCCCTTGTTCCTGTAACTCGAATACTAGCCCGGTATATCCCATTATAATTTTACACCATTGTGAACCTTACGCCTTTTTTACTCTCTGATCGAGGTTCTCGGCATTGAAAAATCTTCGTAAACTAAATCACACGTGTATATGTTGACATTTAACAGATATACAGTCAAGAAAATCAAGGGCAATGGTGATATATATGCGGATTAGACACCAAAAAAAAACACTCCACAGATGGCTACAATTAAAGGAATGTGTTTAGTGACGGCATCGGATTCCTAATTGATGGAGAAAGGTCTGGTGGTAAGAAAAACTGGTTCTAGTAGGTTGTCAAGTGTTTTCGCTCGACGATTCCATTCTTGGGTGGTTGGTTTTGCCCTTGTTCCTGTAACTCGAATCCTAGCCTGGTATATCCCATTTTAATTTTACACCATTGTGAACCTTACGCCTTTTTTAATCTCTGATCGAGGTTCTCGGCATTGAAAAATCTTCGAAAACTAAGTCACACGTGTATATGTTGACATTTAGGAGATATACAGTCAAGAAAATCAAGGGCAATGGTAATATATATGTGGATTAGGAACCAAAAAAAAAAGCACTCAACAAATGGCTACAATTTAAGGAATGTGTTTAATGACGGCATCAGATTCCTAATTGATGGAGAAAGGTCTGGTGGCAAGAAAAGCAGCTTCTAGGAGGTTGTCAAGTGTTTTCGCTCGACGATTCCATTCTTGGGTGGTTGGTTTGCCCCTTGTTCCTGTAACTCGAATCCTAGCCCGGTATATCCCATTTTAATTTTACACCATTGTGAACCTTACGCCTTTTTTACTCTCTGATCGAGTTTCTCGGCATTGAAAAATCTTCGTAAACTAAATCACACGTGTATATGTTGACATTTAAAAGATATACAGTCAAGAAAATCAAGGGCAATGGTGATATATATGCGGATTAGACACAAAAAAAACACTCAACAAATGGCTACAATTTAAGGAATGTGTTTAGTGACGGCATCCGATTCCTAATTGATGGAGAAAGGTCTGGGGGCAAGAAAAGCTGCTTCGAGGAGGTTGTCAAATGTTTTCGCTCGACGATTCCATTCATTGGTGGTTGGTTTGGCCCTTGTTCCTGTAACTCGAATAATAGCCCGGTATATCAAATTTTAATCTAACACCATTGTGAACCTTACGCCTATTTTACTCTCTGATCGAGGTTCTCGGCTTTCAAAAATCTTCGTAAACTAAATCACACGTGTATATGTTGACATTTAAGAGATATACAGTCAAGAAAATCAAGGGCAATGGTGATATGTCTGCGGATTAGACACCAAAAAAAAACATTCCACAAATGGCTACAATTTAAGGAATGTGTTTAGTGACGGCATCAGATTCCAAATTGATGGAGAAAGGTCTGGTGGTAAGAAAAGCTGCTTCTAGTAGGTTGTCAAGTGTTTTCGCTCGACGATTCCATTCTTGGATGGTTGGTTTAGCCCTTGTTCCTGTAACTCGAATCCTAGCCCGGTATATCCCATTTTAATTTTACACCATTATGAACCTTACACCTTTTTTACTCTCTTATCGAGGTTCTCGGCATTGAAAAATCTTCGTAAACTAAGTCACACGTGTATATGTTGACATTTAAGAGATATACAGTCAAGAAAATCAAGGGCAATGGTAATATATATGTGGATTAGGCACCAAAAAAAAGCACTCAACAAATGGCTACAATTTAAGGAATGTGTTTAGTGACGGCATCAGATTCCTAATTGATGGAGAAAGGTCTGGTGGGAAGAAAAGCTGCTTCTAGGAGGTTGTCAAGTGTTTTCGCTCGACGATGCCATTCTTGGGTGGTTGGTTTGGCCCTTGTTCCTGTAACTCGAATCCTAGCCCGATATATCCCATTTTAATTTTACACCATTGTGAACCTTACGCCTTTTTTACTCTCTGATCGAGGTTCTCGGCATTGAAAAATCTTCGTAAACTAAATCACACGTGTATATGTTGACATTTAAACGATATACAGTCAAGAAAATCAAGGGTAATGGTGATATATATGCGCATTAGACACAAAAAAACACTCAACAAATGGCTACATTTTAAGGAATGTGTTTAGTGACGGCATCCGATTCCTAATTGATGGAGAAAGGTCTGGTGGCAAGAAAAGCTGCTTCGAGGAGGTTGTCAAATGTTTTCGCTCGACGATTCCATTCATTGATGGTTGGTTTGGCCCTTGTTCCTGTAACTCGATTCCTAGCCCGGTATATTACATTTTAATCTAACACCATTGTGAACCTTACACCTGTTTTACTCTCTGATCGAGGTTCTCGGCATTGAAAAATCTTCGTAAACTAAATCACACGTGTATATGTTGACATTTAAGAGATATACAGTCAAGAAAATCAAGGGCAATGGTGATATATATGCGGATTAGACACACAAAAAAAAAACACTCCACAAATGGCTACAATTTAAGGAATGTGTTTAGTGACGGCATCAGATTCCTAATTGATGGAGAAAGGTCTGGTGGTAAGAAAAGCTGCTTCTAGTAGGTTGTCAAGTGTTTTCGCTCGACGATTCCATTCTTGGATGGTTGGTTTGGCCCTTGTTCCTGTAACTCGAATCCTAGCCCGGTATATCCCATTTTAATTTTACACCATTATGAACCTTACACCTTTTTTACTCTCTTATCGAGGTTCTCGGCATTGAAAAATCTTCGTAAACTAAGTCACACGTGTATATGTTGACATTTAAGAGATATACAGTCAAGAAAATCAAGGCCAATGGTAATATATATGTGGATTAGGCACCAAAAAAAAGCACTCAACAAATGGCTACAATTTAAGGAATGTGTTTAGTGACGGCATCAGATTCCTAATTGATGGAGAAAGGTCTGGTGGGAAGAAAAGCTGCTTCTAGGAGGTTGTCAAGTGTTTTCGCTCGACGATGCCATTCTTGGGTGGTTGGTTTGGCCCTTGTTCCTGTAACTCGAATCCTAGCCCGATATATCCCATTTTAATTTTACACCATTGTGAACCTTACGCCTTTTTTACTCTCTGATCGAGGTTCTCGGCATTGAAAAATCTTCGTAAACTAAATCACACGTGTATATGTTGACATTTAAAAGATATACAGTCAAGAAAATAAAGGGTAATGGTGATATATATGCGGATTAGACACAAAAAAACACTCAACAAATGGCTACAATTTAAGGAATGTGTTTAGTGACGGCATCCGATTCCTATTTGATGGAGAAAGGTCTGGTGGCAAGAAAAGCTGCTTCGAGGAGGTTGTCAAATGTTTTCGCTCGACGATTCCATTCATTGATGGTTGGTTTGGCCCTTGTTCCTGTAACTCGATTCCTAGCCCGGTATATTACATTTTAATCTAACACCATTGTGAACCTTACACCTTTTTTACTCTCTGATCGAGGTTCTCGGCATTGAAAAATCTTCGTAAACTAAATCACACGTGTATATGTTGACATTTAAGAGATATACAGTCAAGAAAATCAAGGGCAATGGTGATATATATGCGGATTAGACACACAAAAAAAAAAAACACTCCACAAATGGCTACAATTTAAGGAATGTGTTTAGTGACGGCATCAGATTCCTAATTGATGGAGAAAGGTCTGGTGGTAAGAAAAGCTGCTTCTAGTAGGTTGTCAAGTGTTTTCCCTCGACGATTCCATTCTTGGGTGGTTGGTTTGGCCCTTGTTCCTGTAACTCGAATCCTAGCCCTGTATATCCCATTTTAATATTACACCATTGTGAACCCTACGCCTTTTTTACTCTCTGATCGAGGTTCTTGGCATTGAAAAATCTTCGTAAACTAAGTCACACGTGTATATGTTGACATTTAAGAGATATACAGTCAAGAAAATCAAAGGGCAATGGTAATATATATGTGGATTAGGCACCAAAAAAAAGCACTCAACAAATGGCTACAATTTAAGGAATGTGTTTAGTGACGGCATCAGATTCCTAATTGATGGAGAAAGGTCTGGTGGAAAGAAAAGCTGCTTCTAGGAGGCTGTCAAGTGTTTTCACTCGACGATTCCATTCTTGGGTGGTTGGTTTGGCCTTTGTTCCTGTAACTCGAATCCTAGCCCGGTATATCCCATTTTAATTTTACACCATTGTGAACCTTACGCCTTTTTTACTCTCTGATCGAGGTTCTCGCCATAGAAAAATCTTCGTAAACTAAATCACACGTGTATATGTTGACATTTAAAAGATATACAGTCAAGAAAATCAAGGTCAATGGTGATATATATGCGGATTAGACACAAAAAAAACACTCAACAAATGGCTACAATTTAAGGAATGTGTTTAGTGACGGCATCCGATTCCTAATTGATGGAGAAAGGTCTGGTGGCAAGAAAAGCTGCTTCGAGGAGGTTGTCAAATGTTTTCGCTCGACGATTCCATTCATTGGTGGTTCGTTTGGCCCTTGTTCCTGTAACTCGAATCCTGGCCCGGTATATCACATTTTAATCTAACACCATAGTGAACCTTACACATTTTTTACTCTCTGATCGAGGTTCTCAGCATTTAATAATCTTCGTAAACTAAATCACACGTGTATATGTTGATATTTGAGAGATATAGAGTCAAGAAAATTAAGGGCAATGGTGATATATATGCGGATTAGACACCAAAAAAAAAAACACTCCACAAATGGCTACAATTTAAGGAATGTGTTTAGTGACGGCATCAGATTCCTAATTGATGGAGAAAGGTCTGGTGGTAAGAAAAGCTGCTTCTAGTAGGTTGTCAAGTGTTTTCACTCGACGATTCCATTCTTGGGTGGTTGGTTTGGCCCTTGTTCCTGTAACTCGAATCCTAGCCCGGTATATCCCATTTTAATTTTACACCATTGTGAACCTTACGCCTTTTTTACTCTCTGATCGAGGTTCTCGGCATTGAAAAATCTTCGTAAACTAAATCACACGTGTATATGTTGACATTTAAGAGATATACAGTCAAGAAAATCAAGGGCAATGGTGATATATATGTGGATTAGACACCAAAAAAAAAACACTCAACAAATGGCTACAATTTCAGGAATGTGTTTAGTGACGGCATCAGATTCCTAATTGATGGAGAAAGGTCTGGTGGTAAGAAAAGCTGCCTCTAGTAGGTTGTCAAGTGTTTTCGCTCGATGATTCCATTCTTGGGTGGTTGGTTTGGCCCTTGTTCCTGTAACTCGAATCCTAGCCCGGTATATCCCATTTTAATTTTACTCCATTGTGAACCTTACGCCTTTTTTACTCTCTGATCGAGGTTCTCGGCATTGAAAAATCTTCATAAACTAAATCACACGTGTATATGTTGACATTTAAGAGATATACAGTCAAGAAAATCAAGGGCAATGGTGATATATATGCGGATTAGACACCAAAAAAAAACACTCAACAAATGGCTACAATTTAAGGAATGTGTTTAGTGACGGCATCAGATTCCTAATTGATGGAGAAAGGTCTGGTGGCAAGAAAAGTTGCTTCTAGGAGGTTGTCAAGTGTTTTCGCTCGACGATTCCATTCTTTGGTGCTTGGTTTGGCCCTTGTTCCTGTAACTCGAATCCTAGCCCGGTAAATCCCATTTTAATTTTACACCATTGTGAACCTTACGCCTTTTTTACTCTCTGATCGAGGTTCTCGGCATTAAAAAATCTTCGTAAACTAAATCACACGTGTATATGTTGATATTTAAGAGATATACAGTGAAAAAAATCAAGGGCAATGGTGATATATATGCGGATTAGACATAAAAAAAACACTCAACAAATGGCTACAATTTAAGGAATGTGTTTAGTGACGGCATCAGATTCCTAATTGATGGAGAAAGTGTACGATCATTGTAGGACCCAAACGAGTCAATCAGAAGAGCGTATAATCCGATTCGAAGGCGGAATCAGTGAAACGGACATGGAAACAGCTTGATACTATTAAATCTGTCACTTTGATTGATTATAACACTAATTACAACATGAACAGATTTCGGCAGCACTTCGTTACAAATCCTGAAGCGTTTCCAAATGAATTGAACAAGTGCCCTATATATAGTAGTTGGGTTTCGTTTGAGGCTGACCATGACAGGTTCAAGTGAAACTGACTGATCTGGTTTCGCTTGAACATGTCACATGTCACTTTCAAGCGAAACATCATGTAACCCCACTAAACTTTGTTTCTTGCGCCTCGGACACTGATAATCCTATCCTTTCCTATTACATTATACAAGACGAAGTCAATAGACGTAATCCACTAACAGACTCCCCCTCGGATATTGACGAAGTCTTCAGTGTCTAGTCTTCAGCATGACACATCTTCAGTCTCGATCATTCTGCCTTCTCATTCAAGTTGTAACATTATAAACATCCATCAATTCTTCTCTTCTTCCATCAGCTTCAGGCTCCCCCTTTTCATCAAGCTTCCGTGCTTTGGGATCGACACCTAGCTTTCCTTCTACAAGCTTTTCCATGCTTCAAGCTTGTCTTCAGACTCCCCCTTAGACTCTGATCTCGGGATCATAATCTGGACTATCTGCAAACACTCAAACATCTATAAATACAATGTTTTCATGTTATCAATCAACTTTCTAAATTTTACTCCCCCTGTCAACAAACTTCATAGATTTGGCAGTATTTAAGAATCCAACTCCCTCACAATTAATCATCCAAGTCCAAACTAAGGACCTTGGAGATATCACAAACTGTTTTTTATTTTTGATTTTTAAATTCAAGTTTCAAATTAATGAACTTGTTTTTATTTTCAGAAACACAATCAGCTCACTTAGATTTTGACACTCAGCATCTCAAATATCGGTTATCGAAAATAAAGCAGAATCAAAAATCTTTTTGTATTTTTCTGAAAATATAAAGCAGTAAAGAAATATGTACAAACATATTTACAGACAATATTTTTGTTTGAGTATGCGTCAGAGGATCATATCAGTTTTTGACAAGTCACAAGTACCGTTGAGCTTAGTTACACATTAAGAATTAAACAATTCACTTAGATTGTCGATATACTGATCCACTTAAATTTTCATACAAATTTCAACTGATTCAGGATACGAATTAGATGTATTAAGAAACTTAAACTCATTCATGTGTCCCACCTCTTGAATATACTCTCGTATCCAGATCCCAATATTCAGTCTTGCAGGTGAGTATACCTAGATGATATCTGTAAGGGGAATAAATTATAGTACGAAACCGTGAGAGCTCAGGTCAGAACTTCCGTTCAGCAGAGAGATGACGGCTCGACTTTTGGTGCGTCCCCTTTAGAGGATCTTTTATTACAACAGCAATGACTATCAATTTTATTGTTTCATCAATTTACTGAGGGCTGTGCTATATTTCAAGCAATGCAGAAAATATTATTCGGAGACTAGGTCAGAACTTCCATTCAGCAGAAGTCCCTGAATAATACCCCAGATATCACTAAGCATAAAGACCTAGTATCTCAGAAAGAGGGACCTTTTAAACAAGATTTCAGGGGTTACCTATATATCCAAGTAGTGTTCCCCACTAAATAAGCACGTTTGAATTTAGGTTTATATCCCGAAAAAGTTTACTAAATGTATAAAAACCTATCGGCATATCATCAGTGAGATCGTTTAACACATTTAAACTTTCCAATTCTTTACCATAATTTAACAGTCTACTGATGTACTATCATTTCTTCTTTTTACGCAAAAACTCAATTTTTGAATTTTATCATGTTTTTGTCATTTTCAAATTTTCAAATGTTTTTGTATTTTCTGACAATAATACTCCCCCTAAAATGCAAAATCATTTAAAGAAAATTTGACAACACGATGCTGATAGCATTGTCTCGCCATCTATTTTCTGCTAACTATGCTCTGTTTTGCAGAAAAAACTAATATAAAGTGCCCCCATGATTTACAACCCATTGATTTTCGACAGTTTGAAAACCGTTTTTCAATCTTGCGAAAGTAATCATGTTTGTTCAGCCGCGAGGGTTTCGGCGTATTCAATCAACACATATTTTTGTTTTTTTGAATATTTTAACACCACAAAAACATATTTTTGGTTTTTCAAGATTTTCAATTTTTTTTAGGGTTTTTGAAAATATTGTTTATTTATGCACAGAAAAACAAATAAACTCCCTATTTCAACCAACACAGGGTCCAGCAACAGCCTCCTCCTCTTGTTGTCCTAGGCTGCTCTGAATTCCAAACTCACAATCTTCAAATTCCTTGAGCACCTGCGCAAACAAACTACTCAATTACTTGAACAATTTAGTCCAGGTCTGTTGGACCTTAAGCATTTCAACACAATAATTTTCATTCAATGCTGGAAACTCTTTGTCATCTTTCACAAAAATCTTTTCAACTTTTACTTCAACTTTTTCATCTTTTTCAAGAATCACCTATTTCTTTTCACTCCATTTTTTACCTTTAGGAGTACCACGTTTGTAAAACTGTGAATCTTTTTGAACACTTTGTTTTTGAACAACAATTTTTGATTTCCAAAACTCTTGTGGTTTTGTCATATCAACAGTTGTTTTCCAACTTTGAGTTGTTCTGACTCTGGGTGTGTGAGAATTCCAGGTCTGTCTAGAATCAAACCTATACTGGTTTGACTTCCAATTTTGGTTCGAAACAAACTTGTTTGTATTGTACCTCCAAGTTTGTTTTGAGTCAAATTTGGTTGACCTGTGTTTCACATCCTCAGGTTTCTGTTTCTCAACATCATCAGACTTCTTTTAATCAACATCCACAGGTTTCAAATTAGGACACTTGCGTGCAAGATGTCCTTTTTGATCACATTTGAAACATGCTCTCATGGACACATCTTTGACCTGTGGTTGTTGCTTTTTCTTTTGAGCTAGAAACTCTTCAATAGACTGTTTTCCAATTTTAAGTTCTTTTTCTTTTTCTAAATTGTCTCCTTGAACAAAACTCATTTTTGTCTGATAATTTGGCGTTTCATTTTTGTTTCTTCTTATAACCCAACCCAGCCTTCATATTTTTCTTCTTGTAACCAGGTTTGTTATATGAATCTCTATGACTCTTACCAGCAAACTTTGAAATCTCAGACTTCTCAATCTCAACCATTTTGAAAACTTATTCAACCTTTTCTGAAATCACATTCTGAATCGGGAATACAACATCTAAGAACAAGTTGTCCGATCCAATCATGGTATAAACCAATCCTTTTGAATCATCATTCAAACTTTTCTCAGATTTTGTGTTTTTCAGATAACCATCATGAAGATTTCCTTCATCTTCATCCTGTGATTCAGATTTACCTGTATCAATCGACTCTTCTTTCAACACACTTTCAACGACTTTACCTACCACCTCTGAATCATGAGACTCATCAGATTTGGAATAGGTTATGTCAATGTTGTCTGGCAATTGATCTACCATGTTGAAAGCTTTTTCGACCTTTTCATCATCATAAAATGCAAATTTTCCCAGTGGTGGAACTTGATGAAACTCTGAGACAATGCCTTTCTTGTTTTGCTCAGACTCACCATCTCTCGGTTTTATATTGAAAATTCGTTCAAGCACATATGACGACACGTGATAACTCTTTAACTTGTTGTTATCCTGTTCTAAATCAGCAATCTGTCGCTTTAGCTTAGTAACATCCTCAATATAGGAATTAACAACATCTTGTTTTATTGAATACATTCGTTTAAGTTCTTTAGTTGTTTCAGAAAGATAATTCATTCTTGATTGAGCATATTTCATTTCATCTTTCACTTTTTTGTACGACTCTTTCGTAATATGATATGCTAATTTTATCGAGTCATATTCTTTATTCATTTCTTGATAAGCAATTTCTTTTTGTGAAAATTCTTCTGTCATTTTAGAAACATTTTCTTTCAAAACTTCATTTTCTGTTTCTAACTTTTTACATTTTTCTAAAAGTTTTTCATCATTTTCTTTTAAAACTTTTTCTTTTTCTAGCATTTCTTTGCATTTTTCTTTAAAAATGTTTTCAATTTTAGTAAATTCAAGATCTCTTGTTCTGAATTGCTCATCTTTTTCAGTACAAGCTCTGCACGGTTCCATGCATTTCTTGCACTGATCAATCAGTTTTAAGGTTTCATAATCAGAATGTACCTCGGTGTTTGATGCAGTTGCCTCAGTTTTCTTTTGATCAGCATCATCTTGTTTTTCTTCAACACCGACTTCATCACCAACATTACCAGCTTCCAAATTCTCATTCTTTACTTCTTCTTCTGTTTTCTTCACCTCTTCTCCGATCTGCTGTTCTTCAGTAACAGCTTTCGCAACCTCTTCATTCACAACAACTTCTTCACTTCTGATTTCCTTCACAACCTCAACTTCAACAGCTTCTGCTTTAACCTCTACAGCAACTTTGTTCAGATTGTTCACCATCTCTTCAACACTCTTCTTCATTCTCTCTTCATCCCTTTTTCTCAGACAAGATGTCATAGCATATCTGATCTCCTTTTCATGCCTTTTAGCATATGTGTCATCTTTCAATACATTTCTATAGTATTCAGCTCTCAAAGGAATTATGAGAAGAACATCATCAAAGATTATGTCTTTCTTTGGAACAACTGGTTCTCCTTCTCTGTTGAAGTAACATTCTCTCTTCTTATCCCATCTTTTGCTCATAACAGCACTCTCATATTCTTCCTGCATCTCATCCATTCTGTTCAACACAATGTTTCTTTCTCTGTAAGTCTTTTCTTCCAGAATCTCTTCTCTGGTTTTCACTTTGATCTTAGCTGTATCTTTATCTTCATTGTTCTCTTCATGGATTTCAGCAACAAAAACAAACATTCTTTCCTCTGTTATAGCTTTCCCATGAGCTGTATTTCGAACATTCTCCAAACGATCTTCTTCTGGACAAATTGAGCTCCAGTCAAAACCTTCATCATCTTGAATTACAAAACAAGCTCTCGATTTGGGTTTATCTTCAATCATCTTAGGCTCTTCTCTGCTTCGATGGTAAATTGCCTTTGGGTAATAATCATCATTGAATGGATGTTTATTTCCACCAACTGCAGAATTAGTGCATTCTCTCTTGATATGACCTTTCTGCTTACATTTGAAGCACGTCACTTTGGATTTGTCAAATCCAAGCTTCGTTGATGCACCTCCAAGAGATTGTTTCCCAGTAATCTCCATATATCTTTGCGCTCTGCAAATGCAACTTGCTAAACACCAACGAATTTCTATGAGCTCCATTTCTTCCGGATCAATCTGGTCGTAGTCTTCTTTGGTTAATTCGGAGTTTCCAATTTTACCAGCTACAAGACCTTCATACGATTCCAGAACAGATGCAAGGAAACTCATTTGCTGCTTAGCTGCATTGATGCTCATCGACGAAGAATTCTTTAGTTTGAGAGCAATGTTGCGTAGAATCTCCTCAGCTTCATCAGAATTTGATTTAGAAGATGAATGATATCCAGAATTATGACTTGTTGAAGTTGTTTGAGGTTCTTTCATCTTCTCACCACTGAATGCTGTATTTGGTGAACCAACACCTTTCTCCGAAGGTACACTACCTTTGTAATACAATCCAACATTCTGTTGATATGAAGAACCAGTCATCTTACTTTGCTTTTGTAGCTCCAGATCATAACTCTCTATCTTTTCAAACAATGCATTAAGAGAAATTGTATCATATAAAACATCATTTTTCAAAATAAACACAAACGTTTGCCACTGATCAGCTCGTGGTAATGCTTCAATCACTTTATCTATAAGTTCCTCTCTTGTTTTCACTGTCTCAAATCTCTCAGGTTCAATTTTAAGATGACAAAATCTCTCAATCATTTGTCTCACTGTCTCTCCTTTTAGACTATCAAACAGATCAAACTCTTTTTTAAGTAAAGCAATTTTGTTCTTTTTTATCTGTTTACCCCCCTCAGCTTTAACACGTAAAGCTTCCCAAACTGATTTAGATGACCCATCATGATTCAGCAACGCAAAAATATCATTTCTAATTGCAGACTGGATCAAAGCAATCATTCTTTGTTCGGCAGCAAACTCAGATTTATCTTCTCTTGATAACTTCTTGAATGAAAGTTCTTCGCCTTTATCATCTTTTGGCCGTTCGTAACCAAACTCTAAGCAAAACCAGCTTTCGTGAGCATACGCTTTCTCCCAATTGAGAAAACGTTCTTTCCACCATGTATAATCTTCAAAACTCTCCAGAGTTGGTGGCTTTGAGTGTGTTCCATAGAAGTTATCATGCTTGATGTTCTCATTGATAGCTTTTGTGATGGTTTTTGGAGTAACATTTGCAATCTCGGACGATTCGGATGTGAATGCATTGAAAAACGTGTTGTAGAATTCTTCAGCCATGATGTAAACCTGGACAGATATAATCAAACAAACACAATCAGTACAATCAATATCAAATATCCTGAAATAAACTGACACTTGATTGATGTGAAATGATCTTGACTCGGAATTTTCATTTTCAAGCTAACTAAAACTTCAAGCAAAACAACAAGTTGAAGCGAAACCCAAAGTTGACACTGAAAATCAGCTTTCAAGCGAAAGGCAAAACTGATACTTCAAACTGGATAACCCTTCAAGCGAAACCTGATGATCATTCAAGCGAAAGCATCGATTCAAGCGAAAGCAGATCTGATTTCAAGCGAATGCCAATTTGAAGCGAAACCAACAAGATTTTCAAGCGAAACTTGCTGTTTGAAGCGAAACCAGCTATATTTTCAAGCGAACCCCAAGTATTCGTTCAAGCGAAACCTAGTTTCTGGTCTAATTTTGTCATTTTTACTTCGAATTTTAAAATGAAACTTTCCAGGGTTTATCAATATGTAGTTTTACACAATCTGTGAAAATTTGATCCAATTTTAACCGTTAAAACTTGTTCAGTTTGAAAAAGAAGGTGTATGTGACAACTCGAAATTTAGAACCTTTCGTTGTATCTTGATGTAACATGCTTGAACGTTATGTGACTAGTTAACTTGTCGGTTTAATGAATGATATAAGTAAATCTATGTGATTATGTGTTGTGCTTGTATGTATAGTACGTATATATGTATAAGTGAGCCGAGAACCATGAACCCGACTCGAGACCCCTTGGTCTCGAGTGAACAGTAACAGTTGGGCCGGATTGGGCCATGCATGCCATTTAATCCATCCGAAGCCCATTAGGGTGCATCAACTTGAAGCTAGTATATAACCTTGTTGTTAGCCAACATTACCATCCTTGGACAACTTACACACACTCTCCTACGCACACACACACTCTCCCTCCCTCTCACTAAAACCCTAAGTCTCAACATCTCCCTTCTCTCATTCTCTCGGATCCAAACCGGCAACACTAGGACCTTCGGTTCAAGCTTGGAATCGACATTCGGAAGTTCACCCTTCATACCCTTTAGCCGGTTAGTGTCTCATTTAATTGATTAATGACAAATACATGAGAAATTGTTGTTTATCTATGACAAAGATGTTTGCTTGATAGAAAATAGTTGCTTATTATCAAAGGATGTTCATGTTTTTTTTTAACAATCAAGATGTGTAGAAATGAAGGAGTGTATGCAAGCATGTTCTTGAATAATCGGTTGATGATGCATGATGATGTATCTTGGTGTGACTTGATAATATGTTGGTTTGTTAAGTTCTATGCATGATGAATATGTCTTTCTTGAATAATCGGTATTGAGATTTGTTGCTATCCATAATGAAGGTATTTGCTTGATAATATGACTAGTGTGTTACATGATATCAACATGATTTATGAATAAAAGTTTCTTTAAGTGTTTCAGAAATGACAAGATAAATCCGGTATAGCATGCCTCGAGTTGGATTCGGATGAACGATCATGATGAATAACTTGAATACATGAAGAACAACATGAATATGATATGAATGGGTCTTGAATATTTGAAAAACTAGTTGTTTGATCCATTTTAGTTGAATATTAGACAAGAAAACATGTTTATATGGATAGTACATAAGGTTGCATGAAATGGAAATTCTATTGGTTAGTACACTATGCAGAATCAGCAGGTGCTGTGAGTCGAGACCCCTGGTTTCGACTCGAGACCATCTAGGAACCAGCTCGAGATCAGCGGTTGCGAGTCGAGAACCCTTAGTCTCGACTGGAGACCACACCACATCAACACAAAAACAGCATAACTCGAGAAGAGGGTTGCGAGTCTTGTTGCGACTCGAGACATGACCCGAGACCTCCACGTTGCGACTCGAGAACTCATAGGTACAACTCGAGACCGCACAGTCTCGACTCGAGATCTCTAGTCTCGACTCGAGACCATACACACGTGCACTGTTTTGGACTTGCATGCTATTACGAGCCCAACTGTTTGGGCCGCACAATTGGACTTGCTTATTTACGTGGATAAGGCTATTAGACGTATTTCTGCTCTGATTAATTAACTGAAGTAATTATACGTGTATGCCATGATCGTTACTTCTGTACAATACGCATAGAACATATGTGCACTACTTGGACATGAACCTGACTTGAATGGTATCTATGTTAGGACGTAGTTCACCACTTACAACTTGATTGACCTTTCTGTGTATCTTCCGAGCAAACCAAGGTGAGTTCACACCCTCTACAAAGCATGGGATTCCCTGGGTTGGGAATGGGGTTAAGGAACATGGGTTCCTCGTCCTTTCTTGGGTAGGACAGTATTGGTTCAGGAATATAATTCCTCGTCCTCATGGACAGATAACTCGTACTAGACCAAAACTCTATCACGGAGTCCTCCCTTTTATATCGACATAATCGCCGGGCCAATGGCGAGCGGGTCATTAGTTAGATAGCGCTATTTAGGTCTGACAAGCCTCACACCGTGCCGCAGAGGACGGGCGTGAACTAATGGATCTGGGCACGTCAATGATGATAGACATTGACAGTTCAGGGCACATAAACATGACTACAGTCAGCAGTCGATATGGTAACGAGTCTAGTGTATACATGGGGTAGCCCCCACGGCCGAAAAGCCAGATAACTAAACACGGGGTAGCCCCCACGGCTGGATTGCCAGAGTAAATGGGTTAAACAGATCACGTTTTCAATTATGGGGTAACCCCCACGGCAGGATGCCAGTTAAAGGAAACTGTTTTTTTGAAACAACTTAAAACGAACACCCAACAGTGAACTCACTCAACTTGTTGTTGACTCGTTACTACATGCTTTGCAGGTCAATAGGTACTTAGCTGGAGCTTGCATGGGGGAGAGTCGTTGTGGGACATGGACAGCTGTGTGCCATGATAAACTTTGAAACAATTAAACTTATGTGTTGGTTTTAAACGTTATGCTTCCGCTTGCAACTTAAACTATGTTTTGTTTGGATATCAATCGTATTGGGTGAATTTTTATGATTACTTACTTGCTTGTTCAATATGATTGGTGGCTGGATCCTGGTTAGTCATGCCTCCACGCGGTGATACTCCGCAGGTGGATTTTGGGGGTGTGACAGATTGGTATCAGAGCCATTGGTTATAGAGAACTTGGTTTTAATAAAGGAAAAGGTTTTATTAAAATCAGACTATAACCTGCACAGTGCTCTACGATCCACAACGACGCTTCACTCCACATGCAAGGCTCGACATTCTAGGTGATATGATCTATGTATATATTGCCTACTTGTTAGTATAACTACTGTTGCTTGAACACGTGTGTGCTTACTCTCTACTGTCAATGTATTTTCGCGAACCCCTCTCACTCATGTTCCCTCTTACATGAAGATCATGTCTGGACGCGTTAACATGACCCAAGCCCACTTGACGGCTCTGATTAATGAACGAGTTGCTGCGGCACTTGCAGCTACACACGCAGGAGGTATATCCTGCAGTCCAAACGCATTCTAGGATCTTTAGATCCTACTCTCGTGAACCAACTTTTGTGTTAAACTCTGTCTTTTCTTTCTCCCACACTAGGTTAACACGCTCAGCCACCCGTGTGCACTTTTAAAACTTTTATGGACTGCCGACCCACTACTTTTAGCGGCACTGAAGGAGCGGTAGGTCTCCTCCACTGGTTTGAGAAACTAGAATCAGTCTTCGAAATGTGTGAATGCCCTGAGGCGCGCAGAGTGAAGTATGCTACCGGTACTCTCGAGGGTTTAGCCCTCACATGGTGGAACGCTCAGGTTCAAATGCTGGGGTTGGTTGCAGCCAACGCCACCCCATGGGAAACCTTTAAAGAGATGATCAAGGAAGAATACTGCAGTCGTGATGAGATTCACAAACTGGAAGTAGAGTTTTTCAACCTCAAGATGACGGGGTCAGAGATTGAAGCTTATGTGAAGAGATCGAACGAACTGGCAATTATGTGCCCTACGATGGTGGATCCTCCCATCAAACGCATCGAACTATTTCTCAAGGGCTTAGTGCCTGAAATCCAAAGTCATGTGACTTCAGCAAACCTCGCCACCATCCAGCAAGTTGTGCAATTGGCTCACCGTCTCACGGATCAGGCGGTGGAGCAGAACAGGTTACCAAAGCGCATAGGTGCTGCAACTACTTCAGGTGTTCCTAGTGACAACAAGAGGAAATGGGATGGAGCTTCAAGCAAGGGTACGACTTCTGTTCAGTCCCAGTCCCAGCAGAGAAGGACTGATGACTACAAGAGCCATAATCAACAATCATCTGGTGGTCTTGGTCATGGTGGGTACAAGGGGAATCACCCCAAATGCAATCGCTGCAGCCTGCACCACAGCGGGCCATGCACCAGGGGTAACTGTCATCGGTGCAACAAGCCAGGTCACGCTGCAAAGGATTACAGGAGCTTGTATCATGCCAATCAGAATCGTCAGCAAACTCAACAGAACCAATGCCAGCAGCAGCAGCAAGGTGATAACAAAGGGTGCTTTCAGTGTGGAGCTGAAGGCCATTTCAAGAGAGATTGCCCCCAACTGAACAGGAACCAGAACAACAACAACAACAACAACAACAATAACAACAATCAGGGGAATGGTAACAACGGGAACAACAACAACAATGGTGCTAGGGGGCGGGCGTTCGTGATTGGCCAAGGTGAAGCAAGGAATGACCCCAATGTTGTGGCGGGTAAGTTCCTTCTCGACGACTTTTATGTTACAGTTTTATTTGATTCAGGTGCCGATACTAGCTACATGTCACTAGAAGTTAGTCGAATGCTTACGCGTATACCAACACCTTTGAACAACAAGCACATTGTAGAGCTAGCGAATGGTAAGAGTTTAGAGGCCACACACGTAGTCAAGGGTTGTAGACTTGTTCTTGCTAACCAGACCTTCTCTATCGACCTCATTCCTATCGTCTTGGGTAGCTTCGACGTTGTCATTGGGATAGATTGGTTATCCCAACACCGAGCAGAAATTCTTTGCAACGAGAAGATTGTTCGTATTCCTGGTTCTGGTGGTGAACCTCTCATGATTCGTGGTGACAAGAGGAGTGCTGTTGAGAACGTCATCTCTTTCCTCAAGGCCCAGAAGTGCTTGCGAAAGGGCCACACTGCTATTTTGGCTCTCGTTACTGACACCTCGGAGAAAGAGAAGAAGATAGAAGATTTTCCAATTGTATGCGACTACCCTGAGGTATTTCCTGAGGAATTACCTGGTCTTCCACCTCATCGCCAAGTCGAGTTTCAGATTGAACTAGCTCCTGGAGCTGCGCCTATAGCTCGTGCACCTTATCGATTAGCTCCATCCGAGTTGGAAGAACTCTCTACGCAACTACAAGAACTCTTGGATAAAGGTTTTATTCGTCCTAGCTCATCGCCTTGGGGAGCTCCAGTATTATTCATGAAGAAGAAAGACGGTACCTTCAGAATGTGCATCGACTACCGGGAACTCAACAAGGTGACGGTGAAGAATCGCTATCCTCTACCACGCATTGACGACTTGTTCGACCAGCTGCAAGGGTCGAGCTACTATTCAAAGATTGATTTGAGATCGGGATATCACCAGCTGAGAGTCCGAGAAGAGGACGTCTCCAAAACAGCTTTTAGAACTCGTTATGGACACTATGAGTTTTTGGTCATGCCTTTTGGGCTGACAAACGCACCCGCGGTTTTCATGGACTTGATGAATCGAGTGTGCAAGCCTTACCTGGACAAGTTCGTTATAGTCTTCATCGACGACATCCTGATCTATTCTAAGAGTCGGGAGGAACATGAGCAGCACCTACGACTTATTCTGGAACTCCTTCGGATAGAACAACTTTATGCAAAGTTCTCAAAATGCGACTTCTGGCTTCGTGAAGTCCATTTCCTAGGTCATGTGGTAAACAAGGATGGGATTCATGTTGATCCATCCAAAGTGGACTCGATTAAGAACTGGCCTGCACCTCGTACACCAAAGGAAATTCGCCAATTCTTGGGTTTGGCAGGTTACTATAGGAGATTCATAAAGGATTTTTCTAAGATTGCACAGCCTCTCACCTCACTAACGCAGAAGGGCGTTGTTTATCGATGGGAAAATGCATAGGAGTTAGCATTTCAACACCTAAAGGATAGACTTTGCAGCGCGCCTATCCTTTCACTGCCAGAGGGCACAGACGATTTTGTGGTTTACTGCGACGCATCGATTCAAGGTCTTGGTTGTGTATTGATGCAACGAGATAAAGTTATAGCCTACGCCTCACGCCAACTTAAAGTTCATGAAAGGAACTACACTACGCATGATTTGGAGCTGGGAGCTGTTGTTTTTGCACTTAAGATATGGAGACATTACCTGTACGGTACCAGGTGCACCATTTACACCGATCACAGGAGTCTCGAGCATATCTTCAAACAGAAGGAACTAAACATGCGCCAACGACGATGGGTCGAGTTATTAAACGATTACGAATGTGCAATCAAGTACCATCCTGGCAAAGCCAATGTTGTGGCTGATGCCCTTAGCCGAAAGGACACTGCGCCTAGGCGAGTGCGAGCATTACAGCTCACTATACATTCTAGTCTTCCTTCTCAAATACGAGACGCTCAGATAGAGGCATTGAAACCAGAAAACGTCAAAGGCTGAAGCCCTACGCAGCTCAAGGCAACGCTTAGAACAGAAGGAAGACGGTGCTTACTACGTAACGGGACGCATTTGGATCCCACTCTATGGCAACTTACGAGAGCTTGTAATGGATGAAGCACACAAGTCTCGCTACTCGGTACACCCTGGTTCGGATAAGATGTACCACGATATCAAAACTACGTATTGGTGGCCTAGCATGAAGGCCCACATAGCAACTTACGTCAGCAAGTGTTTGACTTGTGCGAGAGTCAAGTCTGAATACCAGAAACCCTCAGGCCTACTCCAACAACCAGAGATACCACAATGGAAGTGGGAGCAAATTTCCATGGATTTCGTTACTGGCCTGCCTAGATCCCAGCACGGAAACGATACTATTTGGGTGATCGTGGATCGACTCACAAAGTCTGCACACTTCTTGGCAATCAAGGAAACGGGTAAGTTCTCCACTCTGGCAGACGTATACTTTAAGGAAGTTGTTTCGAGGCACGGGGTGCCCACCTCTATTATCTCGGATCGAGATGCACGTTTTACTTCAGAACTGTGGCAGGCAATACATAAATCCTTTGGCTCACGATTAGACATGAGCACAGCATATCACCCTCAGACGGACGGGCAGTCCGAGCGCACTATTCAAACCTTAGAAGACATGCTTCGTGCATGTGTAATCAACTTTGGCAACAGCTGGGAAAAGCATCTGCCACTTGTGGAATTCTCGTACAATAATAGCTACCACACCAGCATTAAAGCTGCTCCGTTTGAGGCATTGTACGGACGTAAATGCCGGTCACCTCTTTGTTGGGCAGAGGTGGGGGCCAGTCAGATCACTGGTCCAGAACATGTGGTAGACACAACCGAACGAATTGCTCAAATACGACAACGCATGGCGGCAGCTCGTGACCGTCAGAAAGTCTACGCCGATAAGGGCAGGAAACCACTAGAGCTCCAGGTTGGGGAGCGGGTACTACTCAAAGTTTCACCCTGGAAGGGTGTGGTTCGTTTTGGTAAACGAGGCAAACTTAACCCACGATACGTCGGACCTTTCAAAATCATCGAGAAAATAGGCAGGGTGGCCTACAGACTGAACTTACCAGCAGAACTCAGTGCAGTTCACAACGTTTTCCATGTGTCAAATCTGAAGAAGTGCCTGTCAGATGAGACCCACATAGTTCCTCTGAAGGAACTCACTATCGACGAGCAGTTACGATTCGTCGAGGAACCAGTTGAAATCACGGACCGGGATGTTAAGGTCCTCAAGAGCACTAGAATACCTCTCGTTCGAGTTCGTTGGAACTCACGTCGCGGCCAATAGTTCACCTGGGAACGCGAAGATCGGATGAAACAAAAGTATCCCCAACTGTTCGCAAACAATACAACCACTACTGAGGCTGAAGCTACGGAATTTCGGGACGAAATTCCAGATCAACGGGGGGAGGATGTGACACCCCAGGAAAACCGGGAAAACCATACAACTTAACTAGCTTCCTCAGTGAGTGCTTACCAAATTTCGGGACGAAATTTCTTTCAACATGAGGATGATGTGACAACTCGAAATTTAGAACCTTTCGTTGTATCTTGATGTAACATGCTTGAACGTTATGTGACTAGTTAACTTGTCGGTTTAATGAATGATATAAGTAAATCTATGTGATTATGTGTTGTGCTTATATGTATAGTACGTATATATGTATAAGTGAGCCGAGAACCATGAACCCGACTCGAGACCCCTTGGTCTCAAGTGAACAGTAACAGTTGGGTCGGATTGGGCCATGCACGCCATTTAATCCATCCGAAACCCATTAGGGTGCATCAACTTGAAGCTAGTATATAACCTTGTTGTTAGCCAACATTACCATCCTTGGACAACTTACACACACTCTCCTACACACACACACTCTCCCTCCCTCTCACTAAAACCCTAAGTCTCAACATCTCCCTTCTCTCATTCTCTCGGATCCAAACCGGCAACACTAGGACCTTCGGTTTAAGCTTGGAATCGACATTCGGAAGTTCACCCTTCATACCCTTTAGCCAGTTAGTGTCTCATTTAATCGATTAATGACAAATACATGAGAAATTGTTGTTTATCTATGACAAAGATGTTTGCTTGATAGAAAATAGTTGCTTATTATCAAAGGATGTTCATGTTTTTTTTTGACAATCAAGATGTGTAGAAATGAAGGAGTGTGTGCAAGCATGTTCTTGAATAATCGGTTGATGATGCATGATGATGTATCTTGGTGTGACTTGATAATATGTTGGTTTGTTAAGTTCTATGCATGATGAATATGTCTTTCTTGAATAATCGGTATTGAGATTTATTGATATCCATGATGAAGGTATTTGCTTGATAATATGACTAGTGTGTTACATGATATCAACATGATTTATGAATAAAAGTTACTTTAAGTGTTTCGGAAATGACAAGATAAATCCGGTATAGCATGCCTCGAGTTGGATTCGGATGAATGATCATGATGAATAACTTGAATACATGAAGAACAACATGAATATGATATGAATGGGTCTTGAATATTTGAAAAACTAGTTGTTTGATCCATTTTAGTTGAATATTAGACAAGAAAACATGTTTATATGGATAGTACATAAGGTTGCATGAAATGGAAATTCTATTGGTTAGTACACTATGCAGAATCAGCAGGTGCTGGGAGTCGAGACCCCTGGTTTCGACTCGAGACAATCTAGGAACCAGCTCGAGATCAGCGGCTGCGAGTCGAGAACCCTTAGTCTCGACTCGAGACCACACCACATCAACACAAAAACAGCATAACTCGAGAACAGGGTTGCGAGTCTTGTTGCGACTCGAGACATGACCCGAGACCTCCACGTTGCGACTCGAGAACTCATAGGTACAACTCAACAAATGGCTTCAATATAAGGAATGTGTTTAGTGACGGCATCAGATTCCTAATTGATGCAGAAAGGTCTGGTGGCAAGAAAAGCTGCTTCTAGGTGGTTGTCAAGTGTTTTCGCTCGACGATTCCATTCTTGGGTGGTTGGTTTGGCCCTTGTTCCTGTAACTCGAATCATAGCCCGGTATATCCCATTTTAATTTTACGCCATTGTGAACCTTACGCCTTTTTTACTCTCTGATCAAGGTTCTCGGCATTGAAAAATCTTCGTAAACTAAATCACACGTGTATATGTTGATATTTAATAGATATACAGTCAAGAAAATAAAGGGCAATGGTGATATATATGCAGATTAGACACAAAAAAAAAACACTCAATAAATGGCTACAATTTAAGGAATGTTTTTAGTGACGGCATCAGATTCCTAATTGATGGAGAAAGGTCTGGTGATAAGAAAAGCTGCTTCTAGGAGGTTGTCAAGTGTTTTCGCTCGACGATTCCATTCTTGGGTGGTTGGTTTGGCCCTTGTTCCTGTAACTCGAATCCTAGCCCGGTATATCCCATTTTAATTTTACACCATTGTGAACCTTAAGCCTTTTTTACTCTCTGATCGAGGTTCTCGGCATTGAAAGATCTTCCTAAACTAAATCACACGTGTATATGTTGATATTTAAGAGATATACAGTCAAGAATATCAAGGGCAATGGTGATATATATGCGGATTAGACACAAAAAAAAACACTCAACAAATGGCTACAATTTAAGGAATGTGTTTAGTGACGGCATCAGATTCCTAATTGATGGAGAAAGGTCTGCTGGTAAGAAATGTTGCTTCTAGGAGGTTGTCAAGTGTTTTCGCTCGACGATTCCATTCTTGGGTGGTTGGCTTGCCCTTGTTCCTGTAACTCGAATCCTAGCCCGGTATATCCCATTTTAATTTTACACCTTTGTGAACCTTACGCCTTTTTTACTCTCTGATCGAGGTTCTCGGCATTGAAAACTCTTCGTAAACTAAATTACACGTGTATATGTTGACATTTAAGAGATATACAGTCAAGAAAATCAAGGGCAATGGTGATATATATGCATATTAAACACTCAACAAATGGCTACAATTTAAGGAATGTGTTTAGTAACGGCATCAGATTCCTAATTGATGGAGAAAGGTCTGGTGGCAAGAAAAGCTGCTACTAGGAGGTTGTCAAGTGTTTTCGCTCGACGATTCCATTCTTGGGTGGTTGGTTTGGCCCTTGTTCCTGTAACTCGAATCCTAGCCCGGTATATCCCATTTTAATCTTACACCATTGTGAACCTTACGCCTTTTTTACTCTCTGATCGAGGTTCTCGGCATCGAAAAATCTTCGTAAACTAAATCACACGTGTATATGTTGACATTTAAGAGATATACAGTCAAGAAAATCAAGGGTAATGGTGATATATATGCGGATTAGACACCCAAAAAAAAACACT
Organism: Helianthus tuberosus; assembly: GCA_030545235.1. Lineage (NCBI taxonomy): Eukaryota > Viridiplantae > Streptophyta > Magnoliopsida > Asterales > Asteraceae > Helianthus > Helianthus tuberosus. Next base: position 194,059,517 of record CM060425.1, read on the forward strand.
TAACAAATGGCTACAATTTAAGGAATGTGTTTACTGACGGCATCAGATTCCTAATTGATGGAGAAAGGTCTGGTGGTAAGAAAAGCTGCTTCTTGGAGGTTGTCAAGTGTTTTCGCTCGACGATTCCATTCTTGGGTGGTTGGTTTGGCCCTTGTTCCTGTAACTCGAATCCTAGCCCGGTATATCCCATTTTAATTTTACACCATTGTGAAACTTACGCCTTTTTTACTCTCTGATCGAGGTTCTCGGCACTGAAAAATCTTCGTAAACTAAATCACACGTGTATATGTTTATATTTAAGAGATATACAGTCAAGAAAATCAAGGGCAATGGTGATATATATGTGGATTAGACACCAAAAAAAACACTCTACAAATGGCTTCAATATAAGGAATGTGTTTATTGACGGCATCAGATTCCTAATTGATGGAGAAAGGTCTGGTGGTAAGAAAAGCTGCTTCTAGGAGGTTGTCAAGTGTTTTCGCTCGACGATTCCATTCTTGGGTGGTTGGTTTGGCCCTTGTTCCTGTAACTCGAATCCTAGCCCGGTATATCCCATTTTAATCTCTGATCGAGGTTCTCGGCATTGAAAATGTTTGTGCATATATGTCTGTTAACTTCGTCTTTAAAGAGTCTTTTATCTAAATAGGATAAACCAGTGCTCAGCAGATTAGAAATTAGGTTTGTGTGTGATTGGGTGATTTCTCAGGAAATAGACTCTAGCTATTTCGTACGAAATTACATATTGTTATTTCGCACGAAATTAGCCTGTGCCTATTTCATGCAAAATTACAACACCTATATATAGCTGAGTGGTGGTGTCATTTGTAACTTTTCCGATTCAGTGCCGAGGTGCTGCCAGTTTGTTAAACGATCTGTAAAAGCTTTGAAATCATTAATAAGAAGATAATTAAGGAGAATCAAGCTGTTTCACGTCTATTTCTCTGATTCCGCCTTTGAAATAGGTCATGAACTCCTCTGATTGACTCGTTAGGGTCACACGACGATCCAACAAATGCTATCGGAGCTCAGGGAGAAGAGTTTATACCAATTCAGCTTGTTTTCATCACTTCTACTCTTTCTTTTCAAATTAAACGCGATTTTACAGTTAAAATGGCTTAATTTTCACACATTACACGCGAAACACTGTTTTATTGAATCCTTGAAAGAATTGGACCAAAATTCGAACAAAACCGGATCAATTTGACAAAATGATGGCCGACATGCTGATGTCATCCTGATTTTGCATGAAATAGCTTCTTAATTTCGCACGAAATTACAGTTTGGGATTAATTTCGTTTGAAATTGCTGATTAATTTCGTATGAAATTAGATTTCGTTTGAGAATTTCATATGAAATTATTATTTCGTTCCAAAGAGGCTATTTTCATTTGAATTCAAGCTAATTTGGCACGAAATCATATTTCGTTTGGCCTATTTGAACGAAATTACTATTTCGTTTGAAACATCTGATTTCGTGTGAATTGGTATTTCATTTGAGTTGATATTTCGTTTGAAGTCATTTCGTGTGAAGTGATTTCGTTTGAAATTGTTGTTAAAATCAAAAACTTTTCTAAGTGTTTGTTGATTGTTTCAGATACTTGAAGATGGATGAGTTTATGAATCCGTTCAGTGGTATGTTTGCTTTCACGGGAAACACCGGAGATGATACATCAAACAGCACAAATGAAAATGTTTCTAATTCGAGTGCAAAGAAAACCTTGTCTGATGCTTTGAGTGTGGAGAGTGCATATGGCACATACAACAAACCTCCCAAGCTAATGGCGATTGAAGAATACAATAGATAGGCTAAAAGGTTTGAAGAGTGGCTAAAAGCGTTTGCATATCCAAGTTGGAAGAGCTTGAAAAATGGTTTCAATATGGGAAGATCGGATTATGAAAATATAACAGAGTCTGATGATGTAGATAGTTTTGTTGCTGAACAAAAGTGCATTGCATTGCATTGCTTCATCAGTCTGTGAGAGACGACATAATATCGTTGATTGAGTACACAAATGAGAAAGATCTATGGGAGAAACTAAAAGTAAAATGTGTGGGTAGTGCTGAGATAGTCAAAAACAAAAAGAAGTTGTTAAGAAAAGAATTTGATTTGTTTGGATGTTTGAAAAACGAGTCAGTGTCAAAGATGATTGAAAGATTTGGACATTTGAAGCTGGAACTTGCAAGACATGGAATCGTGTACACTCAAGAAGTGTTGGTTGACAAACTGTTTGACTCGTTGCCTGATGAGAAAGACTGGCAGTACTTTGCTTTGATGCTAAAGAACACAGTAAAGTTGGAGGATCTGACTGTTGATCTGTTAATCGAAAGATTGGAGAGTCATGAATTAGAGATCAAGAAATCAAACAAAGTCAATAATTCCTCATATTAGCAGAATGTTGAGTTGTATTATTGAGGAAGTATGATCCCGAAGAATGTGTCTCCTAAGACAGCTTTCTCAGCAGAAAATTCAAACACAGTGAATCAAGAAACTCCAAGCAGTGGTTATCATGGAGGTTCAACTTCAACTGCTCAAAGTCAATCAGTTCCGAAGAATCTGTTTCAATGCAACATTGTTGTGGATCTCAAGAATGCACAAAATTTTAGTGAAGAATCCGCAAAGCAGCAAATGGTGTTTTTAGCGTCTGTTTTAGAATCTTATGAAAGCCTCGTTGCGGGAAAGATTGGAAACACTAACCTCACCAAGGAGGATTATGACCAGATCGATCCAGAGGAGATGGAGTTGATCGATATCAGGTGGTGTATAGCTAGTGCAGTATGACGAGCACAAAGGTTCATGGAGATTACAGGCAGACATTCTATTGGCGGACCTTCCACAAAACTTGGTTTTGATAAATCAAAAGTCACGTGCTTTAAATGTAAACAAAAAGGTCATTTTAAAAGAGAATGTCGAAATTCATACGCTGATGATACGGCAAATCCGTTCCGTGAAGATTACTACAAAAGAGCAATCTACCATCAGAACAAATCTGAATCCCCCAGAATGAAGCAGATAGAAGAAAATCCCAAAGAAAAATCCAGAGCTCTTGTTGTTATCCATGACGATGAGGGATATGATTGGAGTGAAGTTTTACCAGAAGAAGACGCAGTGGGCTATGCGTTTGTGACAAAGATTGTTCCTTTCAAAGACTTCAGAACAGAAGAAGTGAAATACATCAACAGAAAGATGTTAGCTCAGAACAGGATTACTAGAATTTATCGTACATACAAAGAAGCTAAAAAGGCGAATAGATGGGATGCTGATAGAGAATGTTACCTAGATCCCAAGGGAAACATTGCTGTTGATCCAAATACTGTCGATGTTGAAACTCTCACCCAGCAAATTGCAGCAGAAGAAGAAGCAAATCAGAGATTGTGGTGGGGAGGAGGAGAAACTGAAGAAAAAGAAAAAGAAAAAGAGAAGGAGCCGCAGCCAAAGAAAATTGATGACGGGATTATTGATACGACACAAGAATTCACAGCTGAGAATTTGAAGAAGATGGCTGACAAAGTGTTTGCTGCGAAAGAGCTAGAGGTAGTTTCTGGTTCTGGAACTGAGTCTAAAAGCAAGGTCAGTCAGAATGATGCAATCAATGAGTCAGGTAAGAAAGCTAAAACTGAGAGCGACTACAAAAATTGCATGAAAGACTGCAAGGTTTGTAGTACAGTTGCTTACCTCAACGTTAAAAAGGTTGAAGAACTGACAGGAAGAGTTAGAGACGTTGAAAATCAGATCTTAAACCGTGACAAAATGTTAAAAGCTTCAAATGATAGATTAAAAGATTTAACTGAGAAAATTGAAAATTATAAAATTGACGTAGAAAGAATTAGGAAAGAAAATGAAAAACTGATTCTTGAAAATCGTCAACTTTCAGAAAATTTTGAGAAGCTAAAACGAACGGTAAAAGATTCTGATGAGAGAAATGGTAAGAGAAACAAAGAAAATGTTCAATTGACAGGTGTTCTTAGGGTAAAAGAAGAGTTAAACAATCAACAACTGGATGAAATTGCTAAGTTGAAGCTTCAATTTCAAGAAGCTAAAATTGAAAATAAACGCATTCAGTTGAAACTGAACAGTTACAACTCCGCAAGTTTTGTTCTTCAACATATAGTTCCTAAACCAATTGGGAAGAACAAAGCAGGCGAAGATGTTTATTCGGATGGAACTGGGGTTGGGTTTCATCAGGTTCCACCGCCAGTGTAAAACAATTTTTCAAAGAAAAAATCAGGTTTGGTTAATGATGAAGAAGAAAATGAAGTTAAACTTCGAGACACGATTGATGTCACATTTACCAAATCATCTGATGAAGATAGTGTCCAATCTGAAGTTGTGAAAAGCATGGTTGAAAATGTTTTAAAGTCTGAAAGTGACACTACTGAGGATGATGAATGCTTTTTGGACAAATATATTCCAAAATCAAAATCCAAAAACAACTTAAGTGAAGAACCAAATCTTGTGATGTACAAGATGGCAGGATCTGATAAGTTGTATTCGGATCATGATTTTCCTTTGGAGAATGTGAATGTGGATAAATTGAAAAATGTTTTTAAACTGATTGAGATTGATGTGTCTGAGATCGAAGGTTTGAAATGTTCAAAGAGACATTTGAATTTTGAAAAAGATAAGTCTTATTATAAGAAACCTGTTGTACCGCCGCGTTTTTCTTACAACAATCAAAACAAATGGTCGGGTGGTTATAAGGATGGTAAGAATTATCAAAGAAGGAATTTTCAAAACAAGAAGTTTGTTGAGAAAAAGGTGTTTGTAAAAAGCTCGAGTTCTCATTTCGAGCAGGAATCTGAAATTTTTTCAAAATCAAATGAACAATTTTTTGAAGAAAAGGTCTCACAGCCTCAGACCGAAGGTACAAGTCGGGTAATTGATACTCGTACATGCTTTAAGTGAAACAAAGTTGGACACATTGCACGAAAGTGCACCAACTTAAAGCCTAAGTCTGAAGTTGTTGAGAGTCAGAAAAAGAAAGTTGATGCAAAAGGCAAAGCTCCAATGGTTGTTGAGAAGAGAGTTTTGAAAAATGAAAATAACAAGATCAAAAACTGAACCCGTAAATAATGTGGTAACTAAAACTGACAAATTTTACAAACGGGTTGCTTCACCTCAACAAGCATGGAAGCCAAAATCAGTTGAAAAGAATTCAAGCTCTCCAAAACCAAAGGTTTCGGAAAAAGATAAACAATCATCTTCTACCAATACAGTAAAGATGAATGTTCCTTTGGATTACTATGAGAAACTTGAACCACAAGAGGCTACTACTTCTGAAAAGAAGGATGTACCAAAGAAAGACCAATCATCTGGTCAACCTCTTAAAAATGATTTCTTTCTATACAAAGAGGTTGAGATTGGATCTAAAGAGAGCTTAAAGATGAATGACAAGAATTTTCTGCCATTATACACTGCAAAAACTCACCTCAATGTCAAGTTACCTGAGTCGAAAGAGGCTTGGGTGGCATCAAAATATAACTAAAAGTGTTTGTGATATGTGCAGGAGCTTCCAAGATCCGTTTCACGTTGGATTATGGATAGTGGAGCTTCTCGGCACATGACGGGGAAGAAGACCCTATTGTATGATGTTAGAGGGTTTAATGGAGGTTATGTAGGTTTTGTAGGCAATCAAGGTGGTCGAATAATTGGTGAAGGAACTTTATCGAATGGAATTGTCACATTTGAAAGAGTAAACTACATTGCCGAACTTGAAAACAATCTTCTGAGTATTTCTCAGATTTGTGATCGTATGTATACAACGCACTTTACAGACAAAGAATGTTTGATTTTGAAACCAGGATTTGTTGTTCCCGAAGAGTGGGTTATCATGAAAGCACCTAGAGTGAATGATCTGTACGTGTTGGACATGAGTGTAGCAACTACTACCACAGGTCAGGCTCACTGTTTTATGTCAAGAGCAATGGAAAAAGAATCACAATTGTGGCATCGAAAGATGGGCCACATTCACCTGCGAAAAATGAATCACCTGGTGCATAACGACTTAGTTATTGGTTTTCATGTGAAAGGTTTTCATCTTGAGGGGGAGTGCATTAGCTGTGTCAAAGGGAAGCAAAAGAAGAAATCTCACCCTGGAAAGAAGATTAACTCAGTCTCGAGACCGTTAGAGAGACTTCATATGGATCTTTTTGGTCCAGTGAATGTCAAAAGCATAACTGGTGATCTTTACTGTCTAGTAGTAACAGACGACTACTCGAGATTTTCATGGGTATCATTTCTGAAGACAAAAGATGAGACATTTGAAACTTGTACCAAACCCGAATCAGGAGTGACAACGGTACAGAGTTCAAGAACAACAAGATGGAAGAATATTGTGATGAGAGAGGTATACTGCAAGAATTTAGTGCTCCTTATACTCTGCAACAAGATGGAGTAGCTGAAAGAAAGAACAGGACGCTAATTGAAACGGCTAGGACGATGCTTGCTGATTCCAAATTACCTGTCAACATTTGGGCAGAAACAGTATCAGCCGCTTGCTATACACTCAACCGGGTTCTAACAGTGAAGAAATTCAACAAGACATGTTTTGAGCTGATCAATAACCGCAAACCTAACCTGAACTATCTGGAACCGTTTGGGTCTCCCTGCACAGTTCTAGAACCTTTTGGCAAATTTGGTGCAAAGAGCATTGAAGGAATTTTCGTGGGTTATGCAAGTCCATTAAAACGAGTCTTTGTTCCAAGTTTGAAGTGGATTATCGAAGCACATAATGTTGAGTGTCAAGGTTATACCATGCTACCGCAGAATCCAGGCGACTCACGGCGTTTTAATTATAATACTTTGTGGGATTCGTTTGACATATAAGAAGAACCAGATTTCTTTGACAAGTTAGATATTTTGAGAGAGTATGAAGAATCACAAGAAAGATTCCCAGCTGAGTATTCTAGACGTCAAAATCAAGCTTCCAATGACGATGAAGCTGGTCCAAGTAATGCTGGAGAACATGATGATATTCAACAATCCTCAGAACGTGCTCCTGATAATCAGACGGCAGTCAACGATAACCAAGAATCTGATAATAGACCTATATTCAATCATGGTGATTCAGATTCCGAGGGGGAGCAGATCCAGATATCAAGTCAAACAATTCCAGTCAGTAAACAAGGTGCAAATCAGAATGTCACAAATTTGGAAGGCGAGGTAGATGTTCCAGGTGAGGTGATGCCGAGAACTCTTTCGTACCATCCAAAAGAGCTGATTATTGGAGAATTACAATCAGGTGTTTGCACTAGACGTCAAATTGACCAAGGCCTTACTTGTTTTTATTCTGCAGTGGCTTCGTTACAAACTGAGTTTTCACTTAGTTGTTTTATTTCGCTGATTGAGCTGCGAACATACAAGGAAGCGCTAACTGAAGATTCTTGGGTCAACGCGATGCAAGAGGAGCTAAGTCAGTTTGAAAAGTTAGGAGTGTGGAAATTAGTAGACTTGCCTGATGGTCACAGGAAGATAAACACCAAGTGGGTGTTCAAGTGCAAGAGAGACGATCGAGGGGTTATTATTCGTAACAAAGCTCGACTTGTAGTCCAGGGTTTCATTCAGCAGGAGGGGATAGATTTCACTGAAGTATATGCTCCGGTTGCTAGACTTGAAGCGATTAGAATCTTCCTAGCATTTGCATCTTGGAAAAATTTTAAAGTTTATCAGTTAGATGTTAAATCGGCGTTTCTCTATGGGAAGGTAAAAGAGGAGGTATATGTCGGACAGCCACCGGGCTTCACCGATCCAATCCACAAAGACAAGGTCTATTTACTGGATAAAGCGCTGTATGGTTTACACCAGGCTCCGAGAGCTTGGTACGAGACATTGTCTCAACATTTACTTGCCAACAGTTTCATCCGTGGAAAAGTGGATGCCACTCGCTTCACCAAAGAAGTCGATGGACATCTTCTGATAGTTTAAATATACGTAGACGACATCATATTAGGGTGACAAATGAAAATCTGTGCAAAAATTTGAAATGTCATCGATGGGTGAGATGAAATTCTTCTTGGGACTTCAGATTGATCAACTGCCTAAGGGAATTTTCATACATCAATCGAAGTATGTTCATGATATCTTAGGGAAATTTGGGATGTCAGGTTCTACTCCAGCTTTCACCCCGTTAGCGACAAACCATGGGATAAACCCTGATCTCACCGGAGAGAAGGTAGATGAAACGTTGTATCGTTCCATGATCGGATCACTGATGTATTTGACAGCTTCTAGACCCGATATTATGTATCCAACCTGCCTCGCAGCAAGATTTCAATCTAACCCGAGAGCTTCGCATATGGTAATTGTCAAAAGGATATTACGCAACCTGAAAGGAACTCCATCACTGGGGTTGTGGTATCTAAGAGAAGGTGATTTCATGCTCGAAGGGTATTCCGATTCCGATTTCGGATGCTGCAAAGTTAACGCTAAGTCAACAACAGCGGGGTGCCAGTTTTTCGGACCACGATTGGTTACCTGGCAATCAAGAAGCAGACCTCTGTGGCTTTATCCACATGTGAAGCTGAGTATGTATCTGCTAGCAGCTGCTGCTCTCAGATCTTGTGGATCGAGCAACAGATGAGAGACTACGGTTTGCAATTTCTTAACACCTCTATCTTTGTTGATAATGAGGCAGCGATAAACATTACTAAAAATCCTGTTCATCACGCTAAAACGAAACACATTGAAATTCGTCATCACTTCATCCGAGATTGTTTCAAGAAGAAGTTGATACGAATTGAGAAAATCCACTCTGACGAACAAAAAGCTGATTTACATACCAAAGCGTTTGATAAAACTCGTTTTCAATATCTTTTAAAATTGAACGGTATGAAGCTTTTATCGGTGTCGGAGGAGATTCTTGGCGTAGATGAAGGTACCAATGTAGATGATGTTGAGACGCAATCTGCAATGGTTTGTCGATTTTTTACTTGTTTTGGTATTTAGGGGGAGTAGGTTATTTTTTTCAGAAAATACAAAAACAGTAAAAAATTTCAAAAAATCCAAACACATGAGATATTTTCAAAATACAAAAACAATAGAAAACCAGAAAAGAGCTTGTGTAAAAAGGGAAAATGATAGTACATTGGCTTGACAGTTACGGTATGCTAAAGATATGGAAAGTTTAAAAGTGTTAAACAGTCTCGCTGATGATATGCCGATAGGTTTTTACACATTTAGTAGGTTTGTTCAGGATATAAACCTAAATCTTTACTTGCTTAATTCATGGGGAACACTACTTGGATATATAGGTAACCCCTGAAATCTTGTTTGAAAGATCCCTTTTTCTGAGATACTAGGTCTTTATACTCAGTGATATCTGGGGTATTATCCCGGGACTTCTGATATTGTGGAAGCAATGGCCTAGTCCCCGTATAATACTTTACGCTTGCTTGAAATATAGCACCGCCCTCAGCATAAAAATGATGAAACATTGAAAAATGCTAATCATGTGCTGTTGAAGAAAATATCCTCAAGGGGACACACCAAAAGTCGAAGCCGTCATCTCTCTGATTTTGCGGAAGCAATAGCCTGAGCTCTCACGGCCCTCGCATTTAACCCCTTACAGATATCATCTGTGGTATACTCACCTGTAAGACTGAATATTGGGATTTTGATACGGGAGTATATTCAAGAGGTGGGACACATGAATGAGTTTAAGTCTATAAAACATCTAATTTGTATCCTGGACAGATTGAAAATTGTGTGAGAATTTAAGTGGATCAGTATATCGACAATCTAAGCGAATTGTTTAATTCTGAGTATGAAATCAAAATCTTAACGGTACTTGTGACTTGTTGAATAGCTGATATGATTCCCTAACACGCTCACTAGAAATATATTTGTAAATAGTTTACATTTACTGCATTTCATTTCTGTTTAGCATTCTAGTTTAGAAACTTTATTCAAAATCCAAAAAGATTTTATATTTCTGCTTTATTTTTCTGACAAACCAAAGTGGAAAGTTGATCTTCAGATTCGAAGTTTGAAGCAGATGCAGGAAGTTTCTGAACTGGACAGAAGAGTTGTGAGCATAATATGTTAAACTTGTGAAATATGGAAAGTCAAAACAAGTTCATTAAGTTGAAACTTGTAATTTTCAGAATAACATTTTGAAAATTGTTGAACTAAAGTCAGTTTTGTTTCGTATTGGATCAACCAAGGTCATTAAGTTGGACTTGGTAGATAAATTGAGTTCTCAGGGTCATTAACTTGGACCTAAATACCTAAGTGGATTATTAAAACTGATAAAATCGAGAAAAGATGTTAAAAGTCAATAGATTGTAATGTTATATTCTTGAGAAGTAGGTAACAAGATCCCCATGGCAAAGAAAGTGTAAAGTTTGAACCAGAGTTTGAGCTCCAGCATATTGAAAGGGGGAGTCTACATTCTGGATCAACATTCAAAGGGGAGTTTGAGGAGTTTTGAAGATAGAGATTGAAGGATTCTTACAGTGTCATACAAATTGGACAGAGAAGAAGATAGATCAAGACTAAAGACTGAAGATTTAATGCTAAAGACTTCGTCAACATCAAAGGGGGAGTCTGTTGGTGCTTATATGTATGTTAACTTCGTCTTTATAGAGTCTTGTATCTAGATAGGATAAACCAGTGCTCAGCAGATTAGAAATTAGGTTTGTGTGTGATTGGGTGATTTCGCATGAAATAGACACTAGCTATTTCGTACGAAATTACATATTGTTATTTGGCACGAAATTAGCCTGTGCCTATTTCATGCGAAATTACAACACCTATATATAGCTGAGTGGTGGTGTCATTTGTAACTTTTCCGATTCAGAGCCGAGGTGCTGCCAGTTTGTCAAACGATCTGTAAAAGCTTTGAAATCCTTAATAAGAAGATAATTAAGGAGAATCAAGCTGTTTCACGTCTATTTCTCTGATTTCGCTTTTGAAATAGATCATGAACTCTTCTGATTGACTCGTTAGGGTCACACGACGATCCAACAGAAAAGTCTTCGTAAACTAAATCACACGTGTATATGTTGACATTTAAGAGATATACAGTCAAGAAAATCAAGCGCAATGGTGATATATATGCGGATTAGACACCCAAAAAAAAAACACTCAACAAATGGCTACAATTTTAGGAATGTGCTTAGTGACGGCATCAGATTCCTAATTGATGGAGAAAGGTCTGATGGCAAGAAAAGCTGTTTGTAGGAAGTTGTCAAGTGTTTTCGCTCGACGATTCCATTCTTGGGTGGTTGGTTTGGCCCTTGTTCCTGTAACTCGAATCCTAGCCCGGTATATCCCATTTTAATTTTACACCATTGTGAACCTTACGCCTTTTTTACTCTCTGATCGAGGTTCTCGACATTGAAAAATCTTCGTAAACTAAATCACACGTGTATATGTTGACATTTAAGAGATATACAGTCAAGAAAATCAAGCGCAATGGTGATATATATGCGGATTAGACACCCAAAAAAAAAAAACACTCAACAAATGGCTACAATTTCAGGAATGTGCTTAGTGACGGCATCAGATTCCTAATTGATGGAGAAAGGTCTGATGGCAAGAAAAGCTGCTTCTAAGAGGTTGTCAAGTGTTTTCACTCGACGATTCCATTCTTGGGTGGTTGGTTTGAACCTTGTTCCTGTAACTAGAATCCTAGCCCGGTATATCCCATTTTAATTTTACACCATTGTGAACCTTACGCCTTTTTTACTCTCTGATCGAGGTTCTCGACATTGAAAAATCTTCGTAAACTAAATCACACGTGTATATGTTGACATTTAATAGATATACAGTCAAGAAAATCAAGGGCAATGGTGATATATATGCGGATTAGACACCAAAAAAAACACTCAAGAAATGGCTACAATTTAAGGAATGTGTTTAGTGACGGCATCAGATTCCTAATTGATGGAGAAAGGTCTGGTGGCAAGAAAAGCTGCTTCTAGGAGGTTGTCAAGTGTTTTCGCTCGACGATTCCATTCTTAGGTGGTTGGTTTGGCCCTTGTTCCTGTAACTCGAATCCTAGCCCGGTATATCCCATTTTAATTTTACACCATTGTGAACCTTACGCCTTTTTTACTCTCTGATCAAGGTTCTCGGCATTGAAAAATCTTCGTAAACTAAATCACACGTGTATATGTTGATATTTAAGAGATATACAGTCAAGAAAATCAAGGGCAATGGTGATATATATGCGGATTAGACACAAAAAAAAACACTCAACAAATGGCTACAATTTAAGGAATGTGTTTAGTGACGGCATCAGATTCCTCATTGATGGAGAAAGGTCTGGTGGTAAGAAAAGCTGCTTCTAGGAGGTTGTCAAATGTTTTCGCTCGACGATTCCATTCTTGGGTGGTTGGTTTGGCCCTTGTTACTGTAACTCGAATCCTAGCCCGATATATCCCATTTTAATTTTACACCATTGTGAACCTTACGCCTTTTTTACTCTCTGATCGAGGTTCTCGGCATTGAAAAATCTTCGTAAACTAAATCACACGTGTATATGTTGACATTTAAGAGATATACAGACAAGAAAATCAAGGGCAATGATGATATATATGCGGATTAGACACCAAAAAAAAAACACTCAACAAATGGCTACAATTTAAGGAATGTGTTTAGTGACGGCATCAGATTCCTAATTGATGGAGAAAGGTCTGGTGGTAAGAAAAGCTGCTTCTAGGAGGTTGTCAAGTGTTTTCGCTCGACGATTCCATTCTTGGGTGCTTGGTTTGGCCCTTGTTCCTGTAACTCGAATCCTAGCCCGGTATATCCCATTTTAATTTTACACCATTGTGAACCTTACGCCTTTTTTACTCTCTGATCGAGGTTCTCGGCACTGAAAAATATTCGTAAACTAAATCACACGTGTATATGTTGATATTTAAGAGATATACAGTTAAGAAACTTAAGGGCAATGGTGATATATATGCGGATTAGACACAAAAAAAAAACACTCAACAAATGGCTTCAATTTAAGGAATGTGTTTAGTGACGGCATCAGATTCCTAATTAATGGAGAAAGGTCTGGTGGTAAGAAAAGCTGCTTCTAGGAGGTTGTCAAGTGTTTTCACTCGACGATTCCATTCTTGGGTGGTTGGTTTGGCCCTTGTTACTGTAACTCGAATCCTAGCCCGATATATCCCATTTTAATTTTACACCATTGTGAACCTTACGCCTTTTTTACTCTCTGATCGAGGTTCTCGGCATTGAAAAATCTTCGTAAACTAAATCACACGTGTATATGTTGACATTTAAGAGATATACAGACAAGAAAATCAAGGGCAATGATGATATATATGCGGATTAGACACCAAAAAAAAACACTCAACAAATGGCTACAATTTAAGGAATGTGTTTAGTGACGGCATCAGATTCCTAATTGATGGAGAAAGGTCTGGTGGTAAGAAAAGCTGCTTCTAGGAGGTTGTCAAGTGTTTTCGGTCGACGATTCCATTCTTGGGTGCTTGGTTTGGCCCTTGTTCCTGTAACTCGAATCCTAGCCCGGTATATCCCATTTTAATTTTACACCATTGTGAACCTTACGCCTTTTTTACTCTCTGATCAAGGTTCTCGGCATTGAAAAATCTTCATAAACTAAATCACACGTGTATATGTTGATATTTAAGAGATATACAGTCAAGAAAATCAAGGGCAATGGTGATATATATGCGGATTAGACACAAAAAAAAAACACTCAACAAATGGCTACAATTTAAGGAATGTGTTTAGTGACGGCATCAGATTCCTAATTGATGGAGAAAGGTCTGGTGGTAAGAAAAGCTGCTTCTAGGAGGTTGTCAAGTGTTTTCGCTCGACGATTCCATTCTTGGGTGGTTGGTTTGGCCCTTGTTACTGTAACTCGAATCCTAGCCCGATATATCCCATTTTAATTTTACAGCATTGTGAACCTTACGCCTTTTTTACTCTCTGATCGAGGTTCTCGGCATTGAAAAATCTTCGTAAACTAAATCACACGTGTATATGTTGACATTTAAGAGATATACAGACAAGAAAATCAAGGGCAATGATGATATATATGCGGATTAGACACCAAAAAAAAAAACACTCAACAAATGGCTACAATTTAAGGAATGTGTTTAGTGACGGCATCAGATTCCTAATTGATGGAGAAAGGTCTGGTGGTAAGAAAAGCTGCTTCTAGGAGGTTGTCAAGTGTTTTCGCTCGACGATTCCATTCTTGGGTGCTTGGTTTGGCCCTTGTTCCTGTAACTCGAATCCTAGCCCGGTATATCCCATTTTAATTTTACACCATTGTGAACCTTACGCCTTTTTTACTCTCTGATCGAGGTTCTCGGCACTGAAAAATATTCGTAAACTAAATCACACGTGTATATGTTGATATTTAAGAGATATACAGTTAAGAAACTTAAGGGCAATGGTGATATATATGCGGGTTAGACACAAAAAAAAACACTCAACAAATGGCTTCAATTTAAGGAATGTGTTTAGTGACGGCATCAGATTCCTTATTAATGGAGAAGGGTCTGGTGGTAAGAAAAGCTGCTTCTAGAGGGTTGTCAAGTGTTTTCACTCGATGATTCCATTCTTGGGTGGTTGGTTTGGCCCTTGTTCCTGTAACTCGAATCCTAGCCCGGTATATCCCATTTTAATTTTACACCATTGTGAACCTTACGCCTTTTTTACTCTCTGATCGAGGTTCTCGACATTGAAAAATCTTCGTAAACTAAATCACACGTGTATATGTTGACATTTAATAGATATACAGTCAAGAAAATAAGGGCAATGGTGATATATATGCGGATTAGACACCAAAATAAACACTCAAGAAATGGCTACAATTTAAGGAATGTGTTTAGTGACGACATCAGATTCCTAATTGATGGAGAAAGGTCTGGTGGCAAGAAAAGCTGCTTCTAGGAGGTTGTCAAGTGTTTTCGCTCGACGATTCCATTCTTGGGTGGTTGGTTTGGCCCTTGTTACTGTAACTCGAATCCTAGCCCGGTATATTCCATTTTAATTTTACACCATTGTGAACCTTCCGCCTTTTTTACTCTCTGATCGAGGTTCTCGGCATTGAAAAATCTTCGTAAACTAAATCACACGTGTATATGTTGACATTTAAGAGATATACAGTCAAGAAAATCAAGGGCAATGGTGATATATATGCGGATTAGACACCAAAAAAAACACTCAAGAAATGGCTACAATTTAAGGAATGTGTTTATTGACGGCATCAGATTCCTAATTGATGGAGAAAGGTCTGGTGGTAAGAAAAGCTGCTTCTAGGAGGTTGTCAAGTGTTTTCGCTCGACGATTCCATTCTTGGGTGCTTGGTTTGGCCCTTGTTCGTGTAACTCGAATCCTAGCCCGGTATATCCCATTTTAATTTTACACCATTGTGAACCTTACGCCTTTTTTACTCTCTGATCGAGGTTCTCGGCACTGAAAAATATTCGTAAACTAAATCACAAGTGTATATGTTGATATTTAAGAGATATACAGTTAAGAAAATCACGGGCAATGGTGATATATATGCGGATTAGACACAAAAAAAAAACACTCAACAAATGGCTTCAATTTAAGGAATGTGTTTAGTGACGGCATCAGATTCCTAATTAATGGAGAAAGGTCTGGTGGTAAGAAAAGCTGCTTCTAGAGGGTTGTCAAGTGTTTTCGCTCGACGATTCCATTCTTGGGTGGTTGGTTTGGCCCTTGTTCCTGTAACTCGAATCCTAGCCCGGTATATCCGATTTTAATCTTACACCATTGTGAAACTTACGCCTTTTTTACTCTTTGATCGAGGTTCTCGGCATTGAAAAATCTTCGTAAACTAAATCACACGTGTATATGTTGACATTTAAGAGATATACAGTCAAGAAAATTAAGCGCAATGGTGATATATATGCGGATTAGACACCAAAAAAAAAAAACTCAACAAATGGCTACAATTTAAGGAATGTGTTTAGTGACGGCATCAGATTCCTAATTGATGGAGAAAGGTCTGGAAGCAAGAAAAGCTGCTTCTAGGAGATTGTCAAGCGTTTTCGCTCGACGATTCCATTCTTGGGTGGTTGGTTTGGCCCTTGTTCCTGTAACTCGAATCCTAGCCCGGTATATCCCATTTTAATTTTACACCATTGTGAACCTTACGCCTTTTTTACTCTCTGATCGAGGTGCTCGGCATTGAAAAATCTTCGTAAACTAAATCACACGTGTATATGTTGATATATAAGAGATATAAAGTCAAGAAAATCAAGGGCAATGGTGATATATATGCGAATTAGACACAAAAAAAAAACACTCAACAAATGGCTACAATTTAAGGAATGTGTTTAGTGACGGCATCATATTCCTAATTGATGGAGAAAGGTCTGGTGGTAAGAAAAGCTGCTTCTAGGAGGTTGTCAAGTGTTTTCGCTCGATGATTCCATTCTTGGGTGGTTGGTTTGGCCCTTGTTACTGTAACTCGAATCCTAGCCCGGTATATTCCATTTTAATTTTACACCATTGTGTACCTTACGCCTTTTTTTCTCTCTGATCGAGGTTCTCGGCATTGAAAAATCTTCGTAAACTAAATCACACGTGTATATGTTGAGATTTAAGAGATATACAGTCAAGAAAATCAAGGGCAATGGTGATATATATGCGGATTAGACACCAAAAAAAACACTCAACAAATGGCTACAATTTAAGGAATGTGTTTAGTGACGGCATGAGATTCCAAATTGATGGAGAAAGGTCTGGTGGTAAGAAAAGCTGCTTCTAGGAGGTTGTCAAGTGTTTTCGCTCGACGATTCCATTCTTGGGTGCTTGGTTTGGCCCTTGTTCCTGTAACTCGAATCCTAGCCCGGTATATCCCATTTTAATTTTACACCATTGTGAACCTTACGCCTTTTTTACTCTCTGATCGAGGTTCTCGGCACTGAAAAATATTCGTAAACCAAATCACAAGTGTATATGTTGATATTTAAGAGATATACAGTTAAGAAAATCAAGGGCAATGGTGATATATATGCGGATTAGACACCAAAAAAAAAAACACTCAACAAATGGCTTCAATTTAAGGAATGTGTTTAGTGACGGCATCAGATTCCTAATTAATGGAGAAAGGTCTGGT
Organism: Helianthus tuberosus; assembly: GCA_030545235.1. Classification (NCBI taxonomy): domain Eukaryota; kingdom Viridiplantae; phylum Streptophyta; class Magnoliopsida; order Asterales; family Asteraceae; genus Helianthus; species Helianthus tuberosus. Next base: position 194,076,597 of record CM060425.1, read on the forward strand.
GGTAAGAAAAGCTGCTTCTAGAGGGTTGTCAAGTGTTTTCGCTCGACGATTCCATTTTTGGGTGGTTGGTTTGGCCCTTGTTCCTGTAACTCGAATCCTAGCCCGGTATATCCCATTTTAATCTTACACCATTGTGAAACTTACGCCTTTTTTACTCTCTGATCGAGGTTCTCGGCGTTGAAAAATCTTCGTAAACTAAATCACACGTGTATATGTTGACATTTAAGAGATATACAGTCAAGAAAATTAAGTGCAATGGTGATATATATGCGGATTAGACACCAAAAAAAAAAAACTCAACAAATGGCTACAATTTAAGGAATGTGTTTAGTGACGGCATCAGATTCCTAATTGATGGAGAAAGGTCTGGAAGCAAGAAAAGCTGCTTCTAGGAGATTGTCAAGCATTTTCGCTCGACGATTCCATTCTTGGGTGGTTGGTTTGGCCCTTGTTCCTGTAACTCGAATCCTAGCCCGGTATATCCCATTTTAATTTTACACCATTGTGAACCTTACGCCTTTTTTACTCTCTGATCGAGGTTCTCGGCACTGAAAAATATTCGTAAACTAAATCACACGTGTATATGTTGATGTTTAAGAGATATACAGTCAAGAAAATAAGGGCAATGGTGATATATATGCGGATTAGACACCAAAATAAACACTCAACAAATGGCTACAATTTAAGGAATGTGTTTAGTGACGACATCAGATTCCTAATTGATGGAGAAAGGTCTGGTGGCAAGAAAAGCTGCTTCTAGGAGGTTGTCAAGTGTTTTCGCTCGACGATTCCATTCTTAGGTGGTTGATTTGGCCCTTGTTCCTGTAACTCGAATCCTAGCCCGGTATATCCCATTTTAATTTTACACCATTGTGAACCTTACGCCTTTTTTACTCTCTGATCGAGGTTCTCGGCATTGAAAAATCTTCGTAAACTAAATCACACGTGTATATGTTGATATATAAGAGATATACAGTCAAGAAAATCAAGGGCAATGGTGATATATATGCGAATTAGACACAAAAAAAAAACACTCAACAAATGGCTACAATTTAAGGAATGTGTTTAGTGACGGCATCATATTCCTAATTGATGGAGAAAAGTCTGGTGGTAAGAAAAGCTGCTTCTAGGAGGTTGTCAAGTGTTTTCGCTCGACGATTCCATTCTTGGGTGGTTGGTTTGGCCCTTGTTACTGTAACTCGAATCCTAGCCCGGTATATCCCATTTTAATTTTACACCATTGTGAACCTTACGCCTTTTTTACTCTCTGATCGAGGTTCTCGGCATTGAAAAATCTTCGTAAACTAAATCACACGTGTATATGTTGACATTTAAGAGATATACAGTCAAGAAAATCAAGGGCAATGGTGATATATATGCGGATTAGACACAAAAAAAAAACACTCAACAAATGGCTACAATTTAAGGAATGTGTTTAGTGACGGCATCAGATTCCTAATTGATGGAGAAATGTGTGGTGGTAAGAAAAGCTGCTTCTAGGAGGTTGTCAAGTGTTTTCGCTCGAAGATTCCATTCTTGGGTGCTTGGTTTGGCCCTTGTTCCTGTAACTCGAATCCTATCCCGGTATATCCCATTTTAATTTTACACCATTGTGAACCTTACGCCTTTTTTACTCTCTGATCGAGGTTCTCGGCACTGAAAAATATTCGTAAACTAAATCACACGTGTATATGTTGATATTTAAGAGATATACAGTTAAGAAAATCAAGGGCAATGGTGATATATATGCGGATTAGACACAAAAAAAAAAAACACTCAACAAATGGCTTCAATTTAAGGAATGTGTTTAGTGACGGCATCAGATTCCTAATTAATGGAGAAAGGTCTGGTGGTAAGAAAAGCTGCTTCTAGAGGGTTGTCAAGTGTTTTCGCTCGACGATTCCATTCTTGGGTGGTTGGTTTGGCCCTTGTTCCTGTAACTCGAATCCTAGCCCGGTATATCCCATTTTAATCTTACACCATTGTGAAACTTACGCCTTTTTTACTCCCTGATCGAGGTTCTCGGCATTGAAAAATCTCCGTAAACTAAATCACACGTGTATATGTTGACATTTAAGAGATATACAGTCAAGAAAATTAAGCGCAATGGTGATATATATGCGGATTAGACACCAAAAAAAAAAAAAACTCAACAAATGGCTACAATTTAAGGAATGTGTTTAGTGACGGGATCAGATTCCTAATTGATGGAGAAAGGTCTGGAAGCAACAAAAGCTGCTTCTAGGAGATTGTCAAGCGTTTTCGCTCGACGATTCCATTCTTGGGTGGTTGGTTTGGCCTTTGTTCCTGTAACTCGAATCCTAGCCCGGTATATCGCATTATAATTTTACACCATTGTGAACCTAACGCCTTTTTTTACTCTCTGATCGAGGTTCTTGGCATTGAAAAATCTTGGTAAACTAAATCACATGTGTATATGTTGACATTTAATAGATATAATGTCATGAAAATCAAGGGCAATGGTGATATATATGCTGATTAGACACAAAAAAAAAAAAAAACACTCAACAATTGGCTACAATTTAAGGAATGTGTTTAGTGACGGCATCAGATTTCTAATTGATGGAGAAAGGTCTGGTGGCAAGAAAAGCTGCTTGTAGGAGGTTGTCAAGTGTTTTCGCTCGACGATTCCATTCTTGGGTGGTTGGTTTGGCCCTTGTTCCTGTAACTCGAATCCTAGCCCGGTATATCCCATTTTAATTTGACACCATTGTGAACCTTACGCCTTTTTTACTCTCTGATCGAGGTTCTCGGCATTGAAAAATCTTCGTAAACTAAATCACACGTGTATATGTTGATATTTAAGAGATATACAGTCAAGAAAATCAGGGGCAATGGTGATATATATGCGGATTAGACACAAAAAAAAACACTCATCAAATGCTATAATTTAAGGAATGTGTTTAGTGACGGCATCAGATTCCTAATTGATGAAGAAAGGTCTGGAAGCAAGAAAAGCTGCTTCTAGGAGATTGTCAAGCGTTTTCGCTCGACGATTCCATTCTTGGGTGGTTGGTTTGGCCCTTGTTCCTGTAACTCGAATCCTATCCCGGTATATCCCATTTTAATTTGACACCATTGTGAACCTTACGCCTTTTTTACTCTCTGATCGAGGTTCTCGGCATTGAAAAATCTTGGTAAACTAAATCACATGTGTATATGTTGACATTTAATAGATATACAGTCATGAAAATCAATGGCAATGGTGATATATATGCGGATTAGACACCAAAAAAAAACACTCAACAAATGGCTACAATTTAAGGAATGTGTTTAGTGACGGCATCAGATTTCTAATTGATGGAGAAAGGTCTGGTGGCAAGAAAAGCTGCTTGTAGGAGGTTGTCAAGTGTTTTCGCTCGATGATTCCATTCTTGGTTGGTTGGTTTGTCCCTTGTTCCTGTAACTCGAATCCTAGCCCGGTATATCTCATTTTAATTTGACACCATTGTGAACCTTACGCCTTTTTTACTCTCTGATTGAGGTTCTCGGCACTGAAAAATCTTCGTAAACAAAATCACACGTGTATATGTTGATATTTAAACGATATACAGTCAAGAAAATCAAGGGCAATGGTGATATATATGCGGATTAGACACCAAAAAAAAAACACTCCTCAAATGGCTATAATTTAAGGAATGTGTTTAGTGACGGCATCAGATTCCTAATTGATGGAGAAAGGTCTGGTGGTAAGAAAAGCTGCTTTTAGGAGTTTGTCAAGTGTTTTCGCTCGACGATTCCATTCTTGGGTGGTTGGTTTGGCCCTTGTTCCTGTAACTCGAATCCTAGCCCGGTATATCCCATTTTAATTTTACACCATTGTGAACCTTACGCCTTTTTAACTCTCTGATCGAGGTTCTCGGCATTGAAAAATCTTCGTAAACTAAATCACACGTGTATATGTTGATATTTAAGAGATATACAGTCAAGAAAATCAATGTCAATGGTGATATATATGCGGATTAAACACCAAAAAAAACACTCAACAAATGGCAACAATTTAAGGAATGTGTTTAGTGACGGCATCAGATTCCTAATTGATGGAGAAAGGTCTGGTGGTAAGAAAAGCTGCTTCTAGGAGGTTGTCAAGTGTTTTCGCTCGACGATTCCATTCTTGGGTGGTTGGTTTGGCCCTTGTTCCTGTAACTCGAATCCTAGCCCGGTATATCCCATTTTAATTGTACACCGTTGTGAACCTTACGCCTTTTTTACTCTCTGATCGAGGTTCTCGGCATTGAAAAATCTTCGTAAACTAAATCACACGTGTATATGTTGATATTTAAGAGATATACAGTCAAGAAAATCAAGGGAAATGGTGATATATATGCGGATTAGACAAAAAAAAAAACACTCAACAATTGGCAACAATTTAAGGAATGTGTTTAGTGACAGCATCAGATTCCTAATTGATGGAGAAAGGTCTGGTAGCAAGAAAAGCTGCATCTAGGAGGTTGTCAAGTGTTTTCGCTCGACGATTCCATTCTTGGGTGGTTGGTTTGGCCCTTGTTCCTGTAACTCGAATCCTGGCCCGGTATATCCCATTTTAATTTTACACCAGTGTGAACCTTACATCTTTTTTGCTCTTTGATCGAGGTTCTCGGCATGGAAAAATCTTCGTAAACTAAATCACATGTATATATGTTGACATTTAAGAGATATACAGTCAAGAAAATCAAGGGCAATGGTGATATATATGCGGATTAGACACCAAAAAAAAACACTCAACAAATGGCTACAATTTAAGGAATGTGTTTAGTGATGGCATCAGATTTCTAATTGATGGAGAAAGGTCTGGTGGCAAGAAAAGCTGCTTGTAGGAGGTTGTCAAGTATTTTGGCTCGACGATTCCATTCTTGGGTGGTTGGTTTGGCCCTTGTTCCTGTAACTCGAATCCTAGCCCGGTATATCCCATTTTAATTTTACACCATTATGAACCTTACGCCTGTTTTACTCTCTGATCGAGGTTCTCGGCATTGAAAAATCTTCGTAAACTAAATCACACGTGTATATGTTGATATTTAAGAGATATACAGTCAAGAAAATCAAGGTCAATGGTGATATATATGCGGATTAGACACCAAAAAAACACTCAACAAATGGCAACAATTTAAGGAATGTGTTTAGTGACGGCATCAGATTCCTAATTGATGGAGAAAGATCTGGTGGCAAGAAAAGCTGCTTCTAGGAGGTTGTCAAGTGTTTTTGCTTGACGATTTCATTCTTGGGTGGTTGGTTTGGCCCTTGTTCCTGTAACTCGAATCCTAGCCCGGTATATCCCATTTTAATTTGACACCATTGTGAACCTTACGCCTTTTTTACTCTCTGATCGAGGTTCTCGGTGTTGAAAAATCTTCGTAAACTAAATCACACATGTATATGTTGATATTTAAGAGATATACAGTAAGAAAATCAAGGGCAATGGTTATATATATGCGGATTAGACACCAAAAAAAAACACTCAACAAATGGTTACAATTTAAGGAATGTGTTTAGTAACGGCATCAGATTTCTAATTGATGGAGAAAGGTCTGGTGGCAAGAAAAGCTGCTTGTAGGAGGTTGTCAAGTGTTTTCGCTCGATGATTCCATTCTTGGGTGGTTGGTTTGGCCCTTGTTCCTGTAACTCGAATCCTAGCCCGGTATATCCCATTTTAATTTGACACCATTGTGAACCTTACGCCTTTTTTACTCTCTGATCGAGGTTCTCGGCATTGAAAAATCTTCGTAAACTAAATCACACGTGTATATGTTGATATTTAAACGAATTACAGTCAAGAAAATCAAGGGCAATGGTTATATATATGCGGATTAGACACCAAAAAAAAACACTCATCAAATGGCTATAATTTAAGGAATGTGTTTAGTGACGGCATCAGATTCCTAATTGATGGAGAAAGGTCTGGTGGTTAGAAAAGCTGCTTTTAGGAGTTTGTCAAGTGTTTTCGCTCGACGATTCCATTCTTGGGTGGTTGATTTGGCCCTTGTTCCTGTAACTCGAATCCTAGCCCGGTATATCCCATTTTAATTTTACACCATTATGAACCTTACGCCTGTTTTACTCTCTGATCGAGGTTCTCGGCATTGAAAAATCTTCGTAAACTAAATCACACGTGTATATGTTGATATTTAAGAGATATACAGTCAAGAAAATCAAGGGCAATGGTGATATATATGCGGATTAGACACAAAAAAAAAAAAACTCAACAAATGGCAACAATTTAAGGATTGTGTTTAGTGATGGCATCAGATTCCTAATTGATGGGGAAAGGTCTGGTGGCAAGAAAAGCTGCATCTAGGAGGTTGTCAAGTGTTTTCGCTCGACGATTCCATTCTTGGGTGGTTGGTTTGGCCCTTGTTCCTGTAACTCGAATCCTAGCCCGGTATATCCCATTTTAATTGTACACCGTTGTGAACCTTACGCCTTTTTTACTCTCTGATCGAGGTTCTCGGCATTGAAAAATCTTCGTAAACTAAATCACACGTGTATATGTTGATATTTAAGAGATATACAGTCAAGAAAATCAAGGGCAATGGTGATATATATGCGGATTAGACACAAAAAAAAAACACTCAACAAATGGCAACAATTTAAGGAATGTGTTTAGTGACGGTATCAGATTCCTAATTGATGGAGAAAGGTCTGGTGGCAAGAAAAGCTGCATCTAGGAGGTTGTCAAGTGTTTTCGCTTGACGATTTCATTCTTGGGTGGTTGGTTTGGCCCTTGTTCCTGTAACTCGAATCCTAGCCTGGTATATCCCATTTTAATTTTACACCATTGTGAACCTTACTCCTTTTTTGCTCTTTGATCGAGGTTCTCGGCATTGAAAAATCTTCGTAAACTAAATCACACGTATATATGTTGACATTTAAGAGATATACAGTCAATAAAATCAAGGGCAATGGTGATATATATGCGGATTAGACACCAAAAAAAAAACACTCAAAAAATGGCTACAATTTAAGGAATGTGTTTAGTGACGGCATCAGATTTCTAATTGATGGAGAAAGGTCTGGTGGCAAGAAAAGCTGCTTGTAGGAGGTTGTCAAGTATTTTCGCTCGACGATTCCATTCTTGGGTGGTTGGTTTGGCCCTTGTTCCTGTAACTCGAATCCTAGCCCGGTATATCCCATTTTAATTTTACACCATTATGAACCTTACGCCTGTTTTACTCTCTGATCGAGGTTCTCGGCATTGAAAAATCTTCGTAAACTAAATCACACGTGTATATGTTGATATTTAAGAGATATACAGTAAAGAAAATCAAGGTCAATGGTGATATATATGCGGATAAGACACCAAAAAAACACTCAACAAATAGCAACAATTTAAGGAATGTGTTTAATGACGGCATCAGATTTCTAATTGATGGAGAAAGATCTGGTGGCAAGAAAAGCTGCTTCTAGGAGGTTGTCAAGTGTTTTCGCTTGACGATTTCATTCTTGGGTGGTTGGTTTGGCCCTTGTTCCTGTAACTCGAATCCTTGCCCGGTATATCCCATTTTAATTTGACACCATTGTGAACCTTACGCCTTTTTTACTCTCTGATCGAGGTTCTCGGCATTGAAAAATCTTCGTAAACTAAATCACACATGTATATGTTGATATTTAAGATATATACAGTAAGAAAATCAAGGGCAATGGTTATATATATGCGGATTAGACTCCAAAAAAAAAAAACACTCAACAAATGGTTACAATTTAAGGAATGTGTTTAGTAACGGCATCAGATTTCTAATTGATGGAGAAAGGTCTGGTGGCAAGAAAAGCTGCTTGTAGGAGGTGGTCAAGTGTTTTCGCTCGATGATTCCATTCTTGGGTGGTTGGTTTGGCCCTTGTTCCTGTAACTCGAATCCTAGCCCGGTATATCCCATTTTAATTTGACACCATTGTGAACCTTACGCCTTTTTTACTCTCTGATCGAGGTTCTCGGCATTGAAAAATCTTCGTAAACTAAATCACACGTGTATATGTTGATATTTAAACGAATTACAGTCAAGAAAATCAAGGGCAATGGTGATATATATGCGGATTAGACACCAAAAAAAAACTCAACAAATGGCAACAATTTAAGGAATGTGTTTAGTGACGGCATCAGATTCCTAATTGATGGAGAAAGGTCTGGTGGCAAGAAAAGCTGCATCTTGGAGGTTGTCAAGTGCTTTCGCTCGACGATTCCATTCTTGGGTGGTTGGTTTGGCCCTTGTTCCTGTAACTCGAATCCTAGCCCGGTATATCCCATTTTAATTGTACACCGTTGTGAACCTTACGCCTTTTTTACTCTCTGATCGAGGTTCTCGGCATTGAAAAATCTTCGTAAACTAAATCACACGTGTATATGTTGATATTTAAGAGATATACAGTCAAGAAAATCAAGGGCAATGGTGATATATATGCGGATTAGACACAAAAAAAAAAACTCAACAAATGGCAACAATTTAAGGAGTGTGTTTAGTGACGGCATCAGATTCCTAATTGATGCAGAAAGGTCTGGTGGCAAGAAAAGCTGCATCTAGGAGGTTGTCAAGTGTTTTCGCTCGACAATTCAATTCTTGGGTGGTTGGTTTGGTACTTGTTCCTGTAACTCGAATCCTAGCCCGGTATATCCCATTTTAATTGTACACCGTTGTGAACCTTACGCCTTTTTTACTCTCTGATTGAGGTTCTCGGCATTGAAAAATCTTCGTAAACTAAATCACACGTGTATATGTTGATATTTAAGAGATATACAGTCAAGAAAATCAAGGGCAATGGTGATATATATGCGGATTAGACACAAAAAAAAAAACACTCAACAAATGGCAACAATTTAAGGAATGTGTTTAGTGACGGCATCAGATTCCTAATTAATGGAGAAAGGTCTGGTGGCAAGAAAAGCTGCATCTAGGAGGTTGTCAAGTGTTTTCGCTCGACGATTCAATTCTTGGGTGGTTAGTTTGGCCCTTGTTCCTGTAACTCGAATCCTAGCCCGGTATATCCCATTTTAATTTTACACCATTGTGAACCTTACACCTTTTTTGCTCTTTGATCGAGGTTCTCGGCATTGAAAAATGTTCGTAAACCAAATCACACGTATATATGTTGACATTTAAGAGATATATACAGTCAAGAAAATCAAGGGCAATGGTGATATATATGCGGATTAGACACCAAAAAAAAAAACACTCAAAAAATGGCTACAATTTAAGGAATGTGTTTAGTGACGGCATTAGATTTCTAATTGATGGAGAAAGGTCTGGTGGCAAGAAAATCTGCTTGTAGGAGGTTGTCAAGTATTTTCGCTCGACGATTCCATTTTTGGGTGGTTGGTTTGGCCCTTGTTCCTGTAACTCGAATCCTAGCCCGGTATATCCCATTTTAATTTTACACCATTATGAACCTTACGCCAGTTTTACTCTCTGATCGAGGTTCTCGGCATTGAAAAATCTTCGTAAACTAAATCACACGTGTATATGTTGATATTTAAGAGATATACAGTCAAGAACAAGGTCAATGGTGATATATATGCGGATTAGACACCAAAAAAACACTCAACAAATGGCAACAATTTAAGCAATGTGTTTAGTGACGGCATCAGATTCCTAATTGATGGAGAAAGATCTGGTGGCAAGAAAAGCTGCTTCTAGGAGGTTGTCAAGTGTTTTCGCTTGACGATTTCATTCTTGGGTGGTTGGTTTGGCCCTTGTTCCTGTAACTCGAATCCTAGCCCGGTATATCCCATTTTAATTTTACACCATTGTGAACCTTACACCTTTTTTGCTCTCTGATCGAGGTTCTCAGCATTAAAAATATTCGTAAACTAAATCACACGTGTATATGTTGATATTTAAGAGATATACAGTCAAGAAAAACAAGGTCAATGGTGATATATATGCGGATTAGACACCAAAAAAAACACTCAACAAATGGCTACAATTTAAGGAATGTGTTTAGTGACGGCATCAGATTCCTAATTGATGGAGAAAGGTCTGGTGGTAAGAAAAGCTGCTTCTAGGAGGTTGTCAAGTGTTTTCGCTCGACGATTCCATTCTTGGGTGGTTGGTTTGGCCCTTGTTCCTGTAACTCGAATCCTAGCCCGGTATATCCCATTTTAATTTTACACCATTGTGAACCTTACACCTTTTTTGCTCTCTGATCGAGGTTCTCGGTATTGAAAAATCTTCGTAAACTAAATCACACGTGTATATGTTGACATTTAAGAGATATACAGTCAAGAAAATCAAGGGCAATGGTGATATATATGCGGATTAGACACCAAAAAAAACACTCAACAAATGACTACAATTTAAGGAATGTGTTTAGTGACGGAATCAGATTCCTAATTGATGGTGAAAGGTTTGGTGGCAAGAAAAGCTGCTTCTAGGAGGTTGTCAAGTGTTTTCGCTCGACGATTCCATTCTTGGGTGGTTGGTTTGGCCTTTGTTCCTGTAACTCGAATCCTAGCTCGGTGTATCTCATTTTAATTTTACACCATTGTGAACCTTACACCTTTTTTACTCTCTGATCGAGGTTCTCGGCATTGAAAAATGTTCGTAAACCAAATCACACGTATATATGTTGACATTTAAGAGATATATACAGTCAAGAAAATCAAGGGCAATGGTGATATATATGCGGATTAGACACGAAAAAAAAAACACTCAAAAAATGGCTACAATTTAAGGAATGTGTTTAGTGACGGCATCAGATTTCTAATTGATGGAGAAAGGTCTGGTGGCAAGAAAATCTGCTTGTAGGAGGTTGTCAAGTATTTTCGCTCGACGATTCCATTTTTGGGTGGTTGGTTTGGCCCTTGTTCCTGTAACTCGAATCCTAGCCCGGTATATCCCATTTTAATTTTACACCATTATGAACCTTACGCCAGTTTTACTCTCTGATCGAGGTTCTCGGCATTGAAAAATCTTCGTAAACTAAATCACACGTGTATATGTTGATATTTAAGAGATATACAGTCAAGAACAAGGTCAATGGTGATATATATGCGGATTAGACACCAAAAAAACACTCAACAAATGGCAACAATTTAAGGAATGTGTTTAGTGATGGCATCAGATTCCTAATTGATGGAGAAAGATCTGGTGGCAAGAAAAGCTGCTTCTTGGAGGTTGTCAAGTGTTTTCGCTTGACGATTTCATTCTTGGGTGGTTGGTTTGGCCCTTGTTCCTGTAACTCGAATCCTAGCCCGGTATATCCCATTTTAATTTTACACCATTGTGAACCTTACACCTTTTTTGCTCTCTGATCGAGGTTCTCAGCATTAAAAATATTCGTAAACTAAATCACACGTGTATATGTTGATATTTAAGAGATATACAGTCAAGAAAAACAAGGTCAATGGTGATATATATGCGGATTAGACACCAAAAAAAACACTCAACAAATGGCTACAATTTAAGGAATGTGTTTAGTGACGGCATCAGATTCCTAATTGATGGAGAAAGGTCTGGTGGTAAGAAAAGCTGCTTCTAGGAGGTTGTCAAGTGTTTTCGCTCGACGATTCCATTCTTGGGTGGTTGGTTTGGCCCTTGTTCCTGTAACTCGAATCCTAGCCCGGTATATCCCATTTTAATTTTACACCATTGTGAACCTTACACCTTTTTTGCTCTCTGATCGAGGTTCTCGGTATTGAAAAATCTTCGTAAACTAAATCACACGTGTATATGTTGACATTTAAGAGATATACAGTCAAGAAAATCAAGGGCAATGGTGATATATATGCGGATTAGACACCAAAAAAAACACTCAACAAATGACTACAATTTAAGGAATGTGTTTAGTGACGGAATCAGATTCCTAATTGATGGTGAAAGGTTTGGTGGCAAGAAAAGCTGCTTCTAGGAGGTTGTCAAGTGTTTTCGCTCGACGATTCCATTCTTGGGTGGTTGGTTTGGCCTTTCTTCCTGTAACTCGAATCCTAGCTCGGTGTATCTCATTTTAATTTTACACCATTGTGAACCTTACACCTTTTTTACTCTCTGATCGAGGTTCTCGGCATTGAAAAATCTTCGTAAACTAAATCACACGTGTATATGTTGATATTTAAGAGATATACAGTCAAGAAAATCAAGGGCAATGGTGATATATATGCGGATTAGACACAAAAAAAAACTCAACAAATGGCAACAATTTAAGGAATGTGTTTAGTGACGGCATCAGATTCCTAATTGATGCAGAAAGGTCTGGTGGCAAGAAAAGCTGCATCTAGGAGGTTGTCAAGTGTTTTCGCTCGACGATTCATTTCTTGGGTGGTTGGTTTGGTACTTGTTCCTGTAACTCGAATCCTAGCCCGGTATATCCCATTTAATTGTACACTGTTGTGAACCTTACGCCTTTTTTACTCTCTGATCGAGGTTCTCGGCATTGAAAAATCTTCGTAAACTAAATCACACGTGTATATGTTGATATTTAAGAGATATACAGTCAAGAAAATCAAGGGTAATGGTGATATATATGCGGATTAGACACAAAAAAAACACTCAACAAATGGCAACAATTTAAGGAATGTGTTTAGTGACGGCATCAGATTCCTAATTAATGGAGAAAGGTCTGGTGGCAAGAAAAGCTGCATCTAGGAGGTTGTCAAGTGTTTTCCCTCGACGATTCAATTCTTGGGTGGTTGGTTTGGCCCTTGTTCCTGTAACTCGAATCCTAGCCCGGTATATCCCATTTTAATTTTACACCATTGTGAACCTTACACCTTTTTTGCTCTTTGATCGAGGTTCTCGGCATTGAAAAATCTTCGTAAACCAAATCACACGTATATATGTTGACATTTAAGAGATATATACAGTCAAGAAAATCAAGGGCAATGGTGATATATATGCGGATTAGACACCAAAAAAAAAAAACACTCAAAAAATGGCTACAATTTAAGGAATGTGTTTAGTGACGGCATCAGATTTCTAATTGATGGAGAAAGGTCTGGTGGCAAGAAAATCTGCTTGTAGGAGGTTGTCAAGTACTTTCGCTCGACGATTCCATTATTGGGTGGTTGGTTTGGCCCTTGTTCCTGTAACTCGAATCCTAGCCCGGTATATCCCATTTTAATTTTACACCATTATGAACCTTACGCCAGTTTTACTCTCTGATCGAGGTTCTCGGCATTGAAAAATCTTCGTAAACTAAATCACACGTGTATATGTTGATATTTAAGAGATATACAGTCAAGAACAAGGTCAATGGTGATATATATGCGGATTAGACACCAAAAAACACTCAACAAATGGCAACAATTTAAGGAATGTGTTTAGTGACGACATCAGATTCCTAATTGATGGAGAAAGATCTGGTGGCAAGAAAAGCTGCTTATAGGAGGTTGTCAAGTGTTTTCGCTTGACGATTTCATTCTTGGGTGGTTGGTTTGGCCATTGTTCCTGTAACTCGAATCCTAGCCCGGTATATCCCATTTTAATTTTACACCATTGTGAACCTTACACCTTTTTTGCTCTCTGATCGAGGTTCTCAGCATTGAAAAATCTTCGTAAACTAAATAACACGTGTATATGTTGATATTTAAGAGATATACAGTCAAGAAAAACAAGGTCAATGGTGATATATATGCGGATTAGACACCAAAAAAAACACTCAACAAATGGCTACAATTTAAGGAATGTGTTTAGTGACGGCATCAGATTCCTAATTGATGGAGAAAGGTCTGGTGGTAAGAAAAGCTGCTTCTAGGAGGTTGTCAAGTGTTTTCGCTCGACGATTCCATTCTTGGGTGGTTGGTTTGGCCCTTGTTCCTGTAACTCGAATCCTAGCCCGGTATATCCCATTTTAATTTTACACCATTGTGAACCTTACACCTTTTTTGCTCTCTGATCGAGGTTCTCGGTATTGAAAAATCTTCGTAAACTAAATCACACGTGTATATGTTGACATTTAAGAGATATACAGTCAAGAAAATCAAGGGCAATGGTGATATATATGCGGATTAGACACCAAAAAAAACACTCAACAAATGACTACAATTTAAGGAATGTGTTTAGTGACGGAATCAGATTCCTAATTGATGGAGAAATTTTGGTGGCAAGAAAAGCTGCTTCTAGGAGGTTGTCAAGTGTTTTCGCTCAACGAATCCATTCTTGGGTGGTTGGTTTGGCCTTTGTTCCTGTAACTCGAATCCTAGCTCGGTATATCTCATTTTAATTTTACACCATTGTGAACCTTACACCTTTTTTACCCTCTGATCGAGGTTCTCGGCATTGAAAAATCTTCGTAAACTAAATCACATGTGTATATGTTGACATTTAAGAGATATACAGTCAAGAATATCAAGGGCAATGGTGATATATATGCGGATTAGAGACCAAAAAACAAAAAAAAACACTCAACAAATGGCTACAATTTAAGGAATGTGTTTAGTGATGGCATCAGATTCCTAATTGATGGAGAAAGTTCTGGTGGTAAGAAACGTTGCTTTTAGGAGGTTGTCAAGTGTTTCGCTCGACGATTCCATTCTTGGGTGGTTGGTTTGGCCCTTGTTCCTGTAACTCGAATCCTAGCCCGGTATATCCCATTTTAATTTTACACCATTGTGAACCTTACGCCTTTTTTACTCTCTGATCGAGGTTCTCGGCGTTGAAAAATCTTCGTAAACTAAATCACACATGTATATTTTGATATTTAAGATATATACAGTAAGAAAATCAAGGGCAATGGTTATATATATGCGGATTAGACACCAAAAAAAAAACACTCAACAAATGGTTACAATTTAAGGAATGTGTTTAGTAACGGCATCAAATTTCTAATTGATGGAGAAAGGTCTGGTGGCAAGAAAAGCTGCTTGTAGGAGGTTGTCAAGTGTTTTTGCTCGATGATTCCATTCTTGGGTGGTTGGTTTGGCCCTTGTTCCTGTAACTCGAATCCTAGCCCGGTATATCCCATTTTAATTTGACACCATTGTGAACCTTACGCCTTTTTTACTCTCTGATCGAGGTTCTCGGCATTGAAAAATCGTCGTAAACTAAATCACACGTGTATATGTTGATATTTAAACGAATTACAGTCAAGAAAATCAAGGGCAATGGTGATATATATGCGGATTAGACACCAAAAAAAAAAACACTCATCAAATGGCTATAATTTAAGGAATGTGTTTAGTGACGGCATCAGATTCCTAATTGATGGAGAAAGGTCTGGTGGCAAGAAAAGCTGCTTGTAGGAGGTTGTCAAGTGTTTTCGCTCGACGATTCCATTCTTGGGTGGTTGGTTTGGCCCTTGTTCCTGTAACTCGAATCCTAGCCCGGTATATCCCATTTTAATTTTACACCATTGTGAACCTTACGCCTTTTTAACTCTCTGATCGAGGTTCTCGGCATTGAAAAATCTTCGTAAACTAAATCACACATATGTTGATATTTAAGAGATATACAGTCAAGAAAATCAATGTCAATGGTGATATATATGCGGATTAGACACCAAAAAAAAAACTCAACAAATGGCAACAATTTAAGAATGTGTTTAGTGACAGCATCAGATTCCTAATTGATGGAGAAAGGTCTGGTGGTAAGAAAAGCTGCTTCTAGGAGGTTGTCAAGTGTTTTCGCTCGACGATTCCATTCTTGGGTGGTTGGTTTGGCCCTTGTTCCTGTAACTCGAATCCTAGCCCGGTATATCCCATTTTAATTGTACACCGTTGTGAACCTTACGCCTTTTTTACTCTCTGATCGAGGTTCTCGGCATTGAAAAATCTTCGTAAACTAAATCACACGTGTATATGTTGATATTTAAGAGATATACAGTCAAGAAAATCAAGGGCAATGGTGATATATATGTGGATTAGACACAAAAAAAAACACTCAACAAATGGCAACAATTTAAGGAATGTGTTTAGTGACGGCATCAGATTCCTAATTGACAGAGAAAGGTCTGGTGGCAAGAAAAGCTGCATCTAGGAGGTTGTCAAGTGTTTTCGCTTGACGATTTCATTCTTGGGTGGTTGGTTTGGCCCTTGTTCCTGTAACTCGAATCCTAGCCCGGTATATCCCATTTTAATTTTACACCATTGTGAACCTTACACCTTTTTTGCTCTTTGATCGAGGTTCTCGGCATTGAAAAATCTTCGTAAACTAAATCACACGTATATATGTTGACATTTAAAAGATATACAGTCAAGAAAATCAAGGGCAATGGTGATATATATGCGGATTAGACACCAAAAAAAAAACACTCAAAAAATGGCTACAATTTAAGGAATGTGTTTAGTGACGGCATCAGATTTCTAATTGATGGAGAAAGGTCTGGTGGCAAGAAAATCTGCTTGTAGGAGGTTGTCAAGTATTTTCGCTCGACGATTCCATTCTTAGGTGGTTGGTTTGGCCCTTGTTCCTGTAACTCGAATCCTAGCCCGGTATATCCCATTTTAATTTTACACCATTATGAACCTTACGCCAGTTTTACTCTCTGATCGAGGTTCTCGGCATTGAAAAATCTTCGTAAACTAAATCACACGTGTATATGTTGATATTTAAGAGATATACAGTCAAGAAAATCAAGGTCAATGGTGATATATATGCGGATTAGACACCAAAAAAACACTCAACAAATGGCAACAATTTAAGGAATGTGTTTAGTGACGGCATCAGATTCCTAATTGATGGAGAAAGATCTGGTGGCAAGAAAAGCTGCTTCTAGGAGGTTGTCAAGTGTTTTCGCTTGACGATTTCATTCTTGGGTGGTTGGTTTGGCCCTTGTTCCTGTAACTCGAATCCTAGCCCGGTATATCCCATTTTAATTTTACACCATTGTGAACCTTACACCTTTTTTGCTCTCTGATCGAGGTTCTCAGCATTGAAAAATCTTCGTAAACTAAATCACACGTGTATATGTTGATATTTAAGAGATATACAGTCACGAAAAACAAGGTCAATGGTGATATATATGCGGATTAGACACCAAAAAAAACACTCAACAAATGGCTACAATTTAAGGAATGTGTTTAGTGACCGCATCAGATTCCTAATTGATGGAGAAAGGTCTGGTGGTAAGAAAAGCTGCTTCTAGGAGGTTGTCAAGTGTTTTCGCTCGACGATTCCATTCTTGGGTGGTTCGTTTGGCCCTTGTTCCTGTAACTCGAATCCTAGCCCGGTATATCCCATTTTAATTTTACACCATTGTGAACCTTACACCTTTTTTGCTCTCTGATCGAGGTTCTCGGTATTGAAAAATCTTCGTAAACTAAATCACATGTGTATATGTTGACATTTAAGAGATATACAGTCAAGAAAATCAAGGGCAATGGTGATATATATGCGGGTTAGACACCAAAAAAAACACTCAACAAATGACTACAATTTAAGGAATGTGTTTAGTGACGGAATCAGATTCCTAATTAATGGAGAAAGGTTTGGTGGCAAGAAAAGCTGCTTCTAGGAGGTTGTTAAGTGTTTTCACGCGACGATTCCATTCTTGGGTGGTTGGTTTGGCCCTTGTTCCTGTAACTCGAATCCTAGCACGGTATATCCCATTTTAATTTTACACCATTGTGAACCTTACGCCTTTTTTACTCTCTGATCGAGGTTATCGGCGTTGAAAAATCTTCGTAAACTAAATCACACATGTATATGTTGATATTTAAGATATATACAGTAAGAAAATCAAGGGCAATGGTTATATATATGCGGATTAGACACCAAAAAAAAACACTCAACAAATGGTTACAATTTAAGGAATGTGTTTAGTAACGGCATCAAATTTCTAATTGATGGAGAAAGGTCTGGTGGCAAGAAAAGCTGCTTGTAGGAGGTTGTCAAGTGTTTTCGCTCGATGATTCCATTCTTGGGTGGTTGGTTTGGCCCTTGTTCCTGTAACTTGAATCCTAGCCCGGTATATCCCATTTTAATTTGACACCATTGTGAACCTTACGCCTTTTTTACTCTCTGATCGAGGTTCTCGGCATTGAAAAATCTTCGTAAACTAAATCACACGTGTATATGTTGATATTTAAACGAATTACAGTCAAGAAAATCAAGGGCAATGGTGATATATATGCGGATTAGACACCAAAAAAAAACACTCATCAAATGGCTATAATTTAAGGAATGTGTTTAGTGACGGCATCAGATTCCTAATTGATGGAGAAAGGTCTGGTGGCAAGAAAAGCTGCTTGTAGGAGGTTGTCAAGTGTTTTCGCTCGACGATTCCATTCTTGGGTGGTTGGTTTGGCCCTTGTTCCTGTAACTCGAATCCTAGCCCGGTATATCCCATTTTAATTTTACACCATTGTGAACCTTACGCCTTTTTAACTCTCTGATCGAGGTTCTCGGCATTGAAAAATCTTCGTAAACTAAATCACACATATGTTGATATTTAAGAGATATACAGTCAAGAAAATCAATGTCAATGGTGATATATATGCGGATTAGACACCAAAAAAAAAACTCAACAAATGGCAACAATTTAAGAATGTGTTTAGTGACAGCATCAGATTCCTAATTGATGGAGAAAGGTCTGGTGGTAAGAAAAGCTGCTTCTAGGAGGTTGTCAAGTGTTTTCGCTCGACGATTCCATTCTTGGGTGGTTGGTTTGGCCCTTGTTCCTGTAACTCGAATCCTAGCCCGATATATCCCATTTTAATTGTACACCGTTGTGAACCTTATGCCTTTTTTACTCTCTGATCGAGGTTCTCGGCAATGAAAAATCTTCGTAAACTAAATCACACGTGTATATGTTGATATTTAAGAGATATACAGTCAAGAAAATCAAGGGCAATGGTGATATATATGCGGATTAGACACAAAAAAAAAACTCAACAAATGGCAACAATTTAAGGAATGTGTTTAGTGACGGCATCAGATTCCTAATTGATGGAGAAATGTCTGGTGGCAAGAAAAGCTGCATCTAGGAGGTTGTCAAGTGTTTTCGCTCGATGATTCCATTCTTGGGTGGTTGGTTTGGCCCTTGTTCCTGTAACTCGAATCCTAGCCCGGTATATCCATTTTAATTGTACACCGTTGTGAACCTTACGCCTTTTTTACTCTCTGATCGAGGTTCTCGGCATTGAAAAATCTTCGTAAACTAAATCACACGTGTATATGTTGATATTTAAGAGATATACAGTCAAGAAAATCAAGGGCAATGGTGATATATATGCGGATTAGACACAAAAAAAAAAACACTCAACAAATGGCAACAATTTAAGGAATGTGTTTAGTGACGGCATCAGATTCCTAATTGACGGAGAAAGGTCTGGTGGCAAGAAAAGCTGCATCTAGGAGGTTGTCAAGTGTTTTCGCTTGACGATTTCATTCTTGGGTGGTTGGTTTGGCCCTTGTTCCTGTAACTCGAATCCTAGCCCGGTATATCCCATTTTAATTTTACACCATTGTGAACCTTACACCTGTTTTGCTCTTTGATCGAGGTTCTCGGCATTGAAAAATCTTCGTAAACCAAATCACACGTGTATATGTTGATATTTAAGAGATATACAGTCAAGAAAATCAAGGTCAATGGTGATATATATGCGGATTAGACACCAAAAAAACACTCAACAAATGACAACAATTTAAGGAATGTGTTTAGTGACGGCATCAGATTCCTAATTGATGGAGAAAGATCTGGTGGCAAGAAAAGCTGCTTCTAGGAGTTTGTCAAGTGTTTTCGCTTGACGATTTCATTCTTGGGTGGTTGGTTTGGCCCTTGTTCCTGTAACTCGAATCCTAGCCCGGTATATCACATTTTAATTTTACACCATTGTGAACCTTACACCTTTTTTGCTCCCTGATCGAGGTTCTCAGCATTGAAAAATCTTCGTAAACTAAATCACACGTGTATATGTTGATATTTAAGAGATATACAGTCAAGAAAAACAAGGTCAATGGTGATATATATGCGGATTAGACACCAAAAAAAACACTCAACAAATGGCTACAATTTAAGGAATGTGTTTAGTGACGGCATCAGATTCCTAATTGATGGAGAAAGGTCTGGTGGTAAGAAAAGCTTCTTCTAGGAGGTTGTCAAGTGTTTTCGCTCGACGATTCCATTCTTGGGTGGTTGGTTTGGCCCTTGTTCCTGTAACTCGAATCCTAGCCCGGTATATCCCATTTTAATTTTACACCATAGTGAACCTTACACCTTTTTTGCTCCCTGATCGAGGTTCTCGGTATTGAAAAATCTTCGTAAACTAAATCACACATGTATATGTTGACATTTAAGAGATATACAGTCAAGAAAATCAAGGGCAATGGTGATATATATGCGGATTAGACACCAAAAAAAACACTCAACAAATGACTACAATTTAAGGAATGTGTTTAGTGACGGAATCAGATTCCTAATTGATGGAGAAAGGTTTGGTGGCAAGAAAAGCTGCTTCTAGGAGGTTGTCAAGTGTTTTCGCTCGACGATTCCATTCTTGGGTGGTTGGTTTGGCCTTTGTTCCTGTAACTCGAATCCTAGCTCGGTGTATCTCATTTTAATTTTACACCATTGTGAACCTTACACCTTTTTTACTCTCTGATCGAGGTTCTCGGCATTGAAAAATCTTCGTAAACTAAATCATATGTGTATATGTTGACATTTAAGAGATATACAGTCAAGAATATCAAGGGCAATGGTGATATATATGCGGATTAGACACAAAAAAAAACAAAAAAAACAACACTCAACAAATGGCTATAATTTAAGGAATGTGTTTAGTGATGGCATCAGATTCCTAATTGATGGAGAAAGTTCTGGTGGTAAGAAACGTTGCTTTTAGGAGGTTGTCAAGTGTTTCGCTCGACGATTCCATTCTTGGGTGGTTGGTTTGGCCCTTGTTCCTGTTACTTGAATCCTAGCCCGGTATATCCCATTTTAATTTTACACCATTGTAAACCTTACGGCTTTTTTACTCTCTGATCGAGGTTCTCGGCATTGAAAAATCTTCGTAAACTAAATCACACGTGTATATGTTGACATTTAAGAGATATACAGTCAAGAAAATCAAGGGCAATGGTGATATATATGCGGATTAGACACCGAAAAAAAACACTCAACAAATGGCTACAATTTAAGGAATGTGTTTAGTGACGGCATCAGATTCCTAATTGATGGAAAAGTGTTTTTGCTCGACGATTCCATTCTTGGGTGGTTGGTTGGGCCCTTGTTCCTGTAACTCGAATCCTAGCCCGGTATATCCCATTTTAATTTTACACCATTGTGAACCTTACACCTTTTTTACTCTCTGATAGAGGTTGTCGGCATTAAAAAATCTTCGTAAACTAAATCACACGTGTATTTCTTGATATTTAAGAGATATACAGTCAAGAAAATCAAGGGCAATGGTGATATATATGCGGATTAGACACCAAAAAAAACACTCAACAAATGGCTACAATTTAAGGAATGTGTTTAGTGACGGCATCAGATTCCTAATTGATGGAGAATGGTCTGGTGGCAAGAAAAGCTGCTTCTAGGAGGTTGTTAAGTGTTTTCACGCGACGATTCCATTCTTGGGTGGTTGGTTTGGCCCTTGTTCCTGTAACTCGAATCCTAGCACGGTATATCCCATTTTAATTTTACACCATTGTGAACCTTACGCCTTTTTTACTCTCTGATAGAGGTTCTAGGCATTGAAAAATCTTCATAAACTAAATCACACGTGTATATGTTGATATTTAAGAGATATACAGTCAAGAAAATAAAGGGCAATGGTGATATATATGCGGATTAGACAACAACAAAAAAACAATCAACAAATGGCTTCAATTTAAGGAATGGAATCGTGCTAGGTTCACAATGGTGTAAAATTAAAATGGGATATACCGAGGTAGGATTCGAGTTACAGGAACAAGGGCCAAACCAACCACCCAAGAATGAAATCGTCGAGCGAAAACACATGACCACCTCCTAGAAGCAGCTTTTCTTGCAACCAGACCTTTCTCCATCAATTAGGAATCTGATGCCGTCACTAAACACATTCCTTAAATTGTAGCCATTTGTTGAGTGTGTTTTTTTTTTGGTGTCAAATCCGCATATATATCACCATTGTCCATGATTTTCTTGACTGTATATCTCTTAAATATGAACATATACACGTGTGATTTAGTTTACGAATATTTTTCAATGCCGAGAACCTTTATCAGAGAGTAAAAAAGGCGTAAGGTTCACAATGGTGTAAAATTAAAATGGGATATACCGGGCTAGGATTTGAGTTACAGGAACAAGGGCCAAACCAACCACCCAAGAATGGTGTTGGTACACTTTATGTGGACGCGACTCGGCTCGGTTCGACTCGGCTCAGTTCGACTTGGTTTCAACACGGTTAGGTCCGGCTCAAGCCCGACGTCACAACATTCCTCCATCGTGCGCCCCAGAGTTCGACACACGAAGCACGGAGCGCCGCGGCCTTTCCCGCAAACACATCACCATGACATCACCTTAGTGATGTCATGATGATGTCACAAGTTTGTCTCATATGTTGAATTGGTGAAATGTTTTCAACAGAAACATGTCCGGGCCGTAATTTCTTACATTGGGCCTTTGACTTGAAGTGGGATTTGTCTTGGATTGGGCTTCAACAAACATCGACGAAGCATATTGTAGAATATATGTTTGTCGACGAAACAGAATGTGTTTCGTCGACTTTAGTGTTTCGTTGAGTGACTTTGTGTGTTTCGCAGAGAGTTAGTGTGTTTCGTCATGTTGTGTCTGTGTCTAGTATAAATACCCTTCTCTGTTTCTGTGTGAATCAGAGATGAGAGCATACATGTAAAGAAACTCTGCCAAAATTCTGTCAAACTGTGTTTGTATCAGTTTGTATCGGTTCTCATCCCGTTTAATCAATTGAGTGTGTTTCATTGGTTAATCCGTGTTATTTACGATCTGTGTTTGGTTTGCACCGTCACGGGGATTCCGCACCCGTTACCGTGTTTGTTATAAACAGGGAATAGGTTTCTCGTTATCGATCCTCACCGGAAAAACGGGACCTACAATTGGTATCAGAGCTTTGGCTCTTTTCCTTGTTTAAAACCAAACAAGTTTGGGTTTTTATCAATCGGTTTTAGTGATTTTTTTTCAGATTTCGTTCTTAAAAAAAAAAAAAAAAAAATTATATTTTCTGAAAAATACTTCAAAAATCAGTTGGATATTGTGTGTTGCTCAAAAGTTTTTTCAAAAACCTTGTTAAAATTGATTGTTTACGTGTTAAACCGGGTTTTTAGTAAAACTTTTAAGCGAATTTGTTGTTCGAAAAATTTATCAGTCACCGGAAACTTCATAGTGTTCTACAAATATTCAAAGTGTTCTTCATTATATTGTATGTTTGATCTTGTTTGAGTTCAAATTATAGTGTGTTTTGTGTTTATTGATATTAAATTGCAATTTGTTTGAAAATAGCATAATGTGTAATGATGGTTTGTTGAAAAACTAACGTTGAAAATAGGAAAAGCATTGTGTGTAGTTTGAAAATTGTGAGAGTGTGTCAGTAAGATAAGGCAAAGTTTGAAAAATATCTTACCACTCACCAACTCTGCAGATCTTATCCAAATACACATCCAGTTTCGTCGGACAACATATTGATCATTTGTTTCGACGTATTAATCAAAAGCATATTACATTCTGTTTCGTCAAACATTTGGGCTTCACATTTTCATCGACATACAACAAAGTTGACAAGTGGGCTTCACAATTAAATTGGGCTTCTTCACCATTGGGCTGCATTCTTGTTCGTCGCACATGAACAAGAATTAAGTGTTTGAATCTGTTTCGTCGAACTAAGTCAATCACATCAGTTTCGTCGACCAGCAAAAAGGATTCTGTTTCTTCGATAGGGTCTCACACCTGTTTCGTCGATACTTGTCAATTTTTAACAGAGGACTTCCAAAAGTGTGATAACTGTCTGTTTCAAGTGTGTGACCAGGTTTTTCACTTTCATATATCAATCATGAGTTGTACTAGCCCTTCGGATTGGAGTACGGATCCACAACCAGATCTAAAACAGATGTCGATGGCCGAATATATGAATCGTACCATACCTCAACAACAACAGTCAATAAGTGCAAGTCAATGGGCAATGGTGTCGAATCAAAATCAAAACATACATAATCTTTTGGTAGCGAGAGGAGAAGGAAATGCAGCTACTAAAAAGACACGTCATGATCTGTTGAAGAAGAAATTCGAATCATTTCATTTCTTAGAGAATGAAACCCTAAATGATATGACTTCTCGTTTCTATCATTTGATTAGTGAAATGTGTTCTTATAAGGTTCCTGCAACTCATTTGGAAATGATTGCACGGTTAGCTGATGCTCTACCTCCTAAGTGGAGTCCATTCATTGAACTTCTAAAGCATACGGGTGCTCTGGATGGGGCAAATGTCACTATCTATGAATTCATTCAGAAGTTGGAGCACAAGAACGAAGAGGAGATTCGGAAAGCTAACAGGATTGCACCTACTCAAAACACAGAAATGTATTTGCCGGGTTTTGGTCCTTCAGCTAGTTCTAGTTCCATTCAGCAACCGAAGCTTCAAACGGCGTTTGTATCAAATACAAGTTCATATCCGTTTCCACAGTTCGATCAAAGTGCTTATCTTTCGCAACCTAAACCCCAACCTCAACCTCAAGTTTCCACAACACAACCTCAATTCGATCCAAGTGTCAATTGTGGTCTGGCCATACAGTTGGGAAACGGTGATCAAACAAGAACTGCATTTTATGCTGAAATTGTCAAGAATGTCAATGATGGTGAATCTTCAGGAAAAGATGACAGTTCAGGATGTAGTGGCACTGATGAAGATAGCTCAGGTGTGAGTGATTACAGTTCAGAATCGGACGTGAAGGAGGGAGTGGATTCTGAAGCTGATAATTTGCCGAATGATGCTAACAAGAAATCTGACTTGATCAAGAAAGCTGATGCTACTTCAAAAGAAATGGAGAAGATTCTCACTGAAGATGGATCTTTTTCTTCTCAGACTGCCTTTATGGCTAATGTCACAACTTCTACAAGTCAGGTAAGTTCTGAAACTCCTAGCATATGTAGTGATTGTGCTGATATGAAACTTGAATATGATAGAGTGAAAATTGAATGTGATACGATTCATAGTCACAATCAGAGTTTAGTTGTTGAACTGTCAAAGTGCAAAGAGGCAAACATGGCCTTAGCTCGAAATGAAAAGGAGTTTAAAACAGTTATTGAAACCCAAAAGAAAAGTGTTTCCGAATTAACAAAAACTGTTTTCAACAAACAAATTGGTATTAATAACTGCATTAATATCATTGAGGAAACCAAGAAAGAGCTAGCCGTGGCCAAGTGTGAATATGAAGCGATCAAGCTCAAATTGGATAGTTATTCTAACTCCCGATATGTGCTTGATCACATCATAGATGTTCAACAGCTTAAAGGGAATGTGAAAGGCGTTGGTTATAGGAAGTGTCCACCCCCTTTGAGACACAACTATACCAAGTCACCCGATGAAGAGGATATGCCTCGGTATGAACCCAGTGTGCCTCTTGATTATGAGGAAGTTACTACTGGCCTAGGGTTCAAACCGGACAATTCATCGGAGGGCTCATCTGATCAGAAAGAAAAGTCATCATGTGCTTCAAATCAAAGTCCTCCAACCATTGAGGACTATGATTTGTCGGATGATGAATCAGATGTGAATGACCAGGATGAATCACTTGATGAGACGAAAGGAGTAGAAATTCCAATTGAGAATCATATTCTTTGTGATCCTCCTACTCCTGCCGTGCAACCTGTTGCCAAGCAAGTGATAGATCCTGTCAAGGATGTCAGAAATGACAAGAAATCTGTGTCTACCGTTAAGAGTAATAACGTGTTGTACACTTTGGTTGGTGATTCTAAAATCTATTCAGATCACGATTTCCCAATTAAGAATGTCAATCCATCTTCGATTGATCAAGTTTTTGAAAATAATACAAACAAGTTTTTGGGAAAGACAATTCCAGGAGTTACTGTAACTCAATGTGATCAAATTCCAAAAGCTAAAATCAAGAAACAATTTGGAAATCAAAAATCAACAACAAAGCAACAACCTTTTGCTAATAAGGGTAAACAACCAGAAAGGCGATCTCAAAAGCCTAATGTTTCTCAATCAAAATCTGAAACAAACGGAGCTCGTTACAAGAAGAAAGCAAAAGATGTCAAGTTTGTAGCATCAAGGGGTACGGATAAAATTGAGACTTTTGAAAACAAGTCAAACACTGATTTTGTACAACAAGTCAAAATTTTAAAACGTGATAGCCAAAACAATTACACTCAACATTCAAACGGGTGTGATGAAAGAGCAAGTACCTCAGGTTCTACTGGTTCGACATATGTTAGTCGAACAGGTTCTCCTAAGTTTGTTGAAAGGAGAATTTGTTTCAAATGTGGGAAGGTTGGGCACATCATTAAAGACTGCAAAAACTCGCCCAAACCAAATTTTGTTGAAAGAGCCCCCTCTGAACAAGGTCACTCACAACGTCGTCCTGTTTATCCAAAACATGATAAAAGAACTGTTAAAGAACAGGAAACAAAACAACGACGTAAAAATGTGAAGGTGATTGAAAATGCGTTAAAACCGGAGGTTGTCCAAACAAATTCTGTTAAGTTAGAAATTAAAAATGAAAAACAAAAACAGATTTGGAAACCAAAATCGGTAACTGTTTCAGGGGAAGCTCAATCCATTCCGAATCATCAGGAAATCGAAGTCACAATCCTCGATGATGAAGGACGACCCAAGTCTGTTAAGGCTTGGGTCCCCCTCTCCATCTAATCTCTGAGTGAGTGTGCAGAATGTTCCAGGAGGAACTATTGATAGTCGTAAGATTGTTGATAGTGGAGCGTCCTTGCACAAGATAGGCGACAGAAGAAATTGTTGCCTGTGATGGAGAGAAGAAAAAGGAAAGAAAACAGAATTGTCTGTTGTAAGAGATTGAAAAGCTTCGACAAAATGAAAATCATTCCAAGAGTTTGATTGTTCAAGGCTTTGATCGGGTCCCCAGGATAGATTCAATCAAAATGTACGCACCTGCAGCACGTCTGAAGTTCAAAACTCAACAAAATGAACGTACAGTGTACATTTCTTCGCGGTGTGATTGGAGAAAATGTGTTTGTTGAACAAACCAACCGGGTGTGCGGATGCCTTGGCGTGGATTGAACAACCGCACACTACTTCTCAAAGAGAAAGACAAAGACCTTCACTGGTGCAATGTGGAAGACCAGCCGGACCCAAAGGTTTATGATCTTGTTGCTGTGAAGAGATTTCTTAGTAGCTACAAAAATCGACTTTGAAATCCACACCGGGTGGATATCCAGCTTGGGAGAGCGCTCAAATTCATTGCAATGCACGAAGCAGTTGCAGTATACGGTTTTAAATTTATAATCTCTCCTATACTTGTCGATATTTAAGCTGCTTTATAAATTGTTATACTCTTATAGCACTCTTTGGCCAGACACGTTGAACTCGAATATCACCTCACACGTGATTGTTTCAATATGAAACTCGTCAATGTTGTCATGGTCCGTACCGCTTACCGACGTGCCAACTCATTTTCTCCAAAATTTGATAAATCTTTTCTGATTAAAACTTAATTTTGGTAAACGGCATTGAGGTAAAACATGAGTTAACCAACATCGGAAAATCATTGTTGTAAATACCTTTGTGTTTTAAATTTTATCTTAGTTTGTTGATTTTAGGGGGAGTAAATCCAAATTTGAAAAATTCAAAAACAGTGAAAAATTTTGAAAACCCAAAAACATTGGAAAAACAAAAATGAGTTTCCTAGCGAGCAAAAGAGAAAATGATAGTAGATCAGTGGTCTGTCGAAACCTCTTCGAACTGAAATGCAAAATGAAAAATGTTAAGCAGCTCTATATAAGATATATCGGTAGGCTCACAATCATTTTAAAGTGTGCAGGGTGATATATATCTTAAATCGACTGAAGACCAGGTGGGAACCGCACATTGGCATATGGTCTTAGTACCGAAATTTCGTTTGAGAGATTGCCGAGGTTCTGAGATATTCGGTCTTTATGCTGCTTATCATCTGGGTATCATGGTTGTATCAAACCGTAAAAATAACGGAGACGAAGTCTAAGATCTTCCATGATACTATACATACGTGTACATATTGCATTCGACCTCAATAAGTGATCAACAATCACATGTCCAAACAAAATAAGTGATAATATATCACAGATTCTTTGCGGGAGTCAAGTTCGTCTCTCTGCTGTACGAAAGTACTGACCTGTTCACGGACTTGCTCCTGTGCCTTCATGCATATGAAAATCAAGTTCCTCATAAATAAGTGATTCTATCACATAGGGCTTGTTTTCAAATCAAAATAAGTGAGTTTCTCACATTCTTTTATACGGTCAAACGGATGATAAACAGTATACTCACCGGTAAGATGAACTCTCGTGCATACCTTGATACGGGAATGTGTCGTGTGTGGATGAACACCGGTCTGTAAGTATAAATCATACCTTAACGTATCCCCTAAACATGATTACATCTGATAAGTTGAGCTTATGTGGACAACAATACCGATAATTGTTATAGGATGCTTATCTAAATGTTAACTAATTGAACAAAAAGAGCGTTTTGGCATGACCGTACACTGATATGATTCTCTTACCCTCGAAACTCGCAAAAAGAATTTCTGTAAATTTTTATTTACTGCTTTTAGTTTCTGCATCTTTGTATATATTTATTTATTGCTTTCCGTCTTTAAAATTGAAAAATGAAAAATACCAAAAAGATTTTAGGTGTGGTTTAATTTAAACTTTATAAAAGCCAAAAATATTTTGCTTCTAGTTTATTTTTGATTGACCGATGTTGGAACTCGAGTCTATCCTACCCAAAATCCTGATCGTAAGCCAGAAAACAATTACATCTTCATAAATGGTCGAAGTTAACAAGTTTTGAAAGCTAAAGAATTAAAATTGATCATTTTCTAAACTTTCAAACTGTTGTCGGTTGGTGTTTGATTGAGATTTGATCTCATATGTGTCATTTGTTTAAATGTTAACTATATTCCAAGCGGTTGTTCTCATTATGCGTTTAGCTTTCTTGCATGTGCAGATGCTAAAGGCAAGGAGAACATGTTCGATGATAAGCTTTGGAATGAAGACACGAAGTGGAGGCACTCAAAGGATAAAATGATCGAGTTGCCGCTGACCCTTCATCAACACCACAAGGATCTGAAGATTTGATAAGTCAAAAGATTCACGAGCATGACTCAATGGAGAGTTCATTCTAAGGGGGAGTTTGTTAACACACTACCTAAATAAAAAAGGGAGTTTGTTGATACACTTTCTTCTTACGACGTGTGAAGACTTTGAAGATCCTCCGACATGAAAGACACAGAAGACGAACCATCACAAAAGACGAACCTCACGAGTAGCGTCCAAGGGGGAGATTGTTGGTACACTTTATGTGGACGCGACTCGGCTCGGTTCGACTCGGCTCAGTTCGACTTGGTTTCGACACGGTTAGGTCCGGCTCAAGCCCGACGTCACAACATTCCTCCGTCGTGCGCCCCAGAGTTCGACACACGAAGCACGGAGCGCCGCGGCCTTTCCCGCAAACACATCACCATGACATCACCTTAGTGATGTCATGATGATGTCACAAGTTTGTCTCATATGTTGAATTGGTGAAATGTTTTCAACAGAAACATGCCCGGGCCGTAATTTCTTACATTGGGCCTTTGACTTGAAGTGGGATTTGTCTTGGATTGGGCTTCAACAAACATCGACGAAACATATTGTAGAATATATGTTTGTCGACGAAACAGAATGTGTTTCGTCGACTTT
Source organism: Helianthus tuberosus (assembly GCA_030545235.1). Classification (NCBI taxonomy): domain Eukaryota; kingdom Viridiplantae; phylum Streptophyta; class Magnoliopsida; order Asterales; family Asteraceae; genus Helianthus; species Helianthus tuberosus. The sequence goes on from CM060425.1 coordinate 194,106,363, forward strand.
AGTGTTTCGTTGAGTGACTTTGTGTGTTTCGCAGAGAGTTAGTGTGTTTCGTCATGTTGTGTCTGTGTCTAGTATAAATACCCTTCTCTGTTTCTGTGTGAATCAGAGATGAGAGCATACATGTAAAGAAACTCTGCCAAAATTCTGTCAAACTGTGTTTGTATCAGTTTGTATCGGTTCTCATCCCGTTTAATCAATTGAGTGTGTTTCATTGGTTAATCCGTGTTATTTACGATCTGTGTTTGGTTTGCACCGTCACGGGGATTCCGCACCCGTTACCGTGTTTGTTATAAACAGGGAATAGGTTTCTCGTTATCGATCCTCACCGGAAAAACGGGAGCTACAAATGGAATCGTCGAGCGAAAACACTTGACAACCTCCTAGAAGCAGCTTTTCTTGCCACCAAACCTTTCTCCATCAATTAGGAATCTGATTCCGTCACTAAACACATTCCTTAAATTGTAGTCATTTGTTGAGTGTTTTTTTTGGTGTCTAATCCGCATATATATCACCATTGCCCTTAATTTTCTTGACTGTATATCTCTTAAATGTCAACATATACACGTGTGATTTAGTTTACGAAGATTTTTCAATGCCGAGAACCTCGATCAGAGAATAAAAGAGGCGTAAGGTTAACAATGGTGTAAAATTAAAATGGGATATACCGGGCTAGGATTCGAGTTACAGGAACAAGGGCCAAACCAACCACCCAAGAATGGAATCGTCTAGCGAAAACACTTGACAATCTCCTAGAAGCAGCTTTTCTTGCCAGCAGACCTTTTTCCATCATTTAGGAATCTGATGCCGTCACTAAACACATTCCATAAATTGTAGCCTTTTGTTATGTGTTTTTTTTGGTGTCTAATCCGCATATATAACACCATTGCGCTTGATTTTCTTGGCTGTATATCTCTTAAATGTCAACAAATACACGTGTGATTTAGTTTACGAATATTTTTCAATGCCGGGAACCTCGATCAGAGAGTAAAAAAGGCCTAAGGTTCACAATGGTGAAAAATTAAAATGGGATATACTGGGCTAGGATTCGAGTTACAGAAACAAGGGCCAAACCAGCCACCCAAGAATGGAATCGTTGAACGAAAACACTTGACAACCTCTTAGAAGCAGCTTTTCTTGCCACCGTACCTTTCTCCATCAATTAGGAATCTGATGCCGTCACTAAACACATTCCTTAAATTATAGCCATTTCTTGAGTGATTTTTTTTTGTGTCTAATCCGCATATATATCACCATTGCCCTTGATTTTCTAGACTGTATATCTCTTAAATATCAACATATACACGTGTGATTTAGTTTACGCATATTTTTCAATGCCGAGAACCTCGATCAGAGAGTAAAAAAGGCGTAAGGTTCACAATGGTGTAAAAATAAAATGGGATATACTGGGCTAGGATTCGAGTTACAGGAACAAGGGCCAAACCAACCACCCAGGAATGGAATGGTCGAGCGAAAACACTTGACAACCTCCTAGAAGCAGCTTTTCTTGCCACCAGACCTTTCTCCATCAATTAGGAATCTGATGCCGTCACTAAACACATTCCTTAAATTGTAGCCATTTGTTGAGTGTTTTTTTTTTTGGGTGTCTAACCGCATATATATCACCATTGCCCTTGATTTTCTTGACTGTATATCTCTTAAATATCAACATATACATGTGTGATTTAGTTTACGAAGATTTTTCAATGCCGAGAACCACCATCAAAGAGTAAAAAAGGCGTAAGGTTCACAATGGTGTAAGATTAAAATGGGATATACCGGGCTAGGATTCGAGTTACAGGAACAAGGGCCAAACCAACCACCCAAGAATGGAATCGTCGAGCGAAAACACTTGACAACCTCCTAGAAGCAGCTTTTCATGCCCCCAGACCTTTCTCCATCAATTAGGAATCTGATGCCGTCACTAAACACATTCCTTAAATTGTAGCCATTTTTGAGTGTTTTTTTTTTGGCGTCTAATCCGCATATATATCATCATTGCCCATGATTTTCTTGACTGTATATCTCTTAAATATCAACATATACACGTGTGATTTAGTTTACGAAGATTTTTCAATGCCGAGAACCTCGATCAGAGAGTAAAAAGGATTAAGGTTCACAATGGTGTAAAATTAAAATGGGATATACCGGGCTAGGATTCGAGTTACAGGAACAAGGGCCAAACCAACCACCCAAGAATGGAATCGTCGAGCGAAAACACTTGACAATCTCCTAGAAGCAGCATTTCTTTCCACCAGACCTTTCTCCATCAATTAGGAATCTGATGCCGTCACTAAACACATTCCTTAAATTGTAGCCATTTGTTGAGTGTTTTTTTTTGTTGTCTAATCCGCATATATATCACCATTGCCCTTGATTTTCTTGACTGTATATCTCTTAAATATCAACATATACACGTGTGATTTAGTTTACGAAAAGTTTTCAATGCCGAGAATCTCAATCAGAGAGTAAAAAAGGCGTAAGGTTCACAATGGTGTAATATTAAAATGGGATATACCGGGCTAGGATTAGAGTTACAGGAACAAAGGCCAAACCAACCACCCAAGAATGGAATCGTCGAGCGAAAACACTTGACAACCTCCTAGAAGCAGCTTTTCTTGCCACCAGACCTTTCTCCATCAATTAGGAATCTGATGACGTCATTAAACACATTCCTTAAATTGTAGCCACTTGTTGAGTGTTTTTTTTTTGTGTTTAATCCGCATATATATCACCATTGCCCTTGATTTTCTTTACTTTATATCTCTTAAATATCAACATATACACGTGTGATTTACTTTACGAAGATTTTTCAATGCCGAGAACCTCGATCAGAGAGTAAAAAAGGCGTAAGGTTCACAATGGTGTAAAATTAAAATGGGATATACCGGGCTTGGATTCGAGTTACAGGAACAAGGGCCAAACCAACCACCCAAGAGTGGAATCGTCGAGCAAATACACATGGCAACCTCCTAGAAGCAGCTTTTCTTGCAACCAGACCTTTCTCCATCAACTAGGAATCTGATGCCGTCACTAAACGCATTCCTTAAATTGTAGCCATTTATTGAGTGTTTTTTTTGGTGTCTAATCCGCATATAAATCACCATTGCCCTTGATTTTCTTGACTGTATATCTCTTAAATATCAACATATACATGTGTGATTTATTTTACGAAGATTTTTCAATGCCGAGAACCTCCATCAAAGAGTAAAAAAGGCGTAAGGTTCACAATGGTGTAAAATTAAAATGGGATATAACGGGCTAGGATTCGAGTTACAGGAACAAGGGCCAAACCAAACACCCAAGAATGGAATCGTCGAGCGAAAATACTTGGCAACCTCCTAGAAGCAGCTTTTCTTGTCACCAGACCTTTCTCCATCAACTAGGAATCTGATGCCGTCACTAAACACATTCCTTAAATTGTTGCCATTTGTTGAGTGTTTTTTTTTGCTGTCTAATCCGCATATATATCACCATTGCCCTTGATTTTCTAGACTGTATATCTTTTAAATATCAACATATACACGTGTGATTTAGTTTTAGAAGATTTTACAATGCCGAGAACCTCGATCAGAGAGTAAAAAAGGTGTAAGGTTCACAATGGTGTAAAATTAAAATGGGATATACACGGCTAGAATTCGAGTTACAGGAACAAGGGCCAAACCAACCACCCAAGAATGGAATCGTCGAGCGAAAACACTTGACAACCTCCTAGAAGCAGCTTTTCTTGCCACCAGACCTTTCTCTATCAATTAGGAATCTAATGCCGTCACTAAACACATTCCTTAAATTGTAGCATATATATCACCATTGCCCTTGATTTTCTTGACTTTATATCTCTTAAATATCAACATATACACGTGTGATTTCGTTTACGAAGATTTTTCAATGCCGAGAACCTCGATCAGAGAGTAAAAAAGGCGTAAGGTTCACAATGGTGTAAAATTAAAATGGGATATACCGGGATAGGATTCGAGTTACAGGAACAAGGGCCAAACCAACCACCCAAGAATGGAATCGTCGAGCGAAAACACTTGGCAAACTCCTAGAAGCAGCTTTTCTTGTCACCAGACCTTTCTCCATCAAATAGGAATCTGATGCCATCACTAAACACACTCCTTAAATTGTAGCCATTTGTTGAGTGTTTTTTTTTTGCTGTCTAATCCGCATATATATCACCATTACCCTTGATTTTCTTGACTGTATATCTCTTAAATATCAACAAATACATGTGTGATTTAGTTTACCAAGATTTTTCAATGCCGAGAACCTCGATCAGAGAGTAAAAAGACATAAGGTTCACAATGGTGTAAAATTAAAATGTGATATACCGGGCTAGGATTCGAGTTACAGGAACAAGGGCCTAACCAACCACCCAAGAATGGAATCGTCGAGCGAAAACGCTTGACAACCTCCTAGAAGCAGCTTTTCTTGCCACCAGACCTTTCTCCATCAACTAGGAATCTGATACCGTCACTAAACACATTCCTTAAATTGTAGCCATTTGTTGAGTGTTTTTTTTGGTGTCTAATCCGCATATATATCACCATTGCCCTTGATTTTCTTGTCTGTATATCTCTTAAATATCAACATATACATGTGTGATTTAGTTTACGAAGATTTTTCAATGCCGAGAACCTACATCAAAGAGTAAAAAAGGCGTAAGGTTCACAATGGTGTAAGATTAAAATTGGATATACCGGGCTAGGATTCGAGTTACAGGAACATGGGCCAAACCAACCACCCAAGAATGGAATCGTCGAGCGAAAACACTTGACAACCTCCTAGAAGAAGCTTTTCTAGCCCCCAGAACTTTCTCCATCAATTAGGAATCTGATGCCGTCACTAAACACATTCCTTAAATTGTAGCCATTTTTTAGTGTGTTTTTTTTTTGGTGTCTAATCCGCATCTATATCATCATTGCCCTTGATTTTCTTGACTGTATATCTCTTAAATATCAACATATACACGTGTGATTTAGTTTACGAAGATTTTTTAATGCCGAGAACCTCGATCAGAGAGTAAAAAGGCATAAGGTTCACAATGGTGTAAAATTAAAATGGGATATACCGGGCTAGGATTCGAGTTACAGGAACAAGGGCCAAACCAACCACCCAAGAGTGGAATCGTCGAGCAAAAACACTTGGCAACCTCCTAGAAGCAGCATTTCTTTCCACCAGACCTTTCTCCATCAATTAGGAATATGATGCCGTCACTAAACACATTCCTTAAATTGTAGCCATTTGTTGAGTGTTTTTTTTTGTTGTCTAATCCGCATATATATCACCATTGCCCTTGATTTTCTTAACTATATATCTCTTAAATATCAACATATACACGTGTGATTTAGTTTTCGAAAAATTTTCAATGCCGAGAATCTCGATCAGAGAGTAAAAAAGGCGTAAGGTTCACAATGGTGTAATATTAAAATGGGATATACCGGGCTAGGATTCGAGTTACAGGAACAAAGGCCAAACCAACCACCCAAGAATGGAATCGTCGAGCGAAAACACTTGACAACCTCCTAGAAGCAGCTTTTCTTGCCACCAGACCTTTCTCCATCAATTAGGAATCTGATGCCGTCATTAAACACATTCCTTAATTTGTAGCCATTTGTTGAGTGTTTTTTTTTTGGTGTCTAATCCGCATATATATCACCATTGCCTTTGATTTTCTTTACTTTATATCTCTTAAATATCAACATATACATGTGTGATTTAGTTTACGAAGATTTTTCAATGCCGAGAACCTCGATCAGAGAGTAAAAAAGGCGTAAGGTTCACAATGGTGTAAAATTAAAATGGGATATACCGGGCTAGGATTCGAGTTACAGGAACAAGGGCCAAACCAACCACCCAAGAGTGGAATCGTCGAGCAAAAACACTTGGCAACCTCCTAGAAGCAGCTTTTCTTGCAACCAGACCTTTCTCCATCATCTAGGAATCTGATGCCGTCACTAAACACATTCCTTAAATTGTAGCCATTTGTTGAGTGTTTTTTTTTGGTGTCTAATCCGCATATATATCACCATTGCCCTTGATTTTCTTGACTGTATATCTCTTAAATATCAACATATACATGTGTGATTTAGTTTACGAAGATTTTTCAATGCCGAGAACCTCCATCAAATAGAAAAAAAGGCGTAAGGTTCACAATGGTGTAATATTAAAATGGGATATACCGGGCTAGGATTCGAGTTACAGGAACAAAGGCCAAACCAACCACCCAAGAATGGAATCGTCGAGCGAAAACACTTGACAACCTCCTAGAAGCAGCTTTTCTTGCCACCAGACCTTTCTCCATCAATTAGGAATCTGATGCCGTCATTAAACACATTCCTTAAATTGTAGCCATTTGTTGAGTGTTTTTTTTGGTGTCTAATCCGCATATATATCACCATTGCCCTTGATTTTCTTGACTGTATATCTCTTAAATATCAACATATACACGTGTGAGTTAGTTTTAGAAGATTGTACAATGCCGAGAACCTCGATCAGAGAGTAAAAAAGGCGTAAGGTTCACAATGGTATAAAATTAAAATGGGTTATACTCGGCTAGGATTCGAGTTACAGGAACAAGGGCCAAACCAACCACCCAAGAATGGATTCGTCGAGCGAAAACACTTGACAACCTCCTAGAAGCAGCTTTTCTTGCCACCAGACCTTTCTCCATCAATTAGGAATCTGATGCCGTCATTAAACACATTCGTTAAATTGTAGCCATTTGTTGAGTGTTTTTTTTTTTGTTTCTAATCCGCATATATATCACCTATTGCCCTTGATTTTCTTGACTGTATATCTCTTAAATATCAACATATACACGTGTGATTTAGTTTACGAAGATTTTTCAATGCCGAGAACCTCGATCAGAGAGTAAAAAGGCATAAGGTTCACAATGGTGTAAAATTAAAATGGGATATACCGGGCTAGGATTCGAGTTACAGGAACAAGGGCCAAACCAACCACCCAAGAGTGGAATCGTCGAGCAAAAACACTTGGCAACCTCCTAGAAGCAGCATTTCTTTCCACCAGACCTTTCTCCATCAATTAGGAATATGATGCCGTCACTAAACACATTCCTTAAATTGTAGCCATTTGTTGAGTGTTTTTTTTGTTGTCTAATCCGCATATATATCACCATTGCCCTTGATTTTCTTGACTATATATCTCTTAAATATCAACATATACACGTGTGATTTAGTTTACGAAAATTTTTCAATGCCGAGAATCTCGATCAGAGAGTAAAAAAGGCGTAAGGTTCACAATGGTGTAATATTAAAATGGGATATACCGGGCTAGGATTCGAGTTACAGGAACAAAGGCCAAACCAACCACCCAAGAGTGGAATCGTCGAGCAAAAACACTTGGCAACCTCCTAGAAGCAGCTTTTCTTGCAACCAGACCTTTCTCCATCATCTAGGAATCTGATGCCGTCACAAAACACATTCCTTAAATTGTAGCCATTTGTTGAGTGTTTTTTTTGGTGTCTAATCCGCATATATATCACCATTGCCCTTGATTTTCTTGACTGTATATCTCTTAAATATCAACATATACATGTGTGATTTAGTTTACGAAGATTTTTCAATGCCGAGAACCTCCATCAAAGAGTAAAAAAGGCGTAAGGTTCACAATGGTGTAATATTAAAATGGGATATACCGGGCTAGGATTCGAGTTACAGGAACAAAGGCCAAACCAACCACCCAAGAATGGAATCGTCGAACGAAAACACTTGACAACCTCCTAGAAGCAGCTTTTCTTGCCACCAGACCTTTCTCCATCAATTAGGAATCTGATGCCGTCATTAAACACATTCCTTAAATTGTAGCCATTTGTTGAGTGTTTTTTTTTGGTGTCTAATCCGCATATATATCACCATTGCCCTTGATTTTCTTGACTGTATATCTCTTAAATATCAACATATACACGTGTGAGTTAGTTTTAGAAGATTTTACAATGCCGAGAACCTCGATCAGAGAGTAAAAAAGGCGTAAGGTTCACAATGGTATAAAATTAAAATGGGATATACCGGGCTAGGATTCGAGTTACAGGAACAAGGGCCAAACCAACCACCCAAGAATGGATTCGTCGAGCGAAAACACTTGACAACCTCCTAGAAGCAGCTTTTCTTGTCACCAGACCTTTCTCCATCAATTAGGAATCTGATGCCGTCATTAAACACATTCCTTAAATTGTAGCCATTTGTTGAGTGTTTTTTTTTGGTGTCTAATCCGCATATATATCACCATTGCCCTTGATTTTCTTGACTGTATATCTCTTAAATATCAACATATACACGTGTGAGTTAGTTTTAGAAGATTTTACAATGCCGAGAACCTCGATCAGAGAGTAAAAAAGGCGTAAGGTTCACAATGGTATAAAATTAAAATGGGATATACTCGGCTAGGATTCGAGTTACAGGAACAAGGGCCAAACCAACCACCCAAGAATGGATTCGTCGAGCGAAAACACTTGACAACCTCCTAGAAGCAACTTTTCTTGTCACCAGACCTTTCTCCATCAACTAGGAATCTGATGCCATCACTAAACACACTCCTTAAATTGTAGCCATTTGTTGAGTGTTTTTTTTTTGCTGTCTAATCCGCATATATATCACCATTGCCCTTGATTTTCTTGACTTTATATCTCATAAATATCAACATATACACGTGTGATTTAGTTTACGAAGATTTTTCAATGCCGAGAACCTCGATCAGAGAGTAAAAAAGGCGTAAGGTTCACAATGGTGTAAAATTAAAATGGGATATACCGGGCTAGGATTTGAGTTACAGGAACAAGGGCCAAACCAACCACCAAAGAATGGAATCGTCGAGCGAAAATACTTGACAACCTCCTAGAAGCAGCTTTTCTTGTCACCAGACCTTTCTCCATCAACTAGGAATCTGATGCCATCACTAAACACACTCCTTAAATTGTAGCCATTTGTTGAGTGTTTTTTTTTTGCTGTCTAATCCGCATATATATCACCATTACCCTTGATTTTCTTGACTGTATATCTCTTAAATATCAACATATACACGTGTGATTTAGTTTACCAAGATTTTTCAATGCCGAGAACCTTGATCAGAGAGTAAAAAAGGCGTAAGGTTCACAATGGTGTAAAATTAAAATGGGATATACTCGGTTAGGATTCGAGTTACAGGAACAAGGGCCAAACCAACCACATAAGAATGGAATCGTAGAGCGAAAACACTTGACAACCTCCTAAAAGCAGCTTTTCTTGCCACCAGACCTTTCTCCATCAATTAGGAATCTGATGCCGTCACTAAACACATTCCTTAAATTGTAGCCATTTGTTGAGTGTTTTTTTTGGTGTCTAATCCGCATATATATCGCCATTGCCCTTAATTTTCTTAACTGTATATCTCTTAAATATCAAAATATACACGTATGATTTAGTTTACGAAGATTTTTCAATGCCGAGAACCTCGATCAGAGAGTTAAAAAGGCGTAAGGTTCAAAATGGTGTAAGATTAAAATGGGATATACCGGGCTAGGATTCGAGTTACAGGAACAAGGGCCAAACCAACCACCCAAGAATGGAATCGTCGAGCGAAAACACTTGACAGCCTCCTAGAAGCAGCTTTTCTTGCCCCCAGACCTTTCTCCATCGATTAGGAATCTGATGTCGTCACTAAACACATACCTTAAATTGTCGTCACTAAGCATATACATGTGATTTAGTTTACGAAGATTTTTCAATGCCGAGAACCCCGATCAGAGAGTAAAAAGGCATAAGGTTCACAATGGTGTAAAATTAAAATGTGATATACCGGGCTAGGATTCGAGTTACAGGAACAAGGGCCAAACCAACCACCCAAGAATGGAATCGTCGAGCGAAAATACTTGACAACCTCCTAGATGCAGCTTTTCTTGCCACCAGACCTTTCTCCATCAATTAGGAATCTGATGCCGTCACTAAACACATTCCTTAAATTGTAGCCATTTGTTGAGAGTTTTTTTTGGTGTCTAATCCGCATATATATCACCATTGCCCTTGATTTTTGTGACTGTATATCTCTTAAAAATCAACATATAGACGTGTGATTTAGTTTACGAAGATTTTTCAATGCCGAGAAGCTCGATCAGAGAGTAAAAAAGTCCTAAGGTTCACAATGGTGTAAGATTAAAATGGGATATACCGGGCTAGGATTCGAGTTACAGGAACAAGGGCCAAACCAACCACCCAAGAATGGAATAGTCGAGCGAAAACACTTGACAACTTCCTTGAAGCAGCTTTTCTTACCACCAGACCTTTCTCCATCAATTAGCAATCTGATGCCATCACCAAACACAATCCTTAAATTGTAGCCATTTGTTGAGTGTTTTTTTTGGTGTCTAATCCGCATATATATCACCATTGCCCTTAATTTTCTTGACTGTATATCGCTTAAATATCAACATATACACGAGTGATTTAGTTTACGAAGATTTTTCAATGCCGAGAACCTCGATCAGAGAGTAAAAAAGGCGTAAGGTTCACAATGGTGTAAGATTAAAATGGGATATATCGGGCTAGGATTCGAGTTATAGGAACAAGGGCCAAACCAACCACCCAAGAATGGAATCGTCGAGCGAAAACACTTGACAACCTCCTAGAAGCAGCTTTTCTTGCCACCAGACCTTTCTCCATCAATTAGGAATCTGATGCCATCACCAAACACATACCTTAAATTATAGCTGTTTTTTGAGTCTTTTTTTTTGTGTCTAATCCGCATATATATCACTATTGCCCTTGATTTTCTTGACTGTATATCTCTTAAATAACAACATATACATGTGATTTAGTTTACGAAGATTTTTCAATGCCGAGAACCTCGATTAGAGAGTAAAAAGACATAAGGTTCACAATGGTGTAAAATTAAAATGGGATATACCGGGCTAGGATTCGAGTTACAGGAACAAGGGCCAAACCAACCACCCAAGAATGGAATAGTCAAGCGAAAACACTTGACAACCTCCTAGAAGCAGCTTTTCTTGCCACCAGACCTTTCTCCATCAATTAGGAATCTGATGTCGTCTCTAAACAAATTTCTTAAATTGTAGCCATTTCTTGAGTGTTTTTTTTTTGTGTCTAATCCGCATATATATCACCATTGCCCTTGATTTTCTTGATCGTATATCTCTTAAATATCAACATATACACGTGTGATTTAGTTTACGAAGATTTTTCAATGCCGAGAACCTCGATCAGAGAGTAAAAAAGGCGTAAGGTTCACAACGGTGTAAAATTAAAATGGGATATACCGGGCAAGGATTCGAGTTACAGGAACAAGGGCCAAACCAACCACCCAAGAATGGAATCGTCGAGCGAAAACACTTGCAACCTCCTAGAAGCAGCTTTTCTTGCCACCAGACCTTTCTCCATCAATTATGAAACTGATGCCGTCACTAAACACATTCCTTAAATTGTAGCCGTTTTTTTAGTGTTTTTTTTGTGTCTAATCAGCATATATATCACTATTGCCCTTGATTTTCTTGACTGTATATCTCTTAAATATTAGCATATACATGTGACTTAGTATACGAAGATTTTTCAATGCCGAGAACCTCGATCAGAGAGTAAAAAGGTATGAGCTTCACAATGGTGTAAAATTAAAATGGGATATACCGGGCTAGGATTCGAGTTACAGGAACAAGGGCCAAACCAACCACCGAAGAATGGAATAGTCGAGCGAAAACACTTGACAACCTCCTAGAAGCAGCTTTTCTTGCCACCAGACCTTTCTCCATCAATTAGGAATCTGATGCCGTCACTAAACACATTCCTTAAATTGTAGCCATTTGTTGAGTGTTTTTTTTTGGTGTCTAATCCGCATATATATCACCATTGCCCTTCATTTTCTGGACTGTATATCTCTTAAATATCAACATATACACGTGTGATTTAAATTACGAAGATTTTTCAATGCCGAGAACCTCGATCAGAGATAAAAAAGGCGTAAGGTTCACAATGGTTTAAAATTAAAATGGGATATACCGGGCTAGAATTCGAGTTACAGGAATAAGGGCCAAACCAACCACCCAAGAATGTAATCGTCGAGCGAAAACACTTGACAACCTCTTAGAAGCAGTTTTTCTTACCACCAGACCTTTCTCCATCAATAAGGAATCTGATGCCGTCACTAAACACATTCCTTAAATTGTAGCCATTTGTTAAGTGTTTTTTTTTTTGTCTAAACCGCATATATATCACCATTGCCCTTGATTTTCTCGACTGTATATCTCTTAAATATCAACATATACACGTGTGATTTAGTTTACGAAGATTTTTCAATGCTGACAACCTCGATCAGAGAGTAAAAAGGCGTAAGGTTCACAATGGTGTAAAATTAAAATGGGATATACCGGTCTAGGATTCGAGTTACAGGAACAAGGGCTATACCAACCACCCAAGAATGGAATCGTTGAGCAAAAACACTTTACAACCTCCAAGAAGCAGCTTTTCTTGCCACCAGACCTTTCTCCATCAATTAGGAATCTGATGCCGTCTCTAAACACATTTTTAAATTGTAGCCATTTGTTGAGTGTTTTTTTTTTGTCTCTAATCCGCATATATATCACCATTGCCCTTGATTTTCTTGATCGTATATCTCTTAAATATCAACATATACACGTGTGATTTAGTTTACGAAGATTTTTCAATGCCGAGAACCTCGATCAGAGAGTAAAAAAGGCGTAAGGTTCACAATGGTGTAAAATTAAAATGGGATATACCGGGCGGGGATTCGAGTTACAGGAACTAGGGCCAAACCAACCACCCAAGAATGGAATCGTCGAGCGAAAACACTTGACAACCTCCTAGAAGCAGCTTTTCTTGCCACCAGACCTTTATCCATCAATTAGGAATCTGATGCCGTCACTAAACACATTCCTTAAATTGTAGCCATTTGTTGAGTGTTTTTTTTGGTGTCTAATCCGCATATATATCACCATTGCCCTTCATTTTCTGGACTGTATATCTCTTAAATATCAACATATACACATGTGATTTAAATTACGAAGATTTTTCAATGCCGAGAACCTCGATCAGGGAGTATAAAAGGCGTAAGGTTCACAATGGTGTCAAATTAAAATGAGATATACCGGGCTAGGATTCGAGTTACAGGAACAAGGGCCAAACCAACCACCCAAGAATGGAATCGTCGAGTGAAAACACTTGACAACCTCCAAGAAGCAGTTTTTCTTGCCACCAGAGCTTTCTCCGTCAATTAAGAATCTGATGCCGTCACTAAACACATTCCTTAAATTGTAGCCATTTGTTGAGTGTTTTTTTTTGTGTCTAATCCGCATATATATCACCATTGCCCTTGATTTTCTTTACTGTATATCTCTTAAATATCAACATATACACGTGTGATTTAGTTTACGAAGATTTTTCAATGCCGAGAACCTCGATCAGGGAGTAAAAAAGGCGTAAGGTTCATAATGGTGTAAAATTAATAGGGGATATACCGGGCTAGGATTCGAGTTACAGGAAAAAAGGGCCAAACCAACCACCCAAGAATGGAATCGTCGAGCGAAATCACTTGACAACCTCCTAGAAGCAGCTTTTCTTGCCACCAGACCTTTCTCCATCAATTAGGAATCTGATGCCGTCACTAAACACATTCCTTAAATTGTAGCCATTTGTTGAGTGTTTTTTTTGGTGTCTAATCCGCATATATATCACCACTGCCCTTGATTTTCTTGACTGTATATCTCTTACATGTCAACATATACACGTGTGACTTAGTTTACGAAGATTTTTCAAAGCCGAGAACCTCGATCAGAGAGTAAAAAAGGCGTAAGGTTCACAATGGTGTAAAATTAAAATGGGATATACCGGGCTAGGATTCGAGTTACAGGAACAAGGGCCATACCAACCACCCAAGAATGGAATCGTCGAGCGAAAACACTTGACAACCTCATAGAAGCAACTTTTCTTGCCACCAGACATTTCTCCATCAATTAGGAATCTGATGCCGTCACTAAACACATTCCTTAAATTGTAGCCATTTGTTGAGTGTTTTTTTGGAGTCTAATCCGCATATATATCACCATTGCCCTTGATTTTCTTGACTGTATATCTCTTAAATATCAACATATAGACGTGTGATTTAGTTTACCAAGATTTTTCAATGCCGAGAACGTCGATCAGAGAGTAAAAAAGGCATAAGGTTCACAATGGTGTAAAATTAAAATGGGATATACCAGGCAAGGATTCCAGTTACAGGAACAAGGGACAAACCAACCACCCAAGAATGAAATCGTCGAGTGAAAACACTTGACAACCTCCAAGAAGCAGCTTTTCTTACCACCAGACCTTTCTCAATCAATTAGGAAACTGATGCCGTCACTAAACACATTCCTTAAATTGTAGCCATTTGTTGAGTGTTTTTTTTTTGGTGTGTTTAATCCACATATATATCACCATTTCCCTTGATTTTCTTGACTGTATATCGCTTAAATGTCAACATACACACGTGTGATTTAGTTTAAGAAGATTTTTCAATGCCGAGAACCTCGATCAGGGAGTAAAAACGGCGTAAGGTTCACAATGGTGTAAAATTAAAATGGGATATACCGGACTAGGATTCGAGTTACAGGAAAAAGGGCCAAACCAACCACCCAAGAATGGAATCGTCGAGCAAAAACACTTGACAACCTCCTAGAAGCAGCTTTTCTTGCCACCAGACCTTTCTTCATCAATTAGGAATCTGATGCCGTTACTAAACACATTCCTTAAATTGTAGCCATTTGTTAAGTGTTTTTTTTTGGTGTGTTTAATCCACATATATATCACCATTGCGCTTTATTTTCTTGCATGTATATCGCTTAAATGTCAACATATACACGTGTGATTTTGTTTACGAAGATTTTTCAATGCCGAGAACCTCGATCAGGGAGTAAAAAAGGTGTCGGGTTCACAATGGTGTAAAATTAAAATGGGATATACCAGAGTAGTATTCGAGTTACAGGAAAAAGGGCCAAACCAACCACCCAAGAATGGAATCGTCGAGCGAAAACACTTGACAACCTCCTAGAAGCAGCTTTTCTTGCCACCAGACCTTTCTCCATCAATTAGGAATCTGATGCCCTCACTAAACACCATCCTTAAATTGTAGCCATTTGTTGAGTGTTTTTTTTTGTGTGTTTAATCACCATTGCCTCAGATTTTCTTGACTGTATATCGCTTAAATGTCAACACATACACGTGTGATTTAGTTTACGAAGATTTTTCAATGCCGAGAACCTCGATCAGGGAGTGAAAAAGGCGTAAAGTTCACAATGGTGTAAAACTAAAATGGGATATACCGGACTAGGATTCGAGTTACAAGAGAAAGGGCCAAACCAACCACCCATGAATGGAATCGTCGAGCGAAAACACTTGACAACCTCCTGGAAGCAGCTTTTCTTGCCACCAGACCTTTCTCCATCAACTAGGAATCTGATGCCGTCACTAAACACATTCCTTAAATTGTAGCCATTTGTTGAGTGTTATTTTTTGGTGTCTAATCCGCATATATATCACCATTGCCCTTGATTTTCTTGACTGTATATCTCTTAAATATCAACATATACACGTGTGATTTAGTTTACCAAGATTTTTCAATGCCGAGAACGTCGATCAGAGAGTAAAAAACGCGCAAGGTTCACAATGGTGTAAAATTAAAATGGGATATACCGGGCAAGGATTCGAGTTACAGGAACAAGGGCCAAACCAACCACCCAAGAATGGAATCGTCGAGTGAAAACACTTGAGAACCTCCTAGAAGCAGCTTTTCTTGCCACAAGACCTTTCTCCATCAATTAGGAATCTGATGCCGTCACTAAACACATTCCTTAAATTGTAGCCATTTGTTGAGTGTTTTTTTTGTTGTCTAATCCACATATATATCAACATTGCCAGTGATTTTCTTGACTGTATATCGCTTAAATGTCAACTTATACATGTGTGATTTAGTTTATGAAGATTTTTCAATGCCGAGAACCTCGATCAGAGAGTAAAAAAGGCGTAAGGTTCACAATGGTGTAAGATTAAAACTGGATATACCGGGCTAGGATTCGAGTTACAGGAACAAGGGCCAAACCAACCACCCAAGAATGGAATCGTCGAGCGAAAACACTTGACAACCTCCTAGAAGCAGCTTTTCTTACCACCAGACCTTTCTCCATCAATTAGGAATCTGATGCCTTCACTAAACACATTTCTTAAATTGTAGCCATTTGTTGAGTGTTTTTTTTTCTTTTCTAATCCGCATATATATAACCATTGCCCTTGATTTTCTTGACTGTATATCTCTTAAATATCAACATATACACGTGTGATTTAGTTTACGAAGATTTTTCAATGCCAAGAACCTCGATCAGAGATAAAAAAGGCGTAAGGTTCACAATGGTGTAAAATTAAAATGGGATATACCGGGCGAGAATTCGAGTTACAGGAACAAGGGCCAAACCAACCACCCAAGAATGTAATCGTCGAGCGAAAACACTTGACAACCTCCTAGAAGCAGTTTTTCTCACCACCAGACCTTTCTCCATCAATAAGGAATCTGATGCCGTCACTAAACACATTCCTTAAATTGTAGCCATTTGTTAAGTGTTTTTTTTTTGTGTCTAAACCGCATATATATCACCATTGCCCTTGATTTTCTTGACTGTATATCTCTTAAATATCAACATATACACGTGTGATTTAGTTTACGAAGATTTTTCAATGCTGAGAACCTCGATCAGAGAGTAAAAAAGGCGTAAGGTTCACAATGGTGTAAAATTAAAATGGGATATACCGGGCTAGGATTCGAGTTGCAGGAACAAGGGCCAAACCAACCACCCAAGAATGGAATCGTCGAGATAAAACACTTGACAACCTCCTAGAGGCAGCTTTTCTTACCACCAGACCTTTCTCCATCAACTAGGAATCTGATGCCGTCACAAAACACATTCCTTAAATTGTAGCCATTTGTTGAGTGTTTTTTTTGTGTCTAATCAGCATATATATCACCATTGCCCTTGATTTTCTTGACTGTATATCTCTTAAACGTCAACATATACACGTGTGATTTAGTTTACGAAGATTTTTCAAAGCCGAGAACCTCGATCAGAGAGTAAAAAAGGCGTAAGGTTCACAATGGTGTGAATTTAAAATGGGATATACCGGGCTAGGATTCGAGTTACAGGAATAAGGGCCAAACCAACCACCCAAGAATGGAATCGTCGAGCGAAAACACTTGACAACCTCCTAGAAGCAGCTTTTCTTGCCACTAGACCTTTCTCCATCAATTAGGAATCTGATGCCGTCATTAAACACATTCGTTAAATTGTAGCCATTTGTTGAGTGTTTTTTTTTTTTTGGTTTCTAATCCGCATATATATCACCTATTGCCCTTGATTTTCTTGACTGTATATCTCTTAAATATCAACATATACACGTGTGATTTAGTTTTCGAAGATTTTTCAATACAGAGAACCTTGATCAGAGATAAAAAGGGCCTAAGGTTCAAAATGGTGTAAAATTAAAATGGGATATACCGGGCTAGGATTCGAGTTACAGGAACAAGGGACACACCAACCACCCAAGAATGTCATCGTCGAGTGAAAACATTTGTCAACCTCCAAGAATCAGCTTTTCTTGCCACCAGACCTTTCTCCATCAATTAGGAATCTGATGCCGTCACTAAACACATTCCTTAAATTGTAGCCATTTGTTGAGTGTTTTTATTTGGTGTCTAATCCGCATATATCACCATTGCCCTTAATTTTCTTGACTGTATATCTCTTAAATATCAACATATACACGTGTGATTTAGTTTACGAAGATTTTTCAATGCCGAGAACCTCGATCAGAGAGTAAAAAAGGCGTAAGGTTCACAATGGTGTAAGATTAAAATGGGATATACCGGGCTAGGATTCGAGTTACAAGAACAAGGGCCAAACCAACCACCCAAGAATGGAATCGTCGAGCGAAAACACTTGACAACCTCCTAGAAGCAGCTTTTCTTGCCACTAGACGTTTCTCCATCAATTAGGAATCTGATGCCGTCACTAAACACAATCCTTAAATTGTCGCCATTTGTTGAGTGTTTTTTTTTTTTTGGTGTCTAATCCGCATATATATCACCATTGCCCTTGATTTTCTTGACTGTATATCTCTTAAATATCAACATATACACGTGTGATTTAGTTTACGAAGATTTTTCAATGCCGAGAACCTCGATCAGAGAGTGAAAAACGCGGGATATACCGGGCTAGGATTCGAGTTACAGGAACAAGGGCTAAACCAACCACCCAAGAATGGAATCGTCAAGCGAAAACACTTGACAACCACCTAGAAGCAGCTTTTCTTGCCACCAGACCATTCTCCATCAATTAGGAATCTGATGCCGTCTCTAAACACATTTCTTGAATTGTAGCCATTTGTTGAGTGTTTTTTGGTGTCTAATCCGCATATATATCACCATTGCCCTTGATTTTCTTGATCGTATATCTCTTAAATATCAACATATACACGTGTGATTTAGTTTACAAAGATTTTTCAATGTAGAGAACCTCGATCAGAGAGTAAAAATGGTGTAAGGTTCACAATGGTGTAAAATTAAAATGGGATATACCGGGCTGGGATTCGAGTTACAGGAACAAGGGCCAAACCAACCACCCAAGAATGGAATTGCCGAGCGAAAACACTTGACAACCTCCTAGAAGCAGCTTTTGTTGCCACCAGACCTTTATCCATCAATTAGGAATCTGATGCCGTCACTAAACACATTCCTTAAATTGTAGCCATTTGTTGAGTGTTTTTTTTGGTGTCTAATCCGCATTTATATCACCATTGCCCTTGATTTTCTTGACTGTATATCTCTTAAATATCAACATATACACGTGTGATTTAAATTACGTAGATTTTTCAATGCCGAGAACCTCGATCAGGGAGTAAAAAAGGCGTAAGGTTCACAATGGTGTAAAATTAAAAGGGGATATACCGGGCTAGGATTCGAGTTACAGGAACAAGGGCCAAACCAACCACCCAAGAATGGAATCGTCGAGTGAAAACACTTGACAACCTCCAGGAAGCAGCTTTTCTTGCCACCAGACCTTTCTCCGTCAATTAAGAATCTGATGCCGTCACTAAACACATTCCTTAAATTGTAGCCATTTGTTGAGTGTTTTTTTTTGGTGTCTAATCCGCATATATATCACCATTGCCCTTGATTTTCTTTACTGTATATCTCTTAAATATCAACATATACACGTGTGATTTAGTTTACGAAGATTTTTCAATGCCGAGAACCTCGATCAGGGAGTAAAAAAGGCGTAAGGTTCATAATGGTGTAAAATTAAAATGGGATATACCGGGATAGGATTCGAGTTACAGGAAAAAGGGCCAAACCAACCACCCAAGAATGGAATCGTCGAGCGAAAACACTTAACAACCTCCTAGAAGCAGCTTTTCTTGCCACCAGACCTTTCTACATCAATTAGGAATCTGATGCCGTCACTAAACACATTCCTTAAATTGTTGCCATTTGTTGAGTTTTTTTTTGGATGTCTAATCAGCATATATATCAACATTGCCCTTGATTTTCTTGACTGTATATCTCTTAAATGTCAACATAAACACGTGTGATTTAGTTTACGAAGATTTTTCAACGCCGAGAACCTCGATCAGAGAGTAAAATAGGCGTAAGGTTCACAATGGTGTAAAATTAAAATGGGATATACCGGACTAAGATTCGAGTTACAGGAACAAGGGCCAAACCAACCACCCAAGAATGGAATCGTTGAGCGAAAACACTTGACAACCTCCTAGAAGCAGCTTTTCTTGCCACCAGACCTTTCTCCATCAATTAGGAATCTAATGCAGTCACTAAACACATTCCTTAAATTGTAGCCATTTGTTGAGTGATTTTTTTTGGTGTATATCTCTTAAATATCAACATATACACGTGTGATTTAGTTTATGAAGATTTTTCAATGCCGAGAACCTCGATCAGAGAGTAAAAAAGGCGTAAGGTTCACCACGGTGTAAAATTAAAATGGGATATACCTGGCAAGGATTCGAGTTACAGGAACAAGGGCCAAACCAACCACCCAAGAATGGAATCGTCGAGCGAAAACACTTGACAACCTCCTAGAAGCAGCTTTTCTTGCCACCAGACCTTTCTCCATCAATTAGGAATCTGATGTAGTCACCAAACACATTCCTTAAATTGTTGCCATTTGTTGAGTGCTTTTTTTTGTGTCTAATCCGCATATATATCAAAATTGCCCTTGATTTTCTTGACTGTATATCTCTTTAATATCAACATATACACGTGTGATTTAGTTTACAAAGATTTTTCAATGCCGAGAACGTCGATCAGGGAGTAAAAAAGGCGTAAGGTTCACAATGGTGTAAAATTAAAATGGGATACACCGGACTAGGATTCGAGTTATAGGAAAAAGGGCCAAACCAACCACCCTATAATGGAATGGTCGAGCGAAAACACTTGACAACCTCCTAGAAGCAGCTTTTCTTGCCACCAGACCTTTCTCCATCAATTAGGAATTTGAAGCCGTCGCTCAACACATTCCTTAAATTGTAGCCATTTGTTGAGTGTTTTTTTTGGTGTCTAATCCGCATATATATCACCATTGCCCTTGATTTTCTTGACTGTATATCTCTTAAATATCAACATATACACGTGTGACTTAGTTTACGAAGATTTTTCAATGCCGAGAACCTCGATCAGAGAGTAAAAAAGGCGTAAGGTTCACGATGGTGTAAAATTAAAATGGGATATACCGGGCTAGGATTCGAGTTACAGGAACAAGGGCCATACCAACCACCCAAGAATAGAATCGTCGAGCGAAAACACTTGACAACCTCCTAGAAGCAGCTTTTCTTGCCACCAGACCTTTCTCCATCAATTAAGAATCTGATGCCGTCACTAAACACATTCCTTAAATTTTAGCCATTTGTTGAGTGTTTTTTTTGGTGTCTAATCCGCATATATATCACCATTGCCCTTAATTTTCTTGACTGTATATCTCTTAAATATCAACATATAGACGTGTGATTTTGTTTACCAAGATTTTTCAATGCTGAGAACGTCGATCAGAGAGTAAAAAAGGCGCAAGGTTCACAATGGTGTAAAATTAAAATGGGATATACCGGGCAAGGATTCGAGTTACAGGAACGAGGGCAAAACCAACCACCCAAGAATGGAATTGTCGAGTGAAAACACTTGACAACCTCCTAAAAGCAGCTTTTCTTACCGCCAGACCTTTCTCGATCAATTAGGAAACTGATGCCGTCACTAAACACATTCCTTAAATTGTAGCCATTTGTTGAGTGTTTTTTTGGGTGTGTTTAATCCACATATATATCACCATTGCCCTTGATTTTCTTGACTGTATATCGCTTAAATGTCAACATATACACGTGTGATTTAGTTTACGAAGATTTTTCAATGCCGAGAACCTTGATCAGGGAGTAAAAAAGGCGTAAGGTTCACAATGGTGTAAAATTAAAATGGGATATACCAGACTAGGATTCGAGTTACAGGAAAAACGGCCAAACCAACCACCCAAGAATGGAATCGTCGAGCAAAAACACTTGACAACCTCCTAGAAGCAGCTTTTCTTGCCTCCAGACCTTTCTCCATCAATTAGAAATCTGATGCCGTCACTAAACACATTCCTTAAACTGTAGCCATTTGTTGAGTGTTTTTTTTGGTGTGTTTAATCCACATATATATCACCATTGCCCTTGATTTTCTTGACTGTATATCGCTTAAATGTCAACAAATACACGTGTGATTTAGTTTACGAAGATTTTTCAATGCCGAGAGCCTCGATCGGGGAGTAAAAAAGGCGTAAGGTTCACAATGGTGTAAAATTAAAATGGGATATACTGGACTAGGTTTCGAGTTACAGGAAAAAGGGCCAAACCAACCACCCAAGAATGGAATCGTCGAGCGAAAACACTTGACAACCTCCGAGAAGCAGCTTTTCTTGCCAACAGACCTTTCTCCATCAATTAGGAATCTGATGCCGTCACTAAACACATTCCTTAAATTGTAGCCATTTGTTGAGTGTTTTTTTTCGTGTCTAATCCGCATATATATCACCATTGTCCTTGATTTTCTTGACTGTATATCTCTTAAATGTCAACATATACACGTGTGACTTAGTTTACGAAGATTTTTCAATGCCGAGAACCTCGATCAGAGAGTAAAAAAGGCGTAAGGTTCACAATGGTGTAAAATTAAATGGGATATACCGGGCTAGGATTCGAGTTACAGGAACAAGGGCCAAACCAACCACCCAAGAATGGAATCGTCGAGCGAAAACACTTGACAACCTCCTAGAAGCAGCTTTTCTTACCACCAGACCTTTCTCCATCAATTAGGAATCTGATGCCGTCACTAAACACATTTCTTAAATTGTAGCCATTTGTTGAGTGTTTTTTTGGGTGTGTTTAATCCACATATATATCACCATTGCCCTTAATTTTCTTGACTGTATATCGCTTAAATGTCAACATATACACGTGTGATTTAGTTTACGAAGATTTTTCAATGCCGAGAACCTCGATCAGGGAGTAAAAAAGGCGTAAGGTTCACAATGGTGTAAAATTAAAATGGGATATAGCATACTAGGATTCGAGTTACAGGAAAAAGTGCCAAACCAACGACCCAAGAATGGAACCGTCGAGCAAAAACACTTGACAACCTCCTAGAAGCAGCTTTTCTTGCCACCAGACCTTTCTCCATCAATTAGAAATCTGATGCCGTCACTAAACACATTCCTTAAAATGTAGCCATTTGTTGAGTGTTTTTTTTTGGTGTGTTTAATCCACATATATATCACCATTGCCCTTGATTTTCTTGACTGTATATCGCTTAAATGTCAACAAATACACGTGTGATTTAGTTTACCAAGATTTTTCAATGCCGAGAACCTCGACCAGGGAGTAAAAAAGGCGTAAGGTTCACAATGGTGTAAAATTAAAATGGGATATACCGGACTAGGATTCGAGTTACAGGAAAAAGGGCCAAACCAACCACCCAAGAATGGAATCGTCGAGCGAAAACACTTGACAACCTCCTAGAAGCAGCTTTTCTTGCCACCAGACCTTTCTCCATCAATTAGGAATCTGATGCCGTCACTAAACACATTCCTTAAATTGTAGCCATTTGTTGAGTGTTTTTTTTCGTGTCTAATCCGCATATATATCTCCATTGCCCTTGATTTTCTTGACTGTATATCTCTTAAATGTCAACATATACACGTGTGACTTAGTTTACGAAGATTTTTCAATGCCGAGAACCTCGATCAGAGAGTAAAAAAGGCGTAAGGTTCACAATAGTGTAAAATTAAAATGGGAAATACCGGGATAGGATTCGAGTTACAGGAACAAGGGCCAAACCAACCACCCAAGAATGGAATCGTCGAGCGAAAACACTTGACAACCTCCTAGAAGCAGCTTTTCTTGCCCCCAGACCTTTCTCCATCAATTAGGAATCTGATGCCGTCACTAAACACATTCCTTAAATTGTAGCCATTTGTTGAGTGTTATTTTTTGGTGTCTAATCCGCATATATATGACCATTGCCCTTGATTTTCTTGACTGTATATCTCTTTAATATCAACATATACACATGTGATTTAGTTTACCATTATTTTTCAATGCCGAGAACCTCGATCAGAGATAAAAAAGGCGTAAGGTTCACAATGGTGTAAAATTAAAATGGGATATACCGGGCTAGGATTCGAGTTACAGGAACAAGGGCCAAACCAACAACCCAAGAATGTAATCGTCGAGCAAAAACACTTGACAACCTCCTAGAAGCAGCTTTTCTTACCACCAGACCTTTCTCCATCAATAAGGAATCTGATTCCGTCACTAAACACATTCCTTAAATTGTAGCCATTTGTTAAATGTTTTTTTTGTGTCTAAACTGCATATATATCACCATTGCCCTTGATTTTCTTGACTGTATATCTCTTAAATATCAACATATACACGTGTGATTTAGTTTACGAAGATTTTTCAATGCCGAGAACCTCGATCGGAGAGTAAAAAAGCCGTAAGGTTCACAATGGTGTAAAATTAAAATGGGATATACCGGGCTAGGATTCGAGTTGCAGGAACAAGGGCCAAACCAACCACCCAAGAATGGAATCACGGAGCGAAAACACTTGACAACCTCCTAGAGGCAGCTTTTCTTACCACCAGACCTTTCTCCATCAACTAGGAATTTGATGCCGTCACAAAACACATTCCTTAAAGTGTAACCATTTGTTGAGTGTTTTTTTGGTGTCTAATTAGTATATATATCACCATTGCCCTTGATTTTCTTGACTGTATATCTCTTAAATGTCAACATATACACGTGTGATTTAGTTTACGAAGATTTTTCAATGCCGAGAACCTCGATCAGAGAGTAAAAAAGGCGTAAGGTTCACAATGGTGTAAATTTAAAATGGGATATACCGGGCTAGGATTCGAGTTACAGGAATAAGGTCCAAACCAACCACCCAAGAATCGAATCGTCGAGCGAAAACACTTGACCACCTCCTAGAAGCAGCTTTTCTTGCCACCAGACCTTTATCCATCAATTAGGAATCTGATGCCGTCATTAAACACATTCCTTAAATTGTTGCCATTTGTTGAGTGTTTTTTTTTGGTTTCTAATCCGCATATATATCACCTATTGCCCTTGATTTTCTTGACTGTATATCTCTTAAATATCAACATATACACGTGTGATTTAGTTTACGAAGATTTTTCAATGCCGAGAACCTCGATCAGAGAGTAAAAAAGGCGTAAAGTTCACAATGGTGTAAAATTAAAATGGGATATACCGGGCTAGGATTCGATTTACAGGAACAGGGGCCAAACCAACCACCCAGGAATGGAATCGTCGAGCTAAAACACTTGACAACCTCCTAGAAGCAGCTTTTCTTGCCACCAGACCTTACTCCATCAATTAGGAATCTGATGCCGTCACTAAACACATTCCTTAAATTGTAGCCATTTGTTGAGTGTTTTTTTTTGGTGTCCAATCCGCATATATATCACCATTGCCCTTGATTTTCTTGACTGTATATCTCTTAAATATCAACATATACACGTGTGATTTAGTTTACGAAGATTTTTCAATGCCGAGAACCTTGATCAGAGAGTAAAAAAGGCGTAAGGTTCACAATGGTGTAAAATTAAAATGGGATATACCGGGCCAGTATTCGAGTTACAGGAACAAGGGCCAAACCAACCACCCAAGAATGGAATCGTCGAGCGAAAACACTTGACAACCTCCTAGAAGCAGCTTTTCTTGCCCCCAGACCTTTCTCCATCAATTAGGAATCTGATGCCGTCACTAAACACATTCCTTAAATTGTAGCCATTTGTTGAGTGTTATTTTTTGGTGTCTAATCCGCATATATATGACCATTGCCCTTGATTTTCTTGACTGTATATCTCTTTAATATCAACATATACACATGTGATTTAGTTTACCATGATTTTTCAATGCCGAGAACCTCGATCAGAGATAAAAAAGGCGTAAGGTTCACAATGGTGTAAAATTAAAATGGGATATACCGGGCTAGGATTCGAGTTACAGGAACAAGGGCCAAACCAACCACCCAAGAATGTAATCGTCGAGCAAAAACACTTGACAACCTCCTAGAAGCAGCTTTTCTTACCACCAGACCTTTCTCCATCAATAAGGAATCTGATTCCGTCACTAAACACATTCCTTAAATTGTAGCCATTTGTTGAGTGTTTTTTTTCGTGTCTAATCCGCATATATATCTCCATTGCCCTTGATTTTCTTGACTGTATATCTCTTAAATGTCAACATATACACGTGTGACTTAGTTTACGAAGATTTTTCAATGCCGAGAACCTCGATCAGAGAGTAAAAAAGGCGTAAGGTTCACAATAGTGTAAAATTAAAATGGGAAATACCGGGATAGGATTCGAGTTACAGGAACAAGGGCCAAACCAACCACCCAAGAATGGAATCGTCGAGCGAAAACACATGACAACCTCCTAGAAGCAGCTTTTCTTGCCCCCAGACCTTTCTCCATCAATTAGGAATCTGATGCCGTCACTAAACACATTCCTTAAATTGTAGCCATTTGTTGAGTGTTATTTTTTGGTGTCTAATCCGCATATATATGACTATTGCCCTTGATTTTCTTGACTGTATATCTCTTTAATATCAACATATACACATGTGATTTAGTTTACCATTATTTTTCAATGCCGAGAACCTCGATCAGAGATAAAAAAGGCGTAAGGTTCACAATGGTGTAAAATTAAAATGGGATATACCGGGCTAGGATTCGAGTTACAGGAACAAGGGCCAAACCAACAACCCAAGAATGTAATCGTCGAGCAAAAACACTTGACAACCTCCTAGAAGCAGCTTTTCTTACCACCAGACCTTTCTCCATCAATAAGGAATCTGATTCCGTCACTAAACACATTCCTTAAATTGTAGCCATTTGTTAAGTGTTTTTTTTGTGTCTAAACTGCATATATATCACCATTGCCCTTGATTTTCTTGACTGTATATCTCTTAAATATCAACATATACACGTGTGATTTAGTTTACGAAGATTTTTCAATGCCGAGAACCTCGATCTGAGAGTAAAAAAGCCGTAAGGTTCACAATGGTGTAAAATTAAAATGGGATATACCGGGCTAGGATTCGAGTTGCAGGAACAAGGGCCAAACCAACCACCCAAGAATGGAATCACGGAGCGAAAACACTTGACAACCTCCTAGAGGCAGCTTTTCTTACCACCAGACCTTTCTCCATCAACTAGGAATTTGATGCCGTCACAAAACACATTCCTTAAAGTGTAACCATTTGTTGAGTGTTTTTTTTGGTGTCTAATTGGCATATATATCACCATTGCCCTTGATTTTCTTGACTGTATATCTCTTAAATGTCAACATATACACGTGTGATTTAGTTTACGAAGATTTTTCAATGCCGAGAACCTCGATCAGAGAGTAAAAAAGGCGTAAGGTTCACAATGGTGTAAATTTAGAATGGGATATACCGGGCTAGGATTCGAGTTACAGGAATAAGGTCCAAACCAACCACCCAAGAATCGAATCGTCGAGCGAAAACACTTGACAACCTCCTAGAAGCAGCTTTTCTTGCCACCAGACCTTTCTCCATCAATTAGGAATCTGATGCCGTCATTAAACACATTCCTTAAATTGTTGCCATTTGTTGAGTGTTTTTTTTGGTTTCTAATCCGCATATATATCACCTATTGCCCTTGATTTTCTTGACTGTATATCTCTTAAATATCAACATATACACGTGTGATTTAGTTTACGAAGATTTTTCAATGCCGAGAACCTCGATCAGAGAGTAAAAAAGGCGTAAGGTTCACAATGGTGGAAAATTAAAATGGGATATACCGGGCTAGGATTCGAGTTACAGGAATAGGGGCCAAACCAACCACCCAGGAATCGAATCGTCGAGCTAAAACACTTGACAACCTCCTAGAAGCAGCTTTTCTTGCCACCAGACCTTACTCCATCAATTAGGAATCTGATGCCATCACTAAACACATTCCTTAAATTGTAGCCATTTGTTGAGTGTTTTTTTTTTTGCTGTCCAATCCGCATATATATCACCACTGCCCTTGATTTTCTTGACTGTATATCTCTTAAATATCAACATATACACGTGTGATTTAGTTTACGAAGATTTTTCAATGCCGAGAACCTTGATCAGAGAGTAAAAAAGGCGTAAGGTTCACAATGGTGTAAAATTAAAATGGGATATACCGGGCCAATATTCGAGTTATAGGAACAAGGGCCAAACCAACCACCCAAGAATGGAATCGTCAAGCGAAAACACTTGACAACCTCCTCAAAGCAGCTTTTCTTACCACCAGACCTTTCTCCATCAATTAGGAATCTGATGCGGTCACTAAACACATTACTTAAATTGTAGCCATTTGTTGAGTGTTTGTTTTTTTGGTGTCTAATCCGTATATATATCACCATTGCCCTTGATTTTCTTGACTGTATATCTCTTAAATGTCAACATATACACGTCTGATTTAGTTTACAAAGAATTTTCAATGCCGAGAACCTCGATCAAAGAGTAAAAAAGGCGTAAGGTTCACAATGGTGTAAAATTAAAATGGGATATGCCAGACTAGGACTCGAGTTACAGGAACAAGGGCCAAACCAACACCCAAGAATGGAAACGTCGAGCGAAAACACATGACAACCTCCTTGAAGCAGCTTTTCTTGCCACCAGACCTTTCTCCATCAATTAGGAATCTGATGCCGTCACTAAACACATTCCTTAAATTGTAGCCATTTGTTGAGTTTTTTTTTTGGTGTCTAATCTTCATATATATCACCATTGCCCTTTATTTTCTTGACTGTATATCTCTTAAATGTCAACATATACACGTGTGATTTAGTTTACGAAGATTTTTCAATGCCGAGAACCTTGATCAGAGAGTAAAAAAGGCGTAAGGTTCACAATGGTGTAAAATTAAAATGGGATATACCGGGCCAGTATTCGAGTTACAGGAACAAGGGCCAAACCAACCACCCAAGAATGGAATCGTCAAGCGAAAACACTTGACAACCTCCTCAAAGCAGCTTTTCTTACCACCAGACCTTTCTCCATCAATTAGGAATCTGTTGCGGTCACTAAACACATTACTTAAATTGTAGCCATTTGTTGAGTGTTTGTTTTTTTGGTGTCTAATCCGTATATATATCACCATTGCCCTTGATTTTCTTGACTGTATATCTCTTAAATGTCAACATATACACGTCTGATTTAGTTTACAAAGAATTTTCAATGCCGAGAACCTCGATCAAAGAGTAAAAAAGGCGTAAGGTTCACAATGGTGTAAAATTAAAATGGGATATGCCAGACTAGGACTCGAGTTACAGGAACAAGGGCCAAACCAACACCCAAGAATGGACACGTCGAGCGAAAACACATGACAACCTCCTTGAAGCAGCTTTTCTTGCCACCAGACCTTTCTCCATCAATTAGGAATCTGATGCCGTCACTAAACACATTCCTTAAATTGTAGCCATTTGTTGAGTTTTTTTTTTGGTGTCTAATCTTCATATATATCACCATTGCCCTTTATTTTCTTGACTGTATATCTCTTAAATGTCAACAAATACACGTGTGATTTAGTTTACGAAGATTTTTCAATGCCGAGAACCTTGATCAGAGAGTAAAAAAGGCGTAAGGTTCACAATGGTGTAAAATTAAAATGGGATATACCGGGCCAGTATTCGAGTTACAGGAAGAAGGGCCAAACCAACCACCCAAGAATGGAATCGTCAAGCGAAAACACTTGACAACCTCCTCAAAGCAGCTTTTCTTACCACCAGACCTTTCTCCATCAATTAGGAATCTGATGCGGTCACTAAACACATTACTTAAATTGTAGCCATTTGTTGAGTGTTTGTTTTTTTGGTGTCTAATCCGTATATATATCACCATTGCCCTTAATTTCTTGACTGTATATCTCTTAAATGTCAACATATACATGTCTGATTTAGTTTACAAAGAATTTTCAATGCCGAGAACCTCGATCAAAGAGTAAAAAAGGCGTAAGGTTCACAATGGTGTAAAATTAAAATGGGATATGCCGGACTAGGACTCGAGTTACAGGAACAAGGGCCAAACCAACACCCAAGAATGGAAACGTCGAGCGAAAACACATGACAACCTCCTTGAAGCAGCTTTTCTTGCCACCAGACCTTTCTCCATCAATTAGGAATCTGATGCCGTCACTAAACACATTCCTTAAATTGTAGCCATTTGTTGAGTTTTTTTTTTGGTGTCTAATCTTCATATATATCACCATTGCCCTTTATTTTCTTGACTGTATATCTCTTAAATGTCAACATATACACGTGTGATTTAGTTTACGAAGATTTTTCAATGCCGAGAACCTCTATCAGAGAGTAAAAATGGTGTAAGGTTCACAATGGTGTAAGATTAAAATGGGATATACCGGGCTAGGACTCGATTTACAGGTACAAGGGCCAAACCAACCACCCAAGAATGGAATCGTCGAGCGAAAACACTTGACAACTTCCTAGAAGCAGCTTTTCTTACCACCAGACCTTTCTCCATCAATTACGTATCTGATGACGTCACTAAACACTTTCCTTAAATTGTAGCCATTTGTTGAGTGTTTTTTTATTGGTGTCTAATCCGCATATATATCATCATTGCCCTTGGTTTTCTTGGTTGTATATCTCTTAAATATCAACATATACACGTGTGATTTTGTTTATGAAGATTTTTCAATGCCGAGAACCTCGATCAGAGAGTAAAAAAGGCGTAAGGTTCACAATGGTGTAAAATTAAAATGGGATATACCGGGCTAGGATTCGAGTTACAGGAACAAGGACCAAACCAACTGTGATAACTCGAGTTTCCACAATTTCCATCTTCGCATTAATTGCGCGTTAATTGTTTAAGTGTTTCTTAAAACGACTTGTTTGTTTTACAACTGTTAAATCGTATTGTGATTGTTATGATATATATGGTGTGCCTTATAAGTGTGTATGTTAATATATGGTTTATACTAATATATGGTTGTATAATTAATAAAATGGAACTTGTCTAATACCCGAAACCCTCCCCACCTGAAACAAACCCCCCACCTGAAACAAACCCCCCACCCGAAAACACCCCTTCTCACGAAAACACCTAAGTGTTTTCGTCCAATATGTAGCCGGCGAAAACAAGTTGGGCTTGGGCCCGGTAGTAATCGGGTTTATATATATTTTGTTCCCCACTTCCCGTAAAAGTCTAATCACCAAAACCGAAAACCCTAGAGCATCTCTCTAACTGTGACGGCAACTACAAGCCTACGGAACCTTCTTGTGCCATCAATCCATTAGTTTTCTATCTCGGTTAGTGTGAATCCTTGTTCAGTTAGTGGATTAATAACACTTGTGATTATTTGTTTGATAATTATGAAGTAACTGTTAGGTATTTTTGTTTATGGATTTAATATATGCGATTAGGTTTATTGTGACACTTCGGGTTTTCCTATACGTTTCTTGGATGCTATAGTTAAGTTGTGAAAATCCGTACCATGTGAGATACGTACAACTATGTGAATCTAATGCTATGTGATTCTACGTGCTATGTGACTGTATGTGCTATGTGGCTTGCATGTTCGTTTTGTGGACTTTCGTGAAACTGCTTGTATTTACGTATGGTAATGGAGTCTATGCATACAAATAGAGCGAATCGTATGACTTTTGCTTAAATTTCGAGGACGAAATTCCTGTAACATGGGGAGAATGTGACAACTCGAACCCTTGATCCTGATCGTCGTGAGACGAGCCTGTTATTACTATTATTATTATTGTTATTATTATTATTATTATTATTATTATTATTATTATTATTATTATTATCATTCTTACTAGTAGTAACATGTATTTACAAATAACAACGGCCGCGATTAGAAATTTAATTACATATCATGGATATATTTTAGAATATCCGGGCCGGTATAATTAAATGAGACGCGCAATCGGGTTCATGCACTTGGGCTAGGCCCAACCCAACTAACCTAAATCTAAACCCTATCTATTTAAACCCCCTTATAATCCCCCACCCTCCTCATCTTCTTTTATAAAAACAAACAAACAAACCTAAAACCCTAAATAATTAGTCAGCCGCACCCTACACCCTCTTCCACATCCCCTGTCCGATCAGACTCATCTCCGGCGATCAGAGATGCATTCCGGCCAACCCAACAAGCTCTATTCCCCTATCTTGTTCTAACGTGCACACCCTCACACAGTAGAGAGAGAGAGAGTCAGTGGTGAGTGAGAGAGAGAGGGACCGGTGACTCCAATCGACTGCCGACGGTCTCCCTCCGTTCACCTAACCGGCCGGTCACGGCGGAGTTGGAGCTGCGCCGCGCTCGCAGTAGCTGCAGTAAAGGTGAAGACGGCTCTGGTCATTCGGACGAGCTTCATTGGAATATCGAACGGTGCTTCGGATGGTGGCAGCGGAAAACTCACCGGCGACGGCCGCGGCGGACCGCCGAAGCTCCGGTCCGGACCCATAACGGTGGCAGCAGACACCCCTTTTTGTCTCGATGGCCTCTCGGTCAGTACATTTTGGTCAGTGCTTGTCTTGTAATCTAGTGGTTCTTGAATTATATGCGTGTTTGTTGTTTGCTAATTGATTGTAACGGTTTTATGAGTAAAATAGGGTTGTCTTTATGTGATGTGTGTTTGAATAATGATAAGGTCACGGATTGGTGAACCAATCCTAAACTTGGATCTGCTGAGATGATAGAAAAAGCTTTAATATATAGAAAAAGCTTTAAGATGTTTTGTAATGTTAAATAATGATTGTTCTGTTCATGATATTATATTAATAATCACAAGAACAATAAGTTAGAGGTTTAAGGAATTATGGGGTCATTGAAATCTGATGAAGGTAACTAAAAGGTAACATTGAAATATGATGTAGATATATAAAATAGGAGGTCCTTGTAACATTAAATCTCGATTAGATGGTGCACATGATTCGGTAATGATGATGATTGTAGGAGTTCTCAAAGGTGTAATAGTTGACTGTTGATGATATTTGATATATGAAATTTGTTAGTTGTGTGATGCATAAGGTTCAAATGATTGTCAAAGTTGTGAAAGAAATATTGCTTCAAGATTTATTTTAGAATGAATATGTTGCTTGCAATGAAAACCCTAGATGATGAACTGTATGAATGATGCCAAAAATATTTGAAATTTGTGGTTTTGATCTGATTTGGTGATTGTACGGTATAGGAAACATGATAATGAAAATTAATTGGATAGTACATGTTCATGAATTTTAATTGGATCGTACTACTCTAAAAATTCTAGAAGCCTCAGCATGGAGCGAGTCGAGACCATAGTGTTGCGACTCGAGACCATCAATCATCAACTCGAAACCAAACAAGGCGCTCCAGGAGTCGAGACCAGCATGGTTACGACTCGAGATCTCCTGATCTCGACTCGAGACCTGACTCGAGACCTCTACAGTTGCGACTCAAATGTTCATAACCCGAGATCAGCTGATTTCGACTTAGAATCCAGTGGTTACGACTCGAGACCTCATAGTCTCGAGTCGAGACTATCCGGTCTCGATTGGGCTGCTTAACTCCGTTAGTGGGCTGCATTATGTGATACTTGTTTTGGACTGTGTGTTATTGCCACTGCTTAACTGAATTATGTGTTGCTACTGTTTAACTGTCTATATGCTAGGATAGGCCCAATAACATATATGTTAGTATGACTTACGTGCTATGTGTTAGATACGTGTAATTTATACGTGCCATTACTTGCACACGAACCTAATAAATATTTATAAACCATAATAGGGTATGGTTGACCAACCTAACACAAGTAAATTGTCAACCGAGCAAAACAAAGGTGAGTTCACTACTTTTTACTTAAAGCATGCGTTCCCGGTGGTTGGGAAACGGAACAAAACACTTTTCCTGGTTTGGGATTGCTTACTATCTCCTTGTGCGGGATACGGTATTTCTATCTCCTTGTGTGGGATACGGGTAACAACGCTATCTCCTTGTGAGGGATACAAACTTACTTTTCTTCCCTTGTTTTTGGGAACAAACTTACTTACTTTCCTTGTTACTGGGAACTTTTAGTTAATTACTGTTTATACTGGATGCAACAAGCAACACTAAACAAAACTCTATCACTCAAGTCCTCACTTCTTAATACCGATTAGTCGCCGGGGTCAGGCGAACGGGTTATTAGTTGATAGCGCTATTTAGGTCTCACCAACCTCACACCGTGCCCGCGTATGGGATCGGGCGTGAACTAATGTACTCTGGAAACCGTCAATGATGATAGAACATTGACAAACGGGGCACTCTACGGAAACGTACGGATGAATAGTATTCGGTATTGTAAAAACAGTTTAGTCGCTTACTTATGGGGTAGCTCCCCATCGCATGTATAAACGGATAAATTAACTGTTAAAACAAGTTTTTGGAATTAAAACTGGAAAACTACAAACACGTGAACTCGCCAACTTTATGTTGACACTCTACTGCATGCTTTGCAGGTTGCTCGATACAGCTCTGGACGGACGTTGCAATCGGATGGAGTGCGTGGTTCGTAAGTTTCATATGAACAACTTGTGGTTTTAAATTACGATGTGTTCTTCTTTCCTTCCCGCTGCAAAACTCAAGCTAGGTTTTGAAAAATTTAAAATTTGTCGCTAATTATACCATTATTTGTAATAATAACTAAACGGTTCAAAATAATTAGTGGCTAAGATCCTGGTCGTCACACGCCTCGCGGTAATACTCCGCGTGTGGATTTTGAGGGTGTGACAGATTGGTATCAGAGCCATTGGTTATAGCGAACTAGGTTTTAAATATAAAATATTTTTGGTTTGGAAAATAAAATATTTTATAAAAAGACCAGACTATAACCGTTCTTTAGTGGAGACCACAACGACACCACACTCCGGATTGCAAGGTTCGTCAACCTCAGATGCTCACCTGGTAATGGTAGACTATCAGCATTTACTTGTGCATAACTTATGTGTGTGAACACGCATGTGTATATGTGTATAATTAGCATGTATATGTTAGTACGTATGCGTGTATTTAGCATTAAACAACAGTGGATCATACGAAGGCTAGGCTAGCGTGTTACGTGTTAAACAGGAGCGAGCCCTCCTAAACCTGATTCGAAACCACGATACACTAAGGGCAAGGAACCAGTTATTCCAAGTCCTCATCCACATATTTCCTGATATCATCCTTGGACTGCAAATCGACGCAAGGGACGTCCACTCGATAGACCTGCCTAGGAAAGGTCTACTACGAAGCACATAGAGAAGTTACGAGAACGAATCGACGAAGGGGAGCCACCCCTATATCATGGGATATTAGAAGGAACGACGACGTTATTCGAATCCTTTTTTACTTGCGCATTTCTTTTCCCGACTTAAGTAGTGAGACTTGTTCCCTCATACGACTGATCACCTAGATTCTTGAAGCATTCTAGTAAGTCTACACCTTTCGGGTTCTCTGTTTGCACGTCTCGAACACGAGAAGCATGCGTGGTATATGCTTCTCGTTGAAGTGCCAGCAATCGTATCACTTTTCCATCGACCACGGAGTCGTTTCTCCCTAATTCCTCGTTACATGGTTTATCCTTATCCGGGTTGAACCCTATACCTTAGCACGCCCCAAAACTCAGTGAGGTGATACCTTTCTTACAAACCAGCGGATTGGAAGGCGTGGCAAGACAACGACACGAGCCAGTCGACCCACCGACGATTACGGTGACTTAGATGCTTACCTTATCCTCCATTTGCCAGAACTGTATTCCTTGGCGACTTTCCTGATTCAATGAATCCTCTCACTAACTTTCGTACGAATCCGCGTTTATTGCTCAAGGTGGTACCCCCGCTTCTACCGTTTCTTCATCACAATATCCACGTCTCTTCATGCGAGAGGGAGCCTTGGCCAGATTTCTCTCCAGATTAATGAATTCAGCAAGATTGACCTTTAGTCGACAAACTTCGTAAACCCCGAAAAATTTGGCAACATTTACCTCAATCGTGCTTTTTCGAGCGCCCGTTTCTGCAGTTTCACATCAACCCCCCCCCCCCCCCCCCCCGACGACGCAAGCGCTACTTCAACTCATTTACACGACTTAGAACAACCTACTCGAACTTGATTTTCTACCGACCTGAGAAAATCACATCCTGCCAGACGTATCAGTAGACCCTGAAACCTACAGACCCGCACGACGACCATCCCCCTCTAGCTACTTCATTTTGCGCTAACCACATCGACGTAACACCCCCTTAACAGCAAGCAACGTTCTGTATTCTAAACGCCCATAGCTTGTGCACGACCCGTTTACCTCATCGACATCAGATAAATCCCTATTGCCGATCCCAAAGCCTTTATGTTTTGCCTCAAGTTGAACACATCAGATTTGACTACCCTTCTCGCATTATCTCGCTACTCGTGTTATGTTTCATGGATTCCATGATCCTTATCCTACTCTACTCTGCACAAATCTCCGTTTGGACGAATTACTTCCTACGAATGTTACTCGTTGGAGCAACGAGCCAAGGATACCCCGGGGGTGACGGGTATCGCAAGCACTGTTCTTCGAACTAGATACGATCAACACCTAGTTACGACACTTGAATTTATTCCATCCTGTCAAAATTCGATACTTGTTCCTTTCGTCGACGCCCGAACCTATTCCGAAGGCTAGTGGGAATCAGGACGACTCCTACGCTCTACCCTGATACTTCTACGACTCAAGCCGCCTGCGTTAAGTTTTCAACGCGTGACTTTTAACGTCGCAAAGCCTGCTCTTCTCGATCGCTTACACAACCCCTCACGATTTAGACTCGAAAGAGTATCACATGACATTAGAGAGATGCCCAGCGATCCGCAACTCCAGCAATTGGAAGGTAATCTACGAGGTGCTTCTATCTTATTCTACCCTGTCAAAGGCATTGATGAAATGTCTGCCAGTAACGGCACGCGACTAAAGAAACCAGCAAGTTTTCGAACTTGCAACCGTCTACTTGATAGAAGTAGATGCTAGGCACGGGATGCCAACTTCTCTTATACCTGATCGTAACCCACGTTTTGCATCCGATTCTTCGCAAGAGTGCGCACGGAAGACTTTTGGCTCACTGTTAGGCATGAGCACCGCTTATCGCCCGCAACCTGATGATTGGGCCGAACGCACCATCCAAACACTCAAAGGCATGCTAAGGACACGTGTTATCGACCTTGGATACTAGTGACACTTCCCTTTTGTAGAATTCCCTTCCAACAACTACTTCCACACTAGCATTCAGGCAGCACCATTTGAGGCATTGCACTCACGCAGATGCCGGTCACCTCTGTGTTGGGCGGAAGCCAAATTACCGGCCCAGAACTTGCACTTGACACAACGGGTAGGATTGCCCAGAATAGACAACACATGGCGGCAGCTCCAGACCGTCAGAAAGACTACGCGGATGAACGTAGGAAACCTCTAGAATTCCTAGTCAAAGATCGGGTTCTACTTAAAGTTTCACCCTGGATGGGTGTGGTACGTTTTGGCTAACGAGACGAACTAAATCCGCGATATGTTGGACCGTTTGAAGTTACCGAAGGGATCGGTAAGGTAGCTTGGCAGACTAAACCTGCCTGAAGAGCTGAGTGTGGTACACAACGTCTTTCACATGCCTAGTCTGAAGAAGTGTCTGTCAGATGAAACATTTGTTGTTCCTTTTAGGAACTTGTGATCAGCAACAAACAATGCTTCGTTGAGGAACCGGTTGAGATCAGGGATCAAGAAATCAAAACCCTCTAGCATAGTGTAACCAACAAACCGAGTTCGTTGGAACTCACGTCGTGGCCCAGGGTTTACCTGGGAACGGGAAAACCAGCTGATGCGCATGTATCCCTAGTTGTTGCAAACTATACTTCCAGCACTGAGGCTACAACTGAATTTCGGTAAGAAATCTCAGGCCAACAAGGGGATGATGTGACGCCCCACAAAAACGTTTAATCACACTAGCTTGTCAGTGACTGCGCGCTAAATTTCGGGACGAAATTTCTTGAACTTGGGGATAATGTGACACTTCGGGTTTTCCTATACGTTTCTTGGATGCTATAGTTAAGTTGTGAAAATCCGTACCATGTGAGATACGTACAACTATGTGAATCTAATGCTATGTGATTCTACGTGCTATGTGCTGTATGTGCTATGTGGCTTGCATGTTCGTTTTGTGGACTTTCGTGAAACTGCTTGTATTTACGTATGGTAATGGAGTCTATGCATACAAATAGAGCGAATCGTATGACTTTTGCTTAAATTTCGAGGACGAAATTCCTGTAACATGGGGAGAATGTGACAACTCGAACCCTTGATCCTGATCGTCGTGAGACGAGCCTGTTATTACTATTATTATTGTTATTATTATTATTATTATTATTATTATTATTATTATCATTCTTACTAGTAGTAACATGTATTTACAAATAACAACGCCCGCGATTAGAAATTTAATTACATATCATGGATATATTTTAGAATATCCGGGCCGGTATAATTAAATGAGACGCGCAATCGGGTTCATGCACTTGGGCTAGGCCCAACCCAACTAACCTAAATCTAAACCCTATCTATTTAAACCCCCTTATAATCCCCCACCCTCCTCATCTTCTTTTATAAAAACAAACAAACAAACCTAAAACCCTAAATAATTAGTCAGCCGCACCCTACACCCTCTTCCACATCCCCTGTCCGATCAGACTCATCTCCGGCGATCGGAGATGCATTCCGGCCAACCCAACAAGCTCTATTCCCCTATCTTGTTCTAACGTGCACACCCTCACACAGTAGAGAGAGAGAGAGTCAGAGGTGAGTGAGAGAGAGAGAGAGAGAGGGACCGGTGACTCCAATCGACTGCCGACGGTCTCCCTCCGTTCACCTAACCGGCCGGTCACGGCGGAGTTGGAGCTGCGCCGCCGCTCGCAGTAGCTGCAGTAAAGGTGAAGACGGCTCTGGTCATTCGGACGAGCTTCATTGGAATATCGAACGGTGCTTCGGATGGTGGCAGCGGAAAACTCACCGGCGACGGCCGCGGCGGACCGCCGAAGCTCCGGTCCGGACCCATAACGGTGGCAGCAGACACCCCTTTTTGTCTCGATGGCCTCTCGGTCAGTACATTTTGGTCAGTGCTTGTCTTGTAATCTAGTGGTTCTTGAATTATATGCGTGTTTGCTGTTTGCTAATTGATTGTAACGGTTTTATGAGTAAAATAGGGTTGTCTTTATGTGATGTGTGTTTGAATAATGATAAGGTCACGGATTGGTGAACCAATCCTAAACTTGGATCTGCTGAGATGATAGAAAAAGCTTTAATATATAGAAAAAGCTTTAAGATGTTTTGTAATGTTAAATAATGATTGTTCTGTTCATGATATTATATTAATAATCACAAGAACAATAAGTTAGAGGTTTAAGGAATTGTGGGGTCATTGAAATCTGATGAAGGTAACTAAAAGGTAACATTGAAATATGATGTAGATATATAAAATAGGAGGTCCTTGTAACATTAAATCTCGATTAGATGGTGCACATGATTCGGTAATGATGATGATTGTAGGAGTTCTCAAAGGTGTAATAGTTGACTGTTGATGATATTTGATATATGAAATTTGTTAGTTGTGTGATGCATAAGGTTCAAATGATTGTCAAAGTTGTGAAAGAAATATTGCTTCAAGATTTATTTTAGAATGAATATGTTGCTTGCAATGAAAACCCTAGATGATGAACTGTATGAATGATGCCAAAAATATTTGAAATTTGTGGTTTTGATCTGATTTGGTGATTGTACGGTATAGGAAACATGATAATGAAAATTAATTGGATAGTACATGTTCATGAATTTTAATTGGATCGTACTACTCTAAAAATTCTAGAAGCCTCAGCATGGAGCGAGTCGAGACCATAGTGTTGCGACTCGAGACCATCAATCATCAACTCGAAACCAAACAAGGCGCTCCAGGAGTCGAGACCAGCATGGTTACGACTCGAGATCTCCTGATCTCGACTCGAGACCTCCTGATCTCGACTCGAGACCTGACTCGAGACCTCTACAGTTGCGACTCAAATGTTCATAACCCGAGATCAGCTGATTTCGACTTAGAATCCAGTGGTTGCGACTCGAGACCTCATAGTCTCGAGTCGAGACTATCCGGTCTCGATTGGGCTGCTTAACTCCGTTAGTGGGCTGCATTATGTGATACTTGTTTTGGACTGTGTGTTATTGCCACTGCTTAACTGAATTATGTGTTGCTACTGTTTAACTGTCTATATGCTAGGATAGGCCCAATAACATATATGTTAGTATGACTTACGTGCTATGTGTTAGATACGTGTAATTTATACGTGCCATTACTTGCACACGAACCTAATAAATATTTATAAACCATAATAGGGTATGGTTGACCAACCTAACACAAGTAAATTGTCAACCGAGCAAAACAAAGGTGAGTTCACTACTTTTTACTTAAAGCATGCGTTCCCGGTGGTTGGGAAACGGAACAAAACACTTTTCCTGGTTTGGGATTGCTTACTATCTCCTTGTGCGGGATACGGTATTTCTATCTCCTTGTGTGGGATACGGGTAACAACGCTATCTCCTTGTGAGGGATACAAACTTACTTTTCTTCCCTTGTTATTGGGAACAAACTTACTTACTTCCCTTGTTACTGGGAACTTTTAGTTAATTACTGTTTATACTGGATGCAACAAGCAACACTAAACAAAACTCTATCACTCAAGTCCTCACTTCTTAATACCGATTAGTCGCCGGGGTCAGGCGAACGGGTTATTAGTTGATAGCGCTATTTAGGTCTCACCAACCTCACACCGTGCCCGCGTATGGGATCGGGCGTGAACTAATGTACTCTGGCAACCGTCAATGATGATAGAACATTGACAAACGGGGCACTCTACGGAAACGTACGGATGAATAGTATTCGGTATTGTAAAAACAGTTTAGTCGCTTACTTATGGGGTAGCTCCCCATCGCATGTATAAACGGATAAATTAACTGTTAAAACAAGTTTTTGGAATTAAAACTGGAAAACTACAAACACGTGAACTCGCCAACTTTATGTTGACACTCTACTGCATGCTTTGCAGGTTGCTCGATACAGCTCTGGACGGACGTTGCAATCGGATGGAGTGCGTGGTTCGTAAGTTTCATATGAACAACTTGTGGTTTTAAATTACGATGTGTTCTTCTTTCCTTCCCGCTGCAAAACTCAAGCTAGGTTTTGAAAAATTTAAAATTTGTCGCTAATTATACCATTATTTGTAATAATAACTAAACGGTTCAAAATAATTAGTGGCTAAGATCCTGGTCGTCACACGCCTCGCGGTAATACTCCGCGTGTGGATTTTGAGGGTGTGACATTTATGGCTGATTATGCGTGTGAACTTGTATTGAAAGTGCAGCCAAAGTGGATAGAAATCACTTTATATTGTAGGCCATAGCACTCATATTTACATATGGATTGTCAGAAAACATGTGATTGTTTATTGGTTTTCAATGTTGATTCTTGTTTAATGATCGATGGTGATGGAAGGGTTGATTGGTTGTTGACTTTTGTTGATAACCAAAAGATATTATATTCTGATTGTTTGTAATTCAAATGAATGATTGTTTGTAATTCAAATGCATATGATCATGACAGTAGCCATGTGAGTTTTCATAGGAATATGTAAATTGATAAAGTCATACATGTATGATTAGGTTGAATGCCATCAGTAAGTGCTCTCGATTAATTGATGCTCACATGATTGTGTCAAATGATTGATTATTGAAGTTGAATAATATCATATATGTGTAACTGTTAATCGTATGATCATTGGGTTGATGAAACGGCTGTAAATGATGATGTTGAGGTCCCAGACGAAAACACTAAGTGTTTTCGCCAAGCATTAAGTCTTGGGTTTTTGTCCAAGGTGATTTCGTCCCTAGGTGTTTTCGCCAGAAAAGGGATTTCGGCCGAGTGATTTCGTCATATATGTGATTTCATCATGTGTTCTCTGTTAAGTTAAGCATGCAAACTCTGTTAAGTTATTAACCATGTTAAGTCCGTAACTCTGTTAATTATTAACTCAGTTAGTTTATTAAATATGTTAGATGCAAACTCTGTTAAGTTATGCATGTAACCTTGTTAAACATGTAACTTAGTTAAATATGTTAATCCTGTTAAGTGTGTTAACTTTGTAAAGTATGTTAACTGCCTGTTAATCCAGTCAAGCATGAATTTCATGGATTTGATTAACTGCTTATATGATACGTGATAATTGCTTAAACACACTTCGTGACATAAATGGCATGTGATTCTATACGAACGAAACTGATTGTATATACGTGCGTACTATAGGTCGTGACTGATTATTTGTGAGCGTGTATTTCTTTATCATACCGAGCAAACCAAGGTGAGTTCACACTCTAGCCAAGGCATGGGATTCCCAAGGGTTGGGAATGGGTTAAAGAACTGAACGATAACTACAAACTTGCGTATTCCCCATACAACAGGATACGTACTACCATAAGACCATCAACTCTATCATTTGAAGTCCCTCATTTATCGACTTAATCGCCGAGGCCTATGGCGAGTGGGTCATTAGTTAATAGCGCTATTAGGTTTAACAAACCTCACACCGTGCCAGTCGGACGGGCGTGTACTAATGGACTATGGGCAAAGGGTCAATGCTGATAGACATTGACTTAGGGCACCTCTTACATTTTCGTAGCAGTCAATACGCGTGGTCTAGTAACACATGGGAAGCCCCCACTTATCTTCGCAAACATGTCTGGGAGACCGCGATACGAATTAATACGATACATGGTTTACAAAACGAACATATGATTTACGAAACGAATGCTATAACTGAACAACCAACTGTGAAC
Organism: Helianthus tuberosus; assembly: GCA_030545235.1. Classification (NCBI taxonomy): domain Eukaryota; kingdom Viridiplantae; phylum Streptophyta; class Magnoliopsida; order Asterales; family Asteraceae; genus Helianthus; species Helianthus tuberosus. The sequence goes on from CM060425.1 coordinate 194,148,896, forward strand.
TCGCTCAACTTTGTTGTTGATTCGTTGCTACATGCCTTGCAGGTCGTTAGGTACTCATGGAGCTTGCACAGGGAGGCGCGGTCGTTGTGGGACATGGCAGTGTGTGCCATGCTAAAAACATTACTTTATTTCGTCCTTAATACTTATATTGGGTTTTACAATTATGCTTCCGCTAAACACTTAAGTATGCTTTGGTTTTGAACACCTTTCATATTGTTGGTTGAATTATATTTACTACATACATTGTTCAATATGATTGGTGGCTTGATCCTGGTCATGTCACGCCTCCAAGCGGTGATACTCCGTGTGTGGATTTTGAGGGGGTGACAGATTGGTATCAGAGCCATTGGTTATAGTGAACTTGGTTTTAATAAAGGAAAAAGTTTTTGTTAAAACCAGACTATAACCTGAACAGTGATCAACGATCCACAACGACGCTTCGCTCCACGTGCAAGACTCGACATTCTAGGTGATATGATTTATGTTTACATTGCCTACTTGCTAGATTACATAGAACTTTGCTCATGGTATGCTTAGATAAACGTAACAACTATTGATTGAAAACACATGCGTGCTTACTCTCTTCTGTCATCGCACTTTCGCGAACCTTTCTCACTCATGTTTCCTTTGATATGAAGATCATGAGTGGACGCGTTAACCTAACTCAAGCCTAGTTGGCGGCTTTGATCACTGAACAAGTTACTGCAGCACTCGCAGCTGCCCAGGCAGGAAGTATATCCTGCAGTCGCAACTTACTCTAGGATCCTTAGATCCTACTTTCGTAAACCAACACTTGTGCTAAATTCTGTTTACTCTTACGCACATGACAGGTCAACACACTCAGCCACCTGTGTGTACTTTCAAGACTTTTATGGACTGTCGTCCTACTAATTTCAGTGGCACTGAAGGGGCCGTTGGACTCCTCCATTGGTTCGAGAAGCTCGAATCGGTCTTCGAAATGTGTGAATGCCTTGAGGCTCGTAGGGTGAAGTACGCCACTGGTACTCTCGAAGGCACTGCGCTAACTTGGTGGAACGCGCAAGTGCAGATGCTGGGGCTGGCGGCTGCTAACGCCACTCCATGGAATGATTTTAAGGAACTGATCAAACGTGAATACTGTAACCGTGATGACATTCACAAACTGGAAGTGGAGTTCTTTAACCTGAAGATGACGGGGTCAGAGATAGAGGCGTATACGAAGCGATCTAACGAACTGGCAATTTTGTGTCCAACTATGGTGGATCCTCCTATCAAGCGCATTGAACTGTACCTCAAAGGCTTAGTACCAGAGATTCAAAGTCATGTGACTGCTGCTAACCTTGCTACTATCCAGGATGTTACTCGTCTTGCTCATAGTCTCACAGACCAGGCAGTGGAGTAGAACAAGCTGCCTAAACATATTGGTGCTACTACTACTACTACTACTTCTGCTACTCCTAGTGACAACAAATAAAAGTGGGATGGAACCTCCAGCAAGGGTTCGACTTCAATTCAGTCCCAGGCACAGCAGCGAAAGATTGACGACTATCAGAGCCCTGGTCAGCAGTCTTCTGGTAGTCAAGGGCAGGGTGGATATCGAGGAAACCACCCAAAGTGCAACAGATGCAACAGGCACCACAGTGGTCAGTGCAACAGGGGTCGTTGCCAGAGGTGTCTCAAGATGGGTCATGAAGCTAAGGATTGCAGGAGCTCACTACCTGCGAATCAGAACCAACAACAACAACAACCACCAGCCCCACAGAACCCGCAGCGACAGCGAGGTAGCAGGGGATGTTTTCAGTGTGGTGCTGAAGGCCACTTCAAGCGGGACTGCCCCCAGTTAAATCAAAATCCGAACAACAACAACAACAATAATCAGGGCAATGTGAACAACAATGGGGATAACAACGGGGGAAACAATGGAAACAATGGCGCCCGGGGCCACGTGTTCGTACTTGGTCAGGGTGATGCTAGGAATGACCCCAATGTCGTGATGGGTAAGTTTCTTCTCGACGAATTTTATGTTACTGTCTTGTTTGATTCGGGTGCCGATACCAGTTACGTGTCTCTAAAAGTTAGTCAAATGTTAAAACGCACACCAACTCCCTTAAACACCAAGCATGTCATAGAGTTAGCAAATGGTAAAAGTCTAGAGGCCACACACATAGTTAAGGGCTGTAATCTCGTCTTAGCTGGTCATACTTTCTCTATCGATCTCATTCCTATAGTTCTGGGTAGTTTCGACATCGTCATTGGGATGGATTGGTTATCCCAACAGCAAGCAGAGATCCTATGCAAAGAGAAGATTGTTCGTATTCCCCGTTCTGGAAAAGAACCTCTTGAAATTCAAGGCCACAAGAGTGGTGCTGTAGTGGGCATCATCTGCTTCCTTAAGGCCCAGAATTGTTTGCGAAAGGGCCACACTGCTATTTTAGCACTCGTTACTGACGCATCAATGAAAGAGAAGAAGTTAGAGGATATTCCGGTAGTACGCGACTTTCCTCAAGTGTTTCCTGAAGATTTACCTGGGCTACCGCCTCAACGCCAGGTCGAATTTCAGATCGAGCTAGCTCCTGGAGCAGCGTCCATAGCTCGAGCACCCTATCGCTTAGCTCCAACCGAACTGGAAGAACTGTCTAAGCAATTGCAAGAACTCTTGGAAAAGGGTTTCATTCATCCTAGCTCTTCGCCCTGGGGAGCTCCCGTATTGTTTGTGAAGAAGAAAGATGGTACCTTCCGTATGTGCATCGACTATCGCGAACTAAACAAGGTGACCGTAAAGAATCGCTATCCTCTTCCACGCATTGACGACTTGTTCGACCAGATGCAAGGGTCGAGCTACTATTCAAAGATTGATCTGAGGTCAGGCTACCATCAACTGAGAGTCCGGGACGAGGACGTCTCCAAAACAGCATTCAGAACACGCTACGGCCATTACGAGTTTCTGGTCATGCCATTCGGGCTAACAAACGCGCCTGCAGTCTTCATGGATCTTATGAACAGAATGTGCAAGCCTTACTTGGATAAGTTTGTGATTGTATTCATTGACGACATTCTGATCTACGCTAGGAGTCGTGAGGAACACGAGCAGCATCTACGACTTATTTTGGGACTACTTCGAGCGGAACAGCTGTACGCCAAGTTTTCAAAATTTGACTTCTGGCTTCGCGAAGTCCACTTTCTAGGCCACGTGGTAAACAAGGATGGGATTCATGTTGATCCATCTAAGGTAGACTCGATTAAGAACTGGCCTGCACCTCGCACACCAACGGAAATCCGCCAATTCTTGGGCTTGGCGGGCTACTATAGAAGGTTCATTGATGTGTGCAAAATGCAACATATAAATTACATCAATTGTGGCATAAAACTAACCCTTTTTTAGTACTAATGTTGGAAAAAGTGTGCTTTTGTCTTCCTTTCGTATTTTCAGGATTAAATGAGCTCAAATTAACAAAAGAAGCAAAAAGACATCAAAATCTAACATAAATACAAGAAAAGGAACAAGACGTGACATGCCCGACCCCACGACTGCATCTTCCCAAGCAAAACAAGAGGACAGAAGAATGAACACGCCTCGTGCTCAGCCAGCACGGGGGAGTGCCCAAGTGTCAGCAGAAAAGACAAAGTTGTAGAAGCTTCTATTGCCCACCACGGGGCCGTGCTCAGTGGACACGGGGCCGTGGTCAACTATAAGATTCGCACAATCTAGGCAAATCTTCATAGTACAAAGATTCTTCTGCACACGGGGTCGTGCTCAGCGGACACGGGGGCGTGGTCAACTAATAAGACAAGCTGCATTAAATGAAGAAAGAGAAGGATGTGGACACAGGGCCGTGCCCGAGCTTCTGTTCAGCCTATAAATAGGAGTGCTTGGCTCAAGCTCAAACCATCCCTTGGCACACCACCTCTCTCACACTTCACCCACCACCCACCACCACCATAACACCATCATCCACCACCATCATCCATTGTCCATCATAGAGTGTGTGAGTCGTCTCAGGATCCAAGATTGATCGTAAGAGTTCTTGACAATCAAGGCCATGTTTGCCTAAGTCTCTTACATCACTTGGTGAAGACAAGTGTCTAGTGTAATACTTTTTATTTCTAATCTTTTCGCACTTTTTACTTAGTTTTGTATTAATGACTTTAATAACTAGTTTCTTATGTTGAAGGTGATTCTTCCTTATCGTTTGTCCGTGGTGTCTTGGCATTATTTTACTGTCTATATAAAATAAAAGATTTTAACCATTCATATCTCCACGGTCTATATGGAGGTATGTTGGCTACCTGGTCGGGGGTTAAGGGAACGGTTTGGTAAGAGTCTTGCCATTGTTCAGCGTTTAGAGGTCCTGCAATGGACCTCAGTCAAATTTAGTAGGACCTCCTTCAATACTTAACGGTATTGGATGGCGGGGGTCCAAACTCTTTGATCCCCTCATAAGTTAACTACTATTAATACTATAAACCGGCTATTTAGGATTGTATCCCTGCTGACTCGGACTACTTAGTCGAGGGTAACGTCACCTCCAAAAGAGGGGCCTACCATAATTTGCATTAATAACTTAATTAATTATCTTTCAATAATCCGACCCTTTAGGATTGTATCCTTGCTGACTCAAACTACTGGGTTGAGGGTAACGTCACCTTCAAAAGAGGGGCCTACTACAATAACTAAGATAATCTCTTAAATAAGTGCAAAAGTGCGGAAATAATCAAAGGTTACACTATACACGAATCGGAACCAAGTGATTCATCTTGTCTATCTGTTTTTCTTTTTATTTTTATTTTCAGCATTTTTTGTTGTTTTGATTAGACGTTGAGGATAAACCGGTACTAAAAGCTCTTGTGTCCTTGGACCACCTCGGTATCTTGCCAACACTATACTACGCTCACGATGGGTGCACTTGCCCATATGTGTGTTTAGTGTTAGTAAAATATCGTGTTTTATAAATTTAAAACTTGGCTAAAAAAGTGTTAAAGGGCTTAAAATATACACCTAAATATATATAACACTTCACACGCATCAAGTTTTTGGCGCCGCTGCCGGGGACACAAGGATTTTAAGAAAGCTTAAAATCGACGGCCTAATCAGTTTTTCAAAAAAAAAAATTACGCGCGCATTTTTTTTCTGCATTTTAGTTTAGATTTGCATTTACAGTAACCTGTACACGGGGCCGTGTTCACTGAACACGGGGCCGTGCTGCACATTTTCATAAAAACACCCAGTAACAGTAGCTTGAACACGGGCCGTGCTCACTGAACACGCCCCCGTGCTTAACGAAATTAGTAAATTTAATTAAAACACCCAGTGTAACAACTCTCATTAAAAGTTCTAATTATTTAGTTAATTAGTCAAAAAGGAAACCCTAATTGAGAAACCCAAGTGATTCTGAACAAACCCTAAAATTTTCAGAATAATTGGAATTAGAATCAGGGCCCCTAAAACTCAGGGGGGGATAAACCCTATTCGGTAAAATCCATACAGTTTAACGTGTAAATCGATTTTTCATGCAAAACCAACTCAGCAAGCCTACTGGGACACGCACCTACCCTACCCTAAGTTGTTACCTGTCGCGCCACGCGACAGGAACATATGTCCCTGTCGCGACACGCGGGGGAGGACATTTTTCAGATATAAATAGTAGGCTGTGGGACTTGATTCTGGGCGTTGATGCGACGTTTAAATTCCAATTACACTCCGAGTTATAGTGAAAACAGTCCAAAACACACACACTGATCATGAAGTGCTGCCACAATACAGGGTAATAACTCGATCACTGATACGATTCAATGTCTGATCGATTAAAATATCCAATGGATGTTTAAGTGCTGCCCACATTAGGGTTTATGCTTTGTCATTCGTCGTTAAATCGATGGATGTTTAAGTATCGCACTTTGTCATTCGTTGTGAAGGTTTTAATCTCGTGAGTTATCGTAAATGTTGTATTAAGTTACTAACCGAATTGTGTGCTTGTTATTAAATTAGGTTAAAAGGCTAATCAGTAGGCTAGGCTCTGCTCAATTAAATCTGCAATGTGAGTCATTCTCTTTTTATCAAAATGCTTTATAAATTCTTAAAATGTTTTCAAAGTTATAATTACAGGGATTAAGTTTATGTAATCACCAAATTACAGCCGGTATGTGGGGTATTGTGCACATTACTGTTTTTATCACTTTAGGTGGGCGAACCTAATTAATGATACTCGTTACTATTGGGTGAACGGACTCAATAGTAATATGACCACAGTCATGAAACGAGTCGATGACAAATACTGTGGGTAGTTGGTTGATATCTGAAACATTGTAATCTTCCTTAATACTGTAAATTATAACAAACGTGTCATTTTAGCAAAATGAATGATTCACTCAGTATTTCCCGCTGACAAAACCTTTTTCAAACATGTTTCAGGTGATCTATTGTGATCCAGGAAAAGTGCCGAGAAGCACTACCAGCTTAAGGAAGTGGCTCAATATAAAATAAAGAAATAGGTTTTGTAAAATAAAAGATTTCCTTGTGAATTCTCAAAGATTGTAAACTACCGGGTTTTATCCCAGAGTTGTGAAATAAAATAATCGGGAAATTTCAGTTTTTAAAAGGTCCTGGTAAAATCTTCCGCTGTTAAATAAATACCACGAGATTTCTGTCCCGCGGGTCCTGAAACGGGTAAAACCGGGTCGGGGGCCGTGACAGAAAAAGGTGGTATCAGAGCCACTGATTTAAGCCAATTAAGTATTTAGAAAATACTTAATTTTACTGATTGCCATTTTGTGATTATGTGATTTCTTATTTGAATATTTGTGTACAGTATGGGTAAGAAAAAGTTGTCAAACATCTATCTTAAATTAGATAGGTCAGCCCACGAGAAGGGAAGTTCATCTCAAACCAAATCCTCAGATCACCTTGCAATTCCTGAAGAAGGAATATTTGTGCGAAAGGCAAATTATGAGGAACCACTTTCTCCTAGTAAAAGAAGTCTGATTATTAGGAAAAGTAAAGAGAAAATAAAGAAATTCCGAGAAAAGAAAGTTAAACAAGAAACCCAGGAATTAAACAGTAAAACACTTTGGGAGGACAAATTAGATGAGAAATGGGCAGATCTTTATATGCTAGCTACAGTAGCAGTTAATGCAAATCTTTAAATAATTTAACAGTCCAGAAACTTTCTATAGTAAATAAATAGATATATAAATAAAACCTAGTGTGTTTTAATTTTCAGTTGTTTTATAGTTACTCAGTCTGGAATAATATTTAAAGGTTTTTCTATAAAATTTTATTATGATTTTTAATTGTGTATATTTTGCTAAACAGCATGAGTGACTTGTCTGATGCCCTCCAGAACCTAAATCTCTATCCAGTAAAAATAGAGGTTTCCCAAGATTTCAATAGGTATATACCAGACATAGAAGAACCTGTTGAATTCAATGCTTCACCACCTCCAGAGAAACCTAAACCCAAGAAGAGGAGAAGATTTGTGGGATGGAGACGTGTGCGTAGGAGGAAGCCTACAACCAGGAAAATTCCTAAAATAGAAAATCCTTTAGACAAAGGAAAAGGGGTTGAAGTCAGTGAAAGTTTTAGGTCACTGGAAATGGAATTGGGAGAAGATTCTAGGCCACCAGGAATGGAATATGGAGGAAGTTCTAGGCAAATCCAGAGGGAAGTCGGAGAAAGTTCTAGACAGGTGGAGGAGTTACATTTTCAGGAGGAATTAGATCGGGCATTGGCAAGCTGTGATGTCGTTAGGCCAATTAATAATAATTTATACCCTACTCTTGAAACACAACTACCAATGAATTTGGACCCCGCAATCCCAGAACCTATTATCCACACCCAGTCTCTAGGAATAGATGAGTGGTGGACAAACGATTGGCAGTTCCAAAACCTGATCAACAGTCCTTATTCCTTCCTTCCTTAATTTGACCCGGACCCATTACCAAATCCACCCATGAGTAACGAGAATTTAGCAGAACTTCGCCATTTTGGCGAAGAGTTAATAGATGCGGGAAATAGAATCCGGGAGATAGGGGGACAAATTGCCTGGAAGTATGATGAAAGGGAGCTTCGTTTTTAGGATGACAAGTGACGAGAGATAGTAGGATGGTGAAACTATGGTTGTGTAATAGTAAAAGTAATAGTGAAATCAGTCTGTAAAATAACTACGAATAAAACTCTGTAAGATATTGGTGTGTAGTGATGCATACTATAAAATATATAAAATGAAATCGAGAAATTGATAGTTTTGACTATATGTGTATTATGAAAATTGTCTGATTGATTTTGTGTATAATTGTTATTTATCAGATACTAATAAAATTATATATATTAATTATCAGATGGCAAACATTGGTAATGAACCAGTAAATGAGGTTAATCAGTCTGAGCAACATCCGGGGGATCAATATATGACTAGGCAAGATATCAAAAATATTGTTGCTCAAGGGATAGCCAATGCTATTCCTGCCATCGTTGCTGCTGTAAAGAATCTAATCGAACCGCAACAAATTGTTCCTAGTAAACATATTTCTGAAGATAACTTCAGTAATAGTGTAAACGGAGGCAATGATCATATTAATCATAATAATGAACCACGGCAAGCTCCGCTCCCTAAGAAAATGAAAGCCGCAACACCTGGTTGCACTTTCAAAGAATTCCTTGCTTGTAAACCCACTGAATTTGCAGGCAATGAAGGAGCGACTGCATCATTGCGTTGGTTAGAAAAAACCAAGGCAGTGATTACCATAAGTAAATGTGCTCAGGATGATCAGGTCATGTACGCTTCAAATCTTTTCAAAGAAGGGGCGTTAGAATGGTGGAACACGGTGTTACAAGCTAAAGGAAGAAATAGGGCCTATGCTATGAATTGGGACGAATTTAAAAATCTTATAGAAAGAAAATTCTGTCCTGAATATGAAAAAGAACAAATGGCAAATAAGTTCCTAAACCATCGGATGACGGGAGTAGATTGTCGCGGTTATACTTCGACATTTCTTTAATATGCTAGAGTAGTACCAACACTGGCTTCGCCAGAACTGGTACTCATTTCTCGTTATATTTGGGGATTAATTGGTGAAATCCGCAATATCGTTAAAGCTGCGAGACCTCGAACTATTGACGATGCGGTGTGTTGGTGCATATTTGTGACAACAGCTTAGATTTGGTCTTTGGATATCTTGTAATTAGTTAAACGATAAACAGTTAGCGGGTTTATCTTTGTATTAGTGAGTTGTAATGTTTGGGCTAACCAAACCCAACGAATTGGGTGTGTGGGGGCGAATTGGGCCTGTCCAATTCGCAGTCCATGATGTTTAACCAAGCCCAAGTAGCAACCTTGTGTTATATAAACAAGGCTATGCTTTAGGGTTTAGGTTAATCAGCCAAAAAACAGAGTTTGAGAGGCATTAGAATTCGTGAGAGCTAGCTTGGATGAATTTAAGTGTGGTTAGGGATCTTGATTGATTGTAATCAGTTTGATAGATAATCAATAAAGATCCAGTTTGAAAATGAATTGCTGTTTCTGTTTCCTACACGTTTTCTGCTAAATTCTGATCAAGAGGATTCCGCACTCTTGATTGGAAAGACAATTCTGTGAAAGATCCATACGACCAGGGGACCTACAATTGGTATCAGAGCATTAGGCTCTTGAAGGCTCGGTTCAGAATTGTGTTCTGCAGAAACAGGGAGTTTTTCGAATTTTTGAAAATTAGGGTTTTGAAATTTTCGAAATTTTTCTGTTTGTTTGATAAAAAATTTCGAAATTTATTGGCTGTTTTGATATCCTGTTTTGTTTGTTTGCTGGTTTGCAGGACATTTGTTGGTTGATTGTTTGAAGAATTTTGGCTGAAATTCGTAGATTGTTCTTGGTGCCTTCATCAAGTTCATCGAATTTGGGTGAAAAGGTTGCTGATTTTGCTGTTTCGATTCTGCAGAAGTTGTTAGGAGAATCCAGAAAATCATCAAATTTTCGAAAAGATTAAGTTTCCATATTTACTGGTCCAGCGAAATTAGCAGACTAGCGAATTTGTGACCAGATATTTCGGTGACCAGCGAACTTAAATCCAAAGGCGACTTTGGTAACCGTGTAATCGTCCTCAGCGAGATTATTACGGTTTTTCGGCGAATTTGGCTGTTCAGCGAAAATAACCTTGTTAACCAGCGAACTTAACCTACTTGAACTGAGAACTAGTGCAGCGAATTTAACCTTGACTTCCCAGCGAAATTGTTAGAGAAATTAAAAGGTGGAAATTTTTTTGGCAAGCGTAACAAAAAATTCACGTTTTTGAAAATAGAAATTGATCCGTAGCTCGTCTGACGAAACCGTCTGCACCATTTAATTCCTCGTATTTTTAGAAAAAAAAAGACTCTGGAAAATCCCGAATCCGATTTTCGAGACGATTCTAACGGTGTGATTTGATAACCACTGTTTTCGGAAAAATTTTGTTCGGTTTTATCAGTCTGTTACGTTAAAAATGTCGAACATGTCTAGTTTGAATGAGCTGTTGAGAATGGAGCATGAGGTTGGCACTACCAACAAACCGCCTAAGATGATGAAGGTGGAAAATTATTTGACATGGAAGGATCGTTTCCAATCCTTCATTGAATATCAAGACATGCGCATGTGGATATGTATTGAAGATGGGTACACAAACCCTACTCACGACTTTGAGGGCAGACCACGTAGAACAACCTATGTAAACATGGAAGAGAATGATAAAAAGATGTATGAGGCTGAAAAGAGAGCATTGGCTGCTATTAAAATGTCGTTACCTGATAGCATCAAGCATACATTCACAAAGTACACAAATTCAAAAGATATGTGGGATGCATTAGAAAAACGATATGCAGGAAATGCAGATGTTAAGAAAAACAAGATTGATCTACTGAAGAAGCAGTTTGCTATTTTCAAGCACATGAAGCATGAGTCACTTGAGGACATCATCACTCGTTACTATCATCTGATGTCAGAAATGGAAAACTATAAGATTGAGTGTTATGCTGACGTTGAAAAGAATGACAAGCTGCTCGATGCCTTACCTACCAAGTGGCATATCTACACTCTCATGATCAAGGGAGAAGCAGATTATGAGACAAAAGAGCTTGAAGAAGTAGTTGGCAAGCTGAGAGCTTATGAGCTCAGTATGAAGAAGAAAGACACTGGGTATGATCAGGTTCAAGATCCAGCCATTTACAATGGGCTTACATCTTCTTCATCTCACAACGCTTCTAGCGACTCTGCTACTGCTTTTCTTTCGTGTGAGAATGAGCAGGTCACAGTGAATGAGGATGGTGATGTGTGTTTTGTAGCTGCTTCAGGAGGATCAACAGGAGCCAAGAAAACATTAACTTCTAAGCAGAGTAGTGGTGTTAAGTCAATGCCAATGAGTGTGAAGTCTGCTGAAGAGCATCTTGCTCTACTTGCTTCATTTGTTGCTTCATATGAAAACTACATTCAGGGGAAGATATCTGATCCTGCTACTTTAGATGAAGATTACGATCAGATTGACCCTGATGATCTTGAAGATATGGATTTGCAATGGCAAATGGCCATGATCACTAGAAGAGTGAAGAGATTTATGAACCGAACAGGAAGGAAGTTTATACGAAAGACTGTAGGTTTTGATAAGACCAAAGTGAGATGCTTCAACTGTCAAAGTTATGGGCATTTCGCTAGGGAGTGTCAAAAACAAAAGCAAGAGACTTCGAGTCAGAGTTCAAACAATAGGAATGCATCAAACAACTCTAACTCGAGAGCGCTGATCTCTACAACTAGAGAAGGTTCATATGACTGGAGTGTTCACTTGGAAAAAGATGACAATGTCACACAGGCATTCATGGCAGAGATAACTCCAGTTGATGATGGTGAAGCTACTGTGGGAGATGCTGAAGCAAAAGTGGATGCTGAGTCTGAGGTCAAGATAGAGAGTAAAGCTGAAGAAGAGAAGGGTGATCAGACAAAAGATGCTGAAGAGGAAAAGCAAAAGTCTGACCATGAAAAGGAAGCTGAAGAAAAGGAAGCAAAATATAAAAGAATGGAAGCTCAGCTTGCGGCTCTAATGGCCAACCTTGATAAACAAACAAGAGAGGTAAAGACTAATTCTGTGTGTTTAAAATGTCGTGAACTATAGGGTGAGGTTGACAGGTTGTCAACACAAAACCAAAGTCTGGTGAGCGAGATGTCTAACATAAAAGAAGCAAACTTTTTTGCTAAAAGAAATGAATCCTCATACTTGAAGAAGATAAAAGGTTATGAAAGTAAAATTGACTCATTAACCTGCAAACTAAACGAAACACTTCAAGTAATAGACTTAGCTCATGAAATGATGGCTGAGAAAACAAAAGAGATTTCTGAAAAATGCAAAGAGTTGTCAGATGCACAACTCAAAATTGTTGAACTTGAAAAGAAATTAGGTCAATTCAGGGACTCTACTTTTGTTATGAAACATATGATGGGTGGCTTGAAGAAAAGTAATGACAAAACCAGTGTGGGATTTCATGGTTTCAATGAAGTTCCACCTCCTGTTAGTCATGACTATTCTTTCTTGCCTGATGAAGATGAGCTCATGAACTTTGGGTCAACATCACCAAGTTGTTCCACTTCACGTCAAGGAAATGTTTTTGAGAGTGCTGATGCTAAGAAGGATAATAACAACAAACCTGTTTTGAAAAAGAACACATCACATCCTAAGAATAAAAATCCAACTTTTGTTAAAAGTGTTAATTTTGTTCAAGGAAGTGACATGAAAGATGAAACAGCTGTTGTTGAAAACGAATCTAATGTAGAGTTTGCTAAAAATAAGAACAAAGAAAATTTTGAAAGTAAGCAAACTGAACCAAATCCTTCTAGGGCATCATCATCAAATCCCGAATCTAGTTCAAAGGCTTCTGAGAAGAAGTCTTCGAAAAAGAGATCGTACTTCAAATGTCACACAAAGGGACATGTAGCTAGCTGCTGTCCTAACAAAAAGAGTGAAGCACAAGTTAGTGAGAGAAAGAGAGAGAAATCTCCAGAGAATAGTGGTGATAAGCAGGAGAAGGAGTCCAACTCTCCAAAGAAATCTGCTCCTAAGCAACCATAAAATGTTGCTGTTGGTGTAGATAAGGCTGAAAAAGGAACTCCACAAGTTCCTCGTTTTCAAAGAAATCAACCAAGATTTCAGCCTAGATCTCCACCAGGCAGATATGAGAGACCTAGAAGCAGTTCACCAAGAATGAACAATCATAATTCTAATAATTTCAAAAGTCAAGGTCAATATCAAAATCGATACCAAAATAATGGTGGTCGAACTTTTTATAACAATGGCTTTAGAAATTAAAACAATAATGCTTCTTGAAATCAAAATTCAAGATACTCAAATCAAAATTTCCAAAGGTCAAATAGTCCAAATACATTTAGGAACCCTCAGGACCAAAGACCTAGTGGAAATCAAAATCAAATTCCATCAATAGGTCTAAGATCCAAGACTCCAGTTAGGAGTAATGGATATTGGATGGATGTTCCAGTGGTTGGTGAATTTGGACGACCCAAGACCATTAAGGCTTGGGTCCCCCAATCTAACTAATTTCTTGGTTGGTGTGTGCAGGAGCTGCTAAGGAGGATTATCAACTTATGGTATGGTGATAGTGGCTGCTCCAGGCACATGACGGGGGATGCGAGATTGTTGACTGAATTTGAAGATTATGATGGTGGAAATGTGAATTTTGCGGGTGCTAAAGGTGGTAGAATTACAGGACGAGGAAAAGTGACCAATGGGAAGATCACACTGGACAAAGTGAACTATGTGGAGCAGCTTAAACACAATCTGATGAGCGTGTCACAAGTCTGCGACAAGGGTCACTCGGTCCATTTTACCAAGAATGAAGCATTAGTGTTGAAACCAGGTTTGAAGATTCCGGACGATTGGATAGTGATGCGAGCGCCAAGGAGAAATGACACTTATGTCATGGACATGGGAGCAAAGGATCCAACTGCTGTGGTGGCGTGTTTACTATCAAAAGCATCTGAAGCTGAATCGATGTTGTGGCACAGACGCATGGCCCATATTCACTATCGAAAAATGAATTACCTTGTTAAAAATGAGCTAGTGAAAGGGGTTCCAATGCAGAGGTTTCACGTGGAAGATAAATGTCTTCCATGTCAAAAGGGAAAACAACACAAGAAACCTCATAAGTCTAAAACAGTAAATTCCATAGATGCCCCTTATGAATTACTTCACATGGATTTATTCGGTCCTGTGAACGTGAGGAGCATAGGTGGAAAGTACTATTGTTTAGTTGTCACTGATGATTATTCACGTTATTCATGGGTTTTCTTTTTAGGTACAAAAGATGAGACAGCAGAGATGTTGATAGATCTTTTCACGAAATTGGAAAACGTCCATGATGCAAGAATCAAGAGGATAAGGAGTGATAATGGCACGGAGTTCAAGAATCGAATTTTGGATCTCTACTGTCTTCGAAAGGGAATTGAACATCAATATTCTGCTCCTTATACACCTCAACAAAATGGAGTTGCTGAGAGGAAAAACAGGACGTTGATTGAAGCCGCTAGGACGATGCTTTCAGATTCAAAGCTACCAGTTCTTTTCTGTGGAGAAGCTGTGAATACAGCTTGCTACGTCCTAAACAAAGTTTTGACTGTTAAACGTTTTAATAAAACTTGTCATGAATTGATGTTTAACAAGAAACCAAACTTAGAAGGCTTTGAACCGTTTGGATTACCCTGCACCATTGTGCGTAATAAAGATAAACAAAAATTCGGTGAGGTGGCTGACGAAGGCTACTTTCTAGGTTACGTACCTGGCGCACCGAATAAAAGGGTTTTTAATCTAAAAACTGGTAAAATTGAGGTTGTTTACAATGTTGAAATTACTACATACAAACCACAACAATCAACGAGTGGTCCAGCTATATTATATGATTATGAAAGCACTTTTAAATCATTTAATATTCCTGAGTTTTCTGATGCAGATGAATCTCAACTGATTCAAACAGTGATAGGTGGAGATGATGAAGGCGAGTTCATGCCTAGATTGAATGTTGATATGACAGATGCTGCGGAAACTTCCCAAGGTGCTGTTGATTCTGATTCAAGTGATAGTGACTCTGAACCCATTGAGGGGGAGGATTTCATTAAATCCATTTGCAAATCAGAATATTCAGGGGGAGATTGGATCAAACCTGGGTGATAATTTAGAAGTGGATACTGTTGCTAGTACACGAGCAAATAGGGATCATCCAGTTGACATGATACTTGGAGATCCTAATGCAGGTGTTCAGACAAGGAGAAGCATAGCAGCGAATTCTGGTTTATTTGTTTCGATTGAGAAGACTGGGATAGTGAACGAGTGCTTGTATAGTTGCTTTATTTCCCAAGAGGAGCCGAAGAACATTCATATGGCTCTTAAAGACAATTCATGGGTTGAAGCTATGCAAGAGGAATTGGCCCAGTTTGCTAAGTTGAAGGTTTGGGAGTTGGTTGACCTTCCTAAAGGTGAAAGAGAAATTGGCACTAAATGGGTGTTTATGTGCAAGAAGGATGACAGAGGGATAGTGACGCGAAACAAGGCTCGATTGGTTGTCAAAGGTTTCAATCAGCAAGAAGGGATAGATTACAATGAAGTGTTTGCACCAGTGGCAAGGTTGGAGGCAATTCGTTTGTTTCTAGCTTTCGCAACATTCAAGGGCTTCAAAGTTTACCAACTAGACGTGAAGAGTGCATTTCTTTACGGGAAATTCCAAGAAGTGGTGTATATCTCACAACCAGATGGGTTCGTTGATCCAGATTATCCAGATCGAGTGTACAAACTTGATAAGGCTTTGTATGGGTTACATCAAGCTCCCAGGGCGTGGTACGAGACACTGTCTACACATCTGATCAAGAATGGTTTTGAAAGAGGTCAGATTGACAGTACACTTTTTATCAAGAGGAAGAAGGAAGATTTTCTGCTAGTACAGGTGTACGTGGATGACATCATCTTTGGGTCATCAGATGAAAGCATGTGTAAAGAGTTCGAGCAGGTAATGAAGAGCAAGTTCGAAATGAGCGCTATGGGTGAGCTGTCTTACTTTCTAGGATTACAAGTTGAACAGAAGGAGGATGGGATGTTTATTCATCAAACAAAGTATGTGTATGACATCTTGTGTCGGTTCAAGATGAATGATTGCTCTACTTTCAACACACCCATTTGCGAAAATCACAATCTTGGCCCAGATCATGAAAGTACTGAAGATGTTGATCCAACTCAATACAGGGCAATGATTGGTTCTCTAATGTACTTGACTGCTTCAAGACCCGACATCATGTTTGCCGTATGCTTGTGTGCCAGATATCAGGCTAATCCAAAAGAGTCACACATGAAAGCAGTGAAGCGGATTCTTCGTTACTTGAAGGGGAAACCTAAACTTGGGTTGTGGTATCCAGCTGATAGTGATATGAATTTTGTTGCTTACACTGACTCAGACTTTGGAGGATGCAAGACGAACAGAAAGTCTACAACAGGTGGTTGTCAGTTCTTGGGAGGCAGGATTGTGTCTTGGCAATGCAAGAAGCAATCTTGTGTGTCTACCTCTACGTGTGAAGCTGAATATATTGCTGAGGGTAGCTGCTGCTTACAGGTTCTCTGGATACAACAGCAGATGCGCGATTACGGTTTGGATTTCACTCGTACTCCTATTATAATAGACAATAATGCCACAATTTCTATAACCAATAATCCCATGAAACACAGTCGCACAAAACATATTGACATACGTCATCATTTTATACGGGATTGTGCTGAAAAGAGATTAATTGAATTACATCGAGTTGACACACTAGATAACCTGGCAGATCTTTATACTAAAGCTTTTGACAGGGCTTGCTTTGAACATTTAGTCGAACTCAACGGGATGAGGATTCCTGAATAACTGGTTTTTCATAAGAATTTTGTAAATAGTTTACTGCTTTTCTTAAAAATCAAAAATACAAAAACATTGAAAAATAAAAAACTAAAAAAAAATAGAAAATAAAAGAAGAGTTATCACTGTGTGGAAAAGGAGAAATGATAGTACATCGGCAAGTTAGACTGTCACACTGAAATTGAACCTAAATTGCTTAAGTGGGATAGCAGCTTTATCATATGATGTACCAGTAGGCAAAAAGCATGAAATAATCAACTTACCAATGTGATATAAACCTAAATGAAATGTGTATGAGTGGGGAACACATCAGTGGTGTATGGTTTAATGACCTTAAATCTTGCGTTGATAGATTGCCAAAATCTGAAGTTTTGGGTCTTTATACTGTTATTTCATCTGGGGATATCAGGGTTGTCCTTCTGCTGCATCCAGATACATGCTGACCTAGGCACAACCAGGATATCTTAAAAGAGCATAAAATGCCAAATCCCATAAATGAAGAAGCTCTCATAGAGAGTTATTCAAATGTGCAAAAAGCATAAATCGTACCAAAAATGGTATTTGTCTTAGCCCTCGTTAGATATTTTGGTCTCTTTGCTGTACGGAAGTACTGACCTGTTCACCAATTATCTAAACGTTGAAAAACAAAACGGATGAATTCAGTATACTCACCTACTACGATGCATCTTTGTGCATACCTTGATCACGGGGGTATATCCTGAAGTGGGACACACTAATATTTCAGTAAATAATATTACCTTAACGTATCATACGGTAATGGTACTTGAAATGTTCATTCATTTTGTTTAAGTGGACAAACATACTGGTAATCGTCTTGAACTGCTTTTCACGAAAAATTAAATAAAGAATTATATAATAGTGCGAAACAGTTTGATTGTGCTGATATGATCTTCTTACCAATGATTCTCACAAAAATAGAGTGTTTATTGCTTTTGTTATTTACTTGCTTTCAGAAAATATAAAAAATCCAAAAATAGTGTCTTTTTCTGTTTAAAATTCTTAACGTACGGAAAACTGTTATTCTTGGAGGAATTGTTACTAATAGGGGGAGACGGTGTTGGAAAGTGAGTTCAAAATTTTAAATCATGCGGGCTATAGGTGTGTCATTAAAAAGTTTTGCGTGTTGGTGATGAATTGAGAATGCTTAATCTGTGATACAATCTCTTGAAAAATAATAATTTATTTAACTTTGTTGAAAAATTCTTATGGTTTCTCGAGATGTTTGTTTTATAGTATACAGATTGAAGCAGTATGTTGCTGAGAAGTTGCTGAGAAGATGAGAGTTTGATTGGATGCATGGTAGAACCTCCTTTCTACATTGCAGACAAAGTTGAAGAGTTTGAAGATTGCTATACATATGCTGAACTGGAGTTTTACTCAAACGCCAAAGTTTTTGAAGATTTGGTGATTGGATGCATCAGCTTAGGTGGAGTCTGTTGCTGACAGAAGCTATTGAAGCTGAAGATATCCAAAGACCAAAGACAATGCAAGACTACATGAAGATTGCATGATGACTGAAGACAAAGTTATTTTATGAAGCTATTGTCAAGGGGGAGTTTGTTGGTGCATATTTGTGACAACAGCTTAGATTTGGTCTTTGGATATCTTGTAATTAGTTAAACGATAAACAGTTAGCGGGTTTAGCTTTGTATTAGTGAGTTGTAATGTTTGGGCTAACCAAACCCAACGAATTGGGTGTGTGGGGGCGAATTGGGCCTGTCCAATTCGCAGTCCATGATGTTTAACCAAGCCCAAGTAGCAACCTTGTGTTATATAAACAAGGCTATGCTTTAGGGTTTAGGTTAATGTGACAACTCGAGTTTCCGACATTCCACTTTTGCATTAATTGCACGTTGATTGTTCAATTGCTTGACTGTTTGACTTGTAACTGTACATGTAGTGTTATAATGAAACGTATTGTGATCGTTGCATGTATGTGATTGATGATATAACATGAGAATTATTATAAAACACTTAGACTGATTAAACCATGAAGTACTCGACGAAACAAAAGATGTGTTTCGCCAATAACATCTCGACGAAACAGTGAGGTGTTTCGCCATCTTTATCACGACGAAACAAGTGTTTCGCCGGCCCAGTAATTCGCGAAGCCCATTAAGGGCCCAGTACGTTAACTCGAGTATATTACGTTAACCGATTTCCTGTTTCACACATTTGAACAAAAATCGAAACCCTAGAGCTTCCTCTCCCTGTTGACGGCGAACTAGTGCCCCGAAGCTTTTAGACCAATCAAGTTAGTGCTTTCGTTTATCATCGGTTAGTTGCGTGTTTGATTAGTCGGTTTCATTGATGTTTGATTACTCGATATATGTTTGTGTTTATAACAATTTCTGGAATAGTTGTGGTTATGCTTGACGAATCGGTTATACAACCTTATGTGAAACATGATGCGATTAGGGTTTCATAAGCATTGCGTGTTAACATCCATTGCACTTGATTAAACTGTTTAGTATATACTCATATGATGGTTCGTTGAATTAACAGATTTGAACTAGTGTTAATCGTGTAAATGTTTAGTAAGATTTCGGATTACGTATTTTGTCAATAACAGTTATGCGGAGGGTACGGGTTCCTGGTATGATACTCAATGATTGGTTATATGATTTGTACTGTATAATGATTGCATGATTGATGACGGCTGCTAGCATGATTAGGGTTACTATGAAAACTTTGTAACTGATAACATGACGTAACTGACATGACGAAACAAATGCATTTCGCCAAAACCAATTGTGACGAAACGAATGTGTTTCGCCGAAGGGTATATGACGAAACAAACGGGACGAAACAGAAGTGTTTCGTCGAAGGGGTTCATGGCGGAACAAGGGTGTTTCGCCAAATGGGTAATCGGCACAGTAACTTGATTTCTTTCTGTTAAAAGTTAACTGGACTAACTAACTGAGGTTAAATGATACGCATGACTTGTATTATCATGAATACATGCAATGTGTTACTTGGTGATTTTTTGATGTGCTGTCTACTATGATTATACTTACGTGCCAACTTCGTGAATACAAACTGATTATGTATACGTGCGTACTTTAGGACGTGATTGATTAACTGTGAGCACATACTTAGCATACCGAGCAAACCAAGGTGAGTTCACACTATTACCAAGGCATGGGATTCCCGGGGTTGGGAATGGGTTTGGATGATTACTTATGCTTGGGTTATTATTAGGATTACATACCATAGGCCTCGGGAGAGGAAGGATATTGGTAGATACTGCTAGACTAGTGATACATATACTTCTCTTCGCACACACGCCGGGATTGGCCGCGATAATAGAACAATCTTCGCATACATGCCTGGAATGGCCGCGAACCATACTTTAATCTTCGCACACATGCCGGGTGGGCCGCGATACAAATATACCTAGTCTAGAAAACATGGGAAACCCCCACTAAACTTCGCAAACATGCCTAGAGGGCCGCGATACCATTACATACGATACATGATTACTAAACGAACTTACGATTTACGATACGAACACTATAACTGAATAACCAACTGTGAACTCGCTCAACTAGTTGTTGACTCTCTGTTACATGCCTTGCAGGACCATAGGTACTCTTGGAGCCTGCACGGGAGGCGCAGTCGTTATGGAACATGGATCGAGGATGTTACATTAAAACATCTAGACATTGAACTTATTACTTACTTTGGGTTTACAATTATGCTTCCGCTAGACACTTAATATGTTTTGTTTGAACATCTTTCATATCGTTTGGTTTAAATTACATTTATCACATACTATGTTTGATATGATAGGTGGCTTGATCCTGGTCAGTCACGCCTCCAAGCGGTGGTACTCCGCATGTGGATTTTGGGGGTGTGACAGTTAATCAGCCAAAAAACAGAGTTTGAGAGGCATTAGAATTCGTGAGAGCTAGCTTGGACGAATTTAAGTGTGGTTAGGGATCTTGATTGATTGTAATCAGTTTGATAGATAATCAATAAAGATCCAGTTTGAAAGTGAATTGCTGTTTCTGTTTCCTACACGTTTTCTGCTATATTCTGATCAAGAGGATTCCGCACTCTTGATTGGAAAGACAATTCTGTGAAAGATCCATACGACCAGGGGACCTACACGGTGGAATTAGCTAATACCTTAACTGATGAACTGGTACGCACGCAAGATGAAAACAGGAAGAAGGAACTGGCTTAGAAAATTACCCAAGGATTTCGTACGGGTAATAATAACAGCTTCAAAAGAAGAGGAACAGGGCAATTTTCAACTTCGCCATTCTGCAAGAATTGCAAAAAGAAACATTATGGAAGATGTAATGTAACCTGCAATCTTTGCAAGGCCATAGGACATCGTGAAGAAAATTGCAGAAGGAAAACCATAGTCTGCTTCAATTGTGGAGAAAAGGGGCATTTTAAAACAGAATGTCCTAAATTAGTCAAACCAGCAGACAACAAAGCCAAGACAGACGACGGAGCTACTAAGAAGAATGTTCGAGCCTTCCAGCTAACCACTCAAGAAGCAGAACTTATTCCAGATGTGATAGCCGGTACGTTCCTAGTTCACAACGTATACGCAAAAGTATTATTTGACTCTGGTGCAAACCAAAGTTTTATAAATACTTCATTCTGCCAAGTTCTTAAATTACCTTTAACCCAACTTAGGCAAATTTTTACAGTCGAAACGGCAGACGGAAATTCTGTTAGCATAGATAAGGTTTTGCAAAAAGAGAATATAGAACTGTTAGGTCATAAATTCTTTGCAAACCTATTACCTATGAAATTAGCTGAATTCGATGTTGTGTTAGGAATGGATTGGTTAGTAGCCAACCATGCTCGAATTCTTTGTGATAAGAATTCTATAGAAATTCAAGCACCTACTGGTGAAATAATCACAATTACAGGAAATAAACCACGAAAACCCATGAAGTTCATATCAGTAATGAAAGTTGCCAATTATGAACGAAAACAAGGAATAGTATATATGATTTCAGTAATCATTAGTACTAAGGGCAAAGAATTTAAGGAGATTCCTGTAGTCTCGGAATACCTAGATGTATTCCCAGAAGAGTACCCGGGTTACCACCAGATAGGGAAGTAGAATTTAGGATTCATCTAATCCCAGGAACTACACAAATAGCCAAGGCACCTTATCGGTTAGCACCCACAGAAATGTTAGAATTGAAAAAGCAATTAGATTAATTACTAAGTAAAGGTTTTATACAACCTAGTTCATCCCCGTGGGGAGCACCAATGTTGTTTGTAAAGAAGAAGGATGATTCAATGAGAATGTGTATTGATTATAGAGAATTGAATAAGGTTACCATTAAGAATCGATACCCATTACCTAGGATTGATGATCTATTTGATCAACTTCAAGGAGCTAGATATTTTTCTAAGATAGACTTACGCTCCGGATATCATAAATTGAAGGTACAAGAAGAAGACATACCTAAGACTGCTTTTAGAACTAGGTATGGTCATTACGAGTTTATAGTCATGCCCTTTGGGTTAACAAATGCACCTGCTGCATTCATGGACATGATGAATAGGATCTGTAAACCATATTTGGATAAATTTGTAATTGTTTTTATAGACGATATACTTATTTATTCCAAAAGTCAGACAGAGCATTGTGAACATCTTCATGCACTCTTAACTTTGTTAAGAAAAGAAAAGCTTTATGCCAAATTCTTGAAGTGTGAATTTTGGCTAAAGGAAGTGCAATTTTTAGGCCACATGGTAAATCAAGAAGGTATTCATGTAGATCCCGCCAAGATAGAGGCGATTACTAATTGGAAGGTTCCACAAACTGCAATGGAAATTAGAAGTTTTATAGGTTTAGCTGGCTACTATAGACGGTTTATTAAGGATTTTTCCAAGATAGTTGTACCATTAACTAAGCTAACCTGTAAAGCAGTTAAGTTTGATTGGGGACCTAAACAAGAAGAAGCCTTTAGAATATTGAAGTAGAAATTAACCAATGCTCCAATCCTAGCTTTACCAGAAGGGACTGAAGATTTTGAAGTTTACTGTGATGCTTCAAAACTAGGATTAGGATGTGTGCTAATGCAACGCAAGAAAGTAATTGCGTATGCTTCAAGGCAATTGAAAAAGCACGAAGAAAATTATACAACTCATGACTTAGAATTAGGAGCTGTAATTTTTGCCCTTAAAATTTGGAGACATTATCTTTACGGAAGTAAATTTACTGTCTATACAGACCACAAAAGTTTAAAATATATTTTTGGGCAAAAAGAGTTAAATATGAGACAAAGAAGATGGATGGAAATCCTAAGTGATTACGACTGTGATATTCAGTATCACGAAGGAAAGGCAAATGTAGTTGCAGATGCCTTAAGTCATAAGTATCATGAAAAACAACGACGAGTTCGTGCTCTCAGGTTAAATCTACAATTAGATTTAATGGAACAAATAAAGAATGTTCAGAAAAAGGCAATAGAGGATGTTGCTGAAGGAATGAAAGGACGAATAAAAGAATTAGAACATGGAGTTGATGGAATTTGGAGATTTCATAAAAGTAGAATTTGGGTACCTAAGCAAGGAGAATTAAGAAATAAGATTCTAGAAGAAGCTCATAAATCTAGGTATACCATACACCCTGGAAACAATAAAATGTACCAAGATTTAAGAAAGAATTTCTGGTGGATAGGCATGAAGAAGGATATAGCTAGATATGTTTCTAAATGTCTTACTTGTTCACGAGTTAAGGCAGAACATCAGAAACCTTCAGGTCTACTCCAACAATTAGAAATGACAGTATGGAAATGGGAACTCATAACAATGGATTTTGTTACTAAGTTACCCAAAACCAGAAAAGGTAATGATGCGATTTGGGTAATTGTGGATCGATTAACCAAATCTGCTCACTTTCTACCTATGAAAGAAACCTTTAGCATGGAAAGACTAGCAAAGTTGTATGTAGATGAAGTCGTATCTCTACATGGAGTTCCACTCTCCATTGTATCAGATAGAGATAGTCGTTTCACTTCTCATTTCTGGAAAAGCTTCCAGCAAGCTATGGGAACTCGACTAAATTTAAGTACTGCATATCATCCTCAAACAGACGGGCAAAGTGAAAGGACGATTCAAACTCTAGAAGACATGCTCAGAGCATGTGTGATAGATTTTGGAGGAAATTGGGATGATCACTTACCGTTAATTGAATTCTCCTATAACAATAGTTATCATTCAAGTATTGAAACTGCCCCATTTGAAGCACTGTACGGTAGAAAGTGCGGAACTCCAGTTTGTTGGGCAGAAATAGGAGAAAGTCAATTGTCAGGTCCTGAAATAGTACAAGAGACGACTGACAAGATTACACAAATCAAAGAAAGGCTGAAGACGGCTCGAGATCGTCAGAAAAGTTATGCAGACAATAGATGCAAGCCGTTAGAATTCCAAGTTGGAGACAGAGTATTGTTGAAAGTTTCTCCTTGGAAAGGAGTTGTTAGATTCGGAAAGAAAGGAAAGCTAAGTCCAAGGTACGTAGGACCATTTCCAGTAATCCAACGTATAGGACCAGTTGCTTATCGTTTACAACTATCAGAAGAACTAGCTGGAGTACATGATGTATTTCATGTATCCAATCTCAAGAAATGTTTATCAGACGGATCACTGATAGTACCTCTTCAAGATATAGAGGTAAACGAAAAGCTAAAATTTGTTGAGAAACCTCTTCAAATTGAGGATCGAAAGATCAAGTTTCTCAAATACAAACGACTAGTTTTAGTCAAAGTCAGATGGGATTCAAAGAGAGGAGCTGAATATACTTGGGACCTGGAATCAGAAATGAAGCGAAAGTATCCTCATTTATTCCAATAAATCTCGAGGACGAGATTTTTATTAAGGTGGGGAGAATGTAACAACTCTCATTAAAAGTTCTAATTATTTAGTTAATTAGTCAAAAAGGAAACCCTAATTGAGAAACCCAAGTGATTCTGAACAAACCCTAAAATTTTCAGAATAATTGGAATTAGAATCAGGGCCCCTAAAACTCAGGGGGGGATAAACCCTATTCGGTAAAATCCATACAGTTTAACGTGTAAATCGATTTTTCATGCAAAACCAACTCAGCAAGCCTACTGGGACACGCACCTACCCTACCCTAAGTTGTTACCTGTCGCGCCACGCGACAGGAACATATGTCCCTGTCGCGACACGCGGGGGAGGACATTTTTCAGATATAAATAGTAGGCTGTGGGACTTGATTCTGGGCGTTGATGCGACGTTTAAATTCCAATTACACTCCGAGTTATAGTGAAAACAGTCCAAAACACACACACTGATCACGAAGTGCTGCCGCAATACAGGGTAATAACTCGATCGCTGATACGATTCAATGTCCGATCGATTAAAATATCCAATGGATGTTTAAGTGCTGCCCACATTAGGGTTTATGCTTTGTCATTCGTCGTTAAATCGATGGATGTTTAAGTATCGCACTTTGTCATTCGTTGTGAAGGTTTTAATCTCGTGAGTTATCGTAAATGCTGTATTAAGTTACTAACCGAATTGTGTGCTTGTTATTAAATTAGGTTCAAAGGCTAATCAGTAGGCTAGGCTCTGCTCAATTAAATCTGCAATGTGAGTCATTCTCTTTTTATCAAAATGCTTTATAAATTCTTAAAATGTTTTCAAAGTTATAATTACAGGGATTAAGTTTATGTAATCACCAAATTACAGCCGGTATGTGGGGTATTGTGCACATTACTGTTTTTATCACTTTAGGTGGGCGAACCTAATTAATGATACTCGTTACTATTGGGTGAACGAACTCAATAGTAATATGACCACAGTCACGAAACGAGTCGATGACAAATACTGTGGGTAGTTGGTTGATATCTGAAACATTGTAATCTTCCTTAATACTGTAAATTATAACAAACGTGTCATTTTAGCAAAATGAATGATTCAATCAGTATTTCCCGCTGACAAAACCTTTTTCAAACATGTTTCAGGTGATCTATTGTGATCCAGGAAAAGTGCCGAGAAGCACTACCAGCTTAAGGAAGTGGCTCAATATAAAATAAAGAAATAGGTTTTGTAAAATAAAAGATTTCCTTGTGAAATCTCAAAGATTGTAAACTACCGGGTTTTATCCCGAGTTGTGAAATAAAATAATCGGGAAATTTCAGTTTTTAAAAGGTCCTGGTAAAAACTTCCGCTGTTAAATAAATACCACGGGATTTCTGTCCCGCGGCTCCTGAAACGGGTAAAACCGGGTCGGGGGCCTTGACACCCAGATACAGACCCTGAACACGGGGCCGTGTCCAGCCTCTGTTTCCGTTTTTATTTTTGTTTTCTGATCTCGAGACTTGGTTGTGGTCTGCTGAGTGATTCTTATGGATTAATACTCAGGAGGTTACAACTACACCTATGAGGAGGATGATTATAGGAGTAATTATTGCACTAATTGTCGTAACCCACACTCGGTTCAAAATAGTCACTCATATCAACCATCCAATTCATACACCTACTATGAGGAGCCCAGGTACGAGCCATTAACTTCATACACATCCTATGAAGACCAAAGGTATGAACCTCCTCCCTCATACTCATATTTTGATGAACTAAGGTATGAGCCTTCATACTCATACTTTGAGGAACCAAGATATGAGCCACCACCTTCGTATGCTTATTATGAGGAACCATGGCGTGAACAACCCACCTCATATGAGTATTATGAAGAACAAACTTATGACCCTTATCCATCATATACTTACAATGAAGAACAATGGTGTGAACCATCTACTTCACATGGGTATTATGAGGAACAAAGGATTGAACAACCGGATTCAAGCTTTGAAAATCCCGATTCTTTTTCTATAACCGAAGTGACCGATAGGATATTAGAACACCTTAGAGTTATCGATCGCTATATAAAAGAATCTCGTGCAAGGGAAGAGGAGTCCCGCGCAAGAGAAGAATTAAATAAAGAAGAGATAACTAAAAGTGTAAAAATGGAAGAACAAGTAAGTGAAAAACCGACACATGAGTTAAACAATGAAAAAGGTGAGTCCGACAACGTTAAAATTCAAGAAGAGTCTAATTTTGAAGAAATTAATCTCTTGTCACCTTCTTTTGAAAATCATTGTTTAGTACCCACTCATGCTAAGTTTTTAAAAGAGTTAAACACTAACACTAAAATTGACGAAACGGTAAGTGTTAAGTTAACTAATGATCAAACCTCGCCAATAAAAGAAGACCCATTTGAAATTAACATTACACCGGTTCCATGTTTCTTTCAAAATTCGTTTATTAGTAATGTCACAATCGATAAAGATCTTTGTGTTAACATAATGCCTAACTACATTTTCGAAAAATTAAGTATTAGTGATTTTTCTCCACTTCAAATACCCATTTTTCTATCCAGTCGGAAAGTAATAAAATCAATCGGTGTAGTTGAGGATGTATTGGTTCAAACAAATCAAATGGTAATCCCGACCGACTTTGTCATCCTCGATGACGCTCCTCTAGTGTTGGGAAGACCATTTGTAAAAACTCACGAAGCTTTGAAGAACCGGAAGTTCAACAATTTACCTCTTCAATTAGGGGTATTTAAAAGAAGTGTCGACCTTGAGCGATCAATGAAATATCCATTTAGCAATGACGACCCCCTAATTGAAGATGAGCCAGAACCACCTGATAAGGTGGGTCTAGCCAAGGACCCTTACAAACGTGGCGCACCACGGAGGCATTCCGCGGAACTATCCTTAGTTTTAGATTAGTTAACTTTTATATTTTCTAGTTTAGTTTTAATTTTCAGGAATAAAACACACTCAGGATGATGAAGGATACTAAGGGAAGCTTGAACCAACAACCCATGCACAAAAACAGAGCCTCCCGACAATTTTCCTTCATTACAGCAAGTTCAGCACAGGGCCGTGCTGACCCCAACACGCCCCGTGCCCGAGGTTCTGTAGAAAATGCCCAGTTCAGGTACCTGGACACGGGGCCGTGCTCACTGAACACGCCCCCGTGCCCAGCTTTCTATTTACTTTTGGTACTGGCAGTCTGGACACTGGCCCGTGCTCAGCCAACACCACCCCGTGTTCAGCTACCCAGTACCATAAAATCTTGTTTTTAACCCACTTTTACACATTCAATCAACCTAAAAACTTATTTTTGGGACACATTGAGGACAATGTGTAATTTAAGTGTGGGGGGGATGCTAAAACCTTGAATCTTGCAAGTCCTAATTACAAGCCTTACACAAAACTCTATTGGAACCGCTAATCACCCCAAATTTTTTTCAAAAATTTTCATTTTTTTTACTTATCTAGGTTTAACTTGGGAATTTCAAATTCTAAAAAGGTTATATTTTTACAAATTTACAACCGATAGCGTCGTGATAAAAAAGAACCAACATAAGAAAATTATGAAAAGGCATGACAAGTTTAATTAAAATTTGATTATATATACTTGATCACATAAAAACCCATTCCCACAAAAGTAAGTTTTGAGCCTTTATTGAGCATACAAATACATATCTTTAAACTAAATGCTCATTTTTCGTTTCTTGTGTGAATAGCCGCTTGGTTCTTACGACTCTAGAACTTGCCATGACGATAAATTCCCGGTTCTTACCAACTTAAACCCAAGTAAGTAAATGATGGAGGCATTAGGACTAACTTTTTTTTTATTTCTACACCATTATTTTTTTTTACCACCTACCCAAAATCCCCCTAGTTAGCCCCTTTGAGCCTAAACCTTTTCATTTCATAACCCAAACCAAACACCCTTTTTTCCCACCAAAACCTTTTTTTTATTTTTAACCCTTTGTTTTAGTAACAAGTTTGGTTTTTCGTATGACTTTTCAAAAAAAAAAAATAATAAATAAATATGTGTGTTGATGATGAAGCAAAAGAAAATAAACAAACAAGTTCATCAAAAATAACTTTGTTTGAATAATAGCTTCATGAAAATAAAAGTTACAAAAATAAAAAGTCTTACGAAAACCGACGCTTGTTAGGCTTTTCGCCCTTTTTCTACTAACCACTAACCATTAACCCAACCACCTACCTTTAACCCAAGCCTAACCCTTCACCCACAAAGTCCTCTTGATATTTACAACGGTATATAAGTTAAAAAGGAGGAGGATTGATTGCTTGGCAAGCTTATGGTAGGAGTAAGTTCCATGCCGCTCTCGAGTGATCCACAAAAATACATTTTCGGCCGAGTGTTGAGTGATCCCCGTGAGGTATGTGAACTTGTATATAAATAGAATTTTAAAGAGGCATGTTATGCCCTAATAAGTAATTTATCTTATGAAAAGTTTTAAATAAGTCATGACGAATAGGATTGTAAATAAATAAAAATAAAACTAAATAAAGAATCTTGGAAATCCTGACACTCTATAACAAGCCCAAAAAACTTCTTTTCTACCCATTCCATTTGGGAGTGTAATAGCCACATATTAAAGAGTTTTGCTTGAGGACAAGCAAAGATTCAAGTGTGGGGGTATTTGATGTGTGCAAAATGCAACATATAAATTACATCAATTGTGGCATAAAACTAACCCTTTTTTAGTACTAATGTTGGAAAAAGTGTGCTTTTGTCTTCCTTTTGTATTTTCAGGATTAAATGAGCTCAAATTAACAAAACAAGCAAAAAGACATCAAAATCTAACATAAATACAAGAAAAGGAACAAGACGTGACATGCCCGACCCCACGACTGCATCTTCCCAAGCAAAACAAGAGGACAGAAGACTGAACACGCCCCGTGCTCAGCCAGCACGGGGGCGTGCCCAAGGGTCAGCAGAAAAGACAAAGTTGTAGAAGCTTCTATTGCCCACCACGAGGCCGTGCGCAGCGGACACGGGGCCGTGGTCAACTATAAGATTCGCACAATCTAGGCAAATCTTCATAGTACAAAGATTCTTCTGCACACGGGGTCGTGCTCAGCGGACACGGGGGCGTGGTCAACTAATAAGACAAGCTGCATTAAATGAAGAAAGAGAAGGATGTGGACACGGGGCCGTGCCCACTGGACACGGGGCCATGCCCGAGCTTCTGTTCAGCCTATAAATAGGAGTGCTTGGCTCAAGCTCAAACCATCCCTTGGCACACCACCTCTCTCACACTTCACCCACCACCCACTACCCACCACCACCATAACACCATCATCCATTGTCGATCATAGAGTGTGTGAGTCATCTCGGGATCCAAGATTGATCGTAAGAGTTCTTGACAATCAAGGCCATGTTTGCCTAAGTCTCTTACATCACTTGGTGAAGACAAGTGTCTAGTGTAATACTTTTTATTTCTAATCTTTTCGTACTTTTTACTTGGTTTTGTATTAATGACTTTAATAACTAGTTTCTTATGTTGAAGGTGATTCTTCCTTATCGTTTGTCCGTGGTGTCTTGGCATTATTTTACTGTCTATATAAAATAAAAGATTTTCACCATTCATATCTCCACGGTCTATATGGAGGTATGTTGGCTACCTGGTCGTGGGTTAAGGGAACGGTTTGGTAAGAGTCTTGCCATTGTTCAGCGTTTAGAGGTCCTGCAATGGACCTGGGTCAAATTTAGTAGGACCTCCTTCAATACTTAATGGTATTGGATGGCGGGGGTCCAAACTCTTTGATCCCCTCATAAGTTAACTACTATTAATACTATAACCCGGCTATTTAGGATTGTATCCCTGCTGACTCAGACTACTTAGTCGAGGGTAACGTCACCTCCAAAAGAGGGGCCTACCATAATTTGCATTAATAACTTAATTAATTATCTTTCAATAATCCGACCCTTTAGGATTGTATCCTTGCTGACTCAAATTACTGGGTTGAGGGTAACGTCACCTTCAAAAGAAGGGCCTACTACAATAAGTAAGATAATCTCTTAAATAAGTGCAAAAGTGCGGAAATAATCAAAGGTTACACTATACACGAGTCGGAACCAAGTGATTCATCTTGTCTATCTGTTTTTCTTTTTATTTTTATTTTCAGCATTTTTAGTTAGTTTTTATTTTGCTTAGTTTAAAACTTTTTTTCTAAACTTTTGTTTTGATTAAACGTTAAGGATAAACCGGTACTAAAAGCTCTTGTGTCCTTGGACGACCTCCGTATCTTGCCAACACTATACTACGCTCACGATGGGTGCACTTGCCCAAATGTGTGTTTAGTGTTAGTAAAATATCGTGTTTTATAAATTTAAAAGTCGGCTAAAAAAGTGTTAAAGGGCTTAAAATATACACCTAAATATATATAACACTTCACACGCATCATTCATCAAAGACTTCTCCAAGATTGCACAACCCCTCACCTCACTAACTCAGAAAGGCGTTATTTATCGTTGGGGAAATGCACAGGAATCAGCATTTCAGCACTTAAAGGATAGACTTTGTAGCGCACCTATTCTCTCATTGCCGGAGGGCACTGACGACTTCGTGGTTTATTGTGACGCGTCAATCCAAGGTCTTGGCTGTGTATTGATGCAACGGGATAAAGTCATTGCTTACGCCTCGCGCCAACTTAAGATTCACGAAAGGAATTACACTACACACGATCTGGAGCTGGGAGCTATTGTCTTCGCACAAAAGATATGGAGACATTACCTGTACGGTACCAAGTGCACCATCTACACCGATCACAGGAGTCTCGAACATATCTTCAAGCAAAAGGAATTGAACATGCGACAACGTCGATGGGTCGAGCTATTGAATGATTATGAATGTGCTATCAAGTACCATCCGGGCAAGGCAAATGTTGTGGTTGACGCCCTCAGTCGAAAAGATACCACACCTAGGCGTGTGCGAGCACTACAACTCACCATCCAATCTAGTCTTCCTACACAGATACGAGATGCTCAGGTAGAAGCATTGAAACCTGAAAACGTCAGGGCTGAAGCCCTACGCGGCTCAAGGCAACGGTTAGAACAAAAGGAAGACGGCGCGTACTACGTGACAGGACGCATCTGGGTCCCACACTATGGAAACTTACGCGAGCTTGTGATGGATGAAACGAATAAGTCTCGTTACTCGGTACACCCTGGTTCAGATAAGATGTACCACGACCTCAAAACTACGTATTGGTGGCCTAGCATGAATGCTCACATAGCAACTTACGTTAGCAAATGTTTGACTTGTGCGAGAGTCAAGACCGAATACCAGAAACCCTCCGGCCTACTCCAACAACTAGAGATACCACAATGGAAATGGGAGAAAATTTCCATGGATTTCGTCACTGGCCTACCTAGATCTCAACGTGGAAATGATACTATTTGGGTGATCGTGGATCGACTCACTAAGTGTGCACACTTCTTGGATATCAAAGAAACAAACAAGTTCTCTACTCTAGCAGACGTCTACCTTAAGGAAGTTGTCTCGAGGCACGGGGTGCCAACCTCTATTATTTCCGATTGTGATGCACGATTTACTTCACAACTGTGGCAAGCAATGCACAAGTCCTTTGGCTCACGATTAGACATGAGCACAGCTTACCATCCGCAAACAGATGGGCAGTCTGAACGCACCATCCAAACTCTAGAAGACATGCTTCGTGCATGTGTAATCGACTTCGGCAACAGCTGGGAAAAACATCTCCCGTTAGTGGAGTTTTCATATAACAACAGTTACCACACCAGCATTCAAGCCGCTCTATTTGAGGCATTGTACGGGCGTAAATGCCGATCACCTCTTTGTTGGGCAGAGGTGGGTGATAGTCAGATCACAGGTCCAGAACTTGTAGTAGACGCAACAGAAAGAATTGCTCAGATACGACAGCGCATGGCGGCAGCTCGCGACCGTCAGAAAGCCTACGCAAACAAACGCCGGAAACCACTCGAGTTCCAAGTTGGGGATCGAGTGCTACTCAAAGTTTCACCCTGGAAGGGTGTAGTTCGTTTTGGCAAACAAGGCAAGCTCAATCCGCGATATGTCGGACCATTCGAAATCATTGAGAAAATAGGCTGGGTGGCCTACAAACTAAACCTACCAGCAGAACTCAGTGCAGTTCACAACGTCTTTCACGTGTCGAATCTGAAGAAGTGTCTGTCTGATGAGACCCTCATAGTTCCTTTGAAGGAACTCACTATCGACGATCAGTTGTGATTCGTCGAGGAACCAGTTGAAATCACGGACCGGGACGTTAAGGTCCTCAAGCACACCAGAATACCTCTTGTTCAAGTTCGTTGGAACTCCCATCGTGGCCCAGAGTTTACCTGCGAACGAGAAGATCAAATGAAACTCAAGTATCCCCAGTTATTCAAAAACAGTGCAACCACTACTGAGGCTGAAGCTACTACAGAATTTCGGGATGAAATTCCAAATCAACGGGGGGATGATGTGACACCCTAGGAAAATCACGAAACAGCATAACACAACTAGCTTCCTCAGTAACCACGTGCTAAATTTCGGGACGAAATTTCTTTCAAGTTGGCGATAATGTCACAACTCGAGTTTCCACGATTTCCATCTTCGCATTAATTGCGCGTTAATTGTTTAAGTGTTTGTTAAAACGACTTGTTTGTTTTACAACTGTTAAATCGTATTGTGATTGTTATGATATATATGGTGTGCCTTATAAGTGAGTATGTTAGTATATGGTTTATACTAATATATGGTTGTATAATTAAAAAAATGGAACTTGTCTAATACCCGAAACCCTCCCCACCTGAAACAAACCCCCCACCCGAAAACACCCCTCCTCACGAAAACACCTAAGTGTTTTCGTCCAATATGTAGCCGGCGAAAACAAGTTGGGCTTGGGTCCGGTAGTAATCGGTTTTATATATATTTTGTTCCCCACTTCCCGTAAAAGTCTAATCACCAAAACCGAAAACCCTAGAGCATCTCTCTAACTGTGACGGCAACTACAAGCCTACGGAACCTTCTTGTGCCATCAATCCATTAGTTTTCTATCTCGGTTAGTGTGAATCCTTGTTCGGTTAGTGGATAAATAACACTTGTGATTATTTGTTTGATAATTATGAAGTAACTGTTAGGTATTTTTGTTTATGGATTTAATATATGCGATTAGGTTTATGGCTGATTATGCATGTGAACTTGTATTGAAAGTGCAGCCAAAGTGGATAGAAATCACTTTATATTGTAGGCCATAACACTCATATTTACATATGGATTGTCAGAAAACATGTGATTGTTTATTGGTTTTCAATGTTGATTCTTGTTTAATGATCGATGGTGATGGAAGGGTTGATAGGTTGTTGACTTTTGTTGATAACCAAAAGATATTATATTCTGATTGTTTGTAATTCAAATGAATGATTGTTTGAAATTCAAATGCATGTGATCATGACAGTAGCCATGTGAGTTTTCATAGGAATATGTAAATTGATAAAGTCATACATGTATGATTAGGTTGAATGCCATCAGTAAGTGCTCTCGATTAATTGATGCTCACATGATTGTGTCAAATGGTTGATTATTGAAATTGAATAATATCATATATGTGTAACTGTTAATCGTATGATCATTGGGTTGATGTAACGGCTGTAAATGATGATGTTGAGGTCCTAGACGAAAACACTAAGTGTTTTCGCCACGCATTAAGTTCGACGAAAACCCTTGGGTTTTCGTTCTAGGTGATTTCGTCCCTAGGTGTTTTCGCCAGAAAAGGGATTTCGGCCGAGTGATTTCGTCATATATGTGATTTCATCATGTGTTCTCTGTTAAGTTAAGCATGCAAACTCTGTTAAGTTATTAACCATGTTAAGTTCGTAACTCTGTTAATTATTAACTCAGTTAGTTTATTAATTCTGTTAGATGCAAACTCTGTTAAGTTATGCATGTAACCTTGTTAAACATGTAACTTAGTTAAATATGTTAATCCTGTTAAGTGTGTTAACTTTGTAAAGTATGTTAACTGCCTGTTAATTCTGTCAAGCATGAATTTCATGGATTTGATTAATTGCTTATATGATACGTGATAATTGCTTAAACACACTTCGTGACATAAATGGCATGTGATTCTATACGAACGAAACTGATTGTATATACGTGCGTACTATAGGTCGTGAGTGATTATTTGTGAGCGTGTATTTCTTTATCATACCAAGCAAACCAAGGTGAGTTCACACTCTAGCCAAGGCGTGGGATTCCCAAGGGTTGGGAATGGGTTAAAGAACTGAACGATAACTACAAACTTGCGTGTTCCCCATACAACAGGATACGTACTACCATAAGACCATCAACTCTATCATTTGAAGTCCCTCATTTATCGACTTAATCGCCGAGGCCTATGGCGAGCGGGTCATTAGTTAATAGTGCTATTAGGTTTAACAAACCTCACACCGTGCCAGTCGGACGGGCGTGTACTAATGGACTATGGGCAAAGGGTCAATGCTGATAGACATTGACTTAGGGCACCTCTTACATTTTCGTAGCAGTCAATACGCGTGGTCTAGTAACACATGGGAAGCCCCCACTTATCTTCGCAAACATGTCTGGGAGACCGCGATACGAATTAATACGATACATGGTTTACAAAACGAACATATGATTTACGAAATGAATGCTATAACTGAACAACCAACTGTGAACTCGCTCAACTTTGTTGTTGATTCGTAGCTACATGCCTTGCAGGTCGTTAGGTACTCATGGAGCTTGCACAGGGAGGCGCGGTCGTTGTGGGACATGGCAGTGTGTGCCATGCTAAAAACATTGCTTTATTTCGTACTTAATACTTATATTGGGTTTTACAATTATGCTTCCGCTAAACACTTAAGTATGCTTTGGTTTTGAACACCTTTCATATTGTTGGTTGAATTATATTTACTACATACATTGTTCAATATGATTGGTGGCTTGATCCTGGTCATGTCACGCCTCCAAGCGGTGATACTCCGTGTGTTGATTTTGAGGGTGTGATAGATTGGTATCAGAGCCATTGGTTATAGTGAACTTGGTTTTAATAAAGGAAAAAGTTTTTGTTAAAACCAGACTATAACCTGAACAGTGCTCAACGATCCACAACGACGCTTCGCTCAACGTGCAAGACTCGACATTCTAGGTGATATGATTTATGTTTACATTGCCTACTTGCTAGATTACATAGAAATTTGCTCATGGTATGCTTAGATAAACGTAACAACTATTGATTGAAAACACATGCGTGCTTACTCTCTTCTGTCATCACACTTTCGCGAACCTTTCTCCCTCATGTTTCCTTTGATATGAAGATCATGAGTGGACGCATTAACCTAACTCAAGCCTAGTTGGCGGCTTTGATCACTGAACAAGTTACTGCAGCACTCGCAGCTGCCCAGGCAGGAGGTATATCCTGCAGTCGCAACTTACTCTAGGATCCTTAGATCCTACTCTCATAAACCAACACTTGTGCTAAATTCTGTTTACTCTTACGCACACGACAGGTCAACACGCTCAGCCACCTGTGTGTACTTTCAAGACTTTTATGGACTGTCGTCCTACTAATTTCAGTGGCACTGAAGGGGCCGTTGGACTCCTCCATTGGTTCGAGAAGCTCGAATCGGTCTTCGAAATGTGGGAATGCCCTGAGGCTCGTAGGGTGAAGTACGCCACTGGTACTCTCGAAGGCACTGCGCTAACTTGGTGGAACGCCCAAGTTCAGATGCTGGGGCTGGCGGCTGCTAACGCCACTCCATGGAATGATTTTAAGGAACTGATCAAACGTTAATACTGTAACCGTGATGACATTCACAAACTGGAAGTGGAGTTCTTTAACCTGAAGATGACGGGGTCAGAGATAGAGGCGTATACGAAGCGATCTAACGAACTGGCAATTTTGTGTCCAACTATGGTGGATCCTCCCATCAAGCGCATTGAACTGTACCTCAAAGGCTTAGTACTAGAGATTCAAAGTCATATGACTGCTGCTAACCTTGCTACTATCCAGGATGTTACTCGTCTTGCTCATAGTCTCACAGACCAGGCAGTGGAGCAGAACAAGCTGCCTAAACATATTGGTGCTACTACTACTACTACTACTTCTGCTACTCCTAGTGACAACAAACAAAAGTGGGATGGAACCTCCAGCAAGGGTTCGACTTCAATTCAGTCCCAGGCACAGCAGCGAAAGATTGACGACTATCAGAGCCCTGGTCAGCAGTCTTCTGGTAGTCAAGGGCAGGGTGGATATCGAGGAAACCACCCAAAGTGCAACAGATGCAACAGGCACCACAGTGGTCAGTGCAATAGGGGTCTTTGCCAGAGGTGTCTCAAGATGGGTCATGAAGCTAAGGATTGCAGGATCTCACTACCTGCGAATCAGAACCAACAACAACAACAACCACCAGCTCCACAGAACCCGCAGCGACAGCGAGGTAGCAGGGGATGTTTTCAGTGTGGTGCTGAAGGCCACTTCAAGCGGGACTGCCCCCAGTTAAATCAAAATCCGAACAACAACAACAACAATAATCAGGGCAATGGGAACAACATTGGGGATAACAATGGGGGAAACAATGGAAACAATGGCGCCCGGGGCCGCGTGTTCGTACTTGGTCAGGGTGATGCTAGGAATGACCCCAATGTCGTGACGGGTAAGTTTCTTCTCGACGACTTTTATGTTACTGTCTTATTTTATTCGGGTGCCGATACCAGTTACGTGTCTCTAAAAGTTAGTCAAATGTTAAAACGCACACCAACTCCCTTAAACACCAAGCATGTCGTAGAGTTAGCAAATGGCAAAAGTCTAGAGGCCACACACATAGTTAAGGGCTGTAATCTCGTCTTAGCTGGTCAGACTTTCTCTATCGATCTCATTCCTATAGTTCTGGGTCGTTTCGACATCGTCATTGGGATGGATTGGTTATCCCAACAGCAAGCAGAGATCCTATGCAAAGAGAAGATTGTTCATATTCCCCGTTCTGGAAAAGAACCTCTCGAAATTCAAGGCGACAAGAGTGGTGCTGTAGTGGGCATCATCTCCTTCCTTAAGGCCCAGAAGTGTTTGCGAAAGGGCCACACTGCTATTTTAGCACTCGTTACTGACGCATCAACGAAAGAGAAGAAGTTAGAGGATATTCCGGTAGTACGCGACTTTCCTCAAGTGTTTCCTGAAGATTTACCTGGGCTACTGCCTCAACGCCAGGTCGAATTTCAGATCGAGCTAGCTCCTGGAGCAGCGCCCATAGCTCGAGCACCCTATCGCTTAGCTCCAGCCGAACTGGAAGAACTGTCTAAGCAATTGCAAGAACCCTTGGAAAAGGGTTTCATTCGTCCTAGCTCTTCACCCTGGGAGCTCCCGTATTGTTTGTGAAGAAGAAAGACGGTACCTTCCATATGTGCATCGACTATCGCGAACTAAACAAGGTGACCGTAAAGAATCGCTATCCTCTTCCACGCATTGACGACTTGTTCGACCAGCTGCAAGGGTCGAGCTACTATTCAAAGATTGATCTGAGGTCAGGCTACCATCAACTGAGAGTCCGGGACGAGGAGGTCTCCAAAACAGCATTCAGAACACGCTACGACCATTACAAGTTTCTGGTCATGCCATTCGGGCTAACAAACGCGCCTGCAGTCTTCATGGATCTTATGAACAGAGTGTGCAAGCCTTACTTGGATAAGTTTGTGATTGTATTCATCGATGACATTCTGATCTACGCTAGGAGTCGTGAGGAACACGAGCAGCATCTACGACTTATTTTGGAACTACTTCGAGTGGAACAGCTGTACGCCAAGTTTTCAAAATGCGACTTCTGGCTTCGCGAAGTCCACTTTCTAGGCCACGTGGTAAACAAGGATGTGATTCATGTTGATCCATCTAAGGTAGACTCGATTAAGAACTGGCCTGCACCTCGCACACCAACAGAAATCCGCCAATTCTTGGGCTTGGCGGGCTACTATAGAAGGTTCATTGATGTGTGCAAAATGCAACATATAAATTACATCAATAATGGCATAAAACTAACCCTTTTTTAGTACTAATGTTGGAAAAAGTGTGCTTTTGTCTTCCTTTTGTATTTTCAGGATTAAATGAGCTCAAATTAACAAAAGAAGCAAAAAGACATCAAAATCTACCATAAATACAAGAAAAGGAACAAGACGTGACATGCCCGACCCCACGACTGCATCTTCCCAAGCAAAACAAGAGGACAGAAGACTAAACACACCCCGTGCTCAGCCAGCACGGGGGCGTGCCCAAGTGTCAGCAGAAAAGACAAAGTTGTAGAAGCTTCTATTGCCCCCCATGGGGCCGTGCTCAGTGGACACGGGGCCGTGGTCAACTATAAGATTCGCACAATCTAGGCAAATCTTCATAGTACAAAGATTCTTCTGCACACGGGGTCATGCTCAGCGGACACGGGGGCGTGGTCAACTAATAAGACAAGTTGCATTAAATGAAGAAAGAGAAGGATGTGGACACGAGGCCGTGCCCACTGGACACGGGGCCGTGCCCGAGCTTCTGTTCAGCCTATAAATAGGAGTGCTTGGCTCAAGCTCAAACCATCCCTTGGCACACCACCTCTCTCACACTTCACCCACCACCACCATAACACCATCATCCACCACCATCATCCATTGTCCATCATAGAGTGTGTGAGTCATCTCGGGATCCAAGATTGATTGTAAGAGTTCTTGACAATCAAGGCCATGTTTGCCTAAGTCTCTTACATCACTTGGTGAAGACAAGTGTCTAGTGTAATACTTTTTATTTCTAATCTTTTCGCACTTTTTACTTGGTTTTGTATTAATGACTTTAATAACTAGTTTCTTATGTTGAAGGTGATTCTTCCTTATCGTTTGTCCGTGGTGTCTTGGCATTATTTTACTGTCTATATAAAATAAAAGATTTTCACCATTCATATCTCCACGGTCTATATGGAGGTATGTTGGCTACCTGGCCGGGGGTTAAGGGAACGGTTTGGTAAGAGTCTTGCCATTGTTCAGCGTTTAGAGGTCCTGCAATGGACCTGGGTCAAATTTAGTAGGACCTCCTTCAATACTTAACGGTATTGGATGGCGGGGGTCCAATTTCTTTGATCCCCTCATAAGTTAACTACTATTAATACTATAACCCGGCTATTTAGGATTGTATCCCTGCTGACTCGGACTACTTAGTCGAGGGTAACGTCACCTCCAAAAGAGGGGCCTACCATAATTTGCATTAATAACTTAATTAATTATCTTTCAATAATCCGACCGTTTAGGATTGTATCCTTACTGACTCAAACTACTGGGTTGAGGGTAACGTCACCTTCAAAAGTGGGGCTTACTACAATAACTAAGATAATCTCTTAAATAAGTGCAAAAGTGCGGGAATAATCAAAGGTTACACTATACACGAGTCGGAACCAAGTGATTCATCTTGTCTATCTGTTTTTCTTTTTATTTTTTTTTCAGCATTTTTTGTTAGTTTTTATTTTTCTTACTTTAAAACTTTTTTTCTAAACTTTTGTTTTGATTAGACGTTGAGGATAAACCGGTACTTAAAGCTCTTGTGTCCTTGGACCACCTCGGTATCTTGCCAACACTATATTACGCTCACGATGGGTGCACTTGCCCATATGTGTGTTTAGTGTTAGTAAAATATCGTGTTTCATAAATTTAAAACTTGGCTAAAAAAGTGTTAAAGGGATTAAAATATACACCTAAATATATATAACACTTCACACGCATCAAGTTTTTGGCGCCGCTGCCGGGGACACAAGGATTTTAAGAAAGCTTAAAATCGACGGCCTAATCAGTTTTTCAAAAAAAAATTTTACGCGCGCATTTTTTTTTCTGCATTTTAGTTTAGATTTGCATTTACAGTAACCTGTACACGGGGCCGTGTTCACTGAACACGGGGCCGTGCTGCACATTTTCATAAAAACACCCAGTAACAGTAGCTTGAACATGGGCCGTGCTCACTGAACATGCCCCCGTGCTTAACGAAATCAGTAAATTTAATTAAAACGCCCAGATACAGACCCTGAACACGGGGCCGTGTCCAGCCTCTGTTTCCGTTTTTATTTTTGTTTTCTGATCTCGAGACTTGGTTTTGGTCTGCTGAGTGATTCTTATGGATCAATACTCAGGAGGTTACAACTACACCTATGAGGAGGATGATTATAGGAGTAATTATTGCACTAATTGTCATAACCCACACTCGGTTCAAAATAGTCACTCATATCAACCATCCAATTCATACACCTACTATGAGGAGCCCAGGTACGAGCCATTAACTTCATACACATCCTATGAAGACCAAAGGTATGAACC
This sequence comes from Helianthus tuberosus, assembly GCA_030545235.1. Lineage (NCBI taxonomy): Eukaryota > Viridiplantae > Streptophyta > Magnoliopsida > Asterales > Asteraceae > Helianthus > Helianthus tuberosus. The sequence goes on from CM060425.1 coordinate 194,189,950, forward strand.
TCCTCCCTCATACTCATATTTTGATGAACCAAGGTATGAGCCTTCATACTCATACTTTGAGGAACCAAGATATGAGCCACCACCTTCGTATGCTTATTATGAGGAACCATGGCGTGAACAACCCACCTCATATGAGTATTATGAAGAACAAAATGATGACCCTTATCCATCATATACTTACAATGAAGAACAATGGTGTGAACCATCTACTTCACATGGGTATTATGAGGAACAAAGGATTGAACAACCGGATTCAAGCTTTGAAAATCCCGATTCTTTTTCTATAACCGAAGTGACCGATAGGATGTTAGAACACCTTAGAGTTATCGATCGCTATATAAAAGAATCTCGCGCAAGGGAAGAGGAGTCCCACGCAAGAGAAGAATTAAATAAAGAAGAGATAACTAAAAGTGTAAAAATGGAAGAACAAGTAAGTGAAAAACCGACACATGAGTTAAACAACGAAAAAGGTGAGTCCGACAACGTTAAAATTCGAGAAGAGTCTAATTTTGAAGAAATTAATCTCTTGTCACCTTCTTTTGAAAATCATTGTTTAGTACTCACTCATGCTAAGTTTTTAAAAGAGTTAAACACTAACACTAAAATTGACGAAACGGTAAGTGTTAAGTTAACTAATGATCAAACCTCGCTAATAAAAGAAGACCCATTTGAAATTAACATTACACCGGTTCCATGTTTCTATAAAAATTCGTTTATTAGTAATGTCACAATCGATAAAGATCTTTGTGTTAACATAATGCCTAACTACATTTTCGAAAAATTAAGTATTAGTGATTTTTCTCAACTTCAAATACCCATTTTTCTATCCAATCGAAAAGTAATAAAATCAATCGGTGTAGTTGAGGATGTATTGGTTCAAACAAATTAAATGGTAATCCCGACCGACTTTGTCATCCTCGATCACGCTCCTCTAGTGTTGGGGTGACCATTTGTAAAAACTCACGAAGCTTTGAAGAACCGGAAGTTTAACAATTTACCTCTTCAATTAGGGGCATTTAAAAGAAGTTTCGACCTTGAGCGATCAATGAAATATCCATTCGGTAATGACGACCCCCTAATTGAAGATGAGCAAGAACCACCTGATAAGGTGGGTCTAGCCAAGGACCCTTACAAACGTGGCGCACCACGGAGGCATTCCGCGGAACTATCCTTAGTTTTAGATTAGTTTAACTTTTATATTTTCTAGTTTAGTTTTAATTTTCAGGAATAAAACACACTCGGGATGGTGAAGGATACTAAGGGAAGCTTGAACCAACAACCCATGCACAAAAACAGAGCCTCCCGACAATTTTTTTCATTACAGCAAGTTCAGCACGGGGCCGTGCTGACCCCAACACACCCCGTGCCCGAGGTTCTGTAGAAAATGCCCAGTTCAGGTACCTGGACACGGGGCCGTGCTCACTGAACAAGCCCCCATGCCCAGCTTTCTATTTACTTTTGGTACTGGCAGTCTGGACACTGGGCCGTGTTCAGCCAACACCACCCCGTGTTCAGCTACCCAGTACCATAAAATCTTGTTTTTAACCCACTTTTACACATTCAATCAACCTAAAAACTTATTTTTGGGACACCTTGAGGACAATGTGTAATTTAAGTGTGTGGGGGGGGGGGGGGGATGCTAAAACCTTGAATCTTGCAAGTCCTAATTACAAGCCTTACACAAAACTCTACTGGAACCGCTAATCACCCCAAATTTTTTTCAAAAATTTTCATTTTTTTTACTTATCTAGGTTTAACTTGGGAATTTCAAATTCTAAAAAGGTTATATTTTTACAAATTTACAACCGATAGCGTCGTGATAAAAAAGAACCAACATAAGAAAATTATGAAAAGGCATGACAAGTTTAATTAAAATTTGATTATATATACTTGATCACATAAAAACCCATTCCCACAAAAGTGAGTTTTGAGCCTTTATTAAGCATACAAATACATATCTTTAAACTAAATGCTCATTTTTCGTTTCTTGTGTGAATAGCCGCTTGGTTCTTACGACTCTAGAACTTGCCATGACGATAAATTCCCGGTTCTTACCAACTTAAACCCAAGTAAGTAAATGATGGAGGCATTAGGACTAACTTTTTTTTTATTTCTACACCATTATTTTTTTTTACCACCTACCCAAAATCCCCCTAGTTAGCCCCTTTGAGCCTAAACCTTTTCATTTCATAACCCAAACCAAACACCCTTTTTTCCCACCAAAACCTTTTTTTTATTTTTAACCCTTTGTTTTAGTAACAAGTTTGGTTTTTCGTATGACTTTTCAAAAAAAAAAAATAATAAATAAATATGTGTGTTGATGATGAAGCAAAAGAAAATAAACAAACAAGTTCATCAAAAATAACTTTGTTTGAATAATAGCTTCATGAAAATAAAAGTTACAAAAATAAAAAGTCTTACGAAAACCGACTCTTGTTAGGCTTTTCGCCCTTTTTCTACTAACCACTAACCATTAACCCAACCACCTACCTTTAACCCAAGCCTAACCCTTCACCCACAAAGTCCTCTTGATATTTACAACGGTATATAAGTTAAAAAGGAGGAGGATTGATTGCTTGGCAAGCTTATGGTAGGAGTAAGTTCCATGCCGCTCTCGAGTGATCCACAAAAATACATTTTCGGCCGAGTGTTGAGTGATCCCCGTGAGGTATGTGAACTTGTATATAAATAGAATTTTAAAGAGGCATGTTATGCCCTAATAAGTAATTTATCTTATGAAAAGTTTTAAACAAGTCATGACGAATAGGATTGTAAATAAATAAAAATAAAACTAAATAAAGAATCTTGGAAATCCCGGCACTCTATGACAAGCCCAAAAAACTTCTTTTCTACCCATTCCATTTGTGAGTGTAATAGCCACATATTAAAGAGTTTTGCTTGAGGACAAGCAAAGATTCAAGTGTGTGGGTATTTGATGTGTTCAAAATGCAACATCTAAATTACATCAATTGTGGCATAAAACTAACCCTTTTTTAGTACTAATGCTAGAAAAAGTGTGCTTTTGTCTTCCTTTTGTATTTTCAGGATTAAATGAGCTCAAATTAACAAAAGAAGCAAAAAGACATCAAAATCTAACATAAATACAAGAAAAGGAACAAGACGTGACATGCCCGACCCCATGACTGCATCTTCCCAAGCAAAACAAGAGGACAGAAGACTGAACACGCCCCGTGCTCAGCCAGCACGGGGGCGTGCCCAAGTGTCAGCAGAAAAGACAAAGTTGTAGAAGCTTCTATTGCCCACCACGGGGCCCTGCTCAGCGGACACGGGGCTGTGGTCAACTATAAGATTCGCACAATCTAGGCAAATCTTCATAGTACAAAGATTCTTCTGCACACGGGGTCGTGCTCAGCGGACACGGGGGCGTGGTCAACTAATAAGACAAGCTGCATTAAATGAAGAAAGAAAAGAATGTGGACACGGGGCCGTGCCCATTGGACATGGGGCCATGCCCGAGCTTCTGTTCAGCCTATAAGTAGGAGTGCTTGGCTCAAGCTCAAACCATCCCTTGGCACACCACCTCTCTCACACTTCACCCACCACCCACCACCCGCCACCACCATAACACCATCATCCACCACCATCATCCATTGTCCATCATAGAGTGTGTGAGTCGTCTCGGGATCCAAGATTGATCGTAAGAGTTCTTGACAATCAAGGCCATGTTTGCCTAAGTCTCTTACATCACTTGGTGAAGACAAGTGTCTAGTGTAATACTTTTTATTTCTAATCTTTTCGAACTTTTTACTTGGTTTTGTATTAATGACTTTAATAACTAGTTTCTTATGTTGAAGGTGATTCTTCCTTATCGTTTGTCCGTGGTGTCTTGGCATTATTTTACTGTCTATATAAAATAAAAGATTTTCACCATTCATATCTCCACGGTCTATATGGAGGTATGTTGGCTACCTGGTCGGGGGTTAAGGGAACGGTTTGGTAAGAGTCTTGCCATTGTTCAGCGTTTAGAGGTCCTGCAATGGACCTGGGTCAAATTTAGTAGGACCTCCTTCAATACTTAATGGTATTGGATGGCGGGGGTCCAAACTCTTTGATCCCCTCATAAGTTAACTACAATTAATACTATAACCCGGCTATTTATGACTGTATCCCTGCTGACTCAGACTACTTAGTCGAGGGTAACGTCACCTCCAAAAGAGGGGCCTACCATAATTTGCATTAATAACTTAATTAATTATCTTTCAATAATCCGACCCTTTAGGATTGTATCCTTACTAACTCAAACTACTGGGTTGAGGGTAACGTCACCTTCAAAAGAGGGGCCTACTACAATAACTAAGATAATCTCTTAAATAAGTGCAAAAGTGCGGAAATAATCAAAGGTTACTCTATACACGAGTCGGAACCAAGTGATTCATCTTGTCTATCTGTTTTTCTTTTTATTTTTATTTTCAGCATTTTTAGTTAGTTTTTATTTTGCTTAGTTTAAAACTTTTTTTCTAAACTTTTGTTTTGATTACACGTTGAGGATAAACCGGTACTAAAAACTCTTGTGTCCTTGGACGACCTCGGTATCTTGCCAACACTATACTACGCTCACGATGGGTGCACTTGCCCATATGTGTGTTTAGTGTTAGTAAAATATCGTGTTTTATAAATTTAAAAGTTGGCTAAAAAAGTGTTAAAGGGCTTAAAATATACACCAAAATATATATAACACTTCACACGCATCATTCATCAAAGACTTCTCCAAGATTGCACAACCCCTCAGCTCACTAACTCAGAAAGGCGTTATTTATCGTTGGGGAAATGCACAGGAATCAGCATTTCAGCACTTAAAGGATAGACTTTGTAGCGCACCTATTCTCTCATTGCCGGAGGGCACAGACGACTTCGTGGTTTATTGTGACGCATCAATCCAGGGTCTTGGCTGTGTATTGATGCAACGGGATAAAGTCATTGCTTACGCCTCGCACCAACTTAAGATTCACGAAAGGAATTACACTACACACGATCTGGAGCTGGGAGCTGTTGTCTTCGCGCTCAAGTTATGGAGACATTACCTGTACGGTACCAAGTGCACCATCTACACCGATCACAGGAGTCTCGAACATATCTTCAAGCAAAAGGAATTGAACATTTCGACAACGTCGATGGGTCGAGCTATTGAATGATTACGAATGTGCTATCAAGTACCATCCGGGCAAGGCAAATGTTGTGGCTGACGCCCTCAGTCGAAAAGATACCACACCTAGGCGTGTGCGAGCACTACAACTCACCATCCAATCTAGTCTTCCTACACAGATACGAGATGCTCAGGTAGAAGCATTGAAACCAGAAAACGTCAGGGCTGAAGCCCTACGCGGCTCAAGGAAACGGTTAGAACAAAAGGAAGACGGCGCCAACTACGTGACAGGACGCATCTGGGTCCCACACTATGGAAACTTACGCGAGCTTGTGATGGATGAAGCGCATAAGTCTCGTTACTCGGTACACCCTGGTTCAGATAAGATGTACCACGACCTCTAAACTACGTATTGGTGGCCTAGCATGAAAGCTCACATAGCAACTTACGTTAGCAAATGTTTGACTTGTGCGAGAGTCAAGACCGAATACCAGAAACCCTCCGGCCTACTCCAACAACTAGAGATACCACAATGGAAATGGGAGAAAATTTCCATGGATTTCGTCACTAGCCTACCTAGATCTCAACGTGGAAATGATACTATTTGGGTGATCGTGGATCGACTCACTAAGTCTGCACACTTCTTGGCTATCAAAGAAACAAACAAGTTCTCTACTTTAGCAGACGTCTACCTTAAGGAAGTTGTCTCGAGGCACGGGGTGCCAACCTCTATTATTTCCGATCGTGATGCACGATTTACTTCACAACTGTGGCAAGCAATGCACAAGTCCTTTGGCTCACGATTAGACATGAGCACAACTTACCATCCGCAAACAGATGGGCAGTCTGAACGCACCATCCAAACTCTAGAAGACATGCTTCGTGCATGTGTAATCGACTTCGGCAACAGCTGGGAAAAACATCTCCCGTTAGTGGAGTTTTCATATAACAACAGTTACCACACCAGCATTCAAGCCGCTCCATTTGAGGCATTGTACGGGCGTAAATGCCGATCACCTCTTTGTTGGGCAGAGGTGGGTGATAGTCAGATCACAGGTCCAGAACGTGTAGTAGACGCAACAGAAAGAATTGCTCAGATACGACAGTGCATGGCGGCAGCTCGGGACCGTCAGAAAGCCTACGCAAACAAACGCCGGAAACCACTCGAGTTCCAAGTTGGGGATCGAGTGCTACTCAAATTTTCACCCTGGAAGGGTGTAGTTCGTTTTGGCAAACGAGGCAAGCTCAATCCGCGATATGTCGGACCATTCGAAATCATTGAGAAAATTGGCTGGGTGGCCTACAAACTAAACCTACCAGCAGAACTTGGTGTAGTTCACAACGGCTTTCACGTGTCGAATCTGAAGAAGTGTCTGTCAGATGAGACCCTCATAGTTCCTTTGAAGGAACTCACTATCGACGATCAGTTGCGATTCGTCGAGGAACCAGTTGAAATCACGGACCGGGACGTTAAGGTCCTCAAGCACACCAGAATACCTCTTGTTCGAGTTCGTTGGAACTCCCGTCGTGGCCCAGAGTTTACCTGCGAACGAGAAGATCAAATGAAACTCAAGTATCCCCAGTTATTCGAAAACAGTGCAACCACTACTGAGGCTGAAGCTACTATAGAATTTCGAGACGAAATTCCAAATCAACGGGGGGATGATGTGACACCCTAGGAAAATCACGAAACAGCACAACACAACTAGCTTCCTCAGTAACCACATGCTAAATTTCGGGACGAAATTTCTTTCAAGTTGGGGATAATGTGACAACTCGAGTTTCCACGATTTCCATCTTCGCATTAATTGCGCGTTAATTGTTTAAGTGTTTGTTAAAACGACTTGTTTGTTTTACAACTGTTAAATCGTATTGTGATTGTTATGATATATATGGTGTGCCTTATAAGTGAGTATGTTAATATATGGTTTATACTAATATATGGTTGTATAATTAATAAAATGGAACTTGTCTAATACCCGAAACTCTCCCCACCTGAAACAAACCCCCCACCCGAAAACACCCCTCCTCACGAAAACACCTAAGTGTTTTCGTCCAATATGTAGCCGGCGAAAACAAGTTGGGCTTGGGCCCGGTAGTAATCGGTTTTATATATATTTTGATCCCCACTTCCCGAAAAAGTGTAATCACCAAAACCGAAAACCCTAGAGCATCTCTCTAACTGTGACGGCAACTACAAGCCTACGGAACCTTCTTATGCCATCAATCCATTAGTTTTCTATCTCGGTTAGTGTGAATCCTTGTTCAGTTAGTGGATTAATAACACTTGTGATTATTTGTTTGATAATTATGAAGTAACTGTTAGGTATTTTTGTTTATGGATTTAATATATGCGATTAGGTTTATGGCTGATTATGCATGTGAACTTGTATTGAAAGTGCAGCCAAAGTGGATAGAAATCACTTTATATTGTAGGCCATAGCACTCATATTTATATATGGATTGTCAGAAAACATGTGATTGTTTATTGGTTTTCAATGTTGATTCTTGTTTAATGATCGATGGTGATGGAAGGGTTGATAGGTTGTTGACTTTTGTTGATAACCAAAAGATATTATATTCTGATTGTTTGTAATTCAAATGAATGATTGTTTGAAATTCAAATGCATGTGATCATGACAGTAGCCATGTGAGTTTTCATAGGAATATGTAAATTGATAAAGTCATACACGTATGATTAGGTTGAATGCCATCAGTAAGTGCTCTCGATTAATTGATGCTCACATGATTGTGTCAAATGATTGATTATTGAAATTGAATAATATCATATATGTGTAACTGTTAATCGTATGATCATTGGGTTGATGAAACGGCTGTAAATGATGATGTTGAGGTCCCAGACGAAAACACTAAGTGTTTTCGCCAAGCATTAAGTCCGACGAAAACCCTTGGGTTTTCGTCCTAGGTGATTTCGTCCCTAGGTGTTTTCGCCAGAAAAGGGATTTTGGCCGAGTGATTTCGTCATATATGTGATTTCATCATGTGTTCTCTATTAAGTTAAGCATGCAAACTCTGTTAAGTTATTAACAATGTTAAGTCCGTAACTCTGTTAATTATTAACTCAGTTAGTTTATTAATTCTGTTAGATGCAAACTCTGTTAAGTTATGCATGTAACCTTGTTAAACATGTAACTTAGTTAAATATGTTAATCCTGTTAAGTGTGTTAACTTTGTAAAGTATGTTAACTGCCTGTTAATCCTGTCAAGCATGAATTTCTTGGATTTGATTAACTGCTTATATGATACGTGATAATTGCTTAAACACACTTCGTGACATAAATGGCATGTGATTCTATACGAAAGAAACTGATTGTATATACGTGCGTACTATAGGTCGTGACTGATTATTTGTGAGCGTGTATTTCTTTATCATACCGAGCAAACCAAGGTGAGTTCACACTCTAGCCAAGGCATGGGATTCCCAAGGGTTGGGAATGGGTTAAAGAACTGAACGATAACTACAAACTTGCGTATTCCCCATACAACAGGATACGTACTACCATAAGACCATCAACTCTATCATTTGAAGTCCCTCATTTATCGACTTAATCGCCGAGGCCTATGACGAGCGGGTCATTTATTAATAGCGCTATTAGGTTTAACAAACCTCACACTGTGCCAGTCGGACGGGCGTGTACTAATGGACTATGGGCAAAGGGTCAATGCTGATAGACATTGACTTAGGGCACCTCTTACATTTTCGTAGCCGTCGATACGCATGGTCTAGTAACACATGGGAGGCCCCCACTTATCTTCGCAAACATGTCTGGGAGACCGCGATACGAACTAATCCGATTCATGGTTTACAAAACGAGCATATGATTTATGAAACGAATGCTATAACTGAACAACCAACTGTGAACTCGCTCAACTTTGTTGTTGATTCGTTGCTACATGCCTTGTAGGTCGTTAGGTACTCATGGAGCTTGCACAGGGAGGCGTGGTCGTTGTGGGACATGGCAGTGTGTGCCATGCTAAAAACATTACTTTATTTCGTACTTAATACTTATATTGGGTTTTACAATTATGCTTCCGCTAAACACTTAACTATGCTTTGGTTTTGAACACCTTTCATATTGTTGGTTGAATTATATTTACTACATACATTGTTCAATTTGATTGGTGGCTTGATCCTGGTTATGTCAGGCCTCCAAGCGGTGATACTCCGCGTGTTGATTTTGGGGGTGTGACACCAACCACCCAAGAATGGAATCGTCGAGCGAAAACACTTGACAACCTCCTAGAAGCAACTTTTCTTACCACCATACCTTTCTCCATCAATTAGAAATCTGATGCCGTCACAAAACACATTCCTTAAATTGTAGCCATTTGTTGATTGTTTTTTTTTTGGTGTCTAATCCGCATATATATATCGTCGTTGCCCTTGATTTTCTTGACTGTATATCTCTTGAATGTCAACATATACACGTGTGATTTAGTTTATGAAGATTTTTCAATGCCGTTAACCTCGATCAGAGAGTAAAAAAGGCGTAAGTTTCACAATGGTGTAAAATTAAAATGGGATATACCAGGCTAGGATTTCGAGTTACATGAACAAGGGCCAAACCAGCCACCCAAGAATGGAATCGTCGAGCGAAAACACTTGACAACCTCCTAGAAGCAGCTTTTCTTGCCACCAGACCTTTCTTCATCAATTAGGAATCTGATGCCGTCACTAAACACATTCCTTAAATTGTAGCCATTTGTTGAGTGTTTTTTTTGGTGTCTAATCCGCATATATATCACCATTGCCCTTGATTTTCTTGACTGTATATCTCTTAAATATCAACATATACACGTGTGATTTAGCTTACGAAGAGTTTTCAATGCTGAGAACCTCGATCAGAGAGTAAAAAAGGCGTAAGGTTCACAATGGTGTAAGATTAAAATGGGATATACCGGGCTAGGATTCGAGTTACAGGAACAAGGGCCAAACCAACCACCCAAGAATGGAATCGTCGAGCGAAAACACTTGACAACCTCCTAGAAGCAGCTTTTCTTACCACCAGACCTTTCTCCATCAATTTGGAATCTGATGCCGTCACTAAACACATTCCTTAAATTGTAGCCATTTGTTGAGTGTTTTTTTTTGGTGTCTAATCCGCATATATATCACCATTGCCCTTGATTTTCTTGACTGTATATCTCTTAAATATCAACATATACACATGTGATTTAGTTTACGAAGATTTTTCAATGCCGAGAACCTCGATCAGAGAGTAAAAAAGGCGTAAGGTTCACAATGGCGTAAAATTAAAATGGGATATACCGGGCTAGTATTCGAGTTACAGGAACAAGGGCTAAACCAACCACCCAAGAATGGAATCGTCGAGAAAAAACACTTGACAACCTCCTAGAAACAGCTTTTCTTACCACCAGACCTTTCTCCATCAATTAGGAATCTGATGCCGTCACTAAACACATTCCTTAAATTGTAGCCATTTGTTGAGTGTTTTTTTTTTGGTGTCTAACCCGCATATATATCACCATTGCCCTTGATTTTCTTGACTGTGTATCTCTTAAATATCAACATATACACGTGTGATTTAGTTTATGAAGATTTTTCAATGTCGAGAACCCCGATCAGAGAGTAAAAATGGCGTAAGGTTCACAACGGTGTAAAATTAAAATGGGATATATCGGGCTAGGATTCGAGTTACAGGAACAAGGGCCAAACCAACCACCCAAGAATGGAATCATCGAGCGAAAACACTTGACAACCTCCTAGAAGCAGCTTTTCTTGCCACCAGACCTTTCGCTATCAATTAGGAATCTGATGCCGTCACTAAACACATTCCTTAAATTGTAGCCATTTGTTGAGTGTTTTTTTTTTGTGTCTAATCCGCATATATATCACCATTGCCCTTGATTTTCTTGACTGTGTATCTCTTAAATATCAACATATACACGTGTGATTTAGTTTATGAAGATTTTTCAATGTCGAGAACCCCGATCAGAGAGTAAAAATGGCGTAAGGTTCACAATGGTGTAAAATTAAAATGGGATATATCGGGCTAGGATTCGAGTTACAGGAACAAGGGCCAAACCAACCACCCAAGAATGGAATCGTCGAGCGAAAACACTTGACAACATCCTAGAAGCAGCTTTTCTTGCCACCAGACCTTTCGCTATCAATTAGGAATCTGATGCTGTCACTAAACACATTCCTTAAATTGTAGCCATTTGTTGAGTGTTTTTTTTTTGTGTCTAATCCGCATATATATCACCATTGCCCTTGATTTTCTTGACTGTATATCTCTTAAATATCAACATATACACGTGTGATTTAGTTTACGAAGATTTTTCAATTCCGAGAACCTCGATCAGAGAGTAAAAAAGGCGTAAGGTTCACAATGGTGTAAAATTAAAATGTGATATACCGGGCTAGGATTTGAGTTACAGGAACAAGGGCCAAACCAACCACCCAAGAATGGAATCGTCGCGCGAAAACACTTGACAACCTCCTAGAAGCAGCTTTTCTTACCACCTGACCTTTCTCCATCAATTAGGAATCTGATGTCGTCACTAAACACATTCCTTAAATTTTAGCCATTTGTTGACTGTTTTTTTTGGTGTCTAATCCGCATATATATCACCATTGCCCTTGATTTTCTTGACTGTATATCTCTTAAATATTAACATATACACGTGTGATTTAGTTTACGAAGATTTTTCAATGCCGAGAACCTCGATCAGAGAGTAAAAAAGGCGTAAGGTTCACAATGGTGTAAAATTAAAATGGGATATGCCGGGCTAGGATTCGAGTTACAGGAACAAGGGCCAAACGAACCACCTAAGAATGGAATTGTCGAGCGAAAACACTTGACAACCTCCAAGAAACAGCTTTTCTTGCCACCAGACCTTTCTCCATCAATTAGGAATCTGATGCCGTCGCTAAACACATTCCTTAAATTGTATCCATTTGTTGAGTGTTTTTTTTTGTGTCTAATCCGCATATATATCACCATTGCCCTTGATTTTCTTGACTGTATATCTCTTAAATATTGTCACACCCCCAAAATCCACCCTGCGGAGTATCACCGCTTGGAGGCATGACGTGACCAGGATCGAGCCACCAATCATATTGAACAACGTAAATAAGTAAGTAGAACCAACCACAATACAATTGGTGACCATAAGACAGTAACCAACTTTAGGTTAACAGCGGAAGCATAAAACGTAAGTCCAAAACATAAGTTTGTAGTTCAAAAGTTTGAAGACCCAAAACATAAGTTTCATAAGTTATAAAGTTCAATTATTAAGTACGGGACATAACAATCCGCATCCCACAACGACTTCTTCCTTGTGCAAGCTCCATATGCATTTAACGACCTGTAAGGCATGAAACACCGAGTCAACAACAAAGTTGAGTGAGTTCACGGTTGGTTGTTTAGTTTTAAGTTGTTTCTGAAAACGTGGTTTGACTTTCGTTGGCTTATTTGCCGTGGGGGTTACCCCATAGTTGAAAGTACGTTTAACCAGCTCCTTTTCTTACCCAAACCATATCCATAATCAGTGGGGGCTTCCCCATGTGAACCATTATACCGTTAAGATATCGACAACTGACAAACAATAGTTGTGCCCTACATCAGTGTCTATCATCACTGACAGTTTGCCATAGTCCGTTAGTACACGCCCGTCCGAACGGCATGGTGTGAGGTTTGTTAAACCTAATAGCGCTATTAATTAATGACCCGCTCGCCATTGGCCTCGGCGATTAAGTCGATATAAAATGAGGGACTTCATGATAGAGTTTCGTCTAGTAAGTTTTAAGGTTGTTGTCCTACCCAAGGAGGACGAACGTACGTATTCTACCCAAGGAGAATACGCAGGATTAATATTGGCATCCTACCTATGGAGGATGGTCGTACATATCCTACCCAAGGAGGATATGTAGGTTTTGTTTTAATTCTTTAACCCATTCCCAAACCACCGGGAATCCAATGCCTTAGAAAGTGTGTGAACTCACCTTGGTTTGCTTGGTTAGATTAGTTACTCAAATAAACAGGAATCAAGCACGTCCTAATAAGGTACGGATAACAATCAGTTTCTCATGCATAACACGCATCCTACGTATGGTTTATTTACTCATTATTTCTATCGCATACCACACGATTCAACTGTCAAGTTATAATGTTAAGTTACATTATTTTACCCTAAAATAATATAACTATCTCACAAAATAAACAAGTATTCACACAAGTGTCCTAGTATAAAATACATATTCTAAATATATATTTAACCATTTTATTTATAAAATCAACCTCCGGCACTTTGTCTTTATGTAAATAAAAATCATGGCGAAGTTTATTTTCAAAACTAGGTTAAAAATATAATTGTAACACTTGCTAGAAAAATATTTTCTAAGTGTTGGATTTTTAGAAAAATTTCGCCAGAGTTTTCTTTGTAAATGGAGGTGTCCATGCTTACTAGCATATCATTTTCTTTTCAAAAATTCATTCAAACAATTTTCAATCAACAACATACAATCTCTACTTACCGAACTTTGCCAAAAACAAGCATAAACTATAAACTCATGAACTTGAATATTTGTAAAAATATGTAGTAACTTACTAGCATTCTTAGTAAGTCTTGTTATTTCTTAAAATGTGATTAGTTCTTTAAAAACTTTATTTTTAAAGAATTTATGCGTTTACAACTTCCAATCATATTTCTGAAAATATTTCTTTGTGAACTTTTCTTATTACACAAGTGTTTCTACACTTGTTTATCCACCAAAATTATGATTAGTTTATGTAAGATCCAAGTTTTTATAAAACTCATATTTTTAACTTGGTTCTCTTGAAGATCCACTCATGGATCCTTAGATCTACATGTTTGTCATCCTACTTTGATCTTTATTTTTCAAGAAAACATAGTGTTCTTTCAAGTTCATGACCTTTATGTGGATGATCCATCATCCTACAACAATCCTACTTTCTCATCTTGCTAGATCATGTTTTTAATCATGATCTAGCAAGACCATATGATGATCCATATCATTTCTACCAGCAAACAATGATCAACATGCATAACAACTTGTGTTTATCATGATTTCTCCATCTAACAAGTTTATGTTTATGTCTTCTTCCTAAGATTCATTAGGGTTCTTAACATTTTGATCAAGATACATCATTAACCACCTAAACAAGATGAAAAATGCAAAGATCTAAGTTCTTACCACTAGCTCAAGGCTAGGGGAGTTCAAGTGAAGAAATGTGGTGGATAAAAGGAGATGAGAGAGGCCCTTGAGCTTCCGAACACACCGAGCTTGTTTGTATGATCACTAACACCTTTGGATCACTAGAGATTGCATGAAAGAAACTTGATGATGGTGATGGTGGGTGTGGGTAGTTTCGGCCGAACAAGAGGAGAGGAGGAAGAGAGAGTTGTTGTTTGAGTTGTGAGGATAAGAATTCCTATAATCCCAAGTGCCTTTTTATAAACCATTCTTACCCCTTTAACCTTTGTGCAATATGCTTCTAAATCCCCAACATAATCACATTAAAATATTGAACAAATCCATGGGTGGGGACACCCATGGTAACCGTCTCCAAGGGGGGGGGGGGTATAGGGTTGGGTTTCAATGTTTAGTTACTAATTTAGTTAGGAATCAAGTGTTTAGTTAGCGCATTATGGTGTGTTATGAAATATATAGTGTGTTAGGGTGTTCGGGGACCCTAACTTGCTTAGAAAAATAAAAACAATGTGCTTGACAATATTTTTGTGTTCCGGGTAATGTCCGGTTGTTCGGTTTAATGATGTTCCGTTAAAGTGCTTAATTAATCCGTAAAGTGTCCTATATATATATATATATATATATATATATATTTGTAAAATTTTAATTCTCAACACTCAGGAAAGCATACCGGACTATTTAGTAACTTTTCTGTACACTACTAGTATGTTAACAAGCACATGTAAGTATAACACAGTGATCAGAAAGCAGTTAAGTGATTCGGCACAATCATCAAGCAATTTTAATTATCATTAATAAATTGTACGGATACATGGAATTATGAGGGTTGTCACATTCTCCCCCTGTTAAGAAAATTTTGTCCCGAAATTTGGCACGTGGTTACTGAGGAAGCTAGTTATGTTGCGTTGGTTTCCTGGTTTTCCTGGGGTGTCACATCATCCCCCCGTTGGTTTGGAATTTCGTCCCGAAATTCTGCAGTAGCTTCTGCCTCAATAGTCGTTGCACTTTTCTTAAATAACTGGGGATACTTGAGTTTCATTTGGTCTTCTCGTTCCCAGGTATACTCTGGGCCACGACGGGAATCCCAACGAACTCGAACAAGAGGTATCCTGGTACGCTTGAGAATCTTAACATCTCGATCAGTAATTTCTACTGGTTCATCGACGAATCGCAGTTGGTCGTCGATAGTGAACTCCTTTAAGGGAACTATGAGGGTCTCATCTGACAGGCACTTTTTCAGATTCGACACGTGGAATACGTTGTGAACTCCGCTGAGTTCTTCAGGTAGATTCAACTTGTAGGCGACTTAGCCAATTTTCTCAATGATTTCGAACGGTCTGACATAACGTGGATTGAGTTTTCCTCTTTTGCCAAAATGAACTACACCTTTCCAAGGTGAGACTTTGAGTACCACTCGATCCCCAACCTGGAACTCGAGTGGTTTCCTGCACTTATCAGCATAGCTTTTCTGACGGTCACGAGCTGCCGCCATTCGTTGTCGTATCTGAGCAATCCTTTCGGTTGTAACTACTACAAGTTCTGGGCCTGTGATCGGCATTTCCGTCCGTACAATGCCTCAAACGGAGCGGCCTGGATGCTGATGTGGTAACTGTTATACAAAAACTCCACTAACGGGAGGTGTTTTTCCCAGCTATTACCGATGTCGATCACACATGCCCTAAGCATGTCTTCAAGGGTTTGGATGGTGCGTTCAGATTGCCCATCCGTCTGTGGATGATATGCCGTGCTCATGTCTAATCGAGAACCAAAGGACTTGTGCATAGCTTGCCACAATTCGGATGTAAAACGTGACTCTCGATCAGAGATGATGGAGGTTGGCACTCTGTACCTTGATACTACTTCCTTTAGGTAGATGTTTGCTAGGGTAGAAAACTTATCCGTTTCCTTGATAGCCAGAAAATGTGCAGACTTGGTCAGTCGATCCACGATCACCCAAATGGTATCATTTCCGCGTTGAGATCTAGGCAGGCCAGTAACGAAATCCATGGAAATTTGCTCCCATTTCCACTTCGGGATCTCTGGTTGTTGAAGTAGGCCTGATGGTTTCTGATATTCGGTCTTGACTCTCACACAAGTCAAACATTTGCTAACGTAGGTTGCTATGTGGGCTTTCATGCTGGGCCACCAGTATGTAGTTTTGAGATCATGGTACATCTTATCCGAACCAGGATGTACTGAGTAACGAGACTTGTGTGCTTCATCCATCACAAGCTCGCGTAAGTTTCCATAAAGTGGAACCCAGATGTGTCCGTTAATATAGTAGGCGCCGTCTTCCTTTTGTTCTAACCGCTGCCTCGACCCTCACAGGGACTCAGCCCTGATGTTTTCTGCTTTTAATGCTTCAACCTGAGCATCACGAATTTGAGCGGGAAGGTTAGAGTGAATGGTAAGCTGTAACGCACGTACACGCTTAGGTATAGTATCCTTTCAACTAAGGGCGTCGGCCACAACATTGACCTTGCCCGGATGGTACTTGATCGCACATTCGTAATCGTTCAAGAGTTCGACCCATCGGCGTTGTCGCATGTTTAATTCCTTTTGCTTGAAGATATGCTCGAGACTCCTGTGATCGGTGTAAATAGTGCACTTGGTACCGTACAGGTAATGTCTCCATATCTTAAGCACGAAAACAACTGCTCCCAGTTCCAGGTCGTGCGTAGTGTAGTTCCTTTGGTGAACTTTAAGTTGGCGCAATTCGTAGGCAATGATCTTGTCATGTTGCATCAACACGCAACCAAGTCCTTGGATGGAAGCGTCGCAATAAACCACAAAATCATTTGTGCCTTCAGGCAATGAGAGGATAGGCGCGCTACAAAGTCTATCTTTTAAGTGCTTGAATGCGGACTCCTGTGCATCACCCCAACGATAGGTGACACCCTTCTGAGTCAGTGAAGTGAGAGGTTGCGCAATCTTTGAGAAATCCTTGATAAACCTTCTGTAATATCCTACCAAACCCAAGAATTGGCGGATTTCTGTTGGTGTGCGGGGTGCAGGCCAGTTCTTGATCGAGTCAACCTTGGATGGATCCACATGAATCCCATCCTTGTTTACCACGTGGCCTAGAAAGTGGACTTCGCGAAGCCAGAAGTCACATTTCGAAAATTTAGCATACAGTTGCTCTGCTCGAAGAAGTTCCAGCATAAGGCGTAGATGCTGCTCGTGTTCCTCCTGACTCTTAGAATAGATCAGGATGTCGTCGATGAAAACAATGACGAACTTATCCATGTAAGGTTTGCATACTCGGTTCATGAGATCCATTAAGACCCCTGGTGCATTCGTTAATCCGAAAGGCATAACCAGAAACTCGTAATGGCCGTAACGAGTTCTGAATGCTGTTTTGGAGACGTCCTCATCTCGGACTCTCAGTTGGTGGTAACCCGACCTTAGGTCAATCTTGGAGTAGAAACTCGACCTTTGCAACTGGTCGAATAAGTCATCAATGCGTGGAAGAGGATAACGATTCTTCACGGTCACCTAGTTAAGTTCGTGATAGTCAATACACATTCTGAAAGTACCGTCTTTCTTCTTCACAAACAAGACTGGAGCTCCCCAGGGCAAAGAGCTAGGACGTATAAAACCCTTTTCCAATAGTTCTTGTAATTGCGTGGACAGTTCTTCTAGTTCTGATGGAGCTAGACGATAAGGTGCTCGAGCTATGGGCGCTGCTCCAGGAGCTAGCTCGATTTGAAACTCAACTTGATGATGGGGCGGAAGACCAAGCAATTCCTCAGGAAATACCTCGGGAAAGTCACGTACAATAGGAATGTCTTCAATACTCTTCTCTTCCTTTGATGTGTCAGTAACGAGTGCTAGAATGGCAGTGTGGCCCTTTCGCAAACACTTCTGGGCCTTAAGGAAAGAGATAATGCCTACGACAGCACCACTCTTTTCGCCATAAATCATGAGAGGTTCTTCACCAAAACGAGGAATGCGGACGATTTTCTCCTTACAAACAATCTCCGCTTGATGATGAGACAGCCAATCCATCCCAATAACGACATCGAAACTACCAAGTGTGATAGGAATAAGATCGATAGAGAAAGTCTGACCAGCTAAGACGAGGTTACAACCTTTAACTACGTGTGTGGCTTCAAGACTTTTACCGTTTGCTAGTTGTACCTTGTGTTTGGTGTTCAAAAGTGTTGGAGTGCACTTAAGCATTTGGCTAGCTTTTAAGGACACATAACTAGTATCAGCATCCGAATCAAATAAAACAGTAACAAAGAAGTCGTCCAGAAGAAACTTACCCATCACAACGTTGGGATCGTTCCTTGCATCACCCTGACCTAGCACGAAAACACGTCCCCTGGCACCATTTCCATTATTGTTACCCCCGTTATTGCCTCCATTGTCGCCTCCATTGTTGTTCCCGTTTCCTTGGTTGTTGTTGTTCTGGTTCAGCTGAGGACAGTTCCTCTTAAAGTGGCATTCAGCGCCACACTGAAAGCATCCTTTATTGCCCTGATGTTGCTGTTGGTGGTGGTTCTGTGGAGCTTGTTGTTGTTGTTGGCGATTCTGATTTGCTGGTCGTGCGCTCCTGCAATCCTTTGCTTCATGACCAAACTTGTTACATCTCAGACAACAACCCTTGTTACGCTGCCCGCTATGATGCTTGTGGCACCGGTTGCACTTGGGGTGGTTCCCTCGGTATCCACCCTGTCCTTGACTAACGGAAGATTACTGACCAGGACTCTGGTAGTCATCAGTCTTTCACTGCTGAAACTGAACTGAAGTAGAACCCTTACTGGAATTCCCATCCCATTTTCGCTTGTTATCATTGGGAGCGTCAGTAGTAGTAGCACTAATACGCTTGGGTAGTTTGTTCTGTTCAACTGCTTGATCGGTGAGACAATGGGCCAACTTAATGATTTGCTGAATGGTACCCAGGTTAGCTGAAGTCACGTGACTCTGAATCTCTGGTACAAGACCCTTGAGGTACAACTCAATACGTTTGATGGGAGGGTCTACCATAGTAGGACACAAGATGGCCAGTTCGTTTGACCTCTTCGTATACGCCTCAATTTCAGACCCCGTCATCTTCAAATTGTAAAATTCCACCTCCAGCTTGTGGATGTCGTCACGACTACAGTACTCTTCTTTGATCAGTTCTTTGAAACCGTTCCATGGGGTGGCATTAGCAACCGCCAGCCCTAGTAGTTGAACCTGTGCTTTCCACCAGGTTAACGCAGCACCTTCGAGTGTTCCAGTAGCATACTTCACCCTACGATCTTCAGGGCATTCACACATCTCAAAAACAGACTCCAGCTTCTCGAACCAGTGAAGAAGGCCTACAGCTCCTTCAGTGCCACTGAAAGTACTAGGTCGGCAATCCATGAATGTTTTGAACGTGCACACCAGAGGCTGAGCATGTTGACCTGTTACGCGAGAATAAAAGACAAGGTTATGCACGAGGCTTGGTTTGCGATGGTAGGATCTAAACGTCCTAAGATGGGTTGGTACGGCAGGTCATACCTCCTGCAGGGATAGATGCGAGTGCCTCGGCAACTCGTTCATTGATCAAAGCCGTCAACTGGGCCTGAGTTAGGTTGATACATCCTCCGCGTCCGTTCATGATCTTCACAACGAAGCAACGTAAGTGAGAAAAGTGTGGCGAAAGTGCGTAAGCGTGGAGTGACAGAAGAGAGCAAACACACAGGGTTTCAAGCAATAGTTGTTACGCTAACTAAGCATACCATGATCAAATGTGCTGCTTACACTAGCAGGTAGGCAATACAAACATAAACCATATTACCTATAGTGTTGAGTCTTGCACGTGGAGTGAAGCGTCGTTGTGGATCGTTGAGCACTGTACAGGTTATAGTCTGGTTTTGTCAAAAAGCTTTTCCCCTTTTTAAAAGCAAGTTAACTATAACCAATGGCTCTGATACCAATCTGTCACACCCCCAAAATCCACCCTGCGGAGTATCACCGCTTGGAGGCGTGATGTGACCAGGATCGAGCCACCAATCATATTGAACAACGTAAATAAGTAAGTAGAACAAACCACAATACAATTGGTGACCATAAGACAGTAACCAACTTTAGGTTAACAACGGAAGCATAAAACGTAAGTCCAAAACATAAGTTTGTAGTTCAAAAGTTTAAAGACCAAAAACACAAGTTTCATAAGTTTATAAAGTTCAATTATTAAGTACGGGACATAACAGTCCGCATCCCACAACGACTTCTTCCTCGTGCAAGCTCCATATGCATTTAACGACCTGTAAGGCATGTAACAACGAGTCAACAACAAAGTTGAGTGAGTTCACGGTTGGTTGTTTAGTTTTAAGTTGTTTCTGAAAACGTGGTTTGACTTTCGTTGGCTTATTTGTCGTGGGGGTTACCCCATAGTTGAAAGTATGTTTAACCAATTCGTTTTATTACCCAAACCATATCCATAATCAGTGGGGGCTTCCCCATGTGAACCACTAGACCGTTAAGATATCGACAACTGACGAACAATAGTTGTGCCCTACATCAGTGTCTATTATCACTGACAGTTTGCCATAGTCCATTAGCACACGCCCGTCCGAACGGCACGGTGTGAGGTTTGTTAAACCTAATAGCGCTATTAACTAATGACCCGCTCGCCATTGGCCTCGGCGATTAAGTCGATATAAAATGAGGGACTTCATGATAGAGTTTTGTCTAGTAAGTTTTAAGGTTGTTGTCCTACCCAAGGAGGACGAATGTACGTATTCTACCCAAGGAGAATACGCAGGATTAATATTGGCATCCTACCTATGGAAGATGGCCGTACATATCCTACCCAAGGAGGATATGTAGGTTTCGTTTTAATTCTTTAACCCATTCCCAAACCACCGGGAATCCCATGCCTTAGAAAGTGTGTGAACTCACCTTGGTTTGCTCGGTTAGATTAGTTACTCAAATAAACAGGAAACAAGCACGTCCTAATAAGGTACGGATAACAATCAGTTTCTCTTGCATAACACGCATCCTACGTACGGTTTATTTACTCATTATTTCTATCGCATACCACACGATTCAACTGTCAAGTTATAATGTTAAGTTACATTATTTTACCCTAAAATAATATAACTATCTCACAAAATAAACAAGTATTCACACAAGTGTCCTAGTATAAAATATATATTCTAAATATATATTTAACTATTTTATTTATAAAATCAACCTCCGGCACTTTGTATTTTTGTAAATAAAAATCATGGCGAAGTTTATTTTGAAAACAAGGTTAAAATATAATTGTAACACTTGCTAGAAAAATATTTTCTAAGTGTTGGATTTTTAGAAAAATTTCGCCAGAGTTTCCTTTGTAAATGGAGGTGTCCATGCTTACTAGCATATCATTTTCTTTTCAAAAATTCATTCAAACAATTCTCAATCAACAACATACAATCTCTACTTACCGAACTTTGCCAAAAACAAGCATAAACTATAAACTCATGAACTTGAATATTTGTAAAAATATGTAGTAACTTACTAGCATTTTTAGTAAGTCGTGTTATTTCTTAAAATGTGATTAGTTCTTTAAAAACTTTATTTTTAAAGAATTTATGCGTTTACAAATTCCGATCATATTTCTGAAAATATTTCTTTGTGAACTTTTCTTATTACACAAGTGTTTCTACACTTGTTTATCCACCAAAAATATGATTAGTTTATGTAAGATCCAAGTTTTTATAAAACTCATATTTTTAACTTGGTTCTCTTGAAGATCCACTCATGGATCCTTAGATCTACATGTTTGTCATCCTACTTTGATGTTTATTTTTCAAGAAAACATAGTGTTCTTTCAAGTTCATGACCTTTATGTGGATGATCCATCATCCTACAACAATCCTACTTTCTCATCTTGCTAGATCATGTTTTTAATCATGATCCAGCAAGACCATATGATGATCCATATCATTTCTACCAGCAAACAATGATCAACATGCATAACAACTTGTATTTATCATGATTTCTCCATCTAACAAGTTTATGTTTATGTCTTCTTCCTAAGATTCATTAGGGTTCTTAACATTTTGATCAAGATACATCATTAACCACCTAAACAAGATGAAAAATGCAAAGATCTAAGTTCTTACCACTAGCTCAAGGCTAGGGGAGTTCAAGTGAAGAAATGTGGTGGATAAAAGGAGATGAGAGAGGTCCTTGAGCTTCCGAACACACCGAGCTTGTTTGTATGATCACTAACACCTTTATATCACTAGAGATTGTATGAAAGAAACTTGATGATGGTGATGGTGGGTGTGGGTGGTTTCGGACGAACAAGAGGAGAGGAGGAAGAGAAAGTTGTTGTTTGAGTTGTGAGGATAAGAATTCCTATAATCCCAAGTACCTTTTTATAAACCATTCTTACCCCTTTAACCTTTGTGCAATATGCTTCTAAATCCCCAACATAATCAGATTAAAATATTGAACAAATCCATGGGTGGGGACACCCATGGTAACCGTCTCCAATGGGGGGGGGTATAGGGTTGGGATTCAATGTTTAGTTACTAATTTAGTTAGGAATCAAGTGTTTAGTTAGCGGATTATGGTGTGTTATGAAATATATAGTGTGTTAGGGTGTTCGGGGACCCTAACTAGCTAAGAAAAATCAAAACAATGTGTTTGACAATATTTTTGTGTTCCGGGTAATGTCCGGTTGTTCGGTTTGATGCTGTTCCATTAAAGTGCTTAATTAATCCGTAAAGTGTCCTATATATATATTTTTGTAACATTTTAATTCTCAACACTCAGGAAAGCATACCGGACTATTTAGTAACTTTTCTGTACACTACTAGTATGTTAACAAGCACATGTAAGTATAACACAGTGATCAGAAAGCTGTTAAGTGATTCAGCACAGTCATCAATCAATTTAATTATCATTAATAAATTGTACGGATACATGAAATTATGAGGGTTGTCACAAATATCAACATATACACGTGTGATTTAGTTTACGAAGATTTTTCAATGCCGAGAACCTCGATCAGAGAGTAAAAAAGGCGTAAGGTTCACAATGGTGTAAATTTAAAATGGGATATACCGGGCTAGGATTTGAGTTACAGGAACAAGGGCCAAACCAACCACCCAAGAATGGAATCGTCAAGCGAAAACACTTGACAACTTCCTAGAAGCAGCTTTTCTTGCCACCAGACCTTTCTCTATCAATTAGGAATCTGATGCCGTCACTAAACACATTCCTTAAATTGTAGCCATTTGTTGAGTGTTTTTTTTTGTGTCTAATCCGCATATATATCACCATTGCCCTTGATTTTCTTGACTGTATATCTCTTAAATATCAACATATTCACGTGTGATTTAGTTTACGAAGATTTTTCAATGCCGAGAACCTCGATCAGAGAGTAAAAAAGGCGTAAGGTTCACAATGCTGAAAAATTAAAATGGGATATACCGGGCTAGGATTCGAGTTACAGGAACAAGGGCCAAACCAACCACCCAATAATGGAATCGTTGAGCGAAAACACTTGACAACCTCCTAGAAGCAGCTTTTCTTACCACCAGACCTTTCTCCATCAATTAGGAATCTGATGCCGTCACTAAACACATTCCTTAAATTGTAGTCATTTGTTGAGTATTTTTTTTGGTGTCTAATCCGCATATATATATATCCATTACCCTTTATTTTCTTGACTGTATATCTCTTAAATATCAACATATACACGTGTGATTTAGTTTACGAAGATTTTTCAATGCTGAGAACCTCGATCAGAGAGTAAAAAAGGAGTAAGGTTCACAATGGTGTAAAATTAATATGGGATATACCTGGCTTGGATTCGAGTTACAGGAACAAGGGACAAACCAACCACCTAAGAATGGAATCGTCGAGCAAAAACACTTGACAACCTCCTAGAAGCAGCTTTTCTTGCCACCAGACATTTCTCCATCAATTAGGAATCTGATACCATCACTAAACACATTCCTTAAATTGTACCCATTTGTTGAGTGTTTTTTTTTTGGTGTCTAATCCGCATATATATCACCATTGCCCTTGATTTTCTTGACTGTATATCTCTTAAATATCAACATATACACGTGTGATTTAGTTTACAATGATTTTTCAATGCCGAGAACCTCGATCAGAGAGTAAAAAAGGCGTAAGGTTCACAATGGTGTAAAATTGAAATGGGATATACCGGCTAGGATTCGAGTTACAGGAACAAGTGCCAAACCAACCACCCAAGAACGGAATCGTCGAGCGAAAACACTTGACGACCTCCTAGAAGCAGCTTTTCTTACCATAAGACCTTTCTCCATCAATTAGGAATCTGATGCCGTCACTAAACATATTCCTTAAATTGTAGCCATTTGTTGAGTTTTTTTTTTGTGTCTAATACGCATATATATCACCATTGCCCTTGATTTTCTTGACTGTATATCTCCTAAATATCAACATATACCCGTGTGATTTAGTTTACAAAGATTTTTCAATCCCGAGAACCTCGATCAGAGAGTAAAAAAGGAGTAAGGTTCACAATGCTGTAAAATTAAAATGGAATATACCGTGCTAGGATTCGAGTTACAGGAACAAGGGCCATACCAACCGCCCAAGAATGGATTCGTCGAGCGAAAACACTTGACAACCTCCTAGAAGCAGCTTTTTTTTGCCACCAGACCTTTCTCCATCAATTAGGAATCTGATGCCGTCACTAAACACATTCCTTAAATTGTAGCCATTTGTTGAGTCTTTTTTTTGGTGTCTAATCGCATATATATAACCATTGCCCTTGATTGTCCTGACTATATATCTCTTAAATATCAACATATACACGTGTGATTTAGTTTACGAAGATTTTTCAATGCCAAGAACATCGATCAGAGAGTAAAAAAGGCGTATGGTTCACAATGGTGTAAAATTAAAATGGGATATACCGGGCTAGGATTCGAGTTACAGAAACATGGGCCAAACCAACCACCCAAGAATGGAAACGTCGAGCAAAAACACTTGACAAACTCCTAGAAGCAGCTTTTCTTACCACCAGACCTTTCTCCATCAATTAGGAATCTGATGCCGTCACTAAACACATTCCTTAAATTGTAGCCATTTGTTGACTGTTTTTTTTGGTGTTCAATCCGCATATATATCACCATTGCTCTTGATTTTCATGACTGTATATCTCTTAAATATCAACATATACACGTGTGATTTAGTTTATGAAGATTTTTCAATGCCGAGAACCTCGATCAGAGAGTAAAAAAGGCGAAAGGTTTACAATGGTGTAAAATTAAAATGGGATATACCTGGCTTGGATTCGAGTTACAGGACCAAGGGCTAAACCAACCACCCAAGAATGGAATCGTCGAGCGAAAACACTTGACAACCTCCTAGAAGCAACTTTTCTTGCCACCAGACCTTTCTCCATCAATTAGGAATCTGATGTCATCACTAAACACATTCCTTAAATTGTAGCCATTTGTTGAGTGTTTTTTTTTGTGTCTAATCCGCATATATATCACCATTGCTGTTGATTTTCTTGACTGTATATCTTTTAAATGTCAACATATACACGTGTGATTTAGTTTACAAAGATTTTTCAATGCCGAGAACCTCTATCAGAGAGTAAAAAAGGCGTAAGGTTCACAATGGTGTAAAATTAGAATGGGATATACCGGGCTAGGATTCGAGTTACAGGAACAAGGGCCAAAACAACCACCCAAGAATGGAAACGTCAAGCGAAAACACTTGACACCAGACGTTTCTTCATCAATTAGGAATCTGATGCCGTCACTAAACACATTCCTTAAATTGTAGTCATTTGTTGAGTGTTTTTTTTTTGTGTCTAATCCGCATATATATCACCATTGCCCTTGATTTTCTTGACTGTATATCTCTTAAATGTCAACATATACACGTGTGATTTAGTTTACGAAGATTTTTCAATGCCGAGAACCTCTATCAGAGAGTAAAAAAGGCGTAAGGTTCACCATGGTGTAGAACTAAAATGGGATATACCGGGCTAGGATTCGAGTTACAGGAACAAGGGCCAAACCAACCACCCAAAATTGGAATCGTCGAGCCAAAACACTAGACAATCTCCTAGAACAACTTTTCTTCCCACCAGACCTTTCTCCATCAATTAGGAATCTGATGCCGTCACTAAACACATTCCTTAAATTGTAGCCATTTGTTGACTGTTTTTTTTGGTGTCCAATCCGCATATATATCACCATTGCCCTTGATTTTCATGACTGTATATCTCTTAAATATCAACATATACACGTGTGATTTAGTTTATGAAGATTTTTCAATGCCGAGAACCTCGATTAGAGAGTAAAAAAGGCGAAAGGTTTACAATGGTGTAAAATTAAAATGGGATATACCTGGCTTGGATTCGAGTTACAGGACCAAGGGCCAAACCAACCACCCAAGAATGGAATCGTCGAGCGAAAACACTTGACAACCTCCTAGAAGCAACTTTTCTTGCCACCAGACCTTTCTCCATCAATTAGGAATCTGATGTCATCACTAAACACATTCCTTAAATTGTAGCCATTTGTTGAGTGTTTTTTTTTTGGTGTCTAATCCGCATATATATCACCATTGCTGTTGATTTTCTTGACTGTATATCTTTTAAATGTCAACATATACACGTGTGATTTAGTTTACAAAGATTTTTCAATGCCGAGAACCTCTATCAGAGAGTAAAAAAGGCGTAAGGTTCACAATGGTGTAAAATTAGAATGGGATATACCGGGCTAGGATTCGAGTTACAGGAACAAGGGCCAAAACAACCACCCAAGAATGGAAACGTCAAGCGAAAACACTTGACACCAGACGTTTCTTCATCAATTAGGAATCTGATGCTGTCACTAAACACATTCCTTAAATTGTAGTCATTTGTTGAGTGTTTTTTTTTTGTCTAATCCGCATATATATCACCATTGCCCTTGATTTTCTTGACTGTATATCTCTTAAATGTCAACATATACACGTGTGATTTAGTTTACGAAGATTTTTCAATGCCGAGAACCTCTATCAGAGAGTAAAAAAGGCGTAAGGTTCACCATGGTGTAGAACTAAAATGGGATATACCGGGCTAGGATTCGAGTTACAGGAACAAGGGCCAAACCAACCACCCAAAATTGGAATCGTCGAGCCAAAACACTAGACAATCTCCTAGAACAACTTTTCTTCCCACCAGACCTTTCTTCATCAATTAGGAATCTGATGCCGTCACTAAACACATTCCTTAAATTGTAGCCATTTGTTGAGTGTTTTTTTTGGTGTCTAATCCGCGTATATATCACCATTGCCTTGATTTTCTTGACTGTATATCTATTAAATATTAACAGATACACGTGTGATTTAGTTTACGAAGATTTTTCAATGCCGAGAACCTCGATCAGAGAGTAAAAAAGGCGTAAAGGTCACAATGGTATAAAATTAAAATGGCATATACCGGGCTAGGATTCGAGTTACAGGAACAAGGGCCAAACCAACCACCCAAGAATGGAATCGTCGTGCGAAAACAATTGACAACCTATTAGAAGCAGCTTTTCTTACCACCAGACCTTTCTCCATCAATTAGGAATCTGATGCCGTCACTAAACACATACCTTAAACTGTAGCCATTTGTTGTGTGTTTTTTTTTGGTGTCTAATCCGCATATATATCACCATTTCCCTTGATTGTCTTAACTGTATATCTCTTAAATGTCAACATATACACGTGTGATTTAGTTTACGAAGATTTTTAAATGCCGAGAACCTCTATCAGAGAGTAAAAAAGGCGTAAGGTTCACAATGGTGTAAAATTAAAATGGGATATACCGTGCTAGGATTCGAGTTACAGGAACAAGGGCCAAACCAACCGCCCAAGAATGGATTCGTCTAGCGAAAACACTTGACAACCTCCTAGAAGCAGCTTTTTTTGCCACTAAACCTTTCTCCATCAATTAGGAATCTGATGCCGTCACTAAACACATTCCTTAAATTGTAGCCATTTGTTGAGTGTTTTTTTTGGTGTCTAATCCGCATATATATAACCATTGCCCTTGATTTTCTTGACTGTATATGTCTTAAATATCAACATATACACGTGTGATTTAGTTTACGAAGATTTTCCAATGCCAAGAACATCGATCCGAGAGTAAAAAAGGCGTATTGTTCACAATGGTGTAAAATTAAAATGGGATATACCGGGCTAGTATTTGAGTTACAGGAACACGGGCCAAACCAAGCACCCAAGAATGGAATCGTCGAGCGAAAACACTTGACAACCTCCTAGAAGCTGCTTTTCTTACCACCAGACATTTCTCCATCAATTAGGAATCTGATGCCGTCACTAAACACATTCCTTAAATTGTCTCCATTTGTTGAGTGTGTTTTTTGGTGTCTAATCCGCATATATATCACCATTGCCATTGATTTTCTTGACTGTATATCTCTTAAATATCAACATATACACGTGTGATTTAGTTTACTAAGATTTTTCAATGCCGAGAACCTCAATCAGAGAGTAAAAAAGGCGTAAGGTTCACATTGGTGTAAAATTAAAATGGGATATACCTGGCTTGGATTCGACTTACAAGAACAAGGGCCAAACCAACCACCTAAGAATGGAATCGTCGAGCGAAAACACTTGACAACCTCCTAGAAGCAACTTTTCTTGCCACCAGACCTATCTCCATCAATTAGGAATCTGATGCCGTCACTAAACACATTCCTTAAATTGTAGCCATTTGTTGAGTGTTTTTTTTGGTGTCTAATCCGCATATATATCACCATTGCCCTAGATTTTCTTAACCGTATATCTCTTAAATGTCAACATATAAACGTGTGATTTAGTGTACGAAGATTTTTCAATGCCGAGAACCTCTATCAGAGAGTAAAAAAGGCGTAAGGTTCACAATGGTGTAAAATTAAAATGGGATATACCAGGCTAGGATTCGAGTTACAGGAACAAGGGCCAAACCAACCACCCAAGAATGGAAACGTCGAGCGAAAACACTTGACAACCTCCTAGAAGCAGCTTTTCTTGCCACCCGACGTTTCTCCATCAATTAGGAATCTAATGCCGTCACTAAACACATTCCTTAAATTGTAGTCATTTATTGAGTGTTTTTTTTTGTGTCTAATCCGCATATATATCACCATTGCCCTTGATTTTGTTGACTGTATATCTCTTAAATGTCAACATACACACATGTGATTTAGTTTATGAAGATTTTTCAATGCCAAGAACCTCTATCAGAGAGTAAAAAAGGCATAAGGTTCACCATGGTGTAAAATTAAAATGGGATATACCGGGCTAGGATTCGAGTTACAGGAACAAGGGCCAAACCAACCACCCAAGAATGGAAACGTCGAGCGAAAACACTTGACAACCTCCTAGAAGCAGCTTTTCTTGCCACCCGACGTTTCTCCATCAATTAGGAATCTGATGCCGTCACTAAACACATTCCTTAAATTGTAGTCATTTATTGAGTGTTTTTTTTTTGTGTCTAATCCGCATATACATCACCATTGCCCTTGATTTTGTTGACTGTATATCTCTTAAATGTCAACATACACACATGTGATTTAGTTTATGAAGATTTTTCAATGCCAAGAACCTCTATCAGGGAGTAAAAAAGGCATAAGGTTCACCATGGTGTAAAATTAAAATGGGATATACCGGGCTAGGATTCGAGTTACAGGAACATGGGCCAAACCAACCACCCAAGAATGGAAACGTCGAGCGAAAACACTTGACAACCTCCTAGAAGCAGCTTTTCTTGCCACCCGACGTTTCTCCATCAATTAGGAATCTGATGCCGTCACTAAACACATTCCTTAAATTGTAGTCATTTATTGAGTGTTTTTTTTGTGTGTCTAATCCGCATATATATCACCATTGCCCTTGATTTTGTTGACTGTATATCTCTTAAATGTCAACATACACACATGTGATTTAGTTTATGAATATTTTTCAATGCCAAGAACCTCTATCAGAGAGTAAAAAAGGCATAAGGTTCTCCATGGTGTAAAATTAAAATGGGATATACCGGGCTAGCATTCGAGTTACAGGAACAAGGGCCAAACCAACCACCCAAGAATGGAATCGTCGAGCGAAAACACTTGACAGCCTCCTAGAAGCAGCTTTTTTCTACCACCAGACCTTTCTCCATCAATTAGGAATCTGATGCCGTCACTATACACATTCCTTAAATTGTAGCCATATGTTGAGTGTTTTTTTGGTGTCTAATCCGCATATATATCACCATTGCCTTGATTTTCTTGACTGTATATCTCTTAAATATTAACATGTACACGTGTGATTTAGTTTACGAAGATTTTTCAATGCCGAGAACCTCGATCAGAGATTAAAAAAGGCGTAAGGGTCAAAATGGTGTAAAATTAAAATGGCATATACCGGGCTAGGATTCGAGTTACAGGAACAAGGGCCAAACCAACCACCCAAGAATGGAATCGTCGTGCGAAAACACTTGACAACCTATTAGAAGCAGCTTTTCTTGCCTCCAGACCTTTCTCCATCAATTAGGAATCTGATGCCGTGACTAAACACATTCCTTAAATTGTAGCCATTTGTTGAGTGTTTTTTTTGGTGTCTAATCCGCATATATATCACCATTGCCCTTGATTTTCTTGACTGTATATCTCTTAAATATCAACATATACACGTGTGATTTAGTTTACGAAGATTTTTCAATGCCGAGAACCTTGATCAGAGAGTAAAAAAGGCGTAAGGTTCAACATGGTGTAAAATTAAAATGGGATATACCAGGCTAGGATTCGAGTTACAGGAACAAGGGCAAAACCAACCACCCAATAATGGAATCGTCGAGCGAAAACACTTGACAACCTCCTAGAAGCAGCTTTTCTTGCCACCAGACCTTTCTCCATCAATTAGGAATCTAATACCGTCACTAAACACATTCCTTAAATTGTAGTCATTTGTTGAGTGTTTTTTTTGGTGTCTAATCCGCATATATATCACCATTGCCCTTGATTTTCTTGACTGTATATCTCTTAAATATCAACATATACACGTGTGATTTAGTTTACGAAGATTTTTCAATGCCGAGAACCACGATCATAGAATAAAAAAGGCGTGAGGTTCAAAATGGTGTATGATTAAAATGGGATATACCGGGCTAGGATTCGAGTTACAGGAAAAGGGCCAAACCAACCACCCAAGAATGGAATCGTCGAGCGAAAACACTTGACAAGCTCCTAGAAGCAGCTTTTCTTGCCACCATACCTTTCTCCATCAATTAGGAATCTGATGCCGTCACTAAACACATTCCTTAAATTGTAGCCATTTGTTGAGTGTTTTTGTTTCTGATGTCTAATCCGTATATATATAACCATTGCCCTTGATTTTCTTGACTGTATATCTCTTAAATATCAACATATACACGTGTGATTTAGTTTACGAAGATTTTTCAATGCCGAGAACCTCGATTAGAGAGTAAAAAGGCGTAAGGTTCACAATGGTGTAAGATTAAAATGGGATATACCGGGCTAGGATTCGAGTTACAGGAACAATGGCCAAACCAACCACCCAAGAATGGAATCGTCGAGCGAAAACACTTGACAACCTCCTAGAACAGCTTTTCTTGCCACCAGACCTTTCTCCATCAATTAGGAATCTGATGCCGTCACTAAACACATTCCTTAAATTGTAGCCATTTGTTGAGTTTTTTTTTTGGTGTCTTATCCGCATATATATCACCATTGCCCTTGATTTTCTTGACTGTATATCTCTTAAATATCAACATATACACGTGTGATTTAGTTTACGAAGATTTTTCAATGCCGAGAACCTCGATCAGAGAGTAAAAAAGGCGTAAGGTTCACAATGGTGTATGATTAAAACGGGATATATCGGGCAAGGATTCGAGTTACAGGAACAAGGGGCAAACCAACCACCTAAGAATGGAATCGTCGAGCGAAAACACTTGATAACCTCCTAGAAGCAGCTTTTCTTGCCACCAGACCTTTCTCCATCAATTAGGAATCTGATGCCATCACTAAACACATTCCTTAAATTGTAGCCATTTGTTGAGTGTTTTTTTGGTGTCTAATCCGCATATATATCACCATTTCCCTTGATTTTCTTGACTGTATATCTCTTAAATATCAACATATACACGTGTGATTTAGTTTACGAAGATTTTTCATTGCCGAGAACCTCGATCAGAGAGTAAAAAGGGAGTAAGGTTCACCATGGTGTAAAATTAAAATGGGATATACCAGGCTAGGATTCGAGTTACAGGAACAAGGGCCAAACCAACCACCCAAGAATGGAATCGTCGAGCGAAAACACTTGACAACCTCCTAGAAGCAGCTTTTCTTGCCACCAGACCTTACTCCATCAATTAGGAATCTGATGCCGTCACTAAACACATTCCTTAAATTGTAGCCATTTGTTGAGTGTTTTTTTTGGTGTCAAATCCGCATATATATCACCATTGCCCTTGATTTTCTTGACTGTATATCTCTTAAATATCAACATATACACGTGTGATTTAGTTACGAAGATTTTTCAATGCCGAGAACCACGATCAGAGAGTAAAAAAGGCGTAAGGTTCAAAATGGTGTATGAATAAAATGGGATATACCGGGCTAGGATTCGAGTTACAGGAAAAGGGCGAAACCAACCACTCAAGAATGGAATCGTCGAGCGAAAACACTTGACAAGCTCCTAGAAGCAGCTTTTCTTGCCACCATACCTTTCTCCATCAATTAGGAATCTAATGCCGTCACTAAACACATTTCTTAAATTGTAGCCATTTGTTGAGTGTTTTTGTTTCTGATGTCTAATCCGCATATATATAACCATTGCCCTTGATTTTCTTGACTGTATATCTCTTAAATATCAACATATACACGTGTGATTTAGTTTACGAAGATTTTTCAATGCCGAGAACCTCGATTAGAGAGTAAAAAAGGCGTAAGGTTCACAATGGTGTAAGATTAAAATGGGATATACCGGGCTAGGATTCGAGTTACAGGAACAATGGCCAAACCAACCACCCAAGAATGGAATCGTCGAGCGAAAACACTTGACAACCTCCTAGAACAGCTTTTCTTGCCACCAGACCTTTCTCCATCAATTAGGAATCTGATGCCGTCACTAAACGCATTCCTTAAATTGTAGCCATTTGTTGAGTTTTTTTTTTGGTGTCTTATCCGCATATATATCACCATTGCCCTTGATTTTCTGGACTGTATATCTCTTAAATATCAACATATACACGTGTGATTTAGTTTACGAAGATTTTTCAATGCCGAGAACCTCGATCAGAGAGTAAAAAAGGCGTAAGGTTCACAATGGTGTATGATTAAAACGGGATATACCGGGCAAGGATTCGAGTTACAGGAACAAGGGGCAAACCAACCACCCAAGAATGGAATCGTCGAGCGAAAACACTTGATAACCACCTAGAAGCAGGTTTTCTTGCCACCAGACCTTTCTCCATCAATTAGGAATCTGATGCCATCACTAAACACATTCCTTAAATTGTAGCCATTTGTTGAGTGTTTTTTTGGTGTCTAATCCGCATATATATCGCCATCGCCCTTGATTTTCTTGACTGTATATCTCTTAAATATCAACATATACACGTGTGATTTAGTTTACGAAGATTTTTCAATGCCGAGAACCTCGATCAGAGAGTAAAAAAGGCGTAAGGTTCACCATGGTGTAAAATTAAAATGGGATATATCAGGCTAGGATTCGAGTTACAGGAACAAGGGCCAAACCAACCACCCAAGAATGGAATCGTCGAGCGAAAACACTTGACAACCTCCTAGAAGCAGCTTTTCTTGCCACCAGACCTTTCTCCATCAATTAGGAATCTGATGCCGTCACTAAACACATTCCTTAAATTGTAGCCATTTGTTGAGTGTTTTTTTTGGTGTCAAATCCGCATATATATCACCATTGCCCTTGATTTTCTTGACTGTATATCTCTTAAATATCAACATATACACGTCTGATTTAGTTACAAAGATTTTTCAATGCCGAGAACCTCGATCAGAGAGTAAAAAAGGCGTAAGGTTCACAATGCTGTAAAATTAAAATGGGATATACCGTGCTAGGATTCGAGTTACAGGAACAAGGGCCAAACCAACCACCCAAGAATGGAATCGTCGTACGAAAACACTTGACAACCTATTAGAAGCAGCTTTTCTTGCCATCAGACCTTTCTCCATCAATTAGGAATCTGATGCCGTCACTAAACACGTTCCTTAAATTGTAGCCATTTATTTAGTGTTTTTATTCGTGTCTAATCCGTATATATATCACCATTGCCCTTGATTTTCTTGACTGTATATCTCTTAAATATCAACATATACATGTGTGATTTAGTTTACGAAGATTTTTCAATACCGAGAACCTCGATCAGAGAGTAAAAAAGGCGTAAGGGTCACAATGGTGTATGATTAAAACGGGATATACCGGGAAAGGATTCGAGTTACAGGAACAAGGGGCAAACCAACCACCCAAGAATGGAATCGTCGAGTTAAAACACTTGACAACCTCCTAGAAGCAGCTTTTCTTGCCACTAGACCTTTCTCCATCAATTAGGAATCTGATGCCGTCACTAAACACATTCCTTAAATTGTAGCCATTTGTTGAGTGTTTTTTTTTTGTCTAATCCGCATATATACCACCATTGCCCTTGATTTTCTTGACTGTATATCTCTTAAATATCAACATATACACGTGTGATTTAGTTTACGAAGATTTTTCAATGCCGAGAACCTCGATCAGAGAGTAAAAAAGGCGTAAGGTTCAAAATGGTGTATGATTAAAATGGGATAAACCGGGCTAGGATTCGAGTTACAGGAAAAGGGCCAAACCAACCACCCAAGAATGGAATCGTCGAGCGAAAACACTTGACAAGCTCCTAGAAGCAGCTTTTCTTGCCACCATACCTTTCTGCATCAATTAGGAATCTGATGCCGTCACTAAACACATTCCTTAAATTGTAGCCATTTGTTGAGTGTTTTTTTTTGGTGTCTAATCCGCATATATATCACCATTGCCGTTGATTTTCTTGACTGTATATCTCTTAAATATCAACATATACACGTGTGATTTAGTTTACAAAGATTTTTCAATGCCGAGAACCTCGATTAGAGAGTAAAAAAGGCGTAAGGTTCACAATGGTGTAAGATTAAAATGGGATATACCGGGCTAGGATTCGAGTTACAGGAACAATGGCCAAACCAACCACCCAAGATTGGAATCGTCGAGCGAAAACACTTGACAACCTCCTAGAACATCTTTTCTTGCCACCAGACCTTTCTCCATCAATTAGGAATCTGATGCCGTCACTAAACACATTCCTTAAATTGTAGCCATTTGTTGAGGTTTTTTTTTGGTGTCTAATCCGCATATATATCACCATTGCCTTTGATTTTCTTGACTGTATATCTCTTAAATATCAACATATACACGTGTGATTTAGTTTACGAAGATTTTTCAATGCCGAGAACCTCGATCAGAGAGTAAAAAAGGCGTAAGGTTCAAAATGGTGTAAGATTAAAATGGGATATACCGGGCTATGATTTGAGTTACAGTAACAAGGGCCAAACCAACCACCCAAGAATGGAATCGTCGAGCGAAAACACTTGACAACCTCCTAGAAGCAGCTTTTCTTCCCACCAGACCTTTCTCCATCAATTAGGAATCCGATGGCGTCACTAAACACATTCCTTAAAGTGTAGCCATTTGTTGAGTGTTTTTTTTTTTTTTGGTGTCTAATCCGCATATATATCACCATTGCCCTTGATTTTCTTGACTGTATATCTCTTAAATATCAACATATACACTTGTGATTTAGTTTACGAAGATTTTTCAATGCCGAGAACCTCGATCAGAGAGTAAAAATGGCGTAAGGTTCACAATGCTGTAAAATTAAAATAGGATATACCGGGCTAGGATTCGACTTACAGGAACAAGGGCCAAACCAACCACCCAAGAATGGAATCGTAGACCGAAAACACCTGACAACCTCCTAGAAACAGCTTTTCTTGCCACCAGACCTTTCTCCATCAATTAGGAATCTGATGCCATCACTAAACACATTCCTTAAATTGTAGCCTTTTGTTGAGCGTTTTTTTTTTTTTTTTGGTGTCTAATCCGCATATATATCACCATTGCCCTTGATTTTCTTGACTGTATATCTCTTAAATATCAACATATACACGTGTGATTTAGTTTACGAAGATTTTTCAATGCCGAGAACCTCGATCAGAGAGTAAAAAAGGCGTAAGGTTCACAATGCGGTAAAATTAAAATAGGATATACCGGGCTAGGATTCGACTTACAGGAACAAGGGCCAAACCAACCACCCAAGAATGGAATCGTCGAGCGAAAACACCTGACAACCTCCTAGAAACAGCTTTTCTTGCCACCAGACCTTTCTCCATCAATTAGGAATCTGATGCCATCACTAAACACATTCCTTAAATTGTAGCCATTTGTTGAGTGTTTTTTTTTGTGTCTAATCCGCATATATATCCCCATTGCCCTTGATTTTCTTGACTGTATATCTCTTAAATATCAACATATACACTTGTGATTTAGTTTACGAAGATTTTTCAATGCCGAGAACCTCGATCAGAGAGTAAAAAAGGCGTAAGGTTCACAATGCTGTAAAATTAAAATAGGATATACCGGGCTAGGATTCGACTTACAGGAACAAGGGCCAAACCAACCACCCAAGAATGGAATCGTCGAGCGAAAACACCTGACAACCTCCTAGAAACAGCTTTTCCTGCCACCAGACCTTTCTCCATCAATTAGGAATCTGATGCCATCACTAAACACATTCCTTAAATTGTAGCCATTTGTTGAGTGTTTTTTTTTTTGTGTGTCTAATCCGCATATATATCCCCATTGCCCTTGATTTTGTTGACTGTATATCTCTTAAATATCAACATATACACTTGTGATTTAGTTTACGAAGATTCTTCAATGCCGAGAACCTCGATCATAGAGTAAAAAAGGCGTAAGGTTCACAATGCTGTAAATTAAAATAGGATATACCGGGCTAGGATTCAGCTTACAGGAACAAGGGCCAAACCAACCACCCAAGAATGGAATCGTTGAGCGAAAACACCTGACAACCTACTAGAAACAGCTTTTCTTGCCACCAGACCTTTCTCCATCAATTAGGAATCTGATGCCATCACTAAACACATTCCTTAAATTGTAGCCTTTTGTTGAGTGTTTTTTTTTTGGTGTCTAATCCGCATATATATCACCATTGCCCTTGATTTTCTTGACTGTATATCTCTTTAAAATCAACATATACACGTGTGATTTAGTTTACGAAGATTTTTCAATGCCGAGAACCTCGATCACAGCGTAAAAAAGGCGTAAGGTTCACAATGGTCTAAAATTAAAATAGGATATACCGGGCTAGGATTCGAGTAACAGAAACAAGGGCCAAACCAACCACCCAAGAATGGAATCGTCGAGCGAAAACACCTGACAACCTCCTAGAAGCAGCTTCTCTTGCCACCAGACCTTTCTCGATCAATTAGGAATCTGATGTCGTCACTAAACACATTCCTTAAATTGTAGCCATTTGTTGAGTGTTTTTTTTTTGGTGTCTAATCCGCATATATATCACCATTGCCCTTGATTTTCTTGACCGTATATCTCTTAAATATCAACATATACACGTGTGATTTAGTTTACGAAGATTTTTCAATGCCGAGAACATCGATCAGAGAGTAAAAAAAGGCGTAAGGTTCACCATGGTGTAAAATTAAAATGGGATATACCGGGCTAGGATTTGACTTACAGCAACAAGGGCCAAACCAACCACCTAAGAATGGAATCGTCGAGCGAAAACACCTGACAACCTCCTTGAAACACTTGACAGCCTCCTAGAAGCAGCTTTTCTTGCCAACAGACCTTTCTCCATCAATTAGGAATCTGATGCCGTCACTAAACACATTCCTTAAATTGTAGCCATTTGTTGAGTGTTTTTTTTGGGTGTCTAATCCGCATATATATCACCATTGCCCTTGATTTTCTTGACTGTATATCTCTTAATATCAACATATACATGTACGATTTAGTTTAAGAAGATTTTTCAATGCCGAGAACCTACTTCAGAGAGTAAAAAAGGCGTATGGTTCACAATGGTGTAAAATTAAAATGGGATTTAACGGTCTAGGATTCGAGTTACAGGAACAACGGCCAAACCAACCACCCAAGAATGGAATCGTTGAGCGAAAACACTTGACAACCTCCTAGAAGCAGCTTTTCTTCCCACCAGAACTTTCTCCATCAATTAGGAATCTGATGCCGTCACTAAACACATTCCTTAAATTGTAGCCATTTGTTGAGTGTTTTTTTTGGTGTCTAATCCGCATATATATCACCATTGCCATTGATTTTCTTGACTGTATATCTCTTAAATATCAACATATACACGTGTGATTTAGTTTACGAAGATTTTTCAATGCCGAGAACCTCGATCAGAGGGTAAAAAAGGCGTAAGTTTCACAATGGTGTAAGATTAAAATGGGATATACCGGGCTAGGATTCGAGTTACAGGAACAAGGGCCAATTAGGAATCTGATGCCGTCACTAAACACATTCCTTAAATTGTAGCCATTTGTTGAGTGTTTTTTTTTTGTGTCTAATCCGCATATATATCACCAATGCCCTTGATTTTCTTGACTGTATATCTCTTAAATATCAACATATACACGTGTGATTTAGTTTACAAAGATTTTTCAATGCCGAGAACCCCGATCAGGGAGTAAAAAAGGCGTATGGTTCACAATGGTGAAAAATTAAAATGGGATATAACGGGCTAGGATTCGAGTTACAGGAACAACGGCTAAACCAACCACCCAAGAATGGAATCGTCGAGCGAAAACACTTGACAACCTCCTAGAAGCAGCATTTCTTGCCACCAGAACTTTCTCCATCAATTACGAATCTGATGCCGTCACTAAACACATTCCTTAAATTGTAGCCATTTGTTGAGTGTTTTTTTTGGTGTCTAATCCGCATATATATCACCATTGCCATTGATTTTCTTGACTGTATATCTCTTAAATATCAACATATACACGTGTGATTTAGTTTACAAAGATTTTTCAATGCCGAGAACCTCGATCAGAGGGTAAAAAAGGCGTAAGTTTCACAATGGTGTAAAAATTAAAATGGGATATACCGGGCTAGGATTCGAGTTACAGGAACAAGGGCCAAACCAACCACCCAAGAATGGAATCGTTGAGCGAAAACACTTGACAACCTCCTAGAAGCAGCTTTTCTTACCACCAGACCTTTCTCCATCAATTAGGAATCTGATGCCGTCACTAAACACATTCCTTAAATTGTAGCCATTTGTTGAGTGTTTTTTTTTGGTGTCTAATACGCATATATATCACCATTGCCCTTGATTTTCTTGACTGTATATCTCTTAAATATCAACATATACACGTGTGATTTAGTTTACGAAGATTTTTCAATGCCGAGAACCTCGATCAGAGAGTAAAAAAGGCGTAAGGTTCACAATGCTTTAAAATTAAAATAGGACATACCGGGCTAGGATTCGACAGGAACAAGGGCCAAACCAACCACCCAAGAATGGAATCGTCGAGCGAAAACACTTGACAACCTCCTAGAAGCAGCTTTTCTTACCACCAGACCTTTCTCCATCAATTAGGAATCTGATGCCGCCACTAAACACATTCTTTAAGTTGTAGCCATTTGTTGAGTGTTTTTTTTTGGTGTCTAATCCGCATATATATCACCATTGCCGTTGATTTGCTTGACTGTATATATCTCTTAAATATCAACATATACACGTGTGATTTAGTTTACGAAGATTTTTCAATGCCGAGAACCTCGATTAGGGAGTAAAAAAGGCGTAAGGTTCACAATGCTGTAAAATTAAAATAGGATATACCGGGCTAGGATTCAACTTACAGGAACAAGGGCCAAACCAACCACCCAAGAATGGAATCGTCGAGCGAAAACACCAGACAACCTCCTAGAAACAGCTTTTCTTGCCACCAGACCATTCTCCATCAATTAGGAATCTGATGCCATCACTAAACACATTCCATAAATTGTAGCCATTTGTTGAGTGTTTTTTTTTTTGGTGTCTAATCCGCATGTATATCACCATTGCCCTTGATTTTCTTGACTGTATATCTCTTAAATATCAACATATACACGTGTGATTTAGTTTACGAAGATTTTTCAATGCCGAGAACATCGATCAGAGAGTAAAAAAGGCGTAAGGTTCATAATGGTATAAAATTAAAATAGGATATACCGGGCTAGGATTCGAGTTACAGGAACAAGGGCCAAACCAACCACCCAAGAATGGAATCGTCGAGCGAAAACACCTGACAACCTCCTAGAAACAGCTTTTCTTGCCACCAGACCTTTCTCCATTAATTAGGAATCTGATGCCAACACTAAACACATTCCTTAAATTGTAGCCTTTTGTTGAGTGTTTTTTTTTTTGGTGTCTAATCCGTATATATATCACCATTGCCCTTGATTTTCTTGACTGTATATCTCTTTAATATCAACATATACACGTGTGATTTAGTTTACGAAGATTTTTCAATGCCGAGAACCTCGATCAGAGAGTAATAAAGGCGTAAGGTTCACAATGGTATAAAATTAAAATAGGATATACCGGGCTAGGATTCGAGTTACAAGAACAAGGGCCAAACCAACCACCCAAGAATGGAATCGTCGAGCGAAAACACTTGACAACCTCATAGAAGTAGCTTTTCTTGCCACCAGACCTTTCTCCATCAATTAGGAATCTGATGCCGTCACTAAACACATTCCTTAAATTGTAGCCATTTGTTGAGTGTTTTTTTTTTGGTGTCTAATCTGCATATATATCACCATTGCCCTTGATTTTCTTAACTGTATATCTCTTAAATATCAACATATACACGTGTGATTTAGTTTACGAAGATTTTTCAATGCCGAGAACCTCGATCAGAGAGTAAAAACGGCGTATGGTTCACAATTGTGTAAAATTAAAATGGGATATACCGGGCTTGGATTCGAGTTACAGGAACAACGGCCAAACCAACCACCCAAGAATGGAATCGTCGAGCGAAAACACTTGACAACATCCTAGAAGCAGCATTTCTTGCCACCAGAACTTTCTCCATCAATTAGGAAACTGATGCCGTCACTAAACACATTCCTTAAATTGTAGCCATTTGTTGAGTGTTTTTTTTCGTGTCTAATCCGCATATATAACACCATTGCCCTTGATTTTCTTGACTGTATATCTCTTAAATATCAACATAAACACGTGTGATTTAGTTTACGAAGATTTTTCAATGCCGAGAACCTCGATCAGAGGGTAAAAAAGGCGTAAGTTTCACAATGGTGTAAGATTAAAATGGGATATACCGGGCTAGGATTCGAGTTACAGGAACAAGGCCAAACCAACCACCCAAGAATGGAATCGTTGAGCGAAAACACTTGACAACATCCTAGAAGCAGCATTTCTTGCCACCAGAACTTTCTCCATTAATTAGGAAACTGATGCCGTCACTAAACACATTCCTTAAATTGTAGCCATTTGTTGAGTGTTTTTTTTCGTGTCTAATCCGCATATATATCACCATTGCCCTTGATTTTCTTGACTGTATATCTCTTAAATATCAACATAAACACGTGTGATTTAGTTTACGAAGATTTTTCAATGCCGAGAACCTCGATCAGAGGGTAAAAAAGGCGTAAGTTTCACAATGGTGTAAGATTAAAATGGGATATACCGGGCTAGGATTCGAGTTACAGGAACAAGGCCAAACCAACCACCCAAGAATGGAATCGTTGAGCGAAAACACTTGACAACCTCCTAGAAGCAGCTTTTCTTACCACCAGACCTTTCTCCATCAATTAGGAATCTGATGCCGTCACTAAACACATTCCTTAAATTGTAGCCATTTGTCGAGTGCTTTTTTTTGGTGTCTAATACGCATATATATCACCATTGCCCTTGATTTTCTTGACTGTATATCTCTTAAATATCAACATATACACGTGTGATTTAGTTTACGAAGATTTTTCAATGCCGAGAACCTCGATCAGAGAGTAAAAAAGGCGTAAGGTTCACAATGCTGTAAAATTAAAATAGGATATACCGGGCTAGTATTCGAATTACAGGAACAAGGGCCAAACCAACCACCCAAGAATGGAATCGTCGAGCGAAAACACCTGACAACCTCCTAGAAACAGCTTTTCTTGCCACCAGACCTTTCTCCATCAATTAGGAATCTGATGCCATCACTAAAC
The DNA here is from genome assembly GCA_030545235.1 of Helianthus tuberosus. Lineage (NCBI taxonomy): Eukaryota > Viridiplantae > Streptophyta > Magnoliopsida > Asterales > Asteraceae > Helianthus > Helianthus tuberosus. Next base: position 194,232,558 of record CM060425.1, read on the forward strand.
ACATTCCTTAAATTGTAGCCTTTTGTTGAGTGTTTTTTTCTTTGGTGTCTAATCCGCATGTATATCACCATTGCCCTTGATTTTCTTGACTGTATATCTCTTAAATATCAACATATACACGTGTGATTTAGTTTACGAAGATTTTTCAATGCCGAGAACATCGATCAGAGAGTAAAAAAGGCCTAAGGTTCACAATTCTGTAAAATTAAAATAGGATATACCGGGCTAGGATTCGACTTACAGGAACAAGGGCCAAACCAACCACCCAAGAATGGAATCGTCGAGCGAAAACACCTGACAACCTCCTAGAAACAGCTTTTCTTGCCACCAGACCTTTCTCCATCAATTAGGAATCTGATGCCACCACTAAACACATTCCTTAAATTGTAGCCTTTTGTTGAGTATTTTTTTTTTTGGTGTCTAATCCACATATATATCACCAGTGCCCTTGATTTTCTTGACTGTATATCTCTTTAATATCAACATATACACGTGTGATTTAGTTTACGAAGATTTTTCAATGCCGAGAACCTCGATCAGAGAGTAAAAATGGCGTAAGGTTCATAATGGTATAAAATTAAAATAGGATATACCGGGCTAGGATTCGAGTTACAGGAACAAGGGCTAAACCAACCACCCAAGAATGGAATCGTCGAGTGAAAACACCTGACAACCTCCTAGAAACAGCTTTTCTTGCCACCAGACCTTTCCCCATCAATTAGGAATCTGATGCCATCACTAAACACATTCCTTAAATTGTAGCCTTTTGTTGAGTGTTTTTTTTTTTTTGGTGTCTAATCCGCATATATATCACCATTGCCCTTGATTTTCTTGACTGTATATCTCTTTAATATCAACATATACACGTGTGATTTAGTTTACGAAGTTTTTTAAATGCCGAGAACCTCGATCAGAGAGTAAAAAAGGCGTAAGGTTCACAATGGTATAAAATTAAAATAGGATATACCGGGCTAGGATTCGAGTTACAAGAACAAGGGCTAAACCAACCACCCAAGAATGGAATCGTCGAGCGAAAACACTTGACAACCTCCTAGAAGCAGCTTTTCTTGCCACCAGACCTTTCTCCATCAATTAGGAATCTGATGCCGTCACTAAACACATTCCTTAAATTGTAGCCATTTGTTGAGTTTTTTTTTGGTGTCTAATCCGCATATATATCACCATTGCCCTTGATTTTCTTGACTGTATATCTCTTAAATGTCAACATATACACATGTGATTTAGTTTACGAAGATTTTTCAATGCCGAGAACGTCTATCAGAGAGCAAAAAAGGTGTGAGGTTCACAATGGTGTAAAATTAAAATGGGATATACCGGGCTAGGATTCGAGTTTCAGGAACAAGGGCTAAACCAACCACCCAAGAATGGAATCGTCGAGCGAAAACACTTGACAACAGCCTATAGCAGCTTTTCTTGCCACCAGACCTTTCTCCATCAATTAGGAATCTGATGCCGTCACTAAACACATTCCTTAAATTGTAGCCATTTGTTGAGTGTTTTTTTTTTGGTGTCTAATCCGCATATATATCACCATTGCCCTTGATTTTCTTGACTGTATATCTCTTAAATGTCAACATATACACATGTGATTTAGTTTACGAAGATTTTTCAGTGCCGTGAACCTCTATCAGAGAGTAAAAAAGGCGTAAGGTTCACAATGGTATAAAATTAAAATGGGATATACCGGGCTAAGATTTGAGTTACAAGAACAAGGGCCAAACCAACCACGCAAGAATCGAATCGTCGAGCTAAAAACTTGACAACCTCCTAGAAGCAGCTTTTCTTGCCACCAGACCTTTCTCCATCAATTAGGAATCTGATGCCGTCACTAAACACATTCCTTAAATTGTAGCCATTTGTTGAGTATTTTTTTTTGGGTGTCTAATCCGCATATATATCACAATTGCCCTTGATTTTCTTGACTGTATATCTCTTAAATATCAACATATACACGTGTGATTTAGTTTACAAAGATTTTTCAATGCCGAGAACCTCGATCAGAGAGTAAAAAAGGCGTAAGGTTCACAATGGTGTAAAATTAAAATGGGATATACCGGGCTAGGATTCGAGTTACAGGAACAAGTGCCAAACAAACCACCCAAGAATGGAATCGTCGAGCGAAAACACTTGACAACCTCCTAAAAGTAGCTTTTCTTACCACCAGACCTTTCTCCATCAATTAGGAATCTGATGCCATCACTAAACACATTCCTTAAATTGTAGCCATTTGTTGAGTGTTTTTTTTTTGTGTCTAATCCGCATATATAGCACCATTGCACTTGATTTTCTTGACTGTATATCTCTTAAATATCAACATATACACGTGTGATTTAGTTTACGAAGATTTTTCAATGCCGAGATCCTCGATCAGAGAGTAAAAAAGGCGTAAGGTTCACAATGGTGTATAATTAAAATGGGATATACCGGACTAGGATTCGAGTTACAGGAACAAGGGCCAAACCAACCACCCAAGAATGGAATCGTCGAGCGAAAACACTTGACATCCTCCTAGAAGCAGCTTTTCTTGCCACCAGACCTTTCTCCATCAATTAGGAATCTGATGCCGTCACTAAATACATTCCTTAAATTGTAGCCATTTGTTGAGTGTTTTTTTTTGGGTGTCTAATCCGCATATATATCACCATTGCCCTTGATTTTCTTGACTGTATATCTCTTAAATATCAACATATACACGTGTGATTTAGTTTACGAAGATTTTTCAATGCCGAGAACCTCGATCAGAGAGTAAAAAAGGCGTAAGGTTCACAATGCTGTAAAATTAAAATAGGATATACCGGGCTAGTATTCGACTTACAGGAACAAGGGCCAAACCAACCACCCAAGAATGGAATCGTCGAGCGAAAACACCTGACAACCTCCTAGAAACAGCTTTTCTTGCCACCAGACCTTTCTCCATCAATTAGGAATCTGATGCCATCACTAAACACATTCCTTAAATTGTAGCCTTTTGTTGAGTGTTTTTTTTTTTGGGTGTCTAATCCGCATATATATCACAATTGCCCTTGATTTTCTTGACTGTATATCTCTTAAATATCAACATATACACGTGTGATTTAGTTTACAAAGATTTTTCAATGCCGAGAACCTCGATCAGAGAGTAAAAAAGGCGTAAGGTTCACAATGGTGTAAAATTAAAATGGGATATACCGGGCTAGGATTCGAGTTACAGGAACAAGTGCCAAACAAACCACCCAAGAATGGAATCGTCGAGCGAAAACACTTGACAACCTCCTAAAAGTAGCTTTTCTTACCACCAGACCTTTCTCCATCAATTAGGAATCTGATGCCATCACTAAACACATTCCTTAAATTGTAGCCATTTGTTGAGTGTTTTTTTTTTGTGTCTAATCCGCATATATAGCACCATTGCACTTGATTTTCTTGACTGTATATCTCTTAAATATCAACATATACACGTGTGATTTAGTTTACGAAGATTTTTCAATGCCGAGATCCTCGATCAGAGAGTAAAAAAGGCGTAAGGTTCACAATGGTGTATAATTAAAATGGGATATACCGGACTAGGATTCGAGTTACAGGAACAAGGGCCAAACCAACCACCCAAGAATGGAATCGTCGAGCGAAAACACTTGACATCCTCCTAGAAGCAGCTTTTCTTGCCACCAGACCTTTCTCCATCAATTAGGAATCTGATGCCGTCACTAAATACATTCCTTAAATTGTAGCCATTTGTTGAGTGTTTTTTTTGGGTGTCTAATCCGCATATATATCACCATTGCCCTTGATTTTCTTGACTGTATATCTCTTAAATATCAACATATACACGTGTGATTTAGTTTACGAAGATTTTTCAATGCCGAGAACCTCGATCAGAGAGTAAAAAAGGCGTAAGGTTCACAATGCTGTAAAATTAAAATAGGATATACCGGGCTAGTATTCGACTTACAGGAACAAGGGCCAAACCAACCACCCAAGAATGGAATCGTCGAGCGAAAACACCTGACAACCTCCTAGAAACAGCTTTTCTTGCCACCAGACCTTTCTCCATCAATTAGGAATCTGATGCCATCACTAAACACATTCCTTAAATTGTAGCCTTTTGTTGAGTGTTTTTTTCTTTGGTGTCTAATCCGCATGTATATCACCATTGCCCTTGATTTTCTTGACTGTATATCTCTTAAATATCAACATATACACGTGTGATTTAGTTTACGAAGATTTTTCAATGCCGAGAACATCGATCAGAGAGTAAAAAAGGCGTAAGGTTCACAATTCTGTAAAATTAAAATAGGATATACCGGGCTAGGATTCGACTTACAGGAACAAGGGCCAAACCAACCACCCAAGAATGGAATCGTCGAGCGAAAACACCTGACAACCTCCTAGAAACAGCTTTTCTTGCCACCAGACCTTTCTCCATCAATTAGGAATCTGATGCCACCACTAAACACATTCCTTAAATTGTAGCCTTTTGTTGAGTGTTTTTTTTTTTGGTGTCTAATCCACATATATATCACCAGTGCCCTTGATTTTCTTGACTGTATATCTCTTTAATATCAACATATACACGTGTGATTTAGTTTACGAAGATTTTTCAATGCCGAGAACCTCGATCAGAGAGTAAAAAATGCGTAAGGTTCATAATGGTATAAAATTAAAATAGGATATACCGGGCTAGGATTCGAGTTACAGGAAAAAGGGCCAAACCAACCACCCAAGAATGGAATCGTCGAGTGAAAACTCCTGACAACCTCCTAGAAACAACTTTTCTTGCCACCAGACCTTTCTCCATCAATTAGGAATCTGATGCCATCACTAAACACATTCCTTAAATTGTAGCCTTTTGTTGAGTGTTTTTTTTTTTTTGGTGTCTAATCCGCATATATATCACCATTGCCCTTGATTTTCTTGACTGTATATCTCTTTAATATCAACATATACACGTGTGATTTAGTTTACGAATTTTCTTCAATGCCGAGAACCTCGATCAGAGAGTAAAAAAGGCGTAAGGTTCACAATGGTATAAAATTAAAATAGGATATACCGGGCTAGGATTCGAGTTACAAGAACAAGGGCCAAACCAACCACCCAAGAATGGAATCGTCGAGCGAAAACACTTGACAACCTCCTAGAAGTTGCTTTTCTTGCCACCAGACCTTTCTCCATCATTTAGGAATCTGATGCCGTCACTAAACACATTCCTTAAATTGTAGCCATTTGTTGAGTGTTTTTTTTTTTGGTGTCTAATCTGCATATATATCACCATTGCCCTTGATTTTCTTAACTGTATATCTCTTAAATATCAACATACACACGTGTGATTTAGTTTACGAAGATTTTTCAATGCCGAGAACCTCGATCAGAGAGTAAAAAAGGCGTAAGGTTCACAATGGTGTAAAATTAAAATGGGATATACCTGGCTAGGATTCGAGTTACATGAACAAGGGCCAAACCAACCACCCAAGAATGGAATCGTCGAGCGAAAACACTTGACAGCCTCCTAGAAGCAGCTTTTCTTGCCAACAGACCTTTCTCCATCAATTAGGAATCTGATGCCGTCACAAAACACATTCCTTAAATTGTAGCCATTTGTTGAGTTTTTTTTTGGTGTCTAATCCGCATATATATCACCATTTCCCTTGATTTTCTTGACTGTATATCTCTTAAATGTCAACATATACACATGTGATTTAGTTTACGAAGATTTTTCAATGCCGAGAACGTCTATCAGAGAGCAAAAAAGGCGTGAGGTTCACAATGGTGTAAAATTAAAATGGGATATACCGGGCTAGGATTCGAGTTTCAGGAACAAGGGCTAAACCAACCACCAAAGAATGGAATCGTCGAGCGAAAACACTTGACAACCGCCTATAGCAGCTTTTCTTGCCACCAGACCTTTCTCCATCAATTAGGAATCTGATGCCGTCACTAAACACATTCCTTAAATTGTAGCCATTTGTTGAGTGTTTTTTTTTTTGGTGTCTAATCCGCATATATATCACCATTGCCCTTGATTTTCTTGACTGTATATCTCTTAAATGTCAACATATACACATGTGATTTAGTTTACGAAGATTTTTCAGTGCCGTGAACCTCTATCAGAGAGTAAAAAAGGCGTAAGGTTCACAATGGTATAAAATTAAAATGGGATATACCGGGCTAAGATTTGAGTTACAAGAACAAGGGCCAAACCAACCACGCAAGAATGGAATCGTCGAGCTAAAAACTTGACAACCTCCTAGAAGCAGCTTTTCTTGCCACCAGACCTTTCTCCATCAATTAGGAATCTGATGCCGTCACTAAACACATTCCTTAAATTGTAGCCATTTGTTGAGTATTTTTTTTTTGGTGTCTAATCCGCATATATATCACCATTGCCCTAGATTTTCTTGACTGTATATCTCTTAAATATCAACATATACACGTGTGATTTAGTTTACAAAGATTTTTCAATGCCGAGAACCTCGATCAGAGAGTAAAAAAGGCGTAAGGTTCACAATGGTGTAAAATTAAAATGGGATATACCGGGCTAGGATTCGAGTTACAGGAACAAGTGCCAAACAAACCACCCAAGAATGGAATCGTCGAGCGAAAACACTTGACAACCTCCTAAAAGTAGCTTTTCTTACCACCACACCTTTCTCCATCAATTAGGAATCTGATGCCATCACTAAACACATTCCTTAAATTGTAGCCATTTGTTGAGTGTTTTTTTTTTGTGTCTAATCCGCATATATATCACCATTGCACTTGATTTTCTTGACTGTATATCTCTTAAATATCAACATATACACGTGTGATTTAGTTTACGAAGATTTTTCAATGACGAGATCCTCGATCAGAGAGTAAAAAAGGCGTAAGGTTCACAATGGTGTATAATTAAAATGGGATATACCGGGCTAGGATTCGAGTTACAGGAACAAGGGCCAAACCAACCACCCAAGAATGGAATCGTCGAGCGAAAACACTTGACAACCTCCTAGAAGCAGCTTTTCTTGCCACCAGACCTTTCTCCATCAATTAGGAATCTGATGCCGTCACTAAATACATTCCTTAAATTGTAGCCATTTGTTGAGTGTTTTTTTTTTGGTGTCTAATCCGTATATATATCAACATTGCCCTTGATTTTCTTGACTGTATATCTCTTAAATATCAACATATACACGTGTGATTTAGTTTACAAAGATTTTTCAATGCCGAGAACCTCGATCAGAGAGTAAAAAAGGCGTAAGGTTCACAATGCTGTAAAATTAAAATAGGATATACCGGGCTAGGATTCGACTTACAGGAACAAGGGCCAAACCAACCACCCAAGAATGGAATCGACGAGCGAAAACACCTGACAACCTCCTAGAAACACTTGACAGCCTCCTAGAAGCAGCTTTTCTTGCCAACAGACCTTATTCCTTCAATTAGGAATCTGATGCCGTCACTAAACACATTCCTTAAATTGTAGCCATTTGTTGAGTGTTTTTTTTGGGTGCCTAATCCGCATATATATCACCATTGCCCTTGATTTTCTTGACTGTATATCTCTTAAATATCAACATATACACGTACGATTTAATTTACGAAGATTTTTCAATGCCGAGAACCTCGATCAGAGAGTAAAAAAGGCGTATGGTTCACAATGGTGTAAAATTAAAACGGGATATACCGGGCTAGGATTCGAGTTACAGGAACAACGGCCAAACCAACCACCCAAGAATGGAATCGTCGAGCGAAAACACTTGACAACCTCCTAGAAGCAGCTTTTCTTGCCACCAGAACTTTCTCCATCAATTAGGAATCTGATGCCGTCACTAAACACATTCCTTAAATTGTAGCCATTTGTTGAGTGTTTTTTTTTTTGTGTCTAATCCGCATATATATCACTATTGCCCTTGATTTTCTTGACTGTATATCTCTTAAATATCAACATATACACGTGTGATTTAGTTTACGAAGATTTTTCAATGCCGGGAACCTCGATCAGAGAGTAAAAAAGGCGTAAGTTTCACAATGGTGTAAGATTAAAATGGGATATACCGGGCTAGGATTCGAGTTACAGGAACAAGGGCCAAACCAACCACCCAAGAATGGAATCGTCGAGCGAAAACACTTGACAACCTCCTAGAAGCAGCTTTTCTTACCTCCAGACCTTTCTCCATCAATTAGGAATCTGATGCCATCACTAAACACAATCCTTAAATTGTAGCCATTTGTTGAGTGTTTTTTTTTGGTGTCTAATCCGCATATATATCACCATTGCACTTGATTTTCTTGACAGTATATATCTTAAATATCAACATATACACGTGTGATTTAGTTTACGAAGATTTTTCAATGCCGAGAACCTCGATCAGAGAGTAAAAAAGGCGTAAGGTTCACAATGGTGTAAAATTAAAATGGGATATACCGGGCTAGGATTCGAGTTACAGGAACAAGGGCCAAAGCAACCACCCAAGAACGGAATCGTCGAGCAAAAACACTTGACAACCTCCTAGAAGCAGCTTTTCTTGCCACCAGACCTTTCTCCATCAATTAGGAATCTGATGCCATCACTAAACACATTCCTTAAATTGTAGCCATTTGTTGAGTGTTTTTTTTTTTGGTGTCTAATCTGCATATATATCACCATTGCACTTGATTTTCTTGACTGTATATCTCTTAAATATCAACATATACACATGTGATTTAGTTTACGAAGATTTTTCAATGCCGAGAACCTCGATCAGAGAGTAAAAAAGGCGTAAGGTTCACAATGGTGTAAAATTAAAATGGGATATACCTGGCTAGGATTCGAGTTACATGAACAGGGGCCAAACCAACCACCCAAGAATGGAATCGTCGAGCGAAAACACTTGACAGCCTCCTAGAAGCAGCTTTTCTTGCCAACAGACCTTTCTCCATCAATTAGGAATCTGATGCCGTCACTAAACACATTCCTTAAATTGTAGCCATTTGTTGAGTTTTTTTTTGGTGTCTAATCCGCATATATATCACCATTGCCCTTGATTTTCTTGACTGTATATCTATTAAATGTCAACATATACACATGTGATTTAGTTTACGAAGATTTTTCAATGCCGAGATCGTCTATCAGAGAGCAAAAAAGGCGTGAGGTTCACAATGGTGTAAAATTAAAATGGGATATACCAGGCTAGGATTCGAGTTTCAGGAACAAGGGCTAAACCAACCACCCAAGAATGGAATTGTCGAGCGAAAACACTTGACAACCGCCTATAGCAGCTTTTCTTGCCACCAGACCTTTCTCCATCAATTAGGAATCTGATGCCGTCACTAAACACATTCCTTAAATTGTAGCCATTTGTTGAGTGTTTTTTTTTGGTGTCTAATCCGCATATATATCACCATTGCCCTTGATTTTCTTGACTGTATATCTCTTAAATGTCAACATATACACATGTGATTTAGTTTACGAAGATTTTTCAGTGCCGTGAACCTCTATCAGAGAGTAAAAAAGGCGTAAGGTTCACAATGGTATAAAATTAAAATGGGATATACCGGGCTAAGATTTGAGTTACAAGAACAAGGGCCAAACCAACCACGCAAGAATGGAATCGTCGAGCTAAAAACTTGACAACCTCCTAGAAGCAGCTTTTCTTGCCACCAGACCTTTCTCCATCAATTAGGAATCTGATGCCGTCACTAAACACATTCCTTAAATTGTAGCCATTTGTTGAGTATTTTTTTTGGGTGTCTAATCCGCATATATATCAACATTGCCCTTGATTTTCTTGACTGTATATCTCTTAAATATCAACATATACACGTGTGATTTAGTTTACAAAGATTTTTCAATGCCGAGAACCTCGATCAGAGAGTAAAAAAGGCGTAAGGTTCACAATGGTGTAAAATTAAAATGTGATATACCGGGCTAGGATTCGAGTTACAGGAACAAGTGCCAAACAAACCACCCAAGAATGGAATCGTCGAGCGAAAACACTTGACAACCTCCTAAAAGTAGCTTTTCTTACCACCAGACCTTTCTCCATCAATTAGGAATCTGATGCCATCACTAAACACATTCCTTAAATTGTAGCCATTTGTTGAGTGTTTTTTTTTTGTGTCTAATCCGCATATATATCACCATTGCACTTGATTTTCTTGACTGTATATCTCTTAAATATCAACATATACACGTGTGATTTAGTTTACGAAGATTTTTCAATGCCGAGAACCTCGATCAGAGAGTAAAAAAGGCGTAAAGTTCACAATGGTGTAAAATTAAAATGGGATATACCTGGCTAGGATTCGAGTTACATGAACAAGGGCCAAACCAACCACCCAAGAATGGAATCGTCGAGCGAACACACTTGACAGCCTCCTAGAAGCAGCTTTTCTTGCCAACAGACCTTTCTCCATCATTTAGGAATCTGATGACGTCACTAAACACATTCCTTAAATTGTAGCCATTTGTTGAGTTTTTTTTTGGTGTCTAATCCGCATATATATCACCATTGCCCTTGATTTTCTTGACTGTATATCTCTTAAATGTCAACATATACACATGTGATTTAGTTTACGAAGATTTTTCAATGCCGAGATCGTCTATCAGAGAGCAAAAAAGGCGTGAGGTTCACAATGGTGTAAAATTAAAATGGGATATACCGGGCTAGGATTCGAGTTTCAGGAACAAGGGCTAAACCAACCACCCAAGAATGGAATCGTCGAGCGAAAACACTTGACAACCGCCTATAGCAGCTTTTATTGCCACCAGACCTTTCTCCATCAATTAGGAATCTGATGCCGTCACTAAACACATTCCTTAAATTGTAGCCATTTGTTGAGTGTTTTTTTTTTTGGTGTCTAATCCGCATATATATCACCATTGCCCTTGATTTTCTTGACTGTATATCTCTTAAATGTCAACATATACACATGTGATTTAGTTTACGAAGATTTTTCAGTGCCGTGAACCTCTATCAGAGAGTAAAAAAGGCGTAGGGTTCACAATGGTATAAAATTAAAATGGGATATACCGGGCTAAGATTTGAGTTACAAGAACAAGGGCCAAACCAACCACGCAAGAATGGAATCGTCGAGCTAAAAACTTGACAACCTCCTAGAAGCAGCTTTTCTTGCCACCAGACCTTTCTCCATCAATTAGGAATCTGATGCCGTCACTAAACACATTCCTTAAATTGTAGCCATTTGTTGAGTATTTTTTTTGGGTGTCTAATCCGCATATATATCACCATTGCCCTTGATTTTCTTGACTGTATATCTCTTAAATATCAACATATACACGTGTGATTTAGTTTACAAAGATTTTTCAATGCCAGAACCTCGATCAGAGAGTAAAAAAGGCATAAGGTTCACAATGGTGTAAAATTAAAATGGTATATACCGGGCTAGGATTCGAGTTACAGGAACAAGTGCCAAACAAACCACCCAAGAATGGAATCGTCGAGCGAAAACACTTGACAACCTCCTAAAAGTAGCTTTTCTTACCACCAGACCTTTCTCCATCAATTAGCAATCTGATGCCATCACTAAACACATTCCTTAAATTGTAGCCATTTGTTGAGTGTTTTTTTTTTGTGTCTAATCCGCATATATATCACCATTGCACTTGATTTTCTTGACTGTATATCTCTTAAATATCAACATATACACGTGTGATTTAGTTTACGAAGATTTTTCAATGCCGAGATCCTCGATCAGAGAGTAAAAAAGGCGTAAGGTTCACAATGGTGTATAATTAAAATGGGATATACCGGGCTAGGATTCGAGTTACAGGAACAAGGGCCAAACCAACCACCCAAGAATGGAATCGTCGAGCGAAAACACTTGACAACCTCCTAGAAGCAGCTTTTCTTGCCACCAGACCTTTCTCCGTCAATTAGGAATCTGATGCCGTCACTAAATACATTCCTTAAATTGTAGCCATTTGTTGAGTGTTTTTTTTTTTTGGTGTCTAATCCGTATATATATCAACATTGCCCTTGATTTTCTTGACTGTATATCTCTTAAATATCAACATATACACGTGTGATTTAGTTTACAAAGATTTTTCAATGCCGAGAACCTCGATCAGAGAGTAAAAAAGGCGTAAGGTTCACAATGCTGTAAAATTAAAATAGGATATACCGGGCTAGGATTCGACTTACAGGAACAAGGGCCAAACCAACCACCCAAGAATGGAATCGACGAGCGAAAACACCTGACAACCTCCTAGAAACACTTGACAAGCTCCTAGAAGCAGCTTTTCTTGCCACCATACCTTTCTCCATCAATTACGAATCTGATGTCGTCACTAAACACATTCCTTAAATTGTAGCCATTTGTTGAGTGTTTTTTTTGGGTGCCTAATCCGCATATATATCACCATTGCCCTTGATTTTCTTGACTGTATATCTCTTAAATATCAACATATACACGTACGATTTAGTTTACGAAGATTTTTCAATGCCGAGAACCTCGATCAGAGAGTAAAAAAGGCGTATGGTTCACAATGGTGTATAATTAAAATTGGATATACCGGGCTAGGATTCGAGTTACAGGAACAAGGGCCAAACCAACCACCCAAGAATGGAATCGTCGAGCGAAAACACTTGACAACCTCCTAGAAGCAGCTTTTCTTGCCACCAGACCTTTCTCCGTCAATTAGGAATCTGATGCCGTCACTAAATACATTCCTTAAATTGTAGCCATTTGTTGAGTGTTTTTTTTTGGTGTCTAATCCGTATATATATCAACATTGCCCTTGATTTTCTTGACTGTATATCTCTTAAATATCAACATATACACGTGTGATTTAGTTTACAAAGATTTTTCAATGCCGAGAACCTCGATCAGAGAGTAAAAAAGGCGTAAGGTTCACAATGCTGTAAAATTAAAATAGGATATACCGGGCTAGGATTCGACTTACAGGAACAAGGGCCAAACCAACCACCCAAGAATGGAATCGACGAGCGAAAACACCTGACAACCTCCTAGAAACACTTGACAAGCTCCTAGAAGCAGCTTTTCTTGCCACCAGACCTTTCTCCATCAATTAGGAATCTGATGCCGTCACTAAACACATTCCTTAAATTGTAGCCATTTGTTGAGTGTTTTTTTTTTTGGTGTCTAATCCGCATATATATCACCATTGCCCTTGATTTTCTTGACTGTATATCTCTTAAATGTCAACATATACACATGTGATTTAGTTTACGAAGATTTTTCAGTGCCGTGAACCTCTATCAGAGAGTAAAAAAGGCGTAAGGTTCACAATGGTATAAAATTAAAATGGGATATACCGGGCTAAGATTTGAGTTACAAGAACAAGGGCCAAACCAACCACGCAAGAATGGAATCGTCGAGCTAAAAACTTGACAACCTCCTAGAAGCAGCTTTTCTTGCCACCAGACCTTTCTCCATCAATTAGGAATCTGATGCCGTCACTAAACACATTCCTTAAATTGTAGCCATTTGTTGAGTATTTTTTTTGGGTGTCTAATCCGCATATATATCACCATTGCCCTTGATTTTCTTGACTGTATATCTCTTAAATATCAACATATACACGTGTGATTTAGTTTACAAAGATTTTTCAATGCCGAGAACCTCGATCAGAGAGTAAAAAAGGCGTAAGGTTCACAATGGTGTAAAATTAAAATGGGATATACCGGGCTAGGATTCGAGTTACAGGAACAAGTGCCAAACAAACCACCCAAGAATGGAATCGTCGAGCGAAAACACTTGACAACCTCCTAAAAGTAGCTTTTCTTACCACCAGACCTTTCTCCATCAATTAGCAATCTGATGCCATCACTAAACACATTCCTTAAATTGTAGCCATTTGTTGAGTGTTTTTTTTTTGTGTCTAATCCGCATATATATCACCATTGCACTTGATTTTCTTGACTGTATATCTCTTAAATATCAACATATACACGTGTGATTTAGTTTACGAAGATTTTTCAATGCCGAGATCCTCGATCAGAGAGTAAAAAAGGCGTAAGGTTCACAATGGTGTATAATTAAAATGGGATATACCGGGCTAGGATTCGAGTTACAGGAACAAGGGCCAAACCAACCACCCAAGAATGGAATCGTCGAGCGAAAACACTTGACAACCTCCTAGAAGCAGCTTTTCTTGCCACCAGACCTTTCTCCGTCAATTAGGAATCTGATGCCGTCACTAAATACATTCCTTAAATTGTAGCCATTTGTTGAGTGTTTTTTTTTTGGTGTCTAATCCGTATATATATCAACATTGCCCTTGATTTTCTTGACTGTATATCTCTTAAATATCAACATATACACGTGTGATTTAGTTTACAAAGATTTTTCAATGCCGAGAACCTCGATCAGAGAGTAAAAAAGGCGTAAGGTTCACAATGCTGTAAAATTAAAATAGGATATACCGGGCTAGGATTCGACTTACAGGAACAAGGGCCAAACCAACCACCCAAGAATAGAATCGACGAGCGAAAACACCTGACAACCTCCTAGAAACACTTGACAAGCTCCTAGAAGCAGCTTTTCTTGCCACCATACCTTTCTCCATCAATTACGAATCTGATGTCGTCACTAAACACATTCCTTAAATTGTAGCCATTTGTTGAGTGTTTTTTTTGGGTGCCTAATCCGCATATATATCACCATTGCCCTTGATTTTCTTGACTGTATATCTCTTAAATATCAACATATACACGTACGATTTAGTTTACGAAGATTTTTCAATGCCGAGAACCTCGATCAGAGAGTAAAAAAGGCGTATGGTTCACAATGGTGTAAAATTAAAACCGGATATACCGGGCTAGGATTCGAGTTACAGGAACAACGGCCAAACCAACCACCCAAGAATGGAATCGTCGAGCGAAAACACTTGACAACCTCCTAGAAGCAGCTTTTCTTGCCACCAGAACTTTCTCCATCAATTAGGAATCTGATGCCGTCACTAAACACATTCCTTAAATTGTAGCCATATGTTGAGTGTTTTTTTTGGTGTCTAATCCGCATATATATCACCATTGCCCTTGATTTTCTTGACTGTATATCTCTTAAATATCAACATATACACGTGTGATTTAGTTTACGAAGATTTTTCAATGCCGAGAACCTCGATCAGAGAGTAAAAAAGGCATAAGTTTCACAATGGTGTAAGATTAAAATGGGATATACCGGGCTAGGATTCGAGTTACAGGAACAAGGGCCAAACCAACCACCCAAGAATGGAATCGTCGAGCGAAAACACTTGACAACCTCCTAGAAGCAGCTTTTCTTACCTCCAGACCTTTCTCCATCAATTAGGAATCTGATGCCATCACTAAACACAATCCTTAAATTGTAGCCATTTGTTGAGTGTTTTTTTTTTTGGTGTCTAATCCGCATATATATCACCAATGCACTTGATTTTCTTGACAGTATATATCTTAAATATCAACATATACACGTGTGATTTAGTTTACGAAGATTTTTCAATGCCGAGAACCTCGATCAGAGAGTAAAAAGGGCGTAAGGTTCACAATGGTGTAAAATTAAAATGGGATATACCGGGCTAGGATTCGAGTTACAGGAACAAGGGCCAAACCAACCACCCAAGAACGGAATCGTCGAGCAAAAACACTTGACAACCTCCTAGAAGCAGCTTTTCTTGCCTCCAGACCTTTCTCCATCAATTAGGAATCTGATGCCGTCACTAAATACATTCCTTAAATTGTAGCCATTTGTTGAGTGTTTTTTTTGGTGTCTAATCCGTATATATATCACCATTGCCCTTGATTTTCTTGACTGTATATCTCTTAAATATCAACATATACACGTGTGATTTAGTTTACAAAGATTTTTCAATGCCGAGAACCTCGATCAAAGAGTAAAAAAGGCGTAAGGTTCACAATGTTGTCAACCTAAAATAGGATATACCGGGCTAGGATTCGACTTACAGGAACAAGGGCCAAACCAACCACCCAAGAATGGAATCGTCCAGCGAAAACACCTGACAACCTCCTAGAAACACTTGACAGCCTCCTAGAAGCAGCTTTTCTTGCCAACAGACCTTTCTCCATCAATTAGGAATCTGATGCCGTCACTAAACACATTCCTTAAATTGTAGCCATTTGTTGAGTGTTTTTTTGGGTGCCTAATCCGCATATATATCACCATTGCCCTTGATTTTCTTGACTGTATATCTCTTAAATATCAACATATACACATGTGATTTAGTTTACGAAGATTTTTCAATGCCGAGAACCTCGATTAGAGAGTAAAAAAGGCGTAAGTTTCACAATGGTGTAAGATTAAAATGGGATATACCGGGCTAGGATTCGAGTTACAGGAACAAGGGCCATACCAACCACCCAAGAATAGAATCGTCTAGCGAAAACACTTGACAACCTCCTAGAAGCAGCTTTTCTTACCACCAGACCTTTCTCCATCAATTAGGAATCTGATGCCATCACTAAACACATTCCTTAAATTTTAGCCTTTTGTTGAGTGTTTTTTTTTTTGTGTCTAATCCGCCTATATATCACCATTGCCCTTGATTTTCTTGACTGTATATCTCTTAAATATCAACATATACACGTGTGATTTAGTTTACGAAGATTTTTCATTGCCAAGAACCTCGATCAGAAAGTAAAAAAGGCGTAAGGTTCACAATGCTTTAAAATTAAAATAGGATATACCGGGCTAGGATTTGACTTACAGGAACAAGGGCCAAACCAACCACCCAAGAATGGAATCGTCGAGCGAAAACACTTGACAACCTCCTAGAAGCAGCTTTTCTTACCACCAGACCTTTCTCCATCAATTAGGAATCTGATGCCGTCACTAAACACATTCCTTAAATTGTAGCCATTTGTTGAGTGTTTTTTTTGGTGTCTAATCCGCGTATATATCACCATTGCCCTTGATTTTCTTGACTGTATATCTCTTAAATGTCAACATATACACGTGTGATTTAGTTTAAGAAGATTTTTCAATGCCGAGAGCCTCGATAAGAGAGTAAAAAAGGCGTAAGGTTCACAATGCTGTAAAATTAAAATAGGATATACCGGGCTAGGATTCGACTTACAGGAACAAGGGCCAAACCAACCACCCAAGAATGGAATCGTCGAGCGAAAACACCTGACAACCTTCTAGAAACAGCTTTTCTTGCCACCAGACCTTTCTCCATCAATTAGGAATCTGATGCCATCACTAAACACATTCCTTAAATTGTAGCCATTTGTTGAGTGTTTTTTTTTTTGGTGTCTAATCCGCATGTATATCACCATTGCCCTTGATTTTCTTGACTGTATATCTCTTAAATATCAACATATACACGTGTGATTTAGTTTACGAAGATTTTTCAATGCCGAGAACCTCGATCAGAGAGTAAAAAAGGCACAAGGTTCACAATGCTGTAAAATTAAAATAGGATATACCGGGCTAGGATTCGACTTACAGGAACAAGGGCCAAACCAACCACCCAAGAATGGAATCGTCGAGCAAAAACACCTGACAACCTCCTAGAAGTAGCTTTTCTTGCCCCCAGACCTTTCTCCATCAATTAGGAATCTGATGCCGTCACTAAACACATTCCTTAAATTGTAGCCATTTGTTGAGCGTTTTTTTTTGGTGTCTAATCCGCATATATATCACCATTGCCCTTGATTTTCTTGACTGTAGATCTCTTAAATATCAACATATACACGTGTGATTTAGTTTACGAAGATTTTTCAATGCCGAGAACCTCGATCAGAGAGTAAAAAAGGCGTAAGGTTCACAAAGGTGTAAAATTAAAATGGGATATACCTGGCTAGGATTCGAGTTGCATGAACAAGGGCCAAACCAACCACCCAAGAATGGAATCGTCGAACGAAAACACTTGACAGCCTCCTAGAAGCAGCTTTTCTTACCAACAGACCTTTCTCCATCAATTTGGAATCTGATGTCGTCACTAAACACATTCCTTAAATTGTAGCCATTTGTTGAGTGTTTTTTTGGTGTCTAATCCGCATATATATCTCCATTGCCCTTGATTTTCTTGACTGTATATCCCTTAAATATCAACATATACACGTGTGATTTAGTTTACGAATATTTTTCAATGCCGAGAACCACGATCAGAGAGTAAAAACTCCGTAGGGTTCACTATGCTGTAAGATTAAAATGGGATATACCGGACTAGGATTCGAGTTGCAGGGACAAGGGCCAAACCAACCACTCAAGAATGGAATCGTCGAGCGAAAACACTTGACAACCTCCTAGAATAACTTTTATTGCCACCAGACATTTCTCCATCAATTAAGAATCTGATGCCGTCACTAAACACATTCCTTAAATTGTAGCCATTTGTTGAGTGTTTTTTTTTTGGTGTCTAATCCGCATATATATATCCATTGCCTTTAATTTTCTTAACTGTATATCTCTTAAATATCAACATATACACGTGTGATTTAGTTTACGAAGATTTTTCAATGCCGAGAACCTCGATCAGAAAGTAAAAAAGGCGTAAGGTTCACAATGGTGTAAAATTAAAATGGGATATACCGGGCTAGGATTCGAGTTACATGAACAAGGGCCAAACCAACCACCCAAGAATGGAATCGTCGAGCGAAAACACTTGACAACCTCCTTTGAAGTAGCTTTTCTTACCACCAGACCTTTCTCCATCAACTAGGAGTCTGATGCCGTTACTAAACACATTCCTTAAATTGTAGCTATTTGTTGAGTGTTTTTTTTTGTCTAATCCGCATATATATCACCATTGCCCTTGATTTTCTAGACTGTATATCTCTTAAATGTCAACATATACACGTGTGATTTAGTTTACAAAGATTTTTCAATGCCGAGAACCTCGATTAGAGAGTAAAAAAGGCGTAAGGGTCACAATGGTGTAAGATTAAAATGGGATATACCGGGCTAGGATTGGAGTTACAGGAACAAGGGCCAAACCAACCACCCAAGAATGGAATCGTCGAGCGAAAACACTTGACAACCTCCTAGAAGCAATTTTTCTTGTCCCCAGACCTTTCTCCATCAATTAGGAATCTGATGCCGTCACTAAACACATTCCTTAAAGTGTAGCCATTTGTTGAGTGTTTTTTTTGGTGTCTAATCCGCATATATATCTCCATTGCCCTTGATTTTCTTGACTGTATATCTCTTAAATATCAACATATACATGTGTGATTTTGTTTATGAAGATTTTTCAATGCCGAGAACCTCGATCAGATAGTAAAAAAGGCGTAAGGTTCACAATGGTGTAAGATTAAAATGAGATATACCGGGCTTGGATTCGAGTTACAGGAACAAGGGCCAAACCAACCACCCAAGAATGGAATCGTCGAGGGAAAACACTTGACAAGCTCCTAGAAGCAGCTTTTCTTGCCACCATACCTTTCTCCATCAATTACGAATCTGATGTCGTCACTAAACACATTCCTTAAATTGTAGCCATTTGTTGAGTGTGTGTTTTTGGTGTCTAATCCGCATATATATCACCATTGCCCTTGATTTTCTTTACTGTATATCAAATATCAACATATACACGTGTGATATAGTTTACGAAGATTTTTCAATGCCGAGAACCTCGATCAGAGAGTAAAAACGCCGTAAGGTTCACTATGGTGTAAGATTAAAATGGGATATACCGGACTAGGATTCGAGTTACAGGAACAAGGGCCAAACCAACCACTCAAGAATGGAATCGTCGAGCGAAAACACTTGACAACCTCCTAGAACAACTTTTATTGCCACTAGACCTTTCTCCATCAATTAGGAATCTAATGCCGTCACTAAACACATTCCTTAAATTGTAGCCATTTGTTGAGTGTTTTTTTTGTCTAATCCGCATATATATCACCATTGCCCTTGATTATCTAGACTGTATATCTCTTAAATATCAACATATACACGTGTGATTTAGTTTACGAAGATTTTTCAATGCCGAGAACCTCGATCAGAGAGTAAAAAAGGCGTAAGGTTCACAACTGTGTAAAATTAAAGTGGCATATACCGGGCTAGGATTCGAGTTACAGGAACAAGGGCCAAACCAACCACCCAAGAATGGAATCGTCGAGCGAAAACACTTGACTACCTCCTAGAAGCAGTTTTTCTTGCCCCCAGACCTTTCTCCATCAATTAGGAACCTGATGCCGTCACTAAATATATTCCTTAAATTGTAGCCATTTGCTGAGTGTTTTTTTTTTTTTGGTGTCTAATCCGCATATATATATATATATATATATCCATTGCCTTTGATTTTCTTGACTGTATATCTCTTAAATATCAACATATACACATGTGATTTAGTTTACGAAGATTTTTCAATGCCGAGAACCTCGATCAGAGAGTAAAAAAGGCGTATGGTTCACAATGGTGTAAGATTAAAATGGGATATACCAGGCTAGGATTCGAGTTACAGGAACAAGGGCCAAACCAACCACCCAAGAATGGAATCGTCGAGGGAAAACACTTGACAACCTCCTAGAAACAGCTTTTCTTGCCACCATACCTTTCTCCATCAATTAGGAACCTGATGTCGTCACTAAACACATTCCTTAAATTGTAGCCATTTGTTGAGTGTTTTTTTTTTGGTGTCTAATCCGCATATATATCACCATTGCCCTTGATTTTCTTGACTGTATATCTCTTAAATATCAACATATACACGTGTGATTTAGTTTACGAAGATTTTTCAATGCCGAGAACCTCGATCAGAGAGTAAAAACTCCGTAAGGTTCACTATGGTGTAAGATTAAAATGGGATATAACGGACTAGGATTCGAGTTACAGGAACAAGGGCCAAACCAACCACTCAAGAATGGAATCGTCGAGCGAAAACAGCTGACAACCTCCTAGAACAACTTTTATTGCCACCAGACCTTTCTCCATCAATTAGGAATTTGATGCCGTCACTAAACACATTCCTTAAATTGTAGCCATTTGTTGAGTGCTTTTTTTGTGTCTAATCCGTATATATATCACCATTGCCCTTGATTTTCTTGACTGTATATCTCTTAAATATCAACATATACACGTATAATTTAGTTTACGAAGATTTTTCAATGCCGAGAACCTCGATCAGAAAGTAAAAAAGACGTAAGGTTCATTGCCAAGAACCTCGATCAGAAAGTAAAAAAGGCGTAAGGTTCACAATGCTTTAAAATTAAAATAGGATATACCGGGCTAGGATTTGACTTACAGGAACAAGGGCCAAACCAACCACCCAAGAATGGAATCGTCGAGCGAAAACACTTGACAACCTCCTAGAAGCAGCTTTTCTTACCACCAGACCTTTCTCCATCAATTAGGAATCTGATGCCGTCACTAAACACATTCCTTAAATTGTAGCCATTTGTTGAGTGTTTTTTTTGGTGTCTAATCCGCGTATATATCACCATTGCCCTTGATTTTCTTGACTGTATATCTCTTAAATGTCAACATATACACGTGTGATTTAGTTTAAGAAGATTTTTCAATGCCGAGAGCCTCGATAAGAGAGTAAAAAAGGCGTAAGGTTCACAATGCTGTAAAATTAAAATAGGATATACCGGGCTAGGATTCGACTTACAGGAACAAGGGCCAAACCAACCACCCAAGAATGGAATCGTCGAGCGAAAACACCTGACAACCTTCTAGAAACAGCTTTTCTTGCCACCAGACCTTTCTCCATCAATTAGGAATCTGATGCCATCACTAAACACATTCCTTAAATTGTAGCCATTTGTTGAGTGTTTTTTTTTTTTGGTGTCTAATCCGCATGTATATCACCATTGCCCTTGATTTTCTTGACTGTATATCTCTTAAATATCAACATATACACGTGTGATTTAGTTTACGAAGATTTTTCAATGCCGAGAACCTCGATCAGAGAGTAAAAAAGGCACAAGGTTCACAATGCTGTAAAATTAAAATAGGATATACCGGGCTAGGATTCGACTTACAGGAACAAGGGCCAAACCAACCACCCAAGAATGGAATCGTCGAGCAAAAACACCTGACAACCTCCTAGAAGTAGCTTTTCTTGCCCCCAGACCTTTCTCCATCAATTAGGAATCTGATGCCGTCACTAAACACATTCCTTAAATTGTAGCCATTTGTTGAGCGTTTTTTTTTTGTGTCTAATCCGCATATATATCACCATTGCCCTTGATTTTCTTGACTGTAGATCTCTTAAATATCAACATATACACGTGTGATTTAGTTTACGAAGATTTTTCAATGCCGAGAACCTCGATCAGAGAGTAAAAAAGGCGTAAGGTTCACAAAGGTGTAAAATTAAAATGGGATATACCTGGCTAGGATTCGAGTTACATGAACAAGGGCCAAACCAACCACCCAAGAATGGAATCGTCGAGCGAAAACACTTGACAGCCTCCTAGAAGCAGCTTTTCTTACCAACAGACCTTTCTCCATCAATTTGGAATCTGATGTCGTCACTAAACACATTCCTTAAATTGTAGCCATTTGTTGAGTGTTTTTTTGGTGTCTAATCCGCATATATATCTCCATTGCCCTTGATTTTCTTGACTGTATATCCCTTAAATATCAACATATACACGTGTGATTTAGTTTACGAATATTTTTCAATGCCGAGAACCACGATCAGAGAGTAAAAACTCCGTAAGGTTCACTATGCTGTAAGATTAAAATGGGATATACCGGACTAGGATTCGAGTTGCAGGAACAAGGGCCAAACCAACCACTCAAGAATGGAAACGTCGAGCGAAAACACTTGACAACCTCCTAGAATAACTTTTATTGCCACCAGACATTTCTCCATCAATTAAGAATCTGATGCCGTCACTAAACACATTCCTTAAATTGTAGCCATTTGTTGAGTGTTTTTTTTTTGGTGTCTAATCCGCATATATATATCCATTGCCTTTGATTTTCTTAACTGTATATCTCTTAAATATCAACATATACACGTGTGATTTAGTTTACGAAGATTTTTCAATGCCGAGAACCTCGATCAGAAAGTAAAAAAGGCGTAAGGTTCACAATGGTGTAAAATTAAAATGGGATATACCGGGCTAGGATTCGAGTTACATGAACAAGGGCCAAACCAACCACCCAAGAATGGAATCGTCGTGCAAAAACACTTGACAACATCCTAGAAGCAGCTTTTCTTGCCCCCAGACCTTTCTGCATCAATTAGGAATCTGATGCCGTCACTAAACACATTCCTTAAATTGTAGCCATTTGTTGAGTGTTTTTTTTTTGGTGTCTAATCCGCATATATATATCTGTTGCCTTTGATTTTCGTGACTGTATATCTCTTAAATATCAACATATACACGTGTGATTTAGTTTACGAAGATTTTTCAATGCCGAGAACCTCGATCAGAAAGTAAAAAAGGCGTAAGGTTCACAATGGTGTAAAATTAAAATGGGATATACCGGGATAGGATTCGAGTTACATGAACAAGGGCCAAACCAACCACCCAAGAATGGAATCGTCGAGCGAAAACACTTGACAACCTCCTTTGAAGTAGCTTTTCTTACCACCAGACCTTTCTCCATCAACTAGGAGTCTGATGCCGTTACTAAACACATTCCTTAAATTGTAGCCATTTGCTGAGTGTTTTTTTTGGTGTCTAATCCGCATATATATCACCATTGCCCTTGATTTTCTTGATTGTATATCTCTTAAATATTAACATATACACGTGTGATTTAGTTTACGAAGATTTTTCAATGCCGAGAACCTCGATTAGAGAGTAAAAAAGGTGTAAGGGTCACAATCGTGTAAAATTAAAATGTTATATACCGGGCTAGGATTCGAGTTACAGGAACAAGGGCCAAACCAACCACCCAAGAATGGAATCGTCGTGCAAAAACACTTGATAACCTCCTTTGAAGTAGCTTTTCTTACCACCAGACATTTCTCCATCAATTAGGAATCTGATGCCGTCACTAAACACATTCCTTAAAGTGTAGCCATTTGTTGAGTGTTTTTTTTGGTGTCTAATCCGCATATATATCTCCATTGCCCTTGATTTTCTTGACTGTATATCTCTTAAATATCAACATATACATGTGTGATTTTGTTTATGAAGATTTTTCAATGCCGAGAACCTCGATCAGATAGTAAAAAAGGCGTAAGGTTCACAATGGTGTAAGATTAAAATGGGATATACCGGGCTTGGATTCGAGTTACAGGAACAAGGGCCAAACCAACCACCCAAGAATGGAATCGTCGAGGGAAAACACTTGACAAGCTCCTAGAAGCAGCTTTTCTTGCCACCATACCTTTCTCCATCAATTACGAATCTGATGTCGTCACTAAACACATTCCTTAAATTGTAGCCATTTGTTGAGTGTGTGTTTTTGGTGTCTAATCCGCATATATATCACCATTGCCCTTGATTTTCTTTACTGTATATTAAATATCAACATATACACGTGTGATTTAGTTTACGAAGATTTTTCAATGCCGAGAACCTCGATCAGAGAGTAAAAAAGGCGTAAGGTTCACAACTGTGTAAAATTAAAGTGGCATATACCGGGCTAAGATTCGAGTTACAGGAACAAGGGCCAAACCAACCACCCAAGAATGGAATCGTCGAGCGAAAACACTTGACTACCTCCTAGAAGCAGTTTTTCTTGCCCCCAGACCTTTCTCCATCAATTAGGAATCTGATGCCGTCACTAAATATATTCCTTAAATTGTAGCCATTTGCTGAGTGTTTTTTTTTTGGTGTCTAATCCGCATATATATATATATATATATATCCATTGCCTTTGATTTTCTTGACTGTATATCTCTTAAATATCAACATATACACATGTGATTTAGTTTACGAAGATTTTTCAATGCCGAGAACCTCGATCAGAGAGTAAAAAAGGCGTATGGTTCACAATGGTGTAAGATTAAAATGGGATATACCAGGCTAGGATTCGAGTTACAGGAACAAGGGCCAAACCAACCACCCAAGAATGGAATCGTCGAGGGAAAACACTTGACAACCTCCTAGAAGCAGCTTTCCTTGCCACCATACCTTTCTCCATCAATTAGGAACCTGATGTCGTCACTAAACACATTCCTTAAATTGTAGCCATTTGTTGAGTGTTTTTTTTTGGTGTCTAATCCGCATATATATCACCATTGCCCTTGATTTTCTTGACTGTATATCTCTTAAATATCAACATATACACGTGTGATTTAGTTTACGAAGATTTTTCAATGCCGAGAACCTCGATCAGAGAGTAAAAACTCCGTAAGGTTCACTATGGTGTAAGATTAAAATGGGATATAACGGACTAGGATTCGAGTTACAGGAACAAGGGCCAAACCAACCACTCAAGAATGGAATCGTCGAGCGAAAACAGCTGACAACCTCCTAGAACAACTTTTATTGCCACCAGACCTTTCTCCATCAATTAGGAATTTGATGCCGTCACTAAACACATTCCTTAAATTGTAGCCATTTGTTGAGTGCTTTTTTTGTGTCTAATCCGTATATATATCACCATTGCCCTTGATTTTCTTGACTGTATATCTCTTAAATATCAACATATACACGTATAATTTAGTTTACGAAGATTTTTCAATGTCGAGAACCTCGATCAGAAAGTAAAAAAGACGTAAGGTTCATAATGGTGTGAAATTAAAATGGGATATACCGGGCTAGGATTCGAGTTACATGAACAAGGGTCAAACCAACCACCCAAGAATGGAATCGTCGAGCGAAAACACTTGACAACCTCCTTTGAAGTAGCTTTTCTTACCACCAGACCTTTCTCATTCAATTAGGAGTCTGATGCCGTTACTAAACACATTCCTTAAATTGTAGCCATTTGTTGAGTGTTTTTTTTGTCTAATCCGCATATATATCACCATTGCCATGATTTTGTAGACTGTATATCTTTTAAATATCAAGATATACACGTGTGATTTAGTTTACGAAGATTTTTCAATGCCGAGAACCTCGATCAGAGAGATAAAAAGGCGTAAGGTTCACAATGGTGTAAAATTAAAATGGAATATACCGGGCTAGCATTCGAGTAACAGGAACAAGGGCCAAACCAACCACCCAAGAATGAAATCGTTAAGCGAAAACACTTGACAACCTCCTAAAAGCAACTTTTCTTGCCACCAGACCTTTCTCCATCAATTAGGAATCTGATGCCGTCACTAAACACATTCCTTAAATTGTAGCCATTTGTTGAGTGTTTTTTTTTTGGTGTCTAATCCGCATATATATCACCATTGCCCTTGATTTTCTTGACTGTATATCTCTTAAATATCAACATATACACGTGTGATTTAGTTTACGAAGATTTTTCAATGCCGAGAACCTCGATCAGAGCATAAAAAAGGCGTAAGGTTCTCAATGGTGTAAAATTAAAATGGGATATACCGGGCTAGGATTCGAGTTACAGGAACAAGGGCCAAACCAACCACCCAAGAATGGAATCGTCGAGCCAAAACACTTGACAACCTCCTAGAAGCTGCTTTTCTTACCACCAGTCCTTTCTCCATCAATTAGGAATCTGATGCCATCACTAAACACATTCCTTAAATTGTAGCCATTTGTTGAGTGCTTTTTTTGGGGGGCCTAATCCGCATATATATCACCATTGCCATTGATTTTCTTGACTGTATATCTCTTAAATATCAACATATACACGTGTGATTTAGTTTACGAAGTTTTATCAATGCCGAGAATCTCGATCATAGAGGAAAAAAGGCGTAAGGTTCACAATGGTGTAAAATTAAAATGGGATATACCGGGCTAGGATTCGAGTTACAGGAGCAAGGGCCAAACCAACCACCCAAGAATGGAATCGTCGAGCGAAAACACTTGACAACCTCCTAGAAGCAGCTTTTCTAGCCACCAGACCTTTCTCCATCAATTAGGAATCTGATACCGTCACTGAACACATTCCTTAAATGGTAGCCATTTGTTGAGTTTTTTTTTTGTGTCTAATCCGCATATATATCACCATTGCCCTTGATTTTCTTGGTTGTATATCTCTTAAATGTCAACATATACACATGTGATTTAGTTTATGAAGATTTTTCAATGCCGAGAACCTCGATCAGAGAGTAAAAAAGGAGTAAGGTTCACAATGGTGTAAAATTAAAATGGGATATACCGAGCTAGGATTCGAGTTACAGGAACAAGGGCTAAACCAACCACCCAAGAATGGAATCGCCGAGCGAAAACACTTGACAACCTACTAGAAGCAGCTTTTCTTGCCACCAGACCTTTCTCCATCAATTAGGAATCTGATGCCGTCACTAAACAAATTCCTTAAATTGTAGCCATTTGTTGAGTGTTTTTTTTTTTTTTGTGTCTAATCCGCATATATATCACCATTGCCCTTGATTTTCTTGACTGTATATCTCTTAAATATCAACATATATATGTGTGATTTAGTTTACGAAGATTTTTCAATGCCGAGAACCTCGATAAGAGAGTAAAAAAGGCGTAAGGTTCACAATGGTGTAAGATTAAAATGGGATATACCGGGCTAGTATTCGAGTTACAGGAACAAGGGCCAAACCAACCACCCAAGAATGGAATCGTCGAGCGAAAACACTTGACAAGCTCCTAGAAGCAGCCTTTCTTGCCACCATGCATTTCTCCATCAATTAGAAATCTGATGCCGTCACTAAACACATTCATTAAATTGTAGCCATTTGTTGAGTGTTTTTTTTTTTTGTGTCTAATCCGCATATATATGACAATTGCACTTGATTTTCTTGACTGTATATCTCTTAAATATCAACATATACACGGGTGATTTAGTTTACGAAGATTTTTCAATGCCGAGAACCTCGATCAGAGAGTAAAAAAGGCGTAAGGTTGACAACGGTGTAAAATTAAAATGGGATATACCGGGCTAGGATTCAAGTTACAGGAACAAGGGCCAAACCAACCACCCAAGAATGGAATCGTCAAGTTGACAACCTCCTAGAAGCAGCTTTTCTTGCCCCCAGACCTTTCTCCATCAATTAGGAATCTGATACCGTCACTAAACTCATTCCTTAAATTGTAGCCATTTGTTGAGTGTTTTTTTTTTGGTGTTTAATCCGCATATATAGCACCATTTCCCTTGATTTTCTTGACTGTATATCTATTAAATGCCAACATATACATGTGTGATTTAGTTTACGAAGATTTTTCATTGACAAGAACCTTGATCAGAGAGTAAAAAAAGCGTAAGGTTCACAATGGTGTAAGATTAAATTGGGATATACCGGGCTAGGATTCGTGTTACAAGAACCAGGGCCAAACCAACCACCCAAAAATGGAATCGTCGAGCGAAAACACTTGACAACCTCCTCGAAGCAGTTTTTCTTACCACCAGACCTTTCTCCTTCAATTAGGAATCTGAAGCCGTCACTAAACATATTCCTTAAATTGTAGCCATTTGTTGACTGTTTTTTTTTGTTGCCTAATCCGCATATATATCACCATTGCCATTGATTTTCTTGACTGTATATCTCTTAAATATCAACATATACACGTGTGATTTAGTTTACGAAGTTTTTTCAATGCCGAGAACCTCGCTCAGAGAGTACAAAAGGCGTAAGGTTCACAATGGTGTAAATTAAAATGGGATATACCCGGCTAGGAATCGAGTTACAGGAACAAGGGCCAAACCAACCACCCAAGAATGGAATCGTCGAGCCAAAACACTTGACAACCTCCTAGAAGCTGCTTTTCTTACCACCAGACCTTTCTCCATCAGTTAGGAATCTGATGCCGTCACTAAACACATTCCTTTAATTGTAGCCATTTGTTGAGTGTTTTTTTTTTGTGCCTAATCCACATATATATCACCATTGCCATTGATTTTCTTGACTGTATATCTCTTAAATATCAACATATACACGTGTGATTTAGTTTACGAAGTTTTTTCAATGCCGAGAACCTCGATCACAAAGGAAAAAGGCGTAAGTTTCACAATGGTGTAAAATTAAAATGGGATATACCGGGCTAGGATTCGAGTTACAGGAGCAAGGGCCAAACCAACCACCCAAGAATGGAATCGTCGATCGAAAACACTTGACAACCTCCTAGAAGCAGCTTTTCTTGCCACCAGACATTTCTCCATCAATTAGGAATCTGATGCGGTCACTGAATACATTTCTCAAATTGTAGCCATTTGTTGAGTGTTTTTTTTTTGTGTCTAATCTGCATATATATCACCATTGCCCTTGATTTTCTTGGCTGTATATCTCTTAAATGTCAACATATACACGTGTGATTTAGTTTTACGAAGATTTTTCAATGCCGAGAACCTCGATCAGAGAGTAAAAAAGGCGTAAGGTTCACAATGGTGTAAAATTAAAATGGGATATACCAGGCTAGGATTCGAGTTACAAGAACAAGGGACAAACCAACCACCCAAGAATGGAATCGTCGAGCGAAAACACTTGACAACCTACCAGAAGCAGCTTTTCTTGCCACCATACATTTCTCCATCAATTAGAAATCTGATGCAGTCACTAAACACATTTATTAAATTGTAGCCATTTGTTGAGTGTTTTTTTTTTGTGTCTAATCCGCATATATATGACAATTGCCCTTGATTTTCTTGACTGTATATCTCTTAAATATCAACATATACATGGGTGATTTAGTTTACGAAGATTTTTCAATGCCGAAAACCTCGATCAGAGAGTAAAAAAGGCGTAAGGTTTACAATGGTGTAAAATTAAAATGGGATATACCGGGCTTGGATTCGAGTTACAGGAACAAGGGCCAAACCAACCACCCAAGAATGGAATCGTCGAGCGAAAACACTTGACAACCTCCTAGAACAACTTTTATTGCCACCAGACCTTTCTCCATCAATTAGGAATCTGATGCCGTCACTAAACACATTCCTTAAATTGTAGCCATTTGTTGAGTGTTTTTTTTTTTTTGTGTCTAATCCGCATATATATGACAATTGCCCTTGATTTTCTTGACTGTATATCTCTTAAATATCAACATATACACGTATGATTTAGTTTACGAAGATTTTTCAATGCCGAGAACCTCGATCAGAGAGTAAAAAAGGCGTAAGGTTGACAACGGTGTAAAATTAAAATGGGATATACCGGGCTAGGATTCAAGTTACAGGAACAAGGGCCAAACCAACCACCCAAGAATGGAATCGTCAAGTTGACAACCTCCTAGAAGCAGCTTTTCTTGCCACCAGACCTTTCTCCATCAATTAGGAATATGATACCGTCACTAAACACATTCCATAAAGTGTAGCCATTTGTTGAGTGTTTTTTTTTTTTGGTGTCTAATCCGCATATATAGCACCATTGCCATTGATTTTCTTGACTGTATATCTCTTAAATATCAACATATACACGTGTGATTTAGTTTACGAAGATTTTTCAATGCCGAGAACCTCGATAAGAGAGTAAAAAAGGCGTAAGTTTCACAATGGTGTAAATTAAAATGGGATATACCGGGCTAGGATTCGAGTTACAGGAACAAGGGCCAAACCAACCACCCAAGAATGGAATCGTCGAGCCAAAACACTTGACAACCTCCTAGAAGCTGTTTTTCTTACCACCAGACCTTTCTCCATCAATTAGGAATCTGATGCCGTCACTAACCACATTCCTTAAATTGTAGCCATTTGTTGAGTGTTTTTTTTTGGTGCCTAATCCGCATATATATCACCATTGCCATTGATTTTCTTGACTGTATATCTCTTAAATATCAACATATACACGTGTGATTTAGTTTACAAAGTTTTTTCAATGCCGAGAACCTCGATCATAAAGGAAAAAAGGCGTAAGTTTCACAATGGTGTATAATTAAAATGGGATATACCGGGCTAGGATTCTAGTTACAGGAGCAAGGGCCAAACCAACCACCCAAGAATGGAATCGTCGAGCGAAAACACTTGACAACCTCCTAGAAGCAACTTTTCTTGCCACCAGACCTTTCTCCATCAATTAGGAACCTGATGCCGTCACTGAACACATTCCTTAAATTGTAGCCATTTGTTGAGTGTTTTTTTTTTTGTGTCTAATCCGCATATATATCACCATTGCCCTTGATTTTCTAGGCTGTATATCTCTTAAATGTCAACATATACACGTGTGATTTAGTTTACGAAGATTTTTCAATGCAGAGAACCTCGATCAGAGAGTAAAAAAGGCATAAGGTTCACAATGGTGTAAAATTAAAATGGGTATACCGGGCTTGGATTCGAGTTACAGGAACAAGGGCCAAACCAACCACCCAAGAATGGAATCGTCGAGCGAAAACACTTGACAACCTACTAGAAGCAGCTTTTCTTGCCACCAGACCTTTCTCCATTAATTAGGAATCTGATGCCGTCACTAAACACATTCCTCAAATTGTAGCCATTTGTTGAGTGTTTTTTTTTGGTGTCTAATCCGCATATATATCACCATTGCCCTTGACTTTCTTGACTGTATATCTCTTAAATATCAACATATACACGTGTGATTTATTTTACGAAGATTTTTCAATGCTGAGAACCTCGATCAGAGAGTAAAAAAAAGGCGTAAGGTTCACAATGGTGTAAATTAAAATGGGATATACCGGGCTAGGATTCGAGTTACAGGAACAAGGGCCAAACCAACCACCCAAGAATGGAATCGTCGAGCGAAAACACTTGACAACCTACTAGAAGTAGCTTTTCTTGCCACCAGACCTTTCTCCATCAATTAGGAATCTGATGCCGTCACTAAACACATTCCTTAAATTGTAGCCATTTGTTGAATGTTTTTTTTTTGTGTCTTATCCGCATGTATATCACCATTGCCCTTGATTTTCTTGACTGTATATCTCTTAAATATTAACATATACACGTGTGATCTAGTTTACGAAGATTTTTCAATGCCGAGAACCTCGATCAGAGAGTAAAAAAGGCGTAAGGGTCACAATGGTGTAACATTAAAAAGGGATATACCGGGATAGGATTTGAATTACAGGAACAATGCGCAAACCAACCACCCAAGAATGGAATCGTCATACGAAAACACTTGACAACCTCCTAGAAGCAGCTTTTTTTGCCACCAGACCTTTCTCTATCAATTAGGAATCTGAAGCCGCCACTAAACACATTCCTTAAATTGTAGCCATTTGTTGAGTGTTTTTTTTTTGGTGTCTAATCCGCATATATATCATCATTGCCCATGATTTTCTTGACTGTATATCTCTTAAATATCAACATATACACGTGTGATTTAGTTTACGAAGTTTTTTCAATGCCGAGAACCTCGTTCATAGAGTAAAAAAGGCGTAAGGTTCACAATGGTGTAAAATTAAAATGGTATATTCCGGGCTAGGATTCGAGTTACAGGAGCAAGGGCCAAACCAACCACCCAAGAATGGAATCGTCGAGCGAAAACAGTTGACAACCTCCTAGAAGCAGCTTTTCTTGCCACCTGACCTTTCTCCATCGATTAGGAATCTGATGCCGTCACTAAACACATTCCTTAAATTGTATACACGTGTGATTTATTTTATGAAGATTTTTCAATGCCTAGAACCTCGATCAGAGCGTAAAAAATGGCGTAAGGTTCACAATGGTGTAAGATTAAAATGGGATATACCGGGCTAGGATTCGATTTACAGGAACAAGGGCCAAACCAACCACCCAAGAATGGAATCGCCGAGCGAAAACACTTGACAACCTTCTAGAAGCAGCTTTTCTTGCCACCAGACCATTCTCCATCAATTAGGAATCTGATGCCGTCACTAAACACATTCCTTAAATTGTAGCCGTTTGTTGAGTGTTTTTTTTGGTGTCTAATTTGCATGTATATCACCATTGCCTTTGATTTTCTTGACTGTATATCTCTTAAATATTAACATATACACGTGTGATTTAGTTTACGAAGATTTTTCAATGCCGAGAACCTCGATCAGAGAGTAAAAAAGGCGTATGGGTCACAATGGTGTAAAATTAAAAAGGGATATACCGGGCTAGGATTCGAGTTACAGGAACAAGGGCCAAACCAACCACCCAAGAATGGAATCGTCGAGCGAAAACACTTGACAACCTACTAGAAGTAGCTTTTCTTGCCACCAGACCTTTCTCCATCAATTAGGAATCTGATGCCGCCACTAAACACATTCCTTAAATTGTAGCCATTTGTTGAATGTTTTTTTTTGGTGTCTAATCCGCATGTATATCACCATTGCCCTTGATTTTCTTGACTGTATATCTCTTAAATATTAACATATACACGTGTGATCTAGTTTACGAAGATTTTTCAATGCCGAGAACCTCGATCAGAGAGTAAAAAAGGCGTAAGGGTCACAATGGTGTAAAATTAAAAAGGGGTATACCGGGCTAGGATTCGAGTTACAGGAACAAGGCGCAAACCAACCACCCAAGAATGGAATCGTCATATGAAAACACTTGACAACCTCCTAGAAGCAGTTTTTCTTGCCACCAGACCTTTCTCTATCAATTAGGAATCTGAAGCCGTCACTAAACACATTCCTTAAATTGTAGCCATTTGTTGAGTGTTTTTTTTTTGGTGTCTAATCCGCATATATATCATCATTGCCCTTGATTTTCTTGACTGTATATCTCTTAAATATCAACATATACATGGGTGATTTAGTTTACGAAGTTTTTTCAATGCCGAGAACCTCGTTCATAGAGTAAAAAAGGCGTAAGGTTCACAATGGTGTAAAATTAAAATGGTATATTCCATGCTAGGATTCGAGTTACAAGAGCAAGGGCCAAACCAACAACCCAAGAATGGAATCGTCGAGCGAAAACACTTGACAAATTCCTTTGAAGTAGCTTTTCTTACCACCAGACCTTTCTCCATCAACTAGGAATCTGATGCCGTCACTAAACACATTCCTTTAATTGTAGCCATTTGTTGAGTGTTTGTTTTTTGGTGTCTAATCCGCATATATATCACCATTGTCCTTGATTTTCTTGACTGTATATCTCTTAAATATCAACATATACACGTATGATTTAGTATACGAAGTTTTTTCAATGCTGAGAACCTCGATCAGAGAGTAAAAAAGGCGTAAGGTTTACAATGGTGTAAAATTAAAATGGGATATACCGGGCTAGTATTCGAGTTACAGGAACAAGGGCCAAACCAACCACAAAAGAATGGAATCGTCGAGCGAAAACACTTGACAAATTCCTTTGAAGTAGCTTTTCTTACCACCAGACATTTCTCCATCAATTAGGAATCTGATGCCGTCACTAAACACATTCCTTTAATTGTAGCCATTTGTTGAGTGTTTTTTTTTGGTGTCTAATCCGCGTATATATCACCATTGCCCATGATTTTCTTGACTGTGTATCTCTTAAATGTCACCATATACATGTGTGATTTAGTTTACGAAGGTTTTTCAATGCCGAGAACCTCGATCAGAGAGTAAAAAAGGCGTAAGGTTCACAATGTTGTAAGATTAAAATGGGATATACCGGGCTAGGATTCGAGTTACAGGAACAAGGGCCAAACCAACCACCCAAGAATGGAATCGCCGAGCGAAAACACTTGACAACCTCCTAGAAGCTGTTTTTCTTACCACCAGACCTTTCTCCATCAATTAGGAATCTGATGCCGTCACTAACCACATTCCTTAAATTGTAGCCATTTGTTGAGTGTTTTTTTTTTGTGTCTAATCCGCATATATATCACCATTGCCCTTGATTTTCTTGACTGTATATCTCTTAAATATCAACATATACACGTGTGATTTAGTTTACAAAGTTTTTTCAATGCCGAGAACCTCGATCATAAAGGAAAAAAGGCGTAAGTTTCACAATGGTGTATAATTAAAATGGGATATACCGGGCTAGGATTCTAGTTACAGGAGCAAGGGCCAAACCAACCACCCAAGAATGGAATCGTCGAGCGAAAACACTTGACAACCTCCTAGAAGCAACTTTTCTTGCCACCAGACCTTTCTCCATCAATTAGGAACCTGATGCCGTCACTGAACACATTCCTTAAATTGTAGCCATTTGTTGAGTGTTTTTTTTTTGTGTCTAATCCGCATATATATCACCATTGCCCTTGATTTTCTAGGCTGTATATCTCTTAAATGTCAACATATACACGTGTGATTTAGTTTACGAAGATTTTTCAATGCAGAGAACCTCGATCAGAGAGTAAAAAAGGCATAAGGTTCACAATGTTGTAAAATTAAAATGGGTATACCGGGCTTGGATTCGAGTTACAGGAACAAGGGCCAAACCAACCACCCAAGAATGGAATCGTCGAGCGAAAACACTTGACAACCTACTAGAAGCAGCTTTTCTTGCCACCAGACCTTTCTCCATTAATTAGGAATCTGATGCCGTCACTAAACACATTCCTCAAATTGTAGCCATTTGTTGAGTGTTTTTTTTTTGTGTCTAATCCGCATATATATCACCATTGCCCTTGACTTTCTTGACTGTATATCTCTTAAATATCAACATATACACGTGTGATTTATTTTACGAAGATTTTTCAATGCTGAGAACCTCGATCAGAGAGTAAAAAAAAGGCGTAAGGTTCACAATGGTGTAAATTAAAATGGGATATACCGGGCTAGGATTCGAGTTACAGGAACAAGGGCCAAACCAACCACCCAAGAATGGAATCGTCGAGCAAAAACACTTGACAACCTACTAGAAGTAGCTTTTCTTGCCACCAGACCTTTCTCCATCAATTAGGAATCTGATGCCGTCACTAAACACATTCCTTAAATTGTAGCCATTTGTTGAATGTTTTTTTTTTGTGTCTTATCCGCATGTATATCACCATTGCCCTTGATTTTCTTGACTGTATATCTCTTAAATATTAACATATACACGTGTGATCTAGTTTACGAAGATTTTTCAATGCCGAGAACCTCGATCAGAGAGTAAAAAAGGCGTAAGGGTCACAATGGTGTAACATTAAAAAGGGATATACCGGGATAGGATTTGAATTACAGGAACAAGACGCAATCCAACCACCCAAGAATGGAATCGTCATACGAAAACACTTGACAACCTCCTAGAAGCAGCTTTTTTTGCCACCAGACCTTTCTCTATCAATTAGGAATCTGAAATCGCCACTAAACACAATCCTTAAATTGTAGCCATTTGTTGAGTGTTTTTTTTTTTTGGTGTCTAATCCGCATATATATCATCATTGCCCTTGATTTTCTTGACTGTATATCTCTTAAATATCAACATATACACGTGTGATTTAGTTTACGAAGTTTTTTCAATGCCGAGAACCTCGTTCACAGAGGAAAAAAGGCGTAAGGTTCACAATGGTGTAAAATTAAAATGGTATATTCCGGGCTAGGATTCGAGTTACAGGAGCAAGGGCCAAACCAACCACCCAAGAATGGAATCGTCGAGCGAAAACACTTGACAACCTCCTAGAAGCAGCTTTTCTTGCCACCTGACCTTTCTCCATCAATTAGGAATCTGATGCCGTCACTAAACACATTCCTTAAATTGTATACACGTGTGATTTATTTTATGAAGATTTTTCAATGCCTAGAACCTCGATCAGAGAGTAAAAAATGGCGTAAGGTTCACAATGGTGTAAGATTAAAATGGGATATACCGGGCTAGGATTCGATTTACAGGAACAAGGGCCAAACCAACCACCCAAGAATGGAATCGCCGAGCGAAAACACTTGACAACCTTCTAGAAGCAGCTTTTCTTGCCACCAGACCATTCTCCATCAATTAGGAATCTGATGCCGTCACTAAACACATTCCTTAAATTGTAGCCGTTTGTTGAGTGTTTTTTTTGGTGTCTAATTTGCATGTATATCACCATTGCCTTTGATTTTCTTGACTGTATATCTCTTAAATATTAACATATACACGTGTGATTTAGTTTACGAAGATTTTTCAATGCCGAGAACCTCGATCAGAGAGTAAAAAAGGCGTATGGGTCACAATGGTGTAAAATTAAAAAGGGATATACCGGGCTAGGATTCGAGTTACAGGAACAAGGGCCAAACCAACCACCCAAGAATGGAATCGTCGAGCGAAAACACTTGACAACCTACTAGAAGTAGCTTTTCTTGCCACCAGACCTTTCTCCATCAATTAGGAATCTGATGCCGCCACTAAACACATTCCTTAAATTGTAGCCATTTGTTGAATGTTTTTTTTTGGTGTCTAATCCGCATGTATATCACCATTGCCCTTGATTTTCTTGACTGTATATCTCTTAAATATTAACATATACACGTGTGATCTAGTTTACGAAGATTTTTCAATGCCGAGAACCTCGATCAGAGAGTAAAAAAGGCGTAAGGGTCACAATGGTGTAAAATTAAAAAGGGATATACCGGGCTAGGATTCGAGTTACAGGAACAAGGCGCAAACCAACCACCCAAGAATGGAATCGTCATATGAAAACACTTGACAACCTCCTAGAAGCAGTTTTTCTTGCCACCAGACCTTTCTCTATCAATTAGGAATCTGAAGCCGTCACTAAACACATTCCTTAAATTGTAGCCATTTGTTGAGTGTTTTTTTTTGGTGTCTAATCCGCATATATATCATCATTGCCCTTGATTTTCTTGACTGTATATCTCTTAAATATCAACATATACATGGGTGATTTAGTTTACGAAGTTTTTTCAATGCCGAGAACCTCGTTCATAGAGTAAAAAAGGCGTAAGGTTCACAATGGTGTAAAATTAAAATGGTATATTCCATGCTAGGATTCGAGTTACAAGAGCAAGGGCCAAACCAACAACCCAAGAATGGAATCGTCGAGCGAAAACACTTGACAAATTCCTTTGAAGTAGCTTTTCTTACCACCAGACCTTTCTCCATCAACTAGGAATCTGATGCCGTCACTAAACACATTCCTTTAATTGTAGCCATTTGTTGAGTGTTTGTTTTTTGGTGTCTAATCCGCATATATATCACCATTGTCCTTGATTTTCTTGACTGTATATCTCTTAAATATCAACATATACACGTATGATTTAGTATACGAAGATTTTTCAATGCTGAGAACCTCGATCAGAGAGTAAAAAAGGCGTAAGGTTTACAATGGTGTAAAATTAAAATGGGATATACCGGGCTAGTATTCGAGTTACAGGAACAAGGGCCAAACCAACCACAAAAGAATGGAATCGTCGAGCGAAAACACTTGACAAATTCCTTTGAAGTAGCTTTTCTTACCACCAGACATTTCTCCATCAATTAGGAATCTGATGCCGTCACTAAACACATTCCTTTAATTGTAGCCATTTGTTGAGTGTTTTTTTTTGGTGTCTAATCCGCGTATATATCACCATTGCCCATGATTTTCTTGACTGTGTATCTCTTAAATGTCACCATATACATGTGTGATTTAGTTTACGAAGATTTTTCAATGCCGAGAACCTCGATCAGAGAGTAAAAAAGGCGTAAGGTTCACAATGTTGTAAGATTAAAATGGGATATACCGGGCTAGGATTCGAGTTACAGGAACAAGGGCCAAACCAACCACCCAAGAATGGAATCGCCGAGCGAAAACACTTGACAACCTTCTAGAAGCAGCTTTTCTTGCCACCAGACCATTCTCCATCAATTAGGAATCTGATGCTGTCACTAAACACATTCCTTAAATTGTAGCCATTTGTTGAGTGTTTTTTTTGGTGTCTAATTTGCATGTATATCACCATTGCCCTTGATTTTCTTGACTGTATATCTCTTAAATATTAACATATACACGTGTGATTTAGCTTATGAAGATTTTTCAATTCCGAGAACCTCGATCAGAGAGTAAAAAAGGCGTAAGGGTCACAATGGTGTAAAATTAAAAAGGGATATACCGGGCTAGGATTCGAGTTACAGGAACAAGGGCCAAACCAACCACCCTAGAATGGAATCGTCGTGCGAAAACACTTGACAACCTCCTAGAAGCAGCTTTTCTTCTCACCAGACCTTTCTCCGTCAATTAGGAATCTGAAGCCGTCACTAAACGCATTCCTTAAATTGTAGCCATTTGTTGAGTGTTTTTTTTTTGGTGTCTAATCCACATATATATCACCATTGCCCTTGATTTTCTTGACTGTATATCTCTTAAATATCAACATATACACGTGTGATTTAGTTTACGAAGTTTTTTCAATGCCGAGAACCTCGTTCATAGAGGAAAAAAGGCGTAAGGATCACAATGGTGTAAAATTAAAATGGTATATTCTGGGCTAGGATTCGAGTTACAGGAGCAAGGGCCAAACCAACCACCCAAGAATGGAATCGTCGAGCGAAAACACTTGACAACCTCCAAGAACAACTTTTATTGCCACCAGACCTTTCTCCATCAATTAGGAATCTGATGCCTTCACTAAACACATTCCTTAAATTGTAGCCATTTGTTGAGTGTTTTTTTGGGTGTCTAATCCGCATATATATCACCATTGCCCTTGATTTTCTTGACTGTATATCTCTTAAATATCAACATATACACGTATGATTTAGTATACGAAGATTATTCAATGCCGAGAACCTCGATCAGAGAGTAAAAAAGGCGTAAGGTTTACAATGGTGTAAAATTAAAATGGGATATACCGGGCTAGGATTCGAGTTACAGGAACAAGGGCCAAACCAACCACCAAAGAAAGGTATCGTCGAGCGAAAACACTTGACAAACTCCTTTGAAGTAGCTTTTCTTACCACCAGACCTTTCTCCATCAATTAGGAATCTGATGCCGTCACTAAACACATTCCTTAAATTGTAGCCATTTGTTGAGTGTTTTTTTTGGTGTCTAATCCGCATATATATCACCATTGCCCTTGATTTTGTAGACTATATATCTCTTAAATATCAACATATACACGTGTGATTTAGTTTACGAAGATTTTTCAATGCCGAGAACCTCGATCAGAGAGTAAAAAAGGCGTAAGGTTCACAATGTTGTAAGATTAAAATGGGATATACCGGGCTAGGATTCGAGTTACAGGAACAAGGGCCAAACCAACCACCCAAGAATGGAATCGCCGAGCGAAAACACTTGACAACCTTCTAGAAGCAGCTTTTCTTGCCACCAGACCATTCTCCATCAATTAGGAATCTGATGCTGTCACTAAACACATTCCTTAAATTGTAGCCATTTGTTGAGTGTTTTTTTTGGTGTCTAATTTGCATGTATATCACCATTGCCCTTGATTTTCTTGACTGTATATCTCTTAAATATTAACATATACACGTGTGATTTAGCTTATGAAGATTTTTCAATTCCGAGAACCTCGATCAGAGAGTAAAAAAGGCGTAAGGGTCACAATGGTGTAAAATTAAAAAGGGATATACCGGGCTAGGATTCGAGTTACAGGAACAAGGGCCAAACCAACCACCCTAGAATGGAATCGTCGTGCGAAAACACTTGACAACCTCCTAGAAGCAGCTTTTCTTCTCACCAGACCTTTCTCCGTCAATTAGGAATCTGAAGCCGTCACTAAACGCATTCCTTAAATTGTAGCCATTTGTTGAGTGTTTTTTTTTTGGTGTCTAATCCACATATATATCACCATTGCCCTTGATTTTCTTGACTGTATATCTCTTAAATATCAACATATACACGTGTGATTTAGTTTACGAAGTTTTTTCAATGCCGAGAACCTCGTTCATAGAGGAAAAAAGGCGTAAGGATCACAATGGTGTAAAATTAAAATGGTATATTCTGGGCTAGGATTCGAGTTACAGGAGCAAGGGCCAAACCAACCACCCAAGAATGGAATCGTCGAGCGAAAACACTTGACAACCTCCAAGAACAACTTTTATTGCCACCAGACCTTTCTCCATCAATTAGGAATCTGATGCCTTCACTAAACACATTCCTTAAATTGTAGCCATTTGTTGAGTGTTTTTTTGGGTGTCTAATCCGCATATATATCACCATTGCCCTTGATTTTCTTGACTGTATATCTCTTAAATATCAACATATACACGTATGATTTAGTATACGAAGATTTTTCAATGCCGAGAACCTCGATCAGAGAGTAAAAAAGGCGTAAGGTTTACAATGGTGTAAAATTAAAATGGGATATACCGGGCTAGGATTCGAGTTACAGGAACAAGGGCCAAACCAACCACCAAAGAAAGCTATCGTCGAGCGAAAACACTTGACAAACTCCTTTGAAGTAGCTTTTCTTACCACCAGACCTTTCTCCATCAATTAGGAATCTGATGCCGTCACTAAACACATTCCTTAAATTGTAGCCATTTGTTGAGTGTTTTTTTTGGTGTCTAATCCGCATATATATCACCATTGCCCTTGATTTTGTAGACTATATATCTCTTAAATATCAACATATACACGTGTGATTTAGTTTACGAAGATTTTTCAATGCCGAGAACCTCGATCAGAGAGTAAAAAAGGCGTAAAGTTGACAACGGTGTAAAATTAAAATGGGATATACCGGGCTAGGATTCAAGTTACTGGAACAAGGGCTAAACCAACCACCCAAGAATGGAATCGTCAAGCGAAAACACTTGACAACCTCCTAGAAGCAGCTTTTCTTGCCACCAGACCTTTCTCCATCAATTAGGAATCTGATGCCGTCACTAAACACATTCCTTAAATTGTAGCCATTTGTTGAGTGTTTTTTTTTGGTGTCTAATCCGCATTTATATCACCATTGCCCTTGATTTTCTTGACTTTATATCTCTTAAATAACAACATATACACGTGTGATTTATTTTACGAAGATTTTTCAATGCCGAGAACCTCGATCAGAGAGTAAAAAAGGCGTAAGGTTCACAATGGTGTAAGATTAAAATGGGATATACCGGGCTAGGATTCGAGTTACAGGAACAAGGGCCAAACCAACCACCCAAGAATGGAATCGTCGAGCGAAAACACTTGACAACCTTTTAGAAGAAGCTTTTCTTGCCACCAGACCTTTCTCCATCAATTAGGAATCTGATGCCGTCACTAAACACATTCCTTAAATTGTAGCCATTTGTTGAGTGATTTTTTTCGTGTCTAATCCGCATATATATCACCATTGCCCTTGATTTCTCTTGACTATATATCTCTTAAATATTAACATATACACCTGTGATTCAGTTTATGAAGATTTTTAAATGCCGAGAATCTCGATCAGAGAGTAAAAGAGGCGTAAGGTTCACAATGGTGTAAAATTAAAATGGGATATACCGGGCTAGGATTCGAGTTGCAGGAACAAGGGCCAAACCAACCACCCAAGAATGGAATCGTCGAGCGAAAACACTTGACAACCTCCTAGAAGTAGCTTTTCTTACCACCAGACCATTCTCCATCAATTAGGAATCTGGCGCCGTCACTAAACACATTCCTTAAATTGTAGACATTTGTCGAGTGTTTTTTTTTTTGGTGTCTAATCCGCATATATATCACCATTGCCCTTGATTTTCTTGACTGTATATCTCTTAAATATCAACATATACACGTGTGATTTAGTTTACGAAGATTTTTCAATGCCGAGAACCTCGATCAGAGAGTAAAAAAGGCGTAAGGTTCACAATGGTGTAAAATTAAAATGGGATATACCGGACTAGGATTCGAGTTACAGGAACAAGGGCCAAACCAACCACTCAAGAATGGAACCGTCGAGCGAAAACACTTGACAACCTCCTAGAAGCAGCTTTTCTTGCCACCAGACCTTTCTCCATCAATTAGGAATCTGATGCCGTCACTAAACACATTCCTTAAATTGTAGCCATTTGTGGAGTGTTTTTTTTTTTTTTTTGGTGTCTAATTCGCATATATATCACCATTGCCCTTGATTTTCTTGACTGTATATCTCTTAAATGTCAACATATACACGTGTGATTTAGTTTACGAAGATTTTTCAATGCCGAGAACCTCGATCAGAGAGTAAAAAAGGCGTAAGGTTCACAATTGTAGGATCGATCCCGACCTTAATGAGTCGTTCGGAAGAGCTCTAATCTGTTTCAGAGGCGGAAACTAAGAAACGAATGTGTAAACAGCTAGAAAATCACTTTAATCCTCTTTTGCATTCAATAACTAACGTTTACAGTACGAGGAAATACCGGCAGCACCTCGGTATCAGATTTCTGAATCGTTACAAATGAAACCGTTTGAGCACTATTTATAGAGATGGACCCTTCCGTTTGAAAGTAAACATAATAGTTCAAACGATACATTCAAACGGAACCCTATCTCAAACTTTCATTTCAAACGGAAGGGTCATTCAAACAGTCACTTCAAACGGAACCCTTCATTCAACAGCTTCTCAAACGGAAGGGTCTTATCTTGTGATGATGTCATTGATTACTTCATATTGATGATGTCATCTTTGCAAATGATGACATCATGCTAAATATCTTCACAACGAACTGAGACACTACTGAAGACGTAGACGACAGACGGATGCACCAACAACAATGGTGTAAAATTAAAATGGGATATAACGGGCTTGGATTCGAGTTACAGGAACAAGGGCCAAACCAACCACCCAAGAATGGAATCGTCGAGCGAAAACACTTGACAACCTACTAGAAGCAGCTTTTCTTGCCACCAGACCTTTCTCCATCAATTAGGAATCAGATGCCGTCACTAAACACATTCCTTAAATTGTAGCCATTTGTTGAGTGTTTTTTTGGTGTCTAATCCGCATATATATCACAATTGCCCTTGATTGTCTTGACTGTATATCTCTTAAATATCAACATATACACGTGTGATTTAGTTTACGAAGATTTTTCAATGCCGAGAACCTCGATCAGAGAGTAAAAAAGGCGTAAGGTTCACAATGGTGTAAGATTAAAATGGGATATACCGGGCTAGGATTTGAGTTACAGAAACAAGGGCGAAACCAACCACCCAAGAATGGAATCGTTGAGCGAAAACACTTGACAACCTTCTAAAAGCAGCTTTTCTTGCCACCAGACCTTTCTCCATCAATTAGGAATCTGATGCCGTCACTAAACACATTCCTTAAATTGTAGCCACTTGTTGAGTGATTTTTTTTGGTGTCTAATCCGCATATATATCACCATTGCCCTTGATTTTCTTGACTGTATATATCTTAAATATCAACATATACACGTGTGATTTAGTTGACGAAGATTTTTCAATGCCGAGAACCTCGATCACAGAGTAAAAAAGGCTTAAGGTTCACAATGGTGTAAAATTAAAATGGGATATACCGGGCTAGGATTCGAGTTACAGGAACAAGGGCCAAACCAACCACTCAAGAATGGAAACGTAGAGCGAAAACACTTGACAACCTCCTAGAAGCCGCTTTTCTTGCCACCAGACCTTTCTCCATCTATTAGGAATCTGATGCCGTCACTAAACACATTCCTTAAACTGTAGCCATTTGTCGAGTGTTTTTTTTTTGGTGTCTAATTCGCATATATATCACCATTGCCCTTGATTTTCTTGACTGTATATCTCTTAAATGTCAACCTATACACGTGTGATTTAGTTTACGAAGATTTTTCAATGCCGAGAACCTCGATCAGAGAGTAAAAAAGGCGTAAGGTTCACAATGGTGTAAAATTAAAATGGGATATACCGGGCTTGGATTCGAGTTACAGGAACAAGGGCCAAACCAACCACCCAAGAATGGAATCGTCGAGCGAAAACACTTGACAACCTTCTAGAAGAAGCTTTTCTTGCCACCAGACCTTTCTCCATCAATTAGGAATCTGATGCCGTCACTAAACACATTCCTTAAATTGTAGCCATTTGTTGAGTGTTTTTTTTGGTGTCTAATCCGCATTTATATCACCATTGCCCTTGATTTTCTTGACTGTATATCTCTTAAATATCAACATATACACGTGTGATTTATTTTACGAAGATTTTTCAATGCCGAGAACCTCGATCAGAGAGTAAAAAAGGCGTAAGGTTCACAATGGTGTAAGATTAAAATGGGATATACCGGGCTAGGATTCGAGTTACAGGAACA
Organism: Helianthus tuberosus; assembly: GCA_030545235.1. Taxonomy (NCBI): domain Eukaryota; kingdom Viridiplantae; phylum Streptophyta; class Magnoliopsida; order Asterales; family Asteraceae; genus Helianthus; species Helianthus tuberosus. The sequence continues at coordinate 194,277,330 of CM060425.1, forward strand.
AGGGCCAAACCAACCACCCAAGAATGGAATCGTCGAGCGAAAACACTTGACAACCTTCTAGAAGAAGCTTTTCTTGCCACCAGACCTTTCTCCATCAATTAGGAATCTGATGCCGTCACTAAACACATTCTTTAAATTGTAGCCATTTGTTGAGTGATTTTTTTTCGTGTCTAATCCGCATATATATGACCATTGCCCTTGATTTCTCTTGACTATATATCTCCTAAATATCAACATATACACCTGTGATTCAGTTTATGAAGATTTTTAAATGCTGAGAACCTCGACCAGAGAGTAAAAGAGACGTAAGGTTCACAATGGTGTAAAATTAAAATGGGATATACCGGGCTAGGATTCGAGTTGCAGGAACAAGGGCCAAACCAACCACCCAAGAATGGAATCGTCGAGCGAAAACACTTGACAACCTCCTAGAAGTAGCTTTTCTTACCACCAGACCATTCTCCATCAATTAGGAATCTGGCGCCGTCACTAAACACATTCCTTAAATTGTAGACATTTGTCGAGTGTTTTTTTTTTGGTGTCTAATCCGCATATATATCACCATTGTCCTTGATTTTCTTGACTGTATATCTCTTAAATATCAACATATACAGGTGTGATTTAGTTTACGAAGATTTTTCAATGCCGAGAACCTCGATCAGAGAGTAAAAAAGGCGTAAGGTTCACAATGGTGTAAAATTAAAATGGGATATACCGGGCTAGGATTCGAGTTACAGGAACAAGGGCCAAACCAACCACTCAAGAATGGAATCGTCGAGCGAAAACACTTGACAACCTCCTAGAAGCAGCTTTTCTTGCCACCAGACCTTTCTCCATCAATTAGGAATCTGATGCCGTCACTAAACACATTCCTTAAATTGTAGCCATTTGTCGAGTGTTTTTTTTTTTTTGGTGTCTAATTCGCATATATATCACCATTGCCCTTGATTTTCTTGACTATATATCTCTTAAATGTCAACAAATACACGTGTGATTTAGTTTACGAAGATTTTTCAAAGCCGAGAACCTCGATCAAAGAGTAAAAAAGGCGTAAGGTTCACAATGGTGTAAGATTAAAATGGGATATACCGGGCTAGGATTTGAGTTACAGAAACAAGGGCGAAACCAACCACCCAAGAATGGAATCGTCGAGCGAAAACACTTGACAACCTTCTAAAAGCAGTTTTTCTTGCCACCAGACCTTTCTCCATCAATTAGGAATCTGATGCCGTCACTAAACACATTCCTTAAATTGTAGCCACTTGTTGAGTGATTTTTTTTGGTGTCTAATCCGCATATATATCACCATTGCCCTTGATTTTCTTGACTGTATATATCTTAAATATCAACATATACACGTGTGATTTAGTTGACGAAGATTTTTCAATGCCGAGAACCTCGATCACAGAGTAAAAAAGGCGTAAGGTTCACAATGGTGTAAAATTAAAATGAGATATACCGGGCTAGGATTCGAGTTACAGGAACAAGGGGCAAACCAACCACTCAAGAATGGAATCGTAGAGCGAAAACACTTGACAACCTCCTAGAAGCCGCTTTTCTTGCCACCAGACCTTTCTCCATCAATTAGGAATCTGATGCCGTCACTAAACACATTCCTTAAATTGTAGCCATTTGTCGAGTGTTTTTTTTTGGTGTCTAATTCGCATATATATCACCATTGCCCTTGATTTTCTTAACTGTATATCTCTTAAATGTCAACATATACACGTGTGATTTAGTTTACGAAGATTTTTCAATGCCGAGAACCTCGATCAGAGAGTAAAAAAGGCGTAAGGTTCACAATGGTGTAAAATTAAAATGGGATATACCGGGCTTGGATTCGAGTTACAGGAACAAGGGCCAAACCAACCACCCAAGAATGGAATCGTCGAGCGAAAACACTTGACAACCTTCTAGAAGAAGCTTTTCTTGCCACCAGACCTTTCTCCATCAATTAGGAATCTGATGCCGTCACTAAACACATTCCTTAAATTGTAGCCATTTGTTGAGTGTTTTTTTTGGTGTCTAATCCGCATTTATATCACCATTGCCCTTGATTTTCTTGACTGTATATCTCTTAAATATCAACATATACACGTGTGATTTATTTTACGAAGATTTTTCAATGCCGAGAACCTCGATCAGAGAGTAAAAAAGGCGTAAGGTTCACAATGGTGTAAAATTAAAATGGGATATACCGGGCTAGGATTCGAGTTACAGGAACAAGGGCCAAACCAACCACTCAAGAATGGAATCGTCGAGCGAAAACACTTGACAACCTCCTAGAAGCAGCTTTTCTTGCCACCAGACCTTTCTCCATCAATTAGGAATCTGATGCCGTCACTAAACACATTCCTTAAATTGCAGCCATTTGTCGAGTGTTTTTTTTTTTTGGTGTCTAATTCGCATATATATCACCATTGCCCTTGATTTTCTTGACTATATATCTCTTAAATGTCAACAAATACACGTGTGATTTAGTTTACGAAGATTTTTCAAAGCCGAGAACCTCGATCAGAGAGTAAAAAAGGCGTAAGGTTCACAATGTTGTAAGATTAAAATGGGATATACCGGGCTAGGATTTGAGTTACAGAAACAAGGGCGAAACCAACCACCCAAGAATGGAATCGTCGAGCGAAAACACTTGACAACCTTCTAAAAGCAGTTTTTCTTGCCACCAGACCTTTCTCCATCAATTAGGAATCTGATGCCGTCACTAAACACATTCCTTAAATTGTAGCCACTTGTTGAGTGATTTTTTTTTGTGTCTAATCCGCATATATATCACCATTGCCCTTGATTTTCTTGACTGTATATATCTTAAATATCAACATATACACGTGTGATTTAGTTGACGAAGATTTTTCAATGCCGAGAACCTCGATCACAGAGTAAAAAAGGCGTAAGGTTCACAATGGTGTAAAATTAAAATGAGATATACCGGGCTAGGATTCGAGTTACAGGAACAAGGGGCAAACCAACCACTCAAGAATGGAATCGTAGAGCGAAAACACTTGACAACCTCCTAGAAGCCGCTTTTCTTGCCACCAGACCTTTCTCCATCAATTAGGAATCTGATGCCGTCACTAAACACATTCCTTAAATTGTAGCCATTTGTCGAGTGTTTTTTTTTGGTGTCTAATTCGCATATATATCACCATTGCCCTTGATTTTCTTAACTGTATATCTCTTAAATGTCAACATATACACGTGTGATTTAGTTTACGAAGATTTTTCAATGCCGAGAACCTCGATCAGAGAGTAAAAAAGGCGTAAGGTTCACAATGGTGTAAAATTAAAATGGGATATACCGGGCTTGGATTCGAGTTACAGGAACAAGGGCCAAACCAACCACCCAAGAATGGAATCGTCGAGCGAAAACACTTGACAACCTTCTAGAAGAAGCTTTTCTTGCCACCAGACCTTTCTCCATCAATTAGGAATCTGATGCCGTCACTAAACACATTCCTTAAATTGTAGCCATTTGTTGAGTGTTTTTTTTGGTGTCTAATCCGCATTTATATCACCATTGCCCTTGATTTTCTTGACTGTATATCTCTTAAATATCAACATATACACGTGTGATTTATTTTACGAAGATTTTTCAATGCCGAGAACCTCGATCAGAGAGTAAAAAAGGCGTAAGGTTCACAATGGTGTAAGATTAAAATGGGATATACCGGGCTAGGATTCGAGTTACAGGAACAAGGGCCAAACCAACCACCCAAGAATGGAATCGTCGAGCGAAAACACTTGACAACCTTCTAGAAGAAGCTTTTCTTGCCACCAGACCTTTCTCCATCAATTAGGAATCTGATGCCGTCACTAAACACATTCTTTAAATTGTAGCCATTTGTTGAGTGATTTTTTTTCGTGTCTAATCCGCATATATATCACCATTGCCCTTGATCTCTCTTGACTATATATCTCTTAAATATCAACATATACACCTGTGATTCAGTTTATGAAGATTTTTAAATGCCGAGAACCTCGATCAGAGAGTAAAAGAGACGTAAGGTTCACAATGGTGTAAAATTAAAATGGGATATACCGGGCTAGGATTCGAGTTGCAGGAACAAGGGCCAAACCAACCACCCAAGAATGGAATCGTCGAGCGAAAACACTTGACAACCTCCTAGAAGTAGCTTTTCTTACCACCAGACCATTCTCCATCAATTAGGAATCTGGCGCCGTCACTAAACACATTCCTTAAATTGTAGACATTTCTCGAGTGTTTTTTTTTTGGTGTCTAATCCGCATATATATCACCATTGTCCTTGATTTTCTTGACTGTATATCTCTTAAATATCAACATATACAGGTGTGATTTAGTTTACGAAGATTTTTCAATGCCGAGAACCTCGATCAGAGAGTAAAAAAGGCGTAAGGTTTACAATGGTGTAAAATTAAAATGGGATATACCGGGCTAAGATTCGAGTTACAGGAACAAGGGCCAAACCAACCACTCAAGAATGGAATCGTCGAGCGAAAACACTTGACAACCTCCTAGAAGCAGCTTTTCTTGCCACCAGACCTTTCTCCATCAATTAGGAATCTGATGCCGTCACTAAACACATTCCTTAAATTGTAGCCATTTGTCGAGTGTTTTTTTTTTTTTTTTGGTGTCTAATTCGCATATATATCACCATTGCCCTTGATTTTCTTGACTATATATCTCTTAAATGTCAACAAATACATGTGTGATTTAGTTTACGATGATTTTTCAAAGCCGAGAACCTCGATCAGAGAGTAAAAAAGGCGTAAGGTTCACAATGGTGTAAAATTAAAATGGGATATACCGGGCTTGGATTCGAGTTACAGGAACAAGGGCCAAACCAACCACCCAACAATGGAATCGTTGACCGAAAACACTTGACAACCTACTAGAAGCAGCTTTTCTTGCCACCAGACCTTTCTCCATCAATTAGGAATCTGATGCCGTCACTAAACACATTCCTTAAATTGTAGCCATTTGTTGTGTGTTTTTTTGGTGTCTAATCAGCATATATATCACAAATGCCCTTGATTGTCTTGACTGTATATCTCTTAAATATCAACATATACACGTGTGATTTATTTTACGAACATTTTTCCATGCCGAGAACCTCGATCAGAGAGTAAAAAAGGCGTAAGGTTCACAATGGTGTAAGATTAAAATGGGATATACCGGGCTAGGATTTGAGTTACAGGAACAAGGGTGAAACCAACCACCCAAGAATGGAATCGTCGAGCGAAAACACTTGACAACCTTCTAAAAGCAGCTTTTCTTGCCACCAGACCTTTCTCCATCAATTAGGAATCTGATGCCGTCACTAAGCACATTCCTTAAATTGTAGCCATTTGTTGAGTGATTTTTTTTGGTGTCTAATCCGCATATATATCACCATTGCCCTTGATTTTCTTGACTGTATATATCTTAAATATCAACATATACACGTGTGATTTAGTTTACGAAGATTTTTCAATGCCGAGAACCTCGATCAGAGAGTAAAAAAGGCGTAAGGTTCACAATGGTGTAAAATTAAAATGGGATATATCGGGCTAGGATTCGAGTTTCAGGAACAAGGGCCAAACCAACCACTCAAGAATGGAATCGTCGAGCGAAAACACTTGACAACCTCCTAGAAGCAGCTTTTCTTGCCACCAGACCTTTCTCCATCAATTAGGAATATGATGCCGTCACTAAACACATTCCTTAAATTGTAGCCATTTGTCGAGTGTTTTTTTTTTTTGGTGTCTAATTCGCATATATTTCACCATTGCCCTAGATTTTCTTGACTGTATATCTCTTAAATGTCAACATATACACGTGTGATTTAGTTTTCGAAGATTTTTCAATGCCGAGAACCTCGATCAGAAAGTAAAAAAGGCGTAAGGTTCACAATGGTGTAAAATTAAAATGGGATATACCGGGCTTGGATTCGAGTTACAGGAACAAGGGCCAAACCAACCACCCAAGAATGGAATCGTCGAGCGAAAACACTTGACAACCTACTAGAAGCAGCTTTTCTTGCCACCAGACCTTTCTCCATCAATTAGGAATCTGATGCCGTCACTAAACACATTCCTTAAATTGTAGCCATTTGTTGTGTGTTTTTTTTGGTGTCTAATCCGCATATATATCACAAATGCCCTTGATTGTCTTGACTATATATCTCTTAAATATCAACATATACACGTGTGATTTATTTTACGAAGATTTTTCAATGCCGAGAACCTCGATCAGAGAGTAAAAAAGGCGTAAGGTTCACAATGGTGTAAGATTAAAATGGGATATACCGGGCTAGGATTTGAGTTACAGGAACAAGGGCGAAACCAACCACCCAAGAATGGAATCGTCGAGCGAAAACACTTGACAACCTTCTAAAAGCAGCTTTTCTTGCCACCAGACCTTTCTCCATCAACTAGGAATCTGATGCCGTCACTAAACACATTCCTTAAATTGTAGCCATTTGTTGAGTGATTTTTTTTGGTGTCTAATCCGCATATATATCACCATTGCCCTTGATTTTCTTGACTGTATATATCTTAAATATCAACATATACACGTGTGATTTAGTTTACGAAGATTTTTCAATGCCGAGAACCTCGATCAGAGAGTAAAAAAGGCGTAAGGTTCACAATGGTGTAAAATTAAAATGGGATATACCGGGCTAGGATTCGAGTTTCAGGAACAAGGGCCAAACCAACCACTCAAGAATGGAATCGTCGAGCGGAAACACTTGACACCCTCCTAGAAGCAGCTTTTCTTGCCACCAGACCTTTCTCCATCAATTAGGAATATGATGCCGTCATAAACACATTCCTTAAATTGTAGCCATTTGTCGAGTGTTTTTTTTTTTGGTGTCTAATTCGCATATATATCACCATTGCCCTTGATTTTCTTGACTGTATATCTCTTAAATGTCAACATATACACGTGTGATTTAGTTTACGAAGATTTTTCAATGCCGAGAACCTCGATCAGAGAGTAAAAAAGGCGTAAGGTTCACAATGGTGTAAAATTAAAATGGGATATACCGGGCTTGGATTCGAGTTACAGGAACAAGGGCCAAACCAACCACCCAAGAATGGAATCGTCGAGCGAAAACACTTGACAACCTACTAGAAGCAGCTTTTCTTGCCACCAGACCTTTCTCCATCAATTAGGAATCTGATGCCGTCACTAAACACATTCCTTAAATTGTAGCCACTTGTTGTGTGTTTTTTTTTGGTGTCTTATCCGCATATATATCACAAATGCCCTTGATTGTCTTGACTGTATATCTCTTAAATATCAACATATACACGTGTGATTTATTTTACGAACATTTTTCCATGCCGAGAACCTCGATCAGAGAGTAAAAAAGGCGTAAGGTTCACAATGGTGTAAGATTAAAATGGGATATACCGGGCTAGGATTTGAGTTACAGGAACAAGGGCGAAACCAACCACCCAAGAATGGAATCGTCGAGCGAAAACACTTGACAACCTTCTAAAAGCAGCTTTTCTTGCCACCAGACCTTTCTCCATCAATTAGGAATCTGATGCCGTCACTAAACACATTCCTTAAATTGTAGCCATTTGTTGAGTGATTTTTTTTGGTGTCTAATCCGCATATATATCACCATTGCCCTTGATTTTCTTGACTGTATATATCTTAAATATCAACATATACACGTGTGATTTAGTTTACGAAGATTTTTCAATGCCGAGAACCTCGATCAGAGAGTAAAAAAGGCGTAAGGTTCACAATGGTGTAAAATTAAAATGGGATATACCGGGCTAGGATTCGAGTTACAGGAACAAGGGCCAAACCAACCACTCAAGAATGGAATCGTCGAGCGAAAACACTTGACAACCTCCTGGAAGCAGCTTTTCTTGCCACCAGACCTTTCTCCATCAATTAGGAATCTCATGCCGTCACTAAACACATTCCTTAAATTGTAGCCATTTGTCGAGTGTTTTTTTTTGGTGTCTAATTCGCATATATATCACCATTGCCCTTGATTTTCTTGACTGTATATCTCTTAAATGTCAACATATACACGTGTGATTTAGTTTATGAAGATTTTTCAATGCCGAGAACCTCGATCAGAGAGTAAAAAAGGCGTAAGGTTCACAATGGTGTAAAATTAAAATGGGATATACCGGGCTTGGATTCGAGTTACAGGAACAAGGGCCAAACCAACCACCCAAGAATGGAATCGTCGAGCGAAAACACTTGACAACCTACTAGAAGCAGCTTTTCTTGCCACCAGACCTTTCTCCATCAATTAGGAATCTGATGCCGTCACTAAACACATTCCTTAAATTGTAGCCATTTGTTGTGTGTTTTTTTTGGTGTCTAATCCGCATATATATCACAAATGCCCTTGATTGTCTTGACTGTATATCTCTTAAATATCAACATATACACGTGTGATTTATTTTACGAACATTTTTCCATGCCGAGAACCTCGATCAGAGAGTAAAAAAGGCGTAAGGTTCACAATGGTGTAAGATTAAAATGGGATATACCGGGCTAGGATTTGAGTTACATGAACAAGGGTGAAACCAACCACCGAAGAATGGAATCGTCGAGCGAAAACACTTGACAACCTTCTAAAAGCAGCTTTTCTTGCCACCAGACCTTTCTCCATCAATTAGGAATCTGATGCCGTCACTAAACACATTCCTTAAATTGTAGCCATTTGTTGAGTGATTTTTTTTGGTGTCTAATCCGCATATATATCACCATTGCCCTTGATTTTCTTGACTGTATATATCTTAAATATCAACATATACACGTGTGATTTAGTTTACGAAGATTTTTCAATGCCGAGAACCTCGATCAGAGAGTAAAAAAGGCGTAAGGTACACAGTGGTGTAAAATTAAAATGGGATATACCGGGCTAGGATTCGAGTTACAGGAACAAGGGCCAAACCAACCACTCAAGAATGGAATCGTCGAGCGAAAACACTTGACAACCTCCTAGAAGCAGCTTTTCTTGCCACCAGACCTTTCTCCATCAATTAGGAATATGATGCCGTCACTAAACACATTCCTTAAATTGTAGCCATTTGTCGAGTGTTTTTTTTTTGGTGTCTAATTCGCATATATATCACCAGTGCCCTTGATTTTCTTGACTGTATATCTCTTAAATGTCAACATATACACGTGTGATTTAGTTTACGAAGATTTTTCAATGCCGAGAACCTCGATCAGAGAGTAAAAAAGGCGTAAGGTTCACAATGGTGTAAAATTAAAATGGGATATACCGGGCTTGGATTCGAGTTACAGGAACAAGGGCCAAACCAACCACCCAGGAATTGAATCGTCGAGCGAAAACACTTGACAACCTACTAGAAGCAGCTTTTCTTGCCACCAGACCTTTCTCCATCAATTAGGAATCTGATGCCGTCACTAAACACATTCCTTAAATTGTAGCCATTTGTTGTGTGTTTTTTTTGGTGTCTAATCCGCATATATATCACAAATGCCCTTGATTGTCTTGACTGTATATCTCTTAAATATCAACATATACACGTGTGATTTATTTTACGAAGATTTTTCAATGCCGAGAACCTCGATCAGAGAGTAAAAAAGGCGCAAGGTTCACAATGGTGTAAGATTAAAATGGGATATACCGGGCTAGGATTTGAGTTACAGGAAAAAGGGCGAAACCAACCACCCAAGAATGGAATCGTCGAGCGAAAACACTTGACAACCTTCTAGAAGCAGCTTTTCTTGCCACCAGACCTTTCTCCATCAATTAGGAATCTGATGCCGTCACTAAACACATTCCTTAAATTGTAGCCATTTGTTGAGTGATTTTTTTTGGTGTCTAATCCGCATATATATCTCCATTGCCCTTGATTTTCTTGAGTGTATATCTCTTAAATATCAACATATACACTTATGATTTAGTTTATGAAGATTTTTCAATGCCGAGAATCTCGATCAGAGAGTAAAAGAGGCGTAAGGTTCAAAATGGTGTAAAATTAAAATGGGATATACCGGGCTAGGATTCGAGTTATAGGAACAAGGGCCAAACCAACCACTCAAGAATGGAATCGTAGAGCGAAAACACTTGACAACCTCTTAGAAGCAACTTTTCTTACCACCAGACCATTCTCCATCAATTAGGAATCTGATGCCGTCACTAAACACATTCCTTAAATTGTAGCCATTTGTTGAGTGTTTTTTTTTTGGTGTCTAATCCGCATATATATCACCATTGCCCTTGATTTTCTTGACTGTATATCTCTTAATTGTCAACATATACACGTGTGATTTAGTTTCCGAAGATGTTTCAATGCCGAAAACCTCGATCAGAGAGTAGCAAAGGCGTAAGGTTCACAATGGTGTAAAATTAAAATGGGATATACCGGGCTAGGATTCGAGTTACAGGAACAAGGGCCAAACCAACCACCCAAGAATGGAATCGTCGAGCGAAAACACTTGGCAACCTACTAGAAGCAGCTTTTCTTTTTCCACCAGAGCTTTCTCCATCAATTAGGAATCTGATGCCGTCACTAAACACAATCCTTACATTGTAGCCATTTGTTGAGTGTTTTTTTTTGTGTCTAATCCGCATATATATCACCATTGCCCTTAATTTTCTTGACTGTATATCTCTTAAATTTCAATATATACACGTGTGATTTAGTTTACGAAGATTTTTAAATGCCGAGAACCTCGATCAGAGAGTAAAAAAGGCGTAAGGTTCACAATGTTGTAAAATTAAAATGGGATATACCAGGCTAGGATTCGAGTTACAGGAACAAGGGCCAAACCAACCACCCCAGAATGGAATCGTCGAGCGAAAACACTTGACAACCTCCTAGAAGCAGCTTTTCTTGCCACCAGATCTTTCTCCATCAATTAGGAATCTGATGCCGTCACTAAACACATTCCTTAAATTGTAGCCATTTGTTGAGTGTTTTTTTTTTGGTGTCTAATCCGCATTTATATCACCATTGCCCTTGATTTTCTTGACTGTATATCTCTTAAATATCAACATATACACGTGTGATTTATTTTACGAAGATTTTTCAATGCCAAGAACCTCGATCAGAGAGTAAAAAAGGCGTAAGGTTCACAATGGTGTAAGATTAAAATGGGATATACCGGGCTAGGATTCGAGTTATAGGAACAAGGGCCAAACCAACCACCCAAGAATGGAATCGTCGAGCGAAAACATTTGACAACCTTCTAGAAGCAGCTTTTCTTGCCACCAGACCTTTTTCCATCAATTAGGAATCTGATGTCGTCACTAAACACATTCCTTAAATTGTAGCCATTTGTTGAGTGATTTTTTTTCGTGTCTAATCCGCATATATATCCCCATTGCCCTTGATTTCTCTTGACTATATATCTCTTAAATATCAACATATACAACTGTGATTTAGTTTATGAAGATTTTTAAATGCCGAGAACCTCGATCAGAGAGTAAAAGAGGCGTAAGGTTCACAATGGTGTAAAATTAAAATGGGATATACCAGGCTAGGATTCGAGTTACAGGAACAAGGGCCAAACCAACCACCCAAGAATGGAATCGTCGAGCGAAAACACTTGAGAACCTTCTAGAAGTAGCTTTTCTTACCACCAGACCATTCTCCATCAATTAGGAATTTGACGCCGTCACTAAACACATTCCTTAAATTGTAGACATTTGTTGAGTGTTTTTTTTTTGGTGACTAATCCGCATATATATCACCATTGCCCTTGATTTTCTTGACTGTATATCTCTTAAATATCAACATATACACGTGTGATTTAGTTTAAGAAGATTTTTCAATGCCGAGAACCTCGATCAGAGAGTAAAAAAGGCGTAAGGTTCACAATGGTGTAAAATTAAAATTGGATATACCAGGCTAGGATTCGAGTTACAGGAACAAGTGCCAAACCAACCACCCAAGAATGGAATCGTCGAGCGAAAACACTTAGACAACCTCCTAGAAGCAGCTTTTCTTGCCACCAGATCTTTCTCCATCAATTAGGAATCTGATGCCGTCACTAAACACATTCCTTAAATTGTAGCCATTTGTTTTGTGTTTTTTTTGGTGTCTAATCCGCATATATATCACAATTGCCCTTGATTTTATTGACTGTATATATCTTAAATGTCAACATATACACGTGTGATTTAGTTTACGAAGATTTTTCAATGCCGAGAACCTCTATCAGAGAGTAAAAAAGGCGTAAGGTTCACAATGGTGTAAAATTAAAATGGGATATACCGTGCTAGGATTCGAGTTACAGGAACAAGGGCCAAACCAACCACTCAAGAATGGAATCGTCGAGCGAAAACACTTGACAACCTCCTAGAAGCAACTTTTCTTGCCACCAGACCTTTCTCCATCAATTAGGAATCTGATGCCGTCACTAAACACATTCCTTAAATTGTAGCCATTTGCTGAGTGTTTTTTTTTGCTGTCTAATTCGCATATATATCACCATTGCCCTTGATTTTCTTGACTGTATATATCTCTTAAATGTCAACATATACACGTGTGAATTAGTTTACGAAGATTTTTCAATGCCGAGAACCTCGATCAGAGAGTAAAAAAGGCGTAAGGTTCACAATGGTGTAAAATTAAAATGGGATATACCGGGCTAGAATTCGAGTTACAGAAACAAGGGCAAAACCAACCACCCAAGAATGGAATCGTCGAGCGAAAACACTTGACAACCACCTAGAAGCAGCTTTTCTTGCCACCAGACCTTTCTCCAACAATTAGGAATCTGATGCCGTCACTAAACACATTCCTTAAATTGTAACCATTTGTTGAGTGATTTTTTTCGTGTCTAATCCGCATATATATCACCATTGCCCTTGAGATTCTTGACTGTATATCTCTTAAATATCAACATATACACATGTGATTTAGTTTATGAAGATTTTTCAATGCCGAGAACCTCGATCAGAGAGTAAAAGAGGCGTAAGGTTCACAATGGTGTAAAATTAAAATGGGATATACCGGGCTAGGATTCGAGTTACAGGAACAAGGGCCAAACCAACCACCCAAGAATGGAATCGTCGAGCGAAAACACTTGACAACCTCCTAGAAGTAGCTTTTCTTACCACCAGACCATTCTCCATCAATTAGGAATCTGACGCCGTCACAATACACATTCCTTAAATTGTAGACATTTGTTGAGTGTTTTTTTTTGGTGACTAATCCGCATATATATCACCATTGCCCTTGATTTTCTTGACTGTATATCTCTTAAATATCAACATATACACGTGTGATTTAGTTTAAGAAGATTTTTCAATGCCGAGAACCTCGATCAGAGAGTAAAAAAGGCGTAAGGTTCACAATGGTGTAAAATTAAAATGGTATATACCGGGCTTGGATTCGAGTTACAGGAACAAGGGCCAAACCAACCACCCAAGAATGGAATCGTCGAGCGAAAACACTTAAACAACCTCCTAGAAGCAGCTTTTCTTGCCACCAGATCTTTCTCCATCAATTAGGAATCTGATGCCGTCACTAAACACATTCCTTAAATTGTAGCCATTTGTTTAGTGTTTTTTTTTGGTGTCTAATCCGCATATATATCACAATTGCCCTTGATTTTATTGACTGTATATATCTTAAATGTCAACATATACACGTGTGATTTAGTTTACGAAGATTTTTCAATGCCGAGAACCTCTATCAGAGAGTAAAAAAGGCGTAAGGTTCACAATGGTGTAAAATTAAAATGGGATATACCGTGCTAGGATTCGAGTTACAGGAACAAGGGCCAAACCAACCACTCAAGAATGGAATCGTCGAGCGAAAACACTTGACAACCTCCTAGAAGCAGCTTTTCTTGCCACCAGACCCTTCTCCATCAATTAGGAATCTGATGCCGTCACTAAACACATTCCTTAAATTGTAGCCATTTGCTGAGTGTTTTTTTTTGCTGTCTAATTCGCATATATATCACTATTGCCCTTGATTTTCTTGACTGTATATATCTCTTAAATGTCAACATATACACGTGTGAATTAGTTTACGAAGATTTTTCAATGCCGAGAACCTCGATCAGAGATTAAAAAAGGCGTAAGGTTCACAATGGTGTAAAATTAAAATGGGATATACCGGGCTAGAATTCGAGTTACAGAAACAAGGGCAAAACCAACCACCCAAGAATGGAATCGTCGTGCGAAAACACTTGACAACCTCCTAGAAGCAGCTTTTCTTGCCACCAGACCTTTCTCCAACAATTACGAATCTGATGCCGTCACTAAACACATTCCTTAAATTGTAACCATTTGTTGAGTGATTTTTTTTCGTGTCTAATCCGCATATATATCACCATTGCCCTTGAGATTCTTGACTGTATATCTCTTAAATATCAACATATACACATGTGATTTAGTTTATGAAGATTTTTCAATGCCGAGAACCTCGATCAGAGAGTAAAAGAGGCATAAGGTTCACAATGGAGTAAAATTAAAATGGGATATACCGGGCTAGGTTTCGAGTTACAGGAACAAGGGCCAAACCAACCACCCAAGAATGGAATCGTCGAGCGAAAACAATTGACAACCTCCTAGAAGCAGCTTTTCTTACCACCAGACCATTCTCCATCAACTAGGAATCTGATGCCGTCACTAAACACATTCCTTAAATTGAAGCCATTTGTTGAGTGTTTTTTTTTTGGTGTCTAATCCGCATATATATCACCATTGCCCTTGATTTTCTTGACTGTATATCTCTTAAATATCAACATATAGACGTGTGATTTAGTTTACGAAGATTTTTCAATGCCGAGAACCTCGATCAGAGAGTAAAAAAGGCGTAAGGTTCACAATGGTGTAAAATTAAAATGGGATATACCGGGCTAGGATTCGAGTTACAGGAACAAGGGCCAAACCTACCACTCAAGAATGGAATCGTCAAGCGAAAACACTTGACAACCTCCTAGAAGCAGCTTTTCTTGCCACCAGACCTTTCTCCATCAATTAGGGATCTGATGCCCTCACTAAACACATTCCTTAAATTGTAGCCATTTGTTGAGTGTTTTTTTTTGGGTCTAATCCGCATATATATCACCATTGCCCTTGATTTTCTAGACTGTATATCTCTTAAATATCAACATATACACGTGTGATTTAGTTTACAAAGATTTTTTAATGCCGAGAACCTCTATCAGAGAGTAAAAAAGGCGTAAGGTTCACAATGGAGTAATATTAAAATGGGATATACCGGGCTTGGATTCGAGTTACAGGAACAAGGGCCAAACCAACCACCCAAGAATGGAATCGTCGAGCGAAAACACTTAGACAACCTCTTAGAAGCAGCTTTTCTTGCCACCAGATCTTTCTCCATCAATTAGGAATCTGATGCGGTCACTAAACACATTCCTTAAATTGTAGCCATTTGTTTAGTGTTTTTTTTGGTGTCTAATCCGCATATATATCACAATTGCCCTTGATTTTATTAACTGTATATATCTTAAATGTCAACATATACACGTGTGATTTAGTTTACGAAGATTTTTCAATGCCGAGAACCTCTATCAGAGAGTAAAAAAGGCGTAAGGTTCACAATGGTGTAAAATTAAAATGGGATATACCGTGCTAGGATTCGAGTTACAGGAACAAGGGCCAAACCAACCACTCAAGAATGGAATCGTCGAGCGAAAACACTTGACAACCTCCTAGAAGCAACTTTTCTTGCCACCAGACCTTTCTCCATCAATTAGGAATCTGATGCCGTCACTAAACACATTCCTTAAATTGTAGCCATTTGCTGAGTGTTTTTTTTTTTGCTGTCTAATTCGCATATATATCACCATTGCCCTTGATTTTCTTGACTGTATATATCTCTTAAATGTCAACATATACACGTGTGAATTAGTTTACGAAGATTTTTCAATGCCGAGAACCTCGATCAGAGAGTAAAAAAGGCGTAAGGTTCACAATGGTGTAAAATTAAAATGGGATATACCGGGCTAGAATTCGAGTTACAGAAACAAGGGCAAAACCAACCACCCAAGAATGGAATCGTCGAGCGAAAACACTTGACAACCTCCTAGAAGCAGCTTTTCTTGCCACCAGACCTTTCTCCAACAATTAGGAATCTGATGCCGTCACTAAACACATTCCTTAAATTGTAACCATTTGTTGAGTGATTTTTTTTCGTGTCTAATCCGCATATATATCAACATTGCCCTTGGGATTATTGACTGTATATCTCTTAAATATCACCATATACACATGTGATTTAGTTTATGAAGATTTTTCAATGCCGAGAACCTCTATCAGAGAGTAAAAGAGGCATAAGGTTCACAATGGTGTAAAATTAAAATGGGATATACCGGGCTAGGTTTCGAGTTACAGGAACAAGGGCCAAACCAACCACCCAAGAATGGAATCGTCGAGCGAAAATGCTTGACAACCTCCTAGAAGCAGCTTTTCTTACCACCAGACCATTCTCCATCAACTAGGAATCTGATGCCGTCACTAAACACGTTCCTTAAATTGAAGCCATTTGTTGAGTGTTTTTTTTTTGGTGTCTAATCCGCATATATATCACCATTGCCCTTGATTTTCTTGGCTGTATATCTCTTAAATATCAACATATACACGTGTGATTTAGTTTACGAAGATTTTTCAATGCCGAGAACCTCGATCAGAGAGTAAAAAGGCGTAAGGTTCACAATGGTGTAAAATTAAAATGGGATATACCGGGCTAGGATTCGAGTTACAGGAACAAGGGCCAAACCTACCACTCAAGAATGGAATCGTCAAGCGAAAACACTTGACAACCTCCTAGAAGCAGCTTTTCTTGCCACCAGACCTTTCTCCATCAATTAGGGATCTGATGCCCTCACTAAACACATTCCTTAAATTGTAGCCATTTGTTGAGTGTTTTTTTTTTGGGTCTAATCCGCATATATATCACCATTGCCCTTGATTTTCTTGACTGTATATCTCTTAAATATCAACATATACACGTGTGATTTAGTTTACAAAGATTTTTCAATGCCGAGAACCTCTATCAGAGAGTAAAAAAGGCGTAAGGTTCACAATGGAGTAATATTAAAATGGGATATACCGGGCTTGGATTCGAGTTACAGGAACAAGGGCCAAACCAACCACCCAAGAATGGAATCGTCGAGCGAAAACACTTAGACAACCTCCTAGAAGCAGCTTTTCTTGCCACCAGATCTTTCTCCATCAATTAGGAATCTGATGCCGTCACTAAACACATTCCTTAAATTCTAGCCATTTGTTGAGTGTTTTTTTTGGTGTCTAATCCGCATATATATCACCATTGCCCCTAATTTTATTGACTGTATATATCTTAAATGTCAACATATACACGTGTGATTTAGTTTACGAAGATTTTTCAATGCCGACAACCTCTATCAGAGATTAAAAAAGGCGTAAGATTCACAATGGTGTAAAATTAAAATGGGATATACCGGGCTAGGATTCGAGTTACAGGAACAAAGGCCAAACCAACCACTCAAGAATGGAATCGTCGAGCGAAAACACTTGACAACCTCCTAGAAGCAACTTTTCTTGCCACCAGACCTTTCTCCATCAATTAGGAATCTGATGCCGTCACTAAACACATTCCTTAAATTGTAGCCATTTGCTGAGTGTTTTTTTTTGGTGTCTAATTTGCATATATATCACCATTGCCCTTGATTTTCTTGACTGTATATATCTCTTAAATGTCAACATATACACGTGTGATTTAGTTTACGAAGATTTTTCAATGCCGACAACCTCTATCAGAGAGTAAAAAAGGCGTAAGGTTCACAATGGTGTAAAATTAAAAAGGGATATACAGGCTAGGATTCGAGTTACAGGAACAAGGGCCAAACCACACACCCAAGAATGGAATCATCGAGCGAAAACACTTGACAACCTCCGAGAAGAAGCTTTTCTTGCCACCAGACCTTTCTCCATCGATTAAGAATCTGATGCCGTCGCTAAACACATTCCTTAAATTGTAGCCATTTGCTGAGTGTTTTTTTTTTTTGGTGTCTAATCCGCATATATATCACCATTACCCTTGATTTTCTTGATTGTATATCTCTTAAATGTCAACATATACACGTGCGATTTAGTTTACGAATATTTTTCAATGCCGAGAACCTCTATCAGAGAGTAAAAAAGGCGTATGGTTCACAATGGTGTAAAATTAAAATGGGATATACAGGGCTAGGATTCGAGTTACAGGAACAAGGGCCAAAGTAACCACCCAAGAATGGAATCGTCGAACGAAAACATTTGACAACCTCCTAGAAGCAGCTTTTCTTGCCACCAGACCTTTCTCCATCAATTAGGAATCTGATGCCGTCACTAAACACATTCCTTAAATTGTAGCCATTTGTTGAGTGTTTTTTTTGGTGTTTAATCCGCATATATATCACCATTGCCCTTGATTTTCTAGACTGTATATCTCTTAAATGTCAACATATACACGTGTGATTTAGTTTACGAAGATTTTTCAATGCCGAGAACCTCGATCAGAGAGTAAAAAAGGCGTAAGGTTCACAATTGCGTAAGATTAAAATGGGATATACCGGGCTAGGATTCCAGTTACAGGAACAAGGGCAAAACCAACCACCCAAGAATGGTATAGTCGAGCGAAAATACTTAACAACCTCCGAGAAGCAGCTTTTCTTGCCACCAGACCTTTCTCCATCAATTAAGAATCTGATGCCGTCAGTAAACACATTTCTTAAATTGTAGCCATTTGTTGAGTGTTTTTTTTTGGTGTCTAATCCGCATATATATCACCATTGCCCTTGATTTTCTTGACTGTATATCGCTTAAATGTCAACATATACACGTGTGATTTAGTTTACGAAGATTTTTCAATGCCGAGAACCTCTATCAGAGAGTAAAAAAGGCGTAAGGTTCACAATGGTGTAAAATTAAAATGGGATATACCGGGCTAGGATACGAGTTACATGAACAAGGGCCAAGCCAACCCCCAAAGAATGGAATCGTAGAGCGAAAACACTTAACAACCTCCTAGAAGGAGCTTGTCTTGCCACCAGACCTTTCTCCGTCAATTAGGAATCTGATGCCGTCACTTAACACATTCCTTAAATTGTAGCCATTTGTTGAGTGTTTTTTTTTTGGTGTCTAATCCCCATATATATCACCGTTGCCCTTGATTTTCTTGACTGTATATCTCTTAAATGTCAACATATACACGTGAGATTTAGTTTACGAAGATCTTTCAATGCCGAGAACCTCTATCAGAGAATAAAAAAGGCGTAAGTTTCACAATGGTGTAAAATTAAAATGGGATATACCGGGCTAGGATTCCAGTTACAGGAACAAGGGCCAAACCAACCACCCAAGAATGGAATCGTCGAGTGAAAACACTTGACAACCTCCTAGAAGCAGCTTTTCTTGCCACCAGACCTTTCTCCATCAATTAGGAATCTGATGCCGTCACTAAACACATTCCTTAAATTGTAGCCATTTGTTGAGTGTTTTTTTTGGTGTCTAATACGCATATATATCACCATTTCCCTTGATTTTCTTGAATGTATATCTCTTAAATGTCAACATATACACGTGTGATATAGTTTACGAAGATTTTTCAATGCCGAGAACCTCGATCAGAGAGTAAAAAAGGCGTAAGGTTCACAATGGTGTAAGATTAAAATGGGATATACCGGGCTGGGATTTGAGTTACAGTAACAAGGGCCAAACCAACCACCCAAGAAGGGAATCGTCGAGCGAAAACACTTGACAACCTCCTAGAAGCAGCTTTTCTTACCACCAGACCATTCTCTATCAATTAGCAATCTGATGCCGTCACTAAACACATTCCTTACATTGTAGCCATTTGTTGAGTGTTTTTTTGGTGTCTAATCCGCATATATATCACCATTGCCCTAGATTTTCTTGACTGTATATCTCTTAAATATCAACATATACACGTGTGATTTAGTTTACGAAGATTTTTCAATGCCGAGAACCTCGATCAGAGAGTAAAAAAGGCGTAAGGTTCACAATGGTGTAAAATTAAAATGGGATATACCGGGCTAGGATTCGAGTTACAGGAACAAGGGCCAAACCAACCACCCAAGGATGCAATCGTCGAGTGAAAACACTTGAAAACCTCCTAGAAGCAGCTTTTCTTGCCAACAGACCTTTCTCCATCAATTAGGAATCTGATGCCGTCACTAAACACACTCCTTAAATTGTAGCCATTTGTTGAGTGTTTTTTTTTGGTGTCTAATACGCATATATATCACCATTGCCCTTGATTTTCTTGAATGTATATCTCTTAAATGTCGACATAATCACGTGTGATTTAGTTTACGAAGATTTTTCAATGCCGAGAACTTCGATCAGAGAGTAAAAAAGGCGTAAGGTTCACAATGGTGTAAGATTAAAATGGGATATACCGGGCCAGGATTCGAGTTACAGTAACAAGGGCCAAACCAACCACCCAAGAAGGGAATCGTCGAGCGAAAACACTTGACAACCTCCTAGAAGCAGCTTTTCTTACCACCAGACCATTCTCCATCAATTAGGAATCTGATGCCGTCACTAAACACATTTCTTAAATTGTAGTCATTTGTTGAGTGTTTTTTTTTTTGGTGTCTAATCTGCATATATATCACTATTACCCTTGATTTTCTTGACTGTATATCTCTTAAATGTCAATATATACATGTGTGATTTAGTTTACGAAGATTTTTCAATGCCGAGAACCTTTATCAGAGAGTAAAAAAGGCGTAAGGCTCACAATGGTGTAAAATTAAAATGAGATATACCGGGCTAGGATACGAGTTAAAGGAACAAGGGCCAAACCAACCCCCAAAGAATGGAATCTTAGAGCGAAAACACTTAACAACCTCCTAGAAGCAGCTTGTCTTGCCACCAGACCTTTCTCCGTCAATTAGGAATCTGATGCCGTCACTTAACACATTCCTTAAATTGTAGCCATTTGTTGAGTGTTTTTTTTGGTGTCTAATCCGCATATATATCACCATTGCCCTTGATTTTCTTGACTGTATATCTCTTAAATGTCAACATATACACGTAAGATTTAGTTTACGAAGATCTTTCAATGCCGAGAACCTCTATCAGAGAATAAAAAAGGCGTAAGTTTCACAATGGTGTAAAATTAAAATGGGATATACCGGGCTAGGATTCCAGTTACTAGAACAAGGGCCAAACCAACCACCCAAGAATGGAATCGTCGAGTGAAAACACTTGACAACCTCCTAGAAGCAGCTTTTCTTACCACCAGACCATTCTCCATCAATTAGGAATCTGATGTCGTCACTAAACACATTCCTTACATTGTAGCCATTTGTTGAGTGTTTTTTTTTTTTGGTGTCTAATCCGCATATATATCACCATTGCCCTAGATTTTCTTGACTGTATATCTCTTAAATGTCAACATATACACGTGAGATTTAGTTTACGAAGATCTTTCAATGCCGAGAACCTCTATCAGAGAATAGAAAAGGCGTAAGGTTCACAATGGTGTAAAATTAAAATGTGATATACCGGGCTAGGATTCGAGTTACAGGAACAAGGGCCAAACCAACCACCCAAGAATGGAATCGTCGAGCGAAAACACTTGACAAACTCCTAGAAGAAGCTTTTCTTGCCACCAGACCTTTCTCCATCAATTAGGAATCTGATGCTGTCACTAAACACACTCCTTAAATTGTAGCCATTTCTTGAGTGTTTTTTTTTGGTGTCTATTCCGCATATATATCACCATTGCCCATGATTTTCTTGACTGTATATCTCTTAAATATCAATATATACACGTGTGATTTAGTTTACGAAGATTTTTCAATGTCGAGAACCTCGATCCGAGAGTAAAAAAGTCGTAAGGTTCACAATGGTGTAATATTAAAATGGGATATACCGGGCTAGGATTCGAGTTAC
Organism: Helianthus tuberosus; assembly: GCA_030545235.1. Classification (NCBI taxonomy): domain Eukaryota; kingdom Viridiplantae; phylum Streptophyta; class Magnoliopsida; order Asterales; family Asteraceae; genus Helianthus; species Helianthus tuberosus. The sequence continues at coordinate 194,299,187 of CM060425.1, forward strand.
ATGAACAAGGGCCAAACCAACCACCCAAGAATGGAATCGTCGAGCGAAAACACTTGACAACCTCCTAGAAGCAGCTTTTCTTGCCACCAGACCTTTCTCCATCAATTAGGAATCTGATTTCTTCACTAAACACATTCCTTAAATTGTAGCCATTTGTTGAGTGTTTTTTTTTTCTGTCTAATCCGCATATATATCACCATTGCCCTTGATTTTCTTGACTGTATATCTCTTAAAGGTCAACATATACACGTGTGATTTAGTTTATGAAGATTTTTCAATTCCAAGAACCTCTATCAGAGAGTAAAAAAGTCGTAAGGTTCACAATGGTGTAAAATTAAAATGGGATATACCGGGCTAGGATTCGAGTTACAGGAACAAGGGCCAAACGAACCACCCAAGAATGGAATCGTCGAGCGAAAACACTTGACAACCTCCTAGAAGCAGCTTTTCTTGCCACCAGACCATTCTCCATCAATTAGTAATCTGATGTCGTCACTAAACACATTCCTTAAATTGTAGCCATTTGTTGAGTGTTTTTTTTTCTGTCTAATCCGCATATATATCACCATTACCCTTGATTTTCTTGACTGTATATCTCTTAAAGGTCAACATATACACGTGTGATTTAGTTTATGAAGATTTTTCAATTCCAAGAACCTCTATCAGAGAGTAAAAAAGTCATAAGGTTCACAATGGTGTAAAATTAAAATGGGATATATCGGGCTAGGATTCGAGTTACAGGAACAAGGGCCAAACCAACCACCCAAGAATGGAATCGTCGAGCGAAAACACTTGACAACCTCCTAGAAGCAGCTTTTCTTGCCACCAGACCTTTCTCCATCAATTAGGAATCTGATGTCGTCACTAAACACATTCCTTAAATTGTAGCCATTTGTTGAGTGTTTTTTTTTCTGTCTAATCCGCATATATATCATCTTTGCCCTTGATTTTCTTGACTGTATATCTCTTAAATGTCAACATATACACGTGTGATTTAGTTTATGAAGATTTTTCAATGCCAAGAACCTCTATCAGAGAGTAAAAAAGTCGTAAGGTTCACAATGGTGTAAAATTAAAATGGGATATACCGGGCTAGGATTCGAGTTACAGGAACAAGGGCCAAACCAACCGCCCAAGAATGGAATCGTCGAGCGAAAACACTTGACAACCTCCTAGAATCAGCTTTTCTTGCCACCAGACCTTTCTCCATCAATTAGGAATCTGATGCCGTCACTAAACACATTCCTTAAATTGTAGCCATTTGTTGAGTTTTTTTTTTGGTGTCTAATCCGCATATATATCACCATTGCCCTTGATTTTCTTGACTGTATATCTCTTAAATGTCAACATATACACATGTTACTTAGTTTATGAAGATTTTTCAATGCCGAGAACCTCGATCAGAGAGTAAAAAAGGCGTAAGGTTCACAATTGAGTAAGATTAAAATGGGATATACCGGGCTAGGATTCGAGTTACAGGAACAAGGGCCAAACCAACCACCCAAGAATGGTATCGTCGAGCGAAAACACTTGACAACCTCCTAGAAGCAGCTCTTCTTTCCACCAGACCTTTCTCCATCAATTAAAAATCTGATGCCGTCACTAAACACATTCCTTAAAATTGAAGCCATTTGTTGAGTGTTTTTTTTGGTGTCTAATCCGCATATATATCACCATTGCCCTTGATTTTCTTGATTGTATATCTCTTAAATGTCAACATATACACGTGTGATTTAGTTTACGAAGATTTTTCAATGCCGAGAACCTCTATCAGAGAGTAAAAAAGGCGTATGGTTCACAATGGTGTAAGATTAAAATGGGATATACCGGGCTAGGATTCGAGTTACAGGAACAAGGGCCCAACCAACCACCCAAGAATGGAATCGTCGAGCGAAAACACTTGACAACCTCCTAGAAGCAGCGTTTCTTGCCACCAGACCTTTCTCCATAAATTAGGAATCTGATGTCGTCACTAAACACATTCCTTAAATTGTAGCCATTTGTTGAGTGTTTTTTTTTTGGTCTCTAATCCGCATATATATAACCATTGCCCTTGATTTTCTTGACTGTATATCTCTTAAATATCAACATATACACGTGTGATTTAGTTTACGAAGATTTTTCAATGCCGAGAACCTCGATCAGAGAGTAAAAAAGGTGTAAGGTTCACAATAGTGTAAGATTAAGATCGGATATACCGGGCTAGCATTCGAGTTACAGGAACAAGGGCCAAACCAACCACCCAAGAATGGAATCGTCGAGCGAAAACACTTGACAATCTCCTAGAAGCAGCTTTTCTTGCCACCAGACCTTTCTCCATCAATTAGGAATCTGATGTCGTCACTAAACACATTCCTTAAATTGTAGCCATTTGTTAAGTGGTTTTTTTTGGTGTCTAATCCGCATATATATCACCATTGCCCTTGATTTTCTTGACTGTATATCTCTTAAATATCAACATATACACGTGTGATTTAGTTTACGAAGATTTTTCAATGCCGAGAACCTCGATCAGAGAGTAAAAAAGGTGTAAGGTTCACAATAGTGTAAGATTAAGATGGGATATACCGGGCTAGCATTCGAGTTACAGGAACAAGGGCCAAACCAACCACCCAAGAATGGAATCGTCGAGCGAAAACACTTGACAATCTCCTAGAAGCAGCTTTTCTTGCCACCAGACCTTTCTCCGTCAATTAGGAATCCAATGCCGTCACTAAACACGTTCCTTCAATTGTAGCCATTTGTTGAGTGTTTTTTTTTGGTGTCTAATCCGCATATATTTCACCATTGCCCTTGATTTTCTTGACTGTATATCTCTTAAATTTCAACATATACACGTGTGATTTAGTTTACGAAGATCTTTCAATGCCGAGAACCTCTATCAGAGAGTAAAAAAGGCGTAAGGTTCACCATGGTGTAAATTTAAAATGGGGTATACCGGGCTAGGATTCCAGTTACAGGAACAAGGGCCAAACCAACCACCCAAGAATGGAATCGTCGTGGGAAAACACTTGACAACCTCCTAGAAGCAGCTTTTCTTGCCACCAGACCTTTCTCCATCCATTAGGAATCTGATGCCGTCACTAAACACATTCCTTAAATTGTTGCCATTTGTTGAGTGTTTTTTTTGGTGTCTAATCCGCATATATATTACCATTGCCCTTGATTTTCTTGACTGTATATCTCTTAAATGTCAACATATACACATGTGATTTAGTTTACGAAGATTTTTCAATGCCGAGAACCTCTATCAGAGAGTAAACAAGGCGTAAGGTTCACAATGGTGTAAAATTAAAATGGGATATACCGGGCTTGGATTCGAGTTACAGGAACAAGGGCCAAACCAACCACCCAAGAATGGAATCGTCGAGCGAAAACACTTTACAATTTCCTAGAAGCAGCTTTTCTTGCCACCAGACCTTTCTCCGTCAATTAGGAATCCAATGCCGTCACTAAACATGTTCCTTAAATTGTAGCCATTTGTTGAGTGTTTTTTTTTGGTGTCTAATCCGCATATATTTCACCATTGCCCTTGATTTTCTTGACTGTATATCTCTTAAATTTCAACATATACACGTGTGATTTAGTTTACGAAGATCTTTCAATGCCGAGAACCTCTATCAGAGAGTAAAAAAGGCGTAAGGTTCACAATGGTGTAAATTTAAAATGGGGTATACCGGGCTAGGATTCTAGTTACGGGAACAAGGGCCAAACCAACCACCCAAGAATGGAATCCTCGAGGGAAAACACTTGACAACCTCCTAGAAGTAGCTTTTCTTGCCACCAGACCTTTCTCCATCCATTAGGAATCTGATGCCGTCACTAAACACATTCCTTAAATTGTTGCCATTTGTTGAGTGTTTTTTTTGGTGTCTAATCCGCATATATATTACCATTGCCCTTGATTTTCTTGACTGTATATCTCTTAAATGTCAACTTATACACGTGTGATTTAGTTTACGAAGATTTTTAAATGCCGAGAACCTCTATCAGAGAGTAAACAAGGCGTAAGGTTCACAATGGTGTAAAATTAAAATGGGATATACCGGGCTAGGATTCAAGTTACAGTAACAAGGGCCAAACCAACCACCCAAGAAGGGAATCGTCGAGCGAAAACACTTGACAACCTTCTAGAAGCAGCTTTTCTTACCACCAAACCATTCTCCATCAATTAGGAATCTGATGCCGTCACTAAACACATTCCTTAAATTGTAGCCATTTGTTGAGTGTTTTTTTTTTGGTGTCTAATCCGCATATATATCACCATAGCCCTTGATTTTCTTGACTGTCTATCTCTTAAATATCAACATATGCACGTGTGATTTAGTTTACGAAGATTTTTCAATGCCGAGAACCTCGATCAGAGAGTAAAAAAGGCGTAAGGTTCACAATGGTGTAAAATTAAAATGGGTTATACCGGGCTAGGATTCGAGTTACAGGAACAAGGGCCAAACCAACCACCCAAGAATGGAATCGTCGAGCGAAAACACTTGACAACCTCCGAGAAGCAGCTTTTCTTGCCACCAGACCTTTCTCCATCAATTAGGAATCTGATGCCGGCACTAAACACATTCCTTAAATTGTAGCCATTTGTTGAGTGTTTTTTTTTGGTGTCTAATCCGCATATATATCACCATTGCCCCTGATTTTCTTGACTGTATATCTCTTAAATATCAACATATACACGTGTGATTTAGTTTACGAATATTTTTCAATGCCGATAACCTCGATCAGAGAGTAAAAAAGGCATAAGGTTCACAATGGTGTAAGATTAAAATGGGATATACCGGGCTAGGATTCGAGTTACAGGAACAAGGGCCCAACCAACCACCCAAGAAAGGAATCGTCGAGCGAAAACACTTGACAACCTCCAAGAAGCAGCTTTTCTTGCCACCAGACCTTTCTCCATAAATTAGGAATCTGATGTCGTCACTAAACACATTCCTTAAATTGTAGCCATTTGTTGAGTGCTTTTTTTTGGTGTCTAATCCGCATATATATCACCATTGCCCTTGATTTTCTTGACTGTATATCTCTTAAATATCAACATATACACGTGTGATTTAGTTTACGAAGATTTTTCAATGCCGACAACCTCGATCAGAGAGTAAAAAAGGCGTAAGGTTCACAATGGTGTAAAATTAAAATGGGATATACCGGGCAAGGATTCGAGTTATAGGAACAAGGGCCAAACCAACCACCCAAGAACGGAATCGACGAGCGAAAACACTTGACAACCACCTAGAAGCAGCTTTTCTTACCACCAGACCTTTCTCCATCAATTAGGAATCTGATGCCGTCACTAAACACATTCCTTAAATTGTAGCCATTTGTTGAGTGTTTTTTTTGGTGTCTAATCCGCATATATATCACCATTGCCCTTGATTTTCTTAACTGTATATCTCTTGAATATCAACATATACACGTGTGATTTAGTTTAAGAAGATTTTTCAATGCCGAGAACCTCGATCAGAGAGTAAAAAAGGCGTAAGGTTTACAATGGTGTAAAATTAAAATGGGATATAACGGGCTAGGATTCGAGTTACAGGAACAAGGGCCAAACCAACCACCCAAGAATGGAATCGTCGAGCGAAAATACTTGACAACCTCCTAGAAGCAGCTTTTCTTGCCACCAGACCGTTCTCCATCAATTATGAATCTGATTCCGTCACTAAACACATTCCTTAAATTGTATCCATTTGTTGATTGTTTTTTTTTTGGTGTCTAATCCGCATATATATCACCATTGCCCTTGATTTTCTTGACGGTATATCTTTTAAATATCAACATTTACCCGTGTGATTTAGTTTACGAAGATTTTTCAATGCCGAGAACATCGATCAGAGGGTAAAAAAGGCATAAGGTTCACAATGGTGTAAAATTAAAATGGGATATACCGGGCTAGGATTCGAGTTACAGGAACAAGGGCCAAACCAACCACCCAAGAATGGAATCGTTGAGCGAAAACACTTGACAACCTCCTAGATGCAGCTTTTCTTACCACCAGACCTTTCTCCATCAATTAGGAATCTGATGCCGTCACTAAACACATTCCTTAAATTGTAGCCATTTGTTGAGTGTTTTCTTTTGGTGTCTAATCCGCTTATATATCACCATTGCCCTTGTTTTCTTGACTGTATATCTCTTAAATATCAACATATACACGTGTGATTTAGTTTACGAAGATTTTTCAATGCCGAGAACCTCGATCAGAGAGTAAAAAAGGCGTAAGGTTCACAATGGTGTAAAATTAAAATGGGATATACCGGGCTAGGATTAGAGTTACAGGAACAAGGGCCCAACCAACCACCCAAGAATGGAATCGTCGAGCGAAAACACTTGACAACCTCCTAGAAGCAGCTTTTCTTGCCACCAGACCTTTCTCCATAAATTAGGAATCTGATGTCGTCACTAAACACATTCCTTAAATTGTAGCCATTTGTTGAGTGTTTTTTTTTTGGTGTCTAATCCGCATATATATCACCATTGCCCTTGATTTTCTTGAGTGTATATCTCTTAAATATCAACATATACACGTGTGATTTAGTTTACGAAGATTTTTCAATGCCGAGAACCTCGATCAGAGAGTAAAAAAGGTGTAAGGTTCACAATAGTGTAAGATTAAGATGGGATATACCGGGCTAGCATTCGAGTTACAGTAACAAGGGCCAAACCAACCACCCAAGAATGGAATCGTCGAGCGAAAACACTTGACAATCTCCTAGAAGCAGCTTTTCTTGCCACCAGACCTTTCTCCGTCAATTAGGAATCCAATGCCGTCACTAAACACGTTCCTTAAATTGTAGCCATTTGTTGAGTGTTTTTTTTTTTGGTGTCTAATCCGCATATATTTCACCATTGCCCTTGATTTTCTTGACTGTATATCTCTTAAATTTCAACATATACACATGTGATTTAGTTTACGAAGATCTTTCAATGCCGAGAACCTCTATCAGAGAGTAAAAAAGGTGTAAGGTTCACAATGGTGTAAATTTAAAATGGGGTATACCGGGCTAGGATTCAAGTTACAGTAACAAGGGCCAAACCAACCACCCAAGAAGGGAATCGTCGAGCGAAAACACTTGACAACCTTCTAGAAGCAGCTTTTCTTACCACCAGACCATTCTCCATCAATTAGGAATCTGATGCCGTCACTAAACACATTCCTTAAATTGTAGCCATTTGTTGAGTGTTTTTTTTTTTGGTGTATAATCCGCATATATATCACCATTGCCCTTGATTTTCTTGACTGTATATCTCTTAAATATCAACATATGCACGTGTGATTTAGTTTACGAAGATTTTTCAATGCCGAGAACCTCGATCAGAGAGTAAAAAAGGCGTAAGGTTCACAATGGTGTAAAATTAAAATGGGATATACCGTGCTAGGATTCGAGTTACAGGAACAAGGGCCAAACCAACCACCCAAGAATGGAATCGTCGAGCGAAAACACTTGACAACCTCCGAGAAGCAGCTTTTCTTGCCACCAGACCTTTCTCCATCAATTAGGAATCTGATGCCGGCACTAAACACATTCCTAAAATTGTAGCCATTTGTTGAGTGTTTTTTTTTGTGTCTAATCCGCATATATATCACCATTGCCCTTGATTTTCTTGACTGTATATCTCTTAAATATCAACATATACACGTGTGATTTAGTTTACGAAGATTTTTCAATGCCGATAACCTCGATCAGAGAATAAAAAAGGCATAAGGTTCACAATGGTGTAAGATTAAAATGGGATATACCGGGCTAGGATTCGAGTTACAGGAACAAGGACCCAACCAACCACCCAAGAATGGAATCGTAGAGCGAAAACACTTGACAACCTCCTAGAAGCAGCTTTTCTTGCCACTAGACCTTTCTCCATAAATTAAGAATTTGATGTCGTCACTAAACACATTCCTTAAATTGTTGCCATTTGTTGAGTGTTTTTTTTGGTGTCTAATCCGCATAAATATCACCATTGCCCTTGATTTTCTTGACTGTATAACTCTTAAATATCAACATATACACGTGTGATTTAGTTTACGAAGATTTTTCAATGCCGAGAACCTCGATCAGAGAGTAAAAAAGGCGTAAGGTTCACAATGGTGTAAAATTAAAATGGGATATACCGGGCAAGGATTCGAGTTATAGGAACAAGGGCCAAACCAACCACCCAAGAACGGAATCGTCGAGCGAAAACACTTGACAACCTCCTAGAAGCAGCTTTTCTTGCCACCAGACCTTTCTCCATCAATTAGGAATCTGATGTCGTAACTAAACACATTCCTTAAATTGTTGCCATTTGTTGAGTGTTTTTTTTGGTGTCTAATCCGCATATATATCACCAATGCCCTTGATTTTCTTGACTGTATATCTCTTAAATATCAACATATACACGTGTGATTTAGTTTACGAAGATTTTTCAATGCCGAGAAACTCGATCAGAGAGTAAAAAAGGCGTAAGGTTCACAATGGTGTAAAATTAAAATGGGATATACCGGGCAAGGATTCGAGTTATAGGAACAAGGGCCAAACCAACCACCCAAGAACGGAATCGTCGAGCGAAAACACTTGACAACCTCCTAGAAGCAGTTTTTCTTCCCACCAGACCTTTCTCCATCAATTAGGAATCTGATGCCGTCACTAAACACATTCCTTAAATTGTATCCATTTGTTGAGTGTTTTTTTTTTGTGTCTAATCCGCATATATATCACCATTGCCCTTGATTTTCTTAACTGTATATCTCTTGAATATCAACATATACACGTGTGATTTAGTTTAAGAAGATTTTTCAATGCCGAGAACCTCGATCAGAGAGTAAAAAAGGCGTAAGGTTTACAATGGTGTAAAATTAAAATGGGATATAACGGGCTAGGATTCGAGTTACAGGAACAAGGGCCAAACCAACCACCCAAGAATGGAATCGTCGAGCGAAAATACTTGACAACCTCCTAGAAGCAGCTTTTCTTGCCACCAGACCTTTCTCCATCAATTAGGAATCTGATGCCGTCACTAAACACATTCCTTAAATTGTATCCATTTGTTGATTGTTTTTTTTTTTGGTGTCTAATCCGCATATATATCACCATTGCCCTTGATTTTCTTGACGGTATATCTTTTAAATATCAACATTTACACGTGTGATTTAGTTTACGAAGATTTTTCAATGCCGAGAACATCGATCAGAGGGTAAAAAAGGCATAAGGTTCACAATGGTGTAAAATTAAAATGGGATATACCAGGCTAGGATTCGAGTTACAGGAACAAGGGCAAACCAACCACCCAAGAATGGAATCGTCGAGCGAAAACACTTGACAACCTCCTAGATGCAGCTTTTCTTACCACCAGACCTTTCTCCATCAATTAGGAATCTGATGCCGTCACTAAACACATTCCTTAAATTGTAGCCATTTGTTGAGTGTTTTCTTTTGGTGTCTAATCCGCTTATATATCACCATTGCCCTTGTTTTCTTGACTGTATATCTCTTAAATATCAACATATACACGTGTGATTTAGTTTACGAAGATTTTTCAATGCCGAGAACCTCGATCAGAGAGTAAAAAAGGCGTAAGGTACACAATGGTGTAAAATTAAAATGGGATATACCGGGCTAGGATTAGAGTTACAGGAACAAGGGCCAAACCAACCACCCAAGAATGGAATCGTCGAGCGAAAACACTTGACAACCTCCTAGAAGCAGGTTTTCTTTCCACCAGACCTTCCTCCATCAATTAAGAATCTGATGCCGTCACTAAACACATTCTTTAAATTGTAGCCATTTGTTGAGTTATTTTTTTTGTCTAATCCGCATATATATCACCATTGCCCCTGATTTTCTTGACTGTATATCTCTTAAATGTCAACATATACACGTGTGATTTAGTTTACGAAGATTTTTCAATGCCGAGAACCTCTATCAGAGAGTAAACAAGGCGTAAGGTTCACAATGGTGTAAAATTAAAATGGGATATATCGGGCAAGGATTCGAGTTACAGGAACAAGGGCCAAACCAACCACCCAAGAATGGAATCGTCGAGCGAAAACACTTGACAACCTCCTAAAAGCAACTTTTCTTGCCACCAGACCTTTCTCCACAATTAGGAATTTGAAGCCGTCACTAAACACATTCCTTAAAATGTAGCCATTTGTTTAGTGTTTCTTTTGGTGTCTAATCCGCATATATATCACCATTGCCCCTGATTTTCTTGACTGTATATCTCTTAAATGTCAATATATACACGTGTGATTTAGTTTACGAAGATTTTTCAATGCCGAGAACCTCTATCAGAGAGTAAAAAAGGCGTAAGGTTAACAATGGTGTAAAATTAAAATGGGATATACCGGGCTAGGATTCGAGTTACATGTACAAGGGCCAAACCAACCACCCAAGAATGTAATCGTCGAGCGAAAACACTTGACAACCTCCTAGAAGCAGCTTTTCTTACCACCAGACCTTTCTCCATCAATTAGGAATCTGATGCCGTCACTAAACACATTCCTTAAATTGTAGCCATTTGTTGAGTGTTTTCTTTTGGTGTCTAATCCGCATATATATCACCATTGCCCTTGATTTTCTTGACTGTATATCTCTTAAATATCAACATATACACGTGTGATTTAGTTTAAGAAGATTTTTCAATGCCGAGAACCTCGATCAGAGAGTAAAAAAGGCGTAAGGTTCACAATGGTGTAAAATTAAAATGGGATATACCGGTCTAGGATTAGAGTTACAAGAACAAGGGCCAATCCAACCACCCAAGAATGCAATCGTTGAGCGAAAACACTTGACAACCTCCTAGAAGCAGCTCTTCTTTCCACCAGACCTTTCTCCATCAACTAAGAATCTGATGCCGTCACTAAACACATTCCTTAAAATGTAGCCATTTGTTTAGTGTTTTTTCTGGTGTCTAATCTGCATATATATCACCATTGCCCCTGGTTTTCTTGACTGTATATCTCTTAAATGTCAACATATACACGTGTGATTTAGTTTACGAAGATTTTTCAATGCCGAGAACCTCCATCAGAGAGTAAAAAAGGCATAAGGTTCACAATGGTGTAAAATTAAAATGGGATATACCGGGCTAGGATTCGAGTTACAGGAACAAGGGCCAAACCAACCACCCTAGATTGGAATCGTCGAGCGAAAACACTTGACAACCTCCTAGAAGCAGCTTTTCTTGCCACCAGACCTTTCTCCATCAATTAGGAATCTGATGTCGTCACAAAACACATTCCTTAAATTGTAGCCATTTGTTGAGTGTTTTTTTTTTGGTGTCTAATCCGCATATATATCACCATTGCCCTTGATTTTTTTAACTGTATATCTCTTAAATATCAACATATACACGTGTGATTTAGTTTACGAAGATTTTTCAATGCCGAGGACCTCGATCAGGGAGTAAAAAAGGCGTAAGGTTTACAATGGTGTAAAATTAAAATGGGATATAACGGGCTAGGATTCGAGTTACTGGAACAAGGGCCAAACCAACCACCCTAGAATGGAATCGTCGAGCGAAAACACTTGACAACCTCCTAGAAGCAGCTTTTCTTGCCACCAGACCTTTCTCCATCAATTAGGAATCTGATGCCGTCAATAAACACATTCCTTAAATTGTATCCATTTGTTGAGTGTTTTTTTTTTGTGTCTAATCCGCATATATATCACCATTGCCCTTGATTTTCTTGACTGTATATCTTTTAATATCAAAATATACACGTGTTATTTAGTTTACGAAGATTTTTCAATGCCGAGAACCTCGATCAGAGGGTAAAAAAAGGCGTAAGGTTCACAATGGTGTAAAATTAAAATGGGATATACCGGGCTAGGATTCAAGTTACAGGAACAAGGGCCAAACCAACCACCCAAAAATGGAATCGTCGAGCGAAAACACTTGACAACCTCCTAGAAGCAGCTTTTCTTACCACCAGACCTTTCTCCATCAATTAGGAATCTGATGCCGTCACTAAACACGTTCCTTAAATTGTAACCATTTGTTGAGTGTTTTCTTTTGGTGTCTAATCCGCATATATATCACCATTGCCCTTTATTTTCTTGACTGTATATCTCTTAAATATCAACATATACACGTGTGATTTAGTTTACGAAGATTTTTCAATGCCGAGAACCTCGATCAGAGAGTAAAAAAGGCGTAAGGTTCACAATGGTGTAAAATTAAAATGGGATATACCGGGCTAGGATTAGAGTTACAGGAACAAGGGCCAAACCAACCACCCAAGAATGGAATCGTCGAGCGAAAACACTTGACAACCTCCTAGAAGCAGGTTTTCTTTCCACCAGACCTTCCTCCATCAATTAAGAATCTGATGCCGTCACTAAACACATTCTTTAAATTGTAGCCATTTGTTGAGTGTTTTTTTTTTTTGTGTCTAATCCGCATATATATCACCATTGCCCCTGATTTTCTTGACTGTATATCTCTTAAATGTCAACATATACACGTGTGATTTAGTTTACGAAGATTTTTCAATGCTGAGAACCTCTATCAGAGAGTAAAAAAGGCGTAAGGTTCACAATGGTATAAAATTAAAATGGGATATACCGGGCTAGGATTCGAGTTACAGGAACAAGGACCAAACCAACCACCGAAGAATGGAATCGTCGAGCGAAAACACTCGACAACCTCCTAGAAGCAGCTTTTCTTACCATCAGACCTTTCTCCATCAATTAGGAATCTGATGCCGTCACTAAACACGTTCCTTAAATTGTAGCCATTTGTTGAGTGTTTTCTTTTGGTGTCTAATCCGCATATATATCACCATTGCCCTTTATTTTCTTGACTGTATATCTCTTAAATATCAACATATACACGTGTGATTTAGTTTACGAAGATTTTTCAATGCCGAGAACCTCGATCAGAGAGTAAAAAAGGCGTAAGGTTCACAATGGTGTAAAATTAAAATGGGATATACCGGGCTAGGATTAGAGTTACAGGAACAAGGGCCAAACCAACCACCCAAGAATGGAATCGTCGAGCGAAAACACTTGACAACCTCCTAGAAGCAGGTTTTCTTTCCACCAGACCTTCCTCCATCAATTAAGAATCTGATGCCGTCACTAAACACATTCTTTAAATTGTAGCCATTTGTTGAGTGTTTTTTTTTTGTGTCTAATCCGCATATATATCACCATTGCCCCTGATTTTCTTGACTGTATATCTCTTAAATATCAACATATACACGTGTGATTTAGTTTACAAAGATTTTTCAATGCCGAGAACCTCGATCAGAGAGTAAAAAAGGCGTAAGGTTCATAATGGTGTAAAATTAAAATGGGATATACCGGGCTAGGATTAGAGTTACTTGAACAAGGGCCAAACCGACCACCCAAGAATGGAATCGTCGAGCGAAAACACTTGACAACCTCCTAGAAGCATCTTTTCTTTCCACCAGACCTTTCTCCGTCAATTAAGAATCTGATGCCATCACTAAACACATTCCTTAAATTGTAGCCATTTGTTGAGTGTTTTTTTTTTGTGTCTAATCCGCATATATATCACCATTACCCCTGATTTTCTTGACTGTATATCTCTTAAATGTCAACATATACACGTGTGATTTAGTTTACGAAGATTTTTCAATGCCGAGAACCTCTATCAGAGAGTAAAAAAGGCGTAAGGTTCACAATGGTGTAAAATTAAAATGGGGTATACCGGGCTAGGATTCGAGTTACAGGGACAAGGGCCAAACCAACCACCCAAGAATGGAATCGTCGAGCGAAAACACTTGACAACCTCCTAGTAGCAGCTTTTCTTGCCACCAGACCTTTCTCCATCAATTAGGAATCTGATGCCGTCACTAAACACATTCCTTAAATTGTATCCATTTGTTGAGTGTTTTTTTTTTGTGTCTAATCCACATATATATCACCATTGCCCTTGATTTTCTTAACTGTATATCTCTTGAATATCAACATATACACGTGTGATTTAGTTTAAGAAGACTTTTCAATACCGAGAACCTCGATCAGAGAGTAAAAAAGGCGTAAGGTTTACAATGGTGTAAAATTAAAATGGGATATAACGGGCTAGGATTCGAGTTACAGGAACAAGGGCCAAACCAACCACCCAAGAATGGAATCGTCGAGCGAAAATACTTGACAACCTCCTAGAAGCAGCTTTTCTTGCCACCAGACCTTTCTCCATCAATTAGGAATCTGATGCCGTCACTAAACACATTCCTTAAATTGTATCCATTTGTTGATTGTTTTTTTTGGTGTCTAATCCGCATATATATCACCATTGCCCTTGATTTTCTTGACGGTATATCTTTTAAATATCAACATTTACACGTGTGATTTAGTTTACGAAGATTTTTCAATGCCGAGAACATCGATCAGAGGGTAAAAAAGGCATAAGGTTCACAATGGTGTAAAATTAAAATGGGATATACCGGGCTAGGATTCGAGTTACAGGAACAAGGGCCAAACCAACCACCCAAGAATGGAATCGTCGAGCGAAAACACTTGACAACCTCCTAGATGCAGCTTTTCTTACCACCAGACCTTTCTCCATCAATTAGGAATCTGATGCCGTCACTAAACACATTCCTTAAATTGTAGCCATTTGTTGAGTGTTTTCTTTTGGTGTCTAATCCGCTTATATATCACCATTGCCCTTGTTTTCTTGACTGTATATCTCTTAAATATCAACATATACACGTGTGATTTAGTTTACGAAGATTTTTCAATGCCGAGAACCTCTATCAGAGAGTAAAAAAGGCGTAAGGTTAACAATGGTGTAAAATTAAAATGGGATATACCAGGCTAGGATTCGAGTTACAGGAACAAGGGCCAAACCAACCACCCAAGAATATAATCGTCGAGCGAAAACACTTGACAACCTCCTAGAAGCAGCTTTTCTTACCACCAGACCTTTCTCCATCAATTAGGAATCTGATGCCGTCACTAAACACATTCCTTAAATTGTAGCCATTTGTTGAGTGTTTTCTTTTGGTGTCTAATCCGCATATATATCACCATTGCCCTTGATTTTCTTGACTGTATATCTCTTAAATATCAACATATACACGTGTGATTTAGTTTACGAAGATTTTTCAATGCCGAGAACCTCGATCAGAGAGTAAAAAAGGCGTAAGGTTCACAATGGTGTAAAATTAAAATGGGATATACCGGGCTAGGATTAGAGTTACAAGAACAAAGGCCAAACCAACCACCCAAGAATGCAATCGTTGAGCGAAAACACTTGACAACCTCCTAGAAGCAGCTCTTCTTTCCACCAGACCTTTCTCCATCAATTAAAAATCTGATGCCGTCACTAAACACATTCCTTAAAATGTAGCCATTTGTTTAGTGTTTTTTCTGGTGTCTAATCCGCATATATATCACAATTGCCCTTTATTTTCTTGACTGTATATCTCCTAAATATCAACATATACACGTGTGATTTAGTTTACGAAGATTTTTCAATGCCGAGAACCTCGATCAGAGAGTAAAAAAGGGCGTAAGGTTCACAATGGTGTAAAATTAAAATGGGATATACCGGGCAAGGATTCGAGTTATAGGAACAAGGGCCAAACAAACCACCCAAGAACGGAATCGTCAAGCGAAAACACTTGACAACCTCCTAGAAGCAGCTTTTCTTACCACCAGACCTTTCTCCGTCAATTAGGAATCTGATGCCGTCACTAAACACATTCCTTAAATTGTAGCCATTTGTTGAGTATTTTTTTTTTGGTGTCTAATCCTCATATATATCACCATTGCCCTTGATTTTTTTAACTGTATATCTCTTAAATATCAACATATACACGTGTGATTTAGTTTACGAAGATTTTTCAATGCCGAGAACCTCGATCAGGAAGTAAAAAAGGCGTAAGGTTTACAATGGTGTAAAATTAAAATGGGATATAACGGGCTAGGATTCGAGTTCCAGGAACAAGGGCCAAACCAACCACCCTAGAATGGAATCGTCGAACGAAAACACTTGACAACCTCCTAGAAGCAGCTTTTTTTGCCACCAGACCTTTCTCCATCAATTAGGAATCTGATGCCGTCACTAAACACATTCCTTAAATTGTATCCATTTGTTGAGTGTTTTTTTTGTGTCTAATCCGCATATATATCACCATTTCCCTTGATTTTCTTGACTGTATATCTTTTAATATCAACATATACACGTGTTATTTAGTTTACGAAGATTTTTCAATGCCGAGAACCTCGATCAGTGGGTAAAAAAAGGCGTAAGGTTCACAATGGTGTAAAATTAAAATGGGATATACCGGGCTAGGATTCTAGTTACAGGAACAAGGGCCAAACCAACCACCCAAGAATGGAATCGTCGAGCGAAAACACTTGACAACCTCCTAGAAGCAGCTTTTCTTACCACCAGACCTTTCTCCATCAATTAGGAATCTGATGCCGTCACTAAACACGTTCCTTAAATTGTAGCCATTTGTTGAGTGTTTTCCTTTGGTGTCTAATCCGCATATATATCACCATTGCCCTTTATTTTCTTGATTGTATATCTATTAAATATCAACATATACACGTGTGATTTAGTTTACGAAGATTTTTCAATGCCGAGAACCTCGATCAGAGAGTAAAAAAGGCGTAAGGTTCACAATGGTGTAAAATTAAAATGGGATATACCGGGCTAGGATTGGAGTTGCAGGAACAAGGGCCAAACCAACCACCCAAGAATGGAATCGTCGAGCGAAAACACTTGACAACCTCCTAGAAGCAGGTTTTCTTTCCACCAGACCTTCCTCCATCAATTAAGAATCTGATGCCGTCACTAAACACATTCTTTAAATTGTAGCCATTTGTTGAGTGTTTTTTTTTTGTGTCTAATCCGCATATATATCACCATTGCCCCTGATTTTCTTGACTGTATATCTCTTAAATGTCGACATATACACGTGTGATTTAGTTTACGAAGATTTTTCAATGCCGAGAACCTCTATCAGAGAGTAAAAAAGGCGTAAGGTTCACAATGGTGTAAAATTAAAATGGGATATATCGGGCTATGATTCGAGTTACAGGAACAAGGGCCGAACCAACCACCCAAGAATGGAATCGTCGAGCGAAAACACTTGACAACCTCCTAAAAGCAGCTTTTCTTGCCACCAGACCTTTCTCCATCAATTAGGAATTTGATGCCGTCACTAAACACATTCCTTAAAATGTAGCCATTTGTTTAGTGTTTTTTTTTGTGTCTAATCCGCATATATATCACCATTGCGCCTGATTTTCTTGACTGTATATCTCTTAAATGTCAACATATACACGTGTGATTTAGTTTACGAAGATTTTTCAATACCGAGAACCTCCATCAGAGAGTAAAAAAGGCGTAAGGTTCACAATGGTGTAAAATTAAAATGTGATATACCGGGCTAGGATTCGAGTTACAGGAACAAGGGCCAAACCAACCACCGAAGAATGGAATCGTCTAGCGAAAACACTCGACAACCTCCTAGAAGCAGCTTTTCTTACCACCAGACCTTTTTCCATCAATTAGGAATCTGATGCCGTCACTAAACACATTCCTTAAATTGTAGCCATTTGTTGAGTGTTTTCTTTTTGTGTCTAATCCGCATATATATCACCATTGCCCTTGATTTTCTTGACTGTATATCTCTTAAATATCAACATATACACGTGTGATTTAGTTTACAAAGATTTTTCAATGCCGAGAACCTCGATCAGAGAGTAAAAAAGGCGTAAGGTTCATAATGGTGTAAAATTAAAATGGGATATACCGGGCTAGGATTAGAGTTACTTGAACAAGGGCCAAACCAACCACCAAAGAATGGAATCGTCGAGCGAAAACACTTGACAACCTCCTAGAAGCATCTTTTCTTTCCACCAGACATTTCTCCATCAATTAAGAATCTGATGCCATCACTAAACACATTCCTTAAATTGTAGCCATTTGTTGAGTGTTTTTTTTTTGTGTCTAATCCGCATATATATCACCATTGCCCCTGATTTTCATGACTGTATAACTCTTAAATGTCAACATATACACGTGTGATTTAGTTTACGAATATTTTTCAATGCCGAGAACCTCTATCAGAGAGTAAAAAACGCGTAAGGTTCACAATGGTGTAAAATTAAAATGGGATATACCGGGCTAGGATTTGAGTTACAGGAACAAGGGCCAAACCAACCACCAAAGAATGGAATCATCGAGCGAAAACACTTGACAACCTCCTAGAAGCAACTTTTCTTACCACCAGACCTTTCTCCATCAATTAGCAATCTGATGCCGTCACTAAACACATTCCATAAATTGTAGCCATTTGTTGAGTGTTTTCTTTTGGTGTTTAATCCGCATATATATCACCATTGCCCTTGATTTTCTAGACTGTATATCTCTTAAATATCAACATATACACGTGTGATTTAGTTTACGAAGATTTTTCAATGCCGAGAACCTCGATCAAAGAGTAAAATAGGCGTAAGGTTCACAATGGTGTAAAATTAAAATGGGATATAACGGGCTAGGATTAGAGTTACAGGAACAAGGGCCAAACCAACCACCCAAGAATGGAATCGTCGAGCGAAAACACTTGACAACCTCCTAGAAGCAGCTTTTCTTTCCACCAGACCTTTCTCCATCAATTAAGAATCTGATGCCATCACTAAACACATTCCTTAAATTGTAGCCATTTGTTGAGTGTTTTTTTTTGGTGTCAAATCCGCATATTTATCACCATTGCCCCTGATTTTCTTGACTGTATATCTCTTAAATGTCAACATATACACGTGTGATTTAGTTTACGAAGATTTTTCAATGCCGAGAACCTCTATCAGAGAGTAAAAAAGGCGTAAGGTTCACAATGGTGTAAAATTAAAATGGGATATACCGGGCTAGGATT
The DNA here is from genome assembly GCA_030545235.1 of Helianthus tuberosus. Lineage (NCBI taxonomy): Eukaryota > Viridiplantae > Streptophyta > Magnoliopsida > Asterales > Asteraceae > Helianthus > Helianthus tuberosus. The sequence goes on from CM060425.1 coordinate 194,318,040, forward strand.
GGAGTTGCAGGAACAAGGGCCAAACCAACCACCCAAGAATGGAATCGTCGAGCGAAGACACTTGACATCCTCCTAGAAGCAGCTTTTCTTGCCACCAGACCTTTCTCCATCAATTAAGAATCTGATGCCGTCACTAAACACATTCCTTAAATTGTAGCCATTTGTTGAGTGTTTTTTTTTTTTTTTTGGTGTCTAATCCGCATATATATCACCATTACCCCTGATTTTCTTGACTGTATATCTCTTAAATGTCAACATATACACGTGTGATTCAATTTACGAAGATTTTTGAATGCCGAGAACCTCGATCAGAGAGTAAAAAAGGCGTAAGGTTCACAATGGTGTAAAATTAAAATGGGATATGCCGGGCTAGGATTCGAGTTACAGGAATAAGGGCCAAACCAACCACCGAAGAATGGAATCATCGAGCGAAAACACTTGACAACCTCCTAAAAGCAGCTTTTTTTGCCACAAGACCATTCTCCATCAATTAGGAATCTGTTTCCGTCACTAAACACATTCTTAAAATTGTAGCCATTTGTTTAGTGATTTTTTTTTTGGTGTCTAATCTGCATATATATCACCATTGCCCTTGATTTTCTTGACTGTATATCTCTTGAATGTCAACATATAAACGTGTGATTTAGTTTACGAAGATTTTTCAATGCCGAGAACCTTGATCAGAGAGTAAAAAAGGCGTAAGGTTTACAATGGTGTAAGATTAAAATGGGATATACGGGGCTAGGATTCGAGTTACAGGAACAAGGGCCAAACCAACCTCCCAAGAAGGGAATCGACGAGCGAAAACACTTGAAAACCTCCTAGAAGCAGCTTTTCTTGCCACTAGACCTTTCTCCATCAATTAGGAATCTGATGCCATCACTAAACACATTCCTTATTGTATCCATTTGTTGAGTGTTTTTTTTTGGTGTCTAATCCGCATATATCACCATTGCCCTTGATTTTCTTGACTGTATATCTCTTAAATATCAACATATACACGTGTGATTTAGTTTACGAAGATTTTTCAATGCCGAGAACCTCGATCAGAGAGTAAAAAAGGCGTAAGGTTCACAATGGTGTAAAATTAAAATGGGATATACCGGGCTAGGATTCGAGTTACAGGAACAGGGGCCAAACCAACCACCCAAGAATGGAATCGTCAAGCGATAACACTTGACAACCTCCTAGAAGAAGCTTTTCTTGCCACCAGACCTTTCTACATCAATTAGGAATCTGATGCCGTCAGTAAACACATTCCTTCAATTGTAGCCATTTGTTGAGCGTTTTTTTTTGGTGTCTAATCCGCATATATATCCCCATTTCCCTTGATTTTCTTGACTGTATATCTCTTAAATATCAAAATATACACGTGTGATTTAGTTTACGAATATTTTTCAATGCCGAGAACCTCGATCAGAGAGTAAAAAAGGCGTATGGTTCACAACGGTGTAAGATTAAAACATTCCTAAGAGCAGCTTTTCTTGCCACCAGACCTTTCTCCATCAATTAGGAATCTGATGCCGTCACTAAACACATTCCTTAAATTGTAGCCATTTGTTTAGTGTTTTTTTTTTGTGTCTAATCCGCATATATATCACCATTTCCCTTGATTTTCTTGACTGTATTTCTCTTAAATGTCAACATATACACGTGTGATTTAGTTTACGAAGATTTTTCAATGCCGAGAACCTCGATCAGAGAGTAAAAAAGGCGTAAGGTTCATAATGGTGTAATATTAAAACGGGATATACCCTGCTAGGATTCGAGTTACAGGAACAAGGGCCAAACCAACCACCCAAGAATGGAATCGTCGACCGAAAACACTTCACAACCTCGTAGAAGCAGGTTCTCTTGCCACCAGACCTTTCTCCATCAATTAGGAATCTGATGGCATCACTAAACACATTCCTTAAATTGTAGCCATTTGTTGAGTGTTTTTTTTTTGTGTCTAATCCACATATATATCACCATTGCCCTTGATTTTCTTGACTGTATATCTCTTAAATATCAACATATACACGTGTGATTTAGTTTACGAAGATTTTTCAATGCCGAGAACCTCGATCAGAGAGCAAAAAAGGCATAAGGTTCACAATGGTGTAAAATTAAAACGGGATATACCGGGCTAGGATTAGAGTTACAGGAACAAGGGCCAAACCAACCACCCAAGAATGGAATCGTCGAGCGAAAACACTTGACGACCTCCTAAGAGCAGCTTTTCTTGCCACCAGACCTTTCTCCATCAATTAGGAATCTGATGGCGTCACTAAACACATTCCTTAAATTGTAGCCATTTGTTGAGTGTTTTTTTTGTTGACTAATCCGCATATATATCACAATTGCCCTTGATTTTCTTAACTGTATATCTCTTAAATATCAACATAGACACGTGTGATTTAGTTTACGAAGATTTTTCAATGCCGAGAACCTCGATCAGAGAGTAAAAAAGGCGAAAGGTTCACAATGGTGTAAAATTAAAATCGGATATACCAGGCTAGGATTCGAGTTACAGGAACAAGGGCCAAACAAACCACCCAAGAATGGAATCGTCGAGCGAAAACACTTGACAACCTCCTAGAAGCAGCTTTTCTTACCACCAGACCTTTCTACATCAATTAGGAATCTGTTGCCGTCAGTAAACACATTCCTTCAATTGTAGCCATTTGTTGAGCGTTTTTTTTTTGTGTCTAATCCGCATATATATCCCCATTTCCCTTGATTTTCTTGACTGTATATCTCTTAAATATCAAAATATACACGAGTGATTTAGTTTACGAATATTTTTCAATGCCGAGAACCTCGATCAGAGAGTAAAAAAGGCGTATGGTTCACAACGGTGTAAGATTAAAACATTCCTAAGAGCAGCTTTTCTTGCCACCAGACCTTTCTCCATCAATTAGGAATCTGATGCCGTCACTAAACACATTCCTTAAATTGTAGCCATTTGTTTAGTGTTTTTTTTTTGTGTCTAATCCGCATATATATCACCATTTCCCTTGATTTTCTTGACTGTATTTCTCTTAAATGTCAACATATACACGTGTGATTTAGTTTACGAAGATTTTTCAATGCCGAGAACCTCGATCAGAGAGTAAAAAAGGCGTAAGGTTCATAATGGTGTAATATTAAAACGGGATATACCCTGCTAGGATTCGAGTTACAGGAACAAGGGCCAAACCAACCACCCAAGAATGGAATCGTCGACCGAAAACACTTCACAACCTCGTAGAAGCAGGTTCTCTTGCCACCAGACCTTTCTCCATCAATTAGGAATCTGATGGCATCACTAAACACATTCCTTAAATTGTAGCCATTTGTTGAGTGTTTTTTTTTGTGTCTAATCCGCATATATATCACCATTGCCCTTGATTTTCTTGACTGTATATCTCTTAAATATCAACATATACACGTGTGATTTAGTTTACGAAGATTTTTCAATGCCGAGAACCTCGATCAGAGAGTAAAAAAGGCGTAAGGTTCACAATTGTGTGAAATTAAAATGGGATATACCGGGCAAGGATTCGAGTTACAGGAACAAGGTCCAAACCAACCTCCCAAGAATGGAATCGTCGAGCGAAAACACTTGACAACCTCCTAGAAGCAGCTTTTCTTGCCACCAGACCTTTCTCCATAAATTAGGAATCTGATGCCGTCACTAAACACATTCCTTAAATTGTAGCCATTTGTTGAGTGTTTTTTTTTGGTGTCTAATCCGCATATATATCACCATTGCCCTTGATTTTCTTGACTGTATATCTCTTAAATATCAACATATACACGTGTGATTTAGTTTACGAAGATTTTTCAATGCCGAGAACCTCGATCAGAGAGTAAAAAAGGCGTAAGGTTCACAATGGTGTAAAATTAAAACGGGATATACCGGGCTAGGATTCGAGTTACAGGAACAAGGGCCAAACCAACCACCCAAGAATGGAATCGTCGAGTGAAAACACTTGACAACCTCCTAGAAGCAGGTTTTCTTGCCACCAGACTTTTCTCCATCAATTAGGAATCTGATGGCGTCACTAAATACATTCCTTAAATTGTTGCCATTTGTTGAGTGTTTTTTTTGGTGGCTAATCCGCATATATATCACAATTGCCCTTGATTTTCTTAACTGTATATCTCTTAAATATCAACATAGACACGTGTGATTTAGTTTACGAAGATTTTTCAATGCCGAGAACCTCCATCAAAGAGTAAAAAAGGCGTAAGGTTCACAATGGTGTAAAATTAAAATCGGATATACCGGGCTAGGATTCGAGTTACAGGAACAAGGGCCAAACCAACCACCCAGGAATGGAATTGTCGAGCGAAAACACTTGACAACCTCCTAGAAGCAGCTTTTCTTGCCACCAGACCTTTCTCCATCAATTAGGAATCTGATGCCGTCACTAAACACATTCCTGAAATTGTAGCCATTTGTTGAGCGTTTTTTTTTGGTGTCTAATCCGCATATATATCACCATTGCCCTTGATTTTCTTGACTGTATATCTCTTAAATGTCAACATATACACGTGTGATTTAGTTTACGAAGATTTTTCAATGCCGAGAACCTCGATCAGAGAGTAAAAAAGGCGTAATGTTCACAACGGTGTAAGATTAAAATGGGATATACCGGGCTAGGATTCGAGTTACAGGAACAAGGGCCAAAGCAACAACCCAAGAATGGAATCATCGAGCGAAAACACTTGACAACCTCCTAGAAGCAGCTTTTCTTGCCACCAGACTTTTCTCCATCAATTAGGAATCTGATGTCGTCACTAAACACATTCCTTAAATTGTAGCCATTTGTTGAGTGTTTTTTTTAGTGTCTAATCCGCATATATATCACCATTGCCCTTGATTTTCTTGACTGTATATCTCTTAAATATCAACATATACACGTGTGATTTAGTTTACGAAGATTTTTCAATGCCGAGAACCTCGATCAGAGAGTAAAAAAGGCGTAAGGTTCAAAATTGTGTGAAATTAAAATGGGATATACCGGGCTAGGATTCGAGTTACAGGAACAAGGTCCAAACCAACCACCCAAGAATGGAATCGTCGAGCGAAAACACTTGACAACCTCCTAGAAGCAGCTTTTCTTGCCACTAGACCTTTCTCCATAAATTAGGAATCTGATGCCGTCACTATACACATTCCTTAAATTGTATCCATTTGTTGAGTGTTTTCTTTTTTGTGTCTAATCCGCAAATATATCACCATTGCCCTTGATTTTCTTGACTGTATATCTCTTAAATATCAACATATACACGTGTGATTTAGTTTACGAAGATTTTTCAATGCCGAGAACCTCGATCAGAGAGTAAAAAAGGCGTAAGGTTCACAATGGTGTAAAATTAAAACGGGATATACCGGGCTAGGATTCGAGTTACAGGAACAAGGGCCAAACCAACCACCCAAGAATGGAATCGTCGAGCGAAATCACTTGACAACCTCCTCGAAGCAGGTTTTCTTGCCACCAGACTTTTCTCCATCAATTAGGAATCTGATGGCGTCACTAAACACATTCCTTAAATTGTAGCCATTTGTTGAGTGTTTTTTTGGGTGACTAATCCGCATATATATCACAATTCCCCTTGATTTTCTTAACTGTATATCTCTTAAATATCAACATAGACACGTGTGATTTAGTTTACGAAGATTTTTCAATGCCGAGAACCTCGATCAGAGAGTAAAAAAGGCGTAAGGTTCACAATGGTGTAAAATTAAAATCGGATATACCAGGCTAGGATTCAAGTTACAGGAACAAGGGCCAAACAAACCACCCAAGAATGGAATCGTCGAGCGAAAAACACTTGACAACCTCCTAGAAGCAGCTTTTCTTGCCACCAGACCTTTCTCCATCAATTAGGAATCTGATGCCGTCACTAAACACATTCCTTAAATTGTAGCCATTTGTTGAGTGTTTTTTTTTGGTGTCTAATCCTCATATATATCACCATTGCCCTTGATTTTCTTGACTGTATATCTCTTAAATGTCAACATATACACGTGTGATTTAGTTTACGAAGATTTTTCAATGCCGAGAACCTCGATCAGAGAGTAAAAAAGGCGTAAGGTTCACAACGGTGTAAGATTAAAGTGGGATAGACCGGGCTAGGATTCGAGTTACAGGAACAAGGGCCAAACCAACCACCCAAGAATGGAATCGTCGAGCGAAAACACTTGACAACCTCCTAGAAGCAGCTTTTCTTGCCACCCGACTTTTCTCCATCAATTAGGAATCAGATGCCGTCACTAAACACATTCCTTAAATTGTAGCCATTTGTTGAGTGTTTTTTTTGGTGTCTAATCCGCATATATATCACCATTGCCCTTGATTTTCTTGACTGTATATCTCTAAAATGTCAACATATACACGTGTGATTTAGTTTACGAAGATTTTTCAATGCCGAGAACCTCGATCAGAGAGTAAAAAAGGCGTAAGGTTCACAATTGTGTGAAATTAAAATGGGATATACCGGGCTAGGATTCGAGTTACAGGAACAAGGGCCAAACCAACCACCCAAGAATGGAATCGTCGAGCGAAAACACTTGACAACCTCCTAGAAGCAGCGTCACTAAACACATTCCTTAAATTGTAGCCATTTGTTGAGTGTTTTTTTTGGTGTCTAATCCGCATATATATCACCATTGCCCTTGATTTTCTTGACTGTATATCTCTAAAATGTCAACATATACACGTGTGATTTAGTTTACGAAGATTTTACAATGCCGAGAACCTCGATCAGAGAGTAAAAAAGGCGTAAGGTTCACAATTGTGTGAAATTAAAATGGGATATACCGGGCTAGGATTCGAGTTACAGGAACAAGGGCCAAACCAACCACCCAAGAATGGAATCGTCGAGCAAAAACACTTGACAACCTCCTAGAAGCAGCTTTTCTTGCCACCAGACCTTTCTCCATCAATTAGGAATCTGATGCCGTCACTAAACACATTCCTTAAATTGTAGCCATTTGTTGAGTGTTTTTTTTTTGTTGTCTAATCCGCATATATATCACCATTGCACTTGATTTTCTTGACTGTATATCTCTTAAATATCAACATATACACGTGTGATTTAGTTTACGAAGATTTTTCAACGCCGAGAACCTCGATCAGAGAGTAAAAAAGGCGTAAGGTTCACAATGGTGTAAAATTAAAACGGGATATACCGGGCTAGGATTCGAGTTACAGGAACAAGGGCCAAACCAACCACCCAAGAATGGAATCGTCGAGCGAAAACACTTGACAACCTCCTAGAAGTAGCTTTTCTTGCCACCAGACTTTTCTCCATCAATTAGGAATCTGATGGCGTCACTAAACACATTCCTTAAATTGTAGCCATTTGTTGAGTGTTTTTTTTGGTGGCTAATCCGCATATATATCACAATTGCCCTTGATTTTCTTAACTGTATATCTCTTAAATATCAACATAGACACGTGTGATTTAGTTTACGAAGATTTTTCAATGCCGAGAACCTCGATCAGATAGTAAAAAAGGCGCAAGGTTCACAATGGTGTAAAATTAAAATGGGATATACCGGGCTAGGATTCGAGTTACAGGAACAAGGGCCAAACCAACCACCCAAGAATGGAATCGTCGAGCGAAAACCCTTGACAACCTCCTAGACGCAGCTTGTCTTGCCACCAGACTTTTCTCCATCAATTAGGAATCTGATGACGACACTAAACACATTCCTTAAATTGTAGCCATTTGTTGAGTGTTTTTTTTTTTGTGTCTAATCCGCATATATATCACCATTGCCCTTGATTTTCTTGATTGTATATCTCTTAAATATCAACATACACACGTGTGATTTAGTTTACGAAGATTTTTCAATGCCGAGAACCTCGATCAGAGAGTAAAAAAGGCGTAAGGTTCACAATTGTGTGAAATTAAAATGGGATATACCGGGCTAGGATTCTAGTTACTGGAACAAGGGCCAAACCAACCACCCAAGAATGGAATCATCGAGCGAAAACACTTAACAACCTCCTAGAAGCAGCTTTTCTTGCCACCAGACCTTTCTCCATCAATTAGGAATCTGATGCCGTCACTAAACACATTCCTTAAATTGTAGCCATTTGTTGAGTGTTTTTTTTTGTGTCTAATCCGCATATATACCACCATTGCCCTTGATTTTTTTCATTGTATATCTCTTAAATATCAACATATACACGTGTGATTTAGTTTACGTGGATTTTTCAATGCCGAGAACATCGATCAGAGAGTAAAAAAGGCGTAAGGTTCATAATGGTGTAAAATTAAAATGGGATATACCGGGCTAGGATTCGAGTTACACGAACAAGGGCCAAACCAACCACCCAAGAATGGAATCGTCGAGCGAAAACACTTGACAAACCTCCTAGAAGCAGCTTTTCTTGCCACCAGACCTTTCTCCATCAATTAGGAATCTGATGCCGTAATTAAACACATTCCTTAAATTGTAGCCATTTGTTGAGTGTTTTTTTTTTGGTGTCTAATCCGCATATATATCACCATTGCCCTTGATTTTCTTGACTGTGTATCTCTTAAATGTCAACATATACACGTGTGATTTAGTTTAAGAAGATTTTTCAATGCCGAGAACCTCGATCAGAGAGTAAAAAAGCGTAAAGTTCACAATGGTGTAAAATTAAAATGGGATATACCGGGCTAGGATTCAAGTTTCAGGAACAAGGGCCAAACCAACCACCCAAGAATGGAATCGTCGAGCGAAAACACTTGACAACCTCCTAGAAGCAGGTTTTCTTCCCACCAGACCTTTCTCCATCAATTAGGAATCTGATGGCGTCACTTAACACATTCATTAAATTGTAGCTATATGTTGAGTGTTTTTTTTTTGTGACTAATCCGCATATATATCACAATTCCCCTTGATTTTCTTGACTTTATATCTCTTAAATATCAACATAGACACGTGTGATTTAGTTTACGAAGATTTTTCAATGCCGAGAACCTCGATCAGAGAGTAAAAAAGGCGTAAGGTTCACAAGGGTGTAAAATTAAAATCGGATATACTGGGCTAGGATTCGAGTTACAGGAACAAGGGCCAAACCAACCACCCAAGAATGGAATCGTCGAGCGAAAACACTTGACAACCTCCTAGAAGCAGCTTTTCTTGCCACCAGACCTTTCTCCATCAATTAGGAATCTGATGCCGTCACAACATTCCTTAAATTGTAGCCATTTTTTGAGTGTTTTTTTTTTGGTGTCTAATCCGCATATATATCACCATTGCCCTTGATTTTCTTGACTGTATATCTCTTAAATGTCAACATATACACGTGTGATTTAGTTTACGAAGATTTTTCAATGCCAAGAACCTCGATCAGAGAGTAAAAAAGGCGTAAGGTTCACAACGGTGTAAGATTAAAATGGGATATACCGGGCTAGGATTCGAGTTACAGGAACAAGAGCCAAACCAACCACCCAAGAATGGAATCGTCGAGCGAAAACACTTGACAACGTCCTAGAAGCAACTTGTCTTGCCACCAGACTTTTCTCCATCAATTAGGAATCTGATTCCGTCACTAAACACATTCCTTAAATTGTAGCCATTTGTTGAGTGTTTTTTTTGGTGTCTAATCCGCATATATATCACCATTGCCCTTGATTTTCTTGACTGTATATCTCTTAAATATCAACATATACACGTGTGATTTAGTTTACGAAGATTTTTCAATGCCGAGAACCTCGATCAGAGAGTAAAAAAGGCGTAAGGTTCACAATTGTGTGAAACTAAAATGGGATATACCGGGCTAGGATTCTAGTTACAGGAACAAGGGCCAAACCAACCACCCAAGAATGGAATCATCGAGCGAAAACACTTGACAACCTCTTAGAAGCAGCTTTTCTTGCCACCAGACCTTTCTCCAACAATTAGGAATCTGATGCCGTCACTAAACACATTCCTTAAATTGTAGCCATTTGTTGAGTGTTTTTTTTTGTCTAATCCGCATATATATCACCATTGCCCTTGATTTTCTTGACTGTATATCTCTTAAATATCAACATATACACGTGTGATTTAGTTTACGAAGACTTTTCAATGCCGATAACCTCGATCAGAGAGTAAAAAAGGCGTAAGGTTCACAATGGTGTAAAATTAAAATGGGATATACCGGGCTAAGATTCGAGTTACAGGAACAAGGGACAAACCAACCACCCATGAATGGAATCGTCGAGCGAAAACACTTGACAAACCTCCTAGAAGCAGCTTTTCTTGCCACCAGACCTTTCTCCATCAATTAGGAATCTGATGCCGTCACTAAACACATTCCTTAAATTGTAGCCATTTGTTGAGTGTTTTTTTTTGGTGTCTAATCCGCATATATATCACCATTGCCCTTGATTTTCTTGACTGTATATCTCTTAAATGTCAACATATACACGTGTGATTTAGTTTACGAAGATTTTTCAATGCCGAGAACCTCGATCAGAGAGTAAAAAGGCGTAAAGTTCACAATGGTGTAAAATTAAAATGGGATATACCGGGCTAGGATTCGAGTTTCAGGAACAAGGGCCAAACCAACCACCCAAGAATGGAATCATCGAGCGAAAACACTTGACAACCTCCTAGAAGCAGGTTTTCTTCCCACCAGACCTTTCTCCATCAATTAGGAATCTGATGGCGTCACTAAACACATTCATTAAATTGTAGCCATTTGTTGAGTGTTTTTTTTGTGACTAATCCGCATATATATCACAATTGCCCTTGATTTTCTTGACTTTATATCTCTTAAATATCAACATAGACACGTGTGATTTAGTTTACGAAGATTTTTCAATGCCGAGAACCTCGATCAGAGAGTAAAAAAGGCGTAAGGTTCACAATGGTGTAAAATTAAAATCGGATATACTGGGCTAGGATTCGAGTTACAGGAACAAGGGCCAAACCAACCACCCAAGAATGGAATCGTCGAGCGAAAACACTTGACAACCTCCTAGAAGCAGCTTTTCTTGCCACCAGACCTTTCTCCATCAATTTGGAATCTGATGCCATCACAACATTCCTTAAATTGTAGCCATTTGTTGAGTGCTTTTTTTTGGTGTCTAATCCGCATATATATCACCATTGCCCTTGATTTTCTTGACTGTATATCTCTTAAATGTCAACATATACACGTGTGATTTAGTTTACGAAGATTTTTCAATGCCGAGAACCTCGATCAGATAGTAAAAAAGGCGTAAGGTTCACAACGGTGTAAGATTAAAATGGGATATACCGGGCTAGGATTCGAGTTACAGGAACAAGGGCCAAACCAACCACCCAAGAATGGAATCGTCGAGCGAAAACACTTGACAACCTCCTAGAAGCAGCTTGTCTTGCCACCAGACTTCTCTCCATCAATTAGGAATCTGATGCCGTCACTAAACACATTACTCAAATTGTAGCCATTTGTTGAGTGTTTTTTTTGGTGTCTAATCCGCATATATATCACCATTGCCCTTGATTTTCTTGACTGTATATCTCTTAAATATCAACATATACACGTGTGATTTAGTTTACGAAGATTTTTCAATGCCGAGAACCTCGATCAAAGAGTAAAAAAGGCGTAAGGTTCACAATTGTGTGAAATTAAAATGGGATATACCGGGCTAAGATTCTAGTTACAGGAACAAGGGCCAAACCAACCACCCAACAATGGAATCATCGAGCGAAAACACTTGACAACCTCTTAGAAGCAGCTTTTCTTGCCACCAGACCTTTCTCCATCAATTAGGAATCTGATGCCGTCACTAAACACATTCCTTAAATTGTAGCCATTTGTTGAGTGTTTTTTTTTTGTCTAATCCGCATATATATCACCATTGCCCTTGATTTTCTTGACTGTATATCTCTAAAATATCAACATATATACGTGTGATTTAGTTTACGAAGATTTTTCAATGCCGAGAACCTCGATCAGAGAGTAAAAAAGGCGTAAGGTTCACAATGGTGTAAAATTAAAATGGGATATACCGGGCTAAGATTCGAGTTACAGGAACAAGGGACAAACCAACCACCCAAGAACGGAATCGTCGAGCGAAAACACTTGACAACCTCCTAGAAGCAGCTTTTCTTGCCACCAGACCTTTCTCCATTAATTAGGAATCTGCTGCCGTCACTAAACACATTCCTTAAATTGTAGCCATTTGTTGAGTGTTTTTTTTGGTGTCTAATCCGCATATATACCACCATTGCCCTTGATTTTTTTCATTGTATATCTCTTAAATATCAACATATACACGTGTGATTTAGTTTACGAGGATTTTTCAAGGCCGAGAACCTCGATCAGAGAGTAAAAAAGGCGTAAGGTTCACAATGGTGTAAAATTAAAATGGGATATACCGGGCTAGGATTCGAGTTACAGGAACAAGGGCCAAACCAACCACCCAAGAATGGAATCGTCGAGCGAAAACACTTGACAAACCTCCTAGAAGCAGCTTTTCTTGCCACCAGACCTTTCTCCATCAATTAGGAATCTGATGCCGTCACTAAACACATTCCTTAAATTGTAGCCATTTGTTGAGTGTTTTTTTTTGGTGTCTAATCCGCATATATATCACCATTGCCCTTGATTTTCTTGACTGTATATCTCTTAAATGTCAACATATACACGTGTGATTTAGTTTACGAAGATTTTTCAATGCCGAGAACCTCGATCAGAGAGTAAAAAAGCGTAAAGTTCACAATGGTGTAAAATTAAAATGGGATATACCGGGCTAGGATTCGAGTTTCAGGAACAAGGGCCAAACCAACCACCCAAGAATGGAATCGTCGAGCGAAAACACTTGACAACCTCCTAGAAGCAGGTTTTCTTCCCACCAGACCTTTCTCCATCAATTAGGAATCTGATGGCGTCACTAAACACATTCATTAAATTGTAGCCATTTGTTGAGTGTTTTTTTTGTGACTAATCCGCATATATATCACAATTCCCCTTTATTTTCTTGACTTTATATCTCTTAAATATCAACATAGACACGTGTGATTTAGTTTACGAAGATTTTTCAATGCCGAGAACCTCGATCAGAGAGTAAAAAAGACGTAAGGTTCACAATGGTGTAAAATTAAAATCGGATATACCGGGCTAGGATTCGAGTTACAGGAACTAGGGCCAAACCAACCACCCAAGAATGGAATCGTCGAGCGAAAACACTTGACAACCTCCTAGAAGCAGCTTTTCTTGCCATCAGACTTTTCTCCATCAATTAGGAATCTGATGCCGTCACTAAACACATTCCTTAAATTGTAGCCATTTGTTGAGTGTTTTTTTTGGTGTCTAATCCGCATATATATCACCATTGCCCTTGATTTTCTTGACTGTATATCTCTTAAATGTCAACATATACACGTGTGATATACTTTACGAAGATTTTTCAATGCCGAGAACCTCGATCAGAGAGTAAAAAAGGCGTAAGGTTCACAACGGTGTAAGATTAAAATGGGATATACCGGGCTAGGATTCGAGTTACAGGAACAAGGGCCAAACCAAACACCCAAGAATGGAATCGTCGAGCGAAAACACTTGACAACCTCCTAGAAGCAGCTTTTCTTGCCATCAGACTTTTCTCCATCAATTAGGAATCTGATGCCGTCACTAAACACATTCCGTAAATTGTAGCCATTTGTTGAGTGTTTTTTTTGGTGTCTAATCCGCATATATATCACCATTGCCCTTGATTTTCTTGACTGTATATCTCTTAAATATCAACATATACACGTATGATTTAGTTTACGAAGATTTTTTCAATGCCGAGAACCTCGATCAGAGAGTAAAAAAGGTGTAAGGTTCACAATTATGTGAAATTAAAATGGGATATACCGTGCTAGGATTCGAGTTACAGGAACAAGGGCCAAACCAACCACCCAATAATGGAATCGTCTAGCGAAAACACTTGACAACCTCCTAGAAGCAGCTTTTCTTGCCACCAGACCTTTCTCCATCAATTAGGAATCTGATGCCGTCACTAAACACATTCCTTAAATTGTAGCCATTTGTTGAGTGTTTTTTTTTTGTGTCTAATCCGCATATATATCACCATTTCCCATGATTTTCTTAACTGTATATCTCTTAAATATCAACATAGACACGTGTGATTTAGTTTACGAAGATTTTTCAATGCCGAGAACCACGATCAGAGAGTAAAAAAAGGCGTAAGGTTCACAATGGTGTAAAATTAAAATGGGATATACCGGGCTAAGATTCGAGTTACAGGAATAAGGGCCAAACCAACCACCCAAGAATGAAATCGTCGAGCGAAAACACTTGACAACCTCCTAGAAGCAGCATTTCTTGCCACCAGACCTTTCTCCATCAATTAGGAATCTGATGCCGTCACTAAACACATTCTTTAAATTGTAGCCATTTGTTGAGTGCTTTTTTTTGGTGTCTAATCCTCATATATATCACCATTGCCCTTGATTTTTTGATTGTATATCTCTTAAATATCAACATATACACGTGTGATTTAGTTTACGAAGATTTTTCAACACCGAGAACCTCGATCAGAGAATAAAAAAGGCGTAAGGTTCACAATGGTGTAAAATTAAAATGGGATATACCGGGCTAGGATTCGAGTTACAGGAACAAGGGCCAAACCAACCACCCAAGAATGGAATCCTTGAGCGAAAACACTTGACAAACCTCCTAGAAGCAGCTTTTCTTGCCACCAGACCTTTCTCCATCAATTAGGAATCTGATGCCGTCACTAAACACATTCCTTAAATTGTAGCCATTTGTTGAGTGTTTTTTTTCTGGGTGTCTAATCCGCATATATATCACCATTGCCCTTGATTTTCTTGACTGTATATCTCTTAAATGTCAACATATACACGTGTGATTTAGTTTACGAAGATTTTTCAATGCCGAGAACCTCGATCAGAGAGTAAAAAAGGCGTAAGGTTCACAATGGTGTAAAATTAAAATGGGATATACCGGGCTAAGATTCGAGTAACAGGAATAAGGGCCAAACCAACCACCCAAGAATGGAATCGTCGAGCAAAAACACTCGACAACCTCCTAGAAGCAGCTTTTCTTGCCACCAGACCTTTCTCCATCAATTAGGAATCTGATGCCGTCACTAAACACATTCCTAAATTGTAGCCATTTGTTGAGTGTTTTTTTTTTGTGTCTAATCCGCATATATATCACCATTGCCCTTGATTTTCTTGACTGTATATCTCTTAAATGTCAACATATACACGTGTGATTTAGTTTACGAAGATTTTTCAATGCCGAGAACCTCGATCAGAGAGTAAAAAAGGCGTAAGGTTCACAATGGTGTAAAATTAAAATGGGATATACCGGGCTAGGATTCGAGTTACAGGAACAAGGGCCAAACCAACCACCCAAGAATGGAATCGTCGAGCGAAAACACTTGTCAACCTCCTAGAAGCAGGTTTTCTTGCCACCAGATCTTTCTCCATCAATTAGGAATCTGATGGCGTCACTAAACACATTCCTTAAATTGTAGCCATTTGTTGAGTGTTTTTTTTTTGTGACTAATCCGCATATATATTACAATTGCCCTTGATTTTCTTAACTGTATATCTCTTAAATATCAACATGGACACGTGTGATTTAGTTTACGAAGATTTTTCAATGCCGAGAACCTCGGTCAGAGAGTAAAAAAGGCGTAAGGTTCACAATGGTGTAAAATTAAAATCGGATATACCGGGCTAGGATTCGAGTTACAGGAACAAGGGCCAAACCAACCACCCAAGAATGGAATCGTCGAGCGAAAACACTTGACAGCCTCCTAGAAGCAGCTTTTCTTGCCACCAGACTTTTCTCCATCAGTTAGGAATCTGATGCCGTCACTAAACACATTCCTTAAATTGTAGCCATTTGTTGAGTGGTTTTTTTGGTGTCTAATCCGCATATATATCACCATTGCCCTTGATTTTCTTGACTGTATATCTCTTAAATGTCAACATATACACGTGTGATTTAGTTTACAAAGATTTTTCAATGCCGAGAACCTCTATCAGAGAGTAAAAAAGGCGTAAGGTTCACAACGGTGTAAGATTAAAATGGGATATACCGGGCTAGGATTCGAGTTACAGGAACAAGGGCCAAACCAAACACCCAAGAATAGAATCGTCGAGAGAAAACACTTGATAACCTCCTAGAAGTAGCTTTTCTTGCCACCAGACTTTTCTCCATCAGTTAGGAATCTGATGCCGTCACTAAACACATTCCTTAAATTGTAGCCATTTATTGTGTGTTTTTTTTGGTGACTAATCCGCATATATATATTACAATTGCCCTTGATTTTCTTGACTGTATATCTCTTAAATATCAACATAGACACGTGTGATTTAGTTTACGAAGATTTTTCAATGCCGAGAACCTCGATCAGAGAGTAAAAAAGGCGTAAGGTTCTCAATGGTGTAAAATTAAAATCGGATATACCAGGCTAGGATTCGAGTTACAGGAACAAGGGCCAAACCAACCACCCAAGAAAGGAATCGTCGAGCGAAAACACTTGACAACCTCCTAGAAGCAGCTTTTCTTGCCACCAGACCTTTCTCCATCAATTAGGAATCTGATGCCGTCACTAAACACATTCCTTAAATTGTAGCCATTTGTTGAGTGTTTTTTTTGGTGTTTAATCCGCATATATATCACCATTGCCCTTGATTTTCTTGACTGTATATCTCTTAAATGTCAACATATACACGTGTGATTTAGTTTACGAAGATTTTTCAATGCCGAGAACCTCGATCAGAGAGTAAAAAAGCCTAAAGTTCACAATGGTGTAAAATTAAAATGGGATATACCGGGCTAGGATTCGAGTTACAGGAACAAGGGCCAAGCCAACCACCCAAGAATGGAATCGTCGAGCGAAAACACTTGACAACCTCCTAGAAGCAGGTTTTCTTCCCACCAGACCTTTCTCCATCAATTAGGAATCTGATGGCGTCACTAAACACATTCCTTAAATTGTAGCCATTTGTTGAGTGTTTTTTTTGGTGTCTAATCCGCATATATATCACCATTGCCCATGATTTTCTTGACTTTATATCTCTTAAATATCAAAATATACACGTGTGATTTAGTTTACGAAGATTTTTCAATGCTGAGAACCTCGATCAGAGAGTAAAAAAGGCGTAAGGTTCACAATTGTGTGAAATTAAAATGGGATATACCGGGCTAAGATTCGAGTTACAGGAACAAGGGCCAAACCAACCACCCAAGAATGGAATCGTCGAGCGAAAACACTTGACAACCTCCTAGAAGCAGCTTTTCTTGCCACCAGACCTTTCTCCATCAATTAGGAATCTGATGCCGTCACTAAAAACATTCCTTAAATTGTAGCTATTTGTTGAGTGTTTTTTTTTTGGTGTCTAATCCGCATATATATCACCATTGCCCTTGATTTTCTTGACTGTATATCTCTTAAATGTCAACATATACACGTGTGATTTAGTTTACGAAGATTTTTCAATGCCGAGAACCACGATCAGAGAGTAAAAAAGGCGTATGGTTCACAATGGTGTAAGATTAAAATGGGATATACCGGGCTAGGATTCGAGTTACAGGAACAAGGGCCAAACCAACCACCCAAGAATGGAATCGTCGAGCGAAAACACTAGACAACATCTTAGAAGCAGCTTTTCTTGGCACCAGACCTTTCTCCATGAATTAGGAATCTGATGCCGTCACTAAACACATTCCTTAAATTGTAGCAATTTGTTTAGTGTTTTTTTTTTGTGTCTAATCCGCATATATATCACCATTGCCCTTGATTTTCTTGACTGTATATCTCTTAAATGTCAACATATACACGTGTGATTTAGTTTACGAAGATTTTTCAATGCCGAGAACCTCGATCAGAGAGTAAGAAAGGCGTAAGGTTCACAATGGTGTAAAATTAAAATAGGATATACCAGGCTAGGATTCGAGTTACAGGAACAAGGGCCAAACCAACCACCCAAGAATGGAATCGTCGAGGGAAAACACTTAACAACCTCCTAGAAGCAGGTTTTCTTGCCACCAGACCTTTCTCCATCAATTAGGAATCTGATGGCGTCACTAAACACATTCCTTAAATTGTAGCAATTTGTTCAGTGTTTTTTTGGTGACTAATCCACACATATATCACAATTGCCCTTGATTTTCTTGACTGTATATCTCTTAAATATCAACATATACAAGTGTGATTTAGTTTACGAAGATTTTTCAATGCCAAGAACTTCGATCAGAGAGTAAAAAAGGCGTAAGGTTCACAATGGTGTAAAATGAAAATCGGATATACCGGGCTAGGATTCGAGTTACAGGAACAAGGGCCATACCAACCACCCAAGAATGGAATCGTCGAGCGAAAACACTTGACAACCTCCTAGAAGCAGCTTTTCTTGCCACCAGACTTTTCTCCATTAGTTAGGAATCTGATGCCGTCACTAAACACATTCCTTAAATTGTAGCCATTTGTTGACTGTTTTTTTTTGTTGTCTAATCCGCATATATATCACCATTGCCCTTGATTTTCTGGACTGTATATCTCTTAAATGTCAACATATACACGTGTGATTTAGTTTACGAAGATTTTTCAATGCCGAGAACCACGATCAGAGAGTAAATAAGGCGTAAGGTTCACAATGGTGTAATATTAAAATGGGATATACCGGGCTAGGATTCGAGTTACAGGAACAAGGGCCAAACCAACCATCCAAGAATGGAATCATCGAGCGAAAACACCTGACAACCTCCTAGAAGCAGCTTTTCTTGCCCCCAGACTTTTCTCCATCAATTAGGAATCTGAGGCCGTCACTAAACACATTCCTTAAATTGTAGCCATTTGTTGAGTGTTTTTTTTGGTGTCTAATCCGCATATATATCACCATTGCTCTTGATTTTCTTGACTGTATATCTCTTAAATACTAACATATACACGTGTGATTTAGTTTACGAAGATTTTCAATGCCGAGAACCTCGATCGGAGAGTAAAAAAGGCATAAGGTTCACAATTGTGTAAAATTAAAATGGGATATACCGGGCTAGGATTCGAGTTACAGGAACAAGGGCCAAACCAATCACCCAAGAATGGAATCGTCAAGCGAAAACACTTGACAACCACCTTGAAGCAGCTTTTCTTGCCACCAGACATTTCTCCATCAATTAGGAATCTGATGCCGTCACTAAACACATTCCTTAAATTCTAGCCATTTGTTGAGTGTTTTTTTTTTGTGTCTAATCCGCATATATATCACCATTGCCCTTGATTTTCTTGACTGTATATCTGTTAAATGTCAACATATACACGTGTGATTTAGTTTACGAAGATTTTTCTATGCCGAGAACCTCGATCAGAGAGTAAAAAAGGCGTAAGGTTCACAATGGTGTAAGATTAAAATGGGATATACCGGGCTAGGATTCGAATTACAGGAACAAGGGCCAAACCAACCACCCAAGAATGGAATCGTCGAGCGAAAACACTTGACAACCTCCTAGAAGCAGCTTTTCTTGCCACCAGACCTTTCTCCATCAATTAGGAATCGGATGCCGTCACTAAACACATTCCTTAAATTGTAGCCATTTGTTGACTGTTTTTTTTTGTTGTCTAATCCGCATATATATCACCATTGCCCTTGATTTTCTTGACTGTATATCTCTTAAATGTCAACATATACACGTGTGATTTAGTTTACGAAGATTTTTCAATGCCGAGAACCTCGATCAGAGAGTAAAAAAGGCGTAAGGTTCACAATGGTGTAATATTAAAATGGGATATACCGGGCTAGGATTCGAGTTACAGGAACAAGGGCCAAACCAACCATCCAAGAATGGAATCGTCGAGCGAAAACACTTGACAACCTCCTAGAAGCAGCTTTTCTTGCCACCAGACTTTTCTCCATCAATTAGGAATCTAATGCCGTTACTAAACACATTCCTTAAATTGTAGCCATTTGTTGAGTGTTTCTTTTTGTGTCTAATCCGCATATATATCACCATTGCCCTTGATTTTCTTGACTGTATATCTCTTAAATGTCAACATATACACGTGTGATTTAGTTTACGAAGATTTTCAATGCCGAGAACCTCGATTAGAGAATAAAAAAGGCGTAAGGTTCACAATGGTGTAAAATTAAAATGGGATATACCGGGCTAGGATTCGAGTTACAGGAACAAGGGACAAACCAACCACCCAAGAATGGAATCTTCGAGCGAAAACACTTGACAACCTCCTAGAAGCTGCTTTTCTTGCCACCAGACCTTTCTCCATCAATTAGGAATCTGATGCCATCACTAAACACATTCCTTAAATTGTAGCCATTTGTTGAGTGTTTTTTTTGGTGTCTAATCCGCATATATATCACCATTGCCCTTGATATTCTTGACTGTATATCTCTTAAATATCAACATATACACGTGTGATTTAGTTTACGAAGATTTTTCACTGCCGAGAACCTCGATCAGAGAGTAAAAAAGGCGTAAGGTTCACAATTGTGTAAAATTAAAATGGGATATACCGGGCTAGGATTCGAGTTACAGGAACAAGGGCCAAACCAACCACCCAAGAATGGAATTGTCGAGCGAAAACACTTGACAACCTCGTAGAAGCAGCTTTTCTTGCCACCAGACCTTTCTCTATCAATTAGGAATCTAATGCCGTCACTAAACACATTCCTTAAATTGTATTCATTTGTTGAGTGTTTTTTTTTTGTTGTCTAATCCGCATATATATCACCAATGCCCTTGATTTTCTTGACTGTATATCTCTTAAATGTCAACATATACACGTGTGATTTAGTTTACGAAAATTTTTCAATGCCGAGAACCTCGATCAGAGAGTAAAAATGGCGTAAGGTTCACAATGGTGTAAAATTAAAATGGGATATACCGGGCTAGGATTCGAGTTGCAGGAACAAGGGCCAAACAAACCACCCAAGAATGGAATCGTTGAGCGAAAACAGTAGACAACCTCCTAGAAGCAGCTTTTCTTGCCACCAGACCTTTCTCCATCAATTAAGAATTTGATCCCGTCACTAAACACATTCCTTAAATTGTAGCCGTTTGTTGAGTGTTTTTTTGGGTGTCTAATCCGCATATATATCACCATTGCCATTGATTTTCTTGAATGTATATCTCTTAAATGTCAACATATACACGTGTGACTTAGTTTACGAAGATTTTTCAATGCCAAGAACCTCAATCAGAGAGTAAAAAAAGCGTAAGGTTCACAATGGTGTAAAATTAAAATGGGATTTACCGGGCTAGGATTCGAGTTACAGGAACAAGGGCCAAACCAACCACCCAAGAATGGAATCGTCGAGCAAAAACACTTGACAACCTCCTAGAAGCAGCTTTTCTTGCCACCAGACCTTTCTCCATCAATTTGGAATCTGATGCCGTCACTAAACACATTCCTTAAACTGTAGCCATTTGTTGAGTGCTTTTTTTGGTGTCTAATTCGCATATATATCACCATTGCCCTTGATTTTCTTGACTGTATATCTCTTAAATATCAGCATATACACGTGTGATTTAGTTTACGAAGATTTTTCAATGCCGAGAACCTCGATCAGAGAGTAAAAAAGGCGTAAGGTTCACAATGGTGTAAAATTAAAATGTGATATACCGGGTTAGGATTCGATTTACAGGAACAAGGGCCAAACCAACCACCCTAGAATGGAATCGTCGAGCGAAAACACTTGACAACCTCCTAGAAGCAGCTTTTCTTGCCACCAGACCTTTCTCCATCAATTAGGAATCTGATGCCGTCACTAAACACATCCCTTAAATTGTAGCCATTTGTTGAGTGTTTTTTTTTTTGGTGTCTACTCCGCATATATATCACCATCGCCCTTGATTTTCTTGACTCTATATCTCTTAAATATCAACATATACACGTGTGATTTAGTTTACGAAGATTTTTCATTGCTGAGAACCTCGAACAGAGAGTAAAAAAAGCGTAAGGTTCATAATGGTGTAAAATTAAAATGGGATATACGGGGCTAGGATTCGAGTTACAGGAACAAGGGACAAACTAACCACTCAAGAATGGAATCGTCGAGCGAAAACACATGACAACCTCCTAGAAGCAGCTTTTCTTGCCACCAGACCTTTCTCCATCAGTTAGGAATCTGATGCTGTCACTAAACACATTCCTTAAATTGTAGCCATTTGTTGAGTGTTTTTTTTTGTGTCTAATCCGCATATATATCACCATTGCCCTTGATTTTCTTGACTGTATATCTCTTAAATGTCAACATATACACGTGTGATTTAGTTTACGAAGATTTTTCAATGCCGAGAACCTCGATCAGAGAGTAAAAAAGGCGTAAGGTTCACAATGGTGTAATATTAAAATGGGATATACCGGGCTAGGATTCGAGTTACAGGAACAAGGGCCAAACCAACCATCCAAGAATGGAATCGTCGAGCGAAAACACTTGACAACCTCCTAGAAGCAGCTTTTCTTGCCACCAGACTTTTCTCCATCAATTAGGAATCTAATGCCGTTACTAAACACATTCCTTAAATTGTAGCCATTTGTTGAGTGTTTCTTTTTGTGTCTAATCCGCATATATATCACCATTGCCCTTGATTTTCTTGACTGTATATATCTCTTAAATGTCAACATATACACGTGTGATTTAGTTTACGAAGATTTTCAATGCCGAGAACCTCGATTAGAGAATAAAAAAGGCGTAAGGTTCACAATGGTGTAAAATTAAAATGGGATATACCGGGCTAGGATTCGAGTTACAGGAACAAGGGCCAAACCAACCACCCAAGAAAGGAATCTTCGAGCGAAAACACTTGACAACCTCCTAGAAGCAGCTTTTCTTGCCACCAGACCTTTCTCCATCAATTTGGAATTTGATGCCATCACTAAACACATTCCTTAAATTGTAGCCATTTGTTGAGTGCTTTTTTTGGTGTCTAATCCGCATATATATCACCATTGCCCTTGATATTCTTGACTGTATATCTCTTAAATATCAACATATACACGTGTGATTTAGTTTACCAAGATTTTTCACTGCCGAGAACCTCGATCAGAGAGTAAAAAAGGCGTAAGGTTCACAATTGTGTAAAATTAAAATGGGATATACCGGGCTAGGATTCAAGTTACAGGAACAAGGGTCAAACCAACCACCCAAGAATGGAATTGTCGAGCGAAAACACTTGACAACCTCCTAGAAGCAGCTTTTCTTGCCACCAGACCTTTCTCCATCAATTAGGAATCTGATGCCATCACTAAACACATTCCTTAAATTGTAGCCATTTGTTGAGTGTTTTTTTTGGTATCTAATCCGCATATATATCACCATTGCCCTTGATTTTCTTGACTGTATATCTCTTAAATGTCAACATATACACGTGTGATTTAGTTTACGAAAATTTTTCAATGCCGAGAACCTCGATCAGAGAGTAAAAATGGCGTAAGGTTCACAATGGTGTAAAATTAAAATGGGATATACCGGGCTAGGATTCGAGTTGCAGGAACAAGGGCCAAACAAACCACCCAAGAATGGAATCGTCGAGCGAAAACAGTAGACAACCTCCTAGAAGCAGCTTTTCTTGCCACCAGAACTTTCTCCATCAATTAAGAATTTGATCCCGTCACTAAACACATTCCTTAAATTGTAGCCGTTTGTTGAGTGTTTTTTTGGGTGTCTAATCCGCATATATATCACCATTGCCCTTGATTTTCTTGAATGTATATCTCTTAAATGTCAACATATACACGTGTGACTTAGTTTACGAAGATTTTTCAATGCCAAGAACCTCAATCAGAGAGTAAAAAAAGTGTAAGGTTCACAATGGTGTAAAATTAAAATGGGATATACCGGGCTAGGATTCGAGTTACAGGAACAAGGGCCAAACCAACCACCCAAGAATGGAATCGTCGAGCAAAAACACTTGACAACCTCCTAGAAGCAGCTTTTCTTGCCACCAGACCTTTCTCCATCAATTAGGAATCTGATGCCGTCACTAAACACATTCCTTAAACTGTAGCCATTTGTTGAGTGCTTTTTTTGGTGTCTAATTCGCATATATATCACCATTGCCCTTGATTTTCTTGACTGTATATCTCTTAAATATCAACATATACACGTGTGATTTAGTTTACGAAGATTTTTCAATGCCGAGAACCTCGATCAGAGAGTAAAAAAGGCGTAAGGTTCACAATGGTGTAAAATTAAAATGTGATATACCGGGTTAGGATTCGATTTACAGGAACAAGGGTCAAACCAACCACCCAAGAATGGAATCGTCGAGCGGAAACACTTGACAACCTCCTAGAAGCAGCTTTTCTTGCCACCAGACCTTTCTCCATCAATTAGGAATCTGATGCCGTCACTAAACACATCCCTTAAATTGTAGCCATTTGTTGAGTGTTTTTTTTTTGGTGTCTACTCCGCATATATATCACCATCGCCCTTGATTTTCTTGACTCTATATCTCTTAAATATCAACATATACACGTGTGATTTAGTTTACGAAGATTTTTCATTGCTGAGAACCTCGATCAGAGAGTAAAAAAAGCGTAAGGTTCATAATGGTGTAAAATTAAAATGGGATATACGGGGCTAGGATTCGAGATACAGGAACAAGGGCCAAACTAACCACTCGAGAATGGAATCGTCGAGCGAAAACACATGACAACCTCCTAGAAGCAGCTTTTCTTGCCACCAGACCTTTCTCCATCAGTTAGGAATCTGATGCTGTCACTAAACACATTCCTTAAATTGTAGCCATTTGTTGAGTGTTTTTTTTTTGTGTCTAATCCGCATATATATCACCATTGCCCTTGATTTTCTTGACTGTATATCTCTTAAATGTCAACATATACACGTGTGATTTAGTTTACGAAGATTTTTCAATGCCGAGAACCTCGATCAGAGAGTAAAAAAGGCGTATGGTTCACAATGGTGTAAAATTAAAATGGGATATACCGGGCTAGGATTCAAATTACAGGAACAAGGGCCAAACCAACCACCCAAGAATGGAATCGTCGAGCGAAAACACTTGACAACCACCTAGAAGCAGCTTTTCTTGCCACCCGACCTTTCTCCATCAATTAGGAATCTGATGCCGTCACTAAACACATTCCTTAAATTGTAGCCATTTGCTGAGTGTTTTTTTTTTGTCTAATCCGCATATATATCACCATTGCCCTTGATTTTCTTGACTGTATATCTCTTAAATGTCAACATATACAGGTGTGATTTAGTTTACGAAGATTTTTCAATGCCGAGAACGTCGATCAGAGAGTAAAAAAGGCGTAAGGTTCACAATGGTGTAATATTAAAATGGGATATACCGGGCTAGGATTCGAGTTACAGGAATAAGGGCCAAACCAACCATCCAAGAATGGAATCGTCGAGCGAAAACACTTGACAACCTCCTAGAAGCAGCTTTTCTTGCCACCAGACTTTTCTCCATCAATTAGGAATCTATTGCCGTTACTAAACACATTCCTTAAATTGTAGCCATTTGTTGAGTGTTTCTTTTTGTGTCTAATCCGCATATATATCACCATTGCCCTTGATTTTCTTGACTGTATATCTCTTAAATGTCAACATATACACGTGTGATTTAGTTTACGAAGATTTTCAATGCCGAGAACCTCGATTAGAGAATAAAAAAGGCGTAAGGTTCACAATGGTGTAAAATTAAAATGGGAAATACCGGGCTAGGATTCGAGTTACAGGAACAAGGGCCAAACCAACCACCCAAGAATGGAATCTTCGAGCGAAAACACTTGACAACCTCCTAGAATCAGCTTTTCTTGCCACCAGACCTTTCTCCATCAATTAGGAATCTGATGCCATCACTAAACACATTCCTTAAATTGTATCCATTTGTTGAGTGTTTTTTTTGGTGTCTAATCCGCATATATATCACCATTGCCCTTGATATTCTTGACTGTATATCTCTTAAATATCAACATATACACGTGTGATTTAGTTTACGAAGATTTTTCACTGCCGAGAACCTCGATCAGAGAGGAAAAAAGGCGTAAGGTTCACAATTGTGTAAAATTAAAATGGGATATACCGAGCTAGGATTCGAGTTACAGGAACAAGGGCCAAACCAACCACCCAAGAATGGAATTGTCGAGCGAAAACACTTGACAACCTCCTAGAAGTAGCTTTTCTTGCCACCAGACCTTTCTCTATCAATTAGGAATCTAATGCCGTCACTAAACACATTCCTTAAATTGTATCCATTTGTTGAGTGTTTTTTTTTTGTTGTCTAATCCGCATATATATCACCATTGCCCTTGATTTTCTTGACTGTATATCTCTTCAATGTCAACATATACACGTGTGATTTAGTTTACGAAAATTTTTCAATGCCAAGAACCTCGATCAGAGAGTAAAAAAGGCGTAAGGTTCACGATGGTGTAAAATTAAAATGGGATATACCGGGCTAGGATTCGAGTTACAGGAACAAGGGCCAAACAAACCACCCAGGAATGGAATCGTCGAGCGAAAACAGTAGACAACCTCCTAGAAGCAGCTTTTCTTGCCACCAGACCTTTCTCCATCAATTAGGAATCTGATGCCGTCACTAAACACATTCCTTCAATTGTAGCCATTTGTTGAGTGTTTTTTTTTGGTGTCTAATCCGCATATATATCACCATTGCCCTTGATTTTCTTGACTGTATATCTCTTAAATGTCAACATATACACGTGTGATTTAGTTTACGAAGATTTTTCAATGCCGAGAACCTCGATCAGAGAGTAAAAAAGGCGTAAGGTTCACAACGGTGTAAGATTAAAATGGGATATACCGGGCTAGGATTCCAGTTACAGGAACAAGGGCCAAACCAAACACCCAAGAATGGAATCGTCGAGCGAAAACACTTGACAACCTCCTAGAAGCAGCTTTTCTTGCCACCAGACTTTTCTCCATTAGTTAGGAATCTGATGCCGTCACTAAACACATTCCTTAAATTGTAGCCATTTGTTGAGTGTTTTTTTTGGTGTCTAATCCGCATATATATCACCATTGCCCATGATTTTCTTGACTGTATATCTCTTAAATATCAACATATACACGTGTGATTTAGTTTACGAAGATTTTTCATTGCCGAGAACCTCGATCAGAGAGTAAAAAAGGCGTAAGGTTCACAATTGTGTGAAATTAAAATGGGATATACCGGGCTAAGATTCGAGTTACAGGAACAAGGGCCAAACCAACCACCCAAGAATGGAATCGTCGAGCGAAAACACTTGACATCCTCCTAGAAGCAGCTTTTCTTGCCACCAGACCTTTCTCCATCAATTAGGAATCTGATGCCGTCACTAAAAACATTCCTTAAATTGTAGCCATTTGTTGAGTGTTTTTTTTTTTTGGTGTCTAATCCGCATATATATCACCATTTCCCTTGATTTTCTTGACTGTATATCTCTTAAATGTCAACATATACACGTGTGATTTAGTTTACGAAGATTTTTCAATGCCGAGAACCACGATCAGAGAGTAAAAAAGGCGTATGGTTCACAATGGTGTAAGATTAAAATGGGATATACCGGGCTAGGATTCGAGTTACAGGAACAAGGGCCAAACCAACCACCCAAGAATGGAATCATCGAGCGAAAACACTTGACAACATCTTAGAAGCAGCTTTTCTTGGAACCAGACCTTTCTACATCAATTAGGAATCTGATGCCGTCACTAAACACATTCCTTAAATTGTAGCAATTTGTTTAGTGTTTTTTTTTGTGTCTAATCCGCATATATATCACCGTTGCCCTTGATTTTCTTGACTGTATATCTCTTAAATGTCAACATATACACGTGTGATTTAGTTTACGAAGATTTTTCAATGCTGAGAACCTCGATCAGAGAGTAAGAAAGGCGTAAGGTTCACAATGGTGTAAAATTAAAATGAGATATACCGGGCTAGGATTCGAATTACAGGAACAAGGGCCAAACCAACCACCCAAGAATGGAATCGTCGAGCGAAAACACTTGACAACCTCCTAGAAGCAGCTTTTCTTGCCACCAGACTTTTCTCCATCAATTAGGAATCTAATGCCGTTACTAAACACATTCCTTAAATTGTAGCCATTTGTTGAGTGTTTCTTTTTGTGTCTAATCCGCATATATATCACCATTGCCCTTGATTTTCTTGACTGTATATCTCTTAAATGTCAACATATACACGTGTGATTTAGTTTACGAAGATTTTCAATGCCGAGAACCTCGATTAGAGAATAAAAAAGGCGTAAGGTTCACAATGGTGTAAAATTAAAATGGGATATACCGGGCTAGGATTCGAGTTACAGGAACAAGGGCCAAACCAACCATCCAAGAATGGAATCTTCGAGCGAAAACACTTGACAACCTCCTAGAAGCAGCTTTTCTTGCCACCAGACCTTTCTCCATCAATTAGGAATCTAATGCCGTCACTAAACACATTCCTTAAATTGTAGCAATTTGTTGAGTGTTTTTTTGGTGTCTAATTCGCATATATATCACCATTGCCCTTGATTTTCTTGACTGTATATCTCTTAAATATAAACATATACATGTGTGACTTAGTTTACGAAGATTTTTCAATGCCAAGAACCTCAATCAGAGAGTAAAAAAAGCGTAAGGTTCACAATGGTGTAAAATTAAAATGGGATATACCGGGCTAGGATTCGAGTTACAGGAACAAAGGCCAAACCAACCACCCAAGAATGGAATCGTCGAGCAAAAACACTTGACAACCTCCTAGAAGCAGCTTTTCTTGCCACCTGACCTTTCTCCATCAATTAGGAATCTGATGCCGTGACTAAACACATTCCTTAAACTGTAGCCATTTGTTGAGTGTTTTTTTGGTGTCTAATTCGCATATATATCACCATTGCCCTTGATTTTATTGACTGTATATCTCTTAAATATAAACATATACACGTGTGATTTAGTTTACGAAGATTTTTCAATGCCGAGAACCTCGATCAGAGAGTAAAAAAGGCGTAAGGTTCACAATGGTGTAAAATTAAAATGTGATATACCGGGTTAGGATTCGATTTACAGGAACAAGGGCCAAACCAACCACCCAAGAATGGAATCGTCGAGCGAAAACACTTGACAACCTCCTAGAAGCAGCTTTTCTTGCCACCAGACCTTTCTCCATCAATTAGGAATCTGATGCCGTCACTAAACACATCCCTTAAATTGTAGCCATTTGTTGAGTGTTTTTTTTGGTGTCTACTCCGCATATATATCACCATCGCCCTTGATTTTCTTGACTCTATATCTCTTAAATATCAACATATACACGTGTGATTTAGTTTACGAAGATTTTTCATTGCTGAGAACCTCGATCAGAGAGTAAAAAAAGCGTAAGGTTCATAATGGTGTAAAATTAAAATGGGATATACGGGGCTAGGATTCGAGTTTCAGGAACAAGGGCCAAACCAAACACTCAAGAATGGAATCGTCGAGCGAAAACACATGACAACCTCCTAGAAGCAGCTTTTCTTGCCACCAGACCTTTCTCCATCAGTTAGGAATCTGATGCTGTCACTAAACACATTCCTTAAATTGTAGCCATTTGTTGAGTGTTTTTTTTTTTTGTGTCTAATCCGCATATATATCTCCATTGCCCTTGATTTTCTTGACTGTATATCTCTTAAATGTCAACATATACACGTGTGATTTAGTTTACGAAGATTTTTCAATGCCGAGAACCTCGATCAGAGAGTAAAAAAGGCGTATGGTTCACAATGGTGTAAAATTAAAATGGGATATACCGGGCTAGGATTCGAATTACAGGAACAAGGGCCAAACCAACCACCCAAGAATGGAATCGTCGAGCGAAAACACTTGACAACCACCTAGAAGCAGCTTTTCTTGCCACCAGACCTTTCTCCATCAATTAGGAATCTGATGCCGTCACTAAACACATTCCTTAAATTGTAGCCATTTGCTGAGTGTTTTTTTTTGTCTAATCCGCATATATATCACCATTGCCCTTGATTTTCTTGACTGTATATCTCTTAAATGTCAACATATACACGTGTGATTTAGTTTACGAAGATTTTTCATTGCTGAGAACCTCGATCAGAGAGTAAAAAAGGCGTAAGGTTCACAATGCTGTAAAATTAAAATGGGATATACCGGGCTAGGATTCGAGTTACAGGAACAAGGGCCAAACCAACCACCCAAGAATGGAATCGTCGAGCGAAAACACTTGACAACCTCCTAGAAGCAGCTTTTCTTGCCACCAGACCTTTCTCCATCAATTAGGAATCTGATGCCATCACTAAACACATTCCTTAAATTGTAGCCATTTGTTGAGTGTTTTTTTTGGGTGTCTAATCCGCATATATATCACCATTGCCCTTGATTTTCTTAACTGTATATCTCTTATATGTCAACATATACACGTGTGATTGAGTTTACGAAGATTTTTCAATGCTGAGAACCTCGATCAGAGAGTAAGAAA
Organism: Helianthus tuberosus; assembly: GCA_030545235.1. Taxonomy (NCBI): domain Eukaryota; kingdom Viridiplantae; phylum Streptophyta; class Magnoliopsida; order Asterales; family Asteraceae; genus Helianthus; species Helianthus tuberosus. Next base: position 194,348,432 of record CM060425.1, read on the forward strand.
GGCGTAAGGTTCACAATGGTGTAAAATTAAAATGGGATATACCGGGCTAGGATTCGAGTTACAGGAACAAGGTCTAAACCAACCACCCAAGAATGGAATTGTCGAGCGAAAACACTTGACAACCTCCTAGAAGCAGCTTTTCATTCCACCAGACCTTTCTCCATCAATTAGGAATCTGGTGCTGTCACTAAACACATTCCTTAAATTGTAGCCATTTTTTGAGTGTTTTTTTTGTTGTCTAATCCGTATATATATCACCATTGCCCTTGATTTTCTTGACTGTATATCTCTTAAATGTCAACATATACACGTGTGATTTAGTTTACGAAGATTTTTCTATGCCGAGAACCTCGATCAGAGAGTAAAAAAGGCGTAAGGTTCACAATGGTGTAAGATTAAAATGGGATATACCGGGCTAGGATTCGAATTACAGGAACAAGGGCCAAACCAACCACCCAAGAATGGAATCGTCGAGCGAAAACACTTGACAACCTCCTAGAAGCAGCTTTTCTTGCCACCAGACTTTTCTCCATCAATTAGGAATCTAATGCCGTTACTAAACACATTCCTTAAATTGTAGCCATTTGTTGAGTGTTTATTTTTGTGTCTAATCCGCATATATATCACCATTGCCCTTGATTTGCTTGACTGTATATCTCTTAAATGTCAACATATACACGTGTTATTTAGTTTACGAAGATTTTTCAATGCCGAGAACCTCGATCAGAGAGTAAAGAAAGTGTAAGGTTCACAATGGTGTAAAATTAAAATGGGATATACCGGGCTAGGATTCGAGTTACAGGAACAAGGGCCAAACCAACCACCCAAGAATGGAATCGTCGAGCGAAAACACTTGACTACCTCCTAGAAGCAGCTTTTCTTGCCACCAGACCTTTCTCCATCAGTTAGGAATCTGATGCTGTCACTAAACACATTCCTTAAATTGTAGCCATTTGTTGAGTGTTTTTTTTTGGGTGTCTAATCCGCATATATATCACCATTGCCCTTGATTTTCTTAACAGTATATCTCTTATATGTCAACATATACACGTGTGATTTAGTTTACGAAGATTTTTCAATGTCGAGAACCTCGATCAGAGAGTAAAAAAGGCATAAGGTTCACAATGGTGTAAAATTAAAATGGGATATACCGGGCTAGGATTCGAGTTACAGGAACAAGGTCCAAACCAACCACCCAAGAATGGAATCGTCGAGCGAAAACACTTGACAACCTCCTAGAAGCAGCTTTTCTTGCCACCAGACCTTTCTCCATCAATTAGGAATCTGATGCCGTCACTAAACACATTCCTTAAATTGTTGCCATTTGTTGAGTGTGTTTTTTTGGGTGTCTAATCCTTATATATATCACCATTGCCCTTGATTTTCTTGACTGTATATCTCTTAAATGTCAACATATACACGTGTGAATTAGTTTACCAAGATTTTTCAATGCCGAGAACCTCGATCAGAGAGTAAAAAAAGAGTAAAGTTCACAATGGTGTAAAATTAAAATGGGATATACCGGGCTAGGATTCGAGTTACAGGAACAAGGGCCAAACCAACCACCCAAGAATGGAATCGTCGAGCGAAAACACTTGACAACCTCCTAGAACCAGCTTTTCTTGCCACCAGACCTTTCTCCATCAATTAGGAATCTGATGCCGTCACTAAACACATTCCTTAAATTGTAGCCATTTGTTGAGTGTTTTTTTTTGGGTGTCTAATCCGCATATATATCACCATTGCCCTTGATTTTCTAGACTGTATATCTCTTAAATGTCAACATATACACGTGTGATTTAGTTTACGAATATTTTTCAATGCAGAGAACCTCGATTAGAGAGTAAAAAAAGCGTAAGGTCACAATGGTGTAAAATTAAAATGGAATATACCGGGCTAGGATTCGAGTTACAGGAACAAGGGCCAAACTAACCACCCAAGAATGGAATCGTCGAGCGAAAACACTTGACAACCACCTAGAAGCAGCTTTTCTTGCCACCAGACCTTTCTCCATCAATTAGGAATCTGATGCCGTCGCTAAACACATTCCTTAAATTGTAGTCATTTGTTTAGTGTTTTTTTTGGGTGTCTATTCCGCATATATATCACCATTGCCCTTGATTTTCTTGACTGTATATCTCTTAAATGTCAACATATACACGTGTGATTTAGTTTATGAAGATTTTTCAATACCGAGAACCTCGATCAGAGAGTAAAAAAAGTGTAAGGTTCACAATGGTGTAAAATTAAAATGGGATATACCGGGCTAGGATTCGAGTTACAGGAACAAGGGCCAAACCAACCACCCAAGAATGGAATCGTCGAGCGAAAACACTTGATAACCTCCTAGAAGCAGCTTTTCTTGCCACCAGACCTTTCTCCATCAATTAGGAATCTGATGGTGTCACTAAACACATTCCTTAAATTTGTAGCCATTTGTTGAGTGTTTTTTTATGGTGTCTAATCCGCATATATATCACCATTGCCCTTGATTTTCTTGACTGTATATCTCTTAAATGTCAACATATACACGTGTGATTTAGTTTACGAAGATTTTTGAATGCCGAGAACCTCGATCGAAGTGTAAAAAAGGTGTAAGGTTCACAATGGTGTAAAATTAAAATGGGATATACCGGGCAAGGATTCGAGTTACAGGAGGAAGGGCCAAACCAACCACCCAAGAATGGAATCGTCGAGTGAAAACACTTGACATCCAACCAGACCATTCTCCATCAATTAGGAATCTGATGCTGTCACTAAACACATTCCTTAAATTGTAGCCATTTGTTGAGTTTTTTTTTGTGTCTAATCCGCATATATATCACCATTGCCCTCGATTTTCTTCGCTGTATATCTCTTAAATGTCAACATATGCACATGTGATTTAGTTTACGAAGATTTTTCAATGCCGAGAACCTCGATTAGAGAGTAAAAAAGGCGTAAGGTTCACAATGGTGTAAAATTAAAATGGGATATACCGGGCTAGGATTCGAGTTACAGGAACAAGGGCCAAACCAACCACCCATGAATGGAATCGCCGAGCGAAAACACTTGACAACCTCCTAGAAGCAGTTTTTCTTGCCACCAGACCTTTCTCCATCAATTAGGAATCTGATGCCGTCACTAAACACATTCCTTAAATTGTAGCCATTTATTGAGTGTTTTTTTTTTGGGTGTCTAATCCGCATATATATCACCATTGCCCTTGATTTTCTTGACTGTATATCTCTTAAATGTCAACATATACACGTGTGATTTAGTTTACGAATATTTTTCAATGCCGAGAACCTCGATCAGACAGTAAAAAAAGCATAAGGTTCACAATGGTGTAAAATTAAAATGGGATATACCGGGCTAGGATTCGAGTTACAGGAACAAGGGCCAAACCAACCACCCAAGAATGGAATCGTCAAGCGAAAACACTTGACAACCACCTAGAAGCAGCTTTTCTTGCCACCAGACCTTTCTCCATCAATTAGGAATCTGATGCCGTCACTAAACACATTCCTTAAATTGTAGCCATTTGTTGAGAGTTTTTTTTGGGTGTCTAATCCGCATATATATCACCATTGCCCTTGATTTTCTTAACTGTATATCTCTTATATGTCAACATATACACGTGTGATTGAGTTTACGAAGATTTTTCAATGTCGAGAACCTCGATCAGAGAGTAAAAAAGGCATAAGGTTCACAATGGTGTAAAATTAAAATGGGATATACCGGGCTAGGATTCGAGTTACAGGAACAAGGGCCAAACCAACCACCCAAGAATGGAATCGTCGAGCGAAAACACTTGACAACCTCCTAGAAGCAGCTTTTCTTGCCACCAGACCTTTCTCCATCAATTAGGAATCTGATGCCGTCACTAAACACATTCCTTAAATTGTAGCCATTTGTTGAGTGTTTTTTTTTTGGTGTCTAATCCGCATATATATCACCATTGCCCTTGATTTTCTTGACTGTATATCTCTTAAATGTCAACATATACACGTGTGATTTAGTTTACGAATATTTTTCAATGCCGAGAACCTCGATTAGAGAGTAAAAAAAGCGTAAGGTCACAATGGTGTAAAATTAAAATGGAATATACCGGGCTAGGATTCGAGTTACAGGAACAAGGGCCAAACCAACCACCCAAGAATGGAATCGTCGAGCGAAAACACTTGACAACCACCTAGAAGCAGCTTTTCTTGCCACCAGACCTTTCTCCATCAATTAGGAATCTGATGCCGTCGCTAAACACATTCCCTAAATTGTAGTCATTTGTTGAGTGTTTTTTTTTGGGTGTCTATTCCGCATATATATCACCATTGCCCTTGATTTTCTTGACTGTATATCTCTTAAATGTCAACATATACACGTGTGATTTAGTTTATGAAGATTTTTCACTACCGAGAACCTCGATCAGAGAGTAAAAAAAGTGTAAGGTTCACAATGGTGTAAAATTAAAATGGGATGTACCGGGCTAGGATTCGAGTTACAGGAACAAGGGCCAAACCAACCACCCAAGAATGGAATCGTCGAGCGAAAACACTTGACAACCTCCTAGAAGCAGTTTTTCTTGCCACCAGACCTTTCTCCATCAATTAGGAATCTGATGGTGTCACTAAACACATTCCTTAAATTTGTAGCCATTTGTTGAGTGTTTTTTATGGTGTCTAATCCGCATATATATCACCATTGCCCTTGATTTTCTTGACTGTATATCTCTTAAATGTCAACATATACACGTGTGATTTAGTTTACGAAGATTTTTGAATGCCGAGAACCTCGATCGAAGTGTAAAATAGGCGTAAGGTTCACAATGGTGTAAAATTAAAATGGGATATACCGGGCAAGGATTCGAGTTACAGGAGGAAGGGCCAAACCAACCACCCAAGAATGGAATCGTCGAGTGAAAGCACTTGACATCCAACCAGACCATTCTCCATCAATTAGGAATCTGATGCTGTCACTAAACACATTCCTTAAATTGTAGCCATTTGTTGAGTTTTTTTTTGTGTCTAATCCGCATATATATCACCATTGCCCTCGATTTTCTTGGCTGTATATCTCTTAAATGTCAACATATGCACATGTGATTTAGTTTACGAAGATTTTTCAATGCCGAGAACCTCGATTAGAGAGTAAAAAAGGCGTAAGGTTCACAATGGTGTAAAATTAAAATGGGATATACCGGGCTAGGATTCGAGTTACAGGAACAAGGGCCAAACCAACCACCCAAGAATGGAATCGCCGAGCGAAAACACTTGACAACCTCCTAGAAGCAGCTTTTCTTGCCACCAGACCTTTCTCCATCAATTAGGAATCTGATGCCGTCACTAAACACATTCCTTAAATTGTAGCCATTTGTTGAGTGTTTTTTTTTTTGGGTGTCTAATCCGCATATATATCACCATTGCCCTTGATTTTCTTGACTGTATATCTCTTAAATGTCAACATATACATGTGTGATTTAGTTTACGAAGATTTTTCAATGCCGAGAACCTCGATCAGAGAGTAAAAAAAGCGTAAGGTTCACAATGGTGTAAAATTAAAATGGGATATACCGGGCTAGGATTCGAGTTACAGGAACAAGGGCCAAACCAACCACCCAAGAATGGAATCGTCGAGCGAAAACACTTGACAACCACCTAGAAGCAGCTTTTCTTGCCACCAAACCTTTCTCCATCAATTAGGAATCTGATGCCGTCACTAAACACATTCCTTAAATTGTAGCCATTTGTTGAGTGTTTTTTTTTGGGTGTCTAATCCGCATATATATCACCATTGCCCTTGATTTTCTTAACTGTATATCTCTTATATGTCAACATATACACGTGTGATTGAGTTTACGAATATTTTTCAATGTCGAGAACCTCGATCAGAGAGTAAAAAAGGCATAAGGTTCACAATGGTGTAAAATTAAAATGGGATATACCGGGCTAGGATTCGAGTTACAGGAACAAGGGCCAAACCAACCACCCAAGAATGGAATCGTCGAGCGAAAACACTTGACAACCTCCTAGAAGCAGCTTTTCTTGCCACCAGACCTTTCTCCATCAATTAGGAATCTGATGCCGTCACTAAACACATTCCTTAAATTGTAGCCATTTGTTGAGTGTTTTTTTTTTGGGTGTCTAATCCGCATATATATCACCATTGCCCTTGATTTTCTTGACTGTATATCTCTTAAATGTCAACATATACACGTGTGATTTAGTTTACGAATATTTTTCAATGCCGAAAACCTCGATTAGAGAGTAAAAAAAGCGTAAGGTCACAATGGTGTAAAATTAAAATGGAATATACCGGGCTAGGATTCGAGTTACAGGAACAAGGGCCAAACCAACCACCCAAGAATGGAATCGTCGAGTGAAAACACTTGACAACCACCTAGAAGCAGCTTTTCTTGCCACCAGACCTTTCTCCATCAATTAGGAATTTGATGCCGTCGCTAAACACATTCCTTAAATTGTAGTCATTTGTTGAGTGTTTTTTTTTGGGTGTCTCTTCCGCATATATACCACCATTGCCCTTGATTTTCTTGACTGTATATCTCTTAAATGTCAACATATACACGTGTGATTTAGTTTATGAAGATTTTTCAATACCGAGAACCTCGATCAGAGAGTAAAAAAAGTGTAAGGTTCACAATGTTGTAAAATTAAAATGGGATATACCGGGCTAGGATTCGAGTTACAGGAACAAGGGCCAAACCAACCACCCAAGAATGGAATCGTCGAGCGAAAACACTTGACAACCTCCTAGAAGCAGCTTTTCTTGCCACCAGACCTTTCTCCATCAATTAGGAATCTGATGCTGTCACTAAACACATTCCTTAAATTTGTAGCCATTTGTTGAGTGTTTTTTTATGGTGTCTAATCCGCATATATATCACCATTGCCCTTGATTATCTTGACTGTATATCTCTTAAATGTCAACATATACACGTGTGATTTAGTTTACGAAGATTTTTGAATGCCGAGAACCTCGATCGAAGTGTAAAAAAGGCGTAAGGTTCACAATGGTGTAAAATTAAAATGGGATATACCGGGCAAGGATTCGAGTTACAGGAGGAAGGGCCAAACCAACCACCCAAGAATGGAATCGTCGAGTGAAAACACTTGACATCCAACCAGACCATTCTCCATCAATTAGGAATCTGATGCTGTCACTAAACACATTCCTTAAATTGTAGCCATTTGTTGAGTTTTTTTTGTGTCTAATCCGCATATATATCACCATTGCCCTCGATTTTCTTGACTGTATATCTCTTAAATGTCAACATATGCACATGTGATTTAGTTTACGAAGATTTTTCAATGCCGAGAACCTCGATCAGAGAGTAAAAAAGGCGTAAGGTTCACAATGGTGTAAAATTAAAATGGGATATACCGGGCTAGGATTCGAGTTACAGGAACAAGGGCCAAACCAACCACCCAAGAATGGAATCGCCGAGCGAAAACACTTGACAACCTCCTAGAAGCAGCTTTTCTTGCCACCAGACCTTTCTCCATCAATTAGGAATCTGAGGCCGTCACTAAACACATTCCTTAAATTGTAGCCATTTGTTGAGTGTTTTTTTTTTTGGGTGTCTAATCCGCATATATATCACCATTGCCCTTGATTTTCTTGACTATATATCTCTTAAATGTCAACATATACACGTGTGATTTAGTTTACGAAGATTTTTCAATGCCGAGAACCTCGATCAGAGAGTAAAAAAAGCGTAAGGTTCACAATGGTGTAAAATTAAAATGGGATATACCGGGCTAGGATTCGAGTTACAGGAACAAGGGCCAAACCAACCACCCAAGAATGGAATCGTCGAGCGAAAACACTTGACAACCACCTAGAAGCAGCTTTTCTTGCCACCAGACCTTTCTCCATCAATTAGGAATCTGATGCCGTCACTAAACACATTCCTTAAATTGGAGCCATTTGCTGAGTGTTTTTTTTGTCTAATCCGCATATATATCACCATTGCCCTTGATTTTCTTGACTGTATATCTCTTAAATGTCAACATATACACGTGTGATTTAGTTTACGAAGATTTTTCATTGCTGAGAACCTCGATCAGAGAGTAAAAAAGGCGTAAGGTTCACAATGGTGTAAAATTAAAATGGGATATACCGGGCTAGGATTCGAGTTACAGGAACAAGGGCCAAACCAACCACCCAAGAATGGAATCGTCGAGCGAAAACACTTGACAACCTCCTAGAAGCAGCTTTTCTTACCACCAGACCTTTCTCCATCAATTAGGAATCTGATGCCGTCACTAAACACATTCCTTAAATTGTAGCCATTTGTTGAGTGTTTTTTTTTGGGTGTCTAATCCGCATATATATCACCATTGCCCTTGATTTTCTTAACTGTATATCTCTTATATGTCAACATATACACGTGTGATTGAGTTTACGAAGATTTTTCAATGTCGAGAACCTCGATCAAAGAGTAAAAAAGGCATAAGGTTCACAATGGTGTAAAATTAAAATGGGATATACCGGGCTAGGATTCGAGTTACAGGAACAAGGTCTAAACCAACCACCCAAGAATGGAATTGTCGAGCGAAAACACTTGACAACCTCCTAGAAGCAGCTTTTCATTCCACCAGACCTTTCTCCATCAATTAGGAATCTGGTGCTGTCACTAAACACATTCCTTAAATTGTAACCATTTTTTTAGTGTTTTTTTTTGTGTCTAATCCGCATATATATCACCATTGCCCTTGATTTTCTTGACTGTATATCTATTAAATGTCAACATATACACGTGTGATTTACTTTATGAAGATTTTTCAATGCCGAGAACCTCGATCAGAGAGTAAAAAAAGCGTAAGGTTCACAATGGTGTAAAATTTAAATCGGATATACCGGGCTAAGATTCGAGTTACAGGAAAAAGGGCCAAACCAACCACCCAAGAATGGAATCGTCGAACGAAAACACTTGACAACCTCCTAGAAGCAGCTTTTCTTACCACCAGACCTTTCTCCATCAATTAGGAATCTGATGCCGTCGCTAAGCACATTCCTTAAATTGTAGCCATTTGTTGAGTGTTTTTTTTGGGTGTCTAATCCGCATATATATCACCATTGCCCTTGATTTTCTTGACTGTATATCTCTTAAATGTCAACATATACACGTGTTATTTAGTTTACGAAGATTTTTCAATGCCGAGAACCTCGATCAGAGAGTAAAGAAAGTGTAAGGTTCACAATGGTGTAAAATTAAAATGGGATATACCGGGCTAGGATTCGAGTTACAGGAACAAGGGCCAAACCAACCACCCAAGAATGGAATCGTCGAGCGAAAACACTTGACTACCTCCTAGAAGCAGCTTTTCTTGCCACCAGACCTTTCTCCATCAGTTAGGAATCTGATGCTGTCACTAAACACATTCCTTAAATTGTAGCCATTTGTTGAGTGTTTTTTTTTGGTGTCTAATCCGCATATATATCACCATTGCCCTTGATTTTCTTAACTGTATATCTCTTATATGTCAACATATACACGTGTGATTTAGTTTACGAAGATTTTTCAATGTCGAGAACCTCAATCAGAGAGTAAAAAAGGCATAAGGTTCACAATGGTGTAAAATTAAAATGGGATATACCGGGCTAGGATTCGAGTTACAGGAACAAGGTCCAAACCAACCACCCAAGAATGGAATTGTCGAGCGAAAACACTTGACAACCTCCTAGAAGCAGCTTTTCATTCCACCAGACCTTTCTCCATCAATTAGGAATCTGGTGCTGTCACTAAACACATTCCTTAAATTGTAGCCATTTTTTGAGTGTTTTTTTTTTGGTGTTTAATCCGCATATATATCACCATTGCCCTTGATTTTCTTGACTGTATATCTCTTAAATGTCAACATATACACGTGTGATTTAGTTTACGAAGATTTTTCAATGCCGAGAACCTCGATCAGAGAGTAAAAAAACCGTAAGGTTCACAATGGTGTAAAATTTAAATCGGATATACCGGGCTAGGATTCGAGTTACAGGAACAAGGGCCAAACCAACCACCCAAGAATGGAATCGTCGAGCGAAAACACTTGACAACCTCCTAGAAGCAGCTTTTCTTGCCACCAGACCTTTCTCCATCAATTAGGAATCTGATGCCGTCACTAAACACATTCCTTAAATTGTAGCCATTTGTTGAGTGTTTTTTTTTGGGTGTCTAATCCGCATATATATCACCATTGCCCTTGATTTTCTTGACTGTATATCTCTTAAATGTCAACATATACACGTGTGATTTAGTTTACGAATATTTTTCAATGCCGAGAACCTCGATTAGAGAGTAAAAAAAGCGTAAGGTCACAATGGTGTAAAATTAAAATGGAATATACCGGGCTAGGATTCAAGTTACAGGAACAAGGGCCAAACCAACCACCCAAGAATGGAATCGTCGAGCGAAAACACTTGACAACCTCCTAGAAGCAGCTTTTCTTACCACCAGACCTTTCTCCATCAATTAGGAATCTGATGCCGTCGCTAAACACATTCCTTAAATTGTAGCCATTTGTTGAGTGTTTTTTTTTGGGTGTCTAATCCGCATATATATCACCATTGCCCTTGATTTTCTTGACTGTATATCTCTTAAATGTCAACATATACACGTGTTATTTAGTTTACGAAGATTTTTCAATGCCGAGAACCTCGATCAGAGAGTAAAGAAAGTGTAAGGTTCACAATGGTGTAAAATTAAAATGGGATATACCGGGCTAGGATTCGAGTTACAGGAACAAGGGCCAAACCAACCACCCAAGAATGGAATCGTCGAGCTAAAACACTTGACAACCTCCTAGAAGCAGCTTTTCATTCCACCAGACCTTTCTCCATCAATTAGGAATCCGGTGCTGTCACTAAACACATTCCTTAAATTGTAGCCATTTTTTGAGTGTTTTTTTTTTTGTGTTTAATCCGCATATATATCACCATTGCCCTTGATTTTCTTGACTGTATATCTCTTAAATGTCAACATATACACGTGTGATTTAGTTTACGAAGATTTTTCAATGCCGAGAACCTCGATCAGAGAGTAAAAAAACCGTAAGTTTCACAATGGTGTAAAATTTAAATCGGATATACCGGGCTAGGATTCGAGTTACAGGAACAAGGGCCAAACCAACCACCCAAGAATGGAATCGTCGAGCGAAAACACTTGACAACCTCCTAGAAGCAGCTTTTCTTGCCACCAGACCTTTCTCCATCAATTAGGAATCTGATGCCGTCACTAAACACATTCCTTAAATTGTTGCTATTTGTTGAGTGTTTTTTTTTTGGGTGTCTAATCCTTATATATATCACCATTGCCCTTGATTTTCTTGACTGTATATCTCTTAAATGTCAACATATACACGTGTGATTTAGTTTACCAAGATTTTTCAATGCCGAGAACCTCGATCAGAGAGTAAAAAAAGAGTAAAGTTCACAATGGTGTAAAATTAAAATGGGATATACCGGGCTAGGATTCGAGTTACAGGAACAAGGGCCAAACCAACCACCCAAGAATGGAATCGTCGAGCGAAAACACTTGACAACCTCCTAGAAGCAGCTTTTCTTGCCACCAGACCTTTCTCCATCAATTAGGAATCTGATGCCGTCACTAAACACATTCCTTAAATTGTAGCCATTTGTTGAGTGTTTTTTTTTTGGGTGTCTAATCCGCATATATATCACCATTGCCCTTGATTTTCTTGACTGTATATCTCTTAAATGTCAACATATACACGTGTGATTTAGTTTACGAATATTTTTCAATGCCGAGAACCTCGATTAGAGAGTAAAAAAAGCGTAAGGTCACAATGGTGTAAAATTAAAATGGAATATACCGGGCTAGGATTCGAGTTACAGGAACAAGGGCCAAACCAACCACCCAAGAATGGAATCGTCGAGCAAAAACACTTGACAACCTCCTAGAAGCAGCTTTTCTTGCCACCTGACCTTTCTCCATCAATTAGGAATCTGATGTCGTGACCAAACACATTCCTTAAACTGTATCCATTTGTTGAGTGTTTTTTTGGTGTCTAATTCACATATATATCACCATTGCCCTTGATTTTATTGACTGTATATCTCTTAAATATAAACATATACACGTGTGATTTAGTTTACGAAGATTTTTCAATGCCGAGAACCTCGATCAGAGAGTAAAAAAGGTGTAAGGTTCACAATGGTGTAAAATTAAAATGTGATATACCGGGTTAGGATTCGATTTACAGGAACAAGGGCCAAACCAACCACCCAAGAATGGAATCGTCGAGCGAAAACACTTGACAACCTCCTAGAAGCAGCTTTTCTTGCCACCAGACCTTTCTCCATCAATTAGGAATCTGATGCCGTCACTAAACACATCCCTTAAATTGTAGCCATTTGTTGAGTGTTTTTTTTTTTGGTGTCTACTCCGCATATATATCACCATCGCCCTTGATTTTCTTGACTCTATATCTCTTAAATATCAACATATACACGTGTGATTTAGTTTACGAAGATTTTTCAATGTCGAGAACCTCGATCAGAGAGTAAAAAAGGCATAAGGTTCACAATGGTGTAAAATTAAAATGGGATATACCGGGCTAGGATTCGAGTTACAGGAACAAGGTCCAAAAAAACCACCCAAGAATGGAATTGTCGAGCGAAAACACTTGACAACCTCCTAGAAGCAGCTTTTCATTCCACCAGACCTTTCTCCATCAATTAGGAATCTGGTGCTGTCACTAAACACATTCCTTAAATTGTAGCCATTTTTTGAGTGTTTTTTTTTTTGGTGTTTAATCCGCATATATATCACCATTGCCCTTGATTTTCTTGACAGTATATCTCTTAAATGTCAACATATACACGTGTGATTTAGTTTACGAAGATTTTTCAATGCCGAGAACCTCGATCAGAGAGTAAAAAAACCGTAAGGTTCACAATGGTGTAAAATTTAAATCGGATATACCGGGCTAGGATTCGAGTTACAGGAACAAGGGCCAAACCAACCACCCAAGAATGGAATCGTCGAGCGAAAACACTTGACAACCTCCTAGAAGCAGCTTTTCTTGCCACCAGACCTTTCTCCATCAATTAGGAATCTGATGCCGTCACTAAACACATTCCTTAAATTGTTGCTATTTGTTGAGTGTTTTTTTTTGGGTGTCTAATCCTTATATATATCACCATTGCCCTTGATTTTCTTGACTGTATATCTCTTAAATGTCAACATATACACGTGTGATTTAGTTTACCAAGATTTTTCAATGCCGAGAACCTCGATCAGAGAGTAAAAAAAGAGTAAAGTTCACAATGGTGTAAAATTAAAATGGGATATACCGGGCTAGGATTCGAGTTACAGGAACAAGGGCCAAACCAACCACCCAAGAATGGAATCCTCGAGCGAAAACACTTGACAACCTCCTAGAAGCAGCTTTTCTTGCCACCAGACCTTTCTCCATCAATTAGGAATCTGATGCCGTCACTAAACACATTCCTTAAATTGTAGCCATTTGTTGAGTGTTTTTTTTGGGTGTCTAATCCGCATATATATCACCATTGCCCTTGATTTTCTTGACTGTATATCTCTTAAATGTCAACATATACACGTGTGATTTAGTTTACGAATATTTTTCAATGCCGAGAACCTCGATTAGAGAGTAAAAAATGCGTAAGGTCACAATGGTGTAAAATTAAAATGGAATATACCGGGCTAGGATTCGAGTTACAGGAACAAGGGCCAAACCAACCACCCAAGAATGGAATCGTCGAGCGAAAACACTTGACAACCTCCTAGAAGCAGCTTTTCTTACCACCAGACCTTTCTCCATCAATTAGGAATCTGATGCCGTCGCTAAACACATTCCTTAAATTGTAGCCATTTGTTGAGTGTTTTTTTTGGGTGTCTAATCCGCATATATATCACCATTGCCCTTGATTTTCTTGACTGTATATCTCTTAAATGTCAACATATACACGTGTTATTTAGTTTACGAAGATTTTTCAATGCCGAGAACCTCGATCAGAGAGTAAAGAAAGTGTAAGGTTCACAATGGTGTAAAATTAAAATGGGATATACCGGGCTAGGATTCGAGTTACAGGAACAAGGGCCAAACCAACCACCCAATAATGGAATCCTCGAGCGAAAACACTTGACTACCTCCTAGAAGCAGCTTTTCTTGCCACCAGACCTTTCTCCATCAGTTAGGAATCTGATGCTGTCACTAAACACATTCCTTAAATTGTAGCCATTTGTTGAGTGTTTTTTTTTTGGTGTCTAATCCGCATATATATCACCATTGCCCTTGATTTTCTTAACTGTATATCTCTTATATGTCAACATATACACGTGTGATTTAGTTTACGAAGATTTTTCAATGTCGAGAACCTCGATCAGAGAGTAAAAAAGGCATAAGGTTCACAATGGTGTAAAATTAAAATGGGATATACCGGGCTAGGATTCGAGTTACAGGAACAAGGTCCAAACCAACCACCCAAGAATGGAATTGTCGAGCGAAAACACTTGACAACCTCCTAGAAGCAGCTTTTCATTCCACCAGACCTTTCTCCATCAATTAGGAATCTGGTGCTGTCACTAAACACATTCCTTAAATTGTAGCCATTTTTTGAGTGTTTTTTTTTTGGGTGTCTAATCCGCATATATATCACCATTGCCCTTGATTTTCTTGACTGTATATCTCTTAAATGTCAACATATACACGTGTGATTTAGTTTACGAATATTTTTCAATGCCGAGAACCTAGACTAGAGAGTAAAAAAAGCGTAAGGTCACAATGGTGTAAAATTAAAATGGAATATACCGGGCTAGGATTCGAGTTACAGGAACAGGGGCCAAACCAACCACCCAAGGATGGAATCGTCGAGCGAAAACACTTGACAACCACCTAGAAGCAGCTTTTCTTGCCACCAGACCTTTCTCCATCAATTAGGAATCTGATGCCGTCGCTAAACACATTCCTTAAATTGTAGTCATTTGTTGAGTGTTTTTTTTTGGGTGTCTATTCCGCATATATATCACCATTGCCCTTGATTTTCTTGACTGTATATCTCTTAAATGTCAACATATACACGTGTGATTTAGTTAATGAAGATTTTTCAATACCGAGAACCTCGATCAGAGAGTAAAAAAAGTGTAAGGTTCACAATGGTGTAAAATTAAAATGGGATATACCGGGCTAGGATTCGAGTTACAGGAACAAGGGCAAACCAACCACCCAAGAATGGAATCGTCAAGCGAAAACACTTGACAACCTCCTAGAAGCAGCTTTTCTTGCCACCAGACCTTTCTCCATCAATTAGGAATCTGATGCTGTCACTAAACACATTCCTTAAATTTGTAGCCATTTGTTGAGTGTTTTTTTATGGTGTCTAATCCGCATATATATCACCATTGCCCTTGATTTTCTTGACTGTATATCTCTTAAATGTCAACATATACACGTGTGATTTAGTTTACGAAGATTTTTGAATGCCGAGAACCTCGATCGAAGTGTAAAAAAGGCGTAACGTTCACAATGGTGTAAAATTAAAATGGGATATACCGGGCAAGGATTCGAGTTACAGGAGGAAGGGCCAAACCAACCACCCAAGTATGGAATCGTCGAGTGAAAACACTTGACATCCAACCAGACCATTCTCCATCAATTAGGAATCTGATGCTGTCACTAAACACATTCCTTAAATTGTATCCATTTGTTGAGTTTTTTTTTGTGTCTAATCCGCATATATATCACCATTGCCCTCGATTTTCTTGGCTGTATATCTCTTAAATGTCAACATATGCACATGTGATTTAGTTTACGAAGATTTTTCAATGCCGAGAACCTCGATCAGAGAGTAAAAAAGGCGTAAGGTTCACAATGGTGTAAAATTAAAATGGGATATACCGGGCTAGGATTCGAGTTACATGAACAAGGGCCAAACCAACCACCCAAGAATGGAATCGCCAAGCGAAAACACTTGACAACCTCCTAGAAGCAGCTTTTCTTGCCACCAGACCTTTCTCCATCAATTAGGAATCTGATGCCGTCACTAAACACATTCCTTAAATTGTAGCCATTTGTTGAGTGTTTTTTTTTTGGGTGTCTAATCCGCATATATATCACCATTGCCCTTGATTTTCTTGACTGTATATCTCTTAAATGTCAACATATACACGTGTGATTTAGTTTACGAAGATTTTTCAATGCCGAGAACCTCGATCAGAGAGTAAAAAAAGCGTAAGGTTCACAATGGTGTAAAATTAAAATGGGATATACCGGGCTAGGATTCGAGTTACAGGAACAAGGGCCAAACCAACCACCCAAGAATGGAATCGTCGAGCGAAAACACTTGACAACCACCTAGAAGCAGCTTTTCTTGCCACCAGACCTTTCTCCATCAATTAGGAATCTGATGCCGTCGCTAAACACATTCCTTAAAGTGTAGCCATTTGTTTAGTGTTTTTTTTTTGTGTCTAATCCGCATATATATATATCGCCATTGCCCTTGATTTTCTTGACTGTATATCTCTTAAATGTCAACATATGCACATGTGATTTAGTTTACGAAGATTTTTCAATGCCGAGAACCTCGATCAGAGAGTAAAAAAGGCGTAAGGTTCACAATGGTGTAAAATTAAAATGGGATATACCGGGCTAGGATTCGAGTTACAGGAACAAGGGCCAAACCAACCACCCAAGAATGGAATCGTCGAGCGAAAACACTTGACAATCTCCTAGAAGCAGCTTTTCTTGCCACCAGACCTTTCTCCATCAATTAGGAATCTGATGCCGTCACTAAACAGATTCCTTAAATTGTAGCCATTTGTTGAGTGTTTTTTTTGGGTGTCTAATCCACATATATATCACCATTGCCCTTGATTTTCTTGACTGTATATCTCTTAAATGTCAACATATACACGTGTGATTTAGTTTACGAAGATTTTTCAATGCCGAGAACCTCGATCAGAGAGTAAAAAAAGCGTAAGGTTCACAATGGTGTAAAATTAAAATGGGATATACCGGGCTAGGATTCGAGTTACAGGAACAAGGGCAAACCAACCACCCAAGAATGGAATCGTCGAGCGAAAACACTTGACAACCTCCTAGAAGCAGCTTTTCTTGCCACCAGACCTTTCTCCATCAATTAGGAATCTGATGCTGTCACTAAACACATTCCTTAAATTTGTAGCCATTTGTTGAGTGTTTTTTATGGTGTCTAATCCGCATATATATCACCATTGCCCTTGATTTTCTTGACTGTATATCTCTTAAATGTCAACATATACACGTGTGATTTAGTTTACGAAGATTTTTGAATGCCGAGAACCTCGATCGAAGTGTAAAAAAGGCGTAACGTTCACAATGGTGTAAAATTAAAATGGGATATACCGGGCAAGGATTCGAGTTACAGGAGGAAGGGCCAAACCAACCACCCAAGTGTGGAATCGTCGAGTGAAAACACTTGACATCCAACCAGACCATTCTCCATCAATTAGGAATCTGATGCTGTCACTAAACACATTCCTTAAATTGTAGCCATTTGTTGAGTTTTTTTTTTGTGTCTAATCCGCATATATATCAGCATTGCCCTCGATTTTCTTGGCTGTATATCTCTTAAATGTCAACATATGCACATGTGATTTAGTTTACGAAGATTTTTCAATGCCGAGAACCTCGATCAGAGAGTAAAAAAGGCGTAAGGTTCACAATGGTGTAAAATTAAAATGGGATACACCGGGCTAGGATTCGAGTTACATGAACAAGGACCCAAACCAACCACCCAAGAATGGAATCGCCAAGCGAAAACACTTGACAACCTCCTAGAAGCAGCTTTTCTTGCCACCAGACCTTTCTCCATCAATTAGGAATCTGATGCCGTCACTAAACACATTCCTTAAATTGTAGCCATTTGTTGAGTGTTTTTTTTTTGGGTGTCTAATCCGCATATATATCACCATTGCCCTTGATTTTGTTGACTGTATATCTCTTAAATGTCAACATATACACGTGTGATTTAGTTTTCGAAGATTTTTCAATGCCGAAAACCTCGATCAGAGAGTAAAAAAAGCGTCAGGTTCACAATGGTGTAAAATTAAAATGGGATATACCGGGCTAGGATTCGAGTTACAGGAACAAGGGCCAAACCAACCACCCAAGAATGGAATCGTCGAGCGAAAACACTTGACAACCACCTAGAAGCAGCTTTTCTTGCCACCAGACCTTTCTCCATCAATTAGGAATCTGATGCCGTCGCTAAACACATTCCTTAAAGTGTAGCCATTTGTTTAGTGTTTTTTTTTGTGTCTAATCCGCATATATATATATCACCATTGCCCTTGATTTTCTTGACTGTATATCTCTTAAATGTCAACATATGCACATGTGATTTAGTTTACGAAGATTTTTCAATGCCGAGAACCTCGATCAGAGAGTAAAAAAGGCGTAAGGTTCACAATGGTGTAAAATTAAAATGGGATATACCGGGCTAGGATTCGAGTTACAGGAACAAGGGCCAAACCAACCACCCAAGAATGGAATCGTCGAGCGAAAACACTTGACAATCTCCTAGAAGCAGCTTTTCTTGCCACCAGACCTTTCTCCATCAATTAGGAATCTGATGCCGTCACTAAACACATTCCTTAAATTGTAGCCATTTGTTGAGTGTTTTTTTTGGGTGTCTAATCCACATATATATCACCATTTCCCTTGATTTTCTTGACTGTATATCTCTTAAATGTCAACATATACACGTGTGATTTAGTTTACGAAGATTTTTCAATGCCGAGAACCTCGATCAGAGAGTAAAAAAAGCGTAAGGTTCACAATGGTGTAAAATTAAAATGGGATATACCGGGCTAGGATTCGAGTTTCAGGAACAAGGGCCAAACCAACCACCCAAGAATGGAATCGTCGAGCGAAAACACTTGACAACCTCCTAGAAGCAGCTTTTCTTGCCACCTGACCTTTCTCCATCAATTAGGAATCTGATGTCGTCACTAAACACATTCCGTAAAATGTAGCCATTTGTTGAGTGTTTTTTTTGTGTCTAATTCGCCTATATATCACCATTGCCCTTGATTTTCTTGATTGTATATCTCTTAAATATAACCATATACACGTGTGATTTAGTTTACGAAGATTTTTCAATCCCGAGAATCTCGATCAGAGAGTAAAAAAGGCGTAAGGTTCACAATGGTGTAAAATTAAAATGGGATATACCGGGCAAGGATTCGAGTTACAGGAAGAAGGGCCAAACTAACCACCAAAGAATGGAATCGTCGGGTGAAAACACTTGACAACCTCCTAGAAGCAGCTTTTCTTGCCACCAGACGTTTCTCCATCAATTAGTAATCTGATGCCGTCACTAAACACATTTCTTAAATTGTAGCCATTTGTTGAGTTTTTTTTGGTGCCTAATCCGCATATATATCACCATTGCCGTTGATTTTCTTGACTATATATCTCATAAATATCAACATATACACGTATGATTTAGTTTTCGAAGATTTTTCAATGGCGAGAACCTCGATCAGAGAGTAAAAAAGGCGTAAGTTTCACAATTGTGTCAAATTAAAATGGGATATATCGGGCTAGGATTCGAGTTACAGGAACAAGGGCCAAACCAACCACCCAAGAATGAAATCGTCGATCGAAAACACTTGACAACCTCCTAGAAGCAGCTTTTCTTGCCACCAGACCTTTCTCCATCAATTAGGAATCTGATGCCGTCACTAAACACATTCTTTAAATTGTAGCCATTTGTTGAGTGTTTTTTTGGTGTCTAATCCGCATATATATCACCATTGCCCTTGATTTTCTTAACTGTATATCTCTTAAATATCAACATATACTCGTGTGATTTAGTTTACGAAGATTTTTCAATGCCGAGAACCTCGATCAGAGAGTAAAAAAGGCGTAAGGTTCACAATGGTGTAAAATTGAAATGGGATATACCGGGCTAGGATTCGAGTTACAGGAACAAGGGCCAAACCAACCACCCAAGAATGGAATCGTTGAGCGAAAACACTTGACAACCACCTAGAAGCAGGTTTTCTTACCACCAGGCCTTTCTCCGTCAATTAGGAATCCGATGCCGTCACTAAACACATTCCTTAAATAGTAGCCATTTGTTGAGTGTTTTTTTTTGGTGTCTAATCCGCATATATATCACCATTGCCCTTGATTTTCTTGACTGTATATCTCTTAAATGTCAACATATACACGTGTGATTTAGTTTATGAAGATTTTTCAATGCCGAGAACCTTGATCAGAGAGTAAAAAACGCGTAAGGTTCACAATGGTGTAAAATTAAAATGGGATATACCGGGCTAGGATTCGAGTTACAGGAACAAGGGCCAAACCAACCACCCAAGAATGGAATCCTCGAGCGAAAACACTTGACAACCTCCTAGAAGCAGCTTTTCTTGCCACCAGACCTTTCTAAATCAATTAGGAATCTGATGCCATCACTAAACACATTCCTTAAATTGTAGCCATTTGTTGAGTGTCTTTTTTGGTGCCTAATCCGCATATATATCACCATTGCCCTTGATTTTCTTGACTGTATATCTCTTAAATATCAACATATACACGTGTGATTTAGTTTACGAAGATTTTTCGATGCCGAGAACCTCTATCGGAGAGTTAAAAAGACGTAAGGTTCACAATGGTGTAGAATTAAAATGGGATATACCGGGCTAGGATTCGAGTTACAGGAACAAGGGCCAAACCAACCACCCAAGAATGGAATCGTCGAGCGAAAACACTTGACAACCTCCTAGAACCAGCTTTTCTTGTCACCAGACCTTTCTCCATCAATTAGGAATCTGATGCCGTCACTAAACACATTCCTTAAAGTGTAGCCATTTGTTTAGTGTTTTTTTTTTGGTGTCTAATCCGCATATATATATCACCATTGCCCTTGATTTTCTTTACCGTATATCACTTAAATATCAACATATACACGTGTGATTTAGTTCACGAAGATTTTTCAATGCCGAGAACCTCGATCAGAGAGTAAAAAGGCGTAAGGTTCAAAATGGTGTAAAATTAAAATGGGATATACCGGGTTAGGATTTGAGTTTCATGAACAAGGGCCAAACCAACCACCCAAGAATGGAATCGTCGAGTGAAAACACTTGACAAGCTCCTAGAAGCAGCTTTTCTTGCCACCAGACCTTTCTCCATCAATTAGGAATCTGATGCCATCACTAAACACATTCCTTAAATTGTAGCCATTTGTTGAGTGTTTTTTTTTTGGTGTCTAATCCGCATATATATCACCATTGCCCTTGATTTTCTTGACTGTATATCTCTTAAATACCAACATATACACGTGTGATTTAGTTTACGAAGATTTTTCAATGCCGAGAACCTCGATCAGAGAGTAAAAAAGGTGTAAGGTTCACAATGGTGTAAAATTAAAACGGGATATACCGGGCAAGGATTCGAGTTACAGGAACAAGGGCCAAACCAACCACCAAAGAATGGAATCGTCGAGCGAAAACACTTGACAACCTCCTAGAAGCAGGTTTTCTTGCCACCAGACCTTTCTCCATCAATTAGGAATCTGATGCCGTCACTAAACACATTCCTTAAATTGTAGCCATTTGTTGAGTGTTTTTTTTGGTGTCTAATCCGCATATATATCACAATTGCCCTTGATTTTCTTGACTGTATATCTCTTAAATATCAACATATACACGTGTGATTTAGTTTACGAAGACTTTTCAACGCCGAGAACCTCGATCAGAGAGTAAAAAAGGCGTAAGGTTCACAATGGTGTAAAATTAATATGGGATATACCGGGCTAGGATTCGAGTTACAGGAACAAGGGCCAAACCAACCACCCAAGAATGGAATCGTCGAGCGAAAACACTTGACAACCTCCTAGAAGCAGCTTTTCTTACCACCAGGCCTTTCTCCATCAATTAGGAATCTGATGCCGTCACTAAACACATTCCTTAAATAGTAGCCATTTGTTGAGTGTTTTTTTTTTGGTGTCTAATCCGCATATATATCACCATTGCCCTTGATTTTCTTGACTGTATATCTCTTAAATGTCAACATATACATGTGTGATTTAGTTTATGAAGATTTTTCAATGCCGAGAACCTCGATCAGAGAGTAAAAAACGCGTAAGGTTCACAATGGTGTAAAATTAAAATGGGATATACCGGGCTAGGATTCGAGTTACAGGAACAAGGGCCAAACCAACCACCCAAGAATGGAATCCTTGAGCGAAAACACTTGACAACCTCCTAGAAACAGCTTTTCTTGCCACCAGACCTTTCTAAATCAATTAGGAATCTGATGCCATCACTAAACACATTCCTTAAATTGTAGCCATTTGTTGAGTGTTTTTTTTGGTGCCTAATCCGCATATATATCACCATTGCCCTTGATTTTCTTGACTGTATATCTCTTAAATATCAACATATACACGTGTGATTTAGTTTACGAAGATTTTTCGATGCCGAGAACCTCTATCAGAGACTTAAAAAGACGTAAGGTTCACAATGGTGTAGAATTAAAATGGGATATACCGGGCTAGGATTCGAGTTACAGGAACAAGGGCCAAACCAACCACCCAAGAATGGAATCGTCGAGCGAAAACACTTGACAACCTCCTAGAACCAGCTTTTCTTGCCACCAGACCTTTCTCCATCAATTAGGAATCTGATGCCGTCACTAAACACATTCCTTAAAGTGTAGCCATTTGTTTAGTGTTTTTTTTTTGGTGTCTAATCCGCATATATATATCACCATTGCCCTTGATTTTCTTGACTGTATATCACTTAAATATCAACATATACACGTGTGATTTAGTTCACGAAGATTTTTCAATGCCGAGAACCTCGATCAGAGAGTAAAAAGGCGTAAGGTTCAAAATGGTGTAAAATTAAAATGGGATATACCGGGTTAGGATTTGAGTTACATGAACAAGGGCCAAACCAACCACCCAAGAATGGAATCGTCGAGTGAAAACACTTGACAAGCTCCTAGAAGCAGCTTTTCTTGCCACCAGACCTTTCTCCATCAATTAGGAATCTGATGCCATCACTAAACACATTCCTTAAATTGTAGCCATTTGTTGAGTGTTTTTTTTTTGGTGTCTAATCCGCATATATATCACCATTGCCCTTGATTTTCTTGACTGTATATCTCTTAAATACCAACATATACACGTGTGATTTAGTTTACGAAGATTTTTCAATGCCGAGAACCTCGATCAGAGAGTAAAAAAGGTGTAAGGTTCACAATGGTGTAAAATTAAAACGGGATATACCGGGCAAGGATTCGAGTTACAGGAACAAGGGCCAAACCAACCACCAAAGAATGGAATCGTCGAGCGAAAACACTTGACAACCTCCTAGAAGCAGGTTTTCTTGCCACCAGACCTTTCTCCATCAATTAGGAATCTGATGCCGTCACTAAACACATTCCTTAAATTGTAGCCATTTGTTGAGTGTTTTTTTTGGTGTCTAATCCGCATATATATCACCATTGCCCTTGATTTTCTTGACTGTATATCTCTTAAATATCAACATATACACGTTTCATTTAGTTTACGAAGATTTTTCAACGCCGAGAACCTCGATCAGAGAGTAAAAAAGGCGTAAGGTTCACAATGGTGTAAAATTAAAATGGGATATACCGGGCTAGGATTCGAGTTACAGGAACAAGGGCCAAACCAACCACCCAAGAATGGAATCGTCGAGCGAAAACAATTGACAACCTCCTAGAAGCAGCTTTTCTTACCACCAGGCTTTTCTCCATCAATTAGGAATCTGATGCCGTCACTAAACACATTCCTTAAATAGTAGCCATTTGTTGAGTGTTTTTTTTTTTGGTGTCTAATCCGCATATATATCACCATTGCCCTTGATTTTCTTGACTGCATATCTCTTAAATGTCAATATGTACACGTGTGATTTAGTTTATGAAAATTTTTCAATGCCGAGAACCTCGATCAGAGAGTAAAAAAGGCGTTAGGTTCACAATGGTGTAAAATTAAAATGGGATATACCGGGCTAGGATTCGAGTTACAGGAACAAGGACAAACCAACCACCCAAGAATGGAATCGTTGAGCGAAAACACTTGACAACCTCCTAGAAGCAACTTTTCTTGCCACCAGACCTTTCTCCATCAATTAGGAATCTGATGACATCACTAAACACATTCCTTAAATTGTAGCCATTTGTTGAGTGTTTTTTTTGGTGCCTAATCCGCATATATATCACCATTGCCCTTGATTTTCTTGACTGTATATCTCTTAAATATCAACATATACACGTGTGATTTAGTTTACGAAGATTTTTCGGTGCCGAGAACCTCTATCAGATAGTTAAAAAGACGTAAGGTTCACAATGGTGTAGAATTAAAATGGGATATACCAGGCTAGGATTCGAGTTACAGGAACAAGGGCCAAACCAACCACCCAAGAATGGAATCGTCGAGCGAAAACACTTGACAACCTCCTAGAACCAGCTTTTCTTGCCACCAGACCTTTCTCCATCAATTAGGAATCTGATGCCGTCACTAAACACATTCCTTAAAGTGTAGCCATTTGTTTAGTGTTTTTTTTTGGTGTCTAATCCGCATATATATATCACCATTGCCCTTGATTTTCTTGACTGTATATCACTTAAATATCAACATATACACGTGTGATTTAGTTCACGAAGATTTTTCAATGCCGAGAACCTCGATCAGAGAGTAAAAAGGCGTAAGGTTCAAAATGGTGTAAAATTAAAATGGGATATACCGGGTTAGGATTTGAGTTACATGAACAAGGGCCAAACCAACCACCCAAGAATGGAATCGTCGAGTGAAAACACTTGACAAGCTCCTAGAAGCAGCTTTTCTTGCCACCAGACCTTTCTCCATCAATTAGGAATCTGATGCCATCACTAAACACATTCCTTAAATTGTAGCCATTTGTTGAGTGTTTTTTTTTTGGTGTCTAATCCGCATATATATCACCATTGCCCTTGATTTTCTTGACTGTATATCTCTTAAATACCAACATATACACGTGTGATTTAGTTTACGAAGATTTTTCAATGCCGACAACCTCGATCAGAGAGTAAAAAAGGTGTAAGGTTCACAATGGTGTAAAATTAAAACGGGATATACCGGGCAAGGATTCGATTTACAGGAACAAGGGCCAAACCAACCACCAAAGAATGGAATCGTCGAGCGAAAACACTTGACAACCTCCTAGAAGCAGGTTTTCTTGCCGTCACTAAACACATTCCTTAAATTGTAGCCATTTGTTGAGTGTTTTTTTTGGTGTCTAATCCGCATATATATCACCATTGCCCTTGATTTTGCTTGACTGTATATCTCTTAAATATCAACATATACACGTGTGATTTAGTTTACGAAGATTTTTCGGTGCCGAGAACCTCTATCAGAGAGTTAAAAAGACGTAAGGTTCACAATGGTGTAGAATTAAAATGGGATATACCAGGATAGGATTCGAGTTACAGGAACAAGGGCCAAACCAACCACCCAAGAATGGAATCGGCGAGCGAAAACACTTGACACCAGACCTTTCTCCATCAATTAGGAATCTGATGCCGTCACTAAACACATTCCTTAAATTGTAGCCATTTGTTGAGTGTTTTTTTTGGTGTCTAATCCGCAAATATATCACCATTGCCCTTGATTTTCTTGACTGTATATCTCTTAAATATCAACATATACACGTTTCATTTAGTTTACGAAGATTTTTCAACGCCGAGAACCTCGATCAGAGAGTAAAAAAGGCGTAAGGTTCACAATGGTGTAAAATTAAAATGGGATATACCGGGCTAGGATTCGAGTTACAGGAACAAGGGCCAAACCAACCACCCAAGAATGGAATCGTCGAGCGAAAACAATTGACAACCTCCTAGAAGCAGCTTTTCTTACCACCAGGCCTTTCTCCATCAATTAGGAATCTGATGCCGTCACTAAACGCATTCCTTAAATAGTAGCCATTTGTTGAATGTTTTTTTTTTTGTGTCTAATCCGCATATATATCACCATTGCGCTTGATTTTCTTGACTGCATATCTCTTAAATGTCAATATGTACACGTGTGATTTAGTTTATGAAAATTTTTCAATGCCGAGAACCTCGATCAGAGAGTAAAAAAGGCGTTAGGTTCACAATGGTGTAAAATTAAAATGGGATATACCGGGCTAGGATTCGAGTTACAGGAACAAGGACAAACCAACCACCCAAGAATGGAATCGTTGAGCGAAAACACTTGACAACCTCCTAGAAGCAACTTTTCTTGCCACCAGACCTTTCTCCATCAATTAGGAATCTGATGCCATCACTAAACACATTCCTTAAATTGTAGCCATTTGTTGAGTGTTTTTTTTGGTGCCTAATCCGCATATATATCACCATTGCCCTTGATTTTCTTGACTGTATATCTCTTAAATATCAACATATACACGTGTGATTTAGTTTACGAAGATTTTTCGGTGCCGAGAACCTCTATCAGAGAGTTAAAAAGACGTAAGGTTCACAATGGTGTAGAATTAAAATGGGATATACCAGGCTAGGATTCGAGTTACAGGAACAAGGGCCAAACCAACCACCCAAGAATGGAATCGTCGAGCGAAAACACTTGACAACCTCCTAGAACCAGCTTTTCTTGCCACCAGACCTTTCTCCATCAATTAGGAATCTGATGCCGTCACTAAACACATTCCTTAAGGTGTAGCCATTTGTTTAGTGTTTTTTTTTGGTGTCTAATCCGCATATATATATCACCATTGCCCTTGATTTTCTTGACTGTATATCACTTAAATATCAACATATACACGTGTGATTTAGTTCACGAAGATTTTTCAATGCCGAGAACCTCGATCAGAGAGTAAAAAGGCGTAAGGTTCAAAATGGTGTAAAATTAAAATGGGATATACCGGGTTAGGATTTGAGTTACATGAACAAGGGCCAAACCAACCACCCAAGAATGGAATCGTCGAGTGAAAACACTTGACAAGCTCCTAGAAGCAGCTTTTCTTGCCACCAGACCTTTCTCCATCAATTAGGAATCTGATGCCATCACTAAACACATTCCTTAAATTGTAGCCATTTGTTGAGTGTTTTTTTTTTTGGTGTCTAATCCGCATATATATCACCATTGCCCTTGATTTTCTTGACTGTATATCTCTTAAATACCAACATATACACGTGTGATTTAGTTTACGAAGATTTTTCAATGCCGAGAACCTCGATCAGAGAGTAAAAAAGGTGTAAGGTTCACAATGGTGTAAAATTAAAACGGGATATACCGGGCAAGGATTCGAGTTACAGGAACAAGGGCCAAACCAACCACCAAAGAATGGAATCGTCGAGCGAAAACACTTGACAACCTCCTAGAAGCAGGTTTTCTTGCCACCAGACCTTTCTCCATCAATTAGGAATCTGATGCCGTCACTAAACACATTCCTTAAATTGTAGCCATTTGTTGAGTGTTTTTTTTGGTGTCTAATCCGCATATATATCACCATTGCCCTTGATTTTGCTTGACTGTATATCTCTTAAATATCAACATATACACGTGTGATTTAGTTTACGAAGATTTTTCGGTGCCGAGAACCTCTATCAGAGAGTTAAAAAGACGTAAGGTTCACAATGGTGTAGAATTAAAATGGGATATACCAGGATAGGATTCGAGTTACAGGAACAAGGGCCAAACCAACCACCCAAGAATGGAATCGGCGAGCGAAAACACTTGACAACCTCCTAGAACCAGCTTTTCTTGCCCCCAGACCTTTCTCCATCAATTAGGAATCTGATGCCGTCACTAAACACATTCCTTAAAGTGTAGCCATTTGTTTAGTGTTTTTTTTTGGTGTCTAATCCGCATATATATATCACCATTGCCCTTGATTTTCTTGACTGTATATCACTTAAATATCAACATATACACGTGTGATTTAGTTCACGAAGATTTTTCAATGCCGAGAACCTCGATCAGAGAGTAAAAAGGCGTAAGGTTCAAAATGGTGTAAAATTAAAATGGGATATACCGGGTTAGGATTTGAGTTACATGAACAAGGGCCAAACCAACCACCCAAGAATAGAATCGTCGAGTGAAAACACTTGACAAGCTCCTAGAAGCAGCTTTTCTTGCCACCAGACCTTTCTCCATTAATTAGGAATCTGATGCCATCACTAAACACATTCCTTAAATTGTAGCCATTTGTTGAGTGTTTTTTTTTTTGGTGTCTAATCCGCATATATATCACCATTGCCCTTGATTTTCTTGACTGTATATCTCTTAAATACCAACATATACACGTGTGATTTAGTTTACGAATATTTTTCAATGCCGAGAACCTCGATCAGAGAGTAAAAAAGGTGTAAGGTTCACAATGGTGTAAAATTAAAACGGGATATACCGGGCAAGGATTCGAGTTACAGGAACAAGGGCCAAACCAACCACCAAAGAATGGAATCGTCGAGCGAAAACACTTGACAACCTCCTAGAAGCAGGTTTTCTTGCCACCAGACCTTTCTCCATCAATTAGGAATCTGATGCCGTCACTAAACACATTCCTTAAATTGTAGCCATTTGTTGAGTGTTTTTTTTGGTGTCTAATCCGCATATATATCACCATTGCCCTTGATTTTCTTGACTGTATATCTCTTAAATATCAACATATACACGTGTGATTTAGTTTACGAAGATTTTTCAACGCCGAGAACCTCGATCAGAGAGTAAAAAAGGCGTAAGGTTCACAATGGTGTAAAATTAAAATGGGATATACCGGGCAAGGATTCGAGTTACAGGAACAAGGGCCAAACCAACCACCCAAGAATGGAATCGTCGAGCGAAAACATTTGACAACCTCCTAGAAGCAGCTTTTCTTACCACCAGGCCTTTCTCCATCAATTAGGAATCTGATGCCATCACTAAACACATTTCTTAAATAGTAGCCATTTGTTGAGTGTTTTTTTTTTTGGTGTCTAATCCGCATATATATCACCATTGCCCTTGATTTTCTTGACTGCATATCTCTTAAATGTCAATATGTACACGTGTGATTTAGTTTATGAAAATTTTTCAATGCCGAGAACCTCGATCAGAGAGTAAAAAAGGCGTTAGGTTCACAATGGTGTAAAATTAAAATGGGGTATACCGGGCTAGGATTCGAGTTACAGGAACAAGGACAAACCAACCACCCAAGAAAGGAATCGTTGAGCGAAAACACTTGACAACCACCTAGAAGCAACTTTTCTTGCCACCAGACCTTTCTCCATCAATTAGGAATCTGATGCCATCACTAAACACATTCCTTAAATTGTAGCCATTTGTTGAGTGTTTTTTTTGGTGCCTAATCCGCATATATATCACCATTGCCCTTGATTTTCTTGACTGTATATCTCTTAAATATCAACATATACACGTGTGATTTAGTTTACGAAGATGTTTCGATGCCGATAACCTCTATCAGAGAGTAAAAAAGGCGTAAGGTTCACAATGGTGTAGAATTAAAATGGGATATACCGGGCAAGGATTCGAGTTACTGGAACAAGGGCCAAACCAACCAACCAAGAATGGAATCGTCGAGCGAAAACACTTGACAACCTCCTAGTAGCGGCTTTTCTTGCCACCAGACCTTTCTCCATCAATTAGGAATCTGATGCCGTCACTAAACACCTTCCTTAAAGTGTAGCCATTTCTTTAGTGTTATTTTTTGTGTCTAATCCGCATATATATATATCACCATTGCCCTTGATTTTCTTGACTGTATATCTCTTAAATATCAACATATACACGTGTGATTTAGTTTACGAAGATTTTTCAATGCCGAGAACCTCGATCAGAGAGTAAAAAGGCGTAAGGTTCACAGTGGTGTAATATTAAAATGGGATATACCGGGCTAGGATTCGAGTTAAAGGAACAAGGGCCAAACCAACCACCCAAGAATGGAATCGTCGAGCGAAAACACTTGACACGCTCCTAGAAGCAGCTTTTCTTGCCACCAGACCATTCTCCATCAATTAGGAATCTGATGCCGTCACTAAACACATTACTTAAATTGTAGCCATTTGTTGAGTGTTTTTTTTTTTGTGTCTAATCCGCATATATATCACCATTGCCCTTGATTTTCTTGACTGTATATCTCTTAAATATCAACATATACACGTGTGATTTAGTTTACGAAGATTTTTCAATGAAGAGAAACTCGATCAGAGAGTAAAAAAGGTGTAAGGTTCGCAATGGTGTAAAATTAAAATGGGATATACCGGGCAAGGATTCGAGTTACAGGAACAAGGGCCAAACCAACCACCAAAGAATGGAATCGTCGAGCGAAAACACTTGACAACCTCCTAGAAGCGGCTTTTCTTGCCACCAGACCTTTCTCCATCAATTAGGAATCTGATGCCGTCACTAAACACCTTCCTTAAAGTGTAGCCATTTCTTTAGTGTTATTTTTTGTGTCTAATCCGCATATATATATCACCATTGCCCTTGATTTTCTTGACTGTATATCTCTTAAATATCAACATATACATGTGTGATTTAGTTTACGAAGATTTTTCAATGCCGAGAACCTCGATCAGAGAGTATAAAAGGCGTAAGGTTCACAATGGTGTAAAATTAAAATGGGATATACCGGGCATGGATTCGAGTTTCAGGAACAAGGGCCAAACCAACCACCAAAGAATGGAATCGTCGAGCGAAAACACTTGACAACCTCCTAGAAGCAGCTTTTCTTGCCACCAGACGTTTCCCCATCAATTAGGAATCTGATGCCGTCATTAAACACATTCCTTAAATTGTAGCCATTTGTTGAGTGTTTTTTTTGGTGTCTAATCCGCATATATATCACCATTGCCCTTGATTTTCTTGACTGTATATCTCTTAAATATCAACATATACACGTGTGATTTAGTTTATGAAGATTTTTCAATGCCGAGAACCTCGATCAGAGAGTAAAAAAGGCGTAAGGTTCACAATGATGTAAAATTAAAATGGGATATATCGGGCTAGGATTCGAGTTGCAGGAACAAGGGCCAAAACAACCACCCAAGAATGGAATCGTTGAGCGAAAACACTTGACAACCTCCTAGAAGCAGCTTTTCTTGCCACCAGATGTTTCTCCATCAATTAGGAATCTGATGTCATCACTAAACACATTCCTTAAATTGTAGCCATTTGTTGAGTGTTTTTTTTTGGTGTCTAATCCGCATATATATCACCATTGCCCTTGATTTTCTTCAATGTATATCTCTTAAATATCAACATATACACGTGTGATTAAGTTTACGAAGATTTTTCGATGGCGAGAACCTCGATCAGAGAGTAAAAAAGGCGTAAGGTTCACAATTGTGTAGAATTAAAATGGGATATACCGGGCTAGGATTCGAGTTACAGGAACAAGGGCCAAACCAACCACCCAAGAATGGAATCGTCGAGCGAAAACACTTGACAACCTCCTAGAAGCAGCTTTTCTCGCCACCAGACCTTTCTCCATCAATTAGGTCCATCAATTAGGAATTTGATGCCGTCACTAAACACATTCCTTAAAGTGTAGCCATTTGTTTAGTGTTTTTTTTTGGTGTCTAATCCGCATATATATATCACCATTGCCCTTGATTTTCTTGACTGTATATCTCTTAAATATCAACATATACACGTGTGATTTAGTTTACGAAGATTTTTCAATGCCGAGAACCTCGATCAGAGAGTAAAAAGGCGTAAGGTTCACAATGGTGTAAAATTAAAATGGGATATACCGGGCTAGGATTCGAGTTACAGGAACAAGGGCCAAACCAACCACCCAAGAATGGAATCGTCGAGCGAAAACACTTGACAACCTCCTAGAAGCGGCTTTTCTTGCCACCAGACCTTTCTCCATCAATTAGGAATCTGATGCCGTCACTAAACACCTTCCTTAAAGTGTAGCCATTTCTTTAGTGTTATTTTTTGTGTCTAATCCGCATATATATATCACCATTGCCCTTGATTTTCTTGACTGTATATCTCTTAAATATCAACATATACATGTGTGATTTAGTTTACGAAGATTTTTCAATGCCGAGAACCTCGATCAGAGAGTATAAAAGGCGTAAGGTTCACAATGGTGTAAAATTAAAATGGGATATACCGGGCATGGATTCGAGTTTCAGGAACAAGGGCCAAACCAACCACCAAAGAATGGAATCGTCGAGCGAAAACACTTGACAACCTCCTAGAAGCAGCTTTTCTTGCCACCAGACGTTTCCCCATCAATTAGGAATCTGATGCCGTCATTAAACACATTCCTTAAATTGTAGCCATTTGTTGAGTGTTTTTTTTTGGTGTCTAATCCGCATATATATCACCATTGCCCTTGATTTTCTTGACTGTATATCTCTTAAATATCAACATATACACGTGTGATTTAGTTTATGAAGATTTTTCAATGCCGAGAACCTCGATCAGAGAGTAAAAAAGGCGTAAGGTTCACAATGATGTAAAATTAAAATGGGATATATCGGGCTAGGATTCGAGTTGCAGGAACAAGGGCCAAAACAACCACCCAAGAATGGAATCGTTGAGCGAAAACACTTGACAACCTCCTAGAAGCAGCTTTTCTTGCCACCAGATGTTTCTCCATCAATTAGGAATCTGATGTCATCACTAAACACATTCCTTAAATTGTAGCCATTTGTTGAGTGTTTTTTTTGGTGTCTAATCCGCATATATATCACCATTGCCCTTGATTTTCTTCAATGTATATCTCTTAAATATCAACATATACACGTGTGATTAAGTTTACGAAGATTTTTCGATGGCGAGAACCTCGATCAGAGAGTAAAAAAGGCGTAAGGTTCACAATTGTGTAGAATTAAAATGGGATATACCGGGCTAGGATTCGAGTTACAGGAACAAGGGCCAAACCAACCACCCAAGAATGGAATCGTCGAGCGAAAACACTTGACAACCTCCTAGAAGCAGCTTTTCTCGCCACCAGACCTTTCTCCATCAATTAGGTCCATCAATTAGGAATTTGATGCCGTCACTAAACACATTCCTTAAAGTGTAGCCATTTGTTTAGTGTTTTTTTTTTGGTGTCTAATCCGCATATATATATCACCATTGCCCTTGATTTTCTTGACTGTATATCTCTTAAATATCAACATATACACGTGTGATTTAGTTTACGAAGATTTTTCAATGCCGAGAACCTCGATCAGAGAGTAAAAAGGCGTAAGGTTCACAATGGTGTAAAATTAAAATGGGATATACCGGGCTAGGATTCGAGTTACAGGAACAAGGGCCAAACCAACCACCCAAGAATGGAATCGTCGAGCGAAAACACTTGACAAGCTCCTAGAAGCTGTTTTTCTTGCCACCAGACCTTTCGCCATCAATTAGGAATCTGATGCCGTCACTAAACACATTCCTTAAATTGTAGCCATTTGTTGAGTGTTTTTTTTTGGTGTCTAATCCGCATATATATCACCATTGCCCTTGATTTTCTTGACTGTATATCTCTTAAATGTCAACATATACACGTGTGATTTAGTTTACGAAGATTTTTCAATAAAGAGAACCTCGATCAGAGAGTAAAAATGGCGTAAGGTTCACAATGGTGTAAAATTAAAATGGGATATACCGGGCTAGGATTTGAGTTACAGGAACAAGGGCCAAACCAACGGCCTAAGAATGGAATCGTCAAATGAAAACACTTGACATCCTCCTAGAAGCAGGTTTTCTTGCCACCAGACCTTTCTCCATCAATTAGGAATCTGATTCCGTCACGAAACACATTCCTTAAATTGTAGCCATTTGTTGAGTGTTTTTTTTTTTGGTATCTAATCCGCATATATATCACCATTGCCCTTGATTTTCTTGACTGTATATCTCTTAAATATCAACATATACACGTGTGATTTAGTTTACGAAGAATTTTCAATGCCGAGAACCTCGATCATAGAGTAAAAAAGGCGTAAGGTTCACAATGGTGTAAAATTAAAATGGGATATATCGGGCAAGGATTCGAGTTACAGGAACAAGGGCCAAACCAACCACCAAAGAATGGAGCGAAAACACTTGACAACTTCCTAGAAGCAGCCTTTCTTGCCACCAGACGTTTCTCCATCAATTAGGAATCTGATGTCGTCACTAAACACATTCCTTAAATTGTAGCCATTTGTTGAGTGTTTTTTTTGGTGTCTAATCCGCATATATATCACCATTGCCCTTGATTTTCTTGAATGTATATCTCTTAAATATCAACATATACACGTGTGATTTAGTTTACGAAGATTTTTCAATGGCGAGAACCTCGATCAGAGAGTAGAAAAGCTGTAAGGTTCACAATGGTGTAAAATTAAAATGGGATATACCGGGCTAGGATTCGAGTTACAGGAACAAGGGCTAAACCAACCGCCTAAGAATGGAATCGTCAAGTGAAAACACTTGACAACCTCCTAGAAGCAGCTTTTCTTGCCACCAGACCTTTCTCCATCAATTAGGAATCTGATGCCGTCACTAAACACATTCCTTAAATTGTAGCCATTTGTTGAGTGTTTTTTTTTGTGTCTAATCCGCATAAATATATCACCATTGCCCTTGATTTTCTTGACTGTATATCTCTTAAATATCAACATATACAGGTGTGATTTATTTTACGAAGATTTTTCAATGCCAAGAACCTCGATCAGAGAGTAAAAAGGCGTAAGGTTCACAATGGTGTAAAATTAAAATGGGATATACCGGGCTAGGATTCGAGTTACAGGAACAAGGGCCAAACCAACCACCCAAGAATGGAATCGTCGAGCGAAAACACTTGACAAGCTCCTAGAAGCAGCTTTTCTTGCCACCAGACCTTTCTCCATCAATTAGGAATCTGATGCCGTCACTAAACACATTCCTTAAATTGTAGCCATTTGTTGAGTGTTTTTTTTTTGTGTCTAGTCCGCATATATATCACCATTGCCCTTGATTTTCTTGACTGTATATCTCTTAAATATCAACATATACACGTGTGATTTAGTTTATGAAGATTTTTCAATGCCGAGAACCTCGATCAGAGAGTAAAAATGGTGTAAGGTGCACAATGGTGTAAAATTAAAATGGGATATACCGGGCTAGGATTCGAGTTACAGGAACAAGGGCCAAACCAACCACCCAAGAATGGAATCGTCGAGCGAAAACACTTGACAACCTCCTAGAAGCAGCTTTTCTTGCCACCAGACCTTTCTCCCATCAATTAGGAATCTGATGCCGTCACTAAACACATTCCTTAAATTGTAGCCATTTGTTGAGTGTTTTTTTTGTGTCTGATCCGCATATATATCACCATTGCCCTTGTTTTTCTTGACTGTATTTCTCTTAAATGTCAACATATACACATGTGATTTAGTTTACGAAGATTTTTCAATGCCGAGAACCTCGATCAGAGATTAAAAAAGGCGTAAGGTTCACAATGGTGTAAAATTAAAATGGGATATACCGGGCTAGGATTCGAGTTACAGGAACAAGGGCCAAACCAACCACCCAAGAATGGAATCGTCGAGCGAAAACACTTGACAACCTCCTAGAAGCAGCTTTTCTTGCCACCAGACCTTTCTCCATCAATTAGGAATCTGATGCCGTTACTAAACACATTCCTTAAATTGTAGCAATTTGTAAATTGTTTTTTTTTGTGTCTAATCCGAATATATATCCCCATTGCCCTTGATTTTCTTGACTGTATATCTCCTAAATATCAACATATACATGTGTGATTTAGTTTACGAAGATTTTTCAATGTCGAGAACCTCGATCAGAGAGTAAAAAAGGCGTAAGGTTCGCAATGGTGTAAAATTAAAATGGGATATACCGGGCACGGATTCGAGTTACAGGAACAAGGGCCAATCCAACCACCCAAGAATGGAATCGTTGAGCGAAAACACTTGACAACCTCCTAGAAGCAGCTTTTCTTGCCACCAGACCTTTCTCCATCAATTAGGAATATGATGCCGTCACTAAACACATTCCTTAAATTGTAGCCATTTGTTGAGTGTTTTTTTTTTTTGGTGTCTAATCCGCATATATATCACCATTGCCCTTGATTTTCTTGACTGTATATCTCTTAAATGTCAACATATACACGTGTGATTTAGTTTACGAAGATTTTTCAATGCCGAGAACCTCGATCAGAGAGTAAAAAAAGCCGTAAGGTTCACAATGGTGTAAAATTAAAAAGGGGATATATATCGGGCTAGGATTCGAGTTACAGGAACAAGGGCCAAACCAACCACCCAAGAATGGAATCGTCGAGCGAAAACACTTGACAAGCTCCTAGAAGCAGCTTTTCTTGCCACCAGACCTTTCTCCATCAATTAGGAATCTGATGCCGTCACTAAACACAATCCTTAAATTGTAGCCATTTATTGAGTGTTTTTTTTTGTATCTAATTCGCATATATATCACCATTGCCCTTGATTTTCTTGACTGTATATCTCTTAAATATCAACATATACACGTGGTGATTTAGTTTACGAAGAATTTTCAATGCCGAGAACCTCGATCATAGAGTAAAAAAGGCGTAAGGTTCACAATGGTGTAAAATTAAAATGGGATATACCGGGCAAGGATTCGAGTTACAGGAACAAGGGCCAAACCAACCACCAAAGAATGGAGCGAAAACACTTGACAACTTCCTAGAAGCAGCCTTTCTTGCCACCAGACGTTTCTCCATCAATTAGGAATCTGATGTCGTCACTAAACACATTCCTTAAATTGTAGCCATTTGTTGAGTGTTTTTTTTTGGTGTCTAATCCGCATATATATCACCATTGCCCTTGATTTTCTTGAATGTATATCTCTTAAATATCAACATATACACGTGTGATTTATTTACGAAGATTTTTCAATGGCGAGAACCTCGATCAGAGAGTAGAAAAGGTGTAAGGTTCACAATGGTGTAAAATTAAAATGGGATATACTGGGCTAGGATTCGAGTTACAGGAACAAGGGCCAAACCAACCGCCTAAGAATGGAATCGTCAAGTGAAAACACTTGACAACCTCCTACAAGCAGCTTTTCTTGCTACCAGACCTTTCTCCATCAATTAGGAATCTGATGCCGTCACTAAACACATTTCCTTAAATTGTAGCCATTTGTTGAGTGTTTTTTTTTTGTGTCTAATCCGCATATATATATCACCATTGCCCTTGATTTTCTTGACTGTATATCTCTTAAATATCAACATATACAGGTGTGATTTATTTTACGAAGATTTTTCAATGCCAAGAACCTCGATCAGAGAGTAAAAAGGCGTAAGGTTCACAATGGTGTAAAATTAAAATGGGATATACCGGGCTAGGATTCGAGTTACAGGAACAAGGGCCAAACCAACCACCCAAGAATGGAATCGTCGAGCGAAAACACTTGACAAGCTCCTAGAAGCAGCTTTTCTTGCCACCAGACCTTTCTCCATCAATTAGGAATCTGATGCCGTCACTAAACACATTCCTTAAATTGTAGCCTTTTGTTGAGTGTTTTTTTTTTGTGTCTAATCCGCATATATATCACCATTGCCCTTGATTTTCTTGACTGTATATCTCTTAAATATCAACATATACACGTGTGATTTAGTTTATGAAGATATTTCAATGCCGAGAACCTCGATAATAGAGTAAAAAAGGCGTAAGGTTCACAATGGTGTAAAATTAAAATGGGATATACCGGGCAAGGATTCGAGTTACAGGAACAAGGGCCAAACCAACCACCAAAGAATGGAATCGTCGAGCGAAAACACTTGACAACCTCCTAGAAGCAGCTTTTCTTGCCACCAGACCTTTCTCCATCAATTAGGAGTCTGATGCCGTGACTAAACACATTCCTTAAATTGTAGGCATTTGTTGAGTGTTTTTTTTTGTGTCTGATCCGCATATATATCACCATTGCCCTTGTTTTTCTTGACTGTATTTCTCTTAAATGTCAACATATACACATGTGATTTAGTTTACGAAGATTTTTCAATGCCGAGAACCTCGATCAGAGATTAAAAAAGGCGTAAGGTTCACAATGGTGTAAAATTAAAATGGGATATACCGGGCTAGGATTCGAGTTACAGGAACAAGGGCCAAACCAACCACCCAAGAATGGAATCGTCGAGCGAAAACACTTGACAACCTCCTAGAAGCAGCTTTTCTTGCCACCAGACCTTTCTCCATCAATTAGGAATCTGATGCCGTTACTAAACACATTCCTTAAATTGTAGCAATTTGTAAATTGTTTTTTTTTTGTGTCTAATCCGAATATATATCCCCATTGCCCTTGATTTTCTTGACTGTATATCTCCTAAATATTAACATATACATGTGTGATTTAGTTTACGAAGATTTTTCAATGTCGAGAACCTCGATCAGAGAGTAAAAAAGGCGTAAGGTTCGCAATGGTGTAAAATTAAAATGGGATATACCGGGCACGGATTCGAGTTACAGGAACAAGGGCCAATCCAACCACCCAAGAATGGAATCGTTGAGCGAAAACACTTGACAACCTCCTAGAAGCAGCTTTTCTTGCCACCAGACCTTTCTCCATCAATTAGGAATCTGATGCCGTCACTAAACACATTCCTTAAATTGTAGCCATTTGTTGAGTGTTTTTTTTTTGTGTATAATCCGCATATATATCACTATTGCCCTGGATTTTCTTGACTGTATATCTCTTAAATGTCAACATATACACGTGGGATTTAGTTTTCAAAGATTTTTCAATGCCGAGAACCTCGATCAGAGAGTAAAAAAGGCGTAAGGTTCACAATGGTGTAAGATTAAAATGGGATATACAGGCTAGGATTCGAGTTACAGGAACAAGGGCCAAACCAACCACCCAAGAATGGAATCATCGAGTGAAAACACTTGACAACCTCCTAGAAGCAGCTTTTCTTGCCACCAGACCTTTCTCCATCAATTAGGAATCTGATGCCGTTACTAAACACATTCCTTAAATTGTAGCCATTTGTAAATTGTTTTCTTTTGTGTCTAATCCGCATATATATCCCCATTGCCCTTGATTTTCTTGACTATACATCTCCTAAATATCAACATATACACGTGTGATTTAGTTTACGAAGATTTTTCAATGCCGAGAACCTCGATCAGAGAGTAAAAAAGGCGCAAGGTTCGCAATAGTGTAAAATTAAAATGGGATATACCGGGCACGGATTCGAGTTACCGGAACAAGGGCCAATCCAACCACCCAAGAATGGAATCGTTGAGCGAAAACACTTGACAACCTCCTAGAAGCAGCTTTTCTTGCCACCAGACCTTTCTCCATCAATTAGGAATCTGATGTCGTCACTAAACACATTCCTTAAATTGTAGCCATTTGTTGAGTGTTTTTTTTTTTGTGTATAATCCGCATATATATCACTATTGCCCTGGATTTTCTTGACTGTATATCTCTTAAATGTCAACATATACACGTGGGATTTAGTTTACAAAGATTTTTCAATGCCGAGAACCTCGATCAGAGAGTAAAAAAGGCGTAAGGTTCACAATGGTGTAAGATTAAAATCGGATATACAGGCTAGGATTCGAGTTACAGGAACAAGGGCCAAACCAACCACCCAAGAATGGAATCGTCGAGCGAAAACACTTGACAACCTCCTAGAAGCAGCTTTTCTTACCGCCAGACCTTCCTCCATCAATTAGGAATCTGATGCCGTCACTAAACATATTCCTTAAATTGTAGCCATTTGTTGAGTGTATTTTTTGGTGTTTAATCTGCATATATATCACCATTGCCCTTGATTTTCTTGATTGTATATCTCTTAAATGTCAACATATACACGTGTGATTTAGTTTACGAAGATTTTTCAATGCCGAGAACCTCGATCAGAGAGTAAAAAAGGCGTAAGGTTCACAATTGTGTAAAATTAAAATGGGATATACCAGGCTAGGATTCGAGTTACAGGAACAAGGGCCAAACCAACCACCCAAGAATGGAATCGTCGAGCGAAAACATTTGACAACCTCCTAGAAGCAGTTTTTCTTGCCACCAGACCTTTCTCCATCAATTAGGAATCTGATGCCGTCACTAAACACATTCCTTAAATTGTAGCCATTTGTTGAGTGATTTTTTTTGGTGTCTAATCCGCATAAATATCACCATTGCCCTGGATTTTCTTGACTGTATATCCCTTAAATGTCAACATATACATGTGTGATTTAGTTTACGAAGATTTTTCAATGCCGAGAACCTCGATCAGAGAGTAAAAAAGGCGTAAGGTTCACAATGGTGTAAAATTAAAATGGGATATACCGGGCTAGGATTCGAGTTACAGGAACAAGGGCCAAACCAACCACCCTAGAATGGAATCGTCGAGCGAAAACACTTGACAACCTCCTAGAAGCAGCTTTTATTGCCACCAGACCTTTCTCCATCAATTAGGAATCTGATGCCGTTACTAAACACATTCCTTAAATTGTAGCCATTTGTAAATGGTTTTTTTTTGTGTCTAATCCGCATATATATCCACATTGCCCTTGATTTTCTTGACTGTATATCTCCTAAATATCAACATACACACGTGTGATTTAGTTTACGAAGATTTTTCAATGCCGAGAACCTCGGTCAGAGAGTAAAAAAGACGTAAGGTTCGCAATGGTGTAAAATTAAAATGGGATATACCGGGCACGGATTCGAGTTACAGGAACAAGGGCCAATCCAACCACCCAAGAATGGAATCGTTGAGCAAAAACACTTGACAACCTCCTAGAAGCAGCTTTTCTTGCCACCAGACCTTTCTCCTTCAATTAGGAATCTGATGTCGTCACTAAACACATTCTTTAAATTGTAGCCATTTGTTGAGTGTTTTTTTTGTGTATAATCCGCATATATATCACTATTGCCCTAGATTTTCTTGACTGTATATCTCTTAAATGTCAACATATACACGTGGGATTTAGTTTACAAAGATTTTTCAATGCCGAGAACCTAGATCAGAGAGTAAAAAAGGCGTAAGGTTCACAATGATGTAAGATTAAAATGGGATATACAGGCTAGGATTCGAGTTACAGGAACAAGGGCCAAACCAACCACCCAAGAATGGAATCATCGAGCGAAAACACTTGACAACCTCCTAGAAGCAGCTTTTCTTACCACCAGACCTTTCTCCATCAATTAGGAATCTGATGCCGTCACTAAACACATTCCTTAAATTGTAGCCACTTGTTGAGTGTATTTTTTGTTGTTTAATCCGCATATATATCACCATTGCCCTGGATTTTCTTGACTGTATATCCCTTAAATGTCAACATATACATGTGTGATTTAGTTTACGAAGATTTTTCAATGCCGAGAACCTCGATCAGAGAGTAAAAAAGGCATAAGGTTCACAATGGTGTAAAATTAAAATGGGATATACCGGGCTAGGATTCGAGTGACAAGAACAAGGGCCAAACCAACCACCCAAGAATGGAATCGTCGAGCGAAAACACTTGACAACCTCCTAGAAGCAGCTTTTCTTACCACCAGACCTTTCTCCATCAATTAGGAATTTGATGCCTTCACTAAACACATTACTTAAATTGTAGCCATTTGTTAAGTGTTTTTTTTTTTCTGTCTAATCCGCATATATATCACCATTGCCCTTGATTTTCTTGACTGTATATCTCTTAAATGTCAACATATACACGTTTGATTTAGTTTATGAAGATTTTTCAATGCCTAGAACCTCGATCAAAGAGTAAAAAAGGCGTAAGGTTCACAACGGTGTAAAATTAAAATGGGATATACCGGGCTAGGAGTCGAGTTACAGGAACAAGGGCTAAACCAACCACCCAAGAATGGAATCGTCGAGCGAAAACATTTGACAACCTCCTAGAAGCAGCTTTTCTTGCCACCAGACCTTTCTCCATCAATTAGGAATATGATGCCGTCACTAAACACATTCCTTAAAATGTAGCCATTTGTTGAGTGTTTTTTTTTTTGGTGTCTAATCCGCATATATATCACCATTGGCCTTGATTTTCTTGACTGTATGTCTCTTAAATGTCAACATATACACGTGTGATTTAGTTTACGAAGATTTTTCAATGCCAAGAACCTCGATCAGAGAGTAAAAAAGGCGTAAGGTTCACAATGGTGTAAAATTAAAATGGGATATAGCGGGCTAGGATTCGAGTTACAGGAACAAGGGCCAAACCAACCACCCAAGAATGGAATCGTCGAGCGAAAACACTTGACAACCTCCTAGAAGCAGCTTTTCTTGCCACCAGACCTTTCTCCATCAATTAGGAATCTAATGCCGTTACTAAACACATTCCTTAAATTGTAGCCATTTGCAAATGGTTTTTTTTTGTGTCTAATCCGCATATATATCCACATTGCCCTTGATTTTCTTGACTGTATATCTCCTAAATATCAACATACACACGTGTAATTTAGTTTACGAAGATTTTTCAATGCCAAGAACCTCGATCAGAGAGTAAAAAAGACGTAAGGTTCGCAATGGTGTAAAATTAAAATTGGATATACCGGGCACGGATTCGAGTTACAGGAACAAGGGCCAATCCAACCACCCAAGAATGGAATCGTTGAGCAAAAACACTTGACAACCTCCTAGAAGCAGCTTTTCTTGCCACCAGACCTTTCTCCTTCAATTAGGAATCTGATGTCGTCACTAAACACATTCTTTAAATTGTAGCCATTTGTTGAGTGTTTTTTTTGTGTATAATCCGCATATATATCACTATTGCCCTGGATTTTCTTGACTGTATATCTCTTAAATGTCAACATATACACATGGGATTTAGTTTACAAAGATTTTTCAATGCCGAGAACCTTGATCAGAGAGTAAAAAAGGCGTAAGGTTCACAATGATGTAAGATTAAAATGGGATATACAGGCTAGGATTCGAGTTACAGGAACAAGGGCCAAACCAACCACCCAAGAATGGAATCATCGAGCGAAAACACTTGACAACCTCCTAGAAGCAGCTTTTCTTACCACCAGACCTTTCTCCATCAATTCGGAATCTGATGCCGTCACTAAACACATTCCTTAAATTGTAGCCACTGGTTGAGTGTATTTTTTGTTGTTTAATCCGCATATATATCACCATTGCCCTTGATTTTCTTGATTGTATATCTCTTAAATGTCAACATATACACGTGTGATTTAGTTTACGAAGATTTTTCAATGCCGAGAACCTCGATCAGAGAGTAAAAAAGGCGTAAGGTTCACAATGGTGTAAAATTAAAATGGGATATACAGGCTAGGATTCGAGTTACAGGAACAAGGGCCAAACCAACCACCCAAGAATGGAATCGTCGA
The DNA here is from genome assembly GCA_030545235.1 of Helianthus tuberosus. Classification (NCBI taxonomy): domain Eukaryota; kingdom Viridiplantae; phylum Streptophyta; class Magnoliopsida; order Asterales; family Asteraceae; genus Helianthus; species Helianthus tuberosus. Next base: position 194,391,683 of record CM060425.1, read on the forward strand.
GCGAAAACATTTGACAACCTCCTAGAAGCAGTTTTTCTTGCCACCAGACCTTTCTCCATCAATTAGAAATCTGATGCTGTCACTAAACACATTCCTTAAATTGTAACCATTTGTTGCGTGATTTTTTTTGGTGTCTAATCCGCATATATATCACCATTGCCCTGGATTTTCTTGCTGTATATCCCTTAAATGTCAACATATACATGTGTGATTTAGTTTACGAAGATTTTTCAATGCCGAGAACCTCGATCAGAGAGTAAAAAAGGCATAAGGTTCACAATGGTGTAAAATTAAAATGGGATATACCGGGCTAGGATTCGAGTGACAAGAACAAGGGCCAAACCAACCACCCAAGAATGGAATCGTCGAGCGAAAACACTTGACAACCTCCTAGAAGCAGCTTTTCTTACCACCAGACCTTTCTCCATCAATTAGGAATTTGATGCCTTCACTAAACACATTACTTAAATTGTAGCCATTTGTTAAGTGTTTTTTTTCTGTCTAATCCGCATATATATCACCATTGCCCTTGATTTTCTTGACTGTATATCTCTTAAATGTCAACATATACACGTTTGATTTAGTTTATGAAGATTTTTCAATGCCGAGAACCTCGATCAGAGAGTAAAAAAGGCGTAAGGTTCACAACGGTGTAAAATTAAAATGGGATATACCGGGCTAGGAGTCGAGTTACAGGAACAAGGGCTAAACCAACCACCCAAGAATGGAATCGTCGAGCGAAAACATTTGACAACCTCCTAGAAGCAGCTTTTCTTGCCACCAGACCTTTCTCCATCAATTAGGAATATGATGCCGTCACTAAACACATTCCTTAAAATGTAGCCATTTGTTGAGTGTTTTTTTTTTTGGTGTCTAATCCGCATATATATCACCATTGGCCTTGATTTTCTTGAATGTATGTCTCTTAAATGTCAACATATACACGTGTGATTTAGTTTACGAAGATTTTTCAATGCCAAGAACCTCGATCAGAGAGTAAAAAAGGCGTAAGGTTCACAATGGTGTAAAATTAAAATGGGATATAGCGGGCTAGGATTCGAGTTACAGGAACAAGGGCCAAACCAACCACCCAAGAATGGAATCGTCGAGCGAAAACACTTGACAACCTCCTAGAAGCAGCTTTTCTTGCCACCAGACCTTTCTCCATCAATTAGGAATCTAATGCCGTTACTAAACACATTCCTTAAATTGTAGCCATTTGAAAATGGTTTTTTTTTGTGTCTAATCCGCATATATATCCACATTGCCCTTGATTTTCTTGACTGTATATCTCCTAAATATCAACATACACACGTGTAATTTAGTTTACGAAGATTTTTCAATGCCAAGAACCTCGATCAGAGAGTAAAAAAGACGTAAGGTTCGCAATGGTGTAAAATTAAAATTGGATATACCGGGCACGGATTCGAGTTACAGGAACAAGGGCCAATCCAACCACCCAAGAATGGAATCGTTGAGCAAAAACACTTGACAACCTCCTAGAAGCAGCTTTTCTTGCCACCAGACCTTTCTCCTTCAATTAGGAATCTGATGCCGTCACTAAACACATTTTCTTTAAATTGTAGCCATTTGTTGAGTGTTTTTTTTTGTGTATAATCCGCATATATATCACTATTGCCCTGGATTTTCTTGACTGTATATCTCTTAAATGTCAACATATACACGTGGGATTTAGTTTACAAATATTTTTCAATGCCGAGAACCTCGATCAGAGAGTAAAAAAGGCGTAAGGTTCACAATGGTGTAAGATTAAAATGGGATATACAGGCTAGGATTCGAGCTACAGGAACAAGGGCCAAACCAACCACCCAAGAATGGAATCGTCGAGCGAAAACACTTGACAACCTCCTAGAAGCAGCTTTTCTTACCACCAGACCTTTCTCCATCAATTAGGAATCTGATGCCGTCACTAAACACATTCCTTAAATTGTAGCCATTTGTTGAGTGTATTTTTTGGTGTTTAATCCGCATATATATCACCATTGCCCTTGATTTTCTTGATTGTATATCTCTTAAATGTCAACATATACACGTGTGATTTAGTTTACGAAGATTTTTCAATGCCGAGAACCTCGATCAGAGAGTAAAAAAGGCGTAAGGTTCACAATGGTGTAAAATTAAAATGGGATATACAGGCTAGGATTCGAGTTACAGGAACAAGGGCCAAACCAACCACCCAAGAATGGAATCATCGAGCGAAAACATTTGACAACCTCCTAGAAGCAGTTTTTCTTGCCACCAGACCTTTCTCCATCAATTAGAAATCTGATGCTGTCACTAAACACATTCCTTAAATTGTAACCATTTGTTGCGTGATTTTTTTTGGTGTCTAATCCGCATATATATCACCATTGCTCTGGATTTTCTTGACTGTATATCCCTTAAATGTCAACATATACATGTGTGATTTAGTTTACGAAGATTTTTCAATGCCGAGAACCTCGATCAGAGAGTAAAAAAGGCATAAGGTTCACAATGGTGTAAAATTAAAATGGGATATACCGGGCAAGGATTCGAGTGACAAGAACAAGGGCCAAACCAACCACCCAAGAATGGAATCATCGAGCGAAAACACTTGACAACCTCCTAGAAGCAGCTTTTCTTGCCACCAGACCTTTCTCCATCAATTAGGAATATGATGCCGTCACTAAACACATTCCTTAAATTGTAGCCATTTGTTGAGTGTTTTTTTTGGTGTCTAATCCGCATATATATCACCATTGGCCTTGATTTTCTTGACTGTATGTCTCTTAAATGTCAACATATACACGTGTGATTTAGTTTACGAAGATTTTTCAATGCCGAGAACCTCGATCAAAGAGTAAAAATGGCGTAAGGTTCACAATGGTGTAAAATTAAAATGGGATATACCAGGCTAGGATTCGAGTTACAGGAACAAGGGCCAAACCAACCACCCAAGAATGGAATCGTCGAGCGAAAATACTTGACAACCTCCTAGAAGCAGCTTTTCTTACCACCAGACCTTTCTCCATCAATTCGGAATCTGATGCCGTCACTAAACACATTCCTTAAATTGTAGCCATTTGTTGAGTGTTTTTTTTGGTGTCTAATCCGCATATATATCACCATTGGCCTTGATTTTCTTGACTGTATGTCTCTTAAATGTCAACATATACACGTGTGATTTAGTTTACGAAGATTTTTCAATGCCGAGAACCTCGATTAGAGAGTAAAAATGGCGTAAGGTTCACAATGGTGTAAAATTAAAATGGGATATACCAGGCTAGGATTCGAGTTACAGGAACAAGGGCCAAACCAACCACCCAAGAATGGAATCGTCGAGGGAAAACATTTGACAACCTCCTAGAAGCAGTTTTTCTTGCCACCAGACCTTTCTCCATCAATTAGGAATTTGATGCCGTCACTAAACACATTACTTAAATTGTAGCCATTTGTTAAGTGTTTTTTTTCTGTCTAATCCGCATATATATCACCATTGCCCTTGATTTTCTTGACTATATATCTCTTAAATGTCAACATATACACGTGTGACTTAGTTTACGAAGATTTTTCAATGCCGAGAACCTCGATCAGAGAGTAAAAAAGGCGTAAGGTTCACAATGGTGTAAAATTAAAATGGTATATACCGGGCTAGGATTCGAGTTACAAGAACAAGGGCCAAACCAACCACCCAAGAATGGAATCGTTGAGCGAAAACACTTGACAACCTCCTAGAAGCAGTTTTTCTTGCCACCAGACCTTTCTCCATCAATTAGGAATCTGATGCCGTCACTAAACACATTCCTTAAATTGTAGCCATTTGTTGAGTGTTTTTTTTGGTGTCTAATCCGCATATATATCACCATTGCCCGGGATTTTATTGACTCTATATCTCTTAAATGTCAACATGTACATGTGTGATTTAGTTTACGAAGATTTTTCAATACCGAGAACCACGATCAGAGAGTAAAAAAGGCGTAAGGTTCACAATGGCGTAAAATTAAAATGGGATATACCAGGCTAGGACTCGAGTTACAGGAACAAGGGCCAAACCAACCACCCCAGAATGGAATCGTCGAGCGAAAACACTTGACAATATCTTAGAAGCAGCTTTTCTTGCCACTTGACCTTTCTCCATCAATTAGGAATCTGATGCCGTCACTAAACACATTCCTTAAATTGTAGCCATTTGTTGAGTGTTTTTTTTGGTGTCTAATCCGCATATATATCACCATTGGCCTTGATTTTCTTGACTGTATGTCTCTTAAATGTCAACATATACACGTGTGATTTAGTTTAGGAAGATTTTTCAATGCCGAGAACCTCGATTAGAGAGTAAAAATGGCGTAAGGTTCACAATGGTGTAAAATTAAAATGGGATATACCAGGCTAGGATTCGAGTTACAGGAACAAGGGCCAAACCAACCACCCAAGAATGGAATCGTCGAGGGAAAACATTTGACAACCTCCTAGAAGCAGTTTTTCTTGCCACCAGACCTTTCTCCATCAATTAGGAATTTGATGCCGTCACTAAACACATTACTTAAATTGTAGCCATTTGTTAAGTGTTTTTTTTCTGTCTAATCCGCATATATATCACCATTGCCCTTGATTTTCTTGACTATATATCTCTTAAATGTCAACATATACACGTGTGACTTAGTTTACGAAGATTTTTCAATGCCGAGAACCTCGATCAGAGAGTAAAAAAGGCGTAAGGTTCACAATGGTGTAAAATTAAAATGGGATATACCGGGCTAGGATTCGAGTTACAAGAACAAGGGCCAAACCAACCACCCAAGAATGGAATCGTTGAGCGAAAACATTTGACAACCTCCTAGAAGCAGTTTTTCTTGCCACCAGACCTTTCTCCATCAATTAGGAATCTGATGCCGTCACTAAACACATTCCTTAAATTGTAGCCATTTGTTGAGTGTTTTTTTTGGTGTCTAATCCGCATATATATCACCATTGCCCGGGATTTTATTGACTCTATATCTCTTAAATGTCAACATGTACATGTGTGATTTAGTTTACGAAGATTTTTCAATACCGAGAACCTCGATCAGAGAGTAAAAAAGGCGTAAGGTTCACAATGGCGTAAAATTAAAATGGGATATACCAGGCTAGGACTCGAGTTACAGGAACAAGGGCCAAACCAACCACCCCAGAATGGAATCGTCGAGCGAAAACACTTGACAACATCTTAGAAGCAGCTTTTCTTGCCACTTGACCTTTCTCCATCAATTAGGAATCTGATGCCGTCACTAAACACATTCCTTAAATTGTAGCCATTTGTTGAGTGTTTTTTTTTTGTGTGTCTAATCCGCATATATATCACCATTGCCCTTGATTTTCTTGACTGTATATCTCTTAAATGTCAACATATACACGTGTGATTTAGTTTAAGAAGATTTTTCAATGCCAAGAACCTCTATCAGAGAGTAAAAAAGGCGTATGGTTCACAATGGTGTAAAATTAAAATGGGATATACCGGGCTAGGATTCGAGTTACAGGAACAAGGGCCAAACCAACCACCCAAGAATGGAATCGTCGAGCGAAAACATTTGACAACCTCCTAGAAGCAGTTTTTCTTTCCACCAGACCTTTCTCCATCAATTAGGAATCTGATGCCGTCACTAAACACATTCCTTAAATTATAGCCATTTGTTGAGTGTTTTTTTTTTTTGGTGTCTAATCCGCATATATATCACCATTGCCCTGGATTTTCTTGACTGTATATCTCTTAAATGTCAACATATACATGTGTGATTTAGTTTACGAAGATTTTTCAATGCCGAGAACCTCGATCAGAGAGTAAAAAAGGCATAAGGTTCACAATGGTGTAAAATTAAAATGGGATATACCGGGCTAGGATTCGAGTTACAAGAACAAGGGCCAAAACAACCACCGAAGAATGGAATCGTCGAGCGAAAACACTTGACAACCTCCTAGAAGCAGCTCTTCTTACCACCAGACCTTTCTCCATCAATTAGGAATCTGATGCCGTCACTAAACACATTCCTTAAATTGTAGCCATTTGTTAAGTGTTTTTTTTTTCTTTTTTTTTTTTTGTGTGTCTGATTCGCATATATATCACCATTGCCCTGGATTTTCTTAACTGTATATCTCTTAAATGTCAACATATACATGTGTGATTTAGTTTACGAAGATTTTTCAATGCCGAGAACCTCGATCAGAGAGTAAAAAAGGCGTATGGTTCACAATGGTGTAAAATTAAAATGGGATATACCGGGCTAGGATTCGAGTTACAAGAACAAGGGCGAAACCAACCACCCAAGAATGGAATCGTCAAGCGAAAAATCTTGACAACCTCCTAGAAGCAGCTATTCTTACCATCAGACCTTTCTCCATCAATTAGGAATCTGATGCCGTCACTAAACACATTCCTTAAATTGTAGCCATTTGTTGGGTGTTTTTTTTTTGGTGTCTAATCCGCATATATATCACCATTGCCCTTGATTTTCTTGACTGTATATCTCTTAAATGTTAACATATACACGTGTGATTTAGTTTACGAAGATTTTTCAATGCCGAGAACGTCGATCAGAGAGTAAAAACGGCGTAAGGTTCACAATGGTGTAAAATTAAAATGGGATATACCGGGCTGGGATTCGAGCTACAAGAACAAGGGCCAAACCAACCACCCAAGAATGGAATCGTCGAGCGAAAACACTTGACAACCTCCTAGAAGTAGCTTTTCTTGCCATCAGACCTTTCTCCATCAATTAGGAATCTGATGCCGTCACTAAACACATTCCTTAAATTGTAGCCATTTGTTAAGTGTTTTTTTTATTTTTATTTTTTGTGTCTAATCCGCATATATATCACCATTGCCCTGGATTTTCTTAACTGTATATCTCTTAAATGTCAACATATACATGTGTGATTTAGTTTACGAAGATTTTTCAATGCCGAGAACCTCGATCAGAGAGTAAAAAAGGCGTAAGGTTCACAATGGTGTAAAATTAAAATGGGATATACCGGGATAGGATTCGAGTTACAAGAACAAGGGCGAAACCAACCACCCAAGAATGGAATCTTCAAGAAAAAAATCTTTACAACCTCCTAGAAACAACTATTCTTACTACCAGACCTTTCTCCATCAATTAGGAATCTATGCCGTCACTAAACACATTCCTTAAATTGTAGCCATTTGTTGAGTGTTTTTTTTTTGGTGTCTAATCCGCATATATATCACCATTGCCCTTGATTTTCTTGACTGTATATCTCTTAAATGTCAACATATACACGTGTGATTTAGTTTACGAAGATTTTTCAATGCCGAGAGCGTCGATCAGAGAGTAAAAAAGGCGTAAGGTTCACAATGGCGTAAAATTAAAATGGGTTATAAAAGGCTAGGACTCGAGTTACAGGAACAAGGGCCAAACCAACCACCCCAGAATGGAATCGTCGAGCGAAAACACTTGACAACATCTTAGAAGCAGCTTTTCTTGCCACTTGACCTTTCTCAATCAATTAGGAATCTGATGCCATCACTAAACACATTCCTTAAATTGTAGCCATTTGTTGAGTGTTTTTTTTGTGTGTCTAATCCGCATATATATCACCGTTACCCTGGATTTTCTTGACTGTATATCTCTTAAATGTCAACATATACATGTGTGATTTAGTTTACGAAGATTTTTCAATGCCGAGAACCTCGATCAGAGAGTAAAAAAGGCATAAGGTTCACAATGGTGTAAAATTAAAATGGGATATACCGGGCTAAGATTCGAGTTACATGAACAAGGGCCAAAACAACCACCGAAGAATGGAATCGTCGAGCGAAAACACTTGACAACCTCCTAGAAGCAGCTCTTCTTACCACCAGACCTTTCTCCATCAATTAGGAATCTGATGCCGTCACTAAACACATTACTTAAATTGTAGCCATTTGTTAAGTGTTTTTTTTGTGTGTCTAATTCGCATATATATCACCATTGCCCTGGATTTTCTTAACTGTATATCTCTTAAATGTCAACATATACATGTGTGATTTAGTTTACGAAGATTTTTCAATGCCGAGAACCTCGATCGTAGAGTAAAAAAGGCGTATGGTTCACAATGGTGTAAAATTAAAATGGGATATACCGGGCTAGGATTCGAGTTACAAGAACAAGGGCCAAACCAACCACCCAAGAATGGAATCGTCATGCGAAAAATCTTGACAACCTCCTAGAAGCAGCTATTCTTACCATCAGACCTTTCTCCATCAATTAGGAATCTGATGCCGTCACTAAACACATTCCTTAAATCGTAGCCATTTGTTGGGTGTTTTTTTTTTGTGTCTAATCCGCATATATATCACCATTGCCCTTGATTTTCTTGACTGTATATCTCTTGAATGTTAACATATACACGTGTGATTTAGTTTACGAAGATTTTTCAATGCCGAGAAAGTCGATCAGAGAGTAAAAACGGCGTAAGGTTCACAATGGTGTAAAATTAAAATGGGATATACCGGGCTGGGATTCGAGCTACAAGAACAAGGGCCAAACCAACCACCCAAGAATGGAATCGTCGAGCAAAAACACCTGACAACCTCCTAGAAGTAGCTTTTCTTGCCATCAGACCTTTCTCCATCAATTAGGATTCTGATGCCGTCACTAAACACATTCCTTAAATTGTAGCCATTTGTAAGTGTTTTTTTTTTTTTTTTTTTTTTGTGTCTAATCCGCATATATATCACTATTGCCCTGGATTTTCTTAACTGTATATCTCTTAAATGTCAACATATACATGTGTGATTTAGTTTACGAGGATTTTTCAATGCCGAGAACCTCGATCAGAGAGTAAAAAAGGCGTAAGGTTCACAATGGTGTAAAATTAAAATGGGATATACCGGGATAGGATTCGAGTTACAAGAACAAGGGCGAAACCAACAACCCAAGAATGGAATCTTAAAGAAAAAAATCTTTACAACCTCCTAGAAACAACTATTCTTACCACCAGACCTTTCTCCATCAATTAGGAATCTGATGCCGTCACTAAACACATTCCTTAAATTGTGGCCATTTGTTAAGTGTTTTTTTTTTTTTTTTTTTGTGTCTAATCCGCATATATATCACCATTGCCCTGGATTTTCTTGACTGTATATCTCTTAAATGTCAACATATACATGTGTGATTTAGTTTACGAAGATTTTTCAATGCCGAGAACCTCGATCAGAGAGTAAAAAAGGCTTAAGGTTCACAATGGTGTAAAATTAAAATGGGATATACCGGGCTAGGATTCGAGTTACAAGAACAAGGGCGAAACCAACCACCCAAGAATGGAATCGTCAAGCGAAAAATCTTGACAACCTCCTAGAAGCAGCTATTCTAACCATCAGACCTTTCTCCATCAATTAGGAATCTGATGCCGTCACTAAACACATTCCTTAAATTGTAGCCATTTGTTGAGTGTTTTTTTTTTGTGTCTAATCCGCATATATATCACCATTGCCCTTGATTTTCTTGACTGTATATCTCTTAAATGTCAACATATACACGTGTGATTTAGTTTACGAAGATTTTTCAATGCCGAGAGCGTCGATCAGAGAGTAAAAAAGTTGTAAGGTTCACAATGGTGTAAAATTAAAATGGGATATACCGGGCTAGGATTCGAGCTACAAGAACAAGGGCCAAACCAACCACCCAAGAATGGAATCGTCGAGCGAAAACACTTGACAACCTCCTAGAAGTAGATTTTCTTGCCATCAGACCTTTCTCCTTCAATTAGGAATCTGATGCCGTCACTAAATACATTCCTTAAATTGTAGCCATTTGTAGAGTGTTTATTTTTTTTTGTGTCTAATCCGCATATATATCACCATTGCCCTGGATTTTCTTGACTGTATATGTCTTAAATGTCAACATATACATGTGTGATTTAGTTTACGAAGATTTTTCAATGCCGAGAACCTCGATCAGAGAGTAAAAAAGGCGTAAGGTTCACAATGGTGTAAAATTAAAATGGGATATACCGGGCTAGGATTCGAGTTACAAGAACAAGGCCGAAACCAACCACCCAAGAATGGAATCGTCAAGCGAAAAATCTTGACAACCTCCTAGAAGCAGCTATTCTAACCATCAGACCTTTCTCCATCAATTAGGAATCTGATGCCGTCACTAAACACATTCCTTAAATTGTAGCCATTTGTTGAGTGTTTTTTTTTTGTGTCTAATCCGCATATATATCACCATTGCCCTTGATTTTCTTGACTGTATATCTCTTAAATGTCAACATATACACGTGTGATTTAGTTTACGAAGATTTTTCAATGCCGAGAGCGTCGATCAGAGAGTAAAAAAGTTGTAAGGTTCACAATGGTGTAAAATTAAAATGGGATATACCGGGCTAGGATTCGAGCTACAAGAACAAGGGCCAAACCAACCACCCAAGAATGGAATCGTCGAGCGAAAACACTTGACAACCTCCTAGAAGTAGATTTTCTTGCCATCAGACCTTTCTCCTTCAATTAGGAATCTGATGCCGTCACTAAATACATTCCTTAAATTGTAGCCATTTGTAGAGTGTTTATTTTTTTTTTGTGTCTAATCCGCATATATATCACCATTGCCCTGGATTTTCTTGACTGTATATGTCTTAAATGTCAACATATACATGTGTGATTTAGTTTACGAAGATTTTTCAATGCCGAGAACCTCGATCAGAGAGTAAAAAAGGCGTAAGGTTCACAATGGTGTAAAATTAAAATGGGATATACCGGGCTAGGATTCGAGTTACAAGAACAAGGCCGAAACCAACCACCCAAGAATGGAATCGTCAAGCGAAAAATCTTGACAACCTCCTATAAGCAGCTATTCTAACCATCAGACCTTTCTCCATCAATTAGGAATCTGATGCCGTCACTAAACACATTCCTTAAATTGTAGCCATTTGTTGAGTGTTTTTTTTTTGTGTCTAATCCGCATATATATCACCATTGCCCTTGATTTTCTTGACTGTATATCTCTTAAATGTCAACATATACACGTGTGATTTAGTTTACGAAGATTTTTCAATGCCGAGAGCGTCGATCAGAGAGTAAAAAAGTTGTAAGGTTCACAATGGTGTAAAATTAAAATGGGATATACCGGGCTAGGATTCGAGCTACAAGAACAAGGGCCAAACCAACCACCCAAGAATGGAATCGTCGAGCGAAAACACTTGACAACCTCCTAGAAGTAGATTTTCTTGCCATCAGACCTTTCTCCTTCAATTAGGAATCTGATGCCGTCACTAAATACATTCCTTAAATTGTAGCCATTTGTAGAGTGTTTATTTTTTTTTTGTGTCTAATCCGCATATATATCACCATTGCCCTGGATTTTCTTGACTGTATATGTCTTAAATGTCAACATATACATGTGTGATTTAGTTTACGAAGATTTTTCAATGCCGAGAACCTCGATCAGAGAGTAAAAAAGGCGTAAGGTTCACAATGGTGTAAAATTAAAATGGGATATACCGGGCTAGGATTCGAGTTACAAGAACAAGGCCGAAACCAACCACCCAAGAATGGAATCTTCAAGCGAAAAATCTTGACAACTTCCTAGAAGCAGCTATTCTTACCACCACACCTTTCTCCATCAATTAGGAATCTGATGCCGTCACTAAACACATTCCTTAAATTGTAGCCATTTGTTGAGTGTTTTTTTTTTTGGTGTCTAATCCGCATATATATCACCATTGCCCTTGATTTTCTTGACTGTATATCTCTTAAATGTCAACATATACACGTGTGATTTAGTTTACGAAGATTTTTCAATGCCGAGAACGTCGATCAGAGAGTAAAAAAGGCGTAAGGTTTACAATGGTGTAAAATTAAAAATGGATATACCGGGCTAGGATTCGAGCTACAAGAACAAGGGCCAAACCAACCACCCAAGAATGGAATCGTCTAGCGAAAACACTTGACAACCTCCTAGAGGCAGCTTTTCTTACCACCAGACCTTTCTCCATCAATTAGGAATCTGATCCCGTCACTAAACACATTCCTTAAATTGTAGCCATTTGATGAGTGTTTTTTTTTTTGGTGTCTAATCCGCATATATATCACCATTGCCCTTGATTTTCTTGACTGTGTATCTCTTAAATTTCAACATATACACGTGTGATTTAGTTTACGAAGATTTTTCAATGCCGAGAACCTCGATCAGAGAGTAAAAAAGGCGTAAGGTTCACAATGGTGTAAAATTAAAATGGGATATACCGGGCTAGGATTCGAGTTACAGGAACAAGAGCCAAACCAACCACCCAAGAATGGAATCGTCGAGCGAAAACACTTGACAACCTCCTAGAAGCAGCTTTTCTTACCACCAGACCTTTCTCCATCAATTAGGAATCTGATGCCGTCACTAAACACATTCCTTAAATTGTAGCCATTTGTTAAGTGTTTTTTTTTTGTGTCTAATCCGAATATATATCACCATTGCCCTGGATTTTCTTGACTGTATATCTCTTAAATGTCAACATATACATGTGTGATTTAGTTTACGAAGATTTTTCAATGCCGAGAACCTCGATCAGAGAGTAAAAAAGGTGTAAGGTTCACAATGGTGTAAAATTAAAATGGGATATACCGGGCTAAGATTCGAGTTAAAAGAACAAGGGCGAAACCAACCACTCAAGAATGGAATCGTCAAGCGAAAAATCTTGACAACCTCCTAGAAGCAGCTATTCTTTCCACCAGACCTTTCTCCATCAATTAGGAATCTGATGCCGTCACTAAACACATTCCTTAAATTGTAGCCATTTGTTGAGAGTTTTTTTTTTTGGGTGTCTAATCCGCATATATATCACCATTGCCCTTGATTTTCTTGACTGTATATCTCTTAAATGTCAACATATACACGTGTGATTTAGTTTACGAAGATTTTTCAATGCTGAGAACGTCGATCAGAGAGTAAAAAAGGCGTAAGGTTCACAATGGTGTAAAATTAAAATGGGATATACCGGGCTAGGATTCGAGCTACAAGAACAAGGGCCAAACCAACCACCCAAGAATGGAATCGTCGAGCGAAAACACTTGACAACCTCCTAGAAGCAGCTTTTCTTGCCATCAGACCTTTCTCCATCAATTAGGAATCTGATGCCGTCACTAAACACATTCCTTAAATTGTAGCCATTTGTTGAGTGCTTATTTTTTTTTGTGTCTAATCCGCATATATATCACCATTGCCCTGGATTTTCTTGACTGTATATCTCTTAAATGTCAACATATACATGTGTGATTTAGTTTACGAAGATTTTTCAATGCCAAGAACCTCGATCAGAGAGTAAAAAAGGCGTAAGGTTCACAATGGTGTAAAATTAAAATGGGATATAACGGGCTAGGATTCGAGTTACAAGAACAAGGGCGAAACCAACCACCCAAGAATGGAATCTTCAAGCGAAAAATCTTGACAACCTCCTAGAAGCAGCTATTCTTGCCACCAGACCTTTCACCATCAATTAGGAATCTGATGCCATCACTAAACACATTCCGTAAATTGTAGCCATTTGTTGAGTGTTTTTTTGGTGTCTAATCCGCATATATATCACCATTGGCCTTGATTTTCTTGACTGTATATCTCTTAAATGTCAACATATACACGTGTGATTTAGTTTACGAAGATTTTTCAATGCCGAGAACCTCGATCAGAGAGTAAAAAAGGCGTAAGGTTCACAATGGTGTAAAATTAAAATGGGATATACCGGGCTAGGATTCGAGTTACAGGAAAAGGGCCAAACCAACCACCCAAGAATGGAATCGTCGAGCAAAAACACTTGACAACCTCCTAGAAGCATCTTTTCTTACCACCAGACCTTTCTCCATCAATTAGGAATCTGATGCCGTCGCTAAACACATTCCTTAAATTGTAGCCATTTGTTAAGTGTTTTTTTTGTGTCTAATCCGAATATATATCACCATTGCCCTGGATTTTCTTGACTGTATATCTCTTAAATGTCAACATATACATGTGTGTTTTAGTTTACGAAGATTTTTCAATGCCGAGAACCTCGATCAGAGAGTAAAAAAGGCGTAAGGTTCACAATGGTGTAAAATTAAAATGGGATATTCCGGGCTAGGATTCGAGCTACAAGAACAAGGGCCAAACCAACCACCCAAGAATGGAATCGTCGAGCGAAAACACTTGACAACCTCCTAGAAGCAGCTTTTCTTACCACCAGACCTTTCTCCATCAATTAGGAATCTGATGCCGTCACTAAACACATTCCTTAAATTCTAGCCATTTGTTGAGTGTTTTTTTTTTGGTGTCTAATCCGCATATATATCACCATTGGCCTTGATTTTCTTGACTGTATATCTCTTAAATGTCAACATATACACGTGTGATTTAGTTTACGAAGATTTTTCAATGCCGAGAACCTCGATCAGAGAGTAAAAAAGGCGTAAGGTGCACAATGGTGTAAAATTAAAATGGGATATACCGGGCTAGGATTCGAGTTACAGGAACAAGTGCCAAACCAACCACCCAAGAATGGAATCGTCGAGCGAAAACATTTGACAACCTCCTAGAAGCAGTTTTTCTTACCACCAAACCTTTCTCCATCAATTAGGAATCTGATGCCGTCACTAAATACATTCCTTAAATTGTAGCCATTTGTTGAGTGTTTTTTTTGGTGTCTAATCCGCATATATATCACCATTGCCCTGGATTTTCTTGTCTGTATATCTCTTAAATGTGAACATATACATGTGTGATTTAGTTTACGAAGATTTTTCAATGCTGAGAACATCGATCAGAGAGTAAAAAAGGCGTAAGGTTCACAATCGTGTAAAATTAAAATGGGATATACCGGGCTAGGATTCGAGTTACAAGAACAAGGGCAAAACCAACCTCCCAGGAATGGAATCGTCGAGCGAAAACACTTGAAAACCTCCTAGAAGCAGCTTTTCTTGCCACCAAACCTTTATCCATCAATTAGGAATCTGATGCCGTCACTAAACGCATTTCTTAATTGTAGCCATTTGTTGAGTGTTTATTTTTTTTTTGGTATCTAATCCGCATATATATCACCATTGCCCTTGATTTTCTTGACTGTATATCTCTTAAATGTCAACATATACACGTGTGATTTAGTTTACGAAGATTTTTCAATGCCGAGAACCTCCATCAGAGAGTAAAAAAGGCGTAAGGTTCACAATGGTGTAAAATTAAAATGAGATATACCGGGCTAGGATTCGAGTTACAGGAACAAGGGCCAAACCAACCACCCAAGAATGGAATCGTCGAGCGAAAACACTTGACAACCTCCTAGAAGCAGCTTTTCTTACCACCATAACTTTCTCCATCAATTAGGAATCTGATGCCGTTACTAAACACATTCCTTAAATTGTAGCCATTTGTTGAGTGTTTTTTTTTTTTGGTGTCTAATCCGCATATATATCACCATTGCCCTTGATTTTCTTGACTGTATATCTCTTAAATGTCAACATATACACGTGTGATTTAGTTTACGAAGATTTTTCAATGCCGAGAACCTCGATCAGAGAGTAAAAAAGGCGTAAGGTTCACAATGGTGTAAAATTAAAATGGGATATACCGGGCTAGGATTCGAGTTACAGGAACAAGGGCCAAACCAACCACCCAAGAATGGAATCGTCGAGCGAAAACACTTGACAACCTCCTAGAAGCAGCTATTCTTGCCACCAGACCTTTCTCCATCAATTAGGAATCTGATGCCGTCACTAAACACATTCCTTAAATTGTAGCCATTTGTGAGTGTTTTTTTTTTGGTATCTAATCCGCATATATATCACCATTGCCTTGATTTTCTTGACTGTATATCTCTTAAATGTCAACATATACACGTGTGATTTAGTTTATGAAGATTTTTCAATGCCGAGAACCTCGATCAGAGAGTAAAAAAGGCGTAAGGCTCACAATGGTGTAAAATTAAAATGGGATATACCGGGCTAGGATTCGAGTTACAGGATCAAGGGCCAAACCAACCACCCAAGAATGGAATCGTCGAGCGAAAACACTTGACAAACTCCTAGAAGCAGCTTTTCTTACCACCAGACCTTTCTCCATCAATTAGGAATCTAATGCCGTCACTAAACACATTCCTTAAATTGTAGCCATTTGTTGAGTGTTTTTTTTTTGGTGTCTAATCCGCATATATATCACCATTGGCCTTGATTTTCTTCACTGTATATCTCTTAAATGTCAACATATACACGTGTGATTTAGTTTACGAAGATTTTTCAATGCCGAGAACCTCGATCAGAGAGTAAAAAAGGCGTAAGGTTCACAATGGTGTAAAATTAAAATGGGATATACCAGGCTAGGATTCGATTTACATGAACAAGGGCCAAACCAACCACCCAAGAATGGAATCGTCGAGCGAAAACACTTGACAACCTCCTAGAAGCAGCTTTTCTTGCCACCAGACCTTTCTCCATCAATTAGGAATCTGATGCCGTCACTAAACACATTCCTTAAATTGTAGCCATTTGTGAGTGTTTTTTTTTTTGGTATCTAATCCGCATATATATCACCATTGCCAGGAATTTTCTTGACTGTATATCTCTTAAATGTCAACATATACATGTGTGATTTAGTTTACGAAGAGTTTTCAATGCCGGGAACCTCGATCAGAGAGTAAAAAAGGCGTAAGGTTCACAATGGTGTAAAATTAAAATGGGATATACCGGGCTAGGATTCGAGTTACAGGAACAAGGGCCAAACCAACCACCTAAGAATGGAATCGTCGAGCGAAAACACTTGACAACCTCCTAGAAGCAGCTTTTCTTGCCAGCAGACCTTTCTCCATCAATTAGGAATCTGATGCCGTCACTAAACACATTCCTTAAATTGTAGCCATTTGTGAGTGTTATTTTTTGGTAACTAATCCGCATATATATATATCACCATTGCCCTTGATTTTCTTGACTGTATATCTCTTAAATGTCAACATATACACGTGTGATTTAGTTTACGAAGATTTTTCAATGCCGAGAACCTCGATCAGAGAGTAAAAAAGGCGTAAGGTTCACAATGGTGTAAAATTAAAATGGGATATACCGGGCTAGGATTCGAGTTACAGGAACCAGGGCCAAACCAACCACCCAAGAATGGAATCGTCGAGCGAAAACACTTGAAAACCTCCTAGAAGCAGCTTTTCTTGCCACCAAACCTTTCTCCATCAATTAGGAATCTGATGCCGTCACTAAACACATTCCTTAAATTGTAGCTATTTGTTGAGTGTTTTTTTTTTTTTGTATCTAATCCGCATATATATCACCATTGCCCTTGATTTTCTTGACTGTATATCTCTTAAATATCAACATATACACGTGTGATTTAGTTTACGAAGATTTTTCAATGCCGAGAACCTCCATCAGAGAGTAAAAAAGGCGTAAGGTTCACAATGGTGTAAAATTAAAATGAGATATACCGGGCTAGGATTCGAGTTACAGGAACAAGGGCCAAACCAACCACCCAAGAATGGAATCGTCGAGCGAAAACACTTGACAACCTCCTAGAAGCAGCTTTTCTTACCACCAGACCTTTCTCCATCAATTAGGAATCTGATGCCGTCACTAAACACATTCCTTAAATTGTAGCCATTTGTTGAGTGTTTTTTTTGGTGTCTAATCCGCATATATATCACCATTGGCCTTGATTTTCTTGACTGTATATCTCTTAAATGTCAACATATACACGTGTGATTTAGTTTACGAAGATTTTTCAATGCCGAGAACCTCGGTCAGAGAGTAAAAAAGGCGTAAGGTTCACAATGGTGTAAAATTAAAATGGGATATACCAGGCTAGGATTCGATTCACACGAACAAGGGCCAAACCAACCACCCAAGAATGGAATCGTCGAGCGAAAACACTTGACAACCTCCTAGAAGCAGCTTTTCTTGCCACCAGACCTTTCTCCATCAATTAGGAATCTGATGCCGTCACTAAACACATTCCTTAAATTGTAGCCATTTGTGAGTGTTTTTTTGTTTTTGGTATCTAATCCGCATATATATCACCATTGCCATGGATTTTCTTGACTGTATATCTCTTAAATGTCAACATATACATGTGTGATTTAGTTTACGAAGAGTTTTCAATGCCGGGAACCTCGATCAGAGAGTAAAAAAGGCGTAAGGTTCACAATGGTGTAAAATTAAAATGGGATATACCGGGCTAGGATTCGAGTTACAGGAACAAGGGCCAAACCAACCACCTAAGAATGTAATCGTCGAGCGAAAACACTTGACAACCTCCTAGAAGCAGCTTTTCTTGCCACCAGACCTTTCTCCATCAATTAGGAATCTGATCACGTCACTAAACACATTCCTTAAATTGTAGCCATTTGTGAGTGTTTTTTTTTTTTGGTAACTAATCCGCATATATATATATCACCATTGCCCTTGATTTTCTTGACTGTATATCTCTTAAATGTCAACATATACACGTGTGATTTAGTTTACGAAGATTTTTCAATGCCGAGAACCTCCATTAGAGAGTAAAAAAGGCGTAAGGTTCACAATGGTGTAAAATTAAAATGAGATATACCGGGCTAGGATTCGAGTTACAGGAACAAGGGCCAAACCAACCACCCAAGAATGGAATCGTCGAGCGAAAACACTTGACAACCTCCTAGAAGCAGCTTTTCTTACCACCAGACCTTTCTCCATCAATTAGGAATCTGATGCCGTCACTAAACACATTCCTTAAATTGTAGCCATTTGTTGAGTGTTTTTTTTTTTGGTGTCTAATCCGCATATATATCACCATTGCCCATGATTTTCTTGACTGTATATCTCTTAAATGTCAACACATACACGTGTGATTTAGTTTACGAAGATTTTTCAATGCCGAGAACCTCGATCAGAGAGTAAAAAGCGCGTAAGGTTCACAATGGTGTAAAATTAAAATGGGATATACCAGGCTAGGATTCGAGTTACAGGAACAAGGGCCAAACCAACCACCCAAGAATGGAATCGTCGAGCGAAAACACTTGACAACCTCCTAGAAGCAGGATTTCTTGCCACCAGACCTTTCTCCATCAATTAGGAATCTGATGCCGTCACTAAACACATTCCTTAAATTTTAGCCATTTGTTGAGTGTTTTTTTTTTGGTATCTAATCCGCATATATATCACCATTGCTATGGATTTTCTTGACTGTATATCTCTTAAATGTCAACATATACATGTGTGATTTAGTTTACGAAGATTTTTCAATGCCGGGAACCTCGATCAGAGAGTAAAAAAGGCGTAAGGTTCACAATGGAGTAAAATTAAAATGGGATATACCGGGCTAGGATTCGAGTTACAGGAACAAGGGCCAAACCAACCACCCAAGAATGGAATCGTCGAGCGAAAACACTTGACAACCGCCTAGAAGCAGCTTTTCTTGCCACCAGACCTTTCTCCATCAATTAGGAATCTGATGCCGTCACTAAACACATTCCTTAAATTGTAGCCATTTGTGAGTGTTTTTTTTTTTTTTGGTATCTAATCCGCATATATATCACCATTGCCAGGGATTTTCTTGACTGTATATCTCTTAAATGTCAACATATACATGTGTGATTTAGTTTACGAAGAGTTTTCAATGCCGGGAACCTCGATCAGAGAGTAAAAAAGGCGTAAGGTTCACAATGGTGTAAAATTAAAATGGGATATACCGGGCTAGGATTCGAGTTACAGGAACAAGGGCCAAACCAACCACCTAAGAATGGAATCGTCGAGCGAAAACACTTGACAACCTCCTAGAAGCAGGATTTCTTGCCACCAGACCTTTCTCCATCAATTAGGAATCTGATGCCGTCACTAAACACATTCCTTAAATTGTAGCCATTTGTTGAGTGTTTTTTTTTTGGTATCTAATCCGCATATATATCACCATTGCCATGGATTTTCTTGACTGTATATCTCTTAAATGTCAACATATACATGTGTGATTTAGTTTACGAAGATTTTTCAATGCCGGGAACCTCGATCAGAGAGTAAAAAAGGCGTAAGGTTCACAATGGAGTAAAATTAAAATGGGATATACCGGGCTAGGATTCGAGTTACAGGAACAAGGGCCAAACCAACCACCCAAGAATGGAATCGTCGAGCGAAAACACTTGACAACCGCCTAGAAGCAGCTTTTCTTGCCACCAGACCTTTCTCCATCAATTAGGAATCTGATGCCGTCACTAAACACATTCCTTAAATTGTAGCTATTTGTGAGTGTTTTTTTTTTTTTGGTATCTAATCCGCATATATATCACCATTGCCAGGGATTTTCTTGACTGTATATCTCTTAAATGTCAACATATACATGTGTGATTTAGTTTACGAAGAGTTTTCAATGCCGGGAACCTCGATCAGAGAGTAAAAAAGGCGTAAGGTTCACAATGGTGTAAAATTAAAATGGGATATACCGGGCTAGGATTCGAGTTACAGGAACAAGGCCAAACCAACCACCTAAGAATGGAATCGTCGAGCGAAAACACTTGACAACCTCCTAGAAGCAGCTTTTCTTGCCACCAGACCTTTCTCCATCAATTAGGAATCTGATGCCGTCACTAAACACATTCCTTAAATTGTAGCCATTTGTGAGTGTTTTGTTTTGGTAACTAATCCGCATATATATATCACCATTGCCCTTGATTTTCTTGACTGTATATCTCTTAAATGTCAACATATACACGTGTGATTTAGTTTACGAAGATTTTTCAATGCCGAGAACCTCGATCAGAGAGTAAAAAAGGCGTAAGGTTCACAATGGTGTAAAATTAAAATGGGATATACCGGGCTAGGATTCGAGTTACAGGAACCAGGGCCAAACCAACCACCCAAGAATGGAATCGTCGAGCGAAAACACTTGAAAACCTCCTAGAAGCAGCTTTTCTTGCCACCAAACCTTTCTCCATCAATTAGGAATCTGATGCCGTCACTAAACACATTCCTTAAATTGTAGCCATTTGTTGAGTGTTTTTTTTTTGTATCTAATCCGCATATATATCACCATTGCCCTTGATTTTCTTGACTCTATATCTCTTAAATGTCAACATATACACGTGTGATTTAGTTTACGAAGATTTTTCAATGCCGAGAACCTCCATCAGAGAGTAAAAAAGGCGTAAGGTTCACAATGGTGTAAAATTAAAATGAGATATACCGGGCTAGGATTCGAGTTACAGGAACAAGGGCCAAACCAACCACCCAAGAATGGAATCGTCGAGCGAAAACACTTGACAAACTCCTAGAAGCAGCTTTTCTTACCACCAGACCTTTCTCCATCAATTAGGAATCTGATGCCGTCACTAAACACATTCCTTAAATTGTAGCCATTTGATGAGTGTTTTTTTTGGTGTCTAATCTGCATATATATCACCATTGGCCTTGATTTTCTTGACTGTATATCTCTTAAATGTCAACATATACACGTGTGATTTAGTTTACGAAGATTTTTCAATGCCGAGAACCTCGATCAGAGAGTAAAAAAGGCGTAAGGTTCACAATGGTGTAAAATTAAAATGGGATATACCTGGCTAGGATTCGATTTACACGAACAAGGGCCAAACCAACCACCCAAGAATGGAATCGTCGAGCGAAAACACTTGACAACCTCATAGAAGTAGCTTTTCTTGCCACCAGAGCTTTCTCCATCAATTAGGAATCTGATGCCGTCACTAAACACATTCCTTAAATTGTAGCCATTTGTGAGTGTTTTTTTTTTTTGGTATCTAATCCGCACATATATCACCATTGCCATGGATTTTCTTGACTGTATATCTCTTAAATGTCAACATATACATGTGTGATTTAGTTTACGAAGAGTTTTCAATGCCGGGAACCTCGATCAGAGAGTAAAAAAGGCGTAAGGTTCACAATGGTGTAAAATTAAAATGGGATATACCGGGCTAGGATTCGAGTTACAGGAACAAGGGCCAAACCAACCACCTAAGAATGGAATCGTCGAGCGAAAACACTTGACAACCTCCTAGAAGCAGCTTTTCTTGCCACCAGACCTTTCTCCATCAATTAGGAATCTGATCACGTCACTAAACACATTCCTTAAATTGTAGCCATTTGTGAGTGTTTTTTTTTTGGTAACTAATCCGCATATATATATCACCATTGCCCTTGATTTTCTTGACTGTATATTTCTTAAATGTCAACATATACACGTGTGATTTAGTTTACGAAGATTTTTCAATGGCGAGAACCTCCATCAGAGAGTAAAAAAGGCGTAAGGTTCACAATGGTGTAAAATTAAAATGAGATATACCGGGCTAGGATTCGAGTTACAGGAACAAGGGCCAAACCAACCACCCAAGAATGGAATCGTCGAGCGAAAACACTTGACAACCTCCTAGAAGCAGTTTTTCTTACCACCAGACCTTTCTCCATCAATTAGGAATCTGATGCCGTCACTAAACACATTCCTTAAATTGTAGCCATTTGTTGAGTGTTTTTTTTTTTTGGTGTCTAATCCGCATATATATCACCATTGCCCATGATTTTCTTGACTGTATATCTCTTAAATGTCAACATATACACGTGTGATTTAGTTTACGAAGATTTTTCAATGCCGAGAACCTCCATCAGAGAGTAAAAAAGGCGTAAGGTTCACAATGGTGTAAAATTAAAATGAGATATACCGGGCTAGGATTCGAGTTACAGGAACAAGGGCCAAACCAACCACCCAAGAATGGAATCATCGAGCGAAAACACTTGACAACCTCCTAGAAGCAGCTTTTCTTACCACCAGACCTTTCTCCATCAATTAGGAATCTGATGCCGTCACTAAACACATTCCTTAAATTGTAGCCATTTGTTGAGTGTTTTTTTTGGTGTCTAATCCGCATATATATCACCATTGGCCTTGATTTTCTTGACTGTATATCTCTTAAATGTCAGCATATACACGTGTGATTTAGTTTACGAAGATTTTTCAATGCCGAGAACCTCGATCAGAGAGTAAAAAAGGCGTAAGGTTCACAATGGTGTAAAATTAAAATGGGATATACCAGGCTAGGATTCGATTTACACGAACAAGGGCCAAACCAACCACCCAAGAATGGAATCGTCGAGCGAAAACACTTGACAACCTCCTAGAAGCAGCTTTTCTTGCCACCAGACCTTTCTCCATCAATTAGGAATCTGATGCCGTCACTAAACACATTCCTTAAATTGTAGCCATTTGTGAGTGTTTTTTTTTTTTGGTATCTAATCCGCATATATATCACCATTGCCATGGATTTTCTTGACTGTATATCTCTTAAATGTCAACATATACATGTGTGATTTAGTTTACGAAGATTTTTCAATGCCGGGAACCTCGATCAGAGAGTAAAAAAGGCGTAAGGTTCACAATGGAGTAAAATTAAAATGGGATATACCGGGCTAGGATTCGAGTTACAGGAACAAGGGCTAAACCAACCACCCAAGAATGGAATCGTCGAGCGAAAACACTTGACAACCGCCTAGAAGCAGCTTTTCTTGCCACCAGACCTTTCTCCATCAATTAGGAATCTGATGCCGTCACTAAACACATTCCTTAAATTGTAGCCATTTGTGAGTGTTTTTTTTTGGTATCTAATCCGCATATATATCACCATTGCCCTTGATTTTCTTAACTGTATATCTCTTTAATGTCAACATATACACGTGTGATTTAGTTTACGAAGATTTTTCAATGCCAAGAACCTCCATCAGAGAGTAAAAAAGGCGTAAGGTTCACAATGGTGTAAAATTAAAATGAGATATACCGGGCTAGGATTCAGTTACAGGAACAAGGGCCAAACAAACCACCCAAGAATGGAATCGTCGAGCGAAAACACTTGACAACCTCCTAGAAGCAGCTTTTCTTACCACCAGACCTTTCTCCATCAATTAGGAATCTGATGCCGTCACTAAACACATTCCTTAAATTGTAGCCATTTGTTGAGTGTTTTTTTTTGGTGTCTAATCCGCATATATATCACCATTGCCCATGATTTTCTTGACTGTATATCTCTTAAATGTCAACATATACACGTGTGATTTAGTTTACGAAGATTTTTCAATGCCGAGAACCTCCATCAGAGAGTAAAAAAGGCGTAAGGTTCACAATGGTGTAAAATTAAAATGAGATATACCGGGCTAGGATTCGAGTTACAGGAACAAGGGCCAAACCAACCACCCAAGAATGGAATCGTCGAGCGAAAACACTTGACAACCTCCTAGAAGCAGCTTTTCTTGCCACCAGACCTTTCTCCATCAATTAGGAATCTGATGCCGTCACTAAACACATTCCTTAAATTGTACCATTTGTGAGTGTTTTTTTTTTTTGGTATCTAATCCGCATATATATCACCATTGCCATGGATTTTCTTGACTGTATATCTCTTAAATGTCAACATATACATGTGTGATTTAGTTTACGAAGATTTTTCAATGCCGGGAACCTCGATCAGAGAGTAAAAAAGGCGTAAGGTTCACAATGGAGTAAAATTAAAATGGGATATACCGGGCTAGGATTCGAGTTACAGGAACAAGGGCCAAACCAACCACCCAAGAATGGAATCGTCGAGCGAAAACACTTGACAACCGCCTAGAAGCAGCTTTTCTTGCCACCAGACCTTTCTCCATCAATTAGGAATCTGATGCCGTCACTAAACACATTCCTTAAATTGTAGCGATTTGTTGAGTGTTTTTTTTGGTGTCTAATCCGCATATATATCACCATTCCCCTTCATTTTCTTAACTGTATATCTCTTAAATGTCAACATATACACGTGTGATTTAGTTTACGAAGATTTTTCAATGCCGAGAACCTTGATCAGAGAGTAAAAAAGGCGTAAGGTTCACAATGGTGTAAAATTAAAATGGGATATACCGGGCTAGGATTCAAGTTACAGGAACAAGGGCCAAACCAACCACCCAAGAATGGAATCGTCGAGTGAAAACACTTGACAACCTCCTAGAAGCAGCTTTTCTTACCACCAGACCTTTCTCCATCAATTAGGAATCCGATGCCGTCACTAAACACATTCCTTAAATTGTAGCCATTTGTTGAGTGTTTTTTTTTTTTTGGTATCTAATCCGCATATATATCACCATTGCCCTTGATTTTCTTGACTGTATATCTCTTAAATTTCAACATATACACGTGTGATTTAGTTTACGAAGATTTTTCAATGCCGAGAACCTCGATCAGAGAGTAAAAAAGGCGTAAGGTTCACAATGGTGTAAAATTAAAATGGGATATACCGGGCTAGGATTCGAGTTACAGGAACAAGGGCCAAACCAACCACCCAAGAATGGAATCGTCGAGCGAAAACACTTGACAACCTCCTAGAAGCAGCTTTTCTTGCCACCAGACCTCTCTCCATCAATTAGGAATCTGATGCCATCACTAAACACATTCCTTAAATTGTAGCCATTTGTTGGGTGTTATTTTTGGTGTCTAATCCGCATATATATCACCATTGCCCTTGATTTTCTTGGCTGTATATCTCTTAAATGTCAATATATACACGTGTGATTTAGTTTACGAAGATTTTTCAATGCCGAGAACCTCGATCAGAGAGTAAAAAAGGCGTAAGGTTCACAATGGTGTAAAATTAAAATGGGATATACCGGGCTAGGATTCAAGTTACAGGAACAAGGGCCAAACCAACCACCCAAGAATGGAATCGTCGAGCGAAAACACTTGACAACCTCCTAGAAGCAGCTTTTCTTACCACCAGACCTTTCTCCATCAATTAGGAATCCGATGCCGTCACTAAACACATTCCTTAAATTGTAGCCATTTGTTGAGTGTTTTTTTTTTTTTTTTTTTTTGTATCTAATCTGCATATATATCACCATTGCCCTTGATTTTCTTGACTGTATATCTCTTAAATGTCAACATATACACGTGTGATTTAGTTTACGAAGATTTTTCAATGCCGAGAACCTCGATCAGAGAGTAAAAAAGGCGTAAGGTTCACAATGGTGTAAAATTAAAATGGGATATACCGGGCTAGGATTCGAGTTACAGGAACAAGGGCCAAACCAACCACCCAAGAATGGAATTGTCGAGCGAAAACACTTGACAACCTCCTAGAAGCAGCTTTTCTTGCCACCAGACCTTTCTCCATCAATTAGGAATCTGATGCCTTCACTAAACACATTCCTTAAATTGTAGCCATTTGTGAGTGTTTTTTTTTGGTATCTAATCCGCATATATATCACCATTGCCCTTGATTTTCTTGATTGTATATCTCTTAAAAGTCAACATATACACGTGTGATTTAGTTTACGAAGATTTTTCAATGCCGAGAACCTCCATCAGAGAGTAAAAAAGGCGTAAGGTTCACAATGGAGTAAAATTAAAATGAGATATACCTGGCTAGGATTCGAGTTACAGGAACAAGGGCCAAACCAACCACACAAGAATGGAATCGTCGAGCGAAAACACTTGACAACCTCCTAGAAGCAGCTTTTCTTACCACCAGACCTTTCTCCATCAATTAGGAATCTGATGCCGTCACTAAACACATTCCTTAAATTGTAGCCATTTGTTGAGTGTTTTTTTTGGTGTCTAATCCGCATATATATCACCATTGCTCTTGATTTTCTTGACTGTATATCTCTTAAATGTCAACATATACACGTGTGATTTAGTTTACGAAGATTTTTCAATGCCGAGAACCTCGATCAGAGAGTAAAAAAGGCGTAAGGTTCAAAATGGTGTAAAATTAAAATGGGATATACCGTGCTAGGATTCAAGTTACAAGAACAAGGGCCAAACCAACCACCCAAGAATGGTATCGTCGAGCGAAAACACTTGACAACCTCTTAGAAGCAGCTTTTCTTGCCACCAGACCTTTCTCCATCAATTAGGAATCTGATGCCGTCACTAAACACATTCCTTAAATTGTAGCCATTTGTTGAGTGTTTTTTTTTTTGGTGTCTAATCCGCATATATATCACCATTGCCCTTGATTTTCTTGACTGTATATCTCTTAAATGTCAACATATACACGTGTGATTTAGTTTACGAAGATTTTTTAATGCCGAGAATCTTGATCAGAGAGTAAAAAAGGCGTAAGGTTCACAATGGTGTAAAATTAAAATGAGATATACCTGGCTAGGATTCGAGTTACAGGAACAAGGGACAAACCAACCACCCAAGAATGGAATCGTCGATCGAAAACACTTGACAACCTCCTAGAAGCAGCTTTTCTTGCCACCAGACCTTTCTCCATCAATTAGGAATCTGATGCCATCACTAAACACATTCCTTAAATTGTAGCCATTTGTTGGGTGTTATTTTTGGTGTCTAATCCGCATATATATCACCATTGCCCTTGATTTTCTTGGCTGTATATCTCTTAAATGTCAATATATACACGTGTGATTTAGTTTACGAAGATTTTTCAATGCCGAGAACCTCGATCAGAGAGTAAAAAAGGCGTAAGGTTCACAATGGTGTAAAATTAAAATGGGATATACCGGGCTAGGATTCAAGTTACAGGAACAAGGGCCAAACCAACCACCCAAGAATGGAATCGTCGAGCGAAAACACTTGACAACCTCCTAGAAGCAGCTTTTCTTACCACCAGACCTTTCTCCATCAATTAGGAATCCGATGCCGTCACTAAACACATTCCTTAAATTGTAGCCATTTGTTGAGTGTTTTTTTTTTTTTTTTTTTTTTTTTTTTTTTTTTTTTTTTTGTATCTAATCTGCATATATATCACCATTGCCCTTGATTTTCTTGACTGTATATCTCTTAAATGTCAACATATACACGTGTGATTTAGTTTACGAAGATTTTTCAATGCCGAGAACCTCGATCAGAGAGTAAAAAAGGCGTAAGGTTCACAATGGTGTAAAATTAAAATGGGATATACCGGGCTAGGATTCGAGTTACAGGAACAAGGGCCGAACCAACCACCCAAGAATGGAATTGTCGAGCGAAAACACTTGACAACCTCCTAGAAGCAGCTTTTCTTGCCACCAGACCTTTCTCCATCAATTAGGAATCTGATGCCTTCACTAAACACATTCCTTAAATTGTAGCCATTTGTGAGTGTTTTTTTTTGGTATCTAATCCGCATATATATCACCATTGCCCTTGATTTTCTTGATTGTATATCTCTTAAAAGTCAACATATACACGTGTGATTTAGTTTACGAAGATTTTTCAATGCCGAGAACCTCCATCAGAGAGTAAAAAAGGCGTAAGGTTCACAATGGAGTAAAATTAAAATGAGATATACCTGGCTAGGATTCGAGTTACAGGAACAAGGGCCAAACCAACCACACAAGAATGGAATCGTCGAGCGAAAACACTTGACAACCTCCTAGAAGCAGCTTTTCTTACCACCAGACCTTTCTCCATCAATTAGGAATCTGATGCCGTCACTAAACACATTCCTTAAATTGTAGCCATTTGTTGAGTGTTTTTTTTGGTGTCTAATCCGCATATATATCACCATTGCTCTTGATTTTCTTGACTGTATATCTCTTAAATGTCAACATATACACGTGTGATTTAGTTTACGAAGATTTTTCAATGCCGAGAACCTCGATCAGAGAGTAAAAAAGGCGTAAGGTTCAAAATGGTGTAAAATTAAAATGGGATATACCGGGCTAGGATTCAAGTTACAAGAACAAGGGCCAAACCAACCACCCAAGAATGGTATCGTCGAGCGAAAACACTTGACAACCTCTTAGAAGCAGCTTTTCTTGCCACCAGACCTTTCTCCATCAATTAGGAATCTGATGCCGTCACTAAACACATTCCTTAAATTGTAGCCATTTGTTGAGTGTTTTTTTTTTGGTATCTAATCCGCATATATATCACCATTGCCCTTGATTTTCTTGACTGTATATCTCTTAAATGTTAACATATACACGTGTGATTTAGTTTACGAAGATTTTTTAATGCCGAGAATCTTGATCAGAGAGTAAAAAAGGCGTAAGGTTCACAATGGTGTAAAATTAAAATGAGATATACCGGGCTAGGATTCGAGTTACAGGAACAAGGGACAAACCAACCACCCAAGAATGGAATCGTCGATCGAAAACACTTGACAACCTCCTAGAAGCAGCTTTTCTTGCCACCAGACCTTTCTCCATCAATTAGGAATCTGATGCCGTCACTAAACACATTCCTTAAATTGTAGCCATTTGTTGATTTTTTTTTTGGTATCTAATCTGCATATATATCACCATTGCCCTTGATTTTCTTGATTGTATATCTCTTAAATGTCAACATATACACGTGTGATTTAGTTTACGGAGATTTTTCAATGTCGAGAAACTCGATTAGAGAGTAAAAAAGGCGTAAGGTTCACAATGGTGTAAAATTAAAATGAGATATACCGGGCTAGGATTCGAGTTACAGGAATAAGGGCCAAACCAACCACCCAAGAATGGAATCGTCAAACGAAAACACTTCACAACCTCCTAGAAGAAGCTTTTCTTGCCACCAGACCTTTCACCATCAATTAGGAATCTGATGCCGTCACTATACACATTCCTTAAATTGTAGCCATTTGGTGAGTGTTTTTTTTTTTGTGTCTAATCCGCATATATATCACCATTGCCCTTGATTTTCTTGACTGTATATCTCTTAAATGTCAACATATACACGTGTGATTTAGTTTACGAAGATTTTTCAATGCCAAGAACCTCTATCACAGAGTAAAAAAGGCGTAAGGTTCACAATGGTGTAAAATTAAAATGGGATATACCGGGCTAGGATTCGAGTTACAAGAACAAGGGCCAAACCAACCACCCAAGAATGGAATCGTCGAGCGAAAACATTTGACAACCTCCAAGAAGCAGTTTTTCTTGCCACCAGACCTTTCTCCATCAATTAGGAATCTGATGCCGTCACTAAACACATTCCTTAAATTGTAGCCATTTGTTGAGTGTTTTTTTTGGTGTCTAATCCGCATATATATCACCATTGCCTTGGATTTTTTTGACTGTATATCTCTTAAATGTCAACATATACATGTGTGATTTAGTTTACGAAGATTTTTCAATGCCGAGAACCTCGATCAGAGAGTAAAAAAGGCATAAGGTTCACAATGGTGTAAAATTAAAATGGGATATACCGGGCTAGGATTCGAGTTACAAGAACAAGGGCCAAACCAACCACCCAAGAATGGAATCATCGAGCGAAAACACTTGATAACCTCCTAGAAGCATCTTTTCTTACCACCAGACCTTTCGCCATCAATTAGGAATCTGATGCTGTCACTAAGCACATTCCTTAAATTGTAGCCATTTGTTAAGTGTTTTTTTTTTGTGTCTAATCCGCATATATATCACCATTGCCCTTGATTTTCTTGACTGTATATCTCTTAAATGTCAACATATACACGTGTGATTTAGTTTACGAAGATTTTTCAATGTCGAGAACCTCGATCAGAGAGTAAACAAGGCGTAAGGTTCACAATGGTGTAAAATTAAAATGGGATATACCGGGCTAGGATTCGAGTTACAGGAACAAGGGCCAAACCAACCACCCAAGAATGGAATCGTCGAGCGAAAACACTTGACAACCTCCTAGAAGCAGCTTTTCTTACCACCAGACCTTTCTCCATCAATTAGGAATCTGATGTCGTCCCTAAACACATTCCTTAAATTGTAGCCATTTGTTAAGTGTTTTTTTTTGTGTCTAATCCGAATATATATCACCATTGCCCTGGATTTTCTACACTGTATATCTCTTAAATGTCAACGTATGCATGTGTGATTTAGTTTACGAAGATTTTTCAATGCCGAGAACCTCGATCAGAGAGTAAAAAAGGCGTAAGGTTCACAATGGTGTAAAATTAAAATGGGATATACCAGGCTAAGATTCGAGTTAAAAGAACAAGGGCGAAACCAACCACTCAAGAATGGAATCGTCAAGCGAAAAATCTTGACAACCTCCTAGAAGCAGCTATTCTTACCACCAGACCTTTCTCCATCAATTAGGAATCTGATGCCGTCACTAAACACATTCCTTAAATTGTAGCCATTTGTTGAGAGTTTTTTTTTTTTGGTGTCTAATCCGCATATATATCACCATTGCCCTTGATTTTCTTGACTGTATATCTCTTAAATGTCAACATATACACGTGTCATTTAGTTTACGAAGATTTTTCAATGCCGAGAACGTCGATCAGAGAGTAAAAAAGGCGTAAGGTTCACAATGGTGTAAAATTAAAATGGGATATACCGGGCTAGGATTCGAGCTACAAGAACAAGGGCCAAACCAACCACCCAAGAATGGAATCGTCGAGCGAAAACACTTGACAACCTCCTAGAAGCAGCTTTTCTTGCCATCAGACCTTTCTCCATCAATTAGGAATCTGATGCCGTCACTAAACTCATTCCTTAAATTGTAGCCATTTGTTGAGTGTTTATTTTTTTTTGTGTCTAATCCGCATATATATCACCATTGCCCTGGATTTTCTTGACTGTATATCTCTTAAATGTCAACATATACATGTGTGATTTAGTTTACGAATATTTTTCAATGCCAAGAACCTCGATCAGAGAGTAAAAAAGGCGTAAGGTTCACAATGGTGTAAAATTAAAATGGGATATAACGGGCTAGGATTCGAGTTAGAAGAACAAGGGCGAAACCAACCACCCAAGAATGGAATCTTCAAGCGAAAAATCTTGACAACCTCCTAGAAGCAGCTATTTTTGCCACCAGACCTTTCACCATCAATTAGGAATCTGATGCCGTCACAAAACACATTCCGTAAATTGTAGCCATTTGTTGAGTGTTTTTTTTTTGTGTCTAATCCGCATATATATCACCATTGGCCTTGATTTTCTTGACTGTATATCTCTTAAATGTAAACATATACACGTGTGATTTAGTTTACGAAGATTTTTCAATGCCGAGAACCTCGATCAGAGAGTAAAAAAGGCGTAAGGTTCACAATGGTGAAAAATTAAAATGGGATATACCGGGCTAGGATTCGAGCTACAAGAGCAAGGGCCAAACCAACCACCCAAGAATGGAATCGTCGAGCGAAAACACTTGACAACCTCCTAGAAGCAGCTTTTCTTACCACCAGACCTTTCTCCATAAATTAGGAATCTGATGCCGTCACTAAACACATTCCTTAAATTATAGCCATTTGTTGAGTGTTTTTTTTTTGGTGTCTAATCCGCATATATATCACCATTGGCCTTGACTTTCTTGACTGTATATCTCTTAAATGTCAACATATACATGTGTGATTTAGTTTACGAAGATTTTTCAATGCTGAGAACCTCGATCAGAGAGTAAAAAAGGCGTAAGGTTCACAATGGTGTAAAATTAAAATGGGATATACCGGGCTAGGATTCGAGTTACCAGAACAAGGGCCAAACCAACCACCCAGGAATGGAATCGTCGAGCGAAAACACTTGAAAACCTCCTAGAAGCAGCTTTTCTTGCCACCAAACCTTTCTCCATCAATTAGGAATCTGATGCCGTCACTAAACACATTCCTTAAATTGTAGCTATTTGTTGAGTGTTTTTTTTTTTTTTTTTGGTATCTAATCCGCATATATATCACCATTGCCCTTGATTTTCTTGACTGTATATCTCTTAAATGTCAACATATACACGTGTGATTTAGTTTACGAAGATTTTTCAATGCCGAGAACCTCCATCAGAGAGTAAAAAAGGCGTAAGGTTCACAATGGTGTAAAATTAAAATGAGATAAACTGGGCTAGGATTCGAGTTACATGAACATGGGCCAAACCAACCACCCAAGAATGGAATCGTCGAGCGAAAACACTTGACAACCTCCTAGAAGAAGCTTTTCTTACCACCAGACCTTTCTCCATCAATTAGGAATCTGATGCCGTTACTAAACACATTCCTTAAATTGTAGCGATTTGTTGAGTGTTTTTTTTTGGTGTCTAATCCGCATATATATCACCATTGCCCTTGATTTTCTTGACTGTATATCTCTTAAATGTCAACATATACACGTGTGATTTAGTTTATGAAGATTTTTCAATGCCGAGAACCTCGATCAGAGAGTAAAAAAGGCGTAAGGTTCACAATGGTGTAAAATTAAAATGGGATATACCAGGATAGGATTCGAGTTACAGGAACAAGGGCCAAACCAACCACCCAAGAATGGAATCGTCGAGCGAAAACACTTGACAACCTCCTAGAAGCAGCTTTTCTTGCCACCAGACCTTTCTCCATCAATTAGGAATCTGATGCCGTCACTAAACACATTCGTTAAATTGTAGCCATTTGTGAGTGTTTTTTTTTGGTATCTAATCCGCATATATATCACAATTGCCCTTGATTTTCTTGAATGTATATATCTCTTAAATGTCAACATATACACGTGTGATTTACTTTATGAAGATTTTTCAATGCCGAGAACCTCGATCAGAGAGTAAAAGAGGCGTAAGGTTCACAATGGTGTAAAATTAAAATGGGATATACCGGGCTAGAATTCGAGTTACAGGAACCAGGGCCAAACCAACCACCCGAGAATGGAATCGTCGAGCGAAAACACTTGAAAACCTCCTAGAAGCAGCTTTTCTTGCCACCAAACCTTTCTCCATCAATTAGGAATCTGATGCCATCACTAAACACATTCCTTAAATTGTAGCCATTTGTTGAGTGTTTCTTTTTTTGGTATCTAATCCGCATATATATCACCATTGCCCTTGATTTTCATGACCGTATATATCTTAAATGTCAACATATGCACGTGTGATTTAGTTTACGAAGATTTTTCAATGCCGAGAACCTCCATCAGAGAGTAAAAAAGGCGTAAGGTTCACAATGGTGTAAAATTAAAATGAGATATGCCGGGATAGGATTCGAGTTACAAGAACAAGGGCCAAACCAACCACCCAAGAATGGAATCGTCGAGCGAAAACACTTGACAACCTCCAAGAAGCAGCTTTTCTTACCACCAGACCTTTCCCCATCAATTAGGAATCTGATGCCGTCACTAAACACATTCCTTAAATTGTAGCCATTTGTTGAGTGTTTTTTTTTGGTGTCTAATCCGCATATATATCACCATTGCCCTTGATTTTCTTGACTGTATATCTCTTAAATGTCAACATATACACGTGTGATTTAGTTTACGAAGATTTTTCAATGCCGAGAACCTCGATCAGAGAGTAAAAAAGGCGTAAGGTTCACAATGGTGTAAAATTAAAATGGGATATACCAGGCTAGGATTCGAGTTACAGGAACAAGGGCCAAACCAACCACCCAAGAATGGAATCGTCGAGCGAAAACACTTGACAACCTTCTAGAAGCAGCTTTTCTTGCCACCATACCTTTCTCCATCAATTAGGAATCTGATGCCGTCACTAAACACATTCCTTAAATTGTAGCCATTTGTTGAGTGTTTTTTTTTTTGTGTCTAATCCGCATATATATCACCATTGCCATGGATTTTCTTGACTGTATATCTCTTAAATGTCAACATATACATGTGTGATTTAGTTTACGAAGATTTTTCAATGCCGGGAACCTCGATCAGAGAGTAAAAAAGGCGTAAGGTTCACAATGGTGTAAAATTAAAATGGGATATACCGGGCTAGGATTCGAGTTACAGGAACAAGGGCCAAACCAACCACCCAAGAATGGAATCGTCGAGCGAAAACACTTGACAACCTCCTAGAAGCAGCTTTTCTTGCCACCAGACCTTTCTCCATCAATTAGGAATCTGATGCCGTCACTAAACACATTCCTTAAATTGTAGCCATTTGTGAGTGTTTTTTCTTGGGTATCTAATCCGCATATATATCACCATTGCCCTTGATTTTCTTGACTGTATATCTCTTAAATGTCAACATATACATGTATGATTTAGTTTACGAAGATTTTTCAATGCCGAGAACCTCCATCAGAGAGTAAAAAAGGCGTAAGGTTCACAATGGTGTAAAATTAAAATGAGATATAACGGGCTAGGATTCGAGTTACAGGAACAAGGGCCAAACCAACCACCCAAGAATGGAATTGTCGAACGAAAACACTTGACAACCTCCTAGAGGCAGCTTTTCTTACCACCAGACCTTTCTCCATCAATTAGGAATCTGATGCCGTCACTAAACACATTCCTTAAATTGTAGCCATTTGTTGAGTGTTTTTTTTTGGTGTCTAATCCGCATATATATCACCATTGCCCTTGATTTTCTTGGCTGTATATCTCTTAAATGTCAACATATACACGTGTGATTTAGTTTACGAAGATTTTTCAATGCCGAGAACCTCGATCAGAGAGTAAAAAAGGCGTAAGGTTCACAATGGTGTAAAATTAAAATGGGATATACCGGGCTAGGATTCAAGTTACAGGAACAAGGGCCAAACCAACCACCCAAGAATGGAATCGTCGAGCGAAAACACTTGACAACCTCCTAGAAGCAGCTTTTCTTACCACCAGAACTTTCTCCATCAATTAGGAATCTGATGCCGTCACTAAACACATTCCTTAAATTGTAGTCATTTGTTGAGTGTTTTTTTTTTTTTGGTATCTAATCCGCATATATATCACCATTGCCCTTGATTTTCTTGACTGTATATCTCTTAAATGTCAACATATACACGTGTGATTTAGTTTACGAAGATTTTTCAATGCCGAGAACCTCGATCAGAGAGTAAAAAAGGCGTAAGGTTCACAATGGTGTAAAATTAAAATGGGATATACCAGGCTAGGATTCGAGTTACAGGAACAAGGGCCAAACCAACCACCCAAGAATGGAATCGTCGAGCGAAAACACTTGACAACCTTCTAGAAGCAGCTTTTCTTGCCACCATACCTTTCTCCATCAATTAGGAATCTGATGCCGTCACTAAACACATTCCTTAAATTGTAGCCATTTGTTGAGTGTTTTTTTTTTTGGTGTCTAATCCGCATATATATCACCATTGCCATGGATTTTCTTGACTGTATATCTCTTAAATGTCAACATATACATGTGTGATTTAGTTTACGAAGATTTTTCAATGCCGGGAACCTCGATCAGAGAGTAAAAAAGGCGTAAGGTTCACAATGGTGTAAAATTAAAATGGGATATACCGGGCTAGGATTCGAGTTACAGGAACAAGGGCCAAACCAACCACCCAAGAATGGAATCGTCGAGCGAAAACACTTGACAACCTCCTAGAAGCAGCTTTTCTTGCCACCAGACCTTTCTCCATCAATTAGGAATCTGATGCCGTCACTAAACACATTCCTTAAATTGTAGCCATTTGTGAGTGTTTTTTCTTGGGTATCTAATCCGCATATATATCACCATTGCCCTTGATTTTCTTGACTGTATATCTCTTAAATGTCAACATATACACGTATGATTTAGTTTACGAAGATTTTTCAATGCCGAGAACCTCCATCAGAGAGTAAAAAAGGCGTAAGGTTCACAATGGTGTAAAATTAAAATGAGATATAACGGGCTAGGATTCGAGTTACAGGAACAAGGGCCAAACCAACCACCCAAGAATGGAATTGTCGAACGAAAACACTTGACAACCTCCTAGAGGCAGCTTTTCTTACCACCAGACCTTTCTCCATCAATTAGGAATCTGATGCCGTCACTAAACACATTCCTTAAATTGTAGCCATTTGTTGAGTGTTTTTTTTTGGTGTCTTATCCGCATATATATCACCATTGCCCTTGATTTTCTTGGCTGTATATCTCTTAAATGTCAACATATACACGTGTGATTTAGTTTACGAAGATTTTTCAATGCCAAGAACCTCGATCAGAGAGTAAAAAAGGCGTAAGGTTCACAATGGTGTAAAATTAAAATGGGATATACCGGGCTAGGATTCAAGTTACAGGAACAAGGGCCAAACCAACCACCCAAGAATGGAATCGTCGAGCGAAAACACTTGACAACCTCCTAGAAGCAGCTTTTCTTACCACCAGAACTTTCTCCATCAATTAGGAATCTGATGTCGTCACTAAACACATTCCTTAAATTGTAGCCATTTGTTGAGTGTTTTTCTTTTGGTATCTAATCCGCATATATATCACCATTGCCCTTGATTTTCTTGACTGTATATCTCTTAAATGTCAACATATACACGTGTGATTTAGTTTACGAAGATTTTTCAATGCCGAGAACCTCGATCAGAGAGTAAAAAAGGCGTAAGGTTCACAATGGTGTAAAATTAAAATGGGATATACCGGGCTAGGATTCGAGTTACCAGAACAAGGGCCAAACCAACCACCCAGGAATGGAATCGTCGAGCGAAAACACTTGAAAACCTCCTAGAAGCAGCTTTTCTTGCCACCAAACCTTTCTCCATCAATTAGGAATCTGATGCCGTCACTAAACACATTCCTTAAATTGTAGCTATTTGTTGAGTGTTTTTTTTTTTTTGGTATCTAATCCGCATATATATCACCATTGCCCTTGATTTTCTTGACTGTATATCTCTTAAATGTCAACATATACACGTGTGATTTAGTTTACGAAGATTTTTCAATGCCGAGAACCTCCATCAGAGAGTAAAAAAGGCGTAAGGTTCACAATGGTGTAAAATTAAAATGAGATAAACTGGGCTAGGATTCGAGTTACATGAACAAGGGCCAAACCAACCACCCAAGAATGGAATCATCGAGCGAAAACACTTGACAACCTCCTAGAAGCAGCTTTTCTTACCACCAGACCTTTCTCCATCAATTAGGAATCTGATGCCGTTACTAAACACATTCCTTAAATTGTAGCGATTTGTTGAGTGTTTTTTTTTGGTGTCTAATCCGCATATATATCACCATTGCCCTTGATTTTCTTGACTGCATATCTCTTAAATGTCAACATATACACGTGTGATTTAGTTTATGAAGATTTTTCAATGCCGAGAACCTCGATCAGAGAGTAAAAAAGGCGTAAGGTTCACAATGGTGTAAAATTAAAATGGGATATACCAGGATAGGATTCGAGTTACAGGAACAAGGGACAAACCAACCACCCAAGAATGGAATCGTCGAGCGAAAACACTTGACAACCTCCTAGAAGCAGCTTTTCTTGCCACCAGACCTTTCTCCATCAATTAGGAATCTGATGCCGTCACTAAACACATTCGTTAAATTGTAGCCATTTGTGAGTGTTTTTTTTTTGGTATCTAATCCGCATATATATCACAATTGCCCTTGATTTTCTTGACTGTATATCTCTTAAATGTCAACATATACACGTGTGATTTACTTTATGAAGATTTTTCAATGCCGAGAACCTCGATCAGAGAGTAAAAGAGGCGTAAGGTTCACAATGGTGTAAAATTAAAATGGGATATACCGGGCTAGAATTCGAGTTACAGGAACCAGGGCCAAACCAACCACCCGAGAATGGAATCGTCGAGCGAAAACACTTGAAAACCTCCTAGAAGCAGCTTTTCTTGCCACCAAACCTTTCTCCATCAATTAGGAATCTGATGCCATCACTAAACACATTCCTTAAATTGTAGCCATTTGTTGAGTGTTTCTTTTTTTGGTATCTAATCCGCATATATATCACCATTGCCCTTGATTTTCATGACCGTATATATCTTAAATGTCAACATATGCACGTGTGATTTAGTTTACGAAGATTTTTCAATGCCGAGAACCTCCATCAGAGAGTAAAAAAGACGTAAGGTTCACAATGGTGTAAAATTAAAATGAGATATGCCGGGCTAGGATTCGAGTTACAAGAACAAGGGCCAAACCAACCACCCAAGAATGGAATCGTCGAGCGAAAACACTTGACAACCTCCTAGAAGCAGCTTTTCTTACCACCAGACCTTTCTCCATCAATTAGGAATCTGATGCCGTCACTAAACACATTCCTTAAATTGTAGCCATTTGTTGAGTGTTTTTTTTTTGGTGTCTAATCCGCATATATATCACCATTGCCCTTGATTTTCTTGACTGTATATCTCTTAAATGTCAACATATACACGTGTGATTTAGTTTACGAAGATTTTTCAATGCCGAGAACCTCGATCAGAGAGTAAAAAAGGCGTGATGTTCACAATGGTGTAAAATTAAAATGGGATATACCAGGCTAGGATTCGAGTTACAGGAACAAGGGCCAAACCAACCACCCAAGAATGGAATCGTCGAGCGAAAACACTTGACAACCTTCTAGAAGCAGCTTTTCTTGCCACCATACCTTTCTCCATCAATTAGGAATCTGATGCCGTCACTAAACACATTCCTTAAATTGTAGCCATTTGTTGAGTGTTTTTTTTTGGTGTCTAATCCGCATATATATCACCATTGCCATGGATTTTCTTGACTGTATATCTCTTAAATGTCAACATATACATGTGTGATTTAGTTTACGAAGATTTTTCAATGCCGGGAACCTCGATCAGAGAGTAAAAAAGGCGTAAGGTTCACAATGGTGTAAAATTAAAATGGGATATACCGGGCTAGGATTCGAGTTACCGGAACAAGGGCCAAACCAACCACCCAAGAATGGAATCGTCGAGCGAAAACACTTGACAACCTCCTAGAAGCAGCTTTTCTTGCCACCAGACCTTTCTCCATCAATTAGGAATCTGATGCCGTCACTAAACACATTCCTTAAATTGTAGCCATTTGTGAGTGTTTTTTCTTGGGTATCTAATCCGCATATATATCACCATTGCCCTTGATTTTCTTGACTGTATATCTCTTAAATGTCAACATATACATGTATGATTTAGTTTACGAAGATTTTTCAATGCCGAGAACCTCCATCAGAGAGTAAAAAAGGCGTATGGTTCACAATGGTGTAAAATTAAAATGAGATATAACGGGCTAGGATTCGAGTTACAGGAACAAGGGCCAAACCAACCACCCAAGAATGGAATTGTCGAACGAAAACACTTGACAACCTCCTAGAGGCAGCTTTTCTTACCACCAGACCTTTCTCCATCAATTAGGAATCTGATGCCGTCACTAAACACATTCCTTAAATTGTAGCCATTTGTTGAGTGTTTTTTTTTGGTGTCTAATCCGCATATATATCACCATTGCCCTTGATTTTCTTGGCTGTATATCTCTTAAATGTCAACATATACACGTGTGATTTAGTTTACGAAGATTTTTCAATGCCGAGAACCTCGATCAGAGAGTAAAAAAGGCGTAAGGTTCACAATGGTGTAAAATTAAAATGGGATATACCGGGCTAGGATTCAAGTTACAGGAACAAGGGCCAAACCAACCACCCAAGAATGGAATCGTCGAGCGAAAACACTTGACAACCTCCTAGAAGCAGCTTTTCTTACCACCAGAACTTTCTCCATCAATTAGGAATCTGATGCCGTCACTAAACACATTCCTTAAATTGTAGCCATTTGTTGAGTGTTTTTTTTTTGGTATCTAATCCGCATATATATCACCATTGCCCTGGATTTTCTTGACTGTATATCTCTTAAATGTCAACATATACACGTGTGATTTAGTTTACGAAGATTTTTCAATGCCGAGAACCTCGATCAGAGAGTAAAAAAGGCGTAAGGTTCACAATGGTGTATAATTAAAATGGGATATACCGGGCTAGGATTCGAATTACAGGAACAAGGGCCAAACCAACCACCCAAGAATGGAATCGTCGAGCGAAAACACTTGACAACCTCCTAGAAGCAGCTTTTCTTGCCACCAGACCTTTCTCCATCAATTAGGAATCTGATGCCGTCACTAAACACATTCCTTAAATTGTAGCCATTTGTTGAATGTTTTTTTTTGGTGTCTAATCCGCATATATATCACCATTGCCATGGATTTTCTTAACTGTATATCTCTTAAATGTCAACATATACATGTGTGATTTAGTTTACGAAGATTTTTCAATGCCGAGAACCTCGATCAGAGAGTAAAAAAGGCGTAAGGTTCACAATGGTGTAAAATTAAAATGGGATATACCGGGCTAGGATTCGAGTTACAGGAACAAGGGCCAAACCAACCACCCAAGAATGGAATTGTCGAGCGAAAACACTTGACAACCTCCTTGAAGCAGCTTTTCTTGCCACCAGACCTTTCTCCATCAATTAGGAATCTGATGCCTTCACTAAACACATTCCTTAAATTGTAGCCATTTGTGAGTGTTTTTTTTGGTATCTAATCCGCATATATATCACCATTGTGCTTGATTTTCTTGACTGTATATCTCTTAAATGTCAACATATACACGTGTGATTTAGTTTACGGAGATTTTTCAATGCCGAGAACCTCGATCAGAGAGTAAAAAAGGCGTAAGGTTCACAATGGTGTAAAATTAAAATGAGATATACCGGGCTAGGATTCGAGTTACAGGAATAAGGGCCAAACCAACCACCCAAGAATGGAATCGTCAAGCGAAAACACTTCACAACCACCTAGAAGAAGCTTTTCTTGCCACCAGACCTTTCTCCATCAATTAGGAATCTGATGCCGTCACTATACACATTCCTTAAATTGTAGCCATTTGTTGAGTGTTTTTTTTTCGTCTAATCCGCATATATATCACCATTGCCCTTGATTTTCTTGACTGTATATCTCTTAAATGTCAACATATACACGTCTGATTTAGTTTACGAAGATTTTTCAACGCCGGAACGTCTATCAGGGAGTAAAAAAGACGTAAGGTTCACAATGGTGTAAAATTAAAATGGGATATACCGGGATAGGATTCGAGTTACAGGTACAAGGGCCAAACCAACCACCCAAGAATGGAATCGTAGAGCGAAAACGCTTGACAACCTCCTAGAAGCAGCTTTTCTTACCACCAGACCTTTCTCCATCAATTAGGAATCTGATGCCGTCACTAAACACATTCCTTAATTTGTAGCCATTTGTTGAGTGTTTATTTTTGGGGTCTAATCCGCATATATATCACCATTGCCCTTGATTTTCTTGACTGTATATCTCTTAAATGTCAACATATACACGTGTGATTTAGTTTATGAAGATTTTTCAATGCCGAGAACCTCGATCAGAGAGTAAAAAAGGCGTAAGGTTCACAATGGTTAAATTAAAATGGGATATACCGGGCTAGGATTCGAGTTACAGGAACAAGGGCCAAACCAACCACCCAAGAATGGAATCGTCGAGCGAAAAAACTTGACAACCTCCTAGAAGCAGCTTTTCTTACCACCAGACCTTTCTCCATCAATTAGGAATCTGATGTCGTCACTAAACACATTCCTTAAATAGTAGCCATTTGTTGAGTGTTTTTTTTGGTGTCTAATCCGCATATATATCACCAATGCCCTTGATTTTCTTGACTGTATATCTCTTAAATATCAATATATACACGTGTGATTTAATTTACGAAGATTTTTCAATGTCGAGAACCTCGATCAGAGAGTAAAAAAGGCGTAAGGTACACAATGGTGTAAAATTAAAATGGGATATAACGGGCTAGGCTTCGAGTTACAGGAACAAGGGCCAAACCAACCACCCAAGAATGGAATCATCGAGCGAAAACACTTGACAACCTCCTAGAAGCAGCTTTTCTTGCCATCAGACCTTTCTCCATCAATTAGGAATCTGATGCCGTCACTAAACACATTCCTTAATTTGTATTCATTTGTTGAGTGTTTTTTTTGGTGTCTAATCCGCATATATATCACCATTGCCCTTGATTTTCTTGACTGTATATCTCTTAAATGTCAACACACACGTGTGATTTAGTTTACGAAGATTTTTCAATGCCGAGAACCTCGATCAGAGATTAAAAAAGGCGTAAGGTTCACAATGGTGTAAAACTAAAATGAGATATACCGGGCTAGGATTCGAGTTACAGGAACAAGGGCCAAACCAACTACCCAAGAATGGAATCGTCGAGCGAAAACATTTCACAACCTCCTAGAAGCAGTTTTTCTTGCCACCAGACCTTTCTCCATCAATTAGGAATCTGATGTCGTCACTAAACACATTCCTTAAATTGTAGCCATTTGTTGAGTGTTTTTTTTTTTTGGTGTCTAATCCGCATATATATCACCATTGCCCTGGATTTTCTTGACTGTATATCTCTTAAATGTCAACATATATATGTGTGATTTAGTTTCCGAAGATTTTTCAATGCCGAGAACCTCGATTAGAGAGTAAAAAAGGCGTAAGGTTCACAATGGTGTAAAATTAAAATGCGATATACCGGGCTAGGATTCGAGTTACAAGAACATGGGCCAAACCAACCACCCAAAAATGGAATCGTCGAGCGATAACACTTGACAACCTCCTAGAAACAGCTTTTCTTACCACCAGACCTTTCTCCATCAATTTGGAATCTGATGCCGTCACTAAACATGTCACACCTCCAAAATCCACATGCGGAGTATCACCGCTTGGAGGCGTAACTGACCAGGATCAAGCCACCAATCATATTGAACATAACAAGTAATAAGTAAAATTCAACCACACAATATGAAAGGTGATTCAAATCACAAACATAGTTAAGTGTTTAGTGGAAGCATAATTGTAAAAACCCAATGTAAGTATTAAGTACGAAATAAAGTAATGTTTTTAGCATGGCACACACTGCCAAGTCACACAACGACCGCGCCTCCCTGTGCAAACTCCATGAGTACCTAACGACCTGCAAGGCATGTAGCAATGAATCAACAACAAAGTTGAGCGAGTTCACAGTTGGTTGTTTGGTTATAGTGTTCGTTTCGTAAATCATATGTTTGTTTTGTAAACCGTGTATCGTATTAATTCGTATCGCGGTCTCCCATACATGTTTGCGAAGATTGGTGGGGGCTTCCCATGTGTTACTAGACCACGCGTATCGACTGCTACGAAAATGTAAGAGTTGCCCTAAGTCAATGTCTATCAGCATTGACCCTTTGCCCATAGTCCATTAGTACACGCCCGTTCGGACGACACGGTGTGAGGTTTGTTAAACCTAATAGCGCTATCTACTAATGACCCGCTCGCCATAGGCCTCGGCGATTAAGTCGATAAATGAGGGACTTCAAATGATAGAGTTATGGTCTTATGGTCGTACGTATCCTGTTGTATGGGGAATACGCAAGTTTGTAGTTACCGTTCAGTTCTTTAACCCATTCCCAACCCTTGGGAATCACATGCCTTGGATAGATTGTGAACTCACCTTAGGTTAGCTCGGCAGATAAAGCGTTTGTCCTAAGTTGGTCAACCACACCCTATTATGGTTACCACTCGTTAGGACGGTAAACAAGTAATCACGTATAAGCTACATGTATCCAACA
The DNA here is from genome assembly GCA_030545235.1 of Helianthus tuberosus. Taxonomy (NCBI): domain Eukaryota; kingdom Viridiplantae; phylum Streptophyta; class Magnoliopsida; order Asterales; family Asteraceae; genus Helianthus; species Helianthus tuberosus. The sequence goes on from CM060425.1 coordinate 194,435,775, forward strand.
CATATTTGTCAAGTGGTGTACACGTATTAACCATGTAACAGTTTGTACCAAGCATAAACGTCTTCACAATTGTCAAGATATCATATCAGTCGTAAGTTGGTGTAAGTGTGCGACATCCACAAGGAATTAGGCTCATCTCAGTGTGCGGCCTCTTTTTGAAAGTGTAGTTTTATTCTAAGTGTGTTACTCAATAAAAAGGTTCAAACAATTCGATGAAGGCACAAACACTTATTTTAGTGTCCAAAATAAATCAACCAAATATGTAACAGTTTGTTTTGAGGGCATTCTTAAAACTCGATCAAACATGTGTTTGTAGTTTTCACCAAAACAAATCATCTACCTTAATATTAAATGATATATTACTATATCTTTCATTCATTCATAAACACCAATGTAGAAAATCCGCACTCACAATCCTCAAGAAAATAAGAAATACCAAGGCATTTACTACATCTTTTAAGTGTATACAGCAATAACAATTTCATGTCCTAAACAACCAAATAAACAATGGCAAGTATGCATCCAAGATTAATGACACCATCATTTTAGCAATTAACATCAAATAATATGCTAAATTTTTACAACAGTTAATCCAAGATATATCATCAATATCATAAAGCATAACGACCCTAAACAACCCATACATATCCAGAAATTAACAAAACCGAAATACCAATACTCCTATATGTTTCCCATGGTTTCGAATCTACCAATTACGCACCATAACATCATGTATTCACATAAACACTTAGTATGAGTTACATAACAAAAAAACGCAGCCAAGTAAACATCAAAAATAACAGCCAATACCACAAATCACTAACCGAGAAGAGAAAGATACGCGAGAGATGGATGTTCGGCTGGAGAGAGATCGCGCGAGAGAGAAAGGGCTGCTCCCTTGGCTGCCGTAAGCTTGGGGAGAAAAGAACACTAGGGTTTTTAGTTCGGGTGCTTCTGTGAACGCATAACAATAACCGTATGCGTATAACTTAATAAGGGCATAATAGGCTTGGGGTTTATTTGGTTTGGGCCGTAGACAACAAGGAGATAGGGTGGGCGGTTTGGGTTTTGAATTTTGGCCACAAGCTAGCTTGTCGCATGGATGAGCATGGGAAAGTGTCTCGACAGCAGGTTGTAGTTTGGTATAAAGCAAGCAACTACACACACAACTTAATTAATTTAGCACACTAGTTAGCACCTCAATTCTCTCTCTTGGAATTTTATAACTTTACATGATGCTTGTGATGAATATGGGAATGCATGGTAACCGTGAATTTGTATAGGTTATAAATCAACCTAGTAAGAAGGCATGTCAATTAATTAACCTAGCTAACACACACCATATATAACATACCAACCACAATACGATTTAACTTATTACAAACGCGTACAGTTGTGAAACCAACAAGTCGTGTAAACAAACAACTAAACAATTAATCGTGCAATTAATGCGAAGATGGAATCTTGGAAACTCGAGTTGTCACATTATCCCCAACTTGAAAGAAATTTCGTCCCGAAATTTAGCACGTGGTTACTAAGGAAGCTAGTTGTGTTGCGTTGCTTCCTGGTTTTCCTGGGGTGTCACATCATCCCCCCGTTGATTTGGAATTTCGTCCTGAAATTCTGTAGTAGCTTCAGCCTCAGTAGTGGTTGCACTGTTTCCGAATAACTGGGGATACTTGAGTTTCATTTGATCTTCTTGTTCCCAGGTAAACTCTGGGCCACGACGGGAGTTCCAACGAACTCGAACAAGAGGTATTCTGGTGTGCTTGAGGACCTTAACGTCCCGGTCCGTGATTTCAACTGGTTCCTCGACGAATCGCAACTGATCGTCGATAGTGAGTTCCTTCAAAGGAACTATGAGGGTCTCGACTGACTTCAGATTTGACACGTGAAAAGGCAGGTTTAGTTTGTAGGCAACTCTGCCTATTTTCTCAATGATTTCAAATGGTCCGACGTAACGCGGATTGAGTTTGCCCCTTTTTCCAAAGCGAACCACACCCTTCCAGGGTGAAACTTTGAGTAGCACTCGATCACCAACTTGGAACTCGAGTGGTTTCCGGCACTTGTTTGCGTAGGCTTTCTGACGGTCGCGAGCTCCCGCCATGCGTTGTCGTATCTGGGCAATTCTTTTCCTTGCGTCTACCACCAGTTCTGGTCCCTTGATCTGACTGTCACCCACCTCTGCCCAACAAAGAGGTGATCGGCATTTACGCCCGTACAATGCCTCGAATGGAGCGGCTTGAATGCTGGTGTGGTAACTGTTGTTATACGAAAACTCCACTAATGGGAGATGTTTTTCCCAGCCGTTGCCGAAATCGATTACACGTGCCCGCAGCATGTTTTCTAGGGTTTGGATGGTGCGTTCAGACTGCTCATCTATTTGCGGATGGTAAGCTGTGCTCATATCTAATCGTGAGCCAGAGGACTTGTGCATTGCTTGCCACAGTTCTGAAGTAAAACGTGCATCACGATGGAAATAATAGAGGTGGGCACCCCGTGCCTCAAAACCACTTCTTTAAGGTAGACATCTGCTAGAGTGGAAAACTTGTCTGTTTCCTTGATGGCCAAGAAGTGTACGGACTTTGTGAGTCGATCCACGATCACCCAAATAGTATCATTTCCACGTTGAGATCTAGGCAGGCCAGTAACAAAATCCATGGAAATTTGCTCCCATTTCCATTGTGGAATCTCTGGTTGTTGGAGCAGGCCTGATGGTTTCTGGTATTCTGTCTTGACTCTCGCACAAGTCAAACACTTGCTAACGTAAGTTGCTATGTGAGCTTTCATGCTAGGCCACCAATACGTAGTTCTGAGATCGTGGTACATCTTATCCGAACCAGGGTGTACCGAGTAACGAGAATTATGTGCTTCATCCATCACCAGCTCGCGTAAGTTTCCATAGTGTGGGACCCAGATGCGTCCTGTTACGTAATAGGCGCCGTCTTCCTTTTGTTCTAATCATTGCCTTGAGCCGCGTAGGGCTTCAGCCCTGATGTTTTCTGGTTTCAATGCTTCTACCTGAGCATCTCGTATCTGTGAAGGAAGACTAGATTGGATGGTGAGTTGTAGTGCTCGCACACGCCTAGGTGCAATATCTTTTCGACTGAGGGCGTCAGCCACAACATTTGCCTTGCCCGGATGGTACTTGATGGCACATTCGTAATCATTCAGTAACTCGACCCATCGACGTTGTCGCATGTTCAACTCCTTCTGTTTGAAGATATGCTCGAGACTCCTGTGATCGGTGTAGATGGTGCACTTGGTACCTACAGGTAATGTCTCCATATCTTAAGTACGAAAACAACAGCTCCCAGCTCTAAATCGTGTGTAGTGTAATTTCTTTCATGAACTTTAAGTTGGCGTGAGGCGTAGGCTATGACCTTGTCACGTTGCATCAACACACATCCAAGACCCTGAATGGATGCGTCGCAATAGACCACAAAATCGTCTGTGCCCTCTGGCAATGAGAGAATTGGTGCGCTACAGAGCCTATCCTTTAGGTGCTGAAATGCTGATTCCTGTGCAGTTCCCCAACGATAAATAATGCCTTTCTGAGTTAGTGAGGTGAAGGGTTGTGCAATCTTGGAGAAGTCTTTGATGAACCTTCTGTAGTAGCCCGCCAAACCCAAGAATTGGCAGATTTCTGTTGGTGTGCGAGGTGCAGGCCAGTTCCTGATCGAATCTACCTTGGATGGATCAACATGAATCCAATCCTTATTTACCATGTAGCCTAGAAAGTGGACTTCACGAAACCAGAAGTCGCATTTTGAAAACTTGGCGTACAGCTGTTCTGCTCGAAGGGGTTCCAAAATGAGTCGTAAATGCTGCTCGTGTTCCTCCTGACTCTTAGAGTAGATTAGAATGTCGTCGATGAATACAATCACAAACTTATCCAAGTAAGGCTTGCACACTTTGTTCATAAGATCCATGAAGAATGCAGGCGCGTTTGTTAACCAGAATGGCATGACCAGAAACTCGTAATGGCCGTAGCGTGTTCTGAATGCTGTTTTGGAGACGTCCTCGTCCCGGACTCTCAGTTGATGGTAGCCTGATCTCAGATCAATCTTTGAATAGTAGCTCGACCCTTGCAGCTGGTCGAACAAGTCGTCAATGCGTGGAAGAGGATAGCGATTCTTTACGGTCACCTTGTTTAGCTCGCAGTAATCTATGCACATCCTGAAGGTACAATCTTTCTTCTTCACAAACAACACGGGAGCTCCCCAGGGCGAAGAGCTAGGATGAATGAAACCCTTATCCAAGAGTTCTTGCAGTTGTTTGGATAGTTCTTCCAATTTGGTTGGAGCTAAGCGATAAGGTGCTCGAGATATGGGTGCTGCTCCAGGAGCTAGCTCGATTTGGAATTCGACCTGGCGATGAGGCGGTAGCCCAGGTAAATCTTCAGGAAACACTTGAGGAAAGTCGCGTACAACTGGAATATCCTCAATCTTCTTCTCTTTCGTTGATGCGTCAGTAACAAGCGCTAAGATAGCGGTGTGTCCCTTTCGCAAACACTTCTAGGGCTTAAGGAAGGAGATGATGCCCACTACAGTACCACTCTTGTCACCTTGAATTTCGAGAGGTTCTTTGCTAAAATGGGGAATACGAACAATCTTCTCTTTACATAGGATCTCTGCTTGCTGTTGGGATAACCAATCCATCCCAATGACGATGTCGAAACTACCCAAAACTATAGGAATGAGATCGATAGAGAAAGTCTGACCAGCGAGGATAAGATTACAACCCTGAACTATGTGTGTGGCCTCTAGACTTTTACCATTTGCTAATTCTATGACATGCTTGGTGTTCAAAAGTGTTGGTGTGCGCTTGAGCATTTGACTAACTTTTAGAGACACATAACTGGTATCGGCACCCGAATCAAATAAGACAGTAACATAAAAGTCATCAAGAAGGAACTTACCCATCACCATGTTAGGATCATTCCTTGCGTCACCCTGACCCAGCACGAACACTCGACCCCGGGGGCCATTGTTTCCATTGTTTCCCCCGTTGTTATCCCCATTGTTGTTCCCATTGCCCTGATTATTGTTGTTGTTGTTCTGATTCTGGCTTAACTGAGGGCAGTTCCGCTTGAAGTGGCCTTCAGCACCACACTGAAAGCATCCCTCGTTACTTCGTTGTCGCTGCTGGTTCTGTGGAGCTGGTGGTTGTTGTTGATGGTTCTGGTTCGCAGGTCGTGAGCTCCTGCAATCCTTGGCTTCAAGCCCTATCTTGAGACACCTCTGACAACGACCCTTGTTGCACTGACCACTGTGGTGTCTGTTGCATCTATTGCACTTTGGGTGACTTCCTCGATATCCACCCTTCCCTTGACTACCAGAAGATTGCTGACCAGGACTCTGGTAGTCATCGATCTTTCGCTGCTGTGCCTGGGACTGAACCGTTGTCGAACCCTTGCTAGAGGTTCCATCCCACTTTCGTTTGTTGTCACTGGGAGTAGCAGAAGTAGTAATAGTAGTAGCACCAATACGCTTAGGCAGCTTGTTCTGTTCCACTGCCTGGTCTGTGAGACGATGAGCAAGATGAGTAACATCCTAGATAGTAGCAAGGTTGGCAGATGTCACATGGCTTTGAATCTCAGGTACTAAGCCTTTGAGATATAGTTCGATACGCTTGATGGGAGGATCCACCATAGTTGGATATAACACAGCCAGTTCATTGGATCGTTTCGTGTACGCTTCTATCTCTGACCCCGTCATCTTCAGTTTATAGAACTCCACTTCCAGCTTGTGGATATCATCACGACTACAGTATTCACGTTTGATCAGTTCCTTAAAATCATTCCATGGGGTGGCATTAGCAGCCGCTAGCCCCAGCATCTGAACTTGCGCGTTCCACCAGGTTAGAGCAGTGCCTTCGAGAGTACCAGTGGCGTACTTCACCCTACGAGCCTCAGGGCATTCACACATCTCGAAAACCGATTCGAGCTTCTCGAACCAGTGGAGGAGTCCAACGGCCCTTTCAGTGCCACTGAAAGTACTAGGACGACAGTCCATAAAGGTCTTGAAAGTACACACAAGAGGCTGAGCGTGTTGACCTGTCGTGTGCGTAAGAGTAAACAAAATTAAGCACAAGTGTTGGTTTACGAATGTAGGATCTAAGGATCCTAGAGTAAGATGTGATGGCAGGCTATACCTCCTGTCTGGGCAGCTGCGAGTGCTGCAGTAACTTGTTTAGTGATCAAAGCCGCCAACTGGGCTTGAGTTAAGTTAACGCATCCACTCATGATCTTCATATCAAGGAAACATGAGTAAGAGAGGTTCGCGAAAATGCGATGACAGAAGAGAGTAAGCACACATGTGTTTTCAAACAATAGTTGCTACGTTTATCTAAGCATACCATGAGCAAAGTTGTATGTAATCAAGCAAGTAGGCAAGGTAAACATAAATCATATCTGCTAGAATGTCGAGTCTTGCACGTGGAGCGAAGCGTCGTTGTGGATCGTTGAGCACTGTTCAGGTTATAGTCTGGTTTTTACAAAAACTTTTTCCCTTATTAAAACCAAGTTCACTATAACCAATGGCTCTGATACCAATCTGTCACACCCCCAAAATCCACATGCGGAGTATCACCGCTTGGAGGCGTGACTGACCAGGATCAAGCCACCAATCATATTGAACATAACAAGTAATAAGTAAAATTCAACCACACAATATGAAAGGTGGTTCAAATCACAAACGTAGTTAAGTGTTTAGCGGAAGCATAATTGTAAAAACCCAATGTAAGTATTAAGTACGAAATAAAGTAATGTTTTTAGCATGGCACACACTGCCATGTCCCACAACGACCGCGCTTCCCTGTGCAAACTCCATGAGTACCTTACGACCTGCAAGGCATGTAGCAACGAATCAACAACAAAGTTGAGCAAGTTCACAGTTGGTTGTTTGGTTATAGCGTTCGTTTTGTAAATCATATGTTCGTTTTGTAAACCATGTATCGTATTAATTCGTATCGCGGTCTCCCAGACATGTTTGCGAAGATTGGTGGGGGCTTCCCATGTGTTACTAGACCACGCGTATCGACTGCTACGAAAATGTAAGAGGTGCCCTAAGTCAATGTCTATCAGCATTGACCCTTTGCACATAGTCCATTAGTACACGCCCGTTCGGACGACATGGCGTGAGGTTTGTTAAACCTAATAGCGCTATCTACTAATGACCCGCTCGCCATAGGCCTCGGCGATTAAGTCGATAAATGAGGGACTTCAAATGATAGAGTGATGGTCTTATGGTCGTACGTATCCTGTTGTATGGGGAATACGCAAGTTTGTAGTTACCGTTCAGTTCTTTAACCCATTCCCAACCCTTGGGAATCCCATGCCTTGGATAGAGTGTGAACTCACCTTAGGTTAGCTCGGCAGATAAAACGTTTGTCCTAAGTTGGTCAACCACACCCTATTATGGTTACCACTCGTTAGGACGGTAAACAAGTAATCACGTATAAGCTACATGTATCCAACACGTATTTGTCAAGTGGTGTACACGTATTAACCAAGTAACAGTTTGTACCAAGCATAAACGTCTTCACAATTGTCAAGATATCATATCAGTCGTAAGTTGGTGCAAGTGTGCTAAATCCACAAGGAATTAGGCTCATCGTGTGCGGCCTCTTTTTGAAAGTGTAGTTTTATTCTAAGTGTGTTACTCAATAAAAGGTTCAAACAATTCGATGAAGGCACAAACACTTATTTTAGTGTCCTAAATAAATCAAACAAATATGTAACAGTTTGTTTTGAGGGCATTCTTAAAACTCGATCAAACATGTGTTTGTAGTTTTCACCAAAACAAATCATCTACCTTAATATTAAATGATATATTACTATATCTTTCATTCATTCATAAACACCAATGTAGAAAATCCGCACTCACAATCCTTAAGAAAATAAGAAATACCAAGGCATTTACTACATCTTTTAAGTGTATACAGCAATAACAATTTCATGTCCTAAACAACCAAATAAACAATGGCAAGTATGCATCCAAGATTAATGACACTGTCATTTTAACAATTGACATCAAATAATACGCTAAATTTTTACAACAGTTAATCCAAGATATATCATCAATATCATAAAGCATAACGACCCTAAACAACCCATACATATCCAGAAATTAACAAAACCGAAATACCAATACTCCTATATGTTTCCCATGGTTTCGAATCTACCAATTACGCACCATAACATCATGTATTCACATAAACACTTAGTATGAGTTACGTAACAAGAAAACGCAGCCAAGTAAACATCAAAACTAACAGCCAATACCACAAATCACAAACTGAGAAGAGAAAGATACGCGAGAGATGGATGTTCGGCTGGAGAGAGATCGCGCGAGAGAGAAAGGGCTGCTCCCTTGGCTGCCGTAAGCTTGGGGAGAAAAGAACACTAGGGTTTTTAGTTTTGGTGCTTCTGTGAACGCATAACAATAACCGTATGCGTATAACTTAATAAGGGCATAATAGGCTTGGGGTTTATTTGGTTTGGGCCGTAGACAACAAGGAGATAGGGTGGGCGGTTTGGGTTTTGAATTTTGGCCACAAGCTAGCTTGTCGCATGGATGAGCATGGGAAAGTGTCTCGACAGCAGGTTGTAGTTTGGTATAAAGCAAGCAACTACACACACACATTAATTAATTTAGCACACTAGCTAGCACCTCAATTCTCTCTCTTGGAATTTTATAACTTTACATGATGCTTGTGATGAATATGGGAATGCATGGTAACCGTGAATTTGTATAGGTTATAAATCAACCTAGTAAGAAGGCATGTCAATTAATTAACCTAGCTAACACACACCATATATAACATACCAACCACAATACGATTTAACTTATTACAAACGCGTACAGTTGTGAAACCAACAAGTCGTGTAAACAAACAACTAAACAATTAATCGTGCAATTAATGTGAAGATGGAATCTTGGAAAATCGAGTTGTCACAAAACACATTCCTTAAATTGTAGCCATTTGTTGAGTGTTTTTTTTTTTTGGTGACTAATCCGCATATATATCACCATTGCTCTTGATTTTCTTCACTGTATATCTCTTAAATGTCAACATATACACGTGTGATTTGGTTTACGAAGATTTTTCAATGCCGAGAACCTCGATCAGAGAGTAAAAAAGGCGTCAGGTTCACAATGGTGTAAAATTAAAATGGGATATACCGGGCTAGGATTCGAGTTACCGGAACAAGGGCCAAACCAACCACCCAAGAATGGAATCGTCGAGCGAAAACACTTGACAACTTCCTAGAAGCAGCTTTTCTTACCACCGGACCTTTCTCCATCAATTAGGAATCTAATGCCGTCACTGAACACATTCCTTAAATTGTAGCCATTTGTTGAGTGTTTTTTTTGGTGTCTAATCCGCATATATATCACCATTGCCCTTGATTTTCTTGATTCTATATCTCTTAAATGTCAACATATACACGTGTGATTTAGTTTACGAAGATTTTTCAATGCCGAGAATCTCGATCTGAGAGTAAAAAAGGCGTAAGGTTCACAATGGTGTAAAATTAAAATGGGATATACCGGGTTAGGATTCGAGTTACAGGAACAAGGGCCAAACCAACCACCCAAGAACGGAATCGTAGAGCGAAAAAATTTGATAACCTCCTAGAAGCAGATTTTCTTGCCACCAGACCTTTCTCCATCAATTAGGAATCTGATGCCATCACTAAACACATTCCTTAAATTGTAACCATTTATTGAGTGTTATTTTTTTGGGTGTCTAATCCGCATATATATCATCATTGCCCTGGATTTTCTTGACTGTATATCTCTTAAATGTCAACATATACACGTGTGATTTAGCTTACGAAGATTTTTCAATGCCGAGAACCTCGATCAGAGGGTAAAAAAGGCGTCAGGTTCACAATGGTGTAAAATTAAAATGGGATATACCGGGCTAGGATTCGAGTTACAGGAACAAGGGCCAAACCAACCACCCAAGAATGGAATCGTCGAGCGAAAACACTTGACAACCTCCTAGAAGCAGCTTTTCTTACCACCGGACCTTTCTCCATCAATTAGGGATCTGATGCCGTCACTGAACACATTCCTTAAATTGTAGCCATTTGTTGAGTGTTTTTTTTGGTGTCTAATCCGCATATATATCACCATTGCCCTTGATTTTCTTGATTGTATATCTCTTAAATGTCAACATATACACCTGTGATTTAGTTTACGAATATTTTTCAATGCCGAGAATCTCGATCTGAGAGTAAAAAAGGCGTAAGGTTCACAATGGTGTAAAATTAAAATGAGATATACCGGGTTAGGATTCGAGTTACAGGAACAAGGGCCAAACCAACCACCCAAGAACGGAATCGTAGAGCGAAAACATTTGACAACCTCCTAGAAGCAGATTTTCTTGCCACCAGACCTTTCTCTATCAATTAGGAATCTGATGCCATCACTAAACACATTCCTTAAATTGTAACCATTTATTGAGTGTTTTTTTTTTTTTGGTGTCTAATCCGCATATATATCATCATTGCCCTAGATTTTCTTGACTGTATATCTCTTAAATGTCAACATATACACGTGTGATTTAGTTTACGAAGATTTTTCAATGCCGAGAACCTCGATCAGAGAGTAAAAAAGGCGTCAGGTTCACAATGGTGTAAAATTAAAATGGGATATACCGGGCTAGGATTCGAGTTACCGGAACAAGGGCCAAACCAACCACCCAAGAATGGAATCGTCGAGCGAAAACACTTGACAACTACCCAGAAGCAGCTTTTCTTACCACCGGACCTTTCTCCATCAATTAGGGATCTGATGCCGTCACTGAACACATTCCTTAAATTGTAGCCATTTGTTGAGTGTTTTTTTTGGTGTCTAATCCGCATATATATCACCATTGCCCTTGATTTTCTTGATTGTATATCTTTTAAATGTCAACATATACACCTGTGATTTAGTTTACGAATATTTTTCAATGCCGAGAATCTCGATCTGAGAGTAAAAAAGGCGTAAGGTTCACAATGGTGTAAAATTAAAATGAGATATACCGGGTTAGGATTCGAGTTACAGGAACAAGGGCCAAACCAACCACCCAAGAACGGAATCGTAGAGCGAAAAAATTTGATAACCTCCTAGAAGCAGATTTTCTTGCCACCAGACCTTTCTCCATCAATTAGGAATCTGATGCCATCACTAAACACATTCCTTAAATTGTAACCATTTATTGAGTGTTATTTTTTTGGGTGTCTAATCCGCATATATATCATCATTGCCCTGGATTTTCTTGACTGTATATCTCTTAAATGTCAACATATACACGTGTGATTTAGCTTACGAAGATTTTTCAATGCCGAGAACCTCGATCAGAGGGTAAAAAAGGCGTCAGGTTCACAATGGTGTAAAATTAAAATGGGATATACCGGGCTAGGATTCGAGTTACAGGAACAAGGGCCAAACCAACCACCCAAGAATGGAATCGTCGAGCGAAAACACTTGACAACCTCCTAGAAGCAGCTTTTCTTACCACCGGACCTTTCTCCATCAATTAGGGATCTGATGCCGTCACTGAACACATTCCTTAAATTGTAGCCATTTGTTGAGTGTTTTTTTTGGTGTCTAATCCGCATATATATCACCATTGCCCTTGATTTTCTTGATTGTATATCTCTTAAATGTCAACATATACACCTGTGATTTAGTTTACGAATATTTTTCAATGCCGAGAATCTCGATCTGAGAGTAAAAAAGGCGTAAGGTTCACAATGGTGTAAAATTAAAATGAGATATACCGGGTTAGGATTCAAGTTACAGGAACAAGGGCCAAACCAACCACCCAAGAACGGAATCGTAGAGCGAAAACATTTGACAACCTCCTAGAAGCAGATTTTCTTGCCACCAGACCTTTCTCTATCAATTAGGAATCTGATGCCATCACTAAACACATTCCTTAAATTGTAACCATTTATTGAGTGTTTTTTTTTTGGTGTCTAATCCGCATATATATCATCATTGCCCTAGATTTTCTTGACTGTATATCTCTTAAATGTCAACATATACACGTGTGATTTAGTTTACGAAGATTTTTCAATGCCGAGAACCTCGATCAGAGAGTAAAAAAGGCGTAAGGTTCACAATGGTGTAAAATTAAAATGGGATATACCGGGCTAGGATTCGAGTTATAAGAACAAGGGCCAAACCAACCACCCAAGAATGGAATCGTCGAGCGAAATACTTGACAACCTCCTTGAAGCAGCTTTTCTTACCACTAGACCTTTCTCTATCTATTAGGAATCTGATGCCGTCACTAAACCCATTCCTTAAATTGTTGCCATTTGTTGAGTGTTTGTTTTGGTGTCTAATCCGCATATATATCACCATTGCCCTTGATTTTCTTGACAGTATATCTTTTAAATGTCAACATACACACGTGTGATTTAGTTTACGAGGATTTTTCAATGCTGAGAATCTCGATCAGAGAATAAAAAAGGCGTAAGGTTCACAATGGTGTAAAAGTAAAATGGGATATACCGGGTTAGGATTCGAGTCACAGGAACAAGGGCCAAACCAACCACCCAAGAACGGAATCGTCGAGCGAAAACATTTGACAACCTCCTAGAAGCAGATTTTCTTGCCACCAGACCTTTCTCCATCAATTAGGAATCTGATGCCATCACTAAACACATTCCTTAAATTGTAACCATTTATTGAGTGTTTTTTTTTTTGTGTTTAATCCGCATATATATCATCATTGCCCTGGATTTTCTTGACTGTATATCTCTTAAATGTCAACATATACACGTGTGATTTAGTTTACGAAGATTTTCAATGCCGAGAACCTCGATCAGAGAGTAAAAAAGGCGTCAGGTTCACAATGGTGTAAAATTAAAATGGGATATACCGGGCTAGGATTCGAGTTACAGGAACAAGGGCCAAACCAACCACCCAAGAATGGAATCGTCAAGCGAAAACACTTGATAACCTCCTAGAAGCAGTTTTTCTTATCACCGGACCTTTCTCCATCAATTAGGAATCTGATGCCGTCACTAAACACATTCCTTAAATTGTAGCCATTTGTTAAGTGTTTTTTTTTGGTGTCTAATCCGCATATATATCACCATTTCCCTTCATTTTCTTGACTGTATAACTCTTAAATGTCAACATATACACGTGTTATTTAGTTTACGAAGATTTTTCAATGCCGAGAACCTCGATTAGAGAGTAAAAAAGGCGTAAGGTTCACAATGATGTAAAATTAAAATGGGATGTACCGGGCTAGGATTCGAGTTACAAGAACATGGGCCAAACCAACCACCCAAGAATGGAATCGTCGAGCGAAAACACTTGACAACCTCCTAGAAGCAGCTTTTCTTACCACCAGACCTTTCTCCATCAATTAGGAATCTGATGCAGTCACTAAACACATTCCTTAAATTGTAACCATTTATTGAGTGTTTTTTTTTGTTGTCTAATCCGCATATATATCATCATTGCCCAGGATTTTCTTGACTGTATATCTCTTAAATGTCAACATATACACGTGTGATTTAGTTTACGAAGATTTTTCAATACCGAGAAGCTCTATCAGAGAGTTAAAAAGGCGTAAGGTTCACAATGGTGTAAAATTAAAATGGGATATACCGGGCTAGGATTCGAGTTACAGGAACAAGGGCCAAACCAACCACCCAAGAATGGAATCGTCGAGCGAAAACACTTGACAACCTCCTAGAAACAGTTTTTCTTATCACCGGACCTTTCTCCATCAATTAGGAATCTAATGTCGTCACTAAACACATTCCTTAAATTGTAACCATTTATTGAGTGTTTTTTTTTGTGTCTAATCCGCATATATATCATCATTGCCCTTGATTTTCTTGACTGTATGTCTCTTAAATGTCAACATATACACGTGTGATTTAGTTTACGAAGATTTTTCAATGCCGAGAACCTCGATCAGAGAGTAAAAAAGGCGTCAGGTTCACAATGGTGTAAAATTAAAATGGGATATACCGGGCTTGGATTCGAGTTACAGGAACAAGGGCCAAACCAACCACCCAAGAATGGAATCGTCGAGCGAAAACACTTGACAACCTCCTAGAAGCAGCTTTTCTTACCACCGGACCTTTCTCCATCAATTAGGAATCTGATGCCGTCACTAAACACATTCCTTAAATTGTAGCCATTTGTTGAGTGTTTTTTTTTGGGTGTCTAATCCGCATATATATCACCATTGCCCTTCATTTTCTTGACTGTATATATCTTAAATGTCAACATATACACGTGTGATTTAGTTTACGAATATTTTTCAATGCCGAGAATCTCGATCAGAGAGTAAAAAAGGCGTAAGGTTCACAATGGTGTAAAATTAAAACGGGATATAACGGGTTAGGATTCGAATTACCGGAACAAGGGCCAAACCAACCACCCAAGAACGGAATCGTCGAGCGAAAACATTTGACAACCTCCTAGAAGCAGATTTTCTTGCCACCAGACCTTTCTCCATCAATTAGGAATCTGATGCCATCACTAAACACATTCCTTAAATTGTAACCATTTATTGAGTGTTTTTGTTTTGGTGTCTAATCCGCATATATACAATCATTGCCCTGGATTTTCTTGACTATATATCTCTTAAATGTCAACATATACACGTGTAATTTAGTTTACGAAGATTTTTCAATGCCGAGAACCTCGATCAGAGAGTAAAAAAGGCGTCAGGTTCACAATGGTGTAAAATTAAAATGGGATATACCGGGCTAGGATTCGAGTTACAGGAACAAGGGCCAAATCAACCACCCAAGAATGGAATTGTCGAGCGAAAACACTTGACAACCTCCTAGAAGCAGCTTTTCTTACCACCGGACCTTTCTCCATCAATTAGGAATCTGATGCCGTCACTAAACACATTCCTTAAATTGTAGCCATTTGTTGAGTGTTTTTTTTGGTGTCTAATCCGCATATATATCACCATTGCCCTTCATTTTCTTGACTGTATATCTCTTAAATGTCAACATATACATGTGTGATTTAGTTTACGAAGATTTTTCAATGCCGAGAACCTCGATTAAAGAGTAAAAAAGGCGTAAGGTTCACAATGGTGTAAAATTAAAATGGGATATACCGGGCTAGGATTCGAGTTACAAGAACAAGGGCCAAACCAACCACCCAAGAATGGAACCGTCGAGCGAATACACTTGACAAGCTCCTAGAAGCAGCTTTTCTTACCACCAGACCTTTCTCCATCAATTAGGAATCTGATGCCGTCACTAAACACATTCCTTAAAATGTAGCCATTTGTTGAGTGTTTTTTTTGGTGTCTAATCCGCATATATATCACCATTGCCGTTGATTTTCTTGATTGTGTATCTCTTAAATGTCAACATATACACGTGTAATTTAGTTTACGAAGATTTTTCAATGCCGAGAATCTCGATCAGAGAGTAAAAATGGCGTAAGGTTCACAATGGTGTAAAATTAAAATGGGATATACCGGGTTAGGATTCGAGTTACAAGAACAAGGGCCAAACCAACCACCCAAGAATGGAATCGTCGAGCGAAAACATTTGACAACCTCCTAGAAGCAGCTTTTCTTGCCACCAGACCTTTATCCATCAATTAGGAATCTGATGCCATCACTAAACACATTCCTTAAATTGTAACCATTTATTGAGTGTTTTTTTTTTTTTGTCTAATCCGCATATATAAAATCATTAACCTAGATTTTCTTGACTGTATATCTCTTAAATGTCAACATATACACGTGTGATTTAGTTTACGAAGATTTTTCAATGTCGAGAATCTCGATCAGAGAGTAAAAAAGGCGTCAGGTTCACAATGGTGTAAAATTAAAATGGGATATACCGGGCTAGGATTCGAGTTACAGGAACAAGGGCCAAACCAACCACCCAAGAATGGAATCGTCGAGCGAAAACACTTGACAACCTCCTAGAAGCAGCTTTTCTTACCACCAGACCTTTCTCCATCAATTAGGAATCTGTTGCCGTCACTAAACACATTCCTTAAATTGTTACCATTTATTGAGTGTTTTTTTTTTGGTGTCTAATCCGCATATATATCATCATTGCCGTGGATTTTCTTGACTGTATATCTCTTAAATGTCAACATATACACGTGTGATTTAGTTTACGCAGATTTTTCAATGCCGAGAACCTCGATCAGAGAGTAAAAAAGGCGTCAGGTTCACAATGGTGTAAAATTAAAATGGGATATACCGGGCTTGGATTCGAGTTACAGGAACAAGGGCCAAACCATCCATCCAAGAATGGAATCGTCGAGCGAAAACACTTGACAACCTCCTAGAAGCAGCTTTTCTTACCACCGGACCTTTCTCCATCAATTAGGAATCTGATGCCGTCACTAAACACATTCCTTAAATTGTAGCCATTTGTTGAGTGTTTTTTTTTTGGTGTCTAATCCGCATATATATCACCATTGCCCTTCATTTTCTTGACTGTATATATCTTAAATGTCAACATATACACGTGTGATTTGGTTTACGAATATTTTTCAATGCCGAGAATCTCGATCAGAGAGTAAAAAAGGCGTAAGGTTCACAATGGTGTAAAATTAAAATGGGATATACCGGGTTTGGATTCGAGTTACAGGAACAAGAGCCAAACCAACCACCCAAGAACGGAATCGTCGAGCGAAAACATTTGACAACCTCCTAGAAGCAGATTTTCTTGCCACCAGACCTTTCTCCATCGATGAGGAATCTGATGCCATCACTAAACACATTCCTTAAATTGTAACCATTTATTGAGTGTTTTTTTTGGTGTCTAATCCGCATATATATCATCATTGCCCTGGATTTTCTTGACTATATATCTCTTAAATGTCAACATATACACGTGTGATTTAGTTTACGAAGATTTTTCAATGCCGAGAACCTCGATCAGAGAGTAAAAAAGGCGTCAGGTTCACAATGGTGTAAAATTAAAATGGGATATACCGGGCTAGGATTCGAGTTACAGGAACAAGGGCCAAATCAACCACCCGAGAATGGAATCGTCGAGCGAAACACTTGACAACCTTCTAGAAGCAGCTTTTCTTACCACCGGACCTTTCTCCATCAATTAGGAATCTGATGCCGTCACTAAACACATTCCTTAAATTGTAGCCATTTGTTGAGTGTTTTTTTTTTTTTGGTGTCTAATCCGCATATATATCACCATTGCCCTTCATTTTCTTGACTGTATATCTCTTAACTGTCAACATATACACGTGTGATTTTGTTTACGAAGATTTTTCAATGCCGAGAACCTCTATCAGAGAGTAAAAAAGGCGTAAGGTTCACAATGGTGTAAAATTAAAATGGGATATACCGGGCTAGGATTCGACTTACAAGAACAAGGGCCAAACCAACCACCCAAGAATGGAATCGTCGAGCGAAAGCACTTGACAACCTCCTAGAAGCAGTTTTCTTACCACCAGACCTTTCTCCATCAATTAGGAATCTGATGCCGTCACTAAACACATTCCTTAAATTGTAACCATGTATTGAGTGTTTTTTTTTTGTGTCTAATCCGCATATATATCATCATTGCCCTGGATTTTCTTGACTGTATATCTCTTAAATGTCAACATATACACGTGTGATTTAGTTTACGAAATTTTTCAATGCCGGGTACCTCGATCAGAGAGTAAAAAAGGCATCAGGTGCACAATGGTGTAAAATTAAAATGGGATACACCGGGCTTGGTTTCGAGTTACAGGAACAAGGGCCAAACCAACCACCCAAGAATGGAATCGTCGAGAGAAAACACTTGACAACCTCCTAGAAGCAGCTTTTCTTACTACCGGACCTTTTTCCATCAATTAGGAATATGATGCCGTCACTAAACACATTCCTTAAATTGTAGCCATTTGTTGAGTGTTTTTTTTTTGGTGTCTAATCCGCATATATATCACCCTTGCCCTTCATTTTCTTGACTGTATATCTCTTAACTGTCAACATATACACGTGTGATTTTGTTTACGAAGATTTTTCAATGCCGAGAATCTCGATTAGAGAGTAAAAAAGGCGTAAGGTTCACAATGGTGTAAAATTAAACTGGGATATACCGGGCTAGGATCCGACTTACAAGAACAAGGGCCAAACCAACCACCCAAGAATGGAATCGTCGAGCGAAAGCACTTGACAACCTCCTAGAAGCAGTTTTCTTACCACCAGACATTTCTCCATCAATTAGGAATCTGATGCCGTCACTAAACACATTCCTTAAATTGTAACCATTTATTGAGTGTTTTTTTTTGTGTCTAATCCGCATATATATCATCATTGCCCTGGATTTTCTTGACTGTATATCTCTTAAATGTCAACATATACACGTGTGATTTAGTTTACGAAATTTTTCAATGCCGAGTACCTCGATCAGAGAGTAAAAAAGGCATCAGGTGCACAATGGTATAAAATTAAAATGGGATATACCGGGCTTGGATTCGAGTTACAGGAACAAGGGCCAAACCAACCACCCAAGAATGGAATCGTCGAGCGAAAACACTTGACAACCTCCTAGAAGCAGCTTTTCTTACCACCGGACCTTTCTCCATCAATCAGGAATCTGATGCCGTCACTAAATACATTCCTTAAATTGTAGCCATTTGTTCAGTGTTTTTTTTTGGTGTCTAATCCGCATATATATCACCATTGCCCTTCATTTTCTTGACTGTATATATCTTAAATGTCAACATATACACGTGTGATTTAGTTTATGAATATTTTTTAATGCCGAGAATCTCGATCAGAGAGTAAAAAAGGAGTAAGGTTCACAATGGTGTAAAATTAAAACGGGATATACCGAGTTAGGATTCGAGTTACCGGAACAAGGGCCAAACCAACCACCGAAGAACGGAATCGTCGAGCGAAAACATTTGACAACCTCCTAGAAGCATATTTTCTTGCCACCAGACCGTTCTCCATCAATTAGGAATCTGATGCCATCACTAAACACATTCCTTAAATTGTAACCATTTATTGAGTGTTTTTTTTTTGGTGTCTAATCCGCATATATATCATCATTGCCCTGGATTTTCTTGACTATAAATATATTAAATGTCAACATATACACGTGTGATTTAGTTTACGAAGATTTTTCAATGCCGAGAACCTCTATCAGAGAGTAAAAAAGGCGTCAGGTTCACAATGGTGTAAAATTAAAATGGGATATACCGGGCTAGGATTCGAGTTTCAGGAACAAGGGCCAAATTAACCACCCAAGAATGGAATCGTCGAGCGAAAACACTTGACAACCTCCTAGAAGCAGCTTTTCTTACCACCGGACCTTTTTCCATCAATTAGGAATCTGATGCCGTCACTAAACACATTCCTTAAATTGTAGCCATTTGTTGAGTGTTTTTTTTTGGTGTCTAATCCGCATATATATCCCCATTGCCCTTCATTTTCTTGACTGTATATCTCTTAAATGTCAACATATACACGTGTGATTTAGTTTACGAAGATTTTTCAATGCCGAGAACCTCGATCAGAGAGTAAAAAAGGCGTAAGGTTCACAATGGTGTAAAACTAAAATGGGATATACCGGGCTAGGATTCGAGTTACAGGAACAAGGCCCAAACCAACTACCCAAGAAGGGAATCGTCGAGCGAAAACATTTGACAACCTCCTAGAAGCAGTTTTTCTTGCCACCAGACCTTTCTCCATCAATTAGGAATCTGATGCCGTCACTAAACACATTCCTTAAATTGTAGCCATTTGTTGAGTGTTTTTTTTTTGTGTCTAATCCGCATATATATCACCAATGCCCTGGATTTTCTTGACTGTATATCTCTTAGATGTCAACATATACATGTGTGATTTAGTTTACGAAGATTTTTCAATGCCGAGAACCTCGATTAGAGAGTAAAAAAGGCGTAAGGTTCACAATGGTGTAAAATTAAAATGGGATATACCGGGCTAGGATTCGAGTTACAAGAACTAGGGCCAAACCAACCACCCAAGAATGGAACCGTCGAGCGAGTACACTTGACAAGCTCCTAGAAGCAGCTTTTCTTACCACCAGACCTTTTTCCATCAATTAGGAATCTGATGCCATCACTAAACAGATTCCTTAAATTGTAGCCAATTGTTGAGTGTTTTTTTTGGTGTCTAATCCGCATATATATCACCATTGCCCTTGATTTTCTTGACTGTGTATCTCTTAAATGTCAACATATACAAATGTGATTTAGTTTACCAAGATTTTTCATTGCCGAGAATCTCGATCAGAGAGTAAAAAAGGCGTAAGGTTCACAATGGTGTAAAATTAAAATGGGATATACCGGGTTAGGATTCGAGTTACAGGAACAAGGGCCAAACCAACCACCCAAGAATGGAATCGTCGAGCGAAAACATTTGACAACCTCCTAGAAGCAGCTTTTCTTGCCACCAAACCTTTCTCCATCAATTAGGAATCTGATGCCATCACTAAACACATTCCTTAAATCGTAACCATTTATTGAGTGTTTTTTTTGTGTCTAATCCGCATATATAAAATCATTACCCTGGATTTTCTTGACTGTATATCTCTTAAATGTCAACATATACACGTGTGATTTAGTTTACGAAGATTTTTCAATGCCGAGAACCTCGATCAGAGAGTAAAAAAGGCGTAAGGTTCACAATGGTGTAAAATTAAAATGGGATATACCGGGCTTGGATTCGAGTTACAGGAACAAGGGCCAAACCAACTACACAAGAATGGAATCGTTGAGCGAAAACACTTGACAACCTCCTAGAACAGCTTTTCTTACCACCAGGCCTTTCTCCATCAATTAGGAATCTGATGCCGTCACTAAACACATTCCTTAAATTGTTACCATTTATTGAGTGTTTTTTTTGTGTCTAATCCACATATATATCATCATTGCCCTGGGTTTTCTTGGCTGTATATCTCTTAAATGTCAACATATACACGTGTGATTTAGTTTACGAAGATTTTTCAATGCCGAGAACCTCGATCAGAGAGTAAAAAAGGGGTCAGGTTCACAATGGTGTAAAATTAAAATGGGATATACCAGGCTAGGATTCAACTTACAAGAACAAGGGCCAAACCAACCACCCAAGAATGGAATCGTCGAGCGAAAACACTAGACAACCTCCTAGAAGCAGCTTTTCTTGCCACCAGACATTTCTCCATCAATTAGGAATCTGATGCCATCACTAAACACATTCCTTAAATTGTAACCATTTATTGAGTGTTTTTTTTTGGTGTCTAATCCGAATATATAAAATTATTACCCTGGATTTTCTTGACTGTATATCTCTTAAATGTCAACATATACACGTGTGATTTTGTTAACGAAGATTTTTCAATGCCGAGAACCTCGATTAGAGAGTAAAAAAGGCGTCAGGTTCATAATGGTGTAAAATTAAAATGGGATATACCGGGCTAGGATTCGAGTTACAGGAACAAGGGCCAAACCAACCACCCAAGAATGGAATCGTCGAGCGAAAACACTAGACAACCTCCTAGAAGCAGCTTTTCTTGCCACCAGACCTTTCTCCATCAATTAGGAATCTAATGCCGTCACTAAACACATTCCTTAAATTCTGGCTATTTATTGAGTGTTTTTTTTTTTTGGTGTCTAATCCGCATATATATCACCATTACCCTGGATTTTCTTAACAGTATATCTCTTAAATGTCAACATACACACGTGTGATTAGTTTACGAAGATTTTTTAATGCCGAGAACCTCGATCAGAGAGTAAAAAAGGCGTAAGGTTCACAATGGTGTAAAATTAAAATGGGATATACCGGGCTAGAATTCGAGTTACAGGAACAAGGGCCAAACCAACCACCCAAGAATGCAATCATCGAGCGAAACACTTGACAACCTCCTAGAAGCAGCTTTTCTTACCACCAGACCTTTCTCCATCAATTAGGAATCTGATGCCCTCACTAAACACATTCCTTAAATTGTAGCCATTTGTTTAGTGTTTTTTTTTGTGTGTCTAATCCGCATATATATCACCATTGCCCTTGATTTTTTGACTGTATATCTCTTAAATATCAACATACACACGTGTGATTTAATTTACGAAGATTTTTCAATTACTAGAACCTCGATCAGAGGGTAAAAAAGGCGTAAGGGTCACAATGGTGTAAAATTAAAATGGGATATACCGGGCTTGGATTCGAGTTACAGGAACAAGGGCCAAACCAACCACCCAAAAATTGAATCGTCGAGCGAAAAAATTTTACAACCTCCTAGAGGCAGCTTTTCTTACCACCAGACCTTTCTCCATCAATTAGGAATCTGATGCCGTCACTAAACACATTCCTTAAATTATAGCGATTTGTTGAGTGTTTTTTTGTTGTGTGTCTAATCCTCATATATATCACCATTGCCCTAGATTTTCTTGACTGTATATCTTTTAAATCTCAACATATACACGTGTGATTTAGTTTACGAATATTTTTCAATGCCGAGAACCACGATCAGAGAGTAAAACAGGAGTAAGGTTCACAATGGTGTAAGATTAAAATGGGATATTCCGTGCTAGGATTCGAGTTACAGGAACAAGGGCCAAACCAACCACCCAAGAATGGAATCGTCGAGCAAAAACACTTGACAACCTCCTAGAAGCAGCTTTTCTTACCACCAGACCTTTCTCTATTAATTAGGAATCTGATGCCATTACTAAACACATTCCTTAAATTGTAGCCATTTGTTGAGTGTTTTTTTTTGTGTCTAATCCGCATATGTATCACCATTGCCCTTGATTTTCTTGACTGTATATATCTCTTAAATATCAACATATACACGTGTGATTTAGTTTAGGAAGATTTTTCAATGCCGAGAACCTCGATCAGAGAGTGAAAAAGGCGTAAGGTTCACAATGGTGTAAGATTAAAATGGGATATACCGGGCTAGGATTCGAGTTACAGGAACTAGGGCCAAACCAACCACCCAAGAATGAATTCGTCGAGCGAAAACACTTGACAACCACCTAGAAGCAGCTTTTCAAACCACCAGACCTTTCTCCATCAATTAGGAATCTGATGCCGTCAATAAACACATTCCTTAAATTGTAGCCATTTGTGGTGTGTTTTTTTTTTGTGTCTAATCCGCATATATATCACCATTGCCCTTGATTTTCTTGACTGTATATCTCTTAAATGTCAACATACACACGTGTTATTTAGTTTACGAAGATTTTTCAATGCCGAGAACCACGATCAGAGAGTAAAAAAGGCGTAAGGTTTACAATGGTGTAAGATTAAAATGGGATATACCAGGCTAGGATTCGAGTTACAGGAACAAGGTCCAAACCAACCACCCAAGAATTGAATCGTCGAGCGAAAACACTTGACAACGTCCTAGATGCAGCTTTACTTACCACCAGACCTTTCTCCATCAATTAGGAATCTGATGCCGTCACTAAACACATTTCTTAAATTGTAGCCATTTGTTGAGTTTTTTTTTTGGTGTCTAATCCGCAAATATATCACCATTGCCCTTGATTTTCTTGACTGTATATCTCTTAAATGTCAACATATACAAGTGTGATTTAGTTTACGAAGATTTTTCAATGCCGAGAACCTCGATCAGAGAGTAAAAAAGGCGTAAGGTTCACAATGGTGTAAGATTAAAAGGGGATATACCAGGCTAGGATTCGAGTTACAGGAACAAGGGCCAAACCAACCACCCAAGAATGGAATCGTCGAGCAAAAACACTTGACAACCTCCTAGAAGCAGGTTTTCTTACCACCAGACCTTTCTCCATTAATTAGGAATCTGATGCCATTACTAAACACATTCCTTAAATTGTAGCCATTTGTGGAGTGTTTTTTTTTTTTGTGTCTAATCCGCATATGTATCACCATTGCCCTTGATTTTCTTGACTGTATATATCTCTAAAATATCAACATATACACGTGTGGTGTGATTTAGTTTACGAAGATTTTTCAATGCCGAGAACCTCGATCAGAGAGTGAAAAAGGCGTAAGGTTCACAATGGTGTAAGATTAAAATGGGATATACCGGGCTAGGATTCGAGTTACAGGAACTAGGGCCAAACCAACCACCCAAGAATGAATTCATCGAGCGAAAACACTTGACAACCACCTAGAAGCAGCTTTTCAAACCACCAGACCTTTCTCCATCAATTAGGAATCTGATGCCGTCAATAAACACATTCCTTAAATTGTAGCCATTTGTGGTGTGTTTTTTTTTTTGGGTCTAATCCGCATATATATCACCAATGCCCTTGATTTTCTTGACTGTATATCTCTTAAATGTCAACATATACACGTGTTATTTAGTTTACGAAGATTTTTCAATGTCGAGAACCACGATCAGAGAGTAAAAAAGGAGTAAGGTTTACAATGGTGTAAGATTAAAATGGGATATACCAGGCTAGGATTCGAGTTACAGGAACAAGGTCCAAACCAACCACCCAAGAATTGAATCGTCGAGCGAAAACACTTGACAACGTCCTAGAAGCAGCTTTACTTACCACCAGACCTTTCTCCATCAATTAGGAATCTGATGCCATCACTAAACACATTTCTTAAATTGTAGCCATTTGTTGAGTTTTTTTTTTGGTGTCTAATCCGCAAATATATCACCATTGCCCTTGATTTTCTTGACTGTATATCTCTTAAATGTCAACATATACACGTGTGATTTAGTTTACGAAGATTTTTCAATGCCGAGAACCTCGATCAGAGAGTAAAAAAGGCGTAAGGTTCACAATGGTGTAAGATTAAAAGGGGATATACCAGGCTAGGATTCGAGTTACAGGAACAAGGTCCAAACCAACCACCCAAGAATTGAATCGTCGAGCGAAAACACTTGACAACGTCCTAGAAGCAGCTTTACTTACCACCAGACATTTCTCCATCAATTAGGAATCTGATACCATCACTAAACACATTTCTTTAATTGTAGCCATTTGTTGAATGTTTTTTTTTTGTGTCTAATCCGCATATATATCACCAATGCCCTTGATTTTCTTGACTGTATATCTTTTAAATGTCAACATATACACGTGTGATTTAGTTTACGAAGATTTTTCAATGCCGAGAACCTCGATCAGAGAGTAAAAAAGGCGTAAGGTTCACAATGGTGTAAAATTAAAATGAGATATACCGGGCTAGGATTCGAGTTACAGGATCCAGGGCCAAACCAACCACCCAAGAATGGAATCGTCGAGCGAAAACACATGGCAACCTCCTAGAAGCAGCTTGTCTTACCACCAGACCTTTTTCCAACAATTAGATATCTGACGCCGTCACTAAACACATTCCTTAAATTGTAGCCATTTGTTGAGTGTTTTTTTTTTTTGTGTCTAATCCGCATATATATCACCATTGCCCTTGATTTTCTTGACTGTATATCTCTTAAATGTCAACATATAAACGTGTGATTTGGTTTACTAAGATTTTTCAATGCCGAGAACCTCGATCAGAGAGTAAAAAAGGCGTAAGGTTCACAATGGTGTAAAATTAAAATGGGATATACCGGGCTAGGATTCGAGTTACAGGAACAAGGGCCAAACCAACCACCCAAGAATGGAATCGTCGAGCGAAAACACATGGCAACCTCCTAGAAGCAGCTTGTCTTACCACCAGACCTTTCTCCAACAATTAGATATCTGATGCCGTCACTAAACACATTCCTTAAATTGTAGCCATTTGTTGAGTGTTTTTTTTTTTGGTGTCTAATCCGCATATATATCACCATTGCCCTTGATTTTCTTAACTGTATATCTCTTAAATATCAACATATACACGTGTGATTTGGTTTACGAAGATTTTTCAATGCTGAGAACCTCGATCAGAGAGTAAAAAAGGCGTAAGGTTCACAATGGTGTAATATTAAAATGGGATATACCGGGCTAGCGTTCGAGTTACAGGAACAAGGGCCAAACCAACCAACCAAGAATTTAATCGTCGAGCGAAAACACTTGACAACCTCCTAGAAGCTGCTTTTCTTACCACCAGACCTTTCTCCATCAATTAGGGATCTGATGCCGTCACTAAGCATATTCCTTAAATTGTAGCCATTTGTTGAGTGTTTTTTTTTGTGTCTAATCCGCATATATATCACCATTGCCCTTGATTTTCTTGACTGTATATCTCTTAAATGTCAACATATACACGTGTGATTTAGTTTACGAAGATTTTTCATTGACGAGAACCTCGATCAGAGAGTAAAAAAGGCGTAAGGTTCACAATGGTGTAAGATTAAAATGGGATATACCGGGCTAGGATTCGAGTTACAGGAACAAGGGCCAAACCAACCACTCAAGAATAGAGTCTTCAAGCGAAAACACTTGACAACCTCCTAGAAGCAGCTTTTCTTACCACCAGACATTTCTCCATCAATTAGGAATCTGATACCGTCACTAAACACATTTCTTAAATTGTAGCCATTTGTTGAATGTGTTTTTTTTGTGTCTAATACGCATATATACCACCAATGCCCTTGATTTTCTTGACTGTATATCTCTTAAATGTCAACATATACACATGTGATTTAGTTTACGAAGATTTTTCGATGCCGAGAACCTCGATCAGAGAGTAAAAAAGGCGTAAGGTTCACAATGGTGTAAAATTAAAATGAGATATACCGGGCTAGGATTCAAGTTACAGGAACAAGGGCCAAACCAACCACCCAAGAATGGAATCATCGAGCGAAAACACTTGGCAACCTCCTAGAAGCAGCTTGTCTTACCACCAGACCTTTCTCCAACAATTAGATATCTGATGCCGTCACTAAACACATTCCTTAAATTGTAGCCATTTGTTGAGTGTTTTTTTTTGTGTCTAATCCGCAAATATATCACCATTGCCCTTGATTTTCTTGACTGTATATCTCTTAAATGTCAACATATACACGTGTGATTTAGTTTACGAAGATTTTTCAATGCCGAGAACCTCGATCAGAGAGTAAAAAAGGCGTAAGGTTCACAATGGTGTAAGATTAAAAGCGGATATACCAGGCTAGGATTCGAGTTACAGGAACAAGGGCCAAACCAACCACCCAAGAATGGAATCGTCGAGCAAAAACACTTGACAACCTCCTAGAAGCAGGTTTTCTTACCACCAGACCTTTCTCCATTAATTAGGAATCTGATGCCATTACTAAACACATTCCTTAAATTGTAGCCATTTGTGGAGTGTTTTTTTTTTGTGTCTAATCCGCATATGTATCACCATTGCCCTTGATTTTCTTGACTGTATATATCTCTAAAATATCAACATATACACGTGTGGTGTGATTTAGTTTACGAAGATTTTTCAATGCCGAGAACCTCGATCAGAGAGTGAAAAAGGCGTAAGGTTCACAATGGTGTAAGATTAAAATGGGATATACCGGGCTAGGATTCGAGTTACAGGAACTAGGGCCAAACCAACCACCCAAGAATGAATTCATCGAGCGAAAACACTTGACAACCACCTAGAAGCAGCTTTTCAAACCACCAGACATTTCTCCATCAATTAGGAATCTGATGCCGTCAATAAACACATTCCTTAAATTGTAGCCATTTGTGGTGTGTTTTTTTTTTTTGGGTCTAATCCGCATATATATCACCAATGCCCTTGATTTTCTTGACTGTATATCTCTTAAATGTCAACATATACACGTGTTATTTAGTTTACGAAGATTTTTCAATGCCGAGAACCACGATCAGAGAGTAAAAAAGGCGTAAGGTTTACAATGGTGTAAGATTAAAATGGGATATACCAGGCTAGGATTCGAGTTACAGGAACAAGGTCCAAACCAACCACCCAAGAATTAAATCGTCGAGCGAAAACACTTGACAACGTCCTAGAAGCAGCTTTACTTACCACCAGACCTTTCTCCATCAATTAGGAATCTGATGCCGTCACTAAACACATTTCTTAAATTGTAGCCATTTGTTGAGTTTTTTTTTTGGTGTCTAATCCGCAAATATATCACCATTGCCCTTGATTTTCTTGACTGTATATCTCTTAAATGTCAACATATACACGTGTGATTTAGTTTACGAAGATTTTTCAATGCCGAGAACCTCGATCAGAGAGTAAAAAAGGCGTAAGGTTCACAATGGTGTAAGATTAAAAGGGGATATACCAGGCTAGGATTCGAGTTACAGGAACAAGGTCCAAACCAACCACCCAAGAATTGAATCGTCGAGCGAAAACACTTGACAACGTCCTAGAAGCAGCTTTACTTACCACCAGACATTTCTCCATCAATTAGGAATCTGATACCGTCACTAAACACATTTCTTTAATTGTAGCCATTTGTTGAATGTTTTTTTTTTGTGTCTAATCCGCATATATATCACCAATGCCCTTGATTTTCTTGACTGTATATCTTTTAAATGTCAACATATACACGTGTGATTTAGTTTACGAAGATTTTTCAATGCCGAGAACCTCGATCAGAGAGTAAAAAAGGCGTAAGGTTCACAATGGTGTAAAATTAAAATGAGATATACCGGGCTAGGATTCGAGTTACAGGAACAAGGGCCAAACCAACCACCCAAGAATGGAATCGTCGAGCGAAAACACATGGCAACCTCCTAGAAGCAGCTTGTCTTACCACCAGACCTTTCTCCAACAATTAGATATCTGACACCGTCACTAAACACATTCCTTAAATTGTAGCCATTTGTTGAGTGTTTTTTTTTTGGTGTCTAATCCGCATATATATCACCATTGCCCTTGATTTTCTTGACTGTATATCTCTTAAATGTCAACATATAAACGTGTGATTTGGTTTACTAAGATTTTTCAATGCCGAGAACCTCGATCAGAGAGTAAAAAAGGCGTAAGGTTCACAATGGTGTAAAATTAAAATGGGATATACCGGGCTAGGATTCGAGTTACAGGAACAAGGGCCAAACCAACCACCCAAGAATGGAATCGTCGAGCGAAAACACATGGCAACCTCCTAGAAGCAGCTTGTCTTACCACCAGACCTTTCTCCAACAATTAGATATCTGATGCCGTCACTAAACACATTCCTTAAATTGTAGCCATTTGTTGAGTGTTTTTTTTTTGGTGTCTAATCCGCATATATATCACCATTGCCCTTGATTTTCTTAACTGTATATCTCTTAAATATCAACATATACACGTGTGATTTGGTTACGAATATTTTTCAATGCTGAGAACCTCGATCAGAGAGTAAAAAAGGCGTAAGGTTCACAATGGTGTAATATTAAAATGGGATATACCGGGCTAGCGTTCGAGTTACAGGAACAAGGGCCAAACCAACCAACCAAGAATTTAATCGTCGAGCGAAAACACTTGACAACCTCCTAGAAGCTGCTTTTCTTACCACCAGACCTTTCTCCATCAATTAGGGATCTGATGCCGTCACTAAGCATATTCCTTAAATTGTAGCCATTTGTTGAGTGTTTTTTTTTTGTGTCTAATCCGCATATATATCACCATTGCCCTTGATTTTCTTGACTGTATATCTCTTAAATGTCAACATATACACGTG
Organism: Helianthus tuberosus; assembly: GCA_030545235.1. Taxonomy (NCBI): domain Eukaryota; kingdom Viridiplantae; phylum Streptophyta; class Magnoliopsida; order Asterales; family Asteraceae; genus Helianthus; species Helianthus tuberosus. The sequence continues at coordinate 194,465,236 of CM060425.1, forward strand.
TGATTTAGTTTACGAAGATTTTTCATTGACGAGAACCTCGATCAGAGAGTAAAAAAGGCGTAAGGTTCACAATGGTGTAAGATTAAAATGGGATATACCGGGCTAGGATTCGAGTTACAGGAACAAGGGCCAAACCAACCACTCAAGAATAGAGTCTTCAAGCGAAAACACTTGACAACCTCCTAGAAGCAGCTTTTCTTACCACCAGACATTTCTCCATCAATTAGGAATCTGATACCGTCACTAAACACATTTCTTAAATTGTAGCCATTTGTTGAATGTTTTTTTTTTTTGTGTCTAATCCGCATATATACCACCAATGCCCTTGATTTTCTTGACTGTATATCTCTTAAATGTCAACATATACACATGTGATTTAGTTTACGAAGATTTTTCGATGCCGAGAACCTCGATCAGAGAGTAAAAAAGGCGTAAGGTTCACAATGGTGTAAAATTAAAATGAGATATACCGGGCTAGGATTCAAGTTACAGGAACAAGGGCCAAACCAACCACCCAAGAATGGAATCATCGAGCGAAAACACTTGGCAACCTCCTAGAAGCAGCTTGTCTTACCACCAGACCTTTCTCCAACAATTAGATATCTGATGCCGTCACTAAACACATTCCTTAAATTGTAGCCATTTGTTGAGTGTTTTTTTTTGGTGTCTAATCCGCATATATATCACCATTGCCCTTGATTTTCTTGACTGTATATCTCTTAAATGTCAACATATACATCTGTGATTTGGTTTACGAAGATTTTTCAATGCCGAGAACCTCGATCAGAGAGTAAAAAAGGCGTAAGGTTCACAATGGTGTAATATTAAAATGGGATATACCGGGCTAGCGTTCGAGTTACAGGAACAAGGGCCAAACCAACCAACCAAGAATTGAATCGTCGAGCGAAAACACTTGACAACCTCCTAGAAGCAGCTTTTCTTACCACCAGACCTTTCTCCATCAATTAGGGATCTGATGCCGTCACTAAGCACATTCCTTAAATTGTAGCCATTTGTTGAGTGTTTTTTTTTTGTGTCTAATCCGCATATATATCACCATTGCCCTTGATTTTCTTGACTGTATATCTCTTAAATGTCAACATATACACGTGTGATTTAGTTTACGAAGATTTTTCAATGCCGAGAACCTCGATCAGAGAGTAAAAAAGGCGTAAGGTTCACAATGGTGTAAGATTAAAATGGGATATACCGGGCTAGGATTCGAGTTACAGGAACAAGGCCCAAACCAACCACCCAAGAATCGAATCGTGGAGCGAAAACACATGGCAACCTCCTAGAAGCAGCTTGTCTTACCACCAGACCTTTCTCCAACAATTAGATATCTGATACCGTCACTAAACACATTTCTTAAATTGTAGCCATTTGTTGAATGTTTTTTTTTGCGTCTAATCCGCATATATATCACCAATGCCCTTGATTTTCTTGACTGTATATCTCTTAAATGTCAACATATACACGTGTGATTTAGTTTAGGGAGATTTTTGAATGCCGAGAACCTCGATCAGAGAGTAAAAAAGGCGTAAGGTTCACAATGTGTAAAATTAAAATGAGATATACCGGGCTAGGATTCGAGTTACAGGAACAAGGGCCAAACCAACCACCCAAGAATGGAATCGTCGAGCGAAAACACATGGCAACCTCCTAGAAGCAGCTTATCTTACCACCAGACCTTTCTCCAACAATTAGATATCTGATGCCGTCACTAAACACATTCCTTAAATTGTAGCCATTTGTTGAGTGTTTTTTTTTGGTGTCTAATCCGCATATATATCACCATTGCCCTTGATTTTCTTGACTGTATATCTCTTAAATGTCAACATATACACCTGTGATTTGGTTTACGAAGATTTTTCAATGCCGAGAACCTCGATCAGAGAGTAAAAAAGGGGTAAGGTTCACAATGGTGTAATATTAAAATGGGATATACCGGGCTAGAATTCGAGTTACAGGAACAAGGGCCAAACCAACCACCCAAGAATCGAATCGTGGAGCGAAAACACATGGCAACCTCCTAGAAGCAGCTTGTCTTACCACCAGACCTTTCTCCAACAATTAGATATCTGATGCCGTCACTAAACACATTCCTTAAATTGTAGCCATTTGTTGAGTGTTTTTTTTTTGGTGTCTAATCCGCATATATATCACCATTTCCCTTGATTTTCTTGACTGTATATCTCTTAAATGTCAACATATACACGTGTGATTTGGTTTACGAAGATTTTTCAATGCCAAGAACCTCGATCAGAGAGTAAAAAAGGCGTATGGTTCACAATGGTGTAAAATTAAAATGGGATATACCGGGCTAGGATTCGAGTTACAGGAACAAGGGCCAAACCAACCACCCAAGAATGGAATCGTCGAGCGAAAACACATGGCAACCTCCTAGAAGCAGCTTGTCTTACCACCAGACCTTTCTCCAACAATTAGATATCTGATACCGTCACTAAACACATTCCTTAAATTGTAGCCATTTGTTGAGTGTTTTTTTTTGGTGTCTAATCCGCATATATATCACCATTGCCCTTGATTTTCTTGACTGTATATCTCTTAAATGTCAACATATACACCTGTGATTTGGTTTACGAAGATTTTTCAATGCCGAGAACCTCGATCAGAGAGTAAAAAAGGCGTAAGGTTCACAATGGTGTAATATTAAAATGGGATATACCGGGCTAGCGTTCGAGTTACAGGAACAAGGGCCAAACCAACCAACCAAGAATTGAATCGTCGAGCGAAAACACTTGACAACCTCCTAGAAGCAGCTTTTCTTACCACCAGACCTTTCTCCATCAATTAGGGATCTGATGCCGTCACTAAGCACATTCCTTAAATTGTAGCCATTTGTTGAGTGTTTTTTTTTTGTGTCTAATCCGCATATATATCACCATTGCCCTTGATTTTCTTGACTGTATATCTCTTAAATGTCAACATATACACGTGTGATTTAGTTTACGAAGATTTTCAATGCCGAGAACCTCGATCAGAGAGTAAAAAAGGCGTAAGGTTCACAATGGTGTAAGATTAAAATGGGATATACCGGGCTAGGATTCGAGTTACAGGAACAAGGGCCAAACCAACCACTCAAGAATAGAGTCGTCAAGCGAAAACACTTGACAACATCCTAGAAGCAGCTTTTCTTACCACCAGACATTTCTCCATCAATTAGGAATCTGATACCGTCACTAAACACATTTCTTAAATTGTAGCCATTTGTTGAATGTTTTTTTTTTGTGTCTAATCCGCATATATATCACCATTGCCCTTGATTTTCTTGACTGTATATCTCTTAAATGTCAACATATACACGTGTGATTTAGTTTACGAAGATTTTTCAATGCCGAGAACCTCGATCAGAGAGTAAAAAAGGCGTAAGGTTCACAATGGTGTAAAATTAAAATGGGATATACCGAGCTAGGATTCGAGTTACAAGAACAAGGGCCAAACCAACCACCCAAGAATCGAATCGTCGAGCAAAAACACTTGACAACCTCCTAGAAGCAGCTTGTCTTACCACCAGACCTTTCTCCAACAATTAGATATCTGATGCCGTCACTAAACACATTTCTTAAATTGTAGCCATTTGTTGAATGTTTTTTTTTTGTGTCTAATCCGCATATATATCACCATTGCCCTTGATTTTCTTGACTGTATATCTCTTAAATGTCAAGATATACACGTGTGATTTAGTTTACGAAGATTTTTCAATGCCGAGAACCTCGATCAGAGAGTAAAAAAGGCGTAAGGTTCACAATGGTGTAAAATTAAAATGAGATATACCGGGCTAGGATTCGAGTTACTGGAACAAGGGCCAAACCAACCACCCAAGAATGGAATCGTCGAGCGAAAACACATGGCAACCTCCTAGAAGCAGCTTGTCTTACCACCAGACCTTTCTCCAACAATTAGATATCTGATGACGTCACTAAACACATTCCTTAAATTGTAGCCATTTGTTGAGTGTTTTTTTTTTTGTCTAATCCGCATATATATCACCATTGCCCTTGATTTTCTTGACTGTATATCTCTTAAATGTCAACATATACACGTGTGATTTAGTTTACGAAGATTTTTCAATGCCGAGAACCTCGATCAGAGTGTAAAAAAGGCGTAAGGTTCACAATGGTTTAAAATTAAAATGGGATATACCGGGCTAGGATTCGAGTTACAAGAACAAGGGCCAAACCAACCACCCAAGAATCGAATCGTCGAGCGAAAACACTTGACAACCTCCTAGAAGCAGCTTTTCTTACCACCAGACCTTTCTCCATCAATTAGGAATCGGATGCCGTCACTAAACACATTCCTTAAATTGTAGCCATTCGTTGAGTGATTTTTTTTTGGTGTCTAATCCGCATATATATCACCATTGCCCTTGATTTTCTTGACTGTATATCTCTTAAATGTCAACATATACACGTGTGATTTAGTTTACGAACATTTTTCAATGCCGAGAACCTCGATCAGAGAGTAAAAAAGGCGTAAGGTTCACAATGGTGTAAAATTAAAATGGGATATACCGAGCTAGGATTCGAGTTACAAGAACAAGGGCCAAACCAACCACCCAAGAATCGAATCGTCGAGCAAAAACACTTGACAACCTCCTAGAAGCAGCTTGTCTTACCACCAGACCTTTCTCCAACAATTAGATATCTGATGCCGTCACTAAACACATTCCTTAAATTGTAGCCATTTGTTGAGTGTTTTTTTTTTGTCTAATCCGCATATATATCACCATTGCCCTTGATTTTCTTGATTGTATATCTCTTAAATGTCAACATATACACGTGTGATTTAGTTTACGAAGATTTTTCAATGCCGAGAACCTCGATCAGAGAGTAAAAAAGGCGTAAGGTTCACAATGGTGTAAAATTAAAATGGGATATACCGGGCTAGGATTCGAGTTACAAGAACAAGGGCCAAACCAACCACCCAAGAATCGAATCGTCGAGCGAAAACAATTGACAACCTCCTAGAAGCAGCTTTTCTTACCACCAGACATTTCTCCATCAATTAGGAATCTGATACCGTCACTAAACACATTTCTTAAATTGTAGCCATTTGTTGAATGTTTTTTTTTTGTGTCTAATCCGCATATATATCACCATTGCCCTTGATTTTCTTGACTGTATATCTCTTAAATGTCAACATATACACGTGTGATTTAGTTTACGAAGATTTTTCAATGCCGAGAACCTCGATCAGAGAGTAAAAAAGGCGTAAGGTTCACAATGGTGTAAAATTAAAATGGGATATACCGAGCTAGGATTCGAGTTACAAGAACAAGGGCCAAACCAACCACCCAAGAATCGAATCGTCGAGCAAAAACACTTGACAACCTCCTAGAAGCAGCTTGTCTTACCACCAGACCTTTCTCCAACAATTAGATATCTGATGCCGTCACTAAACACATTTCTTAAATTGTAGCCATTTGTTGAATGTTTTTTTTTTGTGTCTAATCCGCATATATATCACCATTGCCCTTGATTTTCTTGACTGTATATCTCTTAAATGTCAAGATATACACGTGTGATTTAGTTGACGAAGATTTTTCAATGCCGAGAACCTCGATCAGAGTGTAAAAAAGGCGTAAGGTTCACAATGGTTTAAAATTAAAATGGGATATACCGGGCTAGGATTCGAGTTACAAGAACAAGGGCCAAACCAACCACCCAAGAATCGAATCGTCGAGCGAAAACACTTGACAACCTCCTAGAAGCAGCTTTTCTTACCACCAGACCTTTCTCCATCAATTAGGAATCGGATGCCGTCACTAAACACATTCCTTAAATTGTAGCCATTCGTTGAGTGATTTTTTTTTGGTGTCTAATCCGCATATATATCACCAATGCCCTTGATTTTCTTGACTGTATATCTCTTAAATGTCAACATATACACATGTGATTTAGTTTACGAAGATTTTTCGATGCCGAGAACCTCGATCAGAGAGTAAAAAAGGCGTAAGGTTCACAATGGTGTAAAATTAAAATGAGATATACCGGGCTAGGATTCAAGTTACAGGAACAAGGGCCAAACCAACCACCCAAGAATGGAATCATCGAGCGAAAACACTTGGCAACCTCCTAGAAGCAGCTTGTCTTACCACCAGACCTTTCTCCAACAATTAGATATCTGATGCCGTCACTAAACACATTCCTTAAATTGTAGCCATTTGTTGAGTGTTTTTTTTTGGTGTCTAATCCGCATATATATCACCATTGCCCTTGATTTTCTTGACTGTATATCTCTTAAATGTCAACATATACACGTGTGATTTAGTTTACGAAGATTTTTCAATGCCGAGAACCTCGATCAGAGTGTAAAAAAGGCGTAAGGTTCACAATGGTTTAAAATTAAAATGGGATATACCGGGCTAGGATTCGAGTTACAAGAACAAGGGCCAAACCAACCACCCAAGAATCGAATCGTCGAGCGAAAACACTTGACAACCTCCTAGAAGCAGCTTTTCTTACCACCAGACCTTTCTCCATCAATTAGGAATCGGATGCCGTCACTAAACACATTCCTTAAATTGTAGCCATTCGTTGAGTGATTTTTTTTTGGTGTCTAATCCGCATATATATCACCATTGCCCTTGATTTTCTTGACTGTATATCTCTTAAATGTCAACATATACACGTGTGATTTAGTTTACGAAGATTTTTCAATGCCGAGAACCTCGATCAGAGTGTAAAAAAGGCGTAAGGTTCACAATGGTTTAAAATTAAAATGGGATATACCGGGCTAGGATTCGAGTTACAAGAACAAGGGCCAAACCAACCACCCAAGAATCGAATCGTCGAGCGAAAACACTTGACAACCTCCTAGAAGCAGCTTTTCTTACCACCAGACCTTTCTCCATCAATTAGGAATCGGATGCCGTCACTAAACACATTCCTTAAATTGTAGCCATTCGTTGAGTGATTTTTTTTTGGTGTCTAATCCGCATATATATCACCATTGCCCTTGATTTTCTTGACTGTATATCTCTTAAATGTCAACATATACACGTGTGATTTAGTTTACGAACATTTTTCAATGCCGAGAACCTCGATCAGAGAGTAAAAAAGGCGTAAGGTTCACAATGGTTTAAAATTAAAATGGGATATACCGAGCTAGGATTCGAGTTACAAGAACAAGGGCCAAACCAACCACCCAAGAATCGAATCGTCGAGCAAAAACACTTGACAACCTCCTAGAAGCAGCTTGTCTTACCACCAGACCTTTCTCCAACAATTAGATATCTGATGCCGTCACTAAACACATTCCTTAAATTGTAGCCATTTGTTGAGTGTTTTTTTTTTGTCTAATCCGCATATATATCACCATTGCCCTTGATTTTCTTGACTGTATATCTCTTAAATGTCAACACGTGTGATTTAGTTTACGAAGATTTTTCAATGCCGAGAACCTCGATCAGAGAGTAAAAAAGGCGTAAGGTTCACAATGGTGTAAAATTAAAATGGGATATACCGGGCAAGGATTCGAGTTACAGGAACAAGGGCCAAACCAACCACCCAAGTACTGAATCGTCGAGCGAAAACACTTGACAACCTCCTAGAAGCAGCTTTTCTTACCACCAGACCTTTCTCCATCAATTAGGGATCTGATGCCGTCAGTAAGCACATTCCTTAAATTGTAGCCATTTGTTGAGTGTTTTTTTTTTGTGTCTAATCCGCATATATATCACCATTGCCCTTGATTTTCTTGATTGTATATCTCTTAAATGTCAACATATACACGTGTGATTTAGTTTACGAAGATTTTTCAATGCCGAGAACCTCGATCAGAGAGTAAAAAGGAGTAAGTTTCACAATGGTGTAAGATTAAAATGGGATATACCGGGCTAGGATTGGAGTTACAGGAACTAGGGCCAAACCAACCACCCAAGAATTGAATCGTCGAGTGAAAACACTTGACAACCTCCTAGAAGCAGCTTTTCTTACCACCAGACTTTTCTCCATCAATTAGGATTCTGATGCCGTCACTAAGCACATTCCTTAAATTGTAGCCATCTGTTGAGTGTTTTTTTTGTGTCTAATCCGCATATATATCACCATTGCTCTTGATGTTCTTGATTGTATCTCTCTTAAATGTCAACATATACACGTGTGATTTAGTTTACGAAGATTTTTCAATGCCGAGAACCTCGATCAAAGAGTAAAAAATGCGTAAGGTTCACAATGGTGTAAAATTAAAATGGGATATACCGGGCTAGGATTCGAGTTACAGGAACAACGGCCAAACCAACCACCCAAGTATTGAATCGTCGAGCGAAAACACTTGACAGCCTCCTAAAAGCAGCTTTTCTTACCACCAGACCTTTCTCCATCAATTAGGAATCTGATGTTATCACTAAACACATTACTTAAATTGTAGCCATTTGTTGAGTGTTTTTTTTTTGGTGTCTAATCCGCATATATATCACCATTTCCCTTTATTTTCTTGACTGTATATATCTTAAATATCAACATATGCACGTGTGATTAGTTTACGAAGATTTTTCAATGCCGAGAAACTCGATCAGAGAGTAAAAAAGGCGTAAGGTTCACAATGGTGTAAAAATTAATATGGGACATACCGGGCTAGGATTCGAGTTACAGAAACAAGGGCCAAACCAACCACCCAAGAATTGAATCGTCGAGCGAAAACAATTGACAACCTCCTAGAAGCAGTTTTTCTTACTACCAGACCCTTCTCCATCAATTTGGAATCTGATGCCGTCACTAAACACATTCCTTAAATTGTAGCCATTTGTTGAGTGTTTTTTTTTGTGTCTAATCCGCATATATATCACCATTGCCCTTGATTTTCTTGACTGTATATCTCTTAAATGTCAACATATACACGTGTGATTTAGTTTACGAAGATTTTTCAATGCCGAGAACCTCGATCAGAGAGTAAAAAAGGCGTAAGGTTCACAATGGTGTAAAATTAAAATGGGATATACCGGGCTAGGATTCGAGTTACAAGAACAAGGGCCAACCCAACCACCCAAGAATAGAATCGTCGAGCGAAAACACTTGACAACCTCCTAGAAGCAGCTTTTCTTACCACCAGACATTTCTCCATCAAATAGAAATCTGATGCCATCACTAAACACATTCCTTAAATTGTAGCCATTTGTTGAGTGTTTTTTTTTTGTGTCTAATCCACATATATATCACCATTCCCCTTGATTTTCTTGATTGTATATCTCTTAAATGCCAACATATACACATGTGATTTAGTTTACCAAGATTTTTCAATGCCGAGAACCTCGATCAGAGAGTAAAAAGGCGTAAGGTTCACAATGGTGTAAGATTAAAATGGGATATACCGGGCTAGGATTGGAGTTACAGGAACAAGGGCCAAACCAACCACCCAAGAATTGAATCGTCGAGCGAAAACACTTGACAACCTCCTAGAAGCAGCTTTTCTTACCACCAGACCTTTCTCCATCAATTAGGAATCTGATGCCGTTATTAAGCACATTCCTTAAATTGTAGCCATCTGTTGAGTGTTTTTTGTGTCTAATCCGCATATATATCACCATTGCTCTTGATTTTCTTGAATGTATATCTCTTAAATGTCAACATATACACGTGTGATTTAGTTTACGAAGATTTTTCAATGCCAAGAACCTTGATCAGAGAGTAAAAAATGCGTAAGGTTCACAATGGTGTAAAATTAAAATGGGATATACCAGGCTAGGATTCGAGTTACAGGAACAAGGGCCAAACCAAACACCCAAGTATTGAATCGTCGAGCAAAAACACTTGACAACCTCCTAGAAGCAGCTTTTCTTACTACCAGAACTTTCTCCATCAATTTGGAATCTGATGCCGTCACTAAACACATTCCTTAAATTGTAGCCATTTGTTGAGTGTTTTTTTTTGGTGTCTAATCCGCATATATATATCACCATTGCCCTTGATTTTCTTGACTGTATATCTCTTAAATGTCAACATATACACGTGTGATTTAGTTTACGAAGATTTTTCAATGCCGAGAACCTCGATCAGAGAGTAAAAAAGGCGTAAGGTTCACAATGGTGTAAAATTAAAATGGGCGATACCGGGCTAGGATTCGAGTTACAGGAACAAGGGCCAACCCAACCACCCAAGAATAGAATCGTCGAGCGAAAACACTTGACAACCTCCTAGAAGCAGCTTTTCTTACCACCAGACATTTCTCCATCAATTAGAAATCTGATGCCATCACTAAACACATTCCTTAAATTGTAGCCATTTGTTGAGTGTTTTTTTTTTTTTGTGTCTAATCCGCATATATATCACCATTGCCCTTGATTTTCTTGACTGTATATCTCTTAAATGTCAACATATACAGGTGTGATTTAGTTTACGAAGATTTTTCAACGCGGAGAACCTCGATCAGAGAGTAAAAAAGGCGTAAGGTTCACAATGGTGTAAAATTAAAATGAGATATACCGGGCTAGGATTCGAGTTACAGGAACAAGGGACAAACCAACCACCCAAGAATGGAATCGTCGAGCGAAAACACATGGCAACCTCCTAAAAGCAGCTTGTCTTACCACCAGACCTTTCTCCAACAATTAGATATCTGATGCCGTCAGTAAACACATTTCTTAAATTGTAGCCATTTGTTGCGTGTTTTTTTTGTGTCTAATCCGCATATATATCACCATTGCCCTTGATTTTCTTGATTGTATATCTCTTAAATGTCAACATATACACGTGTGATTAGTTTACGAAGATTTTTCATTGCCGAGAACCTCGATCAGAGAGTAAAAAGGAGTAAGGTTCACAATGGTGTAAGATTAAAATGGGATATACCGGGCTAGGATTGGAGTTACAGGAACAAGGGCCAAACCAACCACCCAAGAATTGAATCGTCGAGTGAAAACACTTGACAACCTCCTAGAAGCAGCTTTTCATCCCACCAGACCTTTCTCCATCAATTAGGAATCTGATGCCATCACTAAGCACATTCCTTAAATTGTAGCCATTTGTTGAGTGTTTTTTTTTTGTCTAATCCGCAAATATATCACCATTGCCCTTGATTTTCTTGACTGTATATCTCTTAAATGTCAACATATACACGTGTGATTTAGTTTACGAAGGTTTTTCAATGCCGAGAACCTCGATCAGAGAGTAAAAAAGGTGTAAGGTTCACAATGGTGTAATATTAAAATGGGATATACCGGGCTAGCGTTCGAGTTACAGGAACAAGGGCCAAACCAACCAACCAAGAATTGAATCGTCGAGCGAAAACACTTGACAACCTCCTAGAAGCAGCTTTTCTTACCACCAGACATTTCTCCATCAATTAGGAATCTGATGCCGTCACTAAACACATTCCTTAAATTGCAGCCATTTGTTGAGTGTTTTTTTTTTGTTGTCTAATCCGCATATGTATCACCATTGCCTTTGATTTTCTTGACTGTATATCTCTTAAATGTCAACATATACACGTGTGATTTAGTTTACGAAGGTTTTTCAATGCCGAGAACCTCGATCAGAGAGTAAAAAAGGTGTAAGGTTCACAATGGTGTAAAATTAAAATGGGATATACCGGGCTAGTATTCGAGTTAGAGGAACAAGGGCCAAACTAACCACCCAAGTATTGAATCGTCGAGCGAAAACACTTGACAACCTCCTAGAAGCAGCTTTTCTTACCACCAGACATTTCTCCATCAATTAGGAATCTGATGCCGTCACTAAACACATTCCTTAAATTGCAGCCATTTGTTGAGTGTTTTTTTTTGTTGTCTAATCCGCATATGTATCACCATTGCCTTTGATTTTCTTGATTGTATATATCTCTTAAATATCAACATATACACGTGTGATTTAGTTTACGAAGATTTTTTAATGCCGAGATCCTCGATCAGAGAATGAAAAGGCGTAAGGTTCACAATGGTGTAATATTAAAATGGAATATACCGGGCTAGCGTTCGAGTTAAAGGAACAAGGGACAAACCAACCAACCAAGGATTGAATCGTCGAGCGAAAACACTTGACAACCTCCTAGAAGCAGCTTTTCTTACCAACAGACCTTTCTCCATCAATTAGGGATCTGATGCCGTCACAAAGCACATTCCTTAAATTGTAGCCATTTGTTGAGTGTTTTTTTTTTGTCTAATCCGCAAATATATCACCATTGCCCTTGATTTTCTTGACTGTATATCTCTTAAATGTCAACATATACACGTGTGATTTAGTTTACGAAGATTTTTCAATGCCGAGAACCTCGATCAGAGAGTAAAAAAGGCGTAAGGTTTACAATGGCGTAAGGTTTACAATGGTGTAAAATTGCAGCCATTTGTTGAGTGTTTTTTTTTGTTGTCTAATCCGCATATGTATCACCATTGCCTTTGATTTTCTTGATTGTATATATCTCTTAAATATCAACATATACACGTGTGATTTAGTTTACGAAGATTTTTTAATGCCGAGATCCTCGATCAGAGAATGAAAAGGCGTAAGGTTCACAATGGTGTAATATTAAAATGGAATATACCGGGCTAGCGTTCGAGTTAAAGGAACAAGGGACAAACCAACCAACCAAGGATTGAATCGTCGAGCGAAAACACTTGACAACCTCCTAGAAGCAGCTTTTCTTACCAACAGACCTTTCTCCATCAATTAGGGATCTGATGCCGTCACAAAGCACATTCCTTAAATTGTAGCCATTTGTTGAGTGTTTTTTTTTTGTCTAATCCGCAAATATATCACCATTGCCCTTGATTTTCTTGACTGTATATCTCTTAAATGTCAACATATACACGTGTGATTTAGTTTACGAAGGTTTTTCAATGCCGAGAACCTCGATCAGAGAGTAAAAAAGGTGTAAGGTTCACAATGGTGTAATATTAAAATGGGATATACCGGGCTAGCGTTCGAGTTAAAGGAACAAGGGACAAACCAACCAACCAAGGATTGAATCGTCGAGCGAAAACACTTGACAACCTCCTAGAAGCAGCTTTTCTTACCAACAGACCTTTCTCCATCAATTAGGGATCTGATGCCGTCACAAAGCACATTCCTTAAATTGTAGCCATTTGTTGAGTGTTTTTTTTTTGTCTAATCCGCAAATATATCACCATTGCCCTTGATTTTCTTGACTGTATATCTCTTAAATGTCAACATATACACGTGTGATTTAGTTTACGAAGATTTTTCAATGCCGAGAACCTCGATCAGAGAGTAAAAAAGGCGTAAGGTTTACAATGGTGTAAAATTAAAATGAGATATACCGGGCTAGGATTCGAGTTACAGGAACAAGGGCCAAACCAACCACCCAAGAATGGAATCGTCGAGCGAAAACACATGGCAACATCCTAAAAGCAGCTTGTCTTACCAACAGACCTTTCTCCAACAATTAGACATCTGATGCCGTCGCTAAACACATTCCTTAAATTGTAGCCATTTGTTAAGTGTTTTTTTTTGTGTCTAATCCGCATATATATCTCCATTGCCCATGATTTTCTTGACTGTATATCTCTTAAATATCAACATATACACTTGTGATTTAGTTTATGAAGATTTTTCAATGCCGAGAACCTCGATAAAAGAGTAAAAAAGGCGTATGGTTCACAATGGTGTAAACTTAAAATGGGATATACCGGGCTAGGATTCGAGTTACAGGAACAAGGGCCAAACCAACCACCCAAGAATGAAATCGTCGAGCGAAAACACTTGTCAACCTCCTAGAAGCAGCTTTTCTTGCCACCAGACCTTTCTCCATCAATTAGGAATCTGATGCTGTCACTAAACACATTCCTTAAATTGTAGCCATTTGTTGAGTGTTTTTTTTTTTTTGTGTCTAATCCGCATATATATCACCATTGCCCTTGATTTTCTAGACTGTATATCTCTTAAATGTCAACATATACACGTGTGATTTAGTTTACGAAGATTTTTCAATGCCGAGAACCTCGATCAGAGAGTAAAAAAGGCGTAAGGTTCACAATGGTGTAAAATTAAAATGAGATATAGCGGGCTAGGATTCGAGTTACAGGACAAGGCCCGAACCAACCACCCAAGAATAGAATCGTCGAGCGAAAACACTTGACAACCTCCTAGAAGCAGCTTTTCTTGCCACCAGAACTTTCTCCATCAATTAGGAATCTGATGCCGTCACTAAACACATTCCTTAAATTGCAGCCATTTGGTGAGTGTTTTTTTTTTGGTGTCTAATCCGCATATATATCACCATTTCCCTTGATTTTATTGACTGTATATCTCTTAAATATCAACATATACATGTGTGATTTAGTTTACGAAGAGTTTTCAATGCCGAGAACCTCGATCAGAGAGTAAAAAAGGCATAAGGTTCACAATGGTGTAAAATTAAAATGGGATATACCGAGCTAGAATTTGAGTTACAGGAACAAGGGCCAAACCAACCACCCAAGAATTGAATCATCCAGCGAAAACACTTGAGAACCTCCTAGAAGCAGCTTTTCTTACCACCAGACCTTTCTCTATCAATTAGGAATCTGATGCTGTTACTAAGCACATTCCTTAAATTGTAGCCATTTGTTGAGTGTTTTTTTTGTGTCTAATCCGCATATATATCACCATTGCCCTTGATTTTCTTGACTGTATATCTCTTAAATGTCAACATATACACGTGTGATTTAGTTTACGAAGATTTTTCAATGCCAAGAACCTCGATCAGAGAGTAAAAAAGGCGTAAGGTTCACAATGGTGTAAAATTAAAATGGGATATACCGGGCTAGGATTCGAGTTACAAAAACAAGGGCCAAACCAACCACCCAAGAATTGAATCGTCGAGCGAAAACACTTGACAACCTCATAGAAGCAGCTTTTCTTGCCACCAGACCTTTCTCCATCAATTAGGTATCTGATGTCGTCACTAAACACATTCATTAAATTGTAGCCATTTGTTGAGTGTTTTTTTTTTGGTGTCTAATCCGCATATATATCACCGTTGCCCTTGATTTTCTTGACTGTATATCTCTTAAATATCAACATATACACGTGTGATTTAGTTTACGAAGATTTTTCAATGCCGAGAACCTCGATTAGAGAGTAAAAAAGGCGTAAGGTTCACATTGGTGTAAAATTAAAATGGGATATACCGGGCTAGGATTTGAGTTACAGGAACAATGGCCAAACCAACCACCCAAGAATTGAATCGTCGAGCGAAAACACTTGACAACCTCCTAGAAGCAGCTTTTCTTACCACCAGACCTTTCTCTATCAATTAGGAATCTGATGCCGTCACTAAGCACATTCCTTAAATTGTACCCATTTGTTGAGTGTTTTTTTTGGTGTCTAATCCGCATATATATCACCATTGCCCTTAATTTCTTGACTCTATATCTCTTAAATGTCAACATATACACGTTTGATTTAGTTTACGAATATTTTTCAATGCCGAGAACCTCGATCAGAGAGTAAAAAAAGGCGCAAGGTTCACAATGGTGTAAAATAAAAATACGATATACCGGGCTTGGATTCGAGTTACAGAAACAAGGGCCAAACCAACCACCAAAGAATTGAATCGTCGAGCGAAAACACTTGTCAACCTCCTAGAAGCAGCTTTTCTTACCACCAAACCTTTCTCCATCAATTAGGAATCTGATTCCGTCACTAAACACATTCCTTAAATTGTAGCCATTTGTTGAGTCTTTTTTTTGGTGTCTAATCCGCATATATATCACCATGGCACTTGATTTTCTTGACTGTATAACTCTTAAATATCAACATATACACGTGTGATTTAGTTTACGAAGATTTTTCAATGCTGAGAACCTCGATCAGAGAGTAAAAAAGGCGTAAGGTTTACAATGGTGTAAAATTAAAATGGGATATACCAGGCTAGGATTCGAGTTACAGAAACAAGGGCCAAACCAACCTCCCAAGAATTGAATCGTCGAGCGAAAAAACTTGTCAACCTCCTAGAAGCAGCTTTTCTTACCACCAGACCTCGATCAATTAGGAATCTGATGCCGTCACTAAACACATTCCTTAAATTCTAGCCATTTGTTGAGTGTTTTTTTTTTGTGTCTAATCCGCATATATATCACCGTTGCCCTTGATTTTCTATACTGTATAACTCTTAAATATCAACATATACACGTGTGATTTAGTTTACGAAGATTTTTCAATGCCGAGAACCTCGATCAGAGAGTAAAAAAGGTGTAAGGTTCACAATGGTGTAAAATTAAAATGGGATATACCGGGCTAGGATTCGAGTTACAGGAACAAGGGCCAAACCAACCACCCAAGAATGGAATCGTCGAGCGAAAACACTTGACAACCTCCTAGAAGCAGCTTTTCTTGCCACCAGGCCTTTCTCCATCAATTAGGAATCTGATGCCGTCACTAAACACATTCCTTAAATTTTAGCCATTTGTTGAGTGTTTTTTTTTCTTTTTGGTGTCTAATCCGCATATATATCACCACTGCCCTTGATTTTCTTGACTGTATATCTGTTAAATGTCAAAATATACACGTGTGATTTAGTTTACGAAGATTTTTCAATGCCGAGAACCTCGATCAGAGAGTAAAAAAGGCGTAAGGTTCACAATGGGGTAAAATTAAAATGGGATATACCGGGCTAGGATTCGAGTTACAGGAACAAGGGCCTAACTAACCACCCAAGAATAGAATCGTCGAGCGAAAACACTTGACAACCTCCTAAAAGCAGCTTTTCTTACCACCATACCTTTCTCCATCAATTAGGTATCTGATGTCGTCAATAAACACATTCATTAAATTGTAGCCATTTATTGAGTGTTTTTTTTTGTGTCTAATCCGCATATATATCACCATTGCCCTTGATTTTCTTGACTGTATAGCTCTTAAATATCAACATATACACGTGTGATTTAGTTTACGAAGATTTTTCAATGCCAAGAACCTCGATTAGAGAGTAAAAAAGGCGTAAGGTTCACAATGGTGTAAAATTAAAATGGGATATACCGGGCTAGGATTTGAGTTATAGGAACAAGGGCCAAACCAACCACCCAAGAATTGAATCGTCGAGCGAAAACACTTGACAACCTCCTAGAAGCAGTTTTTCTTACCACCAGACCTTTCTCTATCAATTAGGAATATGATGCCGTCACTAAGCACATTCCTTAAATTGTAGCCATTTGTTGAGTGTTTTTTTTTGGTGACTAATCCGCATATATATCACCATTGCCCTTGATTTTCTTGACTGTATATCTCTTAAATGTCAACATATACACGTGTGATTTAGTTTACGAATATTTTTCAATGCCGAGAACCTCGATCAGAGAGTAAAAAAGGCGTAAGGTTCACATTGGAGTAAAATTAAAATGGGATATACCGGGCTAGGATTCGAGTTACAGGAACAAGGGCCAAACCAACCACCCAAGAATTGAATCGTCGAGCGAAAACACTTGACAACCTCTTAGAAGCAGCTTTTCTTACCACCAGACCTTTCTCCAGCAATTAGGAATCTGATGCCGTCACTAAACACATTCCTTAAATTGTAGCCATTTGTTGAGTGTTTTTTTTTGTGTCTAATCCGCATATATATCACCATTGCCCTTGATTTTCTTGACTTTATATCTCTTAAATATCAACATATACACGTGTGATTTAGTTTAAGAAGATTTTTCAATGCCGAGAACCTCGATCAGAGAGTAAAAAAGGCGTAAGGTTCATAATGGTGTAAAATTAAAATGGGATATACCGGGCTAGGATTCAGTTACAGGAACAAGGGCCAAACCAACCACCCAAGAATGGAATCGTCGAGCGAAAACACTTGACAACCTCCTAGAAGCAGCTTTTCTTGCCACCAGACCTTTCTCTATCAATTAGAAATCTGATGCCGTCACTAAACACATTCCTTAAATTGTAGCCATTTGTTGAGTGTTTTTTTTTTTTGGTGTCTAATCCGCATATATATCACCATTGCCCTTGATTTTCTTGACTGTATATCTCTTAAATATCAACATATACACCTGTGATTTAGTTTACGAAGATTTTTCAATGCCGAGAACCTCGATCAGAGTGTAAAAAAGGCGTAAGGTTCACAATGGTGTAAAATTAAAATGGGATATAACGGGCTAGGATTTGAGTTACAGGAACAAGGGCCAAACCAACCACCCAAGAATTGAATCGTCTAGCGAAAACACTTGACAACCTCCTAGAAGCAGCTTTTTTTACCACCAGACCTTTCTCCATCAATTAGGAATCTGATGCCATCACTAAGCACATTCCTTCAATTGTAGCCATTTGTTGAGTGTTTTTTTTTTGGTGTCTAATCCGCATATATATCACCATTGCCCATGATTTTCATGACTGTATGTCTCTTAAATATCAACATATACACGTGTGATTTAGTTTACGAAGATTTTTCAATGCCGAGAACCTCGATCAGAGTGTAAAAAAGGCGTAAGGTTCACAGTGGTGTAAAATTAAAATGGGATATACCGGGCTAGGATTCGAGTTACAGGAACAAGGGCCAAACCAACCACCCAAGAATGGAATCGTCGAGAGAAAACACTTGACAACCTCCGAGAAGCAGCTTTTCTTACCGCTAGACCTTTCTCCATCAATTAGGAATCTGATGCCGTCACTAAGCACATTCCTTAAATTGTAGCCATTTGTTGAGTGTTTTTTCTTTGTGTCTAATCCGCATATATATCACCATTGCCCATTATTTTCATGACTGCATGTCTGTTAAATATCAACATATACACGTGTGATTTAGTTTACGAAGATTTTTCAATGCCGAGAACCTCAATCTGAGAGTAAAAAAGGCGTAAGGTTCACAATGGTGTAAACTTAAAATGGGATATACCGGGCTATGATTCGAGTTACAGGAACAAGGGCCAAACCAACCACCCAAGAATGGAATCGTCGAGCCAAAACATTTGACAACCTCGTAGAAGCAACTTTTCTTGCAACCAGACCTTTCTCCATCAATTAGGAATCTGATGCCGTCACTAAACACATTCCTTAAATTGTAGCCATTTGATAAGTGTTTTTTTTTTCTAATCCGCATATATATCACCATTGCCCTTGATTTTCTTGACTGTATATCCCTTAAATGTCAATATATACACGTCTGATTTAGTTTATGAAGATTTTTCAATGCCGAGAACCTCGATCTGAGAGTAAAAACGGCATAAGGTTCACAATGGTGTAAGATTAAAATGGGATATACCGGGGTAGGATTCGAGTTACAGGAACAAGGGCCAAACCAACCACCCAAGAATGGAATCGTCGAGCGAAAACACTTGACAACCTCCTAGAGGCAGCTTTTCTTGCCACCAGACCTTTCTCCATCAATTAGGAATCTGATGCCGTCACTAAACACATTACTTAAATTGTAGCCATTTGTTGAGTTTTTTTTTTTTTGTGTCTAATCCGCATATATATCACCATTGCCCTTGATTTTTTTGACTGTATATCTCTTAAATATCAACATATACACGTGTGATTTAGTTTATGAAGGTTTTTCAATGCCGAGAACCTCGATCAGAGAGTAAAAAAGGCGTAAGGTTCACAATGGTGTAAGATTAAAATGGGATATACCGGGGTAGGATTCGAGTTACAGGAACAAGGGCCAAACCAACCACCCAAGAATGGAATCGTCGAGCGAAAACACTTGACAACCTCCTAGAAGCAGCTTTTCTTACCACCAGACCTTTCTCCGTCAATTAGGAATCTGATGCCGTCACTAAACACATTCCTTAAATTGTAGCCATTTGTTGGGTGTTTTTTTTTGGTGTCTAATCCGCATATATATCACCATTGCCCTTGATTTTCTTGACTGTATATCTCTTAAATATCAACATATACACGTGTGATTTAGTTTATGAAGATTTTTCAATGCCGAGAACCTCGATCTGAGAGTAAAAAAGGCATAGGGTTCACAATGGTGTAAGATTAAAATGGGATATACCGGGGTAGGATTCGAGTTACAGGAACAAGGGCCAAACCAACCACCCAAGAATGGAATTGTCGAGCGAAAACAGTTGACAACCTCCTAGAGGCAGCTTTTCTTGCCACCAGACCTTTCTCCATCAATTAGGAATCTGATGCCGTCACTAAACACATTACTTAAATTGTAGCCATTTGTTGACCGTTTTTTTTTTTTTGCGTCTAATCCGCATATATATATCACCATTGCCCTTGATTTTCTTGACTGTATATCTCTTAAATATAAACATATACACATGTGATTTAGTTTATGGAGATTTTTCAATGCCGAGAACCTCGATCAGAGAGTAAAAAAGGCGTAAGGTTCACAATGGTGTAAACTTAAAATGGGATATACCGGGCCAGGATTCGAGTTACAGGAACAAGGGCCAAACCAACCACCCAAGAATGGAATCGTCGAGCCAAAACACTTGACAACCTCGTAGAAGCAGCTTTTCTTGCAACCAGACCTTTCTCCATCAATTAGGAATCTGATGCCGTCACTAAACACATTCCTTAAATTGTAGCCATTTGTTGGGTGTTTTTTTTGGTGTCTAATCCGCATATATATCACCATTGCCCTTGATTTTCTTGACTGTATATCTCTTAAGTATCAACATATATACGTGTGATTTAGTTTACGAAGATTTTTCAATGCCGAGAACCTCGATCAGAGAGTAAAAAAGGCGTAAGGTTCACAATGGTGTAAACTTAAAATGGGATATACCGGGCTAGGATTCGAGTTACAGGAACAAGGGCCAAACCAACCACCCAAGAATGGAATCGTCGAGCCAAAACACTTGACAACCTCGTAGAAGCAGCTTTTCTTGCAACCATACCTTTCTCCATCAATTAGGAATCTGATGCCGTCACTAAACACATTCCTTAAATTGTAGCCATTTGTTGAGTGTGTTTTTTGGTGTCTAATCCGCATATATATCACCATTGCCCTTGATTTTATTGACAGTATATCTCTTAAATATCAACATACACACGTGTGATTTAGTTTACGAAGATTTTTCAATGCCGAGAACCTCGATCAGAGAGTAAAAAGGGAGTATGGTTCACAATGGTGTAAAATTAAAATGGGATATACCGGGGTAGGATTCGAGTTACAGGAACAAGGGCCAAACCAACCACCCAAGAATGGAATCGTCCAGCGAAAACACTTGACAACCTCCTAGAAGCAGCTTTTCTTGCCACCAGACCTTCCTCCCTCAATTAGGAATCTGATGCCATCTCTAAACACATTCCTTAAATTGTAGCCATTTGTTGAGTGTTTTTTTTTTGGTGTCTAATCCGCATATATATCACCATTTCCCTTGATTTCTTGACTGTATAACTCTTAAATATCAACATATACACGTGTGATTTAGTTTATGAAGATTTTTCAATGCCGAGAACATCGATCAGAGAGTAAAAAAGGCGTAAGGTTCACAATGGTGTAAGATTAAAATGGGATATACCGGGGTAGGATTCGAGTTACAGGAACAAGGGCCAAACCAACCACCCAAGAATGGAATCATCAAGCGAAAACACTTGACAACCTCCTAGAAGCAGCTTCTCTTACCACCAGACCTTTCTCCATCAATTAGGAATCTGATGCCGTCACTAAACACATTCCTTAAATTGTAGCCATTTGTTGAGTGTTTTTTTTTGGTGTCTAATCCGCATATATATCACCATTGCCCTTTATTTTCTTGACTATATATCTCTTAAATATCAACATATATACGTGTGATTTAGTATACGAAGATTTTTCAATGCCGAGAACCTCGATCAGAGAGTAAAAAAGGCGTAAGGTTCACAATGGTGTAAACTTAAAATGGGATATACCGGGCTAGGATTCGAGTTACAGGAACAAGGGCCAAACCAACCACCCAAGAATGGAATCGTTGAGCCAAAACACTTGACAACCTCGTAGAAGCAGCATTTCTTGCAACCAGACCTTTCTCCATCAATTAGGAATCTGATGCCGTCACTAAACACATTCCTTAAATTGTAGCCATTTGTTAAGTGTGTTTTTTGGTGTCTAATCCGCATATATATCACCATTGCCCTTGATTTTCTTGACAGTATATCTCTTAAATATCAACAAACACACGTGTGATTTAGTTTACGAAGATTTTTCAATGCCGAGAACCTCGATCAGAGAGTAAAAAGGGAGTATGGTTCACAATGGTGTAAAATTAAAATGGGATATACCGGGCTAGGATTCGAGTTACAGGAACAAGGGCCAAACCAACCACCCAAGAATGGAATCGTTCAGCGAAAACACTTGACAACCTCCTAGAAGCAGCTTTTCTTGCCACCAGACCTTCCTCCATCAATTAGGAATCTGATGCCATCTCTAAACACATTCCTTAAATTGTAGCAATTTGTTGAGTGTTTTTTTTTTGGTGTCTAATCCGCATATATATCACCATTGCCCTTGATTTTCTTGACTGTATATCTCTTAAATATCAACATATACACGTGTGATTTAGTTGATGAAGATTTTTCAATGCCGAGAACCTCGATCAGAGAGTAAAAAAGGCGTAAGGTTCACAATGGTGTAAGATTAAAATGGGATATACCGGGGTAGGATTCGAGTTACAGGAACAAGGGCCAAACCAACCACCCAAGAATGGAATCGTCGAGCGAAAACACTTGACAACCTCCTAATAGCAGCTTTTCTTACCACCAGACCTTTCTCCATCAATTAGGAATCTGATGCCGTCACTAAACACATTCCTTAAATTGTAGCCATTTGTTGAGTGTTTTTTTTGGTGTCTAATCCGCATATATATCACCATTGCCCTTGATTTTCTTGACTGTATATCTCTTAAATATCAACATATATACGTGTGATTTAGTTTACGAAGATTTTTCAATGCCGAGAACCTCGATCAGAGAGTAAAAACGGCGTAAGGTTCACAATGGTGTAAAATTAAAATGGGATATACCGGGCTAGGATTCGAGTTACAGGAACAAGGGCCAAACCAACCAACCAAGAATGGAATCGTCGAGCGAAAACACTTGAGAACCTCCTAGAAGCAGTTTTTCTTGCCACCAAACCTTTCTCCATCAATTAGGAATCTGATACCGTCACTAAACACATTCCTTAAATTGTAGCCATTTGTTGAGTGTTTTTTTTGTGTCTAATACGCATATATATCACAATTGCCCACGATTTTCTTGACTGTATATCTCTTAAATGTCAACATATACACGTGTGATTTAGTTTATGAAGATTTTTCAATGCCGAGAACCTCGATCTAAGAGTAAAAAAGGCATAAGGTTCACAATGGTGTAAGATTAAAATGGGATATTCCGGGGTAGGATTCGAGTTACAGGAACAAGGGCCAAACCAACCACCCAAGAATGGAATCGTCGAGCGAAAACACTTGACAACCTCCTAGAGGCAGCTTTTCTTGCCACCAGACCTTTTTCCATCACTTAGGAATCTGATGCCGTCACTAAACACATTACTTAAATTGTAGCCATTTGTTGAGCGTTTTTTTTTGCGTCTAATCCGCATATATATATCACCATTGCCCTTGATTTTCTTGACTGTATATCTCTTAAATATAAACATATACACATGTGATTTAGTTTACGGAGATTTTTCAATGCCGAGAACCTCGATCAGAGAGTAAAAAAGGCGTAAGGTTCACAATGGTGTAAACTTAAATTGGGATATACCGGGCTAGGATTCGAGTTACAGGAACAAGGGCCAAACCAACCACCCAAGAATGGAATCGTCGATCCAAAACACTTGACAACCTCGTAGAAGCAGCTTTTCTTGCAACCAGACCTTTCTCCATCAATTAGGAATCTGATGCCGTCACTAAACACATTCCTTAAATTGTAGCCATTTGTTGAGTGTGTTTTTTGGTGTCTAATCCGCATATATATCACCATTACCCTTGATTTTCTTGACAGTATATCTCTTAAATATCAACATACACACGTGTGATTTAGTTTACGAAGATTTTTCAATGCCGAGAACCTCAATCAGAGAGTAAAAAGGGAGTATGGTTCACAATGGTGTAAAATTAAAATGGGATATACCGGGCTAGGATTCGAGTTACAGGAACAAGGGCCAAACCAACCACCCAAGAATGGAATCATCAAGCGAAAACACTTGACACTTGACAACCTCCTAGAAGCATCTTTTCTTACCACCAGACCTTTCTCCATCAATTAGGAATCTGATGCCGTCACTAAACACATTCCTTAAATTGTAGCCATTTGTTGAGTGTTTTTTTTGGTGTCTAATCCGCATATATATCACCATTGCCCTTTATTTTCTTGACTATATATCTCTTAAATATCAACATATATACGTGTGATTTAGTATACGAAGATTTTTCAATGCCGAGAACCTCGATCAGAGAGTAAAAAAGGCGTAAGGTTCACAATGGTGTAAACTTAAAATGGGATATACCGGGCTAGGATTCGAGTTACAGGAACAAGGGCCAAACCAACCACCCAAGAATGGAATCGTTGAGCCAAAACACTTGACAACCTCGTAGAAGCAGCTTTTCTTGCAACCAGACCTTTCTCCATCAATTAGGAATCTGATGCCGTCACTAAACACATTCCTTAAATTGTAGCCATTTGTTAAGTGTGTTTTTTGGTGTCTAATCCGCATATATATCACCATTGCCCTTGATTTTCTTGACAGTATATCTCTTAAATATCAACAAACACACGTGTGATTTAGTTTACGAAGATTTTTCAATGCCGAGAACCTCGATCAGAGAGTAAAAAGGGAGTATGGTTCACAATGGTGTAAAATTAAAATGGGATATACCGGGCTAGGATTCGAGTTACAGGAACAAGGGCCAAACCAACCACCCAAGAATGGAATCGTTCAGCGAAAACACTTGACAACCTCCTAGAAGCAGCTTTTCTTGCCACCAGACCTTCCTCCATCAATTAGGAATCTGATGCCATCTCTAAACACATTCCTTAAATTGTAGCAATTTGTTGAGTGTTTTTTTTTTGGTGTCTAATCCGCATATATATCACCATTGCCCTTGATTTTCTTGACTGTATATCTCTTAAATATCAACATATACACGTGTGATTTAGTTGATGAAGATTTTTCAATGCCGAGAACCTCGATCAGAGAGTAAAAAAGGCGTAAGGTTCACAATGGTGTAAGATTAAAATGGGATATACCGGGGTAGGATTCGAGTTACAGGAACAAGGGCCAAACCAACCACCCAAGAATGGAATCGTCGAGCGAAAACACTTGACAACCTCCTAATAGCAGCTTTTCTTACCACCAGACCTTTCTCCATCAATTAGGAATCTGATGCCGTCACTAAACACATTCCTTAAATTGTAGCCATTTGTTGAGTGTTTTTTTTGGTGTCTAATCCGCATATATATCACCATTGCCCTTGATTTTCTTGACTGTATATCTCTTAAATATCAACATATATACGTGTGATTTAGTTTACGAAGATTTTTCAATGCCGAGAACCTCGATCAGAGAGTAAAAACGGCGTAAGGTTCACAATGGTGTAAAATTAAAATGGGATATACCGGGCTAGGATTCGAGTTACAGGAACAAGGGCCAAACCAACCACCCAAGAATGGAATCGTCGAGCGAAAACACTTGAGAACCTCCTAGAAGCAGTTTTTCTTGCCACCAAACCTTTCTCCATCAATTAGGAATCTGATACCGTCACTAAACACATTCCTTAAATTGTAGCCATTTGTTGAGTGTTTTTTTTGTGTCTAATACGCATATATATCACCATTGCCCACGATTTTCTTGACTGTATATCTCTTAAATGTCAACATATACACGTGTGATTTAGTTTATGAAGATTTTTCAATGCCGAGAACCTCGATCTAAGAGTAAAAAAGGCATAAGGTTCACAATGGTGTAAGATTAAAATGGGATATTCCGGGGTAGGATTCGAGTTACAGGAACAAGGGCCAAACCAACCACCCAAGAATGGAATCGTCGAGCGAAAACACTTGACAACCTCCTAGAGGCAGCTTTTCTTGCCACCAGACCTTTTTCCATCACTTAGGAATCTGATGCCGTCACTAAACACATTACTTAAATTGTAGCCATTTGTTGAGCGTTTTTTTTTGCGTCTAATCCGCATATATATATCACCATTGCCCTTGATTTTCTTGACTGTATATCTCTTAAATATAAACATATACACATGTGATTTAGTTAACGGAGATTTTTCAATGCCGAGAACCTCGATCAGAGAGTAAAAAAGGCGTAAGGTTCACAATGGTGTAAACTTAAATTGGGATATACCGGGCTAGGATTCGAGTTACAGGAACAAGGGCCAAACCAACCACCCAAGAATGGAATCGTCGAGCCAAAACACTTGACAACCTCGTAGAAGCAGCTTTTCTTGCAACCAGACCTTTCTCCATCAATTAGGAATCTGATGCCGTCACTAAACACATTCCTTAAATTGTAGCCATTTGTTGAGTGTGTTTTTTGGTGTCTAATCCGCATATATATCACCATTACCCTTGATTTTCTTGACAGTATATCTCTTAAATATCAACATACACACGTGTGATTTAGTTTACGAAGATTTTTCAATGCCGAGAACCTCAATCAGAGAGTAAAAAGGGAGTATGGTTCACAATGGTGTAAAATTAAAATGGGATATACCGGGCTAGGATTCGAGTTACAGGAACAAGGGCCAAACCAACCACCCAAGAATGGAATCATCCAGCGAAAACACTTGACAACCTCCTAGAAGCAGCTTTTCTTGCCACCAGACCTTCCTCCATCAATTAGGAATCTGATGCCATCTCTAAACACATTCCTTAAATTGTAGCCATTTGTTGAGTGTTTTTTTTTTTGGTGTCTAATCCGCATATATATCACCATTGCCCTTGATTTTCTTGACTGTATATCTCTTAAATATCAACTTATAAACGTGTGATTTAGTTTATGAAGATTTTTCAATGCCGAGAACCTTGATCAGAGAGTAAAAAGGGCGTAAGGTTCACAATGGTGTAAAATTAAAATGGGATATACCGGGCTAGGATTCGAGTTACAGGAATAAGGGCCAAACCAACCACCCAAGAATGGAATCGTCGAGCGAAATCACTTGACAACCTCCTAGAAGCAGCTTTTCTTACCACCAGACCTTTCTCCATCAATTAGGAATCTGATGCCGTCACTAAACACATTCCTTAAATTGTAGCCATTTGTTGAGTGTTTTTTTTTTTGGTGTCTAATCCGCATATATATCACCATTGCCCTTGATTTTCTTGACTGTATATCTCTTAAATATCAACATATATACGTGTGATTTAGTTTACGAAGATTTTTCAATGCCGAGAACATCGATCAGAGAGTAAAAAAGGCGTAAGGTTCACAATGGTGTAAAATTAAAATGGGATATACCGGGCTAGGATTCGAGTTATAGAAACAAGGGCCAAACCAACCACCCAAGAATGGAATCGTCGAGCGAAAACACTTGAGAACCTCCTAGAAGCAGTTTTTCTTGCCACCAGACCTTTCTCCATCAATTAGGAATCTGATGCCGTCACTAAACACATTCCTTAAATTGTAGCCATTTGTTGAGTGTTTTTTTTGTGTCTAATACGCATATATATCACCATTGCCCACGATTTTCTTGACTGTATATCTCTTAAATGTCAACATATACACGTGTGATTTAGTTTATGAAGATTTTTCAATGCCGAGAACCTCGATCTGAGAGTAAAAAAGGCATAGGGTTCACAATGGTGTAAGATTAAAATGGGATATACCGGGGTAGGATTCGAGTTACAGGAACAAGGGCCAAACCAACCACCCAAGAATGGAATCGTCGAGCGAAAACACTTGACAACCTCCTAGAGGCAGCTTTTCTTGCCACCAGACCTTTCTCCATCAATTAGGAATCTGATGCCGTCACTAAACACATTACTTAAATTGTAGCCATTTGTTGAGCGTTTTTTTTTTTTTTGCGTCTAATCCGCATATATATATCACCATTGCCCTTGATTTTCTTGACTGTATATCTCTTAAATATAAACATATACACATGTGATTTAGTTTATGGAGATTTTTCAATGCCGAGAACCTCGATCAGAGAGTAAAAAAGGCGTAAGGTTCACAATGGTGTAAACTTAAAATGGGATATACCGGGCCAGGATTCGAGTTACAGGAACAAGGGCCAAACCAACCACCCAAGAATGGAATCGTCGAGCCAAAACACTTGACAACCTCGTAGAAGCAGCTTTTCTTGCAACCAGACCTTTCTCCATCAATTAGGAATCTGATGCCGTCACTAAACACATTCCTTAAATTGTAGCCATTTGTTGAGTGTGTTTTTTGGTGTCTAATCCGCATATATATCACCATTGCCCTTGATTTTCTTGACAGTATATCTCTTAAATATCAACATACACACGTGTGATTTAGTTTACGAAGATTTTTCAATGCCGAGAACCTCGATCAGAGAGTAAAAAGGGAGTATGGTTCACAATGGTGTAAAATTAAAATGGGATATACCGGGCTAGGATTTGAGTTACAGGAACAAGGGCCAAACCAACCACCCAAGAATGGAATCGTCCAGCGAAAACACTTGACAACCTCCTAGAAGCAGCTTTTCTTGCCACCAGACCTTCCTCCATCAATTAGGAATCTGATGCCATCTATAAACACATTCCTTAAATTGTAGCCATTTGTTGAGTGTTTTTTTTTGGTGTCTAATCCGCATATATATCACCATTGCCCTTGATTTTCTTGACTGTATATCTCTTAAATATCAACATATACACGTGTGATTTAGTTTATGAAGATTTTTCAATGCCGAGAACCTCGATCTGAGAGTAAAAAGGGCGTAAGGTTCACAATGGTGTAAAATTAAAATGGGATATACCGGGCTAGGATTCGAGTTACAGGAACAAGGGCCAAACCAACCACCCAAGAATGGAATCATCAAGCGAAAACACTTGACAACCTCCTAGAAGCATCTTTTCTTACCACCAGACCTTTCTCCATCAATTAGGAATCTGATGCCGTCACTAAACACATTCCTTAAATTGTAGCCATTTGTTGAGTGTTTTTTTTGTGTCTAATCCGCATATATATCACCATTGCCCTCGATTTTCTTGACTGTATATCTCGTAAATGTCAACATATACACGTGTGATTTAGTTTACAAAAATTTTTCAATGCCGAGAACCTCGATCAGAGAGTAAAAAAGGCGTAAGGTTCACAATGGTGTAAAATTAAAATGGGATATACCGGGCTAGGATTTGAGTTACAGGAACAAGGGCCAAACCAAGCACCCAAGAATGGAATCGTCGAGCGAAAACACTTGACAACCTCCAAGGAGCAGCTTGTCTTGCCACCAGACCTTTCTCCATCAATTAGGAATCTGATGTCGTCACTAAACACATTCCTTAAATTGTAGACATTTGTTGAGTGTTTTTTTGGTGTCTAATCCGCATATATATCACCATTGCCCTTGATTTTCTTGACTGTATATCTCTTAAATGTCAACATATACACGTGTGATTTAGTTTACCAAGATTTTTCAATGCCGAGAACCTCCATCAGAGAGTAATAAAGGCGTAAGGTTCACAATGTTGTAAAATTAAAATGGGATATACCGGGCTAGGGTTCGAGTTACAGGAACAAGGGCCAACCCAACCACCCAAGAATGGAATCGTCGAGCGAAAACACTTGACAACCTCCTAGAAGCAGCTTTTCTTGCCACCAAACCTTTCTCCATCAATTAGGAATCTGATGTCGTCACTAAACACATTCCTTAAATTGTAGCCATTTGTTGAGTGTTTTTTTTTGGTGTCTAATCCGCATATATGTCACCATTGCCCTTGATTTTCTTGACTGTATATCTCTTAAATGTCAACATATACACGTATGATGTAGTTTACGAAGATTTTTCAATGCCGAGAACCTCGATCAGAGAGTAAAAAAGGCGTAAAGTTCACAATGGTGTAAAATTAAAATGGGATATACCGGGCTAAGATTCGAGTTACAGGAACAAGGGCCAAACCAACCACCCAAGAATGGAATCGTCGAGCGAAAACACTTGACAACCTCCTAGAAGCAGCTTTTCTTACCACCAGACCTTTCTCCATCAATTAGGAATCTGATGCCGTCACTAAACACATTCCTTAAATTGTAGCCATTTGTTAAGTGTTTTTTTTTTTTTGTGACTAATCCGCATATATATCACCATTGCCCTTGATTTTCTTGACTGTATATCTCTTAAATATCAACATATACACGTGTGATTTAGTTTACGAAATTTTTTCAATGCCGAGAACCTCGATCAGAGAGTAAAAAAGGCGTAAGGTTCACAATGGTGTAAAATTAAAATGGGATATATCGGGCTAGGATTCGAGTTAAAGGAACAAGGGCCAAACCAACCACCCAAGAATGGAATCGTCGAGCGAAAACACTTGACAACCTCCTAGAAGCAGCTTTTCTTACCACCAGACCTTTCTCCATCAATTAGGAATCTGATGCCGTCACTAAACACATTCCTTAAATTGTAGCCATTTGTTGAGTGTTTTTTTTTGTGTCTAATCCGCATATATATCACCGTTTCCCTTGATTTTCTTGACTGTATATCTCTTAAATATCAACATATACACGTGTGATTTAGTTTACGAAGATTTTTCAATGCCGAGAACCTCGATCAGAGAGTAAAAAAGGCGTAAGGTTCACAATGGTGTAAAATTAAAATGGGATATAACGGGCTAGGATTCGAGTTACAGGAACAAGGGCCAAACCAACAACCCAAGAATGGAATCGTCGAGCGAAAACACTTGACAACCTCCTAGAAGCAGCTTTTCTTGCCACCAGACCTTTCTCCATCAATTAGGAATCTGATGCCGTCACTAAACACATTTCTTAAATTGTAACCATTTGTTGAGTGTTTTTTTTTTTGGTGTCTAATCCGCATATATATCACCATTGCCCTTGATTTTCTTGACTGTATATCTCTTAAATGTCAACATATACGTGTGTGATTTAGTTTAAGAAGATTTTTCAATGCCGAGAACCTCGATCAGAGAGTAAAAAAGGCGTAAGGTTCACAATGGTGTAAAATTAAAATGGGATATACCGTGCTAGGATTTGAGTTACAGGAACAAGGGCCAAACCAACCACCCAAGAATGGAATCGTCGAGCGAAAACACTTGACAACCTCCAAGGAGCAGCTTTTCTTGCCACCAGACCTTTCTCCATCTATTAGGAATCTGATGCCGTCACTAAACACATTCCTTAAATTGTAGCCATTTGTTGAGTGTTTTTTTTTTTGGTGTCTAATCCGCATATATATCACCATTGCCCTTGATTTTCTTGACAGTATATCTCTTAAATTTCAACATATACATGTGTGATTTAGTTTACCAAGATTTTTCAATGCCGAGAACCTCGATCAAAGAGTAAAAAAGGCGTAAGGTTCACAATGTTGTAAAATTAAAATGGGATATACCGGGCTAGGGTTCGAGTTACAGGAACAAGGGCCAAACCAACCACCCAAGAATGGAATCGTCGAGCGAAAACACTTGACAACCTCCTAGAAGCAGCTTTTCTTGCCACCAGAGCTTTCTCCATCAATTAGGAATCTGATGCCGTCACTAAACACATTCCTTAAATTGTAGCCATTTGTTGAGTGTTTTTTTTGGTGTCTAATCCACATATATATCACCATTGCCCTTGATTTTCTTGACTGTATATCTCTTAAATGTCAACATATACACGTATGATGTAGTTTACGAAGATTTTTCAATGCCGAGAACCTCGATCAGAGAGTAAAAAAGGCGTAAGGTTCACAATGTTGTAAAATTAAAATGGGATATACCGGGCTAATATTCGAGTTGCAGGAACAAGGGCCAAACCAACCACCCAAGAATGGAATCGTCGAGAAAAAACACTTGACAACCTCCTAGAAGCAGCTTTTCTTACAACCAGACCTTTCTCCATTAATTAGGAATCTGATGCCGTCACTAAACACATTCCTTAAATTGTAGCCATTTGTTGAGTGTTTTTTTTTTGGTGTCTAATCCACATATATATCACCATTTCCCTTGATTTTCTTTACTGTATATCTCTTAAATATCAACATATACACGTGTGATTTAGTTTACGAAGATTTTCAATGCCGAGAACCTCGATCAGAGAGTAAAAAAGGCGTAAGGTTCACAATGGCGTAAAATTAAAATGGGATATAACGGGCTAGGATTCGAGTTACAGGAACAAGGGCCAAACCAACCACCCAAGAATGGAATCGTCGAGCGAAAACACTTGACAACCTCCTAGAAGCAGCTTTTCTTGCCACCAGACCTTTCTCCATCAATTAGGAATCTGATGCCGTCACTAAACACATTTCTTAAATTGTAACCATTTGTTGAGTGTTTTTTTTTGGTGTCTAATCCGCATATATATCACCATTGCCCTTGATTTTCTTGACTGTATATCTCTTAAATGTCAACATATACGTGTGTGATTTAGTTTACGAAGATTTTTCAATTCCGAGAACCTCGATCAGAGAGTAAAAAAGGCGTAAGGTTCACAATGGTGTAAAATTAAAATGGGATATACCGTGCTAGGATTTGCGTTACAGGAACAAGGGCCAAACCAACCATCCAAGAATGGAATCGTCGAGCGAAAACACTTGACAACCTCCAAGGAGCAGCTTTTCTTGCCACCAGACCTTTCTCCAAATATTAGGAATCTGATGCCGTCACTAAACACATTCCTTAAATTGTAGCCATTTGTTGAGTGTTTTTTTTTTGGTGTCTAATCCGCATATATATAACCATTGCCCTTGATTTTCTTGACAGTATATCTCTTAAATGTCAACATATACACGTGTGATTTAGTTTACCAAGATTTTTCAATGCCGAGAACCTCGATCAGAGAGTAAAAAAGGCGTAAGGTTCACAATGTTGTAAAATTAAAATGGGATATACCGGGCTAGGGTTCGAGTTACAGGAACAAGGGCCAAACCAACCACCCAAGAATGGAATCGTCGAGCGAAAACACTTGAAAACCTCCTAGAAGCAGCTTTTCTTGCCACCAGACCTTTCTCCATCAATTAGGAATCTGATGCCGTCACTAAACACATTCCTTAAATTGTAGCCATTTGTTGAGTGTTTTTTTTGTGTCTAATCCGCATATATATCACCATTGCCCTCGATTTTCTTGACTGTATATCTCGTAAATGTCAACATATACACGTGTGATTTAGTTTACAAAAATTTTTCAATGCCGAGAACCTCGATCAGAGAGTAAAAAAGGCGTAAGGTTCACAATGGTGTAAAATTAAAATGGGATATACCGGGCTAGGATTTGAGTTACAGGAACAAGGGCCAAACCAAGCACCCAAGAATGGAATCGTCGAGCGAAAACACTTGACAACCTCCAAGGAGCAGCTTGTCTTGCCACCAGACCTTTCTCCATCAATTAGGAATCTGATGTCGTCACTAAACACATTCCTTAAATTGTAGCCATTTGTTGAGTGTTTTTTTGGTGTCTAATCCGCATATATATCACCATTGCCCTTGATTTTCTTGACTGTATATCTCTTAAATGTCAACATATACACGTGTGATTTAGTTTACCAAGATTTTTCAATGCCGAGAACCTCCATCAGAGAGTAAAAAAGGCGTAAAGTTCACAATGGTGTAAAATTAAAATGGGATATACCGGGCTAAGATTCGAGTTACAGGAACAAGGGCCAAACCAACCACCCAAGAATGGAATCGTCGAGCGAAAACACTTGACAACCTCCTAGAAGCAGCTTTTCTTACCACCAGACCTTTCTCCATCAATTAGGAATCTGATGCCGTCACTAAACACATTCCTTAAATTGTAGCCATTTGTTAAGTGTTTTTTTTTTGTGTCTAATCCGCATATATATCACCATTGCCCTTGATTTTCTTGACTGTATATCTCTTAAATATCAACATATACACGTGTGATTTAGTTTACGAAAATTTTTCAATGCCGAGAACCTCGATCAGAGAGTAAAAAAGGCGTAAGGTTCACAATGGTGTAAAATTAAAATGGGATATATCGGGCTAGGATTCGAGTTAAAGGAACAAGGGCCAAACCAACCACCCAAGAATGGAATCGTCGAGCGAAAACACTTGACAACCTCCTAGAAGCAGCTTTTCTTACCACCAGACCTTTCTCCATCAATTAGGAATCTGATGCCGTCACTAAACACATTCCTTAAATTGTAGCCATTTGTTGAGTGTTTTTTTTTTTGTGTCTAATCCGCATATATATCACCGTTTCCCTTGATTTTCTTGACTGTATATCTCTTAAATATCAACATATACACGTGTGATTTAGTTTACGAAGATTTTTCAATGCCGAGAACCTCGATCAGAGAGTAAAAAAGGCGTAAGGTTCACAATGGTGTAAAATTAAAATGGGATATAACGGGCTAGGATTCGAGTTACAGGAACAAGGGCCAAACCAACAACCCAAGAATGGAATCGTCGAGCGAAAACACTTGACAACCTCCTAGAAGCAGCTTTTCTTGCCACCAGACCTTTCTCCATCAATTAGGAATCTGATGCCGTCACAAAACACATTTCTTAAATTGTAACCATTTGTTGAGTGTTTTTTTTTTTGGTGTCTAATCCGCATATATATCACCATTGCCCTTGATTTTCTTGACTGTATATCTCTTAAATGTCAACATATACGTGTGTGATTTAGTTTAAGAAGATTTTTCAATGCCGAGAACCTCGATCAGAGAGTAAAAAAGGCGTAAGGTTCACAATGGTGTAAAATTAAAATGGGATATACCGTGCTAGGATTTGAGTTACAGGAACAAGGGCCAAACCAACCACCCAAGAATGGAATCGTCGAGCGAAAACACTTGACAACCTCCAAGGAGCAGCTTTTCTTGCCACCAGACCTTTCTCCATCTATTAGGAATCTGATGCCGTCACTAAACACATTCCTTAAATTGTAGCCATTTGTTGAGTGTTTTTTTTTTGGTGTCTAATCCGCATATATATCACCATTGCCCTTGATTTTCTTGACAGTATATCTCTTAAATTTCAACATATACATGTGTGATTTAGTTTACCAAGATTTTTCAATGCCGAGAACCTCGATCAAAGAGTAAAAAAGGCGTAAGGTTCACAATGTTGTAAAATTAAAATGGGATATACCGGGCTAGGGTTCGAGTTACAGGAACAAGGGCCAAACCAACCACCCAAGAATGGAATCGTCGAGCGAAAACACTTGACAACCTCCTAGAAGCAGCTTTTCTTGCCACCAGAGCTTTCTCCATCAATTAGGAATCTGATGCCGTCACTAAACACATTCCTTAAATTGTAGCCATTTGTTGAGTGTTTTTTTTGGTGTCTAATCCGCATATATATCACCATTGCCCTTGATTTTCTTGACTGTATATCTCTTAAATGTCAACATATACACGTATGATGTAGTTTACGAAGATTTTTCAATGCCGAGAACCTCGATCAGAGAGTAAAAAAGGCGTAAGGTTCACAATGTTGTAAAATTAAAATGGGATATACCGGGCTAATATTCGAGTTACAGGAACAAGGGCCAAACCAACCACCCAAGAATGGAATCGTCGAGAAAAAACACTTGACAACCTCCTAGAAGCAGCTTTTCTTACAACCAGACCTTTCTCCATTAATTAGGAATCTGATGCCGTCACTAAACACATTCCTTAAATTGTAGCCATTTGTTGAGTGTTTTTTTTTTGGTGTCTAATCCGCATATATATCACCATTTCCCTTGATTTTCTTTACTGTATATCTCTTAAATATCAACATATACACGTGTGATTTAGTTTACGAAGATTTTCAATGCCGAGAACCTCGATCAGAGAGTAAAAAAGGCGTAAGGTTCACAATGGCGTAAAATTAAAATGGGATATAACGGGCTAGGATTCGAGTTACAGGAACAAGGGCCAAACCAACCACCCAAGAATGGAATCGTCGAGCGAAAACACTTGACAACCTCCTAGAAGCAGCTTTTCTTGCCACCAGACCTTTCTCCATCAATTAGGAATCTGATGCCGTCACTAAACACATTTCTTAAATTGTAACCATTTGTTGAGTGTTTTTTTTTGGTGTCTAATCCGCATATATATCACCATTGCCCTTGATTTTCTTGACTGTATATCTCTTAAATGTCAACATATACGTGTGTGATTTAGTTTACGAAGATTTTTCAATTCCGAGAACCTCGATCAGAGAGTAAAAAAGGCGTAAGGTTCACAATGGTGTAAAATTAAAATGGGATATACCGTGCTAGGATTTGCGTTACAGGAACAAGGGCCAAACCAACCATCCAAGAATGGAATCGTCGAGCGAAAACACTTGACAACCTCCAAGGAGCAGCTTTTCTTGCCACCAGACCTTTCTTCAAATATTAGGAATCTGATGCCGTCACTAAACACATTCCTTAAATTGTAGCCATTTGTTGAGTGTTTTTTTTTGGTGTCTAATCCGCATATATATAACCATTGCCCTTGATTTTCTTGACAGTATATCTCTTAAATGTCAACATATACACGTGTGATTTAGTTTACCAAGATTTTTCAATGCCGAGAACCTCGATCAGAGAGTAAAAAAGGCGTAAGGTTCACAATGTTGTAAAATTAAAATGGGATATACCGGGCTAGGGTTCGAGTTACAGGAACAAGGGCCAAACCAACCACCCAAGAATGGAATCGTCGAGCGAAAACACTTGACAACCTCCTAGAAGCAGCTTTTCTTGCCACCAGACCTTTCTCCATCAATTAGGAATCTGTTGCCGTCACTAAACACATTCCTTAAATTGTAGCCATTTGTTGAGTGTTTTTTTTGGTCTCTAATCCGCATATATATCACCATTGCCCTTGATTTTCTTGACTGTATATCTCTTAAATGTCAACATATACACGTATGATGTAGTTTACGAAGATTTTTCAATGCCGAGAACCTCGATCAGAGAGTAAAAAAGGCGTAAGGTTCACAATGTTGTAAAATTAAAAGTGGATATACCGGGCTAGGGTTCGAGTTACAGGAACAAGGGCCAAACGAACCACCCAAGAATGGAATCGTCGAGCGAAAACACTTGACAACCTCCTAGAAGTAGCTTTTCTTGCCACCAGACCTTTCTCCATTAATTAGGAATTTGATGCCGTCACTAAACACATTCCTTAAATTGTAGCCATTTGTTGAGTGTTTTTTTTTGTGTCTAATCCGCATATATATCACCATTGCCCACGATTTTCTTGACTGTATATCTCTTAAATATCAACATATACACGTGTGACTTAGTTTACGAAGATTTTTGAATGCCGAGAACCTCGATCAGAGACTAAAAAAGGCATAAGGTTCACAATGGTGTAAAATTAAAATGGGATATACCGGGCTAGGATTCGAGTTACAGGAACAAGGGCCAAACCAACCACCCAAGAATGGAATCGTCGAGCGAAAACACTTAACAACCTCCTAGAAGCAGCTTTTCTTACCACCAGACATTTCTCCATCAATTAGGAATATGATGCCGTCACTAAATACATTCCTTAAATTGTAGCCATTTGTTGAGTGTTTTTTTTTTTGTGTCTAATCCGCATATATTTCACCATTGCCCTTGATTTTATTGACTGTATATCCTTTAAATGTCAACATATACACGTGTGATTTAGTTTACGAAGATTTTTCATTGCCGAGAACCTCGATCAGAGAGTAAAAAAGGCGTAAGGTTAACAATGGTGTAAAATTAAAATGGGATATACCGGGCTAGTATTCGAGTTACAGGAACAAGGGCCAAACCAACCACCCAAGAATGGAATCGTCGAGAAAAAACACTTGACAACCTCCTAGAAGCAGCTTTTCTTACAACCGGACCTTTCTACATCAATTAGGAATCTGATGCCGTCACTAAACACATTCCTTAAATTGTAGCCATTTGTTGAGTTTTTTTTTTGTGTCTAATCCGCATATATATCACCATTTCCCTTGATTTTCTTGACTGTATATCTCTTAAATATCAACATATACACGTGTGATTTAGTTTACGAAGATTTTTCAATGCCGAGAACCTCGATCAGAGAGTAAAAAAGGCGTAAGGTTCACAATGGTGTAAAATTAAAATGGGATATAACGGGCTAGGATTCGAGTTACAGGAACAAGGGCCAAACCAACCACCCAAGAATGGAATCTTCGAGCGAAAACACTTGACAACCTCCTAGAAGCAGCTTTTCTTGCCACCAGACCTTTCTCCATCAATTAGGAATCTGATGCCGTCACTAAACACATTCCTTAAATTGTAACCATTTGTTAAGTGTTTTTTTTTTGGTGTCTAACCCGCATATATATCACCATTGCCCTTGATTTTCTTGACTGTATATCTCTTAAATGTCAACATATACACGTGTGATTTAGTTTACGAAGATTTTTCAATGCCGAGAACCTCGATCAGAGAGTAAAAAGGCGTAAGGTTCACAATGTTGTAAAATTAAAATGGGATATACCGGGCTAGGATTCGAGTTACAGGAACAAGGGCCAAACCACCCACCCAAGAATGGAATCGTTTAGCGAAAACACTTAACAACCTCCTAGTAGCAGTTTTTCTTGCCACCAGACCTTTCTCCGTCAATTAGGAATCTGATACCGTCACTAAACACATTCCTTAAATTGTAGCCATTTGTTGAGTTTTTTTTTTTGGTGTCTAACCCGCATATATATCACCATTGCCCTTGATTTTCTTGACTGTATATCTCTTAAATGTCAACATATACACGTGTGATTTAGTTTACGAAGATTTTTCAATGCCGAGAACCTCGATCAGAGAGTAAAAAAGGCGTAAAGTTCACAATGGGGTAATTTTAAAATGGGATATACCGGGCTAAAATTCGAGTTACAGGAACAAGGGCCAAACCAACCACCCAAGAATGGAATCGTCGAGTGAAAACACTTGACAACCTCCTAGATGCAGCTTTTCTTACCACCAGACCTTTCTCCATCAATTAGGAATCTGATGCCGTCACTAAACAC
Source organism: Helianthus tuberosus (assembly GCA_030545235.1). Lineage (NCBI taxonomy): Eukaryota > Viridiplantae > Streptophyta > Magnoliopsida > Asterales > Asteraceae > Helianthus > Helianthus tuberosus. The sequence continues at coordinate 194,504,163 of CM060425.1, forward strand.
ATTCCTTAAATTGTAGCCATTTGTTGAGTGTTTTTTTTTTTGTGTCTAATCCGCATATATATCACCATTGCCCTTGATTTTCTTGACTGTATATCTCTTAAATATCAACATATACAAGTGTGATTTAGTTTACGAAGATTTTTCAATGCCGAGAACCTCGATCAGAGAGTAAAAAAGGCGTAAGGTTCACAATGGTGTAAAATTAAAATGGGGTATACCGGGCTAGGATTCGTGTTACATGAACAAGGGCCAAACCAACCACCCAAGAATGGAATCGTCGAGCGAAAACACTTGACAATCTCCTAGAAGCTGCTTTTCTTACCACCAGACCTTTCTCCATCAATTAGGAATCTGATGTCGTCACTAAACACATTCCTTAAATTGTAGCCATTTGTTGAGTGTTTTTTTTGTGTCAAATCCGCATATATATCCCCATTGCCAACGATTTTCTTGACTGTATATCTCTTAAATATTAACATATACACGTGTGACTTAGTTTACGAAGATTGTTGAATGCCAAGAACCTCGATCAGAGAGTAAAAAAGGCATAAGGTTCACAATGGTGTAAAATTAAAATGGGATATACCGGGCTAGGATTCGAGTTACAGGAACAAGGGCTAAACCAACCACCCAAGAATGGAATCGTCGAGCGAAAACACTTGACAACCTCCTAGAAGCAGCTTTTCTTACCACCAGACCTTTCTCCATCAATTAGGAATATGTTGCCGTCACTAAATACATTCCTTAAATTGTAGCCATTTGTTGAGTGTTTTTTTTTGGTGTCTAATCCGCATATATTTCACCATTGCCCTTAATTTTCTTGACTGTATATCCTTTAAATGTCACCATATACACGTGTGATTTATTTTACGAAGATTTTTCATTGCCGAGAACCTCGATCAGAGAGTAAAAAAGGCGTAAGGTTCACAATGGTGTAAAATTAAAATGGGATATACCGGGCTAGTATTCGAGTTACAGGAACAAGGGCCAAACCAACCACCCAAGAATGGAATCGTCGAGAAAAAACACTTGACAACCTCCTAGAAGCAGCTTCTCTTACAACTGGACCTTTCTCCATCAATTAGGAATCTGATGCCGTCACTAGACACATTCCTTAAATTGTAGCCATTTGTTGAGTGTTTTTTTTGGTGTCTAATCCGCATATATATCACCATTTCCCTTGATTTTCTTGACTGTATATCTCTTAAATATCAACATATACACGTGTGATTTAGTTTATGAAGATTTTTCAATGCCGAGAACCTCGATCTGAGAGTAAAAAGGGCGTAAGGTTCACAATGGTGTAAAATTAAAATGGGATATACCGGGCTAGGATTCGAGTTACAGGAACAAGGGCCAAACCAACCAGCCAAGAATGGAATCATCAAGCGAAAACACTTGACAACCTCCTAGAAGCAGCTTTTCTTACCACCAGACCTTTCTCCATCAATTAGGAATATGTTGCCGTCACTAAATACATTCCTTAAATTGTAGCCATTTGTTGAGTGTTTTTTTTTTTGGTGTCTAATCCGCATATATTTCACCATTGCCCTTAATTTTCTTGACTGTATATCCTTTAAATGTCACCATATACACGTGTGATTTATTTTACGAAGATTTTTCATTGCCGAGAACCTCGATCAGAGAGTAAAAAAGGCGTAAGGTTCACAATGGTGTAAAATTAAAATGGGATATACGGGGCTAGTATTCGAGTTACAGGAACAAGGGCCAAACCAACCACCCAAGAATGGAATCGTCGAGAAAAAACACTTGACAACCTCCTAGAAGCAGCTTCTCTTACAACTGGACCTTTCTCCATCAATTAGGAATCTGATGCCGTCACTAGACACATTCCTTAAATTGTAGCCATTTGTTGAGTGTTTTTTTTGGTGTCTAATCCGCATATATATCACCATTTCCCTTGATTTTCTTGACTGTATATCTCTTAAATATCAACATATACACGTGTGATTTAGTTTACGAAGATTTTTCAATGCCGAGAACCTCGATCAGAGAGTAAAAAAGGCGTAAGGTTCACAATGGTGTAAAATTAAAATGGGATATAACGGGCTAGGATTCGAGTTACAGGAACAAGGGCCAAACCAACCACCCAAGAATGGAATCGTTGAGCGAAAACACTTGACAACCTCCGAGAAGCAGCTTTTCTTGCCACCAGACCTTTCTCCATCAATTAGGAATCTGATGCCGTCACTAAACACATTCCTTAAATTGTAACCATTTGTTGAGTGTTTTTTTTTTGTGTCTAATCCGCATATATATCACCATTGCCCTTGATTTTCTTGACTGTATATCTCTTAAATGTCAACATATACGTGTGTGATTTAGTTTACGAAGATTTTTCAATGCCGAGAACCTCGATCAGAGAGTAAAAAAGGCGTAAGGTTCACAATGGTGTAAAATTAAAATGGGATATACCGGGCTAGGATTCGAGTTACAGGAACAAGGGCCAAACCACCCACCCAAGAATGGAATCGTTTAGCGAAAACACTTAACAACCTCCTAGTAGCAGCTTTTCTTGCCACCAGACCTTTCTCCATCAATTAGGAATCTGATGCCGTCACTAAACACATTCCTTAAATTGTAGCCATTTGTTGAGTTTTATTTTTGGTGTCTAACCCGCATATATATCACCATTGCCCTTGATTTTCTTGACTGTATATATCTTAAATTTCAACATATACACGTGTGATTTAGTTTACCAAGATTTTTCAATGCCGAGAACCTCGATCAGAGAGTAAAAAAGGCGTAAGGTTCACAATGGTGTAAAATTAAAATGGGATATACCGGGCTAGGGTTCGAGTTACAGGAACAAGGGCTAAACCAACCACCCAAGAATGGAATCGTCGATCGAAAACACTTGAGAACCTCCAAGAAGCAGCTTTTCTTGCCACCAGACCTTTCTCCATCAATTAGGAATCTGATGCCGTCACTAAACACATTCCTTAAATTGTAGCCATTTGTTGAGTGTTTTTTTTGTGTCTAATCCGCATATATATCCCCATTGCCCATGATTTTCTTGACTGTATATCTCTTAAATATCAACATATACACGTGTGATTTAGTTTACGAAGATTTTTGAATGCCGAGAACCTCGATCAGAGAGTAAAAAAGGCATAAGGTTCACAATGGTGTAAAATTAAAATGGGATATACCGGGCTAGAATTCGAGTTACAGGAACAAGGGCCAAACCAACTACCCAAGAATGGAATCGTCGAGCGAAAACACTTAATAACCTCCTAGTAGCAGCTTTTCTTGCCACCAGACCTTTCTCCATCAATTAGGAATCTGATGCCGTCACTAAACACATTCCTTAAATTGTAGCCATTTGTTGAGTTTTATTTTTGGTGTCTAACCCGCATATATATCACCATTTCCCTTGATTTTCTTGACTGTATATCTCTTAAATTTCAACATATACACGTGTGATTTAGTTTACCAAGATTTTTCAATGCCGAGAACCTCGATCAGAGAGTAAAAAAGGAGTAAGGTTCACAATGGTGTAAAATTAAAATGGGATATACCGGGGTAGGGTTCGAGTTACAGGAACAAGGGCCAAACCAATCACCCAAGAATGGAATCGTCGATCGAAAACACTTGAGAACCTCCTAGAAGCAGCTTTTCTTGCCACCAGACCTTTCTCCATCAATTAGGAATCTGATGCCGTCACTAAACACATTCCTTAAATTGTAGCCATTTGTTGAGTGTTTTTTTTGTGTCTAATCCGCATATATATCCCCATTGCCCATGATATTCTTGACTCTATATCTCTTAAATATCAACATATACACGCGTGACTTAGTTTACGAAGATTTTTGAATGCCGAGAACCTCGATCAGAGAGTAAAAAAGGCATAAGGTTCACAATGGTGTAAAATTAAAATGGGATATACCGGGCTAGGATTCGAGTTACAGGAACAAGGGCCAAACCAACCACCCAAGAATGGAATCGTCGAGCGAAAACACTTGACAACCTCCTAGAAGCAGTTTTTCTTACAACCAGACCTTTCTCCATCAATTAGGAATCCAATGCCGTCACTAAACACATTCCTTAAATTGTAGACATTTGTTGAGTGTTTTTTTTTTTTGGTGTCTAATCCGCATATATATCACCATTTCCCTTGATTTTCTTGACTATATATCTCTTAAATATCAACATATACACATGTGATTTAGTTTACGAAGATTTTTCAATGCCGAGAACCTCGATCAGAAAGTAAAAAAGGCGTAAGGTTCACAATGGTGGAAAATTAAAATGGGATATAACGGGCTAGGATTCGAGTTACAGGAACAAGGGCCAAACCAACCACCCAAGAATGGAATCGTCGAGCGAAAACACTTGACAACCTCCTAGAAGCAGCTTTTCTTGCCACCAGACCTTTCTCCATCAATTAGGAATCTGATGCCGTCACTAAACACATTCCTTAAATTGTAGCCATTTGTTGAGTGTTTTTTTTTTTTGGTGTCTAATCCGCATATATATCACCATTGCCCTTGATTTTCTTGACTGTATATCTCTTAAATGTCAACATATACGTGTGTGATTTAGTTTACGAAGATTTTTCAATGCCGAGAACCTCGATCATAGAGTAAAAAAGGCGTAAGGTTCACAATGGTGTAAAATTAAAATGGGATATACCGGGCTAGGATTCGAGTTACAGGAACAAGGGCCAAACCACCCACCCAAGAATGGAATCGTTTAGCGAAAACACTTAACAACATCCTAGTAGCAGCTTTTCTTGCCACCAGACCTTTCTCCATCTATTAGGAATCTGATGCCGTCACTAAACACATTCCTTAAATTGTAGCCATTTGTTGAGTATTTTTTTTGGTGTCTAACTCGCATATATATCACCATTGCCCTTGATTTTCTTGACTGTATATCTCTTAAATGTCAACATATACACGTGTGATTTAGTTTACCAAGGTTTTTCAATACCGATGACCTCGATCAGAGAGTAAAAAAGGCGTAAGGTTCACAATGGTGTAAAATTAAAATGGGATATACCGGGCTAGGGTTCGAGTTACAGGAACAATGGCTAAACCAACCACCCAAGAATGGAATCGTCGAGCGAAAACACTTGATAACCTCCTAGAAGCAGCTTTTCTTACCACCAGACCTTTCTCCATCAATTAGGAATCTGATGCCGTCACTAAACACATTCCTTAAATTGTAGCCATTTGTTGAGTATTTTTTTTGGTGTCTAACTCGCATATATATTACCATTGCCCTTGATTTTCTTGACTGTATATCTCTTAAATGTCAACATATACACGTGTGATTTAGTTTACCAAGATTTTTCAATGCCGATGACCTCGATCAGAGAGTAAAAAAGGCGTAAGGTTCACAATGGTGTAAAATTAAAATGGGATACACAGGGCTAGGGTTCGAGTTACAGGAACAATGGCTAAACCAACCACCCAAGAATGGAATCGTTGAGCGAAAACACTTGATAACCTCCTAGAAGCAGCTTTTCTTACCACCAGACCTTTCTCCACCAATTAGGAATCTGATGCCTTCACTAAACACATTCCTTAAATTGTAGCCATTTGTTGAGTTTTATTTTTGGTGTCTAACCCGCATATATATCACCATTGCCCTTGATTTTCTTGACTGTATATCTCTTAAATTTCAACATATACACTTGTGATTTAGTTTACCAAGATTTTTCAATGCCGAGAACCTCGATCAGAGAGTAAAAAGGGCGTAAGGTTCACAATGGTGTAAAATTAAAATGGGATATACCGGGCTTGGGTTCGAGTTACAGGAACAAGGGCCAAACCAACCACCCAAGAATGGAATCGTCGATCGAAAACACTTTAGAACCTCCTAGAAGCAGCTTTTCTTGCCACCAGACCTTTCTCCATCAATTAGGAATCTGATGCCGTCACTAAACACATTCCTTAAATTGTAGCCATTTGTTGAGTGTTTTTTTTTGTGTCTAATCCGCATATATATACCCATTGCCCATGATTTTCTTGACTGTATATCTCTTAAATATCAACATATACACGTGTGACTTAGTTTACGAAGATTTTTGAATGCCGAGAACCTCGATCAGAGAGTAAAAAAGGCATAAAGTTCACAATGGTGTAAAATTAAAATGGGATATACCGGGCTAGGATTCGAGTTACAGGAACAAGGGCCAAACCAACCACCCAAGAATGGAATCGTCGAGCGAAAACACTTGACAACCTCCTAGAAGCAGCTTTTCTTACCACCAGACCTTTCTCCATCAATTAGGAATATGATGCCGTCACTAAATACATTCTTAAATTGTAGCCATTTGTTGAGTGTTTTTTTTTTTGGTGTCTAATCCGCATATATTTCACCATTGCCCTTGATTTTCTTGACTGTATATCCTTTAAATGTCAACATATACACGTGTGATTAAGTTTACGAAGATTTTTCAATGCCGAGAACCTCGATCAGAGAGTAGAAAAGGCGTAAGGTTCACAATGGTGTAAAATTAAAATGGGATATACCGGGCTAGGGTTCGAGTTACAGGAACAAGGGCCAAACCAACCACCCAAGAATGGAATCGTCGATCGAAAACACTTGAGAACCTCCTAGAAGCAGCTTTTCTTGCCACCAGACCTTTCTCCATCAATTAGGAATCTGATGCCGTCACTAAACACATTCCTTAAATTGTAGCCATTTGTTGAGTGTTTTTTTTTTGTGTCTAATCCGCATATATATCCCCATTGTCCATGATTTTCTTGACTGTATATCTCTTAAATATCAACATATACACGTGTGACTTAGTTTACGAAGATTTTTGAATGCCGAGAACCTCGATCAGAGAGTAAAAAAGGCATAAGGTTCACAATGGTGTAAAATTAAAATGGGATATACCGGGCTAGGATTCGAGTTACAGGAACAAGGGCCAAACCAACCACCCAAGAATGGAATCGTCGAGCGAAAACACTTGACAACCTCCTAGAAGCAGCTTTTCTTACCACCAGACCTTTCTCCATCAATTAGGAATATGATGCCGTCACTAAATACATTCCTTAAATTGTAGCCATTTGTTGAGTGTTTTTTTTTTTTTGGTGTCTAATCCGCATATATTTCACCATTGCCCTTGATTTTCTTGACTGTATATCCTTTAAATGTCAACATATACACGTGTGATTTAGTTTACGAAGATTTTTCAATGCCGAGAACCTCGATCAGAGAGTAAAAAAGGCGTAATGTTCACAATGGTGTAAAATTAAAATGGGATATACCGGGCTAGTATTCGAGTTACAGGAACAAGGGCCAAACCAACCACCCAAGAATGGAATCGTCTTGAAAAAACACTTGACAACCTCCTAGAAGCAGCTTTTCTTACAACCAGACCTTTCTCCTTCAATTAGGAATCTAATGCCGTCACTAAACACATTCCTTAAATTGTAGACATTTGTTGAGTGTTTTTTTTTTTGGTGTCTAATCCGCATATATATCACCATTTCCCTTGATTTTCTTGACTGTATATCTCTTAAATATCAACATATACACGTGTGATTTTGTTTATGAAGATTTTTCAATGCCGAGAACCTCGATCAGAAAGTAAAAATTAAAATGGGATATAACGGGCTAGGATTCGAGTTACAGGAACAAGGGCCAAACCAACCACCCAAGAATGGAATCGTCGAGCGAAAACACTTGACAACCTCCTAGAAGCAGCTTTTCTTGCCACCAGACCTTTCTCCATCAATTAGGAATCTGATGCCGTCACTAAACACATTCCTTAAATTGTAGCCATTTGTTGAGTGTTTGTTTTTTGGTGTCTAATCCGCATATATATCACCATTGCCCTTGATTTTCTGGACTGTATATCTCTTAAATGTCAACATATACGTGTGTGATTTAGTTTACGAAGATTTTTCAATGCCGAGAACCTCGATCAGAGAGTAAAAAAGGCGTAAGGTTCACAATGGTGTAAAATTAAAATGGGATATACCGGGCTAGGATTCGAGTTACAGGAACAAGGGCCAAACCACCCACCCAAGAATGGAATCGTTTAGCGAAAACACTTAACAACATCCTAGTAGCAGCTTTTCTTGCCACCAGACCTTTCTCCATCAATTAGGAATCTGATGCCGTCACTAAACACATTCCTTAAATTGTAGCCATTTGTTGAGTATTTTTTTGGTGTCTAACTCGCATATATATCCCCATTGCCCTTGATTTTCTTGACTGTATATCTCTTAAATGTCAACATATACACGTGTGATTTAGTTTACCAAGATTTTTCAATGCCGATGACCTCGATCAGAGAGTAAAAAAGGCGTAAGGTTCACAATGGTGTAAAATTAAAATGGGATATACCGGGCTAGGGTTCGAGTTACGGGAACAATGGCTACACCAACCACCCAAGAATGGAATTGTCGAGCGAAAACACTTGATAACCTCTTAGAAGCAGCTTTTCTTACCACCAGACCTTTCTCCATCAATTAGAAATCTGATGCCGTCACTAAACACATTCCTTAAATTGTAGCCATTTATTGAGTGTTTTTTTTTTGTGTCTAATCCGCATATATATCCCCATTGCCCATGATTTTCTTGACTGTATATCTCTTAAATGTCAACATATACGTGTGTGATTTAGTTTACGAAGATTTTTCAATGCCGAGAACCTCGATCAGAGAGTAAAAAAGGCGTAAGGTTCACAATGGTGTAAAATTAAAATGGGATATACCGGGCTAGGATTCGAGTTACAGGAACAAGGGCCAAACCACCCACCCAAGAATGGAATCGTTTAGCGAAAACACTTAACAACCTCCTAGTAGCAGCTTTTCTTGCCACCAGACCTTTCTCCATCAATTAGGAATCTGATGCCGTGACTAAACACATTCCTTAAATTGTAGCCATTTGTTGAGTTTTATTTTTGGTGTCTAACCCGCATATATATCACCATTGCCCTTGATTTTCTTGACTGTATATCTCTTAAATTTCAACATATACTGGTGTGATTTAGTTTACCAAGATTTTTCAATGCGGAGAACCTCGATCAGAGAGTAAAAAAGGCGTAAGGTTCACAATGGTGTAAAATTAAAATGGGATATACGGGCTAGGGTTCGAGTTACAGGAACAAGGGCCAAACCAACCACCCAAGAATGGAATCGTCGATCGAAAACACTTGAGAACCTCCTAGAAGCAGCTTTTCTTGCCACCAGACCTTTCTCCATCAATTAGGAGTCTGATGCCGTCACTAAACACATTCCTTAAATTGTAGCCATTTGTTGAGTGTTTTTTTTTGTGTCTAATCCGCATATATATCCCCATTGCCCATGATTTTCTTGACTGTATATCTCTTAAATATCAGCATATACACGTGTGACTTAGTTTACGAAGATTTTTGAATGCCGAGAACCTCGATCAGAGAGTAAAAAAGGCATAAGGTTCACAATGGTGTAAAATTAAAATGGGATATACCGGGCTAGGATTCGAGTTACAGGAACAAGGGCCAAACCAACCACCCAAGAATGGAATCGTCGAGCGAAAACACTTGACAACCTCCTAGAAGCAGCTTTTCTTACCACCAGACCTTTCTCCATCAATTAGGAATATGATGCCGTCACTAAATACATTCCTTAAATTGTAGCCATTTGTTGAGTGTTTTTTTTTTGGTGTCTAATCCGCATATATTTCACCATTGCCCTTGATTTTCTTGTCTGTATATACTTTAAATGTCAACATATACACGTGTGATTTAGTTTACGAAGATTTTTCAATGCCGAGAACCTCGATCAGAGAGTAAAAAAGGCGTAAGGTTCACAATGGTGTAAAATTAAAATGGGATATACCGGGCTAGTATTCGAGTTACAGGAACAAGGGCCAAACCAACCACCCAAGAATGGAATCGTCATGAAAAAACACTTGACAACCTCCTAGAAGCAGCTTTTCTTACAACCAGACCTTTCTCCATCAATTAGGAATCTAATGCCGTCACTAAACACATTCCTTAAATTGTAGACATTTGTTGAGTGTTTTTTTTTTGGTGTCTAATCCGCATATATATCACCATTTCCCTTGATTTTCTTGACTGTATATCTCTTAACTATCAACATATACACATGTGATTTAGTTTACGAAGATTTTTCAATGCCGAGAACCTCGATCAGAAAGTAAAAAAGGCGTAAGGTTCACAATGGTGTAAAATTAAAATGGGATATAATGGGCTAGGATTCGAGTTACAGGAACAAGGGCCAAACCAACCACACAAGAATGGAATCGTCGAGCGAAAACACTTGACAACCTCCTATAAGCAGCTTTTCTTGCCACCAGACCTTTCTCCATCAATTAGGAATCTGATGCCGTCACTAAACACATTCCTTAAATTGTAGCCATTTGTTGAGTGTTTTTTTTGGTGTCTAATCCGAATATATATCACCATTGCCCTTGATTTTCTTGACTGTATATCTCTTAAATGTCAACATATACGTGTGTGATTTAGTTTACGAAGATTTTTCAATGCCGAGAACCTCGATCAGAGAGTAAAAAAGGCGTAAGGTTCACAATGGTGTAAAATTAAAATGGGATATACTGGGCTAGGGTTCGAGTTACAGGAACAATGTCTAAACCAACCACCCAAGAATGGAATCGTCGAGCGAAAACACTTGATAACCTCCTAGAAGCAGCTTTTCTTACCACCAGACCTTTCTCCATCAATTAGGAATCTGATGCCGTCACTAAACAAATTCCTTAAATTTTAGCCATTTGTTGAGTATTTTTTTTGGTGTCTAACTCGCATATATATCACCATTGCCCTTGATTTTCTTGACTGTATATCTCTTAAATGTCAACATATACACGTGTGATTTAGTTTACCAAGATTTTTCAATGCCGATGACCTCGATCAGAGAGTAAAAAAGGCGTAAGGTTCACAATGGTGTAAAATTAAAATGGGATATACTGGGCTAGGGTTCGAGTTACAGGAACAATGGCTAAACCAACCACCCAAGAATGGAATCGTCGAGCGAAAACACTTGATAACCTCCTAGAAGCAGCTTTTCTTACCACCAGACCTTTCTCCATCAATTAGGAATTTGATGCCGTCACTAAACACATTCCTTAAATTGTAGCCATTTGTTGAGTATTTTTTTTGGTGTCTAAGTCGCATATATATCACCATTGCCCTTGATTTTCTTGACTGTATATCTCTTAAATGTCAACATATACACGTGTGATTTAGTTTACCAAGATTTTTCAATGCCGATGACCTCGATCAGAGAGTAAAAAAGGCGTAAGGTTCACAATGGTGTAAAATTAAAATGGGATATACTGGGCTAGGGTTCGAGTTACAGGAACAATGGCTAAACCAACCACCCAAGAATGGAATCGTCGAGCGAAAACACTTGATAACCTCCAAGAAGCAGCTTTTCTTACCACCAGACCTTTCTTCATCAATTAGGAATCTGATGCCGTCACTAAACACATTCCTTAAATTGTAGCCATTTGTTGAGTTTTATTTTTGGTGTCTAACCCGCATATATATCACCATTGCCCTTGATTTTCTTGACTGTATATCTCTTAAATTTCAACATATACACGTGTGATTTAGTTTACCAAGATTTTTCAATGCCGAGAACCTCGATCAGAGAGTAAAAAAGGCGTAAGGTTCACAATGGTGTAAAATTAAAATGGGATATACCGGGCTAGTATTCGAGTTACAGGAACAAGGGCCAAACCAACCACCTAAGAATGGAATCATCGAGCGAAAACACTTGACAACCTCCTAGAAGCAGCTTTTCTTACAACCAGACCTTTCTCCAACAATTAGGAATCTAATGCCGTCACTAAACACATTCCTTAAATTGTAGACATTTGTTGAGTGTTTTTTTTTGGTGTCTAATCCGCATATATATCACCATTTCCCTTGATTTTCTTGACTGTATATCTCTTAACTATCAACATATACACATGTGATTTAGTTTACGAAGATTTTACAATGCCGAGAACCTCGATCAGAAAGTAAAAAAGGCGTAAGGTTCACAATGGTGTAAAATTAAAATGGGATATAACGGGCTAGGATTCGAGTTACAGGAACAAGGGCCAAACCAACCACCCAAGAATGGAATCGTCGAGCGAAAACACTTGACAACCTCCTATATGCAGCTTTTCTTGCCACCAGACCTTTCTCCATCAATTAGGAATCTGATGCCGTCACTAAACACATTCCTTAAATTGTAGCCATTTGTTGAGTGTTTTTTTTTTTTGGTGTCTAATCCGCATATATATCACCATTGCCCTTGATTTTCTTGACTGTATATCTCTTAAATGTCAACATATACGTGTGTGATTTAATTTACGAAGATTTTTCAATGCCGAGAACCTCGATCAGAGAGTAAAAAAGGCGTAAGGTTCACAATGGTGTAAAATTAAAATGGGATATACTGGGCTAGGGTTCGAGTTACAGGAACAATGTCTAAACCAACCACCCAAGAATGGAATCGTCGAGCGAAAACACTTGATAACCTCCTAGAAGCAGCTTTTCTTACCACCAGACCTTTCTCCATCAATTAGGAATCTGATGCCGTCACTAAACAAATTCCTTAAATTTTAGCCATTTGTTGAGTATTTTTTTTGGTGTCTAACTCGCATACATATCACCATTTCCCTTGATTTTCTTGACTGTATATCTCTTAAATGTCAACATATACACGTGTGATTTAGTTTACCAAGATTTTTCAATGCCAGTGACCTTGATCAGAGAGTAAAAAAGGCGTAAGGTTCACAATGGTGTAAAATTAAAATGGGATATACTGGGCTAGGGTTCGAGTTACAGGAACAATGGCTAAACCAACCACCCAAGAATGGAATCGTCGAGCGAAAACACTTGATAACCTCCTAGAAGCAGCTTTTCTTACCACCAGACCTTTCTCCATCAATTAGGAATCTGATGCCGTCACTAAACACATTCCTTAAATTGTAGCCATTTGTTGAGTTTTATTTTTGGTGTCTAACCCGCATATATATCACCATTGCCCTTGATTTTCTTGACTGTATATCTCTTAAATTTCAACATATACACGTGTGATTTAGTTTACCAAGATTTTTCAATGCCGAGAACCTCGATCAGAGAGTAAAAAAGGCGTAAGGTTCACAATGGTGTAAAATTAAAATGGGATATACCGGGCTAGGGTTCGAGTTACCGGAACAAGGGCCAAACCAACCACCCAAGAATGGAATCGTTTAGCGAAAACACTTAACAACATCCTAGTAGCAGCTTTTCTTGCCACCAGACCTTTCTCCATCAATTAGGAATCTGATGCCGTCACTAAACACATTCCTTAAATTGCAGCCATTTGTTGAGTATTTTTTTTGGTGTCTAACTCGCATATATATCACCATTGCCCTTGATTTTCTTGACTGTATATCTCTTAAATGTCAACATATACACGTGTGATTTAGTTTACCAAGATTTTTCAATGCCGATGACCTCGATCAGAGAGTAAAAAAGGCGTAAGGTTCACAATGGTGTAAAATTAAAATGGGATATACCGGGCTAGGGTTCGAGTTACAGGAACAATGTCTAAACCAACCACCCAAGAATGGAATCGTCGAGCGAAAACACTTGATAACCTCCTAGAAGCAGCTTTTCTTACCACCAGACCTTTCTCCATCAATTAGGAAACTAATGCCGTCACTAAACACATTCCTTAAATTGTAGCCATTTGTTGAGTTTTATTTTTGGTGTCTAACCCGCATATATATCACCATTGCCCTTGATTTTCTTGACTGTATATCTCTTAAATTTCAACATATACACGTGTGATTTAGTTTACCAAGATTTTTCAATGCCGAGAACCTCGATCAGAGAGTAAAAAAGGCGTAAGGTTCACAATGGTGTAAAATTAAAATGGGATATACCGGGCTAGGGTTCGAGTTACAGGAACAAGGGCCAAACCAACCACCCAAGAATGGAAGCGTCGATCGAAAACACTTGAGAACCTCCTAGAGGCAGCTTTTCTTGCCACCAGACCTTTCTCCATCAATTAGGAATCTGATGCCGTCACTAAACACATTCCTTAAATTGTAGCCATTTGTTGAGTGTTTTTTTTTTGTGTCTAATCCGCATATATATCCCCATTGCCCATGATTTTCTTGACTGTATATCTCTTAAAAATCAACATATACACGTGTGACTTAGTTTACGAAGATTTTTGAATGCCGAGAACCTCGATCAGAGAGTAAAAAAGGCATAAGCTTCACAATGGTGTAAAATTAAAATGGGATATACCGGGCTAGGATTCGAGTTACAGGAACAAGGGCCAAACCAACCACCCAAGAATGGAATCGTCATGAAAAACACTTGACAACCTCCTAGAAGCAGCTTTTCTTACAACCAGACCTTTCTCCATCAATTAGGAATCTAATGCCGTCACTAAACACATTCCTTAAATTGTTGACATTTGTTGAGTGTTTTTTTTTTTGGTGTCTAATCCGCATATATATCACCATTTCCCTTGATTTTCTTGACTGTATATCTCTTAAATATCAACATATACACGTGTGATTTAGTTTACGAAGATTTTTCAATGCCGAGAACCTCGATCAGAAAGTAAAAAAGGCGTAAAGTTCACAATGGTGTAAAATTAAAATGGGATATAACGGGCTAGGATTCGAGTTACAGGAACAAGGGCCAAACCAACCACCCAAGAATGGAATCGTCGAGCGAAAACACTTGACAACCTCCTAGAAGCAGCTTTTCTTGCCACCAGACCTTTCTCCATCAATTAGGAATCTGATGCCGTCACTAAACAAATTCCTTAAATTGTAGCCATTTGTTGAGTGTTTTTTTTTGGTGTCTAATCCGCATATATATCACCATTGCCCTTGATTTTCTTGACTGTATATCTCTTAAATGTCAACATATACGTGTGTGATTTAGTTTACGAAGATTTTTCAATGCCGAGAACCTCGATCAGAGAGTAAAAAAGGCGTAAGGTTCACAATGGTGTAAAATTAAAATGGGATATACCGGGCTAGGATTCGAGTTACAGGAACAAGGGCCAAACCACCCTCCCAAGATTGGAATCGTTTAGCGAAAACACTTAACAACATCCTTGTAGCAGCTTTTCTTGCCACCAGACCTTTCTCCATCAATTAGGAATCTGATGTCGTCACTAAACACATTCCTTAAATTGTAGCCATTTGTTGAGTATTTTTTTTGGTGTCTAACTTGCATATCTATCACCATTGCCCTTGATTTTCTTGACTGTATATCTCTTAAATGTCAACATATACACGTGTGATTTAGTTTACCAAGATTTTTCAATGCCGATGACCTCGATCAGAGAGTAAAAAAGGCGTAAGGTTCACAATGGTGTAAAATTAAAATGGGATATACCGGGCTAGGGTTCGAGTTACAGGAACAATGGCTAAACCAACCACCCAAGAATAGAATCGTCGAGCGAAAACACTTGATAACCTCCTAGAAGCAGCTTTTCTTACCACCAGACCTTTCTCCATCAATTAGGAATCTGATGCCGTCACTAAACGCATTCCTTAAATTGTAGCCATTTGTTGAGTGTTTTTTTTTTGTGTCTAATCCACATATATATCCCCATTGCCCATGATTTTCTTGACTGTATATCTCTTAAATATCAACATATACACGTGTGACTTAGTTTACGAAGATTTTTGAATGCCGAGAAGCTCGATCAGAGAGTAAAAAAGGCATAAGGTTCACAATGGTGTAAAATGAAAATGGGATATACCGGGCTAGGATTCGAGTTACAGGAACAAGGGCCAAACCAACCACCCAAGAATGGAATCGTCGAGCGAAAACACTTGACAACCTCCTAGAAGCAGCTTTTCTTGCCACCAGACCTTTCTCCATCAATTAGGAATCTGATGCCGTCACTAAACACATTCCTTAACTTGTAGCCATTTGTTGAGTGTTTTTTTTTTTGTGTCTAATCCACATATATATCCCCATTGCCCATGATTTTCTTGACTGTATATCTCTTAAATATCAACATATACACGTGTGACTTAGTTTACGAAGATTTTTGAATGCCGAGAACCTCGATCAGAGAGTAAAAAAGGCATAAGGTTCACAATGGTGTAAAATTAAAATGGGATATACCGGGCTAGGATTCGAGTTACAGGAACAAGGGCCAAACCAACCACCCAAGAATGGAATCGTCGAGCGAAAACA
This sequence comes from Helianthus tuberosus, assembly GCA_030545235.1. NCBI lineage: Eukaryota > Viridiplantae > Streptophyta > Magnoliopsida > Asterales > Asteraceae > Helianthus > Helianthus tuberosus. Next base: position 194,520,331 of record CM060425.1, read on the forward strand.
CTTGACAACCTCCTAGAAGCAGCTTTTCTTACCACCAGACCTTTCTCCATCAATTAGGAATATGATGCCGTCACTAAATACATTCCTTAAATTGTAGCCATTTGTTGAGTGTTTTTTTCTTTTGGTGTCTAATCCGCATATATTTCACCATTGCCCTTGATTTTCTTGACTGTATATCCTTTAAATGTCAACATATACACGTGTGATTTAGTTTACGAAGATTTTTTAATGTCGAGAACCTCGATCAGAGAGTAAAAAAGGCGTAAGGTTCACAATGGTGTAAAATTAAAAAGGGATATACCGGGCTAGTATTCGAGTTACAGGAACAAGGGCCAAACCAACCACCCAAGAATGGAATCATCATGAAAAAACACTTGACAACCTCCTAGAAGCAGCTTTTCTTACAACCAGACCGTTCTCCATCAATTAGGAATCTAATGCCGTCACTAAACACATTCCTTAAATTGTAGACATTTGTTGAGTGTTTTTTTTTTGGTGTCTAATCCGCATATATATCACCATTTCCCTTGATTTTCTTGACTGTATATCTCTTAAATATCAACATATACACGTGTGATTTAGTTTACGAAGATTTTTCAATGCCGAGAACCTCGATCAGAAAGTAAAAAAGGCGTAAGGTTCACAATGGTGTAAAATTAAAATGGGATATAACGGGCTAGGATTCGAGTTACAGGAACAAGGGCCAAACCAACCACCCAAGAATGGAATCGTCGAGCGAAAACACTTGACAACCTCCTAGAAGCAGCTTTTCTTGCCACCAGACCTTTCTCCATCAATTAGGAATCTGATGCCGTCGCTAAACACATTCCTTAAATTGTAGCCATTTGTTGAGTGTTTTTTTTTTGGTGTCTAATCCGCATATATATCACCATTGCCCTTGATTTTCTTGACTATATATCTCTTAAATGTCAACATATACGTGTGTGATTTAGTTTACGAAGATTTTTCAATGCAGGGAACCTCGATCAGAGAGTAAAAAAGGCGTAAGGTTCACAATGGTGTAAAATTAAAATGGGATATACCGGGCTAGGATTCGAGTTACAGGAACAAGGGCCAAACCACCCACCCAAGAATGGAATCGTTTAGCGAAAACACTTAACAACATCCTAGTAGCAGCTTTTCTTGCCACCAGACCTTTCTCCATCAATTAGGAATCTGATGCCGTCACTAAACACATTCCTTAACTTGTAGCCATTTGTTGAGTATTTTTTTTGGTGTCTAACTCGCATATATATCACCATTGCCCTTGATTTTCTTGACTGTATATCTCTTAAATGTCAACATATACACGTGTGATTTAGTTTACCAAGATTTTTCAATGCCGATGACCTCGATCAGAGAGTAAAAAAGGCGTAAGGTTCACATTGGTGTAAAATTAAAATGGGATATACCGGGGCTAGGGTTCGAGTTACAGGAACAATGGCTAAACCAACCACCCAAGAATGGAATCGTCGAGCGAAAACACTTGATAACCTCCTAGAAGTAGCTTTTCTTACCACCAGACCTTTCTCCATCAATTAGGAATCTGATGCCGTCACTAAACACATTCCTTAAATTGTAGCAATTTGTTGAGTGTTTTTTTTTTGGTGTCTAATCCGCATATATATCACCATTGCCCTTGATTTTCTTGACTGTATATCTCTTAAATGTCAACATATACACGTGTGATTTAGTTTACGAAGATTTTTCAATGCCGAGAACCTCGATCAGAGAGTAAAAAAGGCGTAAGGTTCACAATGGTGTAAGATTAAAATGGGATATACCGGGCTAGGATTCGAGTTATAGGAACAAGGGCCAAACCCACCACCCAAGAATGGAATCGTCGAGCGAAACACTTGACAACCTCCTAGAAGCAGCTTTTCTTACCACCAGACCTTTCTCTATCAATTAGGAATCTGATGCCGTCACTAAACACATTCCTTAAAGTAGCCATTTGTTGAGTTTTTTTTTGGTGTCTAATCCACATATATATCACCATTGCCCTTGATTTTCTTGACTGTATATCTCTTAAATGTCGACATATACACGTGTGATTTAGTTTACGAAGATTCAGTTTACTAAGTTTTGTTTATATAGGACAAGCTTTACACATGGGCTAGGTCATGGGCTAGGCCCATTTCGCAAACCATCCCCCATATGTGGGTTTGGTTTGGCCCAATCACTCTTAATTAACTATTACAAAGCTAAACCCGCTAACTGTTTATCGTTTTACTAATTACAAGATATCCAAAGACCAAATCTAAGCTGTTGTCACAAATATGCACTAACAAACTCCTCCTTGACAATAGCTCGCAAAGGTAACTTCAGTCTTCAGACTCTTACAGTCTTTTGGTCTTTGGATAGCTTCAGCTTTAACAGCTTCTGTCAGCAACAGACTCCCCCTAAGCTGATGCATCCAATCACCAAATCTTCAAAACTTTAGCACTTGAGTAAACTCCAGTTCAGCATTTGAATAGCACTCTTCAAACTCTTCAACTTTGTTTGCAATGTAGAAAGGAGGTTCTACCATGCATCCAAACAAACTCTCATCTTCACAACAACTTCTCTGCAACAAACTGCTTCAATCTGTATACTATAAAACAAACATCTCGAGAAACCATAAGAATTTTTCAACAAACGTTAAACAAATTATTATTATTCAAGAGATAGTTAAACTGTATAACAGATTAAGCAATTTCCAATTCAACACCAACACGCACAAATTTTAAACAAACACCTTATAACCTGCAAGATTTTTAAAATTTTGAACCCACTTTCTAACACTGTCTCCCCCTATCGGTAACAACTCCTCCAAAAATAACACTTTCTCGTACATTAAGAATTTTAACAGAAAAAGTCACTATTTTTTATATTTTTATATTTTCTGAAAGCGAATAAATAACCGAAAGCAATAATGTTAGGATCGGAGGCTCTCATGATTGTGTTTGTTTGTGTAATTTGAACAAACCAAATAGATATGAACAGATTTTAAGTGCAGCGGAAATGAACAACAAACTTTGTAAACACAATCAAGGAAGAAAATAGTTTAGATAAACACATGATTTGCATTAGTCGAAAGATTACAAAGTCAATCAAAATAGTACAAAGCATGCTTACAAACTAAGCTCCCCCTCTGCCTAATACCTCAAGGTTGGATTGCACAAGATGAAAGGATTGAATTGAGGAGAAGAACTCACTCAAAATGAATCAAATGTAACAGTACAGGGTACTGTTCCATTTATAGACAATTCAATTCACTGATGCATCTCAGCTGACGTCACCATGAAAGCGACGTCTAACAACCTAACAACCTTTAACAACTGATCCTATACAAACACTTCTATTCTAAACCACTGATTATACATAAAACAAGTAATACTCTAAACTACTGCTTTCTTCCTTCATCAGTGCTTTCCTCAAGGTTGATCAGTCCTTGATTGGGCAGTGCTTTATCATCAGTAGATAGGACCAGCAGTGTTGACTACTTCAAGGCTTGATCAGCAGTTGAAGGGGCAGCAGCAGTTGTATATGAACAGTGGATAGAGACCATCAGTTGTTATAAATCACTTTCAAGGGGAAAGCTTAATGTAAACTGCTGCTTATTGTGAATCCACTGTTGTGACCTGGTTTTGGCTTTCATTATCTGTTCCTCTGGTAGGGTTCAATCCCAACAAATAAACAATCTATTTTTGTGAGAATCACCAGTAAGAAGATTATATCAGCACAATCAAACAGTTTTCACACTATTAGATAATTCTTTATGTAATTTTTCGTGAAAAGCAGTTCAAGATGATTACCAGTATGTTTGTCCACCTAAACAAAATGCATGAACATTTCAAGTACCATTACCGTATGATACGTTAAAGTAATTTTATTTCTGATATACTAGTGTGTCCCACTTCAGGATATACCCCCGCGATCAAGGTATGCACAAAGATTCATCGTAGTAGGTGAGTATACTGAATTCATCCGTTTTGTTTTTCAACGTTTAGATAATTGGTGATCAGGTCAGTACTTTCGTACAGGAAAGAGACCAAAATATCTAACGAGGGCTAAGACAAATACCATTTTTTGGTACGAATATTTTGCACTTTATGAATGACTCTCTATGAGAGCTTCTTCATTTTCAGTGTTCTGGCATTATTAGCTCTTTTAAGATATCCTGGTTGTGCCTTGGTCAGCATGTATCTAGATGCAGCAGAAGGACAACCCTGATATCCCCGGATGAAATAACAGTATAAAGACCCAAAACTTTAGATTTTGGCAATCTGTCAACGCAAGATTTAAGGTCATTAAACCATATACCACTGATGTGTTCCCCACTCATACTCAGTGCTTTTAGGTTTATATCACATTGGTAAGTTGATTATTTCATGCTTTTGCCTACTGGTACATCATATGATGAAGCTGCTATCACACTTAAGCAATTTAATTCAGTTTGAGTGTGACAGTCTAACTTGCTGATGTACTATCATTTCTTCCTTTTCACACAGTGATAGCTCATTTTTTATTTTCTAATAATTTTTTTTATGTTTTTGATTTTTCATTGTTTTTGTATTTTTGATTTTTAAGAAAGCAGTAAACTATTTACAAAATTCTTATGAAAAACCATTTATTCAGGATTCCTCATCCTGTTGAGTTCGACTAAGTGTTCAAAGCGAGCTCTATCAAAAGCTTTAGTGTAAAGATCAGCAAGGTTATCTAGTGTGTCCACTCGGTGTAATTCAATGAGTCGCTTTTCAGCACAATCCCGTATAAAGTGATGACGTATGTCAATATGTTTAGTTCTACTGTGCTTTATGGGATTGTTTGTGATTGATATAGTCGCATTATTATCTATCATAATAGGAGTTCGAGTGAAATCCAAACCGTAATCGCGCATCTACTGTTGAATCCAGAGAACCTGAGAGCAGCAGCTACCCGCAGCAATATATTCAGCTTCACACGTAGATGTAGACACACAAGATTGCTTCTTGCATTGCCAAGACACAATCCTGCCTCCTAAGAACTGACAACCACCTGTTGTAGACTTTCTGTTTGATTTGCATCCTCTAAAGTCTGAATCAGTGTAAGCAACGAACCTCAAATCACTATCAGCTGGATACCACAACCCAAGTTTAGGTTTCCCCTTCAAGTCAAGCAGAATACGCTTCAGTGCTTTCATGTGTGACTCTTTTGGATTTGCCTGATATCTAGCACACAAGCATACGGCAAACATGATGTCAGGTCTTGAAGCAGTCAAGTACATTAGAGAACCAAGCATTGCCCTGTATTGAGTAGGATCAACATCTTCAGTACTTTCATGATCTGGGCCAAGATTGTGATTTTCGCAAATGGGTGTGTTGAAAGTAGAGCAATCGTTCATTTTGAACCGATCCAAAATGCCATACACATACTTCGTTTGATGAATAAACATCCCATCCTCCTTCTGTTCAACTTGTAATCCCAGAAAGTAAGACAGCTCACCCATAGCACTCATTTCAAACTTGCTCTTCATCACCTGTTTAAACTCTTTACACATGTTTTCGTCTGATGACCCAAAGATGATGTCATCCACGTATACCTGTACCAGCAGAAAATCTTCCTTCTTCCTCTTTATGAACAGTGTACAGTCAATCTGACCTCTTTCAAAACCATTCTTGAGCAGATGTGTAGACAGTGTCTCGTACCACGCCCTGGGAGCTTGATGTAACCCATACAAAGCCTTATCAAGTTTGTAAACTCGATCTGGATAGTCTGGATCAACGAACCCATCTGGTTATGAGACATACACCACTTCTTGGACTTTCTCGTAAAGAAAAGCACTCTTCACGTCCAGTTGATAAACTTTAAAGCCCTTGAAAGAAGCGAAAGCTAGAAACAAACGAATTGCCTCCAACCTTGCCACTAGGGTAAACACATCATTGTAATCTATCCCTTCTTGTTGATTGAACCCCTTGACAACCAACCGAGCCTTGTTGCGCGTGACTATTCCTCTTTCATCTTTCTTGCACCTAAATACCCATTTAGTGCCAATCTCTCTTTCACCTTTAGGAAGGTCCACTAACTCCTAAACCTTCAACTTCGCAAACTAGGCCAATTCTTCTTGCATAGCTTCAACCCATGAATTATCTTTAAGAGCCATATGAATGCTCTTCGGCTCCTCTTGGGAAATAAAACAACTATACAAGCACTCGTTCGCTATCCCAGTTTTCTCAATCGAAACAAATAACCCAGAATTTACTGCTATGCTTCTTCTCGTCTGAACACCTGCAGTAGGATCTCCAAGTATCATATAAACCAGATGATCTCTATTTGCTCGTGTAGTAGCAACTGCATCGACTTCAAGATTATCACCCAGGTTTGATCCAACCTCCCCCTGAATATTCTGATTCGTAAATGGATTAATGAAATCCTCCCCCTGATTGGGTTCAGGTTCACTGTTACTTGAATCAGGATCAGTGACAACTGGGGTAGTCTCCGGAGCATCTGTCATATCAACATTCGATCTAGGCATGAATTCGCCTTCATCGTCTTCACATACCACTGTTTGAATCAACTGAGAATCATCTGCATCAGAAACCTCAGGAATATTAAATGATTTAAACACACTTTCATAATCGTATAATATAGCAGGTCCATTTGTTGATTGTTGTGGTTTGTAGGAAGTAATTTCCACATTAAAAACACCCTCAATTTTACCAGTTTTTAGATTGAAAACCCTTTTATTCGGTGTGCCAGGCACGTAACCTAGAAAGTAGCCTTCGTCAGCCACCTCACCGAATTTTTGTTTATCTTTGTTTCGCAAAATGGTGCAGGGTAATCCAAATGGTTCAAAGCCTGTTAAGTTTGGTTTCTCGTTAAACATAAGTACATGACAAGTTTTGTTAAAATGTTTAACGGTCAAAACTTTGTTTAGGACGTAGCAAGTTGTATTCACAGCTTCTCCCCAGAAAAGAACTGGTAGCTTTGAATCTGAAAGCATCGTCCTAGCGGCTTCAATCAACGTCCTGTTCTTCCTCTCAGCGACTCCATTCTGTTAAGGAGTATAAGGAGCAGAATATTGATGTTCAATTCCCTTTCTAAGACAGTAGAGATCCAGAATCCGATTCTTGAACTCCGTGCCATTATCACTCCTTATCCTCTTGATCCTTGCATCATGGATTTTTTCCAATTTTGTAAAAAGATCTAACAGCATTTCTGATGTCTCATCTTTTGTACCTAAAAAGAAAACCCATGAATAATGTGAGTAATCATCGGTGACAACCAGACAGTAGTACTTTCCACCTATGCTCCTCACGTTCACTGGACCGAATAAATCAATGTGAAGCAATTTATAAGAGGCATTAATGGAATTTACTGTTTTTTACTTATGAGGTTTCTTTTGTTGTTTTCCCTTTTGACATGGAAGACATTTATCTTCCAATTGAAACCTCAGCAATGGAACCTCTTTCACTAGCTCATTTTTAATGAAATAATTCATTTTGCGGTAGTGAATATGGGCCATGTGTCTGTTCCACAAAATAGATTCAGCTTCAGATGCTTTTGACAGTAAACACGCCACCACAGCAGTTGGATCCTTGGCACCCATGTCCATGACATAAGTATCATTTTTCCTTGGTGCACGCATTACTATCCAATCGTCCGGAATAACCAAACCCGGTTTCAACACCAATGCCTCAGACTTTGTAAAATGGACCGAGTGACCCTTGTAGCAGACTTGTGACACGCTCATCAGATTGTGTTTAAGCTGCTCAACATAGTTCACTTTGTCCAAAGTGATCTTCCTATTCGTCACTTTTCCTCATCCAGTAATCCTACCACCTTTAGCACCAGCAAAATTTACATGTCCACCATCATATTCTTCAAATTCAGAAAACAACCTCACATCCCCCGTCATGTGCCTGGAGCAGCCACTATCAACATACCATAAGTTGATAATCCTCCTTAGCAGCTCCTGCACACACCAACCAAAAGATTAGTTAGAATGGGGGACCCAAGCCTTAATGGTCTTGGGTCGTCCAAATTCACCAACTACTTGAACATCCATCCAATATCCATCACTCCTAGCTGGAGTCTTGGATCTTGGACCTGTTGATGGAAATGGGGCATGATTTCCATAAGGTCTTTGGTCTTGAGGGTACCTATTTGTGTTTGGACTATGTGACCTTTGAAAATTTTGATTTTGATTCCAAGAACCTTGATTGATGTAATTTCTAAAGCCATTGTTATAAAAAGTTCGACCACCATTATTTTGGTATCGATTTTGATATTGACCTTGGCTTCTGAAATTATTTGAATTATGATTGTTCATTCTTGGTGAACTACTTCTAGGTCTCTCATATCTGCCAGATGTAGATTCAGGCTGAAATCTTGGTTGATTTCTTTGAAAACGAGGAACTTGTGGAGTTCCTTTTTCAGCCTTATCTACACCACCAGCAACACCCTCATGTTGCTTAGTAGCAGATTTCTTTGGAGAGTTAGACTCTCTCTCCTTTTTATCACCTTTCTTTTCTGGTGATTTCCCTCTCTGATTCTCACTAACTTGTGCTTCAATCTTTTTGTTAGGACAGCAGCAAGCTACGTGTCCCTTTGTGTGACACTTGAAGCACGATCTCTTTTTCGAAGACTTCTCAACTGAAGCATTTGAACTAGATTCTGGTTTTGATGATGATGCCTTAGAAGGATTTGGTTCAGTTTGCTTAGTTTCAAGATTTTCTATGTTTTTGTTTTTAGCAAACTCTACGTTTGATTCATTTTCAATAACAGCTATTTCGTTTTTCATGTCACTTCCTTGAACAAAATTAAACTTTTTAACAAAAGTTTGATTTTTATGTTTAGGAGGTGTGTTTATCTTTTTCAAAACACGTTTGCTACTATTTACCTTCTTAGCATCATTATCTTCAAACGCATCACCTTGACTGGATGTGAAACTACTTGGTGATGTTGACAAAAGTCTGTGAACTCATCTTCATCAGGTAAGAAAGAATAGTCATGACTAAGAGGAGGTGGGACTTCATTGAAGCCCTTGAATCCCACACTGGTCTTGTCATTACTCTTCTTTAACCCACCCATCATGTGTTTCATAACAAAAGTAGAATCCCTGAATTGACCTAATTTCTTTTCAAGTTCAACAATTTTGAGTTGTGCAACCGACAACTCTTTGCATTTTTCAGAAATCTCTTTTGTTTTCTCAGCCATCATGTCATGAGCTAAGTGTATGACTTGAAGTTTTTCGTTTAGTTTGCAGGTTAAAGCTTCAATTTCACTTTCATAACCTTTTATCTTCTTCAAGTATAAAGATTTGTTTCTTTTAGCAAAAAAGTTTGATTCTTTTATGTTAGACATCTCGCTCACCAGACTTTGGTTTTGTGTTGACAACCTGTCAACTTCACCCTGTAATTCACGACATTTTAAACAAACAGAAGTTGCAGAGTTACTTACCTCTCCTGTTGATTTGTCTGAGTTGGCCATAAGAGCAACTAGTTGAGCTTCCATTCTTTTGATGATTTCATCTTTTGCTTCATCTTCCCTTTCATGCTCAGACTTTGGCTTTTCTTTTTCAGCATCTGTTGTCTGATCAGCCTTATCTACCTCAGCTTCACTTTTCTTCTCAACCTTAGCATCATCTACTGTAGCTTCACTTTCACCATCATCAACTGGCACAATTTCTGCCATAAATGCCTGAATGACATTCTCATCATTTTCCAAGTGAACACTCTAGTCATATGAACCTTCTCTAGCAGTAGAGATCAACGCCCTTGAGTTAGAGTTGTTTGATGCATTCCTATTGTTTGAAATCTGATTCGAAGTCTCGTGTTTTTGTTTTTGACATTCCCTAGCGAAATGACCATAACTTTGACAGTTAAAGCACCTGACTTTGGCCTTGTCAAAACCAACGCTCTTTCCTACAAACTTCCTTCCAGTTCTGTTCATGAACCTCTTCACACGTCTAAAAATCATGGCCATCTGCCATTGCAAATCCATCTCTTCTAGATCATCAGGGTCAATCTGATCATAATCTTCATCTAAAGTGGCAGGATCAGATATCTTCCCCTGAATGTAGTTCTCATACGAAGCAACAAACGAAGAAAGTAGAGCAAGATGTTCTTCAGCAGACTTCACACTCATAGGCATCGACTTTGCACTACTACTTTGCTTTAAAGTGGATGCTCTTTTGGTTCCTGTTGAACCTCCTGAAGCAGCTATAAAACACACATCACCATCCTCATTTACTGTGACCTGCTCATTCTCACATGAAAGAAATGCAGTAGCAGAGTCGCTAGAAGCATCATGAGATGAAGAAGATGTAAGCCCATTGTAGATCCCTGGATCTTGAACCTGATCATATCCAGTGTCCTTCTTCTTCATACTGAGCTCATAAGCTCTTAGCTTTCCAACTACTTCTTCCAGTTCCTTTGTCTCATAATCTGCTTCTCCCTTGATCATTAGAGTGTAGATATCCCATTTAGCAGGTAGAGCATCAAGCACCTTGTCATTTTTCTCTATGTCAGTATAGCAATCTACATCATAATTGTCCAATTCTGACATTAGATGGTATTATCGAGTGATGATGTCCTCAAGTGACTCATTTTTCATGTACTTGAATACAACAAACTGCTTCTTCAGTAGATCAACTTTGTTTTTCTCCACCCCTTCCGAAATGTCTAGAAATGGTCCGAAATGGTCCTAGATGCGAAATGCTTATCCGGAATGGTCAGCAATGGTCCGAAATAAACTAATCTAATCTGAAATGGTAATGTCTGATTCGAAATCAAATCAATCTGATCCGAAATGCAACTGTTTGATCCGAAATGCAACTGTCTAATCCAAAATGCAAGCCTGAGGATCCGAAATGCAAGCCTGAAGATCTGAAATGCATTCAGAAGATCCGAAATGCAGTCAGAAGATCCGAAATGGTCCGAAATTGCATGATTTCTATCCGAAATTGCTTGATTTCTATCCGAAATTGCTTGTTTCTGGTCCCAAATGCAAGTATTCTTATCCAAAATGATGTTGTTTTATCCGAAATTGATGCAGCTAATCTGAAATCAGTAGTAGAAACCCTAAAACAGCCGTCAAACACGTCCAAAACTTTGATTTTCTGCAGAAAACGATTCTGAACCAAGCCAATCAAGAGCCTAACGCTCTGATACCAATTGTTGGTCCCCTAATCCGTATGGATCGTAACAGAATCGTCGATCCACCCTAGAGTGCGGAATCCTCTAGATCAGATTTAATAGAAAACGTGTAGAAATAGAAAATCACTATAAACCCAATCTTTATTGATTATCTTCAAACTATTACAATCAATCAAGATCTCTAATTCGTCCAAGCCTTTGCTATTACGAATTCTCTCCAAGTGATTAGCAAATTAGATGATTAGATGATTAACCTAAACCCTAATGCTAAGCTTTGTTTATATAGGACAAGCTTTGCACATGGGCTAGGTCATGGGCTAGGCCCATTTCGCAAACCATCCCCCATATGTGGGTTTAGTTTGGCCCAATCACTCTTAATTAACTATTACAAAGCTAAACCCGCTAACCGTTTATCGTTTTACTAATTACAAGATATCCAAAGACCAAATCTAAGCTGTTGTCACAAATATGCACCAACACTTGACAACCTCCAAGAAGCAGCTTTTCTTACCACCAGACCTTTCTCCATCAATTAGGAGTCTGATGCCGTCACTAAACACATTCCTTAAATTATAGCCATTTGTTGAGAGTTTTTTTTGGTGTCTTATCCGCATATATATCACCATTTCCCTTGATTTTCTTGACTGTATATCTCTTAAATATCAACATATACACATGTGATTTAGTTTACCAAGATTTTTCAATGCCGAGAACCTCGATCAGAGAGTAAAAAAGGGGTAAGGTTCACAATGGTGTAAAATTAAAATGGGATATACCGGGCTAGGATTCGAGTTACAGGAACAAGGGCCAAACCAACCACCCAAGAATGGAATCGTCGAGCGAAAACACTTTACAACCTCCAAGAAGCAGCTTTTCTTGCCACCAGACCTTTCTTCATCAATTAGGAATCTGATGCAGTCACTAAACACATTCCTTAAATTGTAGCCATTTGTTGAGTGTTTTTTTTTGTGTCTAATCCACATATATATCACCATTGCCCTTGATTTTCTTGACTGTATATCTCTTAAATGTCAACATATACACGTGTGATTTAGTTTACGAAGATTTTTCAATGCCGAGAACCTCTATCAGAGAGTAAAAAAGGCGTAAGGTTCACAATGGTGTAAAATTAAAATGGGATATACCGGGATAGGATTCGAGTTACAGGAACAAGGGCCAAACCAACCACCCAAGAATGGATTCGTCGAGGGAAAACACTTGACAACCTCCTAGAAGCAGCTTTTCTTGCCACCAGACCTTTATCCATCAATTAGGAATCTGATGCCGACACTAAACACATTCCTTAAATTGTAGCCATTTGTTGAGTGTTTTTTTTGTTGTCTAATCCGCATATATATCACCATTGCCCTTGATTTTCTTGACTGTATATCTCTAAAATGTCAACATATACACGTGTGATTTAGTTTACGAAAATTTTTCAATGCCGAGAACCTCGATCAGAGAGTAAAGAAGGCGTAAGGTTCACAATGGTGTAAAATTAAAATGGGATATACCGGGCTAGGATTCGAGTTAGAGGAACAAGGGCCAAACCAACCACCCAAGAATGGAATCGTCGAGCGAAAACACTTGACAACCTCCTAGAAGCAGCTTTTCTTGCCACCGGACCTTTCTCCATCAAATAGGAATCTGATGCCTTCACTAAACACATTCCTTAAATTGTAGCCATTTGTTGAGTGATTTTTTTTGGTGTCTAATCCGCATATATATCACCATTGCCCTTGATTTTCTTGACTGTATATCTCTTAAATGTCAACATATACACGTGTGATTTAGTTTACAAAGATTTTTCAATGCCGAGAACCTCGATCCGAGAGTAAAAAAGGCGTAAGGTTCACAATGGTGTAAAATTAAAATGGGATATACCGGGCTTGGATTCGAGTTACAGGAACAAGGGCCAAACCAACCACCCAAGAATGGATTCGTCGAGCAAAAACACTTGACAACTTCCTAGAAGCAGCTTTTCTTGCCACCAGACCTTTCTCCATCAATTAGGAATCTGATGCCGTCTCTAAACACATTCCTTAAATTGTAGCCATTTGTTGAGTGTTTGTTTGGTGTCTAATCCGCATATATATCACCATTGCCCTAGATTTTCTTGACTGTATATCTCTTAAATATCAACATATACATGTGTGATTTAGTTTACGAAGATTTTTCAATGCCGAGAACATCGATTAGAGAGTAAAAAAGGCGTAAGGTTCACAATGGTGCAAAATTAAAATGGGATATACCGGGCTAGGATTCGATTTACAGGAACAAGTGCCAAACCAACCACCCAAGAATGGAATCGTCGAGCGGAAACACTTGACAATCTCCAAGAAGCGGCTTTTCTTACCACCAGACATTTCTCCATCAATTAGGAATCTGATGCCGTCACTAAACACATTCCTTAAATTGTAGCCATTTGTTGAGTGTTTTTTTTTTTGTGTCTAATCCGCATATATATCACCATTGCCCTTGATTTTCTTGACTGTATTTCTCTTAAATATCAACATATACAAGTGTGATTTAGTTTATGAAGATTTTTCAATGTCGAGAACCTCGATCAGAGAGTAAAAAAGGCATAAGGTTCACAATGGTGAAAATTAAAATGGGATATACCGGGCTAGGATTCGAGTTACAGGAACAAGGGCCAAACCAACCACCCAATAATGGAATCGTCGAGCCAAAACACTTGACAACCTCCTAGAAGCAGCTTTTCTTGCCACCAGACCTTTCTCCGTCAATTAGGAATCTGATGCCGTCACAAAACACATTCCTTAAATTGTAGCCATTTGTTTAGTGTTTTTTTTTTGTGTCTAATCCGCATATATATATATATATATATATATATATCACCATTGCCCTTGATTTCTTGACTGTATATCTCTTAAATGTCAACATATACACGTGTGATTTAGTTTATGAAGATTTTTCAATGCCGAGAACCACGAACAGAGAGTAAAAAAGGCGTAAGGTTTACAATGGTGTAAAATTAAAATGGGATATACCGGGCTAGGATTCGAGTTACAGGAACAAGGGCCAAACCCCACCCAAGAATGGAATCGTCGAGCGAAAACACTTGACAATCTCCTAGAAGCAGCTTTTCTTGCCACCAGACCTTTCACCATCAATTAGGAATCTGATGTCGTCACTAAACACATTCCTTAAATTGTAGCCACTTGTTGAGTGTTTTTTTTGTGTCTAATCCGCATATATATCACCATTGCCCTTGATTTTCTTGACAGTATATCTCTTAAATATCAACATATACACGTGTGATTTAGTTTACGAAGATTTTTCAACGCCGAGAACCTCGATCAGAGAGTAAAAATGGCGTAAGGTTCACAATGGAGTAAAATTAAAATGGGATATACCGGGCTAGGATTCGAGTCACAGGAACTAGGGCCAAACCAACCACCCAAGAATGGATTCGTCGAGCGAAAACACTTAACAACCTCCTTGAAACAGCTTTTCTTGCCACCAGACCTTTCTCCATCAATTAGTAATCTGATGCCGTCACTAAACACATTCCTTAAATTGTAGCCATTTGTTGAGTGTTTTTTTTTTGGTGTCTAATCCGCATATATATCACCATTGCCCTTGATTTTCGTTACTGTATATCTCTTAAAAGTCAACATATACACGTGTGATTTTGTTTACGAAGATTTTTCAATGCCGAGAACCTCGATCAGAGAGTAAAAAAGGCGTAAGGTTCACAATGGTGTAAAATTAAAATGGGATATACCGGGCTAGGATTCGAGTTACAGGAACAAGGTCCAAACCAACCACCCAAGAATGGAATCGTCGAGCGAAAACACTTGACAACTTCCTAGAAGCAGCTTTTCTTGCCACCAGACCTTTCTCCATCAATTAGGAATCTGATGCTGTCACTAAACACATTCCTTAAATTGTAGCCGTTTGTTGAGTGTTTTTTTTTGTGTCTAATCCGCATATATATCACCACTGCCCTTGATTTTCTTAACTGTAATTCTCTTAAATGTCAACATATACACGTGTGATTTAGTTTACGAAGATTTTTCAATGCAGAGAACCTCGATCAGAGAGTAAAAAAGGTGTAAGGTTCACAATGGTGTAAAATTAAAATGGGACATACCGGCTAGGATTCGAGTTACAGGAACAAGGGCCAATTCAACAACCCAAGAATGGAATCATCGAGCGAAAACACTTGACAACCTCCGAGAAGTAGCTTTTCTTACCACCAGACCTTTCTCCATCAGTTAGGAATCTGGTGCCGTCACTAAACACATTCCTTAAATTGTAGCCATTTGTTGAGTGTTTTTTTTGGTGTCTAATCCGCCTATATATCACCATTGCCCTTGATTTTCTTGACTGTATATCTCTTAAATGTCAACATATACACGTGTGATTTAGTTTACGAAGAATTTTCAATGCCGAGAACCTCGATCAGAGAGTAAAAAAGGCGTAAGGTTCACAATGGTGTAAAATTAAAATAGGATATACCGGGCTAGGATTCAAGTTAAAGGAACAAGGGCCAAACCAACCACCCAAGAATGAAATCGTCGAGCGAAAACACTTGACAACCTCCTAGAAGCAGCTTTTCTTTCCACCAGACTTTTCTCCATCAATTAGGAATCTGATGCGGTCACTAAACACATTCCTTAAATTGTATCCATTTGTTGAGTGTTTTTTTTTGGTGTCTAATCCGCATATATATCACCATTGCCCTTGATTTTCTTGACTGTATATCTCTTAAATATCAACATATACACGTATGATTTAGTTTACGAAGATTTTTCAATGCCGAGAACCTCGATCAGAGAGTAAAAAAGGCGTAAGGTTCACAATGGTGTAAAATTAAAATGGGATATACCGGGCTAGGATTCGAGTTACAGGAACAAGGGCCAAACCAACTACCCAAGAATGGAATCATCGAGCAAAAAAACTTGACAACCTCCTAGAAGCAGCTTTTCTTTCCACCAGACTTTTCTCCATCAATTAGGAATCTGATGCGGTCACTAAACACATTCCTTAAATTGTAGCCATTTGTTAAGTGTTTTTTTTTTGTGTCTAATCCGCATATATATCACCAATGCCCTTGATTTTCTTGACTGTATATCTCTTAAATATCAACATATACACGTATGATTTAGTTTACGAAGATTTTTCAATGCCGAGAACCTCGATCAGTGAGTAAAAAAGGCGTAAGGTTCACAATGGTGTAAAATTAAAATTGGATATACCGGGCTAGGATTCGAGTTACAGGAACAAGGGCCAAACCAACTACCCAAGAATGGAATCGTCGAGCGAAAAAACTTGACAACCTCCTAGAAGCAGCTTTTCTTTCCACCAGACTACTCTCCATCAATTAGGAATCTGATGCCGTCACTATACACATTCCTTAAATTGTAGCCATTTGTTGAGTGTTTTTTTTGGTGTCTAATCCGCATATATATCACCATTGCCCTTGATTTTCTTGACTGTATATCTCTTAAATATCAACATATACACGTGTGATTTAGTTTACGAAGATTTTTCAATGCCGAAAACCTCGATCAGAGAGTAAAAAAGGCGTAAGGTTCACAATGGTGTAAAATTTAAAATGGGATATATCGGGCTAGGATTCGAGTTACAGGAACAAGGGCCAAACCAACCACCCAAGAATGGAATCGTTGAGCGAAAACACTTGACAACATCCTAGAAGCAGCTTTTCTTACCACCAGACCTTTCTCCATCAATTAGGAATCTGGTGCCGTCACATAACACATTCCTTAAATTGTAGCCATTTGTTGAGTGTTTTTTTTTTTGTGTCTAATCCGCATATATATCACCATTGCCCTTGATTTTCTTGACTGTATATCTCTTAAATGTCAACATATACACGTGTGATTTAGTTTACGAAGAATTTTCAATGCCGAGAACCTCGATCAGAGACTAAAAAAGGCGTAAGGTTCACAATGGTGTAAAATTAAAATAGGATATACCGGGCTAGGATTCGAGTTACAGGAACAAGGGCCAAACCACCCACCCAAGAATGGAATCGTTGAGAGAAAACACTTGACAACCTCCTAGAAGCAGCTTTTCTTTCCACCAGACTTTTCTCCATCAATTAGGAATCTGATGCCGTCACTAAACACATTCCTTAAATTGTAGCCATTTGTTGAGTGTTTTTTTTGTGTCTAATCCGCATATATATCACCATTGCCCTTGATTTTCTTGAATGTATATCTCTTAAATATCAACATATATACGTGTGATTTAGTTTACGAAGATTTTTCAATGCCAAGAATCTCGATCAGAGAGTAAAAATGGCGTAAGGTTCACAATGGTGTAAAATTAAAATGGGATATACAGGGCTAGGATTCGAGTTACAGGAACAATGGCCAAACCAACCACCCAAGAATGGAATCGTCGAGCGAAAACACTTGACAACCTCCTAGAAGCAGCTTTTCTTGCCACCAGACCTTTCTCCATCAATTAGGAATCTGATGCCGTCACTAAACACATTCCTTAAGTTGTAGCCATTTGTTAAGTGTTTTTTTTTTGTGTCTAATCCGCATATATATCACCACTAGGTTATAACCCGTGGTACCCACGGGTCGCTCTATTTTTAAGGATATTAATATTTTATTAATTTTATTACAATGGTCCGTTTTATAACATTTGTGGGGATATATATAATATTAGTCAATGTTATACGTATAATACTAAGAAGAAAAATAGATATATATTATTTAGATTATAACTGATAACCAAGTCGCATTGATTTCAATATGAGAAAAAACCGCAAACAATACTTTTAATATTGATTTGAACGACACTGTTACTTGTCATCATCGTAAACTTGATAGACAGTACGTTGACCATTCTCAATTATCACCACCTCCTCATAGACGTTTGCATTTGTCTGACTTAATTGTTGATCGTTAAACGTATAGAGTTCAATTACTTGACGCGGCCATAATTCCAGCAAAACAGACGAAGTAATAAAGGAACCTTGTTCTTGTAGCATTTCCTAAAAAAAATAGATTATAGAAATATGAAATTAATAGCAAAAAAAGTTGTTAACAAAACTAATATAATTGTCAAGTAAAGAGTATAAAACAATAAAATATTACCAGATAGTCTTCAACATAACAACCACGTTTGAAAGCAAATTCAGAAGATGACAGGCCATCACGCCATTGTTTAGATACCAACTTGAATTGATGTATTGATTTGGTATTAATCTTGATTAAAATTTGGAAAAGTATCAGTTCAAAACGAAGATCAACCATTGTATGAAATGGTATTTGTATGAGTGATTTATAAGAATGGTCTATGGTGTATTATATAATAATCACGATATCAAATATGGAATTGATTACTTAACAATAATTTCGAAAATTATAAAATTTAATTGTCATATAAAGGCTTTTCAAAAATTCAATGTTAATGATATATTATCATTGAAATATTTGTTCAAACTTATTGGAAATATTGGAATTTTTGAAAATGTTGAACTATATTAATCTTTGGAATAATATAAATATGTGATTTCTATATTTGAAATAGTTGTTAAATGAATAATTTGGTTTTAGTTATTAGGTTACTTTTATTCATTATTTAGACAAAAATATCGATAAATATTTCGGTTGAATTAAAAATTATTTAACAGTTCTTAAGATAAATTTGGAAAATTTTCAAATGTAAATTAACGATTTTGTTGGTTAGAAAATTCCTTAAATAACAAATCAATTCTTAAAAATAAAATCTCATTTCCATTCATAAACTAAAAATTTCGGTAGACTTAAATAATTATGCTTGTTCAATAAACCCAAAATTCCGGCAAAAAATATGAACTTTAATTAGACAGATGTATAAATAAATTTGAATTATAATAAAAACCATAAAAAGAATCAACATTGACATTTATAATCGGATTACCATTTTTGAATTAGAAATCATTTTTTTTGGTTTATTCAATTAGGCCTAAGTTAATCTATTATACAAACGATATACATAGCATCTTCAATTATAGGTTTCAAGTTTTTCATAATGGTTTATATTCCCTTCGATATTATACTGTTTGAAGTTTTAATTAGGCTCAATGGTAGATCCATTGATCAGTACAAATGTGTGTGTAGAGAATGGAATGAAGGGCTATCATCATGGCCGTTTGAGTGGTTACACGTCAACTATGCTAAACAATATCTGGTAATATATTATAGTTGTCTTTTACTTACATTAAAAATTTAAATTACTTTTATCAACATTGTTCCTTTTTACTTCAAAATTATTTGCAATTTATGGACGCAGGAAAGTCTCTGGAAGGATTGCCCATCGCTATATAAAGAGGTTTATAAAGAATTTTTTCCTCCTGAATCGAATTGCAACAAAATAGAAGAATATGAGGTAATGGAAGAAGATAACACTATTGGTCAAAAAAAGAATTAGTCTTTTGGAACATTTGAGTTATGGCTTGTTTGTTCGTTATAATAAGTGTTTCTTATGTTTGAATAATATTTTCAGTTTTAATTTTTCTTGGATTAAAAAAAATTGGCATATGCAAGTCAATGGTTTTTGTTTATTATAATCTGTTATATAATATATGTAATATCCATTTTTTGAATTATGTGATTTATAAGAAAAACATCAAAATAAGAATTCATAACACATAAAAAATAAAAAATAAGAAAAATAAAAAAAAACGGCGCCGCATACATTATCACAAAATATATGTCATTTATTAAGACAAAATAATTTATATTTCATTATTATAAATAAAAAATTGTGAATAAATGGTGTTAATAAAACAAAATTTAAAACTTATTTTATTATTCAAAATAAAAAGAACCACTGACTAATCAAAAACAAAAACACATTGTATTAAAACTTTGAAAACTTTAACAATGGATAGTCAATACGTTAGAAATCTAATTTATATGTAAGGAAAAAAAATGAGGGTTTAATAATTTTTTATATGGGCCTGGTCCGATCAAATTAAAAATAATGGTTCTTCTTTATTATAATAGATATGTTGTATAATATACAAATTTGTTACAAATCAGTTTACGAAATATTAAAGTTTTACATTATTCAACTTGATATATAATATATTAACTATTTATCTAAATTATTTATGATAATATTGGACAAAGGAAAACAAAAAAGGTAAATGTAAAATAACCTTTTAACCGATTTAAAATAAAAAATAAATAGTTAAATATTAAACTATTTATCACCATCATGCCATCATATCATCTATACTTACCCTAAACTTGAGCTCACCTACATTCACATTGTTCAAGAAATCTAAAATCGCCGGATGAAGCTTTGGTAAAGGTAATTTTCCGGCAAAAACTCCAATCACTTGTACAATGATTTCTTTTTTGATTTAGAAAGTAAAATTGTCTTTAGAACTACAAATAATTCATGGGAAGTTTGTTTTCACCGATTAATTACTACATAGACGTGAAAATTGGTGTTTAGGTATTTCTTAAGTTGAAATTTAGTATGTTATGCATATATAAAATGAATTATATGTATTGCATGTGTTTGGAAATACAGATTTTTGGGTTCATATTGTGTTTTGGTTGATAGATTTTGTTGATAATCTTATGAAATTTTGATTTTCTTGGATAATAGTTTGATTTGGAAGATTGATTGAGTTATGAACAGGGAATAAACTTTATGATTTATACTATTTTTTTCACCCATATTGAAATACGATTATATTATATTTGTGTATTTTATTTTCTGCTTATGAACTACAATATAGGTATAGTCTAAGGTAGCTACAAAAACCATATATGTCGATATAAATTTATTGACGAAAATGAATCTTTCTTTAGTTGTAAACAAATATGATGATGTAATAATACTTCCTTTAGCATTGTGTATATGTCAATTCTACATTGTAATCTTGAAATCCTACATAAACGGATATTAATAACATCAGTTTGTCTAATATTGCTTAAAATGTAGTTTTCATATTGCTATGAAAATATATGAATGACTTAAAGTTCAATAGTAAATGTTTCTAATACATGTTGGTACATTACAGGTATATAAAAATGAGTAGAGCATGTGTCGCTTTGTTAGAAAAGACTTCATCGTTAAAACTGGTATGCTACAATTGTTACACATAATTTTATATATCTTCTATTTACTAACATTTACAACATAAATTAAAATGCAGGTGCTACCAATTGACTTTGTTAAGAACGTATACGTAGATTATTGGCAAAGAACAAAAATAATGATACATCATAAAAGTGGAAAAACTTGGCCAGTTTCTTTGAGAAGTGTAAGTGGGGAATGCATTATCACTAACGGATGGAGTAATGTCGTAAGGGACCTTCAGTTGCCGAATAGGACGTTATTGCGCTTAAGGTTAATCGAAGACAACAACATTGAAATCGATTGTTTCGTCGAAAACATATGTGGTGAATCTTTTGTGACAGTAAACCGTTACGGAATTTTAAAGATTATAGTAAGCCTACTAACATGTGTGAATTAATATTTATTCTAATATAGTTTTACAATAATTAGTATACATAAATATCTGACAATAAATTGTTACTAAACTTTTCAGGTGATTCCGGAGGTTTATGTAACAAACTATTACTCTTACTCGCCAGTGAACGATTATTATAACATTTATGCAGCAGGCAAGATTTGGAAAGTTGAGACTGACAGAATCAATGATAATTATGTTTTTACAAAAGGTTGTCCAAATCTATTTCATGATCTTGCTATCGAGGACGATGATATACTCCTGTTGATGAAGATAGACAGCGTCACATTTGAGTTGAAAATTTATCGTAGAGGAGTTGAGATAGCCCGTAACAATAAAGAAGAAAGTGAAGATGACTCTCTGCTGGAAATACCTAGGGACAAATACTACAAAAACGTTGACTTCGTAAGTATTTTGAACTAACGTATAACAGTATTTTATAAAATTGTACTTATTTTGTGTATTTCATTGAATAACAGACCTTATGTCAAGAAGATGATTCAATAGAACAGGTAATAACTGAGGTAATAACCACTCCTTTATACATATTACAATACATTACAATAAGATTTGGTGGATTTTATTAATTATCATACACAGATGGATAAAGGTAATAACAAACATAATGTGACTAAGAACATTGGTGAAAAAGAAATGTCAAAAGCAGGAAGCAAGAGTATGAAGATAGAAGAGACAAACGAACCAACAAAAGAAGATGTACTTATTTTAAACATAATAATAGATGAGTATTTTCATTCATATATGTACAAATATTTACTTAATTATTGTTGGCTATTGTTACTTAAGGTTCCTCATTGTCTTAACAGCTTAAAAAGAAAGGAAAACAGATTGCGGAATATTGTAACCCGGACAACATTAAAAGGCCGATATGCGGAACAGAAGTGGAAATGCCAGACGTATCAACAGCTGGACGTAGAACTCGCAGCCGGTTGGTACGTACAGAATAAATTCTTCTATTTAGTGATCAATATATGTGTTAAATTAAGGTATTAAATATATAACTCTAATACTAAAATGTGTGACTGAAATAATAAGGTTAACGAAAGTAGAAAGAGATATGGTAATGCATTGAAGATATTGGATGTCGAACCAAAACGTGTTGCAAGGATAAATGATGGTGAGAAAACTGTTGGTTATGAGTTCACAACGAAGGGAGAAAACCGCATGGTATGATTTTTTTATAATAGTCAATGACAGTCACAAATACTATAACATCAATAAGGATATTTTACTTACACAATTCTTGTTTTTATGCAGAGAATGCCTGCAAATGTTGTAAGAATTGCCGGATTCAAAAATAAAGTCTATGAGTTAAAAGTGACGAACATGAATGGAAAAACCATCCACATGAATCTTAGGCGGCAGAAGAATGGAGATGGTGTAAGGTATGCTATCGAAGGTTGGCCCATGTTCATGCAGGAGAATGGTATTCGATTCGGTGACACATTGCATTTCAGATTTTTATGTGAAGGAAATGTCCTGATTTTATCACAAGTGGATGTCGTTAAGGAAGGTTAACAGGTAAAAAGTAACCATAATGCTTCAAGTGTTTGTGTAGATGAAATGATGACTCTTTTTTGCTAGTATTACATGTTTCGATCTTTTTTTGGGACATGCAAGTAGACGTTAACATGTTTTATTTTGTTCCTTGGTAGATTATAAACCAAGATACCATATTTTTTATTGTAAGAAACGTTGGTATCTTTTATAATTACAAATACTTTATAACGGGTTGTTAACTATAAATGTTAAAATACATATATTTACAAATAAAATAGCATGCAACTTCCAAGGAATTAACGATTGTGTAATATATATTTAAAAGATTAATGTAATTAGATTAACTTTTTCTAATAATTTGTGAAACATAAAATATGAAATCCTTAAATTTATTCATTTAATTCAATATGTCTTCGTTAATAATCCTGGATGCAACGAAGATATATAGTACCATCCAATACATGTAAAAAATTGAAATTAAGATTGATGATTTCATAATAATATTAAAATAATGAATAAATTTGTTAAAATACATACGATATAATAATTTTTTTGAAACTTAATAGAGTAGTTTTCACTATATTCCACCTTGTTGCCAAACAACCCTACGACCCTTCAAGTGGACAAAGTTAGTCAATTAATCCAGTTCGAATAGAATTATAATGAGCGTATATGAGATATGTATAAGAATATTAAAGAATAAAAACATTTGATATAAGTTATGACATTTTATTATGAAAACCAAAATAACTTAAATAAAAATATCAAATCCATGAAAATAAAATACACAATTAAATCATAAGTTACGAAAAATCTCGTTGTACACTACATTAGATGTCTTCGCTGTGGGTTTACCATCGGCATCAAATGCTAAAATTTTAACACCTTCCCTGCTCTTGACTCTTGATAAAGCGACGTACAATTGACCGTGAGTAAAAACAGGATCTTTTAAATATAAACCAACTCTAGATAATGACTGCCCATGACTCTTGTTAATTGTCATAGCAAAACAAACTGATAAAAGGAAATTGCCTTCTTTGAAATTGAAAAGGTATCTTCTTGTCTGAAGGAACCATACTAATCCTTGGAATAAAAACTCTAGTGCTGATATTTCCGCCAGATATTACTTCCGCTTCACTTACTTGTTTACCAAGAAACGTTACTTGAAGTCTAGTTCCATTACATAATCCGTTCTGTTGATCAATGTTTCGAAGAAGCATCACAAGAACACCAACTTTAAGTACCAACCTATGATTAGGTAAACCAGATATTTTCAGAGCATTCAAATTATCAGGAGAGTATAGACCTTGTTGAAAAGGATCAAGAACTTGCTCAGTTTGACATAAACTGTCAGAGCTCAAATACTCTTTTTCTTCACCTGGAAATAATGAAAGTAATCGATCATTAATCTCATGAACTACTTCATTCTTTGGTGCTAAAATTGATCACTCTGAAAAGAATCCAGGATTTTTATACTGTTGTAAAATTGAAGGATAAACAAAGTCGATTAAACTTTGAATTGGATCATCTGAGTCGGTAATTACTAAATCGTCGGGTATCTCTATAAGCGCTTCACCATCGTTTTCTGAACCAATGTTTCCTTCACCAATATCAAGTAGCCATTTTGCAAACTTCTGAATCGAATCGCTGTTAGATGATTCAGCTCCAATTCTCAACCTCATGTTTTTTGTTAACTTTAAAACCTTGCATTCTGACCATATATATGAAGAACTCAAAGATGCATTAACAATCTGCTGTCTAGTACCATTAGGGATAACCGGGAGTATCTGTCTAAAGTTACCACCCAAAAAAATCACTTTACCTCCAAATGGTAGTTCAGAATGGTTATTCGTAGAAGACGATAGAATGTCCTTCATTGTTCGATCTAGTGCCTCAAACGCATGCTTGTGGACCATAGGGGCTTCATCCCAAATAATCAACTTTGCCTCTTTTAAAAGATTAGCAACGTCATCGTTCGGCTTAATGAAGCACATAGAATCTTCTGTCAAGTTTATGGGAATTTTAAACCTAGAATGTGTTGTCCTTCCTCTAGATAATAATAATGATGCAATACCACTGGAAGCAACGTTCAAAACTATCTGACCTTTAGATCTGATTGCAGAAGCCAAGGTCTTCCACAAAAAAGTCTTCCCTGTTCCACCGTAACCATATACGAAAAACAACCCTCCACTTTGGCATTCGACTGCATTGACAATTTGGTTAAAAACGTTTAACTGTTCTTCAGTTAGAGATTCTTTCAATCGACTAAACTCACTTTTCAACTCATGTGAGTCATGCGATAATTCCTCATTGATTAGACGATTAGTACCTTGACGTAACGAATTGTCGTCTGGAAAGGGCATCGTAGAAAAATTACCTAACGTTGACCTATTGGAAATTAAATAATTCTCGATTTCCACCAAAATAAGATTCTTCAACTGATGTTCAGGAATCATTAGATCTACACATGGTATAAACTAAAATTAAACATATGTTGAAAGAAAATAGATAAAAAAATAAAAAATATAATAGGTACTTCCTATGAAAATAAAATAATAACTTACCAGGGATATGTGTCTCTTTGCGACGCTTGTATAGAATATCGTCTCCTAGTAAATGCCAAGTTTTTTCCAACACAAATTTGGGTCGTGATAGCGTATTTGTTAAAAGCAATGTCGCAAATAATGATCTTAAATAGCGACAGTGAGCTTCAAAACTTGCTTCTTTAATGGCTTCAACATATTCGTTGTCATCGTCTAAAAGACCCATCGCATAACATGCATCTTTAAATGTCGGAAATACTTGTCCGTTAACTGTTCGAATCTCTTCAAATGATTTAGGACCTCTAACTTTATTTAAAAGAATATTTAAATAATAAGGTTCTCCTGAAGCAATCGAAACAGAATGAACTCTACCAACAGTTTTATACCTTTTTCGTACTTGCCAACATCTATCTTTTAAGTTCCAAACAAACTTTGATGGGAACTCCACATAAGTCAGTTTACGTGCTTCCTCACTATGTTGATTTAAACGCATCGATTGCAAAAAAATAGATGAAGCAACAGATGGTTTGTTCAAGATATCTTCAATATCATCATATTCACCGTATACTACGTTGTGTTGACCAGGTAAATGAAAAGGTAGCCTCATTACAGCAGGAAATCTATAATGAACTTCGTTTGCGAAAATTCTCCAAGACGCTTCACAGGCTGATATGTATCTACAATCGTAGTATTCTTTGATCTCATCTTTTATTTTCTGATTGCTAGTACCGGTTGAATCAGTATATAAAACTGTCGTAGCACGGTCATTTCCTTTGTTAATGTACTTGAACAGATACTTTATCGAACCTGCTTGGTTACACCATTCAACATTTATGTGTGCTTGGTATCTTTTTAATAGACCTTTGTTGTAAGGTACGACACTTCGGTTGTCTAATTGAACACCTTTTTTCATAACAGTATGCCCAGAATCTCGTCTACGATATACCAGAAAACCACTTGAGTCAATAATTGTTTGATCCGAAATTTTTTTCGGAAATCGTTTAGAACATTTGTTGTCAACCATGCAAGGAAAACTCAGGTTAGCAGTCCCACAAGGACCATGAATCATATACTCAGACACAAGATAATGTAATTGAGGATCTTCAGATTTATCAGGAATTTCAGCAGAAATAAAAGGATCTATATGATCTACAGTCGGAAGTTTATGATCCACCTTCATGAATAAACAAATGTCTGCATGCGGTAGGCCACGTTTTTGAAATTCAACGGTATAAATAACTACACAAAAAAAAAACTTTATGTGTTAGTAATATACTAACTAAAATGTCATATAAAATATAAGAAAAATTGTAGATGAAGTAAAATTATAACAAAAGGATACCGGCATTTATTTCACCAAAAAAATTATTATCCTTTATATCTTTAATCATTGAATCCAGCTTCATCTTGAACAATCGACATAATATATCAGGCCTGTCTTCTGCTTTAATGGAAGTATCTTTAAGAAATCTTGAAACTTCCGGCCATTTGGGATTGCATGTAATGGTTATGAAAAAATCTGGGTATCCAAACCACTTACATAACGCCATAGCATCCAGGTAGTTTTGTTGCATGAACCGAGCCCCTCCAGTAAAAGATGAAGGTAAAATTACCTTTTGACCAGTGTTAGATAAATTTTGTTTACCAGTGTCCTTATACTTTTGAAGATTTTCAAATGACTCGGAATGTAGATTCTTCTGCTTACCACGTATGAAATTGAGCCTTTCACTTTCAATCATAGTGTAAGCATCAACCAAAAACTGTTGCAACAATCTTCTGGCGTTTAAAACCAACGAATAACCACAACTTCGATCATGTATTCTATATGCAAAGAACTCCCGCATTGTGCATTTTGGTCGTATTTTTTTTTTGGTTGTTACACCTTCTCTATGAGGAATGTCGATCCTATATCCATCATCACCAAAAGGGAAAAGAATGGGATATTGAAGAGCAAGATAGGATGGGTGTAACTCACTAATACGTTTAAGCATACCAGATTCAGTTTCAACTAAAATGTCTCGACGATCAATAGATGGATCTAAATCATCAACAATCAGCGCAGCAACCTCAGTAGTGGATGGTAGATTATAAGTCCTACCCTCTTTGTCTCTCTTGTAAATGAGACGGAGCTTTAAGTTTGCTTGAGGATTCTCATGAAAGTTGTTTCTTACCATTCTGTATGGTTTAACCAACTCGTTATGAGAATCTAAAAAATCCCTGAGGTATTCAATTATTTCAACGTCCAACTCCTTTTCATATGAAGATAGTTGATTCCTATTATGAGAAAAAAAATAAATTTAAATAACAAACAATAATTATATTTGAATAACACTTATAAGTTGTTAAAAATATAAATCAACCAAATAATATGCCTACCCCAATACACTGTCTGTTAGAAATCTCGTTCTCGGTATCATATATGTATAGCTGAGAAAACTTAGCTTGCTTCCCATTAGGCGGTCTTAGGCTACCTAGACTATGACAATTTTGACCACTAATACGGTATATGAATAGGGCATTACCCTTGTTGATCTTCGAATCAACCTTTCCACCCATAGATGTAAAAGAGAACATAGAATTATAACTTCGGATATTCTTCAAGAAAAACTTGCTTTTCGTATCGGACATGTGAAACAACTGTTGATACTCCGAATTAGCATCTTTTAAGAGTGGTAGCTCAACTTTCCCATATCCACAACACAAACCATAACATAGTTTATCCATTGTTATACGACCTTTGCCACCTTCGAAAGTCCACAACTTTGCATGACAAATCTCACATATAAGATCCTGGTCACTATGATCTAAATAGTCTACATAAAAATAAGTTTCTATTAATGAAATTTATTGATTTTATAAAAAAACTATTCTCTATTAAATAATATAAATTGCACACCTGTTGAAATTCCTTTATAAGGATCACACACAAAAAGTTCTTCGTTGGGTTCGTCAACAGAATCCAAATCTACCATAACTACTGGTGTTATATCACGTGCCTTGTGCTTCAATTTGCGCTTACCAGCTGATAACTTACTAAGTGATGAAGTGTTAGATGTTGTAGACGGATTTGTAGGTGTCACGATACTTGAAGGAAATGAATATAGCCCAGGTGTAGATAACGCCCCATCATTATTATCGATATTATTATTTGCTGAAAATAAAATCAAAGAAAAATTGGAATTATAACATAATTAGTGATGAATAAAATATATATAAAAAATTAAATAATCTACTATATAGATTATAATACAATATATTGAGATGTTTCACGTACCCGAAGTAATATCAACTAAGGAGGCCGTAGAATTTATACTTCTATGAAACTGGATGGGAACATTTAACTGATTTGTAACATTCGACACCTGAGATAAGTTTTCTTTGTCACGTAAGGTGACACCAACCTTCCTATACGAAGATTTTCTCTTTGCCTTCTTACTATCAATTATGGCTTTTCGAACTCTACGCCTTTCTCCGGTATCAATTACTTAATAATGAACCAAAAAAAAAAGTATACTATTAATCTAAACAAAACAGTAAATAACTATATGAATTAATTTTGTGATCTAATAAAAAGTAATACTTACCATTAGAAATGTTTGAAAGAGGAGTTTTGTCCAAAATACCTACATGTATACATGTATTATTAAAGGTACAACTAACCTATTGTCGGTTTAAAGATAAATTGTTAGAAATTTAAAACTTACGGTTAACATGTTGGATCAGTTCCGTGACCCTAAACAGTCAGTAAAGGCAGTTCAGTATCATTTACTAAGGCGGAATCAAAGTAAACAACGTCACACAGCTTGTTTCCTTTCTAATTTTTCTTTATCACTGATTTGTAGAGCTTTTACAATCAAATCTTGACAAGAATCCGGCAGCACCTCAGCTCACATACAATCAGATCCGTTTGAAATGAGACTAGCACAACCCTATTTATAGATGTTGTTGTTCCATTTGAAAATGACACAACCATGTTCAAACGGAACCATGCTCAAACGGAACCATGCTCAAACGGAATTACCTAGATGATTTCGTTTGAACTTGTCCAGGACCACCTTCAAACGAAATTACCTCCTAAAACATAATCAAACCCTAATTCAATCCCTGTTGTGCACTCATTCAACCTATCTAGACATAAGACTCGAATAAGACGTAGTTAACAGACATATGATGCACCAACAGACTCCCCCTTGGATGTTGACGAAGTCTTCGGCGTCGAGTCTTTAGTCTTTGTCTCTATCCAGATTTTGTCTTGACATTGTAAAGCTCCCTTTAATCTTTATCTTCAAACTCTAATCTTCAAATGTTGTACCAGGATCTATCTCTGGCTCTCTCTTTCTTCAGGCTCCCCCTTTCGTCAAGCTTCCGTGCTTTAGGGATTGTCACCTTGCTTTTCGGTTATAAGCTCCCCCTTGCTTTGAGCTCGTCTTCAGACTCCCCCTTAGACTCAGCTTCCGGGATCGTAGTCTGGAATCTTTCTTGCATTCACTCATACATTCATAAGTAACAACATTTTAAACTTCCAGGAATCGTGACCTGGCAATTCAAGCTTTCTAAATCACTCCCCCTATCAACAATCTTTACAGATTTAGCAATGTCAAGTATCCAAAATCCCTAACAGTTCATCTTCCAAGTCCAAACTAATGACCTTGGAGATATCACAAACTGTTTTTGATTTTTTACTTAAAAACACAAGTTTCAAATTAATGAACTTTGTTTATTTTTCAGAAACACAATCAGCATACTAAGATTTTGAAACTCAGCACTCAAACATCAGTTGTCGAAAATAAAGCAGAATCAAAAATCTTTTTGTATTTTCTGAAAATAAAAAGCAATAAAGAAATATGTACAAACATATTTACAGACAATATTTTTGTTTGAGTTTGCGCTAGAGGATCATATCAGTTTTTGACAAGTCACAAGTACCGTTGAGCTTAGTTACACATTAAGAATTAAACAATTCACTTAGATTGTCGATATACTGATCCACTTAAATTTTCACACAAACTTCAACTGATTCAGGATACGAATTAGGTGTTTTAAGAACTTAAACTCATTCATGTGTCCCACCTCTTGAATATACTCCCGTATCCAGATCCCAATATTCAGTCTTACAGGTGAGTATACCTAGATGATATCTGTAATGGGTTAAATTGCGAAGAACCGTGAGAGCTCAGGTCAGAACTTCCGTTCAGCAGAGAGATGACGGCTTCGACTTTTGGTGTGTCCCCTTTAGAGGATCTTTTGATTCAACAGCAATGACTATCAATTTTATTGTTTCATCAATTTGCTGAGGGTGATGCTATGTTTCAAGCAATGCGGAAAGTATTATTCGGGGACTAGGTCAGAACTTCCATTCAGCAGAAGTCCCGGAATAATACCCCAGATATCACTAAGTATAAAGACCTAGTATCTCAGAAAGAGGGGTCCTTTAAACAAGATTTCAGGGGTTACTTATATATCCAAGTAGTGTTCCCCACAAATAAGAAAGTTCGAATTTATGTTTATATCCCGAAAAAACTTACTAAATATATAAAAACCTATCATCATATCATCAGTGAGACTGTTTAACGCTATTTAATCATTACATTTCTTTAG
Source organism: Helianthus tuberosus (assembly GCA_030545235.1). Taxonomy (NCBI): domain Eukaryota; kingdom Viridiplantae; phylum Streptophyta; class Magnoliopsida; order Asterales; family Asteraceae; genus Helianthus; species Helianthus tuberosus. Next base: position 194,551,593 of record CM060425.1, read on the forward strand.
CATACTGTAACTGTCTACTGATGTACTATCATTTCCTCTTTTTAAACAAAAACTCAATTTTTGAATTTTATCATGTTTTTTTGCTTTTTCAAATTTTCTAATGTTTTTGGATTTTCAGACAATTTTTCTCCCCCTAAAATGCAAAATCATTTAAAGAAAATTTGACAACCAATACTGATAACTTTGTCTCGCCATCCATTTTCTGCTTACTGTGCTCTGTTTTGCAGAAAATCTAATATAAAGTACCAAAAATTACCCCCATGATTTACAACCCATTGATTTTCGACAGTTTGAAAACCGTTTTTCAATCTTGTGAAAGTAATCATGTTTGTTCCGCCGTGAGGGTTTCGGCATATTTAATCAACATTTTTTTTTACAGAAAACTATAAACTCCCTGTTCAACCAAACCAGGAACCAGCAACCTCTTCCTGTGCCAGGCTGCCCCAACTTTCATTCTCACAATCTTCGGTTTTGTTGAGCACCTGCACATTCAAAACATTCAATTACTTGAACAATTTAGCCCAGGTCTGTTGGACCTTAGGCATTTCAACACAATATTTATCATGTAGCTTCGGAAAATCTTTCTCATCAAAAACTTTTTCAACTTTGACTTCAACCTTTTCATCTTTTACCAAAATTACTTTTTTCTTAGCACTCCATTTTTTACCTTTCGGAGTACCTCTTTTGTAAAAATGTAAATCTTTTTGAACATTTTGTTTTTGATCAACAACTTTTGGTTTCCAAAACTCTTTGGGTTTTGTTATATCAACAGATTTTTGCCAACTTTGCGTTGTTTTAAATCTGGGTGTGTGAGAATTCCAGGTCTGTTTTGAATCGAACCTATTCGGGTTTGATTTCCAAGTTTGATTCGAAAAAAAACTTGTTTGTGTTGTACCTCCAATTTTGTTTTGAATCAAATCTGGTTGACCTTTGTTTCACATCCTCAGATTTCTGTTTTTCAACATCAACAGGCTTTGAGTTTGGACACTTTCATGCAACATGTCCAATTTGATCACATTTAAAACACACTTTCTTTGAAACATCCTTAGCCTGTTGTTGTTTCTTTTTCTTAGTATGAAACTCATCAATAGACTGTTGTCCAAATTTGAGTTGTTCCTCTTCTTTCAAACTTTTCCCTTGAATAAAATTCATTTTTTGTTGAAAATTCGGTTTTTCATTTTGCTTCCAATTTTGTTTCTTCTTATAATCCAACCCAGCCTTCATGTTTTTCTTCTTGAAACTAGGTTTATTATAAGACATTTTGTAACCTTTACCAACAAACTTTGAAATCTCAGATTTTTCAATCTCAACCATTTTGAAAACTTTATCAACCTTTTCTAAAATCACATTCTGAATTGGGAATACAATATCTAAGAATAGTTTGTCCGATCCAATCATGGTGTAAACCAATCCTTTTGAATCATCATTCACAACTTTCTCAGATTTTATATTTTTCAGATACTCATCATGGAAATTACCTTCATTTTCATCCTGTGATTCAGACTTACCTTTTGTAGACTCATCTTTCAAAACGCTATCAACAACCTTACTTACCACCTCTGAATCATCAGCTTCATCAGATTTGGCGTAAGTCACATCGATACTTTCAGGTAATTGGTCAACTATATTCAGACCTTTAGCCACCTTTCCCTCATCATAAAAAGTATAATTGTTTCTCAACGGTGGTGGTACCTGATGAAATTCTGAACCAATACCCTTTTTGTTCTTGTCAGTATCTTTATCATCTGGTGTGATGTTGAAAATGCGTTCGAGAATGTACGAAGAGTTATGATAACTTTGAAGTTTGGTAACAACCTTTTCTTTTTCAGCCAGAATTTGTTTAAGATTAGCAATTTCATCAACACCCTTGTTTAATTCAAGTTGCTTTTCTTTAAACTTTCTCTCATACATTTCTTTAGTGACTAAAGTTTCAGACAATCTTTGGTCAAAACATTTAACTTGGCTCTTCAAAATATCATAAGCCTCTTGTACTCTCTGACTCGACCACTTTAAAGACTCATACTCTTTTTGAAAATTTTGAAATTTAGTTTCTTTTTCAACACAATTAACACGTTTAGCTGTACACATTTGTCTATAAACATCATTATCCTTTTCAAGATCTTGACATTTCTGTGTCAGTTTTTCAACTTTTAGTTTCAAAATTTCTTCTTTTTCAATCATTTCTTTACATTTTGTTTAGAAAGTATTTTCAAGTTTGCTTGTTTCAATATCTTTTGTTTTGATTGTTTCATCTTTTTCAATACAGGCTTTGCACATTTCTATGCAATTCCTACATTTGTTCTCATTTTTATCAACAATTTCAACACTCGATAGATCAGAAGATTCATTTACCTCTGTCTCTTTCAGCACCGGTTCGTCTGTCTGATCTTCCTTTTTGTTCTCTTCTTCTTCTTCTTCTTTCTGTTCTTCTTCAATCTTTTGCTCCTCTTCAGCAGCAAGCTTTGCAGTAATCTTCACTTCCTCTACCATCCTTATCAACTCTTCTTCTTTTCTCTTCTTCATTTCTACCACCTTTGGTAGACTTGCTTCACAAACTTCTTTTATTTTGTTCAACAAATCCGGAAAATATCCTTTATCAGATAACCTTCTTGTATTAAAAGTAGCCTGTTTTGGAAACAAATTTGTTACTGCATCAAAGTCCACCTTTGATGGGTCAACAACTGGATTACCCCGTGGATCCATGTAACATTCCAATTCGTTATTCCATCTTTTGGCTCTCTGGGCTTCTTTGAATGGTTCTCTGAATTTTTCAATTTCCCATCTCGCATAATCTCTTCTCCATCATTTATCATGATCAAAATCACTGCTTGACATCTTCAAATAGTTTCTTGAAATTCACCATTTGTATATCTTCAATCACCTGGAATGTTCAACAAACACTTAGAAATATTCTTGAATTTGAAAAAATGACATATTCAAACAGAATCTGTTCAAGCGGAATTGTTCAAACGGTATTATGTCTTTCAAACGAAATGGCTGTGACAACTCGTGTTTTAGAACCTCCCTTTGTACTTTGTTGTAACGTTTGTAGACCCTATGTGATTATATGATCTTGATTAATGGAATGTTATGTATGATGTTATGTTATGTGCATGTATGTATGTATTAGGATCGCACAACACAACCCAATCGCACAAGCCCTGTTGGGCCGCACAACAGGTGCTCGAATCAAAAGGGTAGCCTAAGTTGGGTTCGGCCCACTCCTTCATGCGCATACACACACCCTTAGGGAGTTTTGTTTCTCATTTGTTGCAAAACAAGAACACATAAACCCTAAGCTCCTCTCCTCTCCTCTTGAAGCCGACGGAAAACATCCCCATCTCTCGAAGTTTTATTACTTGGATCGATCCTATCTTTCTCTCAACCAGTTAGTGTTTGTAATTATCGATTGTATGTTAGATGATATTATGATCTATATGGATTACATGATGATTTAATGATATCTTATGATCGAATGTGATATAAACTGTTAATGGTTGATGTTTATATAATTGGCTCACATGTGTATGATTAGATCAAGATGTGTATTAGTAATCGGATGATGTTATCGAGGATTAGAATCGAATATAAGTAAGTCGGCTGTGATGTGGTTGAATTCGGATGATATGTGATGATCCTAGAGTTAGATTCGATTGAATGTTATGATAGGTTGTGTTCATGATTCGGATGTTTATTTAGGGTTCATATGAATTAATGATAAAACCTTTGTTTTGATCGAGATATGGTTGGGTTAGAAACTGTTGATTGATAAACTGCAAATATGGAAATTATCAATAATAGAGTAACTGATTGCATGATTTAAGGGGACACAGAACCGATCGCACAAGATCGGATCATATCTGGTCGCACAAGACCGAATCACACAAGTACTGATCGCACAAGCCCTTGAATCGCACAAGGGCTAGTCGCACAATATTTGGTACAACCACTTTAAGCACCGTGTACAATCAGGAGATGCATGATCGCACAAGACCTTGTGGATCGCACAAGACAGTGCCGATCGCACAAGGTCGTGGGCCACACATAAACATTTGGACGGTTAGGCCTTAAAGCCCAATATCCTCTCGCATAACCCAACTGGATCGCACAAGTCGTCCGGATCGCACAATTCTATCTAGATCGCACAAGACTAATGTTTAGTTGTTTGGGCCGTTTACATGCTGGACAGCTTATGTTTTATTGGGCCGGGTATCTTTGGGTTCAATGGGTGAATCGCACAAGGTTGTTAGACTTGTGCGAGCCCAATCTGTTGAATCGTACAAGTATGAATATGTCACGAACTTGACTGTTATGTGTTGCCATGATCAATACATGCTCGTAACCTGTTAACTTGTGTGAAACATATGTGCACTATTTGAACCTAGACCTGACTTGTATGGTAACCCTGTTAGGACGTGGTTGACCACATATAGCTCAAGTAACCTTTCTGTGTATCTGCCGAGCAAACCAAGGTGAGTTCACACTCTATCCAAGGCATGGGATTCCCAAGGGTTGGGAATGGGTTAAAGAACTGAACGGTAACTACGAACTTGCGTATTCCCTATACAACAGGATACGTACGACCATAAGACCATCAACTCTATCATTTGAAGTCCCTCATTTATCGACTTAATCGCCGAGGCCTATGGCGAGTGGGTCATTAGTAGATAGCGCTATTAGGGTTTAACAAACCTCACACCTTGCCAGTCGGACGGGCGTGTACTAATGGACTATGGGCAAACGGTCAATGCTGATAGACATTGACTTAGGGCACCTCTTACATTTTTCGTAGTAGTCGATACGCGTGGTCTAATAACACATGGGAAGCCCCCACTAATCTTCGCAAACATGTCAGGGTGACCGCGATACGAATTAATACGATACTTGGTTTACAAACGAATGCTATAACTAAACAACCAACTGTGAACTCGCTCAACTTTGTTGTTGATTCATTGCTACATGCCTTGCAGGTCGTTAGGTACTCATGGAGCTTGTACAGGGAGGCGCGGTCCTTGTGGGACATGGCAATGTGTGCCATGCTATAAACATTATTTTATTTCATACTGATTGCTTTCATTGGGTTTTACAATTATGCTTCCGCTAAACACTTAACTACGTTTTGATTCGAAACACCTTTCATATTGTGTGGTTGAATTTTACTTATTACTTGCTGTGTTCAATATGATTGGTGGCTTGATCCTGGTCAGTCACGCCTCCAAGCGATGATACTCTGCGTGGGGATTTTGGGGGTGTGACAATGGCTCTTCTCAAACGAAATCTGTTATTCCGTTTGAGATAACACTAATCAAGTTTCAAACGAACCACTTTCAAATGAACCACTTTCAAACGAACCACTTTTAAATGAACCACTTTCAAACGAACCACTTACAAACGGACCACTTTCAAACGAAATGGTGATGTACAAACGGAATACAAGTCCCAAATGGAATAGTCCATCATTTTCAAATGGAATCTGATTTAATGAGCACTTTCAAACGTGATTATGTGCAAATTTCAAACGGAAACCTATGATGTCAGCATATTACGAACAGTTTTCAAACGAAATAGGTGTTTTTGATCAGTTTTAAGTCGAATTTTGGTCTCAAATTTTCAAGGATTAGTTATCACAGTATTTCGTTTGATATGTGTGATTTTTAGGCCATTTCAACCGTAAACACTTGTTCAAATCAGAAAAGAAAGGTAGAAGTGAGAGAATCCGGTAAAATCAAGCTGAATGTGGTTTGAAATCCTCGTCCTGAGCTCTGATACCACTTGTTGGATCGGTTCCGTGACCCTAAACAGTCAGTAAAGGCAGTTCATCATCATTTACTAAGGCGGAATCAAAGTAAACAACGTCACACAGCTTGTTTCCTTTCTAATTTTTCTTTATCACTGATTTGTAGAGCTTTTACAATCAAATCTTGACAAGAATCCGGCAGCACCCCAGCTCATATACAATCAGATCCGTTTGAAATGAGACTAGCACAACCCTATTTATAGATGTTGATGTTCCGTTTGAAAATGACACAACCATGTTCAAACGGAACCATGCTCAAATGGAACCATGCTCAAACGGAATTACCTAGATGATTTCATTTGAACTTGTCCAGGACCACCTTCAAACAAAATTACCTCCTAAAACATAATCAAACCCTAATTCAATCCCTATTGTGCACTCATTCAACCTATCTAGACATAAGACTCGAATAAGACGTAGTTAACAGATATATGATGCACCAACATAACATCTACTGCTACTGATCTACCGGGTGTTGATGTTGATGAAGGAAAATTATAGGCTGTCTTTCACATATTCTATACAAATTAAGATCCACAAAAACGAAATACATAACATATAAACATGGCATCAAACGAATTGCAAAAATGAATTTGAAAAAAATACATTCTTAGAATAATAAAACCAAATAACCTTGAATAAATTATTGAGATGTTCTGAAGTGACAAAAAAAAAACTAACCTTGAATAAAGTATTGAGATGTTTTCAAGTGCCAAAGAATGAAATTGGAACTCATGAAATGAGATATGTTTTCAATTTCCAAAATGCATGGCATATATATAATAGATTTAATACATATTTTATTTTTTAAAGTTTATGTTAATATGGAATGTATGTAATTACATTAATTAGCAAGAATCACAATTACAATCCTATTTCCTTAATAAAAATTGGAAAGATAATAATTATTACCATAATTGATAATAAACATAATAATTAACAAACGGTATTAATTAAACATAATCTATTATAATATTCGCCAAATGATGCGTCCATGAATAAAAAAGAAACCGATAATGTTTAATTATAATCATACTGGTCTTAAATGGTCAACTTTGACAACATAATAGAGGAAACTTATAATGTTGCAAAAAAATGGAAATAAACAGAAATGACAAATAATATTGAAATATGTTGATAACTTAAACTCAAGCGTTCTTCACTTGGCCAGTATTCTCAATCGATGGTCTTGCGTTTTGTGGCAGAACAATGCTGACTTTGATGAATGTCATAAACTTCATTAACACTGCGTTTACCATTTATCGACTTGCGATCCTACATAACAGAATACCAGAAAATATTGCCATATACTTGAAGCATTGATGCAATAAATACATAAATTTTGATTATAATACCTGTCCACTCACAAACTTGTTCTTAATGTCACAAATGAGAGTTCATCATCACTTATATGGGTGATTCCATAAACCTCATCATAATGTACAAGATTGTACTCAGTGATCTCTATCTTGAATGCGAATAACTTCCCAACCAGTGTCCTTATCTCTTCAGGAACCACAACAATATCATCACACTAAAAGTATTGAAAACTGTTTGTGTAAGTTTTTTATATTTTAAACTGTTTATAAAACGAATAACTTTTATAAATCTAAAAGTATAAATAACCGTGGTGTTCTCGTGAATCAAACATTTAGGAGACTTATTAATAAGCTCAGCAGCCTGGTTGTGAAATAAGACCAGTTCAACGGAATCAGAGTCATCAGTAACTTCAAGATTAATTTTAAAATTAGGAACGTTGGACTGTAGTCTCAGAACAATCGTAATTCGAACAGTGATAAACTTCGAATTGCTTTAAGTCATCAAAAGAATCAGGTGAAAAAAATTCTTCGACCTCCAAAGTGGCTTCGTTAGAACACGTAGGACACATCATACAGTACCAAGAGTTGTTGATAATATTTTTGACCTTAGCCAAAATAAGAACATGCTTTGGCTGAAAAAATATCAAACACATCTTCATTTAGTTGTTGAGTGTAAACGTTCTAAATCTATTATATATAATAAATAAAGTATAACTTTGATATCTCCCAAACAGCACCAACTTTAGAAAAAGTTGAATCCTTCATAAATAAAGATGATAAAACATCTCCCTTGGCAGACATGACAACTGATACACATTAAAGATAAGCATTATATTTTATAAAATGAAGTTACTAACAATCAAAAACACTATAATAGAACTAAAACCTCATATATAAACAAAATTTAAAAAAAAAGAACCTTGATGAAGAAGAATACAAGAAAACCAATAAAAATTTGTTGCAAAATGAGAATATTTTCAACGTTTATTTATAGGCTCAAGTATATGTATTTTAGGATATAAGGTCAAAATAATTGAAGATATATGAAATCCATAGTTGTTATAAATAAAGTTTTTATATATTATAACCCATTATGTATTATGTACAAATAGAATTTCTAGTAAATAATAATTCAAACAATTTTTTCAAAATCATGCGTGATTTATTTTTGAATTTTTAATACATTTTGTTTGGCAATAAAGTATTTTTTTTTGTTTGGTTTAATGATATTTTACGACTAATTTAGGAATTTATGATGTTCCATGAAATAAATGATACAGGAGTTATTTTAAGAAACCATATTAAATTTGAAAAACCTAATCAATTACTTATAATGCATGTCAAAACCTTTTAATTTTTTTAAATACAATTTTAGAAAATCAAATTATCGCATTTAAGGAATTGTCCGAAAAAAATAGAAAATATGAAATAATAACACATAAAACAGCTTTTTAATTTTTTTTTAATTTAAAAAGCTTAATTTTTTAGTAATTGGTTAAATCTTAGGGTTATTAGATTTTATCACCCTCAACTATTGGCTATTGGCCGCTTCCACCCCCAACTATCACTTTGACGCCCGTCACCCCCAACTTAACACTTAATGTGTTCTGTCACCACGTCGTTAACTGATCACTAACTTTTGATCATGTTACTACACTTTTTGGGGTGTCATAGGGATCTTGGGAAGGTTTTAGGGATCTTAGGACACCCCCAAAAGTATAGTAACAGGATCAAAAGTTAGTGATCTGGTGACAGAACACACTAAGTGTTAAGTTGAGGGTGGCGGGCATCAAAGTGATAGTTGGGGATGGCAGCGGCCAATGACCAATAGTTAAGGGTGATAAAATCCAATAACCCTAAATCTTACAGTTATCTAAGGTAAACTAATTATAGACTCAACTTTATGTATTTTAGGATATAAGGTCAAAATAATGGAATATACATCAAATCAGTAGTTTCTCTAAATGAAATTTGGATTGTAGTATAATAACTTATCAATTATCAATTATATATTATAACCTATTATGTATTATGCACAAATAGAATTTTATTAAATAATAATTTAAACAATTTTTGCAAAGATCATGAGTGATTTAGTTTTGAATTTTTAATACATTTTGTTTGGTTAAATCTTACAGTTATCTAAGGTAAACTAATAATGTAATCAAATTTGAAAGTAACCTACTTACTTATTGAAGTTGATGAGGTAGATAAGGTTGAAGGGCCTTTTGTGCAATATTATCAAAACATATAAATATGAAACTAAAAAAATAAAGGGCACAGCTGGGTATCAAACCAGCACCAAACCTGGTTAAGTTTTGAAATTATATAAATTAAACTAATTAAGTAATCAAGTTGTCATAACTACCCTACTTAATTATTGATTTTAATGTGGTAGTTAAAGTTCAAGGGCCTCTTGTGACATTTTTAAAAACTTATAATGATACAGGAAAATTTAAACAAACGAAAAATATGGATTTAAAAACATAACAACTGTAATCAAAACCATGAGCATATTATTCAAATGAATATTGTCTTAAAACCATATTAAAGCAACAACCAAGTTTCAAAAAAAAAAATGTTCCAACGCGAAATCAAACCATATCAAATTGTCTTTAACTAAAAAAAAACCAACTAATAACCCAAAGGACACAACCTACTTCTCAATTTTAGGAATCAGAAGTTTTGAAGATTCGGAATTTTAGGCTTCATCTTTCTCATCACCAAGACGCCTTTTTGTTGAAGAACATCCAACCATGTCATCAACATCATACATTTCATGGAGGTTACGCTTCACTTCCCCTGAAGAAGATGATTTCTGATCATTATGCAATAGGTTAGACATTGGCGTTTCATTATCTCCACTGAAAGATACCTCATCCTGAAAATAAAAAGGGCATGCATCAATTGAGTATGTCTATCTTATTTTTTTATGGATATCATATAAGTGAATAAATATAACTACAGTAATATATATAAAATAGGATTATTTATAAAAAAATATACCTTGGAAACATCACAAGGAATAGATTGAATGTCTGACACTTGCACACTGGATGATTCAGATTTCTCATACTAACAAAATACAAAAATTATTTAATTAGACTTGAATACATTATATGGAAACTATAAAAAAGACTTGTGGTGAAGATAACAGATTTTATACCTCATGAATTTTGAATTTCTCGTACAAAGCTGAAAGAATCTTTGGATCAGATGTAAGCATGGAAATTCCATAATTTTCGACATGATACTTAAGGTTAAAATCTGAAACACTGATGATAAAAGCCATTTTCTGACCGATCAAAATGTTAAAAACATCCGGATATCCCTTAGAAAAATCACTAGAAGACAACTCCTACAAAGTTATTATAATAAATAAGGATTAACTTGTATTTAGTATACATAAATAGTAAGAAAAAAAATTAGAATTTAAAATTACCTCATCCTGCACCTCAACCAATTCTTTAGCAGTTTTCTTAAAAATCTTGTACGCTTCGTAATCAAAGAGCATCAACGTAACCGTATCGGATGAGTCTTGTACGTGAATAGGAATTTTGAAACTGATAATAATTTAAATAAAACAGAATGTAAATTTTTTACTGTAATAATAATACATTTATTATAGAGCTATGGTAATGGTAAGGTGAAGTAACAAACCGAGGGAGAGACACAATATCAACTCCTTTACACTTAGTGTTGGTGCATAATACAGTCTTCCTATCTTCTACATCACCTGAAACATCGTCTTTAGCAACTGTAACAAACGATTCTTCAACTCCGGATTTGCAATAGTTGCAAGCATTGTAGTACCAGTTTTTTTCAGAGCAAATAGCAATTATGGTGCCAACCAAAATAACTTTCTTCTTCTAATTAAAGAAAAAAGATTAATCAACAATTGCACAAACATCAATCTTTTATCATACTAATGTATAATTAATTACAAATACGGACATAAAAGAAAATCGGTACCTTCTCAATGGTACTAAGAAAAGCAGTCAGAACAAACCCAGAGTTGTTCAAAAATGAATCCGCAGCAGTTGATATAATATAAGATCCGACGTTGTCACTAGATGACGGTGTGGATGCAAACTTCTCTATATAACTATATTAATTTGAATATTCATATAATTTTTCAAAAAATAGTTGACAATATATATAACAAAAAATTAGTAATGTTATTTGAAAAGTATGAAAAATAAAGTAAATATACCTATTCTTAAAAGAAGAAATTTCTTCAAGTTCAGAGTTGATCCACATTCTACTTATATCAAATGAAGTAGACAAACCAGGTTGATCTACAAAATCAAAAAAGACATACTTAAATTCAAATATAGGATGCAATATATTGAGGTAAAAAATTGAATGCTTAAAGTGTTATAATATAACTTATAAATCAGGAAAAAAACGTAGTAACTTCGAAAATTGGTACCTTTTTAAAGATTAACAACACCAAAATGAACCAACACCACAACATGCTTTTCCCGATTAGGATTGTTAAAGTATCCATGCATCTCAATTGCGAAATCATCCCAAAGAGTAGCAGTAACTTGTTGATCACTTTGTATAGTGACAAAAAGGTCATATATATAAAAGTTGTAAGATGAATACGATATACAAATTAAGAATTATAACTTAAAAAAACTTACTCAATATCTTTAAGCTTCAAATTTAATCGTTTGCCTATTGTTCCATCTTTCTTATTAGTGTCCTCCAGATTGAAGCACACTTCAACATATCCTATGAAGTCCATAAATTAACAAAAAAAAAAAAAAAAACCAATTAATAACTAAGCCATAAAAATAAAAAAAAACAATTAATAATGTACACAGATTAAAAAATAATGAAAAAAAGTACATACCAACAGGTGAATTAATCTCAACATTGTTTTCGACAACGTCTCTGAAGTTCACAAATGAGAAGCAATACTTTGGACCTTTCCAATCAACGGTTCTTTGAATTTGTGTATACAGATTAAATGTTAGCTTCTGGTTATTTTTTGTATGGTTTATACTTGTATTGTAAGGAGCAAGAGAAGGCCTGCTAATGGCAATACATTCATCGAGCTTGAAGAACTGCTCAAACTTTGGCAAAATACGGTGAAGACAACTTGCTTGAATAGTGTGACCCTGTAAGTGCACAATGATAATAACTTGAATTGTAAACATATCAAATAAATAATTAGATAAAATTATATACTAAATCAAAAAATGTGAATATAATAAAATAAAATTTTCATACCTCTTCGTCCATACATATCATATTGTCACGGCCCCCGACCCGGTTTGACCCGTTTCAGGAGCCGCGGGACAGAAATCCCGTGGTATTTAATTAATTGAGTTTAACAGCGGAAGTTTATCATCAGGATCTTTTTAAAGCTAAAATTTTCCCGATTATTTTATTTCACAATTCGGGATAAAAACCCGGTAATTTACAATCATATGATTTCACGGAGAAATCTTTATGTTACAAAACATATTTCTTTATTTTATAATGAGCCACTTTCTTAAGCTTGCAGTGCTTCCCGGCACTTTTCCTGGATTACAACAGATCACCTGAAACATGTTTGAAAAAGGTTTTGTCAGCGGGAAATACTGGTGAATCATTCTATTTATTAAAACGACACATTTGTTATAATTTACAGTATTAAGAGAGATTACAATGTTTCAGATATCAACCAATTACCCACAATACTTTGTCACTCGACCCATTGGCCCATTCGTCCAATGGTGTCTGTGATTATGGTCATATCACCCCTTGGCTGCCCCAATGGTGAAGATTATCAAGTAATGTATACAAAACCCCACATACCGGCTGTAATATGGTGATTACATAAACTTAATCACTGTAATTATAACTTTGAAAATATTTAAGAATTTATAAAGCACTTTGATAAAAAGAGAATGACTCACATTGCAGATTTAACAAGGATAGAGTCTAGTTTATGGATTAGCCTTGTTAACCTAATTTAAATAACAATGCACACAAAACTGGGTTAGTAATCAATACAGCATTTACGATAACTCACGAGATCAAACCCTCACAACGAATGACAAAGTGCGATACTTAAACATCCATCGAATTAACGACGAATGACAAAGCATAACCCTAATGTGGGCAGCACTTAAACATCCATTGGATATATTGATCGATCGGACAATGAATCGTAATAGCGATCGAGTTATTACCCTGTTTTGCGGCAGAAATTCGAGATTCGTGTGTGTTTTTGTAGTATTCTGATCGTAACTCAGTGCATGTAACGAGAATTTACATTGTTTTAACTCCTGACTTCAAGTGCCAATGCCTACTATTTATACACGAAAATTGGCTAGCTTACGGACCGTAAGACTCAACCCTTACGGTCCGTAAGGGACACGAAATCAGTTATAGAGTAGCCACGTCTGGGACTAGCTTTGCTGACTTGACTGTTTTGTAAATTCGATTTTTGACAACGAAAATTTAAGATAATCGTAACTAGGGTTTACCCGCCCCCCTGAGTTTTAGGGGCCATGATCCTGATTCCGATTATTCTGAAAATTTTAGGGTTTGTGCAGAATCACTTGGGTGTCACAATTAGGGTTTCCTATTGGTCAAATTAATTTAACAAATATGACTTTTGATGAGAGTTGTTACATTCTCCCCACCTTAATAAAAATCTCGTCCTCGAGATTTACTTGAATAATTGAGGATACTTTCGCTTCATTTCGGATTCCAGCTCCCAAGTGTATTCAGGTCCTCTCCTTGAATCCCACTTTACTTTCACTAACACTAGTCGTTTGTGCTTGAGAAACTTCACTTTTCTGTCTTTTATCTGAAGAGGTTTTTCTACAAATTTTAATTTTTCGTTTACCTCTATATCTTGGAGAGGTATTACCAAAGATTCGTCTGATAGACATTTCTTGAGATTGGATACATGAAATACATCATGTACTCTAGCTAACTCTCCTGGTAGTTGTAAACGATAAGCAACTGGTCCTATACGTTGGATCACTGGAAATGGTCCTACGTATCTTGGACTTAGCTTTCCTTTCTTACCGAATCGAAATACTCTTTTCCAAGGAGAAACTTTCAGAAGTACTTTATCTCCGACTTGAAATTCCAGCGGCTTGCATCGATTATCGGCATAACTCTTTTGACGATCTCTAGCCATCTTCAGTCTTTCCTTGATTTGTGTGATCTTATCAGTTGTCTCTTGCACAATTTCCGGACCTGACAATTGACTTTCTCCTATTTCTGCCCAACAAACCGGAGTTCTGCACTTTCTTCCATATAGTGCCTCGAATGGGGCAGTTTCAATACTTGAATGATAACTATTATTATAGGAGAATTCAATTAATGGTAAGTGATCATCCCAGTTTCCAAAAAAATCTATTACACATGCTCGGAGCATGTCTTCTAGGGTTTGGATTGTCCTTTCACTTTGCCCGTCTGTTTGGGGATGATATGTAGTGCTTAAGTTTAGTCGAGTTCCCATTGCTTTCTGGAAACTTGTCCAAAAATGAGAAGTGAACCGACCATCTCTATCTGATACAATGGAGAGTGGAACTCCGTGTAAGGATACGACTTCATCTACATACAACTTTGCCAATCTTTCCATGCTAAAGGTTTCTTTCATAGGCAGAAAGTGAGCAGATTTGGTTAATCGATCCACAATTACCCAAATCGCATCATTACCTTTTCTGGTCTTGGGTAACTTAGTAACAAAATCCATTGTTATGAGTTCCCATTTCCATACAGGCATTTCTAACTGTTGTAGTAGACCTGAAGGTTTCTGGTGTTCTGCCTTAACTTGTGAACAAGTAAGACATTTAGAGACATATCTAGCTATATCCTTCTTCATTCCTATCCACCAGAAATTATTTCTTAAATCTTGGTACATCTTATTATTTCCAGGGTGTATGGTATACCTAGATTTATGAGCTTCCTCTAGGATCTTATTTCTTAATTCTCCCTGCTTTGGTACCCAAATCTTTTTCTTATGGAATCTCCAAATTCCATCATCTCCCTGTTCTAAATCTTTTATTCGTCCTTTCATTCCTTCAGCAACATCCACTATTGCTGTTTCTTGAAAATGCTTCAGTTGTTCCATTAAATCTAATTGTAGATTTAATCTGAGAACACGAACCCGTCGTTGTTTCTCATGGTACTTACGACTTAAGGCATCTGCAACTACATTTGCCTTTCCTTCGTGATATTGAATATCACAGTCGTAGTCACTTAAGATTTCCATCCACCTCCTTTGCCTCATATTTAACTCTTTTTGCCCAAATATATATCTTAAACTTTTGTGATCGGTATAGACAGTAAATTTACTTTTGTAAAGATAATGTCTCCAATCTTAAGGGCAAAAATTATGGAGCCTAACTCTAAGTCATGAGTTGTATAATTTTCCTCGTGCTTTTTCAACTGTCTTGAAGCATACGCAATTACCTTCTTGCGTTGCATTAGCACACATCCTAATCCTAGTTTTGAAGCATCACAGTATACTTCAAAATCTTCAGTCCCTTCTGGCAAAGCTAAGATTGGAGCATTTGTTAGTTTCTGCTTTAATATTCTAAAGGCTTCTTCTTGTTTAGGTCCCCATTTAAACTTAATGGCTTTACAGGTTAGCTTAGTTAATGGTACAGCTATTTTGGAAAAATCCTTAATAAACCGTCTATAGTAACCAGCTAAACCTATAAAACTTCTAATTTCCATTGCGGTTTGTGGAACCTTCCAATTAGTAATGGCCTCTATCTTAGCAGGATCTACATGAATACCTTCATGATTTACCATGTGACCTAAAAATTGCACTTCCTTTAGCCAAAATTCACACTTCGATAATTTGGCATAAAGCTTTTCTTTTCTTAACAAAGTTAAGAGTGCATGCAAATGCTCACAATGTTTTGTCTGACTTTTGGAATAAATAAGTATATCGTCTATAAAAACAATTACAAATTTATCTAAATACGGTTTACAGATTCTATTCATCATGTCCATGAATGCAGCAGGAGCATTCGTTAACCCAAAGGGCATGACCGTAAACTCGTAATGACCATACCTAGTCCTGAAAGCAGTCTTAGGTATGTCTTCTTCTTGTACCTTCAATTGATGATATCCGGAGCGTAAATCGATCTTAGAAAAATATCTAGCTCCTTGAAGTTGATCGAATAGATCATCAATCCTAGGTAATGGGTATCGATTCTTAATTGTAACTTTATTCAGTTCTCTATAATCAATACACATTCTCATCGAACCATCCTTCTTCTTTACAAACAACACTGGCGCTCCCCAAGGAGATGAGCTAGGTTGTATGAATCCTTTACTTAGTAATTCATCTAATTGTGTTTTTAGTTCTAACATTTCGGTAGGAGCTAACTGATAAGGTGCCTTAGCTATCGGTGTAGTTCCAGGAATTAGATGAATCCTAAATTCTACCTCCCTATCTGGTGGTAACCCTGGTAACTCTTCTGGGAATATATCTGGGTATTCTGAGACTACAGGAATTTCCTTAAGTTCTTTATTCTTAGTATTAATGATTACTGAAATCATATATACTATTTCTTGTTTTCGTTCATAACTAGCAACTTTCATTACTGATATGAACTTCAGGGGTTTACGAGGCTTATCTCCTGTAATCATGATTACTTTTCTAGTAGGTGCCTGAATTTCTATTGAATTTTTATCACAAATGATTTGAGCATGGTTGGCTATTAACCAATCCATTCCTAACACAACATCAAATTCAGCTAATTTCATAGGTAACAGATTTGCAGCAAATTTATGACCAGAAAGTTCTATTTCTACTTTTTGCAAAACCTGATCTATTTTAACTGAATTCCCATCTACGGTTTCGACTGTAAAAATCTGCCTAATGTTGGTTAAAGGTAAGTTAAGAGCTTGGCAGAATAAAGTATTTATAAAACTTTGGTTTGCACCAGAGTCAAATAATACTTTTGCGTACACGTTGTGAACTAGAAACGTACCAGGTATCACATCTGGAATGAGTTCTGCTTCTTGAGTGGTTAGCTGGAATGCTCTGACATTCTTCTTAGTAGCTCCGTCGGTCGCCTTGGTTTTGTTGTCTGCTGGTTTGGCCAATTTAGGACATTCTGTTTTGTAATGCCCTGCTTCTCCACAGTTAAAGCAGATTATGGTTTTCTTTCTGCAGCTTTCTTCACTGTGTCCTACAGCTTTGCAAAGATTGCAGGTTACATTACATTTTCCAAAATGTTTTCTTTTGCAATTCCTGCAGAAAGGCGGATTTGAAGATTGCCCTGCTCCTCTTCTCTTGAAGTTATTACTATTACCCACGCGAAATCCTTGGGTAATTTTCTGAGTCAATTCCTTCTTCCTATTTTTATCTCTTGTACGTACCAGTTCGTCAGTTAGGGTGTTAGCTAGTTCTACAGCATCGTCAATAGTGCGAGGTCTCACAGCTTTAACGATATTGCGGATTTCGCTAATTAATCCCCAAATATAGCGAGAAATGAGTACCGGTTCTGGCGAAGCCAGCGTTGGTACCACTCTAGCATATTCGAAGAATGTCGAAGTATATCATCGACAGTCCACATTTACCATTCGGTGGTTTAGGAACTTATTTGCCATTTGATCTTTTTCATACTCGGGACAGAATTTTCTTTCTACAAGATTCTTAAATTCTTCCCATTTCATGGCATATGCCTCGATCCTTCTTTTAGCTTGTAACACAGTGTTCCACCATTCTAGCGCCCCTTCTTTAAAAAGATTTGACGCATACATAACTTGATCTTCCTCGGCACACTTACTTATGGTAATCACGGCCTCAGTTTTCTCTAACCAACGTAATGCTGCAATAGCCCCTTCATTACCTGCAAACTCAGTGGGTTTACAGGCAAGGAATTCTTTGTAAGTGCAACCAGGTGTTGCAGCTTTCATTTTCTTGAAAATTGGAGCTTGCAGACCATTATTGTTATTAACATGATTATCGCCTCCGTTTATACTATTACTAAAATTGTCGCCTTGGGTATGTTTACTAGGAATGATTGATTGAGGTTTAACAGGTTTCTGAACAGCAGCAACGATTGCTGGAATAGCATTGGCTATTCCTTGTGCAACGATATCCTCTATATCTTGCTTACTTAACAATTGTTCTTCCTGAATTTGCTCAGATTGATTTACTTCATTTACTGGTTCATTACCAACGTTTTCCATCTGATAATTAATTTATAGATAAATAATTAGTATAAAAAAATAATTCAATATCACAATTAATTGAACATAATCATGTAAACAAATATACAAACAAAATTGTAAATTTTCTAAAATTTCATTTGTTTTATAGATTATATCATGCTTCTATATACAACCGTTTTATTATTTATTTTACACATACTGGTTTTCATTAATATTACTATTACACAACCATAGTTTCATAAACCTCCTATCTTTCGTCACTTGTTTTCTTAAAAACGAAGCTCCCTTTCATCATATTTCCAGGCAATTTGTCCCCCTATCTCCCGGATTCTATTTCCCGCATCCATCAGCTCTTCACCAAAATGGCGAAGTTTAGCCATATTCTCGTTACTCATCGGTGGATTTGGTAGAGGTTCTGGATCGAATTACGGAAGAAAGGAATAAGGACTGTTGACAATGTTTTGGAATTGCCAATCATTTGTCCACCATTCATCCATTCCTAACGATTAGGAGTGGATTATTGGTTCCGGGATTGCTGGTTCCAAATTCATTGGTAGTTGAGATTCAAGAGGCTGAGTAAAAACATTTCTATTGACAGGCTGAACAGTATCACAGCTTGCCAATATAAAATCTATTTCCTCCTGAAATGTCATTCCCTGGGTTTGTTTGGAGCTCTCTCCAATTTCCATCTGGGTTGGTCTAGAACCTTTTCCAACCTCCATTTCTATTTCCTTAGAATATTCCTCAAACTGTATTCCCATTTGCCTAGAATCTTCCTTGACTTCAGTCTCCAATTCCTTCTGTTTAGAACTTTCCCTGGTTTTAATTTCTTTTCCTTTTTCTAAGGGATTATTTATTTTAGGAAGTCTCTTAGCTGGCTTTTTCCTACGTATACGACTCCCCCATACGTATCTCCTTCTTTTCTTTGGTTTTGGCTTTTCCGGAGGTGGAGCGTTGAATTCTACAGGTTGTTCCACATCAGGAAAATACCCAGTAAATTCTTTAGAAACTTCTATGTTTACAGGGTATAGGTTGAGATTCTCTAGGGCTCCCGATAACTCATTCATGCTGTTTAATATAAATAAAAATGCTAAGTTAAAATTTATCACAAAATTTTAGTAATAACCTTTAAATTTTATTGCATACCCTGTGACTAATTTACACAAAAGAAAATTGACAATTTAAACATACTAAATTTTATTTATTTACTAGATGATATTTCGGGCTTGTAAGTGATAAGGTTGCTAGTCTGGAGTCATGGTATTTTAGAGATTAGCATTTATTGCTACAGTGGCTAGCATATAAAGATCTGCCCATTTTTCGTCTAACTTGTCTTCCTAAGGTGATTTACTGGTTAATTCTTGGGTTTCCTTTTTAACTTTCTTTTCTCGGGCTTTCTTTATTTTCTCCTGACTTTTCTTAAGAATCAAACTTCTTTTATCCGGAGAAAGTGGCTTCTCGTATTGGGATTTTCGAACAAATATTCCTTCTTCAGGAATTGCAGGGAGTTTTGAGGATTTGGTTTGGGATGAACTTCCCTT
The DNA here is from genome assembly GCA_030545235.1 of Helianthus tuberosus. Classification (NCBI taxonomy): domain Eukaryota; kingdom Viridiplantae; phylum Streptophyta; class Magnoliopsida; order Asterales; family Asteraceae; genus Helianthus; species Helianthus tuberosus. The sequence goes on from CM060425.1 coordinate 194,571,404, forward strand.
CTCGTTGGATGACCTGTCTAATTTAAGATAGATGTTTGAAAGCTTTTGCTTATCCATACTGTAACTAACAAATAGTCAATTAATAAAACACATAATCACATAATAGTAATCAGGAAAATTAAGTATTTTTAAATACTTAATTAGCTTAACTCAGTGTCTCTGATACCACCTTTTTCTGTCACGGCCCCCGACCCGGTTTGACCCGTTTCAGGAGCCGCGGGACAGAAATCCCGTGGTATTTAATTAATTGAGTTTAACAGCGGAAGTTTATCATCAGGATCTTTTTAAAGCTAAAATTTTCCTGATTATTTTATTTCACAATTCGGGATAAAACCCCGGTAATTTACAATCATATGATTTCACGGAGAAATCTTTATGTTACAAAACATATTTCTTTATTTTATAATGAGCCACTTTCTTAAGCTTGCAGTGCTTCCCGGCACTTTTCCTGGATTACAACAGATCACCTGAAACGTGTTTGAAAAAGGTTTTGTCAGCGGGAAATACTGGTGAATCATTCTATTTATTAAAACGACACATTTGTTATAATTTACAGTATTAAGAGAGATTACAATGTTTCAGATATCAACCAATTACCCACAGTACTTTGTCACTCGACCCATTGGTCCATTCGTCCAATGGTGTCTGTGATTATGGTCATATCACCCCTTGGCTGCCCCAATGGTGAAGATTATCAAGTAATGTATACAAAACCCCACATACCGGCTGTAATATGGTGATTACATAAACTTAATCACTGTAATTATAACTTTGAAAATATTTAAGAATTTATAAAGCACTTTGATAAAAAGAGAATGACTCACATTGCAGATTTAACACGGATAGAGTCTAGTTTATGGATTTGCCTTGTTAACCTAATTTAAATAACAATGCACATAAAACTGGGTTAGTAATCAATACAGCATTTACGATAACTCACGAGATCAAACCCTCACAACGAATGACAAAGTGCGATACTTAAACATCCATCGAATTAACGACGAATGACAAAGCATAACCCTAATGTGGGCAGCACTTAAACATCCATTGGATATATTGATCGATCGGACAATGAATCGTAATAGCGATCGAGTTATTACCCTGTTTTGCGGCAGAAATTCGAGATTCGTGTGTGTTTTTGTAGTATTCTGATCGTAACTCAGTGCATGTAATGAGAATTTACGTCGTTTTAACTCCTGAATTCAAGTGCCAATGCCTACTATTTATACACGAAAATTGGCTAGCTTACGGACCGTAAGACTCAACCCTTACGGTCCGTAAGGGACACGAAATCAGTTATAGAGTAGCCACGTCTGGGACTAGCTTTGCTGACTTTACTGTTTTGTAAATTCGATTTTTGACAACGAAAATTTAAGATAATCGTAACTAGGGTTTACCCCCCCTGAGTTTTAGGGGGCCTGATCCTGATTCCGATTATTCTGAAAATTTTAGGGTTTGTGCAGAATCACTTGGGTGTCTCAATTAGGGTTTCCTATTGGTCAAATTAATTTAACAAATATGACTTTTGATGAGAGTTGTTACACATATCAACCCGGAATATCTCGTTCTTATGAGCATGCATCATTTTTCTCCAAAGAGATATGATTTTCAACTTCAAAGTGTTGTTATTTGACAATGCATTCAGCTTAGACAACATTGTAATCTTCTGATCTTCCATTACAATAATAGTAATAGTAAATTGAAATACAGAAGAAAACAATAGAGGAAGAATGTTGAAATATTATGATAATCAAAGTGTATATATAATAAGACTAAATCATTGATATTTTTAGATGATAGATACGTGACTGAAATGTAATTAATTCACAATACTTTCCATCTTTCATTTTCTTCTAATTCGAATTTGATATTTAAATTGACATTTCCCTTTTTATTGTTGTCGTTACTTAGTGATAAATCATTTCCATTTTTTTAAGTAGGTTATCAAATGAAATTAGAATTTTCATTAAATTGCGATTTTTTTTTAATTGTAACATTCGAATTAAAAAAGAAATTCACAAACATTGTTCTTATGATTTCAATTGTAGTTAAAATAAAAAATTATTATATGGTGTAAGATAATATACATTATTATTTTGATTGTATCGAGAAAAAAGAATGTCATGATGACAACTTACACACCACATCAAATCATTAATTAATATAATGAAATATGAAATTTTGACGGTAAGTGTTTTATTGATAAATACGAATATTTTATTAATTACCATATCTGATTGATAAAAAGGGAACTTCTATTTTATATAAATATAAATCTATTCAACGGACCACTAAAACGATTTCCAAATATATAATATAATTAGTTACATTAATTTAGAAATTACTATATTCTTTAAAAAGAATTACCATAATCAATAACGAACCTTAATCAATAAGGAACCATAATCAAGAACCAAACAGTCTTAAAATAAATATTTTTCAATAAGTTGACAATAATAAATAAAAAACAATAACCATTGTCAGTTACTTTGAAATAAATAAAACATAATTAATAAGAATTTTAGGTTGTAATTATATCAAATTTTGTTTAATATGGAAGTTACACAACTGTATTCTAGAATTTACAAATTTCAATATAACATACTATTTTTAAATTTAAGTACGTGTTTGCAGAGAATATTAGAATATTGTGATTATCAACAATAACAATTAAATTAAAGATTGAACAATAAAAATTAAAAATTAAACATTAAACATGTAACATAAACAACATAAGCTAACTAATATACCATTTAGTAGTCCAAAAAGGGTTACATTATATAATGTTAAAACATTCAAAAAAGTTATAAGATAAAGATGCAAAATGAAGCTTCTAAAATAGCCAAACAACAAAATTAACAGAAAAGAAAATTATAGTTATATTCTTTAAAAGGTGCGAAAGGTTCTACTTGACAACCTTCTTGAGAATCAACTTGTTTTGAAGTTGGCAATAAACAAACATGCACTTAGCAGGATGATTGATACCATTTGGTTTCGTAAACTTGGTACGCCATTCCAAAGCCTCATAGCGAAAACCACCACCGTGTTCTTCAGCACGAAATGAAATCATCGTATCCACTCCAGCCAAGTTCTGGACGCACATCTCCATAGTCATGTCAATTCTGGATGCTTCAGCAAGATCGGAATTAAGAAGCTACGATAAATAATTAAAGAAAAATATTAGTTACTTGATCTATATAAGACGGCTACATTAAATACTAAAAACTGTTTTTTATACTATTTTTGAAATAAAATTAACACGAATATTAACTTAACTTACAAAACGCCTGTCGTACTTCCATTGAAACTCAATAGGATGGTAGTCCGGATAAACCTTCTTATCTTCTTCAGAATCCGAAACTTCAACGTCTTCCTCGTCAATGTGCATTCCATCGCTATTAGAGTTAGTTATAAAGGAAGAAACATCATCAGAATCATCATTCATGGACTCATTATAATCTGGATCAGATTCATCAACATCATTTTCATGATCGGTGTAAGCGTCAGTGTCTTGTATTTCAATAATTGACAGCCCGGGTTTAGGTATGTTTACAGCAGCAAGCGTGTATACACCCTTCGGCACAAGAACCTCACAACCATTCAAGTCATAAACAATCAGCTGGAAATTTTTCTCAAAAATGTACCTCATCACAACGTAATAATCCGAGTATATAGGTACGTAAGAAACAACATTGTCCCATCCATCATAAATAAAATAAACCTTAAGATTCCGGTCTTTAACAATCATCACATCAAAACTGTCCCACCAATTAACATGGACCTTGAATGTTAACTTGTGAATAGATGGTAAACGTATTGTTCCTTCAACGAAATCAGAAGGAATGACCTGCATATAATCTTAAGCTTGGTTAATAACTTAAATTTGAAATTGAAAAAATAAATAACTAAACTTCATATACTAACCAGATTATCATTGGACTCTTGTGTGAAACGTTGGCAGAAGTACTCGACATTGCTTATAGTTTTGTCCGTAGACATGGACGTAAATAAAGGAACATTAGAACCAAAGATCGGATGGGGTTGCATCTTCTTAAAGGGTGTTAACAAATAAGAATATAACTCAATTTGCTTAAACATCAGGAAACAACCGTCAGTAAATGATAGTTTAGCTACAATATCTTCCCACCCATCCATGAACACAAACGCACCTTTATGCTTAGTAAATAGAACTTCAAATTCTTTACCATTAACACACTTGATAACAGCTTGAGTGTTTGGCTCAGCATACATTAGGAACCTGTTGCTATATTTATATGGTATTTCCTAGAAAAAAAGAAAATATATTAAAAAATATAAAGAAAAAATTTTGTAATTATAAGACTCATAAACTTACCAGATATTCAGAAGAGTCCGATGAAAAAGTTGTATAAAAAGACGTCATAATGATCTGCGTGTGCACAAACAAAGGATTATATTAAATAGAGTATCAGCTGGTAGAAAATAAAGATCATAATCCATCTAAAAAATTCTTATTTTTTATCAGTATGTGCTACTATTAATAACAAAAATCATAAACATTTTCACCATAAACCAATAATAACATCCACAAAACAAAAATCCTATAAAACAATAAAAATAATACAAAACTAATAATGATGGATAACAATTTTACCATCAATAGATCAACGGATTTTGTAAAAACCTAAACCATCATAACATAAATACCGATCTGGGTTTTTTTTTCCCAAAAAATACTAACATGCAGTAAATTATAAATTATAAATCATCACAAATCGAAATAATACAAAACTAATAATGATGGATAACAATTTTACCATCAATAGATCAATGGATTATGTAAAAGAACTAACACATAATAACATAAATACCGATCTGGGTTTTTTTCCCAAAAAATACTAACATGCAGTAAATTATAACAAAAACCAAAAATACAGTGAGGAAGATAACTTCATCCATAAGCTTATTAGAGAGAAAATTAGAGAAAAAAACACATGAAAAACATAACACATGAAACACATAAATGGATTAAAGAAAAACATGAAAGACCATAAATCGGTTAAAATAACATATCAAAAAAACTCAGACGACTTTATGAATGGATTTAAAAGACAACTTACAGTCGGTGCTACAATGACGAAGATAAGTTCTTCGTAAATAAAAAGAAGAAAAAAGAAGATACACAATGGATTACTACAGATCAACAAAACGGCAGTTATTGATACATACCTTGAAGCTCCGATTATTTGATAGAGATGAATATGGATGGATTGATATTCCCACGGATGAAGAAGAAAGGGTTTAAGGGGGAATGTGAGATAGTCTTTGAAGAAAGAGATATTACAATGAGTATTCAAGATTTGGTAAGAGAAAAAAGAAGCTTATAAATGATCCATATATGCGGGTCGGATTTAATCAAACCAGGTATTCTATACGGAATTTAGGAGGACGGGATTTTCCCGCCAAAAAGCAAAATCTAGAGGGCTCCTAGCTTGACACATCAGCAAAAATTAACACATTTATTATATATAATAGATTGCCCTTGATTTTCTTGACTGTATATCTCATAAATGTCAATATATACACGTGTGATTTAGTTTACTAAGATTTTTCAATACCGGGAACCTCGATCAGAGAGTAAAAAATGCGTAAGGTTCACAATGGTGTAAGATTAAAATGGGATATACCAGGCTAGGATTCGAGTTACAGGAACAAGGGCCAAACCAACCACCCAAGAATGGAATCGTCGAGCGAAAACACTTGACAACCTCCGAGAAGCAGCTTTTCTTGCCACCAGACCTTTCTCCATCAATTAGGAATCTGATGCCATCACTAAACACATTCCTTAAATTGTAGCCATTTGTTGAGTGTTTTTTTTTGGTGTCTAATCCACATATATATCACCATTGCCCTTGATTTTCTTGACTGTATATCTCTTAAATGTCAACATATACACCTGTGATTTAGTTTATGAAGATTTTTCAATGCCGAGAACCTCGATCAGAGAGTAAAGCAGGTGTAAGGTTCACAATGGTGTAAAATTAAATTAGGATATACCGGGCTAGGATTCGAGTGACATGAACAAGGGCCAAACCAACCACCTAAGAATGGAATCGTCGAGCGAAAACACTTGACAACCTCCTATAAGCAGCTTTTCTTGCCACCAGACCTTTCTCCATCAATTAGGAATCTGATGCCGTCACTAAACAAATTCCTTAAATTGTAGCCATTTGTTGAGTGTTTTTTTTTGTGTCTAATCCGCATCTATATTACCATTGCCCTTGATTTTCTTGATTGTATATCTCTTAAATGTCAACATATACACGTGTGGTTTGTTTACGAAGATTTTTCAATGCCGAGGACCTCGATCAGAGAGTAAAAAAGGCGTAAGGTTCACAATGGTGTAAGATTAAAATGGGATATACCGGGCTAGGATTCGAGTTACAGGAACAAGGGCCAAACCAACCACCCAAGAATGGAATCGTCGAGCGAAAACACTTGACAACCTCCTAGAAGCAGCTTTTCTTACCACCAGACCTTTCTCCATCAATTAGGAATCTGATGCCGTCACTAAACACATTCCTTAAATTGTAGCCATTTGTTAAGTGATTTTTTTTGGTTTCTAATCCGCATATATATCAGCATTTCCCTTGATTTTCTTGATGGTATATCTCTTAAATATTAACATATACACGTGTGATTTATTTTACATAGATTTTTCAATGCCGAGAACCTCGATCAGAGAGTAAAAAAGGCGTAAGGTTCACAATGGTGTAAAATTAAAATGGGATATACCGGGCTAGGATTCGAGTTACAGGAACAAGGGCTAAACCAACCACCCAAGAATGGAATCGTCGAGCGAAAACACATGACAACCTCCTAGAAGAAGCTTTTCTTGCCACCAGACCTTTCTTGATCAATTAGGAATCTGATGCCATCACTAAACATATTCCTTAAATTGTAGCCATTTGTTGAGTGATTTTTTTGGTGTCTAATCCGCATATATATCACCATTGCCCTTGATTTTCTTGACTGTATATCTCTTAAATATCAACATATACACGTGTGATTTAGTTTACGAAGATTTTTCAATGCCGAGAACCTCGATCAGAGAGTATAAAAGGCGTAAGGTTCACAATGGTGTAAGATTAAAATGGGATATACCGGGCTAGGATTCGAGTTACAGAAACAAGGGCCAAACCAACCACCCAAGAATGGAATCATCGAGCGAAAACACTTGACAACCTCCTAGAAGCAGCTTTTCTTACCACAAGACCTTTCTCCATCAATTAGGAATCTGATGCCGTCACTAAACACATTCCTTAAATTGTAGCCATTTGTTGAGTGATTTTTTTTTTGGTGTCTAATCCGCATATATATCACCATTGCCCTTAATTTTCTTGACTGTATATCTTTTAAATGTCAACATATCCACGTGTGATTTAGTTTACGAAGATTTTTCAATGCCGAGAACCTCGATCAGATAGTAAAGAAGGCGTAAGGTTCACAATGGTGTAAAATTAAAATGGGATATACCGGGTTAGGATTCGAGTTACAGGAACAAGGGCCAAACCAACCACGCAAGAATGGAATTGTCGAGCGAAAACACTTGACAACCTCCTAGAAGCGGCTTTTGTTGCCAGCCGACCTTTCTCCATCAATTAGGAATCTGATGCCGTCACTAAACAAATTCCTTAAATAGTAGCTATTTGTTGAGTGTTTTTTTTGGTGTCTAATCTGCATATATATCACCATTGCCCTTGATATTCTTGACTGTATATCTCTTAAATGTCAACATATACACGTGTGATTTAGTTTACGAAGATTTTTTCAATGCTGAGAACCTCGATCTGAGAGTAAAAAAGGCGTATGGTTCACAATGGTGTAAGATTAAAATGGGATATACCGGGCTAGGATTCGAGTTACAGGAACAAGGGCCAAACCAACCACCCAAGAATGGAATCGTCGAGCGAAAACACTTGACAACCTCCTCGAAGAAGCTTTTCTTGCCACCAGACCTTTCTCCATCAATTAGGAATCTGATGCCATCACTAAACACAATCCTTAAATTGTAGCCATCTGTTGAGTGTTTTTTTTTGGTGTCTAATCCGCATATATATCACCATTGCCCTTGATTTTCTTGACTGTATATCTCTTAAATATCAACATATACACGTGCGATTTAGTTTACGAAGATTTTTCAATGCCGAGAACCTCGATCAGAGAGTAAAAAAGGCGTAAGGTTCACAATGGTGTAAGATTAAAATGGGATATATCGGGCTAGGATTCGAGTTACAGGAACAAGGGCCAAACCAACCACCCAAGAATGGAATCGTCGAGCGAAAACATTTGTCAACCTTCTAGGAGCAGCTTTTCTTGCCACCAGACCTTTCTCCATCAATTAGGAATCTGATGCCGTCACTAAACACATTCCTTAAATTGTAGCCATTTGTTGAGTGTTTTTTTTTGGTGTCTAATCCGCATATATATCACCATTGCCCTTGATTTTCTTGACTGTATATCTCTTAAATATCAACATATACACGTGTGATTTAGTTTACGAAGATTTTTCAATGCCGAGAACCTCGATCAGAGAGTAAAAAGGGCGTAAGGTTCACTATTGTGTAAAATTAAAATGGGATATATCGGGCTAGGATTCGAGTTACAGGAACAAGGGCCAAACCAATCACCCAAGAATGGAATCGTCGAGCGAAAACACTTGACAACCTCCTAGAAGCAGCTTTTCTTACCACCAGACCTTTCTCCATCAATTAGGAATCTGATGCCGTCACTAAACACATTCCTTAAATTGTAGCCATTTGTTGAGTGATTTTTTTTTGGTTTCTAATCCGCATATATATCACCATTTCCCTTGATTTTCTTGATTGTATATCTCTTAAATATTAACATATACACGTGTTATTTATTTTACAAAGATTTTTCAAAGCCGAGAACCTCGATCAGAGAGTAAAAAAGGCGTAAGGTTCACAATGGTGTAAAATTAAAATGGGATATACCGGGCTAGGATTCGAGTTACAGGAACAAGGGCTAAACCAACCACCCAAGAATGGAATCGTCGAGCGAAAACACATGACAACCTCCTAGAAGCAGCTTTTCTTTCCACCAGACCTTTCTCGATCAATTAGGAATCTGATGCCATCACTAAACATATTCCTTAAATTGTAGCCATTTGTTGAGTGATTTTTTTTGGTGTCTAATCCTCATATATATCACCATTGCCCTTGATTTTCTTGACTGTATATCTCTTAAATATCAACATATACACGTGTGATTTAGTTTACGAAGATTTTTCAATGCTGAGAACCTCGATCAGAGAGTATAAAAGGCGTAAGGTTCACAATGGTGTAAGATTAAAATGGGATATACCGGGCTAGGATTCGAGTTACAGAAACAAGGGCCAAACCAACCACCCAAGAATGGAATCATCGAGCGAAAACACTTGACAACCTCCTAGAAGCAGCTTTTCTTACCACAAGACCTTTCTCCATCAATTAGGAATCTGATGCCGTCACTAAACATATTCCTTAAATTGTAGCCATTTGTTGAGTGATTTTTTTTTTTGGTGTCTAATCCGCATATATATCACCATTGCCCCTAATTTTCTTGATTGTATATCTTTTAAATGTCAACATATCCACGTGTGATTTAGTTTACGAAGATTTTTCAATGCCGAGAACCTCGATCAGATAGTAAAGAAGGCGTAAAGTTCACAATGGTGTGAAATTAAAATGGGATATACCGGGTTAGGATTCGAGTTACAGGAACAAGGGCCAAACCAACCACGCAAGAATGGAATTGTCGAGCGAAAACACTTGACAACCTCCTAGAAGCGGCTTTTGTTGCCACCCGACCTTTCTCCATCAATTAGGAATCTGATGCCGTCACTAAACAAATTCCTTAAATAGTAGCTATTTGTTGAGTGTTTTTTTGGTGTCTAATCTGCGTATATATCACCATTGCCCTTGATATTCTTGACTGTATATCTCTTAAATGTCAACATATACACGTGTGATTTAGTTTACGAAGATTTTTCAATGCCGAGAACCTCGATCTGAGAGTAAAAAAGGCGTATGGTTCACAATGGTGTAAGATTAAAATGGGATATACCGGGCTTGGATTCGAGTTACAGGAACAAGGGCCAAACCAACCACCCAAGAATGGAATCGTCGAGCGAAAACACTTGACAACCTCCTCGAAGAAGCTTTTCTTGCCACCAGACCTTTCTCCATCAATTAGGAATCTGATGCCATAACTAAACACAATCCTTAAATTGTAGCCATTTGTTGAGTGATTTTTTTTGGTGTCTAATCCGCATATATATCACCATTGCCCTTGATTTTCTTGACTGTATATCTCTTAAATATCAACATATACACGTGCGATTTAGTTTACGAAGATTTTTCAATGCCGAGAACCTCGATCAGAGAGTAAAAAAGGCGTAAGGTTCACAATGGTGTAAAATTAAAATGGGATATATCGGGCTAGGATTCGAGTTACAGGAACAAGGGCCAAACCAACCACCCAAGAATGGAATCGTCGAGCGAAAACATTTGACAACCTTCTAGGAGCAGCTTTTCTTGCCACCAGACCTTTCTCCATCAATTAGGAATCTGATGCCGTCACTAAACACATTCCTTAAATTGTAGCCATTTGTTGAGTGTTTTTTTTTTGGTGTCTAATCCGCATATATATCACCATTGCCCTTGATTTTCTTGACTGTATATCTCTTAAATATCAACATATACACGTGTGATTTAGTTTACGAAGATTTTTCAATGCCGAGAACCTCGATCAGAGAGTAAAAAAGGCGTAAGGTTCACTATTGTGCAAAATTAAAATGAGATATATCGGGCTAGGATTCGAGTTACAGGAACAAGGGCCAAACCAACCACCCAAGAATGGAATCGTCGAGTGAAAACACTTGACAACCTCCTAGAAGCAGCTTTTCTTGCCACCAGACCTTTCTCCATCAATTAGGAATCTGATGCCGTCACTAAACACATTCCTTAAATTGTAGCCATTTGTTGAGTGTTTTTTTTTGGTGTCTAATCCGCATCTATATCACCATTGCCCTTGATTTTCTTGACTGTATATCTGTTAAATGTCAACATATACACGTATGATTTAGTTAATGAAGATTTTTCAATGCCGAGGACCTCGATCAGAGAGTAAAAAAGGCGTAAGGTTCACAATGGTGTAAGATTAAAATGGGATATACCGGGCTAGGATTCGACTTATAGGAACAAGGGCCAAACCAACCACCCAAGAATGGAATCGTCGAGCGAAAACACTTGACAACCTCCTAGAAGCAGCTTTTCTTACCACCAGACCTTTCTCCATCAATTAGGAATCTGATGCCGTCACTAAACACATTCCTTAAATTGTAGCCATTTGTTGAGTGATTTTTTTTTGGTTTCTAATCCGCATATATATCACCATTTCCCTTGATTTTCCTGATTGTATATCTCTTAAATATTAACATATACACGTGTGATTTATTTTACAAAGATTTTTCAAAGCCGAGAACCTCGATCAGAGAGTAAAAAAGGAGTAAGGTTCACAATGGTGTAAAATTAAAATGGGATATACCGGGCTAGGATTCGAGTTATAGGAACAAGGGCCAAACCAACTACCCAAGAATGGAATCGTCGAGCGAAAACACTTGACAACCTCCTAGAAGCAGCTTTTCTTGCCACCAGACCTTTCTCCATCAATTAGGAATCTGATGCCATCACTAAACATATTCCTTAAATTGTAGCCATTTGTTGAGTGATTTTTTTGGTGTCTAATCCGCATATATATCACCATTGCCCTTGATTTTCTTAACTGTATATCTCTTAAATATCAACATACACACGTGTGATTTAGTTTACGAAGATTTTTCAATGCCGAGAACCTCGATCAGAGAGTATTAAAGGCGTAAGGTTCACAATGGTGTAAGATTAAAATGGGATATACCGGGCTAGGATTCGAGTTACAGAAACAAGGGCCAAACCAACCACCCAAGAATGGAATCATCGAGCGAAAACACTTGACAACCTCCTAGAAGCAGCTTTTCTTACCACCAGACCTTTCTCCATCAATTAGGAATCTAATGCCGTCACTAAACACATTCCTTAAATTGTAGCCATTTGTTGAGTGATTTTTTTTTGGTGTCTAATCCGCATATATATCACCATTGCCCTTGATTTTCTTGACTGTATATCTTTTAAATGTCAACATATCCACGTGTGATTTAGTTTACGAAGATTTTTCAATGCCGAGAACCTCGATCAGAGAGTAAAGAAGGCGTAAGGTTCACAATGGTGTAAAATTAAAATGGGATATACCGGGTTAGGATTCGAGTTACAGGAACAAGGGCCAAACCAACCACCCAAGAATGGAATTGTCGAGCAAAAACACTTGACAACCTCCTAGAAGCGGCTTTTCTTGCCACCAGACCTTTCTCCATCAATTAGGAATCTGATGCCGTCACTAAACACAATCCTTAAATTGTAGCCATTTGTTGAGTGATTTTTTTTGGTGTCTAATCCGCATTTATATCACTATTGCCCTTGATTTTCTTGACTGTATATCTCTTAAATATACGTGCGATTTAGTTTACGAAGATTTTTCAATGCCGAGAACCTCGATCAGAGAGTAAAAAAGGCGTAAGGTTCACAATGGTGTAATATTAAAATGGGATATATCGGGCTAGGATTCGAGTTAAAGGAACAAGGGCCAAACCAACCACCCAAGAATGGAATCGTCGAGCGAAAACATTTGACAACCTTCTTGGAGCAGCTTTTCTTGCCACCAGACCTTTCTCCATCAATTAGGAATCTGATGCCGTCACTAAACACATTCCTTAAATTGTAGCCATTTGTTGAGTGTTTTTTTTTGGTGTCTAATCCGCATATATATCACCATTGCCCTTGATTTTCTTGACTGTATATCTCTTAAATATCAACATATACACGTGTGATTTAGTTTACGAAGATTTTTCAATGCCGAGAACCTCGATCAGAGAGTAAAAAAGGCGTAAGGTTCACTATTGTGTAAAATTAAAATGGGATATATCGGGCTAGGATTCGAGTTACAGGAACAAGGGCCAAACCAACCACCCAAGAATGGAATCGTCGAGTGAAAACACTTGACAACCTCCTAGAAGCAGCTTTTCTTGCCACCAGACCTTTCTCCATCAATTAGGAATCTGATGCCGTCACTAAACACATTCCTTAAATTGTAGCCATTTGTTGAGTGTTTTTTTTGGTGTCTAATCCGCATCTATATCACCATTGCCCTTGATTTTCTTGACTGTATATCTCTTAAATGTCAACATATACACGTATGATTTAGTTTACGAAGATTTTTCAATGCCGAGGACCTCGATCAGAGTGTAAAAACGGCGTAAGGTTCACAATGGTGTAATATTAAAATGGGATATATCGGGCAAGGATTCGAGTTACAGGAACAAGGGCCAAACCAACCACCCAAGAATGGAATCGTCGAGCGAAAACATTTGACAACCTTCTAGGAGCAGCTTTTCTTGCCACCAGACCTTTCTCCATCAATTAGGAATCTGATGCCGTCACTAAACACATTCCTTAAATTGTAGCCATTTGTTGAGTGTTTTTTTTTTGGTTTCTAATCCGCATATATATCACCATTTCCCTTGATTTTCTTGATTGTATATCTCTTAAATATTAACATATACACGTGTGATTTACTTTACAAAGATTTTTCAATGCCGAGAAGCTCGATCAGAGAGTAAAAAAGGCGTAAGGTTCACTATTGTGTAAAATTAAAATGGGATATATCGGGCTAGGATTCGAGTTACAGGAACAAGGGCCAAACCAACCACCCAAGAATGGAATCGTCGAGTGAAAACACTTGACAACCTCCTAGAAGCAGCTTTTCTTGCCACCAGACATTTCTCCATCAATTAATAATCTGATGCCGTCACTAAACACATTCCTTAAATTGTAGCCATTTGTTGAGTGTTTTTTTTGGTGTCTAATCCGCATCTATATCACCATTGCCCTTGATTTTCTTGACTGTATATCTCTTAAATGTCAACATATACACGTATGATTTAGTTTACGAAGATTTTTCAATGCCGAGGACCTCGATCAGAGTGTAAAAAAGGCGTAAGGTTCACAATGGTGTAAGATTAAAATGGGATATACCGGGCTAGGATTCGAGATATAGGAAGAAGGGCCAAACCAACCACCCAAGAATGGAATCGTCGAGCTAAAACACTTGACAACCTCCTAGAAGCAGCTTTTCTTACCACCAGACCTTTCTCCATCAATTAGGAATCTGATGTCGTCACTAAACACATTCCTTAAATTGTAGCCATTTGTTGAGTGATTTTTTTTTTGGTTTCTAATCCGCATATATATCACCATTTCCCTTGATTTTCTTGATTTTATATCTCTTAAATATTAACATATACACGTGTGATTTATTTTACAAAGCTTTTTCAATGCCGAGAACCTCGATCAGAGAGTAAAAAAGGCGTAAGGTTCACAATGGTGTAAAATTAAAATGGGATATACCGGGCTAGGATTCGAGTTACAGGAACAAGGGCCAAACCAACCTCCCAAGAATGGAATCGTCGAGCGAAAACACTTGACAACCTCCTAGAAGCAGCTTTTCTTGCCACCAGACCTTTCTCCATCAATTAGGAATCTGATGCCGTCACTAAACACATTCCTTAAATTGTAGCCATTTGTTGAGTGATTTTTTTGGTGTCTAATCCGCATATATATCACCATTGCCCTTGATTTTCTTAACTGTATATCTCTTAAATATCAACATACACACGTGTGATTTAGTTTACGAAGATTTTTCAATGCCGAGAACCTCGATCAGAGAGTATAAAAGGCGTAAGGTTCACAATGGTGTAAGATTAAAATGGGATATACAGGGCTAGGATTCGAGTTACAGAAACAAGGGCCAAACCAACCACCCAAGAATGGAATCATCGAGCGAAAACACTTGACAACCTCCTAGAAGCAGCTTTTCTTACCACCAGACCTTTCTCCATCAATTAGGAATCTGATGCCGTCACTAAACACATTCCTTAAATTGTAGCCATTTGTTGAGTGATTTTTTTTTTGGTGTCTAATCCGCATATATATCACCATTGCCCTTGATTTTCTTGATTGTATATCTTTTAAATGTCAACATATCCACGTGTGATTTAGTTTACGAAGATTTTTCAATGCCGAGAACCTCGATCAGAGAGTAAAGAAGGCGTAAGGTTCACAATGGTGTAAAATTAAAATGGGATATACCGGGTTAGGATTCGAGTTATAGGAACAAGGGCCAAACCAACCACCCAAGAATGGAATTGTCGAGCAAAAACACTTGACAACCTCCTAGAAGCGGCTTTTCTTGCCACCAGACCTTTCTCCATCAATTAGGAATCTGATGCCGTCACTAAACACAATCCTTAAATTGTAGCCATTTGTTGAGTGTTTTTTTTTGTGTCTAATCCGCATCTATATCACCATTGCCCTTGATTTTCTTGATTGTATATCTCTTAAATGTCAACATATACACGTATGATTTAGTTAATGAAGATTTTTCAATGCCGAGGACCTCGATCAGAGAGTAAAAAAGGCGTAAGGTTCACAATGGTGTAAGATTAAAATGGGATATACCGGGCTAGGATTCGACTTATAGGAACAAGGGCCAAACCAACCACCCAAGAATGGAATCGTCGAGCGAAAACACTTGACAACCTCCTAGAAGCAGCTTTTCTTACCACCAGACCTTTCTCCATCAATTAGGAATCTGATGCCGTCACTAAACACATTCCTTAAATTGTAGCCATTTGTTGAGTGATTTTTTTTTTGGTTTCTAATCCGCATATATATCACCATTTCCCTTGATTTTCTTGATTGTATATCTCTTAAATATTAACATATACACGTGTGATTTATTTTACAAAGATTTTTCAAAGCCGAGAACCTCGATCAGAGAGTAAAAAAGGCGTAAGGTTCACAATGGTGTAAAATTAAAATGGGATATACCGGGCTAGGATTCGAGTTACAGGAACAAGGGCCAAACCAACTACCCAAGAATGGAATCGTCGAGCGAAAACACTTGACAACCTCCTAGAAGCAGCTTTTCTTGCCACCAGACCTTTCTCGATCAATTAGGAATCTGATGCCATCACTAAACATATTCCTTAAATTGTAGCCATTTGTTGAGTGATTTTTTGGTGTCTAATCCGCATATATATCACCATTGCCCTTGATTTTCTTAACTGTATATCTCTTAAATATCAACATACACACGTGTGATTTAGTTTACGAAGATTTTTCAATGCCGAGAACCTCGATCAGAGAATATAAAAGGCGTAAGGTTCACAATGGTGTAAGATTAAAATGGGATATACCGGGCTAGGATTCGAGTTACAGAAACAAGGGCCAAACCAACCACCCAAGAATGGAATCATCGAGCGAAAACACTTGACAACCTCCTAGAAGCAGCTTTTCTTACCACCAGACCTTTCTCCATCAATTAGGAATCTGATGCCGTCACTAAACACATTCCTTAAATTGTAGCCATTTGTTGAGTGATTTTTTTTTTGGTGTCTAATCCGCATATATATCACCATTGCCCTTGATTTTCTTGACTGTATATCTTTTAAATGTCAACATATCCACGTGTGATTTAGTTTACGAAGATTTTTCAATGCCGAGAACCTCGATCAGAGAGTAAAGAAGGCGTAAGGTTCACAATGGTGTAAAATTAAAATGGGATATACCGGGTTAGGATTCGAGTTACAGGAACAAGGGCCAAACCAACCACCCAAGAATGGAATTGTCGAGCAAAAACACTTGACAACCTCCTAGAAGCGGCTTTTCTTACCACCAGACCTTTCTCCATCAATTAGGAATCTGATGCCGTCACTAAACACAATCCTTAAATTGTAGCCATTTGTTGAGTGATTTTTTTTGGTGTCTAATCCGCATATATATCACCATTGCCCTTGATTTTCTTGACTGTATATCTCTTAAATATCAACATATACACGTGCGATTTAGTTTACGAGGATTTTTCAATGCCGAGAACCTCGATCAGAGAGTAAAAAAGGCGTAAGGTTCACAATGGTGTAATATTAAAATGGGATATATCGGGCTAGGATTCGAGTTACAGGAACAAGGGCCAAACCAACCACCCAAGAATGGAATCGTCGAGCGAAAACATTTGACAACCTTCTAGGAGCAGCTTTTCTTGCCACCAGACCTTTCTCCATCAATTAGGAATCTGATGCCGTCACTAAACACATTCCTTAAATTGTAGCCATTTGTTGAGTGTTTTTTTTTTTGGTGTCTAATCCGCATATATATCACCATTGCCCTTGATTTTCTTGACTGTACATCTCTTAAATATCAACATATACACGTGTGATTTAGTTTACGAAGATTTTTCAATGCCGAGAACCTCGATCAGAGAGTAAAAAAGGCGTAAGGTTCACTATTGTGTAAAATTAAAATGGGATATATCGGGCTAGGATTCGAGTTACAGGAAAAAGGGCCAAACCAACCACCCAAGAATGGAATCGTCGAGTGAAAACACTTGACAACCTCCTAGAAGCAGCTTTTCTTGCCACCAGACCTTTCTCCATCAATTAGGAATCTGATGCCGTCACTAAACACATTCCTTAAATTGTAGCCATTTGTTGAGTGTTTTTTTTGGTGTCTAATCCGCATCTATATCACCATTGCCCTTGATTTTCTTGACTGTATATCTCTTAAATGTCAACATATACACGTATGATTTAGTTTACGAAGATTTTTCAATGCCGAGGACCTCGATCAGAGTGTAAAAAAGGCGTAAGGTTCACAATGGTGTAAGATTAAAATGGGATATACCGGGCTAGGATTCGAGATATAGGAAGAAGGGCCAAACCAACCACCCAAGAATGGAATCGTCGAGCGAAAACACTTGACAACCTCCTAGAAGCAGCTTTTCTTACCACCAGACCTTTCTCCATCAATTAGGAATCTGATGTCGTCACTAAACACATTCCTTAAATTGTAGCCATTTGTTGAGTGATTTTTTTTTGGTTTCTAATCCGCATATATATCACCATTTCCCTTGATTTTCTTGATTTTATATCTCTTAAATATTAACATATACACGTGTGATTTATTTTACAAAGATTTTTCAATGCCGAGAACCTCGATCAGAGAGTAAAACATGCGTAAGGTTCACAATGGTGTAAAATTAAAATGGGATATACCGGGCTAGGATTCGAGTTACAGGAACAAGGGCCAAACCAACCTCCCAAGAATGGAATCGTCGAGCGAAAACACTTGACAACCTCCTAGAAGCAGCTTTTCTTGCCACCAGACCTTTCTCGATCAATTAGGAATCTGATGCCGTCACTAAACATATTCCTTAAATTGTAGCCATTTGTTGAGTGATTTTTTTGGTGTATAATCTGCATATATATCACCATTGCCCTTGATTTTCTTGACTGTATATCTCTTAAATATCAACATATACACGTGTGATTTAGTTTACGAAGATTTTTCAATGCCGAGAACCTCGATCAGAGAGTATAAAAGGCGTAAGGTTCACAATGGTGTAAGGTTAAAATGGGATATACCGGGCTAGGATTCGAGTAACAGGAACAAGGGCCAAACCAACCACCCAAGAACGGAATCATCGAGCGAAAACACTTGACAACCTCCTAGAAGCAGCTTTTCTTACCACCAGACCTTTCTCCATCAATTAGGAATCTGATGCCGTCACTAAACACATTCCTTAAATTGTAGCCATTTGTTGAGTGATTTTTTTTTGGTGTCTAATCTGCATATATATCACCATTGCCCTTGATTTTCTTGACTGTATATCTTTTAAATGTTAACATATACACGTGTGATTTAGTTTACGAAGATTTTTCAATGCCGAGAACCTCGATCAGAGAGTAAAGAAGGCGTAAGGTTCACAATGGTGTAAAATTAAAATGGGATATACCGGGTTAGGATTCGAGTTACAGGAACAAGGGCCAAACCAACCACCCAAGAATGGAATTGTCGAGCGAAAACACTTGACAACCTCCTAGAAGCAGCTTTTCTTACCACCAGACCTTTCTCCATCAATTAAGAATCTGATGCCGTCACTAAACAAATTCCTTAAATAGTAACCATTTGTTGAGTGTTTTTTTTTTGTGTCTAATCTGCATATATATCACCATTGCCCTTGATATTCTTGAGTGTATATCTCTTAAATGTCAACATATACACGTGTGATTTAGTTTACGAAGATTTTTCAATGCCGAGAAACTCGATCGGAGAGTAAAAAAGGCGTATGGTTCACAATGGTGTAAGATTAAAATGGGATATACCGGGCTAGGATTCGAGTTACAGGAACAAGGGCCAAACCAACCACCCAAGAATGAAATCGTCGAGCAAAAACACTTGACAACCTCCTAGAAGCAGCTTCTCTTACCACCAGACCTTTCTCCATCAATTAGGAATCTGATGCCGTCACTAAACACATTCCTTAAATTGTAGCCATTTGTTGAGTGATTTTTTTTGGTGTCTAATTTGCATATATATTACCATTGCGCTTGATTTTCTTGACTGTATATCTCTTAAATATTAACATATACACGTGTGATTTAATTTACAAAGATTTTTCAATGCCGAGAACCTTGATCAGAGAGTAAAAAAGGCGTAAGGTTCACAATGGTGTAAAATTAAAATGGGATATACCGGGCTAGGATTCGAGTTACAGGAACAAGGGCCAAACCAACCACCCAAAAATGGAATCGTCGAGCGAAAACACTTGACAACCTCCTCGAAGCAGCTTTTCTTGCCACCTGAACTTTCTCCATCAATTAGGAATCTGATGCCGTCACTAAACACATTCCTTAAATTGTAGCAATTTGTTGAGTGATTTTTTTTGGTGTCTAATCCGCATATATATCACCATTTCCCTTGATTTTCTTGTCTGTATATCTCTTAAATATCAACATATACACGTGTGATTTAGTTTACGAAGATTTTTAAATGCCGAGAACCTCGATCAGAGAGTAAAAAAGGCATAAGGTTCACAATGGTGTAAGATTAAAATGGGATATACCGGGCTAGGATTCGAGTTACAGGAACAAGGGCCTAACCAACCACCCAAGAATGGAATCGTCGAGCGAAAACACTTGACAACCTCCTTGAAGCAGCTTTTCTTGCCACCAGACCTTTCTCCATCAATTAGGAATCTGATGCCGTCACTAAACACATTCCTTAAATTGTAGCCATTTGTTGAGTGAATTTTTTTTGGTGTCTAATCCGCATATATATCACCATTGCCCTTGATTTTCTTGACTTTATATCTCTTAAATATCAACATATACACGTGTGATTTAGTTTACGATGATTTTTCAATGCCGAGAACCTCGATCAGAGAGTAAAAAAGGCGTAAGGTTCACAATGGTGTAAGATTAAAATGGGATATACCGGGCTAGGATTCGAGTTACTGGAACAAGGGCCAAACCAACCACCCAAGAATGGAATCGTCGAGCGAAAACACTTGACAACCTCCTAGAAGCAGCTTTTCTTGCCACCAGAACTTTCTCCATCAATTAGGAATCTGATGCCGTCACTAAACACATTCCTTAAATTGTAGCCATTTGTTGAGTGATTTTTTTTTGGTGTCTAATCCGCATATATATCACCATTTCCCTTGATTTTCTTGACTGTATATCTCTTAAATATCAACATATACACGTGTGATTTAGTTTACAAAGATTTTTCAATGCCGAGAACCTCGATGAGAGAGTAAAAAAGGCGTAAGGTTCACAATGATGTAAAATTAAAATGAGGTATACCGGGCTAGGATTCGTGTTACAGGAACAAGGGCCAACCCAACCACCCAAGAATGGAATCGTCGAGCGAAAACACTTGACAACCTCCTAGAAGCAGCTTTTCTTGCCACCAGACCTTTCTCCATCAATTAGGAATCTGATGCCGTCACTAAACACATTCCTTAAATTGTAGCGATTTGTTGAGTGATTTGTTTTTGGTGTCTAATCCGCATATATATCACCATTGCCCTTGATTTTATTGACTGTATATCTCTTAAATATCAACATATACACGTGTGATTTAGTTTACAAAGATTTTTCAATGCCGAGAACCTCGATCAGAGAGTAAAAAAGGCGTAAGGTTCACAATGATGTAAAATTAAAATGGGGTATACCGGGCTAGGATTCGTGTTACAGGAACAAGGGCCAAACCAACCACCCAAGAATAGAATCGTCGAGCGAAAACACATGACAACCTCCTAGAAGCAGCTTTTCTTACCACCAGACCTTTCTCCATCAATTAGGAATCTGATGCCGTCACTAAACACATTCCTTAAATTGTAGCCATTTGTTGTGTGATGTTTTTTTGGTGTCTAATCCGCATAAATATCACCATTGCCCTTGATTTTCTTGACTGTATATCTCTTAAATGTCAACATATACAAGTTTGATTTAGTTTACGAAGATTTTTCAATGCCGAGAACCTCGATCAGAGAGTAAAGAAGGCGGAAGGTTCACAATGGTGTAAAATTAAAATGCGATATACCGGGCTAGGATTCGAGTTATAGGAACAAGGGCCAAACCAACCACCCAAGAATGGAATCCTCGAGCGAAAACACTTGACAACCTCCTAAAAGCAGCTTTTCTTTCCACCAGACCTTCCTCCATCAATTAGGAATATGATGCCGTCACTAAACAAATTCCTGAAATTGTAGCCATTTGTTGAGTGTTTTTTTTTTGTGTCTAATCTGCATATATATCACCATTGCCCTTGATTTTCTTGATTGTATATCTCTTAAATGTCAACATATACACGTGTGATTTAGTTTACGAAGATTTTTCAATGCCGAGAACCTCGATCAGAGAGTAAAAAAGGCGTATGGTTCATAATGGTGTAAGATTAAAATGGGATATCTAGGGCTAGGATTCGAGTTACAGGAACAAGGGCCAAACCAACCACCCAAGAATGGAATTGTCAAGCGAAAACACTTGACAACCTCCTAGAAGCAGCTTTTCTTGCCACCAGACCTTTCTCCATCAATTAGGAATCTGATGCCGTCAATAAACACATTCCTTAAATTGTAGCCATTTGTTGAGTGATTTATTTTGGTGTCTAGTCCGCATATATATCACCATTGCCCTTGATTTTCTTGACTGTATATCTCTTAAATATCAACATATACACATGTGATTTAGTTTACGAAGATTTTTCAATGCCGAGAACCACGATCAGAGAGTAAAAAAGGCGTAAGGTTCACAATGGTGTAAGATTAAAATGGGGTATACCGGGCTTGGATTCGTGTTACAGGAACAAGGGCCAAATCAACCACCCAAGAATGGAATCGTCGAGCGAAAACACTTGACAACCTCCTAGAAGCAGCTTTTCTTGCCACCAGACCTTTCTCCATCAATTAGGAATCTGATGTCGTCACTAAACACATTCCTTAAATTGTAGCCATTTGTTGAGTGATTTGTTTTTGGTGTCTAATCCGCATATATATCAACTTTGCCCTTGATTTTCTTGACTGTATATCTCTTAAATATCAACATATACACGTGTGATTTAGTTTACAAAGATTTTTCAATACCGAGAACCTCGATAAGAGAGTAAAAAAGGCGTAAGGTTCACAATGATGTAAAATTAAAATAGGGACTATCGGGCTAGGATTCGTGTTTCAGGAATAGGGACAAACCAACCAACAAAGAATGGAATCGTCGAGCGAAAACACTTGACAACCCCCTAGAAGCAGCTTTTCTTGCCACCAGACCTTTCTCCATCAATTAGAAATCTGATGCCGTCACTAAACACATTCCTTAAATTGTAGCCATTTGTTGAGTGATTTTTTTTTTGGTGTCTAATCTGCATATATATCACCATTGCCCTTCATTTTCTTGACTGTATATCTCTTAAATGTCAACATATACACGTGTGATTTAGTTTACGAAGATTTTTCAATGCCGGGCTAGGATTCGAGCGAAAACACTTGACAACCTCCTAGAAGCAGCTTTTCTTGCCGCCAGACCTTTCTCCATCAATTAGTAATCTGATGCCGTCACTAAACACATTCCTTAAATTGTAGCCATTTGTTGAGTGATTTTTTTTTGGTGTCTAATCCGCATATATATCACCATTTCCCTTGATTTTCTTGACTGTATATCTCTTAAATATCAACATATACACGTGTGATTTAGTTTACAAAGATTTTTCAATGCCGAGAACCTTGATCAGAGAGTAAAAAAGGTGTAAGGTTCACAATGGTGTAAGATTAAAATGGGGTATACCGGGCTAGGTTTCGTGTTACAGGAACAAGGGCCAAACCAACCACCCAAGAATGGAATAGTCGAGCAAAAACACTTGACAACTTCCTAGAAGCAGCTTTTCTTTCCACCAGACCTTTCTCAATCAATTAGGAATCTGATGCCGTCACTAAACACATTCCTTAAACTGTAGCCATTTGTTGAGTGATTTGTTTTTGGTGTCTAATCCGCATATATATCACCATTGCCCTTGATTTTCTTGACTGTATATCTCTTAAATATCAACATATACACGTGTGATTTAGTTTACAAAGATTTTTCAATGCCGAGAACCTCAATCAGAGAGTAAAAAAGGCGTAAGGTTCACAATGATGTAAAATTAAAATGGGGTATACCGGGATAGGATTCGTGTTACAGGAACATGGGCCAAACCAACCACCAAAGAATGGAATCGTCGAGCGAAAACACTTGACAACCTCCTTGAAGCAGCTTTTCTTGCCACCAGACCTTTCTCCAGCAATTAGGAATCTGATGCCGTCACTAAACACATTCCTTAAATTGTAGCCATTTGTTGAGTGATTTTTTTTTGGTGTCTAATCTGCATATATATCACCATTGCCCTTGACTTTCTTGACTGTATATCTCTTAAATGTCAACATATACACGTGTGATTTAGTTTACGAAGATTTTTCAATGCCGAGAACCTCGATCAGAGAGTAAAAAAGGCGTATGGTTCACAATGGGGTAAGATTAAAATGGGATATACCGGGCTAGGATTCGAGTTACAGGAACAAGGGCCAAACCAACCACCCAAGAATGGAATCGTCGAGCGAAAACACTTGACAACCTCCTTGAAGCAGCTTTTCTTGCCACCAGACCTTTCTCCATCAATTAGGAATCTGATGCCGTCAATAAACACATTCCTTAAATTGTAGCCATTTGTTGAGTGAATTTTTTTTGGTGTCTAATCCGCATATATATCACCATTGCCCTTGATTTTCTTGACTTTATATCTCTTAAATATCAACATATACACGTGTGATTTAGTTTACGATGATTTTTCAATGCCGAGAACCTCGATCAGAGAGTAAAAAAGGCGTAAGGTTCACAATGGTGTAAGATTAAAATGGGATATACCGGGCTAGGATTCGAGTTACAGGAACAAGGGCCAAACCAACCACCCAAGAATGGAATCGTCGAGCGAAAACACTTGACAACCTCCTAGAAGCAGCTTTTCTTGCCACCAGAACTTTCTCCATCAATTAGGAATCTGATGCCGTCACTAAACACATTCCTTAAATTGTAGCCATTTGTTGAGTGATTTTTTTTTGGGGTCTAATCCGCACATATATCACCATTGCCCTTGATTTTCTTGACTGTATATCTCTTAAATATCAACATATACACGTGTGATTTAGTTTACAAAGATTTTTCAATGCCGAGAACCTCGATGAGAGAGTAAAAAAGGCGTAAGGTTCACAATGATGTAAAATTAAAATGGGGTATACCGGGCTAGGATTCGTGTTACAGGAACAAGGGCCAACCCAACCACCCAAGAATGGAATCGTCGAGCGAAAACACTTGACAACCACCTAGAAGCAGCTTTTCTTGCCACCAGACCTTTCTCCATCAATTAGGAATCTGATGCCGTCACTAAACACATTCCTTAAATTGTAGCGATTTGTTGAGTGATTTGTTTTTGGTGTCTAATCCGCATATATATCACCATTGCCCTTGATTTTATTGACTGTATATCTCTTAAATATCAACATATACACGTGTGATTTAGTTTACAAAGATTTTTCAATGCCGAGAACCTCGATCAGAGAGTAAAAAAGGCGTAAGGTTCACAATGATGTAAAATTAAAATGGGGTATACCGGGCTAGGATTCGTGTTGCAGGAACAAGGGCCAAACCAACCACCCAAGAATAGAATCGTCGAGCGAAAACACATGACAACCTCCTAGAAGCAGCTTTTCTTACCACCAGACCTTTCTCCATCAATTAGGAATCTGATGCCGTCACTAAACACATTCCTTAAATTGTAGCCATTTGTTGTGTGATGTTTTTTTGGTGTCTAATCCGCATAAATATCACCATTGCCCTTGATTTTCTTGACTGTATATCTCTTAAATGTCAACATATACAAGTTTGATTTAGTTTACGAAGATTTTTCAATGCCGAGAACCTCGATCAGAGAGTAAAGAAGGCGGAAGGTTCACAATGGTGTAAAATTAAAATGCGATATACCGGGCTAGGATTCGAGTTATAGGAACAAGGGCCAAACCAACCACCCAAGAATGGAATCCTCGAGCGAAAACACTTGACAACCTCCTAAAATCAGCTTTTCTTTCCACCAGACCTTCCTCCATCAATTAGGAATATGATGCCGTCACTAAACAAATTCCTGAAATTGTAGCCATTTGTTGAGTGTTTTTTTTTTGTGTCTAATCTGCATATATATCACCATTGCCCTTGATTTTCTTGATTGTATATCTCTTAAATGTCAACATATACACGTGTGATTTAGTTTACGAAGATTTTTCAATGCCGAGAACCTCTATCAGAGAGTAAAAAAGGCGTATGGTTCATAATGGTGTAAGATTAAAATGGGATATATCGGGCTAGGATTCGAGTTACAGGAACAAGGGCCAAACTAACCACCCAAGAATGGAATTGTCAAGCGAAAACACTTGACAACCTCCTAGAAGCAGCTTTTCTTGCCACCAGACCTTTCTCCATCAATTAGGAATCTGATGCCGTCACTAAACACATTCCTTAAATTGTAGCCATTTGTTGAGTGATTTATTTTGGTGTCTAATCCGCATATATATCACCATTGCCCTTGATTTTCTTGACTGTATATCTCTTAAATATCAACATATACACATGTGATTTAGTTTACGAAGATTTTTCAATGCCGAGAACCTTGATCAGAGAGTAAAAAAGGCGTAAGGTTCACAATGGTGTAAGATTAAAATGGGGTATACCGGGCTAGGATTCGTGTTACAGGAACAAGGGCCAAATCAACCACCCAAGAATGGAATCGTCGAGCGAAAACACTTGACAACCTCCTAGAAGCAGCTTTTCTTGCCACCAGACCTTTCTCCATCAATTAGGAATCTGATGTCGTCACTAAACACATTCCTTAAATTGTAGCCATTTGTTGAGTGATTTGTTTTTGGTGTCTAATCCGCATATATATCACCATTGCCCTTGATTTTCTTGACTGTATATCTCTTAAATATCAACATATACACGTGTGATTTAGTTTACAAAGATTTTTCAATGCCGAGAACCTCGATAAGAGAGTAAAAAAGGCGTAAGGTTCACAATGATGTAAAATTAAAATAGGGTCTATCGGGCTAGGATTCGTGTTTCAGGAATAGGGACAAACCAACAAACAAAGAATGGAATCGTCGAGCGAAAACACTTGACAACCTTTTAGAAGCAGCTTTTCTTGCCACCAGACCTTTCTCCATCAATTAGAAATCTGATGCCGTCACTAAACACATTCCTTAAATTGTAGCCATTTGTTGAGTGATTTTTTTTGGTGTCTAATCTGCATATATATCACCATTGCCCTTTATTTTCTTCACTGTATATCTCTTCAATGTCAACATATACACGTGTGATTTAGTTTACGAAGAGTTTTCAATGCCGGGCTAGGATTCGAGCGAAAACACTTGACAACCTCCTAGAAGCAGCTTTTCTTGCCACCAGACCTTTCTCCATCAATTAGTAATCTGATGCCGTCACTAAACACATTCCTTAAATTGTAGCCATTTATTGAGTGATTTTTTTTTGGTGTCTAATCCGCATATATATCACCATTTCCCTTGATTTTCTTGACTGTATATCTCTTAAATATCAACATATACACGTGTGATTTAGTTTACAAAGATTTTTCAATGCCGAGAACCTTGATCAGAGAGTAAAAAAGGTGTAAGGTTCAAAATGGTGTAAGATTAAAATGGGGTATACCGGGCTAGGATTCGTGTTACAGGAACAAGGGCCAAACCAACCACCCAAGAATGGAATCGTCGAGCAAAAACACTTGACAACTTCCTAGAAGCAGCTTTTCTTGCCACCAGACCTTTCTCCATGAATTAGGAATCTGATGCCGTCACTAAACACATTCCTTAAACTATAGCCATTTGTTGAGTGATTTGTTTTTGGTGTCTAATCCGCATATATATCACCATTGCCCTTGATTTTCTTGACTGTATATCTCTTAAATATCAACATATACACGTGTGATTTAGTTTACAAAGATTTTTCAATGCCGAGAACCTCAATCAGAGAGTAAAAAGGCGTAAGGTTCACAATGATGTAAAATTAAAATGGGGTATACCGGGATAGGATTCGTGTTACAGGAACATGGGCCAAACCAACCACCAAAGAATGGAATCGTCGAGCGAAAACACTTGACAACCTCCTAGAAGCAGCTTTTCTTGCCATCAGACCTTTCTCCATCAATTAGGAATCTGATGCCGTCACTAAACACATTCCTTAAATTGTAGCCATTTATTTAGTGATTTTTTTTTGGTGTCTAATCTGCATATATATCACCATTGCCCTTGATTTTCTTGACTGTATATCTCTTAAATGTCAACATATACACGTGTGATTTAGTTTACGAAGATTTTTCAATGCCGAGAACCTCGATCAGAGAGTAAAAAAGGCGTATGGTTCACAATGGGGTAAGATTAAAATGGGATATACCGGGCTAGGATTCGAGTTACAGGAACAAGGGCCAAATCAACCACCCAAGAATGGAATCGTCGAGCGAAAACACTTGACAACCTCCTAGAAGCAGCTTTTCTTGCCACCAGACCTCTCTCCATCAATTAGGAATCTGATGCCGTAACTAAACACATTCCTTAAATTGTAGCCATTTGTTGAGTGATTTTTTTTGGTGTCTAATCCGCATATATATCACCATTGCCCTTGATTTTCTTGACTGTATATCTCTTAAATATCAACATATACACGTGTGATTTAGTTGATGAAGATTTTTCAATGCCGAGAACCTCGATTAGAGAGTAAAAAAGGCGTAAGGTTCACAATGGTGTAAAATTAAAATGAGATATACCGGGCTAGGATTCGAGTTACAGGAGCAAGGGTCAAACCAACCACCCAAGAATGGAATCTTCGAGCGAAAACATTTGACAACCTCCTAGAAGCAGCTTTTCTTGCCACCAGACCATTCTGCATCAATTAGGAATCTGATGCCGTCACTAAACACATTCCTTAAATTGTAGCCATTTGTTGAGTGATTTTTTTTGGTGTCTAATCAGCATATATATCACCATTGCCCTTGATTTTCTTGACTCTATACCTCGTTCAGAGAGTAAAAAAGGCGTAAGGTTCGCAATTGTGTAAAATTAAAATGGGATATAGCGGGCTAGGATTCGAGTTACAGGGACAAGTGCCAAACCAACCACCCAAGAATGGAATCGTCGAGCGAAAACACTTGACAACCTCCTAGAAGCAGCTTTTCTTGCCACCAGACCTTTCTCCATCAATTAGGAATCTGATGCCGTCACTAAACACATTCCTTAAATTGTAGCCATTTGTTGAGTGATTTTTTTTGTGTCTAATCCGCATATATATCACCATTGACCTTGATTTTCTTGACTGTATATCTCTTAAATATCAACATATACACGTGTGATTTAGTTTACAAAGATTTTTCAATGCCGAGAACCTCGATCAGAGAGTAAAAAAGGCGTAAGGTTCACAATGGTGTAAGATTAAAATGGGGTATACTGGGCTAGGATTTGTGTTACAGGAACAAGGGCCAAACCAACCACCCAAGAATGGAATCGTCGAGTGAAAACACTTGACAACCTCCTAGAAGCAGCTTTTCTTGCCACCAGACCTTTCTCCGTCAATTAGGAATCTGATGTCGTCACTAAACACATTCCTTAAATGGTAGCCATTTGTTGAGTGATTTTTTTTGGTGTCTAATCCGCATATATATCACCGTTGCGCTTGATTTTCTTGACTTTATACCTCGATCAAAGAGTAAAAAAGTCATAAGGTTCACAATGGTGTAAAATTAAAATGGGATATATCGGGCTTGCATTCAAGTTACAGGAACAAGGGCCAAACCAACCACCCAAGAATGGAATCGTCGAGCGAAAACACTTGACAACCTCCTAGAAGCAGCTTTTCCTACCACCAGACCTTTCTCCATCAATTAGGAATCTGATACCATCACTAAAAACATTCCTTAAATTGTAGCCATTTGTTGAGTGACTTTTTTTGGTGTCTAATCCGCATATATATCACCATTGCCTTTGATTTTCTTGACTGTATATCTCTTAAATATCAACATATACACGTGTGATTTAGTTTACGAAGATTTTTCAATGCCGAGAACCTCGATCAGAGAGTAAAAAAGGTGTAAGGTTCACAATGGTGTAAGATTAAAATGGGATATACCGGGCTAGGCTTCGAGTTACAGGAACAAGGGCCAAACCAACCACCCAAGAATGGAATTGTCGAGCGAAAACACTTGACAACCTCCTAGAAGCAGCTTTTATTACCACCAGACCTTTCTCCATCAATTAGGAATCTGACGCCATCACTAAACACATTCCTTAAATTGTAGCCATTTGTTGAGTGATTTTTTTTGGTGTCTAATCCGCATATATATCACCATTGCCCTTGATTTTCTTGACTGTATATCTCTTAAATATCAACATATACACGTTTGATTTAGTTTCGAAGATTTTTCAATGCCGAGAACCTCGATCAGAGAGTAAAAAAGGCGTAAGGTTCACAATGGTGTAAAATTAAAATGGGATATACCGGGCTAGGATTCGAGTTACAGGAACAAGCGCCAAACCAACCACCCAAGAATGGAATCGTCGAGCGAAAACACTTGACAGCCTCCTAGAGGCAGCTTTTCTTGCCACCAGACCTTTCTCCATTAATTAGGAATCTGATGCCGGTACTATACACATTCCTTAAATTGTTGCCATTTGTTGAGTGATTTTTTTTGGTGTCTAATCCGCATATATATCACCATTGCCCTTGATTTTCTTGTCTGTATATCTCTTAAATATCAACATATACACGTGTGATTTAGTTTACGAAGATTTTTCAATGCCGAGAACCTCGATCAGAGAGTAAAAAAGGTGTAAGGTTCACAATGGTGTAAGATTAAAATGGGATATACCGGGCTAGGATTCGGGTTACAGGAACAAGGGCCAGACCAACCACCCAAGAATGGAATCGTCGAGCGAAAACCCTTGACAACCTCCTAGAAGCAGCTTTTCTTACCACCAGACCTTTCTCCATCAATTAGGAATCTGATGCCGTCACTAAACACATTCATTAAATTGTAGCCATTTGTTGAGTGTTTTTTTTTGGTGTATAATCCGAATATATATCACAATTGCCCTTTATTTTCTTCACTGTATATCTCTTAAATATCAACATATACACGTGTGATTTACTTTACGAAGATTTTTCAATGCCGAGAAACTCGATCAGAGAGTAAAAAAGGCGTAAGGTTCACAATGGTATAAAATTAAAATGGGATATACCGAGCTAGGATTCGAGTTACAGGAACAAGGGCCAAACCAACCACCCAAGAATGGAATAGTCGAGCGAAAACACTTCACAACCTCCTAGAAGCAGCTTTTCTTGCTACCGGGCCTTTCTCCATCAATTAGGAATATGATGCCGTCACTAAACACATTCCTTAAATTGCAGCCATTTGTTGAGTGTTTTTTTTGGTGTCTAATCCGCATATATATCACCATTGCCCTTGATTTTCTTGACTGTATATCTCTTAAATATCAACATATACACGTGTGATTTAGTTTACGAAGATTTTTCAACGCCGAGAACCTCAATCAGAGAGTAAAAAAGGCGTAAGGTTCACAATGTTGTAAAATTAAAATAGGATATACCGGGCTAGGATTCGAGTTACAGGAACAAGGGCCAAACCAACCACCCAAGAATGGAATCGTCGAGCGAAAACACTTAACAACCTCCTAGAAGGAGATTTTCTTACCACCAGACCTTTCTCCATCAATTAGGAATCTGATGCCGTCACTAAACACATTCTTTAAATTGTACCCATTTGTTGAGTGTTTTTTTTTTTGGTGTCTAATAAGCATATATATCACCATTGCCCTTGATTTTCTTAACTGTATATCTCTTAAATATCAACATATACACGTGTGATTTAGTTTACGTAGATTTTTCAATGCCGAGAACTCGATCAAAGAGTAAAAAAGGCGTAAGGTTCACAATGGTGTAAAATTAAAAAGGGATATACCGGGCTAGGATTCGAGTTACAGGAACAAGGGCCAAACCAACCACCCAAAAATGGAATCATCGAGCGAAAACACTTGACAACCTCCTAGAAGCAGCTTTTCTTCCCACTAGACATTTCTCCATCAATTAGGAATCTGATGCGGTCACTAAACCCATTCCTTAAATTGTAGCCATTTGTTGAGTGTTTTTTTTTGGTGTCTAATCCGCATATATATCACCATTGCACTTGATTTTCTTGACTGTATATCTCTTAAATATCAACATATACACGTGTGATTTAATTTTCGAAGATTTTTCAATACCGAGAACCTCTATCAGAGAGTAAAAAAGGCGTAAGGTTCACAATGGTGTAAGATTAAAATGGGATATACCGAGCTAGGATTCGAGTTACAGGAACAAGGGCCAAACCAACCACCCAAGAATGGAATCGTCGAGCAAAAACACTTGACAACCTCCTAGAAGCAGCTTTTCTTGCTACCAGACCTTTATCCATCAATTAGGAATCTGATGCCGTCACTAAACACATTCCTTAAATTGTAGCCATTTGTTGAGTGTTTTTTTTGGTGTCTAATCCGCATATATATCACCATTGCCCTTTATTTTCTTGACTGTATATCTCTTAAATATCAACATATACACGTGTGATTTAGTTTACGAAGATTTTTCAATGCCGAGAACCTCGATCAGAGAGTAAAAAAGGCGTAAGGTTCACAATAGTGTAAAATTAAAATGGGATATACCAGGCTAGGATTCGAGTTACAGGAACAAGGGCCAAACCAACCACCCAAGAATGGAATCGTCGAGCAAAAACACTTCAAAACCTCCTAGAAGCGGCTTTTCCTGCCACCAGACCTTTCTCCATCAATTAGGAATCTGATGCCGTCACTAAACACATTCCTTAAATTGTAGCCATTTGTTGAGTGTTTTTTTTTTTGTGTCTAATCCACATATATATCACCATTGCCCTTGATTTTATTGACTGTATATCTCTTAAATGTCAACATATACACGTGTGATTTAGTTTACGAAGATTTTTCAATGCCGAAAACCACTATCAGAGAGTAAAAAAGGCGTAAGTTTCACAATGGTGTAAAATTAAAATGGGATATACCGGGCTAGGATTCGAGTTACAGGAAAAAGTGCCAAACCAACCACCCAAGAATGGAATCGTCGAGCGAAAACACTTGAAAACCTCCTAGAAGCAGCTTTTCTTGCCACAAGACCTTTCTCCATCAATTAGGAATCTGATGCCGTCACTAAACACATCCCTTAAATTGTAGCCATTTGTTGAGTGTTTTTTTTTTGGTGCCTAATCCGCATATATATCACCTTTGCCCTTTATTTTCTTGACTGTATATCTCTTAAATGTCAACATATACACGTGTGATTTAATTTACGAAGATTTTTCAATGCCGAGAACCTCGATCAGAGAGTAAAAAAGGCGTAAGGTTCACAATGGTGTAAGATTAAAATGGGATATACCGGACTAGGATTCGAGTTACAGGAACAAGGGCCAAACCAACCACCCAAGAATGGAATCGTCGAGCGAAAACACTTGACAACCTCCTAGAAGCATCTTTTCTTGCTACCAGACCTTTCTCTATCAATTAGGAATCTGATGCCGTCACTAAACACGTTCCTTAAATTGTAGCCATTTGTTGAGTGTTTTTTTTTTGGTGTCTTATTCGCATATATATCACCATTGTCCTTGATTTTCTTGACTGTATATCTCTTAAATGTCAACATATACACGTGTGATTTAGATTACGAAGATTTTTCGGTGCCGAGAACCTCTATTAGAGAGTAAAAAAGGCGTAAGGTTCACAATGGTATAAATTAAAATGGGATATACCGGGCTAGGATTCGAGTTACAGGAACAAGGGCCAAACCAACCACCCAAGAATGGAATCGTCGAGCGAAAACACTTGACAACCTCATAGATGCAGCTTTTCTCGCCACCAGACCTTTCTCCATCAATTAGGAATCTGATGACGTCACTAAACACAATCCTTAAATTGTAGCCATTTGTTGAGTGTTTTTTTTGTGTCTAATCCGCATATATATCACCATTGCCCTTGATTTTCTTGACTGTATATCTCTTAAATGTCAACATATACACGTGTGATTTAGTTTACGAAGATTTTTCAATGCCGAGAACCTCGATCAGAGAGTAAAAAAGGCGTAAGGTTCACAATGGTGTAAAATTAAAATGGGTTATAGAGGGCTAGGATTCGAGTTACAGAAACAAGGGCCAAACCAACCACCCAAGAATGGAATCGTCGAGCGAAAACACTTGACAACCTCTTAGAAGCAGCTTTTCTTACCACCAGACCTTTCTCCATTAATTAGGAATCTGATGCCGACACTAAACACATTCCTTAATTTGTAGCCATTTGTTGAGTGTGTTTTTTGGTGTCTAATCCGCATATATATCACCATTGCCCTTGATTTTCTTGATTGTATATCTCTTAAATGTCAACATATACACGTGTGATTTAGTTTACGAAGATTTTTCAATGCCGAGAACCTCGATCAGAGAGTAAAAAAGGGGTAAGGTTCACGATGGTGTAAAATTAGAATGGAATATACCGGGCTAGGATTCGGGTTACAGGAACAAGGGCCAAACCAACCACCCAAGAATGGAATCATCGAGCGAAAACACATGACAACCTTCTAGAAGCAGCTTTTCTTACCCCCAGACCTTTCTCCATCAATTAGGAATCTGATGCAGTCACTAAACACATTCCTTAAATTGTAGCCATTTGTTGAGTATTTTTTTTTGGTGTCTAATCCAAATATATATCACCATTGCCCTTGATTTTCTTAACTGTATATCTCCTAAATATCAACATATACACGAGTAATTTAGTTTACGAAGATTTTTCAATGCCCAGAACCTTGATCAGAGAGTAAAAAAGGCGTAAGGTTCACAATGGTGTAAAATTAAAATGGGATATACCGGGCTAGGATTCGAGTTACAGGAACAAGGGCCAAACCAACCACCCAAGAATGGAATCGTCAAGCGAAAACACTTGACAACCTCCTAGAAGCAGCTTTTCTTACCACCAGACCTTTCCCCATCAATTAGGAAACTGATGCTGTCACTAAACACATTCCTTAAATTGTAGCCATATGTTGAGTGTTTTTTTGGTGTCTAATCCGCATATATATCACCATTACCCTTGATTTTCTTGACTGTATATCTCTTAAATGTCAACATATACACGTGTGATTTAGTTTACGAAGATTTTTCAATGCCGAGAACCTCGATCAGAGAGTAAAAAAGGCGTAAGGTTCACAATGGTGTAAGATTAAAATGGGATATACCGGGCTAGGATTCGAGTTACAGGAACAAGGGCCAAACCAACCACCCAAGAATGGAATCGTCGAGCGAAAACACTTGACAACCTCCTAGAAGCAGCTTTTCTTGCCACCAGACCTTTCTCCATCAATTAGTAATCTGATGCCATCACTAAACACATTCCTTAAATTGTAGCCATTTGTTGAGTGTTTTTTTTTGTGTCTAATCCGCATATATATCACCATTTCCCTTGATTTTCTTGACCGTATATCTCTTAAATGTCAATATATACACGTGTGATTTAGTTTACGAAGATTTGTCAATGCCTAGAACCTCTATCAGAGAGTAAAAAAGGCGTAAGGTTCACAATGGTGTAAAATTAAAATGGGATATACCAGGCTAGGATTCGAGTTACAGGAACAAGGGCTAAACCAACCACCCAAGAATGGAATCGTCGAGCGAAAACACTTGACAACCTCCTGGAAGCAGCTTTTCTTGCCACCAGACCTTTCTCCATCAATTAGGAATCTGATGCCGTCCCTAAACACATTCCTTAAATTGTAGTCATTTGTTGTGTGCTTTTTTTTGGTGTCTAATCCGCATATATATCACCATCGCTCTTGATTTTCTTGACTGTATATCTCTTAAATGTCAACATATACACGTGTGATTTAGTTTACGAAGATTTTTCAATGCCGAGAACCTCGATCAGAGAGTAAAAAAAGACGTAAGGTTTACAATGGTGTAAAATTAAAATGGGATATACCGGGCTAGGATTCGAGTTACAGGAACTAGAGCCAAACCAACCACCCAAGAATGGAATCGTCGAGCGAAAACACATGACAACCTCCTACAAGCAGCTTTTCTTACCACCAGACCTCTCTCCATTAATTAGGAATCTGATGCCGTCACTAAACAAATTCCTTAAATTGTAGCCATTTGTTGAGTGTTTTTTTTGGTGTCTAATTCGCATATATATCACCATTGCCCTTGATTTTCTTGACTGTATATCTCTTAAATATCAACATATACAAGTGTGATTTAGTATACGAAGATTTTTCAATGCCGGGAACCTCGATCAGAGAGTAAAAAAGGCGTAAGGTTCACAATGGTGTAAAATTAAAATGGGATATACCGGGCTAGGATTCGAGTTACAGGAACAAGAGCCAAACCAACCACCCAAGAATGGAATCGTCGAGCGAAAACACATGACAACCTCCTAGAAGCAGCTTTTCTTACCCCCAGACCTTTCTCCATCAATTAGGAATCTGATGCAGTCACTAAACACATTCCTTAAATTGTAGCCATTTGTTGAGTATTTTTTTTTGGTGTCTAATCCAAATATATATCACCATTGCCCTTGATTTTCTTAACTGTATATCTCCTAAATATCAACATATACACGAGTAATTTAGTTTACGAAGATTTTTCAATGCCCAGAACCTTGGTCAGAGAGTAAAAAAGGCGTAAGGTTCACAATGGTGTAAAATTAAAATGGGATATACCGGGCTAGGATTCGAGTTACAGGAACAAGGGCCAAACCAACCACCCAAGAATGGAATCGTCAAGCGAAAACACTTGACAACCTCCTAGAAGCAGCTTTTCTTACCACCAGACCTTTCCCCATCAATTAGGAAACTGATGCTGTCACTAAACACATTCCTTAAATTGTAGCCATATGTTGAGTGTTTTTTTGGTGTCTAATCCGCATATATATCACCATTACCCTTGATTTTCTTGACTGTATATCTCTTAAATGTCAACATATACACGTGTGATTTAGTTTACGAAGATTTTTCAATGCCGAGAACCTCGATCAGAGAGTAAAAAAGGCGTAAGGTTCACAATGGTGTAAGATTAAAATGGGATATACCGGGCTAGGATTCGAGTTACAGGAACAAGGGCCAAACCAACCACCCAAGAATGGAATCGTCGAGCGAAAACACTTGACAACCTCCTAGAAGCAGCTTTTCTTGCCACCAGACCTTTCTCCATCAATTAGTAATCTGATGCCATCACTAAACACATTCCTTAAATTGTAGCCATTTGTTGAGTGTTTTTTTTTGTGTCTAATCCGCATATATATCACCATTTCCCTTGATTTTCTTGACCGTATATCTCTTAAATGTCAATATATACACGTGTGATTTAGTTTACGAAGATTTTTCAATGCCTAGAACCTCTATCAGAGAGTAAAAAAGGCGTAAGGTTCACAATGGTGTAAAATTAAAATGGGATATACCAGGCTAGGATTCGAGTTACAGGAACAAGGGCTAAACCAACCACCCAAGAATGGAATCGTCGAGCGAAAACACTTGACAACCTCCTGGAAGCAGCTTTTCTTGCCACCAGACCTTTCTCCATCAATTAGGAATCTGATGCCGTCCCTAAACACATTCCTTAAATTGTAGTCATTTGTTGTGTGCTTTTTTTTGGTGTCTAATCCGCATATATATCACCATCGCTCTTGATTTTCTTGACTGTATATCTCTTAAATGTCAACATATACACGTGTGATTTAGTTTACGAAGATTTTTCAATGCCGAGAACCTCGATCAGAGAGTAAAAAAAGACGTAAGGTTTACAATGGTGTAAAATTAAAATGGGATATACCGGGCTAGGATTCGAGTTACAGGAACTAGAGCCAAACCAACCACCCAAGAATGGAATCGTCGAGCGAAAACACATGACAACCTCCTACAAGCAGCTTTTCTTACCACCAGACCTTTCTCCATTAATTAGGAATCTGATGCCGTCACTAAACAAATTCCTTAAATTGTAGCCATTTGTTGAGTGTTTTTTTTGGTGTCTAATTCGCATATATATCACCATTGCCCTTGATTTTCTTGACTGTATATCTCTTAAATATCAACATATACAAGTGTGATTTAGTATACGAAGATTTTTCAATGCCGGGAACCTCGATCAGAGAGTAAAAAAGGCGTAAGGTTCACAATGGTGTAAAATTAAAATGGGATATACCGGGCTAGGATTCGAGTTACAGGAACAAGAGCCAAACCAACCACCCAAGAATGGAATCGTCGAGCGAAAACACTTGACAACCTCCTAGAAGCAGTTTTTCTTACCACCAGACCTTTCTCCATTAATTAGGAATCTGATGCCGTCACTAAACAAATTCCTTAAATTGTAGCCATTTGTTGAGTGTTTTTTTTGGTGTCTAATTCGCATATATATCACCATTGCCCTTGATTTTCTTGACTGTATATCTCTTAAATATCAACATATACAAGTGTAATTTAGTTTACGAAGATTTTTCAATGCCAAGAACCTCAATCAGAGAGTAAAAAAAGACGTAAGGTTCACAATGGTGTAAAATTAAAATGGTATATACCGGGCTAGGATTCGAGTTACAGGAACAAGAGCCAAACCAACCACCCAAGAATGGAATCGTCGAGCGAAAACACTTGACAACCACCTAGAAGCAGCTTTTCTTACCACCAGACCTTTCTTCATCAATTAGGAATCTGTTGCCGTCACCAAACACATTCCTTAAATTGTAGCCATTTGTTGAGTGTTTTTTTTTGTGTCTAATCCGCATATATATCACCATTGCCCTTGATTTTCTTGACTGTATATCTCTTAAATGTCAATATATACACGTGTGATTTAGTTTACGAATATTTTTCAATGCCGAGAACCTCTATCAGAGAGTAAAAGAGGCGTAAGGTTCACAATGGTGTAAATTTAAAATGGGATATACCAGGCTAGGATTCGAGTTACAGGAACAAGGGCCAAACCAACCACCCAAGAATGGAATCGTCGAGCGAAAACAGTCATGAAAAGCTGCTTGAAAAATTGTAAACTAAATCACACGTGTATATGTTGACATTTAAGAGATATACAGTCAAGAAAATCAAGGGCAATGGTGATATATATGCGGATTAGACACAAAAACAAAACACTCAACAAATGGCTACAATTTAAGGAATGTGTTTAGTGACGGCATCAGATTCATAATTGATAGAGAAAGGTCTGGTGGCAAGAAAAGTTGCTTCTAGGAGGTTGTCCAGTGTTTTCGCTAGACGATTCCATTCTTGAATGGTTGGTTTGGCCCTTGTTCCTGTAACTCGAATCCTAGCCCGGTATTTCACATTTTAATTTTACACCATTGTGAACCTTATACCTTTTTTACTCTCTGATCGAGGTTCTTGGCATTGAAAAATCTTCATAAACTAAATCACACGTGTATATGTTTTCAAGTGTTTTCGCTCAACGATTCCA
The DNA here is from genome assembly GCA_030545235.1 of Helianthus tuberosus. Taxonomy (NCBI): domain Eukaryota; kingdom Viridiplantae; phylum Streptophyta; class Magnoliopsida; order Asterales; family Asteraceae; genus Helianthus; species Helianthus tuberosus. Next base: position 194,610,535 of record CM060425.1, read on the forward strand.
TTCTTGGGTGGTTGGTCTGGCCCTTGTTCCTGTAACTCGAATCCTAGCCCGGTATATCCCAATTTAATTTAACACCATTATGAACCTTACGCCTTTTTTACTCTCTGATCGTGGTTCTCGGCATTGAAAAATCTTCGTAAACTAAATCACACGTGTATATGTTAACATTTAAGAGATATCCAGTCAAGAAAATCAAGGGCAATGGTGATATATATATGCAGATTAGACACCAAAAAAAAACACTCAACAAATGGCTACAATTTAAGGAATGTGTTTAGTGACGGCATCAGATTCCTAATTGATGGAGAAAGGTCTGGTGGTAAGAAAAGCTGCTTCTAGGAGGTTCTCAACTGTTTTCGCTCAACGATTCAATTCTTGGGTGGTTGGTTTGGCCCTTGTTCCTGTAACTCGAATCCTAGCCCGGTATATCCCATTTTAATTTTACACCATTGTGAACCTTACGCCTTTTTTACTCTCTGATCGAGGTTCTCGGCATTGAAAAATCTTCGTAAACTAAATCACACGTGTATATGTTGACATTTAAGAGATATATAGTCAAGAGAATCAAGGGCAATGGTGATATATGCGCGGATTAGACACTAAAAAAAAAACACTCAACAAATGGCTACAATTTAAGGAATGTGTTTAGTAACGGCATCAGATTCCTAATTGATGGAGAATGGTCTGGTGGCAAGAAAAGCTGCTTCTTGGAGTTTGTCAAGTGTTTTCGTTCGACGATTCCATTCTTGGGTGGTTGGTTTGGCCCTTGTTCCTGTAACTCGAATCCTAGCCCGGTATAACCCATTTTAATTTTACACCGTTGTGAACCTTACGCCTTTTTTACTCTCTGATCGAGGTTCTCGGCATTGAAAAATCTTCATAAACTAAATCACACGTGTATATGTTGATATTTAAGAGATATACAGTCAAGAAAATCAAGGGAAATTGTGATATAAATGTGGATAAGACACCAAAAAAAACACTCAACAGATGGCTACAATTTAAGGAATGTGTTTAGTGACGGCATCAGATTCCTAATTGACGGAGAAAGGTCTGGTGGCAAGAAAAGCTGCTTCTAGGAGGTTGTCAAGTGTTTTCGCTCGACGATTCCATTCTTGGGTGGTTGGTTTGGCACTTGTTCCTGTAACTCCAATCCTAGCCCGGTATATTCCATTTTAATTTTACACCATTGTGAACCTTACGCCCTTTTTACTCTCTGATAGAGGTTCTCGGCATTGAAAAATCTTCGTAAACTAAATCACATGTGTATATGTTGACATTTGAGAGATATACAGTCAAGAAAATCAAGGGCAATGGTAATATATATGCGGATTAGACACAAAAAAAACACTCAACAAATGGCTACAATTTAAGGAATGTGTTTAGTGACGGCATCAGATTCCTATTTGATGGAGAAAGGTCTGGTGGCAAGAAAAGCTGCTTCTAGGAGGTTGTCAAGTGTTTTCGCTCGATGATTCCATTCTTGGGTGGTTGGTTTGGCCCTTGTTCCTGTAACTCGAATCCTAGCCCGGTATATCCCATTTTAATTTTACACCATTGTGAACCTTACGCCCTTTTTACTCTCTGATAGAGGTTCTCGGCATTGAAAAATCTTCGTAAACTAAATCACACGTGTATATGTTGACATTTAAGAGATATACATTCAAGAAAATCAAAGGAAATGGTGATATATATGCGGATTAGACACCAAAAAAAACACTCAACAAATGGCTACAATTTAAGGAATGTGTTTAGTGACGGCATCAGATTCCTAATTGATGGAGAAAGGTCTGGTGGCAAGAAAAGCTGCTTCTAGAAGGTTGTCAAGTGTTTTCGCTCGACGATTCCATTCTTGGGTGATTGGTTTGGCCCTTGTTCCAGTAACTCAAATCCTAGCCTGGTATATCCCATTTTAATTTTACACCATTGTGAACCTTACGCCCTTTTTACACTCTGATAGAGGTTCTCGGCATTGAAAAATCTTCAAAAACTAAATCACACGTGTATATGTTGACATTTAAGAGATATGCAGTCAAGAAAATCAAGGGCAATGGTGATATATATGCGGTTTAGACACCAAAAAAAACATTCAACAAATGGCTACAATTTAAGGAATGTGTTTAGTGACGGCATCAGATTCCTAATTGATGGAGAAAGGTCTTGTGGCAAGAAAAGCTGCTTCTAGGAGGTTGTCAAGTGTTTTCGCTCGACGATTCCATTTTTGAGTGATTGGTTTGTCCCTTGTTCCTGTAACTCGAATCCTAGCCCGGTATATCCCATTTTAATTTTACACCATTGTGAACCTTACGCCTTTTTTATTCTCTGATCGAGGTTCTCGGCATTGAAAAATCTTCGTAAACTAAATCACACGTGTATATGTTGATATTTAAGAGATATACAGTCAAGAAAATCAAGGGCAATGGTGATATATATGCGGATTAGACACAAAAAAAACACTCAAGAAATGGCTACAATTTAAGGAATGTGTTTAGTGACGGCATCAGATTCCTAATTGATGGAGAAAGATCTGGTGGTAAGAAAACATGCTTCTAGGACTTTGTCAAGTGTTTTTGCTCGACGATTCCATTCTGGGGTAGTTGGTTTGGCCCTTGTTCCTGTAACTCGAATCCTAGCCCGGTATATCCCATTTTAATTTTACACCATTGTGAACCTTACGGCTTTTTTACTCTCTGATCGAAGTTCTCGGCATTGAAAAATCCTTGTAAACTAAATCACACGTGTGTATGTTAACATTTAAGAGATATACAGTCAAGAAAATCAAGGGCAAGGGTGATATATATGCGGATTAGACACAAAAAAAAAACACTCAACAAATGGCTACAATTTAAGGAATGTGTTTAGTGACGGCATCAGATTTCTAATTGATGGAGAAAGGTCTGGTGGTAAGAAAAGCTGCTTCTAGGAGGTTGTCAAGTGTTTTTGCTCGACGATTCCATTCTTGGGTGGTTGGTTTGGCCCTTGTTCCTGTAACTCGAATCCTAGCCCGGTATATCCCATTTTAATTTTACACCATTGTGAACCTTACGCCTTTTTTACTCTCTGATCGAGGTTCTCGGCGTTGAAAAATCTTCGTAAACTAAATCACACGTGTATATGTTGATATTTAAGAGATATACAGTCAAGAAAATCATGGAAAATGGTGATATATATGCGGATTAGACACAAAAAAAAAACACTCAACAAATGGCTACAATTTAAGGAATGTGTTTAGTGACGGCATCAGATTCCTAATTGATGGAGAAAGGTCTGGTGGTAAGAAAAGCTGCTTCTAGGAGGTTGTCAAGTGTTTTCGCTCGACGATTCCATTCTTGGGTGGTTGGTTTGGCCCTCGTTCCTGTAACTCGAATCCTAACGCGGTATATCCCATTTTAATCTTACACCATTGTGAACCTTACGCCTTTTTTACTCTCTTATCGAGGTTCTCGGCATTGAAAAATCTTCGTAAACTAAATCACACGTGTATATGTTAACATTTAAGAGATATACAGTCAAGAAAATCAAGGGCAATGGTGATATATATGCGGATTAGACACCAAAAAAAAACACTCAACAAATGACTACAATTTCAGGAATGTGTTTAGTGACGGCATCAGATTCCTAATTGATGGAGAAAGGTCTGGTGGTAAGAAAAGCTGCTTCTAGGAGGTTGTCAAGTGTTTTCGCTCGACGATTCCATTCTTGGGTGGTTGGTTTGGCCCTCGTTCCTGTAACTCGAATCCTAACGCGGTATATCCCATTTTAATCTTACACCATTGTGAACCTTACGCCTTTTTTACTCTCTTATCGAGGTTCTCGGCATTGAAAAATCTTCGTAAACTAAATCACACGTGTATATGTTAACATTTAAGAGATATACAGTCAAGAAAATCACGGGAAATGGTGATATATATGCGGATTAGACACCAAAAAAAACACTCAACAAATGGCTACAATTTAAGGAATGTGTTTAGTGACGGCATCAGATTCCTAATTGATGGAGAAAGGTCTGGTGGCAAGAAAAGCTGCTTCTAGGAGGTTGTCAAGTGTTTTCGCTTGACGATTCCATTCTTGGGTGGTTGGTTTGGCCCTTGTTCCAGTAACTCGAATCCTAGCCCGGTATATCCCATTTTAATTTTACACCATTGTGAACCTTACGCCTTTTTTACTCTCTGATCGAGGTTCTCGGCATTGAAAAATCTTCGTAAACTAAATAACACATGTATATGTTGATATTTAAGAGATATACAGTCAAGAAAATCATGGAAAATGGTGATATATATGCGGATTAGACACAAAAAAAAAACACTCAACAAATGGCTACAATTTAAGGAATGTGTTTAGTGACGGCATCAGATTCCTAATTGATGGAGAAAGGTCTGGTGGTAAGGAAAGCTGCTTTTAGGAGGCCGTCAAGTGTTTTCGCACAACGATTCCATTCTTGGGTGGCTGGTTTAGCCCTTGTTCCTGTAACTCGAATCTTTGCCCGGTATATCCCATTTTAATTTTACACCGTTGTGAACCTTACGCCTTTTTTACTCTCTGATAGAGGTTCTCGGCATTGAAAAATCTTCGTAAACTAAATCACACGTGTATATGTTAACATTTAAGAGATATACAGTCAAGAAAATCAAGGGCAATGGTGATATATATGCGGATTAGACACCAAAAAAAAACACTCAACAAATGACTACAATTTCAGGAATGTGTTTAGTGACGGCATCAGATTCCTAATTGATGGAGAAAGGTCTGGTGGTAAGAAAAGCTGCTTCTAGGAGGTTGTCAAGTGTTTTCGCTCGACGATTCCATTCTTGGGTGGTTGGTTTGGCCCTCGTTCCTGTAACTCGAATCCTAACGCGGTATATCCCATTTTAATCTTACACCATTGTGAACCTTACGCCTTTTTTACTCTCTTATCGAGGTTCTCGGCATTGAAAAATCTTCGTAAACTAAATCACACGTGTATATGTTAACATTTAAGAGATATACAGTCAAGAAAATCAAGGGAAATGGTGATATATATGCGGATTAGACACCAAAAAAAACACTCAACAAATGGCTACAATTTAAGGAATGTGTTTAGTGACGGCATCAGATTCCTAATTGATGGAGAAAGGTCTGGTGGCAAGAAAAGCTGCTTCTAGGAGGTTGTCAAGTGTTTTCGCTTGACGATTCCATTCTTGGGTGGTTGGTTTGGCCCTTGTTCCAGTAACTCGAATCCTAGCCCGGTATATCCCATTTTAATTTTACACCATTGTGAACCTTACGCCTTTTTTACTCTCTGATCGAGGTTCTCGGCATTGAAAAATCTTCGTAAACTAAATAACACATGTATATGTTGATATTTAAGAGATATACAGTCAAGAAAATCATGGAAAATGGTGATATATATGCGGATTAGACACAAAAAAAAAACACTCAACAAATGGCTACAATTTAAGGAATGTGTTTAGTGACGGCATCAGATTCCTAATTGATGGAGAAAGGTCTGGTGGTAAGGAAAGCTGCTTTTAGGAGGTCGTCAAGTGTTTTCGCACAACGATTCCATTCTTGGGTGGCTGGTTTAGCCCTTGTTCCTGTAACTCGAATCTTTGCCCGGTATATCCCATTTTAATTTTACACCGTTGTGAACCTTACGCCTTTTTTACTCTCTGATAGAGGTTCTCGGCATTGAAAAATCTTCGTAAACTAAATCACACATGTATATGTTGACATTTAAGAGATATACAGTTAAGAAAATCAAGGGCAATGGTGATATATATATGCGGATTAGACAACAAAAAAAAAACACTCAACAATTGGCTACAATTTAAGGAATGTGTTTAGTGATGGCATCAGATTCCTAAATGATGGAGAAAGGTCTGGTGGCAAGAAAAGCTGCTTCTAGGAAGTTGTCAAGTGTTTTCGCTCGACGATTCCATTTTTGGGTGATTGGTTTGGCCCCTGTTCCTGTAACTCGAATCCGAGCCCGGTATATCCCATTTTAATTTTACACCATTGTGAACCTTACGCCTTTTTTACTCTCTGGTCGAGGCTCTCGGCATTGAAAAATCTTCGTAAACTTAATCGCACGTGTATATGTTGATATTTAAGAGATATACAGTCAAGAAAATCAAGGGCAACGGTGATATATATGCGGATTAGACACCAAAAAAAAAAAACACTCAACAAATGGCTACAATTTAAGGAAGGTGTTTAGTGACGGCATTAGATTCCTAATTGATGGAGAAAGGACCGGTGGCAAGAAAAGCTGCTTCTAGGAGGTTATTAAGTGTTTTCACTTGACGATTCCATTCTTGGGTGGTTGGTTTGGCCCTTGTTCCTGTAACTCGAATGCTAGCTCGGTATATCCCATTTTAATCTTAACCTTACGCCTTTTTTACTCTCTGATCGAGGTTCTCAGAATTGAAAAATCTTGTATACTAAATCACACATGTATATGTTGACATTTAAGAGATATACAGTCAAGAAAATCAAGGGCAATGGTGATATATATGCGGATTAAGCACCGAAAAAAACACTCAACAAATAGCTACAATTTAAGGAATGTGTTTAGTGACTGCATCAGATTCCGAATTGATGGACAATGGTCTGGTGGTAAGAAAACCTGCTTCTAGGAGGTTGTCAAGTGTTTTCGCTCGACGATTCCATTCTTGGGTGGTTGGTTTGGCCCTTGTTCCTGTAACTCGAATCCTAGCCCGGTATATCCCATTTTAATTTTACACCATTGTGAACCTTACGCCTTTTTTACTCTCTGATCGAGGTTCTCGGCATTGAAAAATCTTCGTAAACTAAATCACACGTGTATATATAAACATTTAAGAGATATACAGTCAAGAAAATCAAGGGCAATGGTGATATATATGCGGATTAGACACCAAACAAAACACTCAACAAATGGCTACAATTTAAGGAATGTGTTTAGTGACGGCATCAGATTCCTAATTGATGGAGAAAGGTCTGGTGGCAAGAAAAGCTGCTTCTAGGAGGTTGTCAAGTGTTTTCGCTTGACGATTCCATTCTTGGGTGGTTGGTTTGGCCCTTGTTCCTGTAACTCGAATCCTAGCCCGGTATATCCTATTTGAATTTTACACCATTGTGAACCTTATGCCTTTTTTACTCTCTGATCGAGGTTCTCGGCATTGAAAAATCTTCGTAAACTAAATCACACGTGTATATGTTGATATTTAAGAGATATACAGTCAAGAAAATCAAGGGCAATGGTGATATATATGCGGATTAGACACCAAAAAAAAAACACTCAACAAATGGCTACAATTTAAGGAATGTGTTGAGTGACGGCATCAGATTCCTAATTGATGGAGAAAGGTCTGGTGGTAAGAAAAGCTGCTTCTAGGAGGTTGTCAAGTGTTTTCGCTCGACGATTCCATTCTTGGGTGGTTGGTTTGGCCCTTGTTCCTGTAACTCGAATCCTAGCCCGGGATATCCCATTTTAATTTTACACCATTGTGAACCTTACGCCTTTTTTACTCTCTGATCGAGGTTCTCGGCATTGACAAATCTTCGTAAACTAAATCACACGTGTATATGTTGATATTTAAGAGATATACAGTCAAGAAATTCAAGGGCAATGGTGATATATATGCGGATTAGACACAAAAAAAACCCTCAACAAATGGCTACTATTTAAGGAATGTGTTTAATGACGGCATCAGATTCCTAATTGATGGAGAAAGGTCTGGTGGCAAGAAAAGCTGCTTCTAGGAGTTTGTCAAGTGTTTTCGCTTGACGATTCCATTCTTGGGTGGTTGGTTTGGCCCTTGTTCCTGTAACTCGAATCCTTGCCCGGTATATCCTATTTTAATTTTACACCATTGTGAACCTTACGTCTTTTTTACTCTCTGATCGAGGTTCTCGGCATTGAAAAATCTTCGTAAACTAAATCAGACGTGTATATGTTGATATTTAAGAGATATACAATCAAGAAAATCAAGGGCAATGGTGATATATATGCGGATTAGACACCAAAAAAAAACACTCAACAAATGGCTACAATTTAAGGAATGTGTTGAGTGACGGCATCAGATTCCTAATTGATAGAGAAAAGTCTTGTGGTAAGAAAAGCTGCCTCTAGGAGGTTGTCAAGTGTTTTCGCTCGATGATTCCATTCTTGGATGGTTGGTTTGGCCCTTGTTCCTGTAACTCGAATCCTAGCCCGGTATATCCCATTTTAATTTTACACCATTGTGAACCTTACGCCTTTTTTACTCTCTGATCGAGGTTCTCGGCATTGAAAAATCTTCGTAAACTAAATCACACGTGTATATGTTGATATTTAAGAGATATACAGTCAAGAAATTCAAGGGCAATGGTGATATATATGCGGATTAGACACAAAAAAAACACTCAACAAATGCCTACAATTTAAGGAATGTGTTTAGTGACGGCATCAGATTCCTAATTGATAGAGAAAGGTCTGGTGGTAAGAAAAGCTGCTTCTAGGAGGTTGTCAAGTGTTTTCGCTCGACGATTCCATTCTTGGGTGGTTGGTTTGGCACTTGTTCCTGTAACTCGAATCCTAGCTCGGTATATCCCATTTTAATTTTAGAGTAAATTACAAGTTTTGTCCTTTATGTATGTCCAAAATAGCAGGCGCTGTCCTTTGTCTTTAAAATTGATGAGTTTTGTCCTTAATGTTTGCAAATCTTGCACGTTATGTCCTTTAAGGCAAACCCAGTTAATTTTTTTTGTTAAATCTGATCTCCCAGGGGTATTTTAGTCTTTTTACCCTGTTTACTTTGTATTATCAAAACAGACTGATGAAGAACAAAACCTTCACCGCCACCTGCCACCACCACCACCACCACCACCATCCCGCATCGATTCTCTCTCTCTCTCCTTCACCCACCACCGTCTCCACCATCTGCAAACCACCCAAATCAGCAACAAACCACCTAAATCAACAAATCAACAATAAAGCGGCAACAAACCCAAATCAGCAACAAACCACCACCGTCTCCACCATATGCAAACCACCCAAATCAGCAACAAATCACCCAAATCAGCAATAAAACGGCAACAAACCCAAATCAGCAACAAACCACCACCGTCTCCACCATCTGCAAACCACCCAAATCAGCAACAAACCACCCAAATCAGCAAATCAGCAATAAAACGGCAACAAACCCAAATCAGCAACAAACCACCACCGTCTCCACCATCTGCAAACCCAAATCAGCAACAAACCACCACCGTCTCCACCATCTGCAAACCACCCAAATCAGCAACAAACCACCCAAATCTGCAAATCAGCAATAAAACAGCAACAAACCCAAATCAGCAACAAACCACCACCGTCTCCACCATTTGCAAACCCAAATCAGCAACAAACCACCACCGTCTCCACCATCTGCAAACCACCCAAATCAGCAACAAACCACCCAAATCTGCAAACCACCCAAATCAGCAATAAAACAGACTGATGAAGAACAGAACCCTTCACCGCCACCTGCAAACCACCCAAATTAGCAATAAAACAGACTGACAACCATTCGCCACCTACGTGAACACAACCCTAAATCGAAACCCGCCTCTAGTGAAACCCTACCACCGGATGAACCATTCGCCGGAATCTCTGGAGGAGCTAATCGCCAGGATGGTGGTGGTGGTGGGAGGTGGCGGCAGGTGAGAGAGAGGGGGAGAGAAGAGAGAGAGTGACGGTAGGTTAGAGAGAGAGAAGGTAATATTTGTTTTTATATATATATTTTAGAGTAACACTTACACAATAGTCCCTGAACAAAGTTCTTTTACACAATGGTCCTTGATAAGATGAAATGACAACAATGCCCTCATGTGCAAGGCACATGATCAGATTTAACCAAAAAAATCTAACTGGGTTTGGCCTAAAGGACATAACGTGCAAGATTTGCAAACATTAAGGACAAAACTCGTCAATTTTAAAGACAAAGGGCAGCGCCTGCAATTTTGGACATACATAAAGGACAAAACTTGTAATTTACTCTTAATTTTACACCATTGTGAACCTTACGCCTGTTTTAATCTCTGATCGAGGTTCTCAGCATTGAAAAATCTTCGTAAACTAAATCACACGTGTATATGTTAACATTTAAGAGATATACAGTCAAGAAAATCAAGGGCAATGGTGAAATATACGCAGATTAGACACAAAAAAAAAACACTAAACCAATGGCTACAATTTAAGGAATGTGTTTAGTAACGGCATCAGATTCCTAATTGATGGAGAAAGGTCTGGTGGCAAGAAAAGCTGCTTCTAGGAGGTTGTCAAGTGTTTTCGCTTGACGATTCCATTTTTGGGTGATTGGTTTGGCCCTTGTTCCTGTAACTCGAATCCTAGCCCGGTATATCCCATTTTAATTTTACACCATTGTGAACCTTACGCCTTTTTTACTCTCTGATCGAGGTTCTCGACATTGAAAAATCTTCGTAAACTAAATCACACGTGTATATGTTGATATTTAAGAGATATACAGTCAAGAAAATCATGGGCAATGGTGATATATATGCGGATTAGACACAAAAAAACACACAACAAATGGCTACAATTTAAGGAATGTGTTTAGTGACGGCATCAGATTCCTAATTGATGGAGAAAGGTCTGGTGGTAAGAAAAGCTGCTTCTAGGAGGTTGGTTTGGCCCTTGTTCCTGTAACTCGAATCCTATCCCGGTATATCCCATTTTAATTTTACACCATTGTGTACCTTACGCCTTTTTTACTCTCTTAACGAGGTTCTCGGCATTGAAAAATCTTCGTAAACTAAATCACACGTGTATATGTTAACATTTAAGAGATATACAGTCAAGAAAATCAAGGGCAATGGTGATATATACGCAGATTAGACACCAAAAAAAAAAACACTCAACCAATGGCTACAATTTAAGGAATGTGTTTAGTAATGGCATCAGATTCCTAATTGATGGAGAAAGGTCTGGTGGAAAGAAAAGCTGCTTCTAGGAGGTTGTCAAGTGTTTTCGCTCGACGATTGCATTTTTGGGTGATTGGTTTGGCCCTTGTTCCTGTAACTCGAATCCTAGCCCGGTATATTCCATTTTAATTTTACACCATTGTGAACCTTACGCCTTTTTTACTCTATGATCGAGGTTCTCGGCATTGAAAAATCTTCGTAAACTAAATCACACGTGTATATGTTGATATTTAAGAGATATACAGTCAAGAAAATCAAGGGCAATGGTGATATATAAGCGGATTAGACACCAAAAAAAAACACTCAACAACTGGCTACAATTTAAGTAATGTGTTTAGTGACGGCATCAGATTCCTAATTGATGGAGAAAGGTCTGGTGGCAAGAAAAGCTGCTACTAGGAGGTTATCAGGTGTTTTCGCTCGACGATTCCATTTTTGGGTGATTGGTTTGGCCCTTTTTCCTGTAACTCGAATACTAGCCCGGTATATCCCATTTTAATTTTACACCATTGTGAACCTTACGCCTTTTTTACTCTCTGATCGAGGTTCTCGGCATTGAAAAATCTTCGTAAACTAAATCACACGTGAATATGTTGATATTTAAGAGATATACAGCCAAGAAAATCATGGGCAATGGTGATATATATGCGGATTAGACACAAAAAAAAAACACTCAACATATGGCTACAATTTAAGGAATGTGTTTAGTGACGGCATCAGATTCCTAATTGATGCAGAAAGGTCTGGTGGTAAGAAAAGCTGCTTCTAGGAGGTTGTCAAGTGTTTTCGCTCGACGATTCCATTCTTGGGTGGTTGGTTTGGCCCTTGTTCCTGTAACTCGAATCCTATCCCGGTATATCCCAAGTTAATTTTACACCATTGTGAACCTTACGCCTTTTTTACTCTCTGATCGAGGTTCTCGGCATTAAAAAATCTTCGTAAACTAAATCACACGTGTATATGTTGAGATTTAAGAGATATACAGTCAAGAAAATCAAGGGCAATGGTGATATATACGCAGATTAGACACCAAAAAAATACACTCAACCAATGGCTACAATTTAAGGAATGTATTTAGTAACGACATCAGATTCCTAATTGATGGAGAAAGGTCTGGTGGCAAGAAAAGCTGCTTCTAGGAGGTTGTCAAGTATTTTCGCTTGACGATTCCATTCTTGGGTGGTTGGTTTGGCCCTTGTTCCTGTAACTCGAATCCTAGCCCGGTATATCCTATTTTAATTTTACACCATTGTGAACCTTACGTCTTTTTTACTCTCTGATCGAGGTTCTCGGCATTGAAATATCTTCGTAAACTAAATCACACGTGTATATGTTGATATTTAAGAGATATACAGTCAAGAAAATCAAGGGCAATGGTGATATATATGCGGATTAGACACAAAAAAAAAACACTCAACAAATGGCTACAATTTAAGGAATGTGTTTAGTGACGGCATCAGATTCCTAATTGATGGAGAAAGGTCTGGTGGCAAGAAAAGCTGCTTCTAGGAGGTTGTTAAGTGTTTTCGCTCGACGATTCCATTTTTGGGTGATTGGTTTGGCCCTTGTTCCTGTAACTCGAATCCTAGCCCGTTATATCCCATTTTAATTTTACACCATTGTGAATCTTACGCCTTTTTTACACTCTGATCGAGGTTCTAGGCATTGAAAAATCTTCGTAAACCAAATCACACGTGTATATGTTGATATTTAAGAGATATACAGTCAAGAAAATCAAGGGCAATGGTGATATATATGCGGATTAGACACAAAAAAAAAACACTCAACAAATGGCTACAATTTAAGGAATGTGTTTAGTGACGGCATCAGATTCCTAATTGATGGAGAAAGGTCTGGTGGTAAGAAAAGCTGCTTCTAGGAGGTTGTCAAGTGTTTTCGCTCGACGATTCCATTCTTGGGTGGTTGGTTTGGCCCTTGTTCCTGTAACTCGAATCCTAGCCCGGTATATCCCATTTTAATTTTACACCATTGTGAACCTTACGCCTTTTTTACTCTCTGATCGAGGTTCTCGGCATTGAAAAATCTTCGTAAACTAAATCACACGTGTATATGTTAACATTTAAGAGATATACAGTCAAGAAAATCAACGGCAATTGTGATATATATGCGGCTTAGACACAAAAAAAAACACTCAACAAATGGCTACAATTTAAGGAATGTGTTTAGTGACGGCATCAGATTCCTAATTGATGGAGAAAGGTCTGGTGGCAAGAAAAGCTGCTTATAGGAGGTTGTCAAGTGTTTTCGCTTGGCGATTCCATTCTTGGGTGGTTGGTTTGGCCTTGTTCCAGTAACTCGAATCCTAGCCCGGTATATCCCATTTTAATTTTACACCATTGTGAACCTTACGCCTTTTTTACTCTCTGATCGAGGTTCTCGGCATTGAAAAATCTTCATAAAGTGAATCACACGTGTATATGTTGACATTTAAGAGATATACAGTCAAGAAAATCAAGGGCAATGGTGATATATACGTGGATTAGACACAAAAAAAACCCTCAACAAATGGTTACAATTTAAGGAATGTGTTTAGTGACGGCATCAGATTCCAAATTGATGGAGAAAGGTTTGGTGTTAAGAAAAGCTGCTTCTAGGAGGTTGTCAAGTGTTTTCGCTCGATGATTCCATTCTTGGGTGGTTGGTTTGGCCCTTGTTCCTGTAACTCGAATCCTAGCCCGGTATATCCCATTTTAATTTTACACCATTGTGAACCTTACGCATTTTTTACTCTCTGATCGAGGTTCTCGGCATTGAAAAATCTTCGTAAACTAAATCACACGTGTATATGTTAACATTTAAGAGATATACAGTCAAGAAAATCAAGGGCAATGGTGATATATATGCGGATTAGACACCAAAAAAAACACTCAACAAATGGCTACAATTTAAGGAATGTGTTTAGTGACGGCATCAATTCCTAATTGATGGAGAAAGGTCTGGTGGTAAGAAAAGCTGCTTCTAGGACTTTGTCAAGTGTTTCTGCTCGACGATTCCATTTTTGGGTGGTTGGTTTGGCCCTTGTTCCTGTAACTCGAATCCTATCCCGGTATATCCCAATTTAATATTACACCATTGTGAACCTTACGTCCTTTTTTACTCTCTGATCGAAGTTCTCGGCATTGAAAAATCTTCGTAAACTAAATCACACGTGTATATGTTGACATTTAAGAGATATACAGTCAAGAAAATCAAGGGCAATGGTGATATATATGCGGATTAGACACCAAAAAAAACACTCAACAAATGGCTACAATTTAAGGAATGTGTTTAGTGACGGCATCAGATTCCTAATTAATGGAGAAAGGTCTGGTGGCAAGAAAAGCTGCTTCTAGGAGGTTGTCAAGTGTTTTCGTTTGGCGATTCCATTCTTGGGTGGTTGGTTTGGCCTTGTTCCTGTAACTCGAATCCTAGCCCGGAATATCCCATTTTAATTTTACACCATTGTGAACCATACGCCTTTTTTACTCTCTGATCGAGGTTCTCGGCATTGAAAAATCTTCGTAAAGTAAATCACACGTGTATATGTTGACATTTAAGAGATATACAGTAAAGAAAATCAAGGGCAATGGTGATATATATGCGGATTAGACACCAAAAAAAAACACTCAACAAATGGATACAATTTAAGGAATGTGTTTAGTGACGGCATCAGATTCCTAATCGATGGAGAAAGGTCTGGTGGTAAAAAAAAGCTGCTTCTAGGAGGTTGTCAAGTGTTTTCGCTCAACGATTCCATTCTTGGGTGGTTGGTTTGGCCCTTGTTCCTGTAACTCGAATCCTAGCCCGGTATATCCCATTTTAATCTTACACCATTGTGAACCTTACGCCATTTTTACTCTCTGATCGAGGTTCTCGGCATTGAAAAATCTTCGTAAACTAAATCAAACGTGTATATATTGACATTTAAGAGATATACAGTCAAGAAAATCAAGGGCAATGTTGATATATACGCGGATTAGACACCTAAAAAAAACACTCAACAAATGGCTACAATTTAAGGAATGTGTTTAGTGACGGCATCAGATTCCTAATTGATGGAGAAAGGTCTGGTGGCAAGAAAAGCTGCTTCTAGGAGGTTGTCAAGTGTTTTCGCTTGACAATTCCATTCCTGGGTGGTTGGTTTGGCCCTTGTTCCAGTAACTCGAATCCTAGCCTGGTATATCCCATTTTAATTTTACACCATTGTGAACCTTACGCCTTTTTTACTCTCTGATCGAGGTTCTCGGCATTGAAAAATTTTCGTAAACTAAATCGCACGTGTATATGTGGATATTTAAGAGATATACAGTCAAGAAAATCAAGGGCAATGGTGATATATATGCGGATTAGACACAAAAAAAACACTCAACAAATGGCTACAATTTAAGGAATGTGTTTAGTGACGGCATCAGATTCCTAATTGATGGAGAAAGGTCTGGTGGCAAGAAAAGCTGCTTCAAGGAGGTTGTCAAGTGTTTTCGCTAGACGATTCCATTCTTGGGTTGTTGGTTTGGCCCTTGTTCATGTAAATCGAATCCTAGCCCAGTATATCCCATTTTAATTTTACACCATTGTGAACCTTACGCCTTTTTTACTCTCTGATTGAGGTTCTCGGCATTGAAAAATCTTTGTAAATTAAATCACACGTGTATATGTTCACATTTAAGAGATATACAGTCAACAAAATCAAGGGCAAGGGTGATATATACGCGGATTAGAGACAAAAAAAAACCCTCAACAAATGGTTACAATTTAAGGAATGTGTTTAGTGATGGCATCAGATTCCTAATTGATGGAGAAAGGTCTGGTGGTAAGAAAAGCTACTTCTAGGAGGTTGTCAAGTGTTTTCGCTCGACGATTCCATTCTTGGGTGGTTGATTTGGCCCTTGTTCCTGTAACTCGAATCCTAGCCCGGTATTTCCCATTTTAATTTTACACCATTGTGAACCTTACGCCCTTTTTTACTCACTGATCGAAGTTCTCGGCATTGAAAAATCTTCGTAAACTAAATCACACGTGTATATGTTGACATTTAAGAGATATACAGTCAAGAAAATCAAGGGCAATGGTGATATATACACGGATTAGACACAAAAAAAAAACACTCAACAAATGGCTACAATTTAAGGAATGTGTTTAGTGACGGCATCAGATTCCTAATTGATGGAGAAAGGTCTGGTGGCAAGAAAAGCTGCTTCTAGGAGGTTGTCAAGTGTTTTCACTTGACAATTCCATTCTTGGGTGGTTGGTTTGGCCCTTGTTCCTGTAACTCGAATCCTAGCCCGGTATATCCCGTTTTAATTTTACACCATTGTGAACCTTACGCCTTTTTTACTCTCTGATCGAGGTTCTCGGCATTGAAAAATTTTCGTAAACTAAATCGCACGTGTATATGTGGATATTTAAGAGATATACAGTCAAGAAAATCAAGGGCAATGGTGATATATATGCGGATTAGACACAAAAAAAAAACACTCAACAAATGGCTACAATTTAAGGAATGTGTTTAGTGACGGCATCAGATTCCTAATTGATGGAGAAAGGTCTGGTGGCAAGAAAAGCTGCTTCTAGGAGGTTGTCAAGTGTTTTCGCTAGACGATTCCATTCTTGGGTGGTTGGTTTGGCCCTTGTTCATGTAAATCGAATCCTAGCCCAGTATATCCCATTTTAATTTTACACCATTGTGAACCTTACGCCTTTTTTACTCTCTGATTGAGGTTCTCGGCATTGAAAAATCTTTGTAAATTAAATCACACGTGTATATGTTCACATTTAAGAGATATACAGTCAAGAAAATCAAGGGCAAGGGTGATATATACGCGGATTAGACACAAAAAAAAAAAAAAAAACCCTCAACAAATGGTTACAATTTAAGGAATGTGTTTAGTGATGGCATCAGATTCCTAATCGATGGAGAAAGGTCTGGTGGTAAGAAAAGCTACTTCTAGGAGGTTGTTAAGTGTTTTCTCTCGACGATTCCACTCTTGGGTGGTTGGTTTGGCCCTTGTTCCTGTAACTCGAATCCTAGCCCGGTATATCCCATTTTAATTTTACACCATTGTGAACCATACGCCCTTTTTTACTCTCTGATCGAAGTTCTCGGCATTGAAAAATCTTCGTAAATTAAATCACACGTGTATATGTTGACATTTAAGAGATATACAGTCAAGAAAATCAAGGGCAATGATGATATATATGCGGATTAGACACAAAAAAAAACACTCAACAAATGGATACAATTTAAGGAATGTGTTTAGTAACGGCATCAGATTCCTAATTGATGGAGAAAGGTCTGGTGGTAAAAAAAGCTGCTTCTAGGAGGTTGTCAAGTGTTTTCGCTCGACGATTCCATTCTTGGGTGGTTGGTTTGGCCCTTGTTCCTGTAACTTGAATACTAGCCCGGTATATCCCATTTTAATCTTACACCATTGTGAACCTTACGCCATTTTTACTCTCTGATCGAGGTTCTCGATATTGAAAAATCTTCGTAAACTAAATCACACGTGTATATGTTGACATTTAAGAGATATACAGTCAAGAAAATCAAGGGCAATGGTGATATATACGCGGATTAGACACAAAAAAAAAAAACACTCAACAAATGGCTACAATTTAAGGAATGTGTTTAGTAACGGCATCAGATTCCTAATTGATGGAGAAAGGTCTGGTGGTAAGAAAAGCTACTTCTAGGAGGTTGTTAAGTGTTTTCTCTCGACGATTCCACTCTTGGGTGGTTGGTTTGGCCCTTGTTCCTGTAACTCGAATCCTAGCCCGGTATATCCCATTTTAATTTTACACCATTGTGAACCATACGCCCTTTTTTACTCTCTGATCGAAGTTCTCGGCATTGAAAAATCTTCGTAAACTAAATCACACGTGTATATGTTGACATTTAAGAGATATACAGTCAAGAAAATCAAGGGCAATGATGATATATATGCGGATTAGACACAAAAAAAACACTCAACAAATGGATACAATTTAAGGAATGTGTTTAGTAACGGCATCAGATTCCTAATTGATGGAGAAAGGTCTGGTGGTAAAAAAAGCTGCTTCTAGGAGGTTGTCAAGTGTTTTCGCTCGACGATTCCATTCTTGGGTGGTTGGTTTGGCCCTTGTTCCTGTAACTTGAATACTAGCCCGGTATATCCCATTTTAATCTTACACCATTGTGAACCTTACGCCATTTTTACTCTCTGATCGAGGTTCTCGATATTGAAAAATCTTCGTAAACTAAATCACACGTGTATATGTTGACATTTAAGAGATATACAGTCAAGAAAATCAAGGGCAATGGTGATATATACGCGGATTAGACACCAAAAAAAAAAAAACACTCAACAAATGGCTAATATTTAAGGAATGTGTTTAGTGACGGCATCAGATTCCTAATTGATGGAGAAAGGTCTGGTGGCAAGAAAAGCTGCTTCTAGGAGTTTGTCAAGTGTTTTCACTTGACAATTCCATTCTTGGGTGGTTGGTTTGGCCCTTGTTCCTGTAACTCGAATCCTAGCCCGGTATATCCCATTTTAATTTTACACCATTGTGAACCTTACGCCTTTTTTACTCTCTGATCGAGGTTCTCGGCATTGAAAAATCTTCGTAAACTAAATCGCACGTGTATATGTTGACATTTAAGAGATATACAGTCAAGAAAATCAAGGGCAATGGTGATACATATGCGGATTAGACACCAAAAAAAAAACACTCAACAAATGGCTACAATTTAAGGAATGTGTTTAGTAACGGCATCAGATTCCTAATTGATGGAGAAAGGTCTGGTGGTAAGAAAAGCTACTTCTAGGAGGTTGTCAAGTGTTTTCGCTCGACGATTCCATTCTTGGGTGGTTGGTTTGGCCCTTGTTCCTGTAACTCGAATCCTAGCCCGGTATATCCCATTTTAATTTTACACCATTGTGAACCTTACGCCCTTTTTTACTCACTGATCGAAGTTCTCGGCATTGAAAAATCTTCGTAAACTAAATCACACGTGTATATGTTGACATTTAAGAGATATACAGTCAAGAAAATCAAGGGCAATGGTGATATATACGCGGATTAGACACCAAAAAAAAACACTCAACAAATGGCTACAATTTAAGGAATGTGTTTAGTGACGGCATCAGATTCCTAATTGATGGAGAAAGGTCTGGTGGCAAGAAAAGCTGCTTCTAGGAGGTTGTCAAGTGTTTTCACTTGACAATTCCATTCTTGGGTGGTTGGTTTGGCCCTTGTTCCTGTAACTCGAATCCTAGCCCGGTATATCCCATTTTAATTTTACACCATTGTGAACCTTACGCCTTTTTTACTCTCTGATCGAGGTTCTCGGCATTGAAAAATCTTCGTAAACTAAATCACACGTGAATATGTTGATATTTAAGAGATATACAGCCAAGAAAATCATGGGCAATGGTGATATATATGCGGATTAGACACAAAAAAAAAACACTCAACATATGGCTACAATTTAAGGAATGTGTTTAGTGACGGCATCAGATTCCTAATTGATGCAGAAAGGTCTGGTGGTAAGAAAAGCTGCTTCTAGGAGGTTGTCAAGTGTTTTCGCTCGACGATTCCATTCTTGGGTGGTTGGTTTGGCCCTTGTTCCTGTAACTCGAATCCTATCCCGGTATATCCCAAGTTAATTTTACACCATTGTGAACCTTACGCCTTTTTTACTCTCTGATCGAGGTTCTCGGCATTAAAAAATCTTCGTAAACTAAATCACACGTGTATATGTTGAGATTTAAGAGATATACAGTCAAGAAAATCAAGGGCAATGGTGATATATACGCAGATTAGACACCAAAAAAATACACTCAACCAATGGCTACAATTTAAGGAATGTATTTAGTAACGACATCAGATTCCTAATTGATGGAGAAAGGTCTGGTGGCAAGAAAAGCTGCTTCTAGGAGGTTGTCAAGTATTTTCGCTTGACGATTCCATTCTTGGGTGGTTGGTTTGGCCCTTGTTCCTGTAACTCGAATCCTAGCCCGGTATATCCTATTTTAATTTTACACCATTGTGAACCTTACGTCTTTTTTACTCTCTGATCGAGGTTCTCGGCATTGAAATATCTTCGTAAACTAAATCACACGTGTATATGTTGATATTTAAGAGATATACAGTCAAGAAAATCAAGGGCAATGGTGATATATATGCGGATTAGACACAAAAAAAAAACACTCAACAAATGGCTACAATTTAAGGAATGTGTTTAGTGACGGCATCAGATTCCTAATTGATGGAGAAAGGTCTGGTGGCAAGAAAAGCTGCTTCTAGGAGGTTGTTAAGTGTTTTCGCTCGACGATTCCATTTTTGGGTGATTGGTTTGGCCCTTGTTCCTGTAACTCGAATCCTAGCCCGTTATATCCCATTTTAATTTTACACCATTGTGAACCTTACGCCTTTTTTACACTCTGATCGAGGTTCTAGGCATTGAAAAATCTTCGTAAACCAAATCACACGTGTATATGTTGATATTTAAGAGATATACAGTCAAGAAAATCAAGGGCAATGGTGATATATATGCGGATTAGACACAAAAAAAAAACACTCAACAAATGGCTACAATTTAAGGAATGTGTTTAGTGACGGCATCAGATTCCTAATTGATGGAGAAAGGTCTGGTGGTAAGAAAAGCTGCTTCTAGGAGGTTGTCAAGTGTTTTCGCTCGACGATTCCATTCTTGGGTGGTTGGTTTGGCCCTCGTTCCTGTAACTCGAATCCTAGCCCGGTATATCCCATTTTAATTTTACACCATTGTGAACCTTACGCCTTTTTTACTCTCTGATCGAGGTTCTCGGCATTGAAAAATCTTCGTAAACTAAATCACACGTGTATATGTTAACATTTAAGAGATATACAGTCAAGAAAATCAACGGCAATTGTGATATATATGCGGATTAGACACAAAAAAAAACACTCAACAAATGGCTACAATTTAAGGAATGTGTTTAGTGACGGCATCAGATTCCTAATTGATGGAGAAAGGTCTGGTGGCAAGAAAAGCTGCTTATAGGAGGTTGTCAAGTGTTTTCGCTTGGCGATTCCATTCTTGGGTGGTTGGTTTGGCCTTGTTCCAGTAACTCGAATCCTAGCCCGGTATATCCCATTTTAATTTTACACCATTGTGAACCTTACGCCTTTTTTACTCTCTGATCGAGGTTCTCGGCATTGAAAAATCTTCATAAAGTGAATCACACGTGTATATGTTGACATTTAAGAGATATACAGTCAAGAAAATCAAGGGCAATGGTGATATATACGTGGATTAGACACAAAAAAAACCCTCAACAAATGGTTACAATTTAAGGAATGTGTTTAGTGACGGCATCAGATTCCAAATTGATGGAGAAAGGTTTGGTGTTAAGAAAAGCTGCTTCTAGGAGGTTGTCAAGTGTTTTCGCTCGATGATTCCATTCTTGGGTGGTTGGTTTGGCCCTTGTTCCTGTAACTCGAATCCTAGCCCGGTATATCCCATTTTAATTTTACACCATTGTGAACCTTACGCATTTTTTACTCTCTGATCGAGGTTCTCGGCATTGAAAAATCTTCGTAAACTAAATCACACGTGTATATGTTAACATTTAAGAGATATACAGTCAAGAAAATCAAGGGCAATGGTGATATATATGCGGATTAGACACCAAAAAAAACACTCAACAAATGGCTACAATTTAAGGAATGTGTTTAGTGACGGCATCAATTCCTAATTGATGGAGAAAGGTCTGGTGGTAAGAAAAGCTGCTTCTAGGACTTTGTCAAGTGTTTCTGCTCGACGATTCCATTTTTGGGTGGTTGGTTTGGCCCTTGTTCCTGTAACTCGAATCCTATCCCGGTATATCCCAATTTAATATTACACCATTGTGAACCTTACGTCCTTTTTACTCTCTGATCGAAGTTCTCGGCATTGAAAAATCTTCGTAAACTAAATCACACGTGTATATGTTGACATTTAAGAGATATACAGTCAAGAAAATCAAGGGCAATGGTGATATATATGCGGATTAGACACCAAAAAAAACACTCAACAAATGGCTACAATTTAAGGAATGTGTTTAGTGACGGCATCAGATTCCTAATTAATGGAGAAAGGTCTGGTGGCAAGAAAAGCTGCTTCTAGGAGGTTGTCAAGTGTTTTCGTTTGGCGATTCCATTCTTGGGTGGTTGGTTTGGCCTTGTTCCTGTAACTCGAATCCTAGCCCGGAATATCCCATTTTAATTTTACACCATTGTGAACCATACGCCTTTTTTACTCTCTGATCGAGGTTCTCGGCATTGAAAAATCTTCGTAAAGTAAATCACACGTGTATATGTTGACATTTAAGAGATATACAGTAAAGAAAATCAAGGGCAATGGTGATATATATGCGGATTAGACACCAAAAAAAAACACTCAACAAATGGATACAATTTAAGGAATGTGTTTAGTGACGGCATCAGATTCCTAATCGATGGAGAAAGGTCTGGTGGTAAAAAAAAGCTGCTTCTAGGAGGTTGTCAAGTGTTTTCGCTCAACGATTCCATTCTTGGGTGGTTGGTTTGGCCCTTGTTCCTGTAACTCGAATCCTAGCCCGGTATATCCCATTTTAATCTTACACCATTGTGAACCTTACGCCATTTTTACTCTCTGATCGAGGTTCTCGGCATTGAAAAATCTTCGTAAACTAAATCAAACGTGTATATGTTGACATTTAAGAGATATACAGTCAAGAAAATCAAGGGCAATGTTGATATATACGCGGATTAGACACCTAAAAAAAACACTCAACAAATGGCTACAATTTAAGGAATGTGTTTAGTGACGGCATCAGATTCCTAATTGATGGAGAAAGGTCTGGTGGCAAGAAAAGCTGCTTCTAGGAGGTTGTCAAGTGTTTTCGCTTGACAATTCCATTCCTGGGTGGTTGGTTTGGCCCTTGTTCCAGTAACTCGAATCCTAGCCTGGTATATCCCATTTTAATTTTACACCATTGTGAACCTTACGCCTTTTTTACTCTCTAATCGAGGTTCTCGGCATTGAAAAATTTTCGTAAACTAAATCGCACGTGTATATGTGGATATTTAAGAGATATACAGTCAAGAAAATCAAGGGCAATGGTGATATATATGCGGATTAGACACAAAAAAAACACTCAACAAATGGCTACAATTTAAGGAATGTGTTTAGTGACGGCATCAGATTCCTAATTGATGGAGAAAGGTCTGGTGGCAAGAAAAGCTGCTTCAAGGAGGTTGTCAAGTGTTTTCGCTAGACGATTCCATTCTTGGGTTGTTGGTTTGGCCCTTGTTCATGTAAATCGAATCCTAGCCCAGTATATCCCATTTTAATTTTACACCATTGTGAACCTTACGCCTTTTTTACTCTCTGATTGAGGTTCTCGGCATTGAAAAATCTTTGTAAATTAAATCACACGTGTATATGTTCACATTTAAGAGATATACAGTCAACAAAATCAAATGCAAGGGTGATATATACGCGGATTAGAGACAAAAAAAAACCCTCAACAAATGGTTACAATTTAAGGAATGTGTTTAGTGATGGCATCAGATTCCTAATTGATGGAGAAAGGTCTGGTGGTAAGAAAAGCTACTTCTAGGAGGTTGTCAAGTGTTTTCGCTCGACGATTCCATTCTTGGGTGGTTGATTTGGCCCTTGTTCCTGTAACTCGAATCCTAGCCCGGTATTTCCCATTTTAATTTTACACCATTGTGAACCTTACGCCCTTTTTTACTCACTGATCGAAGTTCTCGGCATTGAAAAATCTTCGTAAACTAAATCACACGTGTATATGTTGACATTTAAGAGATATACAGTCAAGAAAATCAAGGGCAATGGTGATATATACACGGATTAGACACCAAAAAAAAACACTCAACAAATGGCTACAATTTAAGGAATGTGTTTAGTGACGGCATCAGATTCCTAATTGATGGAGAAAGGTCTGGTGGCAAGAAAAGCTGCGTCTAGGAGGTTGTCAAGTGTTTTCACTTGACAATTCCATTCTTGGGTGGTTGGTTTGGCCCTTGTTCCTGTAACTCGAATCCTAGCCCGGTATATCCCGTTTTAATTTTACACCATTGTGAACCTTACGCCTTTTTTACTCTCTGATCGAGGTTCTCGGCATTGAAAAATTTTCGTAAACTAAATCGCACGTGTATATGTGGATATTTAAGAGATATACAGTCAAGAAAATCAAGGGCAATGGTGATATATATGCGGATTAGACACAAAAAAAAAAACACTCAACAAATGGCTACAATTTAAGGAATGTGTTTAGTGACGGCATCAGATTCCTAATTGATGGAGAAAGGTCTGGTGGCAAGAAAAGCTGCTTCTAGGAGGTTGTCAAGTGTTTTCGCTAGACGATTCCATTCTTGGGTGGTTGGTTTGGCCCTTGTTCATGTAAATCGAATCCTAGCCCAGTATATCCCATTTTAATTTTACACCATTGTGAACCTTACGCCTTTTTTACTCTCTGATTGAGGTTCTCGGCATTGAAAAATCTTTGTAAATTAAATCACACGTGTATATGTTCACATTTAAGAGATATACAGTCAAGAAAATCAAGGGCAAGGGTGATATATACGCGGATTAGACACAAAAAAAAAAAAAAACCCTCAACAAATGGTTACAATTTAAGGAATGTGTTTAGTGATGGCATCAGATTCCTAATCGATGGAGAAAGGTCTGGTGGTAAGAAAAGCTACTTCTAGGAGGTTGTTAAGTGTTTTCTCTCGACGATTCCACTCTTGGGTGGTTGGTTTGGCCCTTGTTCCTGTAACTCGAATCCTAGCCCGGTATATCCCATTTTAATTTTACACCATTGTGAACCATACGCCCTTTTTTACTCTCTGATCGAAGTTCTCGGCATTGAAAAATCTTCGTAAACTAAATCACACGTGTATATGTTGACATTTAAGAGATATACAGTCAAGAAAATCAAGGGCAATGATGATATATATGCGGATTAGACACAAAAAAAACACTCAACAAATGGATACAATTTAAGGAATGTGTTTAGTAACGGCATCAGATTCCTAATTGATGGAGAAAGGTCTGGTGGTAAAAAAAGCTGCTTCTAGGAGGTTGTCAAGTGTTTTCGCTCGACGATTCCATTCTTGGGTGGTTGGTTTGGCCCTTGTTCCTGTAACTTGAATACTAGCCCGGTATATCCCATTTTAATCTTACACCATTGTGAACCTTACGCCATTTTTACTCTCTGATCGAGGTTCTCGATATTGAAAAATCTTCGTAAACTAAATCACACGTGTATATGTTGACATTTAAGAGATATACAGTCAAGAAAATCAAGGGCAATGGTGATATATACGCGGATTAGACACCAAAAAAAAAAACACTCAACAAATGGCTAATATTTAAGGAATGTGTTTAGTGACGGCATCAGATTCCTAATTGATGGAGAAAGGTCTGGTGGCAAGAAAAGCTGCTTCTAGGAGTTTGTCAAGTGTTTTCACTTGACAATTCCATTCTTGGGTGGTTGGTTTGGCCCTTGTTCCTGTAACTCGAATCCTAGCCCGGTATATCCCATTTTAATTTTACACCATTGTGAACCTTACGCCTTTTTTACTCTCTGATCGAGGTTCTCGGCATTGAAAAATCTTCGTAAACTAAATCGCACGTGTATATGTTGACATTTAAGAGATATACAGTCAAGAAAATCAAGGGCAATGGTGATACATATGCGGATTAGACACCAAAAAAAAAACACTCAACAAATGGCTACAATTTAAGGAATGTGTTTAGTAACGGCATCAGATTCCTAATTGATGGAGAAAGGTCTGGTGGTAAGAAAAGCTACTTCTAGGAGGTTGTCAAGTGTTTTCGCTCGACGATTCCATTCTTGGGTGGTTGGTTTGGCCCTTGTTCCTGTAACTCGAATCCTAGCCCGGTATATCCCATTTTAATTTTACACCATTGTGAACCTTACGCCCTTTTTTACTCACTGATCGAAGTTCTCGGCATTGAAAAATCTTCGTAAACTAAATCACACGTGTATATGTTGACATTTAAGAGATATACAGTCAAGAAAATCAAGGGCAATGGTGATATATACGCGGATTAGACACCAAAAAAAAACACTCAACAAATGGCTACAATTTAAGGAATGTGTTTAGTGACGGCATCAGATTCCTAATTGATGGAGAAAGGTCTGGTGGCAAGAAAAGCTGCTTCTAGGAGGTTGTCAAGTGTTTTCACTTGACAATTCCATTCTTGGGTGGTTGGTTTGGCCCTTGTTCCTGTAACTCGAATCCTAGCCCGGTATATCCCATTTTAATTTTACACCATTGTGAACCTTACGCCTTTTTTACTCTCTGATCGAGGTTCTCGGCATTGAAAAATTTTCGTAAACTAAATCGCACGTGTATATGTGGATATTTAAGAGATATACAGTCAAGAAAATCAAGGGCAATAGTGATATATATGCGGATTAGACACAAAAAAAAAACACTCAACAAATGGCTACAATTTAAGGAATGTGTTTAGTGACGGCATCAGATTCCTAATTGATGGAGAAAGGTCTGGTGGCAAGAAAAGCTGCTTCTAGGAGGTTGTCAAGTGTTTTCGCTAGACGATTCCATTCTTGGGTGGTTGGTTTGGCCCTTGTTCATGTAAATCGAATCCTAGCCCAGTATATCCCATTTTAATTTTACACCATTGTGAACCTTACGCCTTTTTTACTCTCTGATTGAGGTTCTCGGCATTGAAAAATCTTTGTAAATTAAATCACACGTGTATATGTTCACATTTAAGAGATATGTCAAGAAAATCAAGGGCAAAGGTGATATATACGCGGATTAGACACAAAAAAAAAAAAAAAACCCTCAACAAATGGTTACAATTTAAGGAATGGGTTTAGTGATGGCATCAGATTCCTAATTGATGGAGAAAGGTCTGGTGGTAAGAAAAGCTACTTCTAGGAGGTTGTTAAGTGTTTTCGCTCGACGATTCCACTCTTGGGTGGTTGGTTTGGCCCTTGTTCCTGTAACTCGAATCCTAGCCCGGTATATCCCATTTTAATTTTACACCATTGTGAAGCTTACGCCTTTTTTACTCTCTGATCGAGGTTCTCGGCATTGAAAAATCTTCGTAAACTAAATCGCACGTGTATATGTTGACATTTAAGAGATATACAGTTAAGAAAATCAAGGGCAATGGTGATACATATGCGGATTAGACACCAAAAAAAAAAACACTCAACAAATGGCTACAATTTAAGGAATGTGTTTAGTGACGGCATCAGATTCCTAATTGATGGAGAAAGGTCTGGTGGCAAGAAAAGCTGCTTCTAGGAGGTTGTCAAGTGTTTTCGTTTGACGATGCCATTCTTGGGTGGTTGGTTTGGCCCTTGTTCCTGTAACTCGAATCCTAGCCCAGTATATCCCATTTTAATTTTACACCATTGTGAATCTTACACCTTTTTTACTCTCTGATCGAGGTTCTCGGCATTGAAAAATCTTTGTAAACTAAATCACACGTGTATATGTTGACATTTAAGAGATATACAGTCAAGAAATTCAAGGGCAATGGTGATGTATACGCGGATTAGACACCAAAAAAAAAACCCTCAACAAATGGCTACAATTTAAGGAATGTGTTTAGTGATGGCATCAGATTCCTAATTGATGGAGAAAGGTCTGGTGGTAAGAAAAGCGGCTTCTAGGAGGTTGTCAAGTGTTTTCGCTCGACGATTCCATTCTTGGGTGGTTGGTTTAGCCCTTGTTCCTGTAACTCGAATTCTTGCCCGGTATATCCCATTTTAATTTTACACCATTGTGACTTTACGCCTTTTTTACTCTCTGATAGAGGTTCTCGGCATTGAAAAATCTTCGTAAACTAAATCACACGTGTATATGTTGACATTTAAGATATATACAGTCAAGAAAATCAAGGGCAATTGTGATATATATGCGGATTAGACACAGAAAAAAAACACTCAACAAATGGCTACAATTTAAGGAATGTGTTTAGTGACGGCATTAGATTCCTAATTGATGGATAAAGGTCTGGTGGCAAGAAAAGGTGCTTCTAGGAGGTTGTCAAGTGTTTTCGCTTGACGATTCCATTCTTGGGTGGTTGGTTTGGCCCTTGTTCCTGTAACTCGAATCCTAGCCCGGTATATCCTATTTTAATTTTACACCATTGTGAACCTTACGCTCTTTTTTACTCTCTGATCGAAGTTCTCGGCATTGAAAAATCTTCGTAAACTAAATCACACGTGTATATGTTGACATTTAAGAGATATACAGTCAAGAAAATCAAGGGCAATGGTGATATATATGCGGATTAGACACCAAAAAAACACTCAACAAATGGCTACAATTTAACGAATGTGTTTAGTGACGGCATCAGATTCCTAATTGATGGAGAAAGGTCTGGTGGTAAAAAAAGCTACTTCTCGGAGGTTGGTTTGGCCCTTGTTCCGGTAACTCGAATCCTAGCCCGTTATATCCCATTTTAATCTTACACCATTGTGAACCTTACGCCTTTTTTACTCTCTGATCGAGTTTCTCGGCATTGAAAAATTTTCGTAAACTAAATCACACGCGTATATGTTAACATTTAAGAGATATACAGTCAAGAAAATCATGGGCAATGGTCATATATATGCGGATTAGACACAAAAAAAAAACACTCAACAAATGGCTACAATTTAAGGAATATGTTTAGTGACGGCATCTGATTCCTAATTGATGGAGAAAGGTCTGGTGGCAAGAAAAGTTGCTTCTTGGAGGTTGTCAAGTGTTTTCGCTTGACGATTCCATTCTAGGGTGGTTGGTTTGGCCCTTGTTCCTGTAACTCGAATCCTAGCCCGGTATATCCCATTTTAATTTTACACCATTGTGAACCTTACGCCTTTTTTACTCTCTGATCGAGGTTCTCGGCATTGAAAAATCTTCGTAAACAAAATCACACGAGTATATGTTGATATTTAAGAGATATACAGTCAAGAAAATCAAGGGCAATGGTGATATATATGCGGATTAGACACCAAAAAAAAAACACTCAACAAATGGCTACAATTTAAGGAATGCGTTTAGTGACGGCATCAGATTCCTAATTGATGTAGAAAGGTCTGGTGGTAAGAAAAGCTGCTTCTAGGAGGTTGTCAAGTGTTTTCGCTCGACGATTCCATTCTTGGGTGGTTGGTTTAGCCCTTGTTCCTTTAACTCGAATCCTTGCCCTGTATATCCCATTTTAATTTTACACCATTGTGAACCTTACGCCTTTTTTACTCTCGGATCGAAGTTCTCGGCATTGAAAAATCTTCGTAAACTAAATCACACGTGTATATGTTAACATTTAAGAGATATATAGATAAGAAAATCAAGGGCAATGGTGATATATATGCGGATTAGTAAAAAAAAAAACACTCAACAAATGGCTACAATTTAAGGAATGTGTTTAGTGACGGCATCGGATTCCTAATTGATGGAGAAAGGCCTGGTGGCAAGAAAAGCTGCTTCTAGGAGGTTGTCAAGGGTTTTCGCTCGACGATTCCATTCTTGGGTGGTTGGTTTGGCCCTTGTTCCAGTAACTCGAATCCTAGCTCGGTATATCCCATTTTAATCTTACACCATTGTGAACCTTACGCCTTTTTTACTCTCTGATTAAGGTTCTCGGCATTGAAAAATTTTCGTAAACTAAATCACACGTGTATATGTTAACATTTAAGAGATATACAGTCAAGAAAATCAAGGGCAATGGTGATATATATGTGGATTAGACACCAAAAAAAACACTCAACAAATGGCTACAATTTAAGGAATGTGTTTAGTGACGGCATCAGATTCCTAATTGATGGAGAAAGGTCTGGTGGCAAGAAAAGCTGCTTCTAGGAGGTTGTCAAGTGTTTTCGCTTGACGATTCCATTCTTGGGTGGTTGGTTTGGCCCTTGTTCCTGTAAATCGAATCCTAGCCCGGTATATCCCAATTTAATTTTACACCATTGTGAACCTTACGCCTTTTTTACTCTCTGATCGAGGTTCTCGGCATTGAAAAATCTTCGTAAACTAAATCACACGTGTATATGTTGACATTTAAGAGATATACAGTCAAGAAAATCAAGGGCAATGGTGATATATACGCGGATTAGACACCAAAAAAGAACACTCAACAAATGGCTACAATTTAATGAATGTGTTTAGTGACGGCATCAGATTCCTAATTGATGGAGAAAGGTCTGGTGGTAAGAAAAGCTGCTTCTAGGAGGAAGTCAAGTGTTTTCGCTCGACGATTCCATTCTTGGGTGGTTGGTTTGGCCCTTGTTCCTGTTACTCGAATCCTATCCCGGTATATCCCATTTTAATTTTATACCATTGTGAACCTTACGCCTTTTTTACTCTCTGATCGAGGTTCTCGGCATTGAAAAATCTTCGTAAACTAAATCACACGTGTATATGTTGATATTTAAGAGATAAACAGTCAAGAAAATCTAGGGCAATGGTGATATATATGCGGATTAGACACCAAAAAAAACACTCAACAAATGGCTACAATTTAAGGAATGTGTTTAGTGACGGCATCAGATTCCTATTTAAAGGAGAAAGGTCTGGTGGTAAGAAAAGTTGCTTCTAGGAGGTTGTCAAGTGTTTTCGCTAGACGATTCCAATCTTGGGTGGTTGGTTTGACCCTTTTTCCTGTAACTCGAATCCTAGCCCGATATATCCCATTTTAATTTTACACCATTGTGAACCTTACGCCTTTTTTACTCTCTGATCGAGGTTCTCGGCATTGAAAAATCTTCGCAAACTAAATCACACGTGTATATGTTGACATTTAAGAGATATACAGTCAAGAAAATCAAGGGTAATGGTGATATATATGCGGATTAGACACCAAAAAAACACTCAACAAATGGCTACAATTTAAGGAATGTGTTTAGTGATGACATTAGATTCCTAATTGATGGAGAAAGGTCTGGTGGTAAGAAAAGCTGCTTCTAGGAGGTTGTCAAGTGTTTTCGCTCGACGATTCCATTCTTGGGTGGTTGGTTTGGCCCTTGTTCCTGTAACTCGAATCCTAGCCCGGTATATCCCATTTTAATTTTACACCATTGTGAACCTTACGGCTTTTTTACTCTCTGATCGAAGTTCTCGGCATTGAAAAATCTTCGTAAACTAAATCACACGTGTATATGTTAACATTTAAGAGATATACAGTCAAGAAAATGAAGGGCAATGGTGATATATATGCGGATTAGACACCAAAAAAAAAACACTCAACATATGGCTACAATTTAAGGAATGTGTTTAGTGACGGCATCAAATTCCTAATTGATGAAGAAAGGACTGGAGGTAAGAAAAGCCGCTTCTAGGAGGTTGTCAAGTATTTTTGCTCGACGATTTCATTTTTGGGTGGTTGGTTTGGCCTTTGTTCCTGTAACTCGAATCATAGCCCGGTATATCCCATTTTAATTTTACACCATTGTGAACCTTACGCCTTTTTTACTCTCTGATCGACGTTCTCGGCATTGAAAAATCTTCGTAAACTAAATCACACGTATATATGTTGACATTTAAGAGATATACAGTCAAGAAAATCAAGGGCAATGGTGATATATATGCAGATTAGACACCAAAAAAAACACTCAACAAATGGCTACAATTTAAGGAATGTGTTTAGTGACGGCATCAGATTCCTAATTGAAGGAGAAAGGCCTGGTGGTAAGAAAAACTGCTTCTGGAAGGTTGTCAAGTGTTTTCGCTTGACGATTCCATTCTTAAGTGGTTGGTTTGGCCCTTGTTCCTGTAACTCGAATCCTAGCCCGGTATATCCCATTTTAATCTTACACCATTGTGAACCTTACGCCTTTTTTACTCTCTGATCGAGGTTCTCGGCATTGAAAAATCTTCGTAAACTAAATCACACGTGTATATGTTGACATTTAAGAGATATACAGTCAAGAAAATCAAGGGCAATGGTGATATATATGCGGATTAGACACCAAAATAAAAACACTCAACATATGGCTACAATTTAAGGAATGTGTTTAGTGACGACATCAGATTCCTAATTGATGGAGAAAGTTCTGGTGGTAAGAAAAGCAGCTTCTAGGAGGTTGTCAAGTGTTTTTGCTCGACGATTCCATTCTTGGGTGGTTGGTTTGGCCCTTGTTCCTGTAACTCGAATCCTAGCCCGGTATATCCCATTTTAATTTTACACCATTGTGAACCTTAACGCCTTTTTTACTCTCTGATCGAAGTTCTCGGCATTGAAAAATCTTCGTAAACTAATTCACACGTGTATATGTTGACATTTAAGAGATATACAGTCAAGAAAACCAAGGGCAATGGTGATATATATGCGGATTAGACACCAAAAAGAAACACTCAACAAATGGCTACAATTTAAGGAATGTGTTTAGTGACGGCATCAGATTCCTAATTGATGGAGAAAGGTCTGGTGGTAAGAAAAGCTGCTTCTAGAAGGTTGTCAAGTGTTTTCGCTCGACGATTCCATTCTTAAGTGGTTGGTTTGGCCCTTGTTCCTGTAACTCGAATCCTAGCCCGGTATATCCCATTTTAATCTTACACCATTGTGAACCTTACGCCTTTTTTACTCTCTGATCGAGGTTCTCGGCATTGAAAAATCATCGTAAACTAAATCACACGTGTATGTGTTGACATTTAAGAGATATACAGTCAAGAAAATCAAGGGCAATGGTGATATATATGCGGATTAGACACCAAAAAAAAAACTCTCAACAAATGGCTACAATTTAATGAATGTGTTTAGTGACAGCATCAGATTTCTAATTGATGGGGAAAGGTCTGGTGGCAAGAAAAGCTGCTTCTTGGAGGTTGTCAAGTGTTTTCGCTCGACGATTCCATTCTTGGGTGGTTCGTTTGGCCCTTGTTCCTGTAACTCGAATCCTAGCCCAGTATATCCTATTTTAATTTTACTCCATTGTGAACCTTACGCCTTTTTTACTCACTGATCGAGGTTCTCGGCATTGAAAACTCTTCGTAAACTAAATCACACGTGTATATGTTGATATTTAAGAGATATACAATCAAGAAAATCAAGGGCAATGGTGATATATATGCGGATTAGACACCAAAAAAAACACTCAACAAATGGCTACAATTTAAGGAATGTGTTTAGTGACGGCATCAGATTCCTAATTGATGGAGAAAGGTCTGGTAGTAAGAAAAGCTGCTTCTAGGAGGTTGTCAAATGTTTTCACTCGACGATTCCATTCTTGGGTGGTTGGTTTGGCCCTTGTTCCTGTAACTCGAATCCTAGCCCATTATATCCCATTTTAATTTTACACCATTGTGAACCTTACGCCTTTTTACTCTCTGATCGAGGTTTTCGGCACTGAAAAATCTTCGTAAACTAAATCACACGTGTATATGTTGACATTTAAGAGATATACAGTCAAGAAAATCAAGGGCAATGGGGATATATATGCGGATTAGACACAACAAAAAAACACTTGACAAATGGCTACAATTTAAGAATGTGTTTAGTGACGGCATTAGATTCCTAATTGATGGAGAAAAGTCTGGTGGCAAGAAAAGCTGCTTCTAGAAGGTTGTCAAGTGTTTTCGCTTGACAATTCCATTCTTCGGTGGTTGGTTTGGCCCTTGTTCCTGTAACTCGAATCCTAGCCCGGTATATCCCATTATAATTTTACACCATTGTGAACCTTACTCCTTTTTTACTCTCTGATCGAGGTTTTCGGCATTGAAAAATCTTCGTAAACTAAATCACACGTGTATATGTTGACATTTAAGAGATATACAGTCAAGAAAATGAAGGGAAATGGTGATATATATGCGTAATAGACACCAAAAAAAAACACTCAACAAATGGCTACAGTTTAAGGAATGTGTTTAGTGAAGGCATCAGATTCCTAATTGATGGAGAAAGGTCTGGTGGCAAGAAAAGCTGCTTCTAGGAGGATGTCAAATGTTTTCGCTCGACGATTCCATTCTTGGGTGGTTGGTTTGGCCCTTGTTCCTCTAACTCGAATCCTAGCCCGGTATATCCCATTTTAATTTTACACCATTGTGAACCTTACGCCTTTTTTACTCTCTAATCGAGGTTCTCGGCATTGAAAAGTCTTCGTAAACAAAATCACACGTGTATATGTTGATATTTAAGAGATATACAGTCAAGAAAATCAAGGGCAATGGTGATATATTTGCGGATTAGAAACAAAAAAAACACTCAACAAATGGCTCCAATTTAAGGAATGTGTTTAGTGATGGCATTAGATTCCTAATTGATGGAGAAAGGTCTGGTGGCAAGAAAAGTTGCTTCTAGGAGGTTGTCAAGTGTTTTTGCTCGACGATTCCATTCTTGGGTGGTTGGTTTGTCCCTTGTTCTTGTAACTCGAATCCTAGCCCGGTATATCCCATTTTAATTTTACACCATTGTGAACCTTACGCCTCTTTTACTCTCAGATAGAGGTTCTCGGCATTGAAAAATCTTCGTAAACTAAATCATACATGTATATGTTGACATTTAAGAGATATACAGTCAAGAAAATCAAGGGAAATGGTGATATATATGCGGATTAGACACAAAAAAAAAAAAAAAAAAAAAAACTCAACAAATGGCTACAATTTAAGGAATGTGTTTAGTGACGGCATCAAATTCCTAATTGATGGAGAAAGGTCTGGTGGCAAGAAAAACTGCTTCTAGGAGGTGGTCAAGTGTTTTCGCTCGACGATTCCATTCTTGGGTGGTTAGTTTGCCCTTGTTCCTGTAACTCGAATCCTAGCCCGGTATATCCCATTTTAATTTTACACCATTGTGAACCTTACTCCATTTTTACTCTCTGATAGAGGTTCTCGGCATTGAAAAATCTTCGTAAACTAAATCACACGTGTATATGTTGATATTTAAGAGATATACATTCAAGAAAATCAAGGGCAATGGTGATATATATGCGGATTAGACACAAAAAAAAACACTCAACAAATGGCTCCAATTTAAGGAATGTGTTTAGTGACGGCATCAGATTCCTAATTGATGGAGAAAGGTCTGGTGGCAAGAAAAGCTGCTTCTAGGAGGTTGTCAAGTGTTTTTGCTCGACGATTCCATTCTTGGGTGGTTGGTTTGGCCCTGGTTCTTGTAACTCGAATCCTAGCCCGGTATATCCCATTTTAATTTTACACTATTGTGAACCTTACGCCTTTTTTACTCTCTGATAGTGGTTCTCGGCATTGAAAAATCTTCGTAAACTAAATCATACATGTATATGTTGACATTTAAGAGATATACAGTCAAGAAAATCAAGGGTAAACGTGATATATATGCGGATTAGACACAAAAAAAACACTCAACAAATGGCTACAATTTATGGAATGTGTTTAGTGACGGCATCAGATTCCTAATTGATGGAGAAAGGTCTGGTGGCAAGAAAAGCTGCTTCTTGGAGGTTGTCAAGTGTTTTCGCTCGACGATTCCATTTTTAGGTGGTTGGTTTGGCCCTTGTTCCTGTAACTCGAATCCTAGCCCGGTATATCCCATTTTAATTTTACACCATTGTGAACCTTACGCCTTTTTTACTCTCTGATCGAGGTTTTCGGCATTGAAAAATCTTCATAAACTAAATCACACGTGTATATGTTGACATTTAAGAGATATACAGTCAAGAAAATGAAGGGAAATGGTGATATCTATGCGGAATAGACACCAAAAAAAACACTCAACAAATGGCTACAATTTAAGGAATGTGTTTAGTGAAGGCCGCAGATTCCTAATTGATGGAGAAAGGTCTGGTGGCAAGAAAAGCTGCTTCTAGGAGGTTATCAAGTGTTTTCGCTGGACGATTCCATTCTTGGGTGGTTGGTTAGGCCCTTGTTCCTGTAACTCGAATCCTAGCCCGGTATATCCCATTTTAATTTTACACCATTGTGAACCTTACGCCTTTTTTACTCTCTAATCGAGGTTCTCGGCATTGAAAAGTCTTCGTAAACTAAATAACACGTGTATATGTTGATATTTAAGAGATATACAGTCAAGAAAATCAAGGGCAATGGTGATATATATGCGGATTAGACACAAAAAAAACACTCAACAAATGGCTCCAATTTAAGGAATGTGTTTAGTGATGGCATCAGATTCCTAATTGATGGAGAAAGGTCTGGTGGCAAGAAAAGTTGCTTCTAGGAGGTTGTCAAGTGTTTTCGCTCGACGATTCCATTCTTGGGTGGTTGGTTTGGCCCTTGTTCTTGTAACTCGAATCCTAGCCCGGTATATCCCATTTTAATTTTACACCGTTGTTTACCTTACGCCTTTTTTACTCTCTGATAGAGGTTCTCGGCATTGAAAAATCTTCATAAACTAAATCATACATGTGTATGTTGACATTTAAGAGATATACAGTCAAGAAAATCAAGGGCAATGGTGATATATATGCGGATTAGACACAAAAAAAAACACTCAACAAATGGCTACAATTTAAGGAATGTGTTTAGTGACGGCATCAGATTCCTAATTGATGGAGAAAGGTCTGGTGGCAAGAAAAGCTGCTTCTTCGAGGTTGTCAAGTGTTTTCGCTCGACGATTCCATTCTTGGGTGTTTGGTTTGGCCCTTGTTCCTGTAACTCGAATCCTAGCCCAGTGTATCATATTTTAATTTTACACCATTGTGAACCTTACACCTTTTTTACTCTCTGATCGAGGTTCTCGGCATTGAAAAATCTTCGTAAACTAAATCACACGTGTATATGTTGACATTTAAGAGATATACAATCAAGAAAATCAAGGGCCATGGTGATATATATGCGGATTAGACACCAAAAAAAACACTAAACAAATGGCTACAATTTAAGGAATGTGTTTAGTGACGGCATCAGATTCCTAATTGATGGAGAAAGGTCTGGTGGTAAGAAAAGCTGCTTCTAGATGGTTTTCGCTCGACGATTCCATTCTTGGGTGGTTGGTTTGGCCCTTGTTCCTGTAACTCGAATCCCAGCCCGGTATATCCCATTTTAATTTTACACAATTGTGAACCTTACGCCTTTTTTACTCTCTGATCGAGATTCTCGGCATTGAAAAATCCTCGTAAACTAAATCACACGTGTATATGTTGACATTTAAGAGATATACAGTCAAGAAAATCAAGGGCAATGGTGATATATATGCGGATTAGACACCAAAAAAAAAAACACTTGACAAATGGCTACAATTTAGGGAATGTGTTTAGTGACGGCATCAGATTCCTAATTGATGGAGAAAACTCTGGTGGCAAGAAAAGCTGCTTCTAGGAGGTTGTCAAGTGTTTTCGCTAGACGATTCCATTCTTGGGTGGTTGGTTTGGTCCTCGTTCCTGTAACTCGAATCCTAGCCCGGTATATCCCATTTTAATTTTACACCATTGTGAACCTTACGCCTTTTTTACTCTCTGATAGAGGTTCTCGGCATTGAAAAATCTTCGTAAACTAAATCACACGTGTATATGTTGGCATTTAAAAGATATTCAATTAAGAAAATTAAGGGCAATGGTGATATATATGCGGATTAGACACCAAAAAAAAAACACTCGACAAATGGCTACAATTTAAGGAATGTGTTTAGTGACGACATCAGATTTTTAATAGATGGAGAAAGGTCTGGTGGCAAGAAAAGTTGCTTCTAGGAGGTTGTCAAGTGTTTTCGCTCGACGATTCCATTCTTGGGTGGTTGGTTTGGCCCTTGTTCCTGTAACTCGAATCCTAGCCTGGTATATCCCATTTTAATTTTACAACATTGTGAACCTTACGCCTTTTTTACTCTCTAATCGAGGTTCTCGGCATTGAAAAGTCTTCGTAAACTAAATCACACGTGTATATGTTGATATTTAAGAGATATACAGTCAAGAAAATCAACGGCAATGGTGATATATATGCGAATTAGACACTAAAAAAACACTAAACAAATGGCTACAATTAAGGAATGTGTTTAGTGACGACATCAGATTCCTAATTGATGGAGAAAGGTCTGGTGGCAAGAAAAGCTGCTTCTAGGAGGTTGTCAAGTGTTTTCGCTCGACGATTCCATTCTTGGGTGGTTAGTTTGGCCCTTGTTCTTGTAACTCGAATCCTAGCCCGGTATATCCCATTTTAATTTTACCCCATTGTGAACCTTAAGCCTTTTTTACTCTCTGATAGAGGTTCTCGGCATTGAAAAATCTTCGTAAACTAAATCATACATGTATATGTTGACATTTAAGAGATATACAGTCAAGAAAATCAAGGGCAATGGGGATATATATGCGGATTAGACACAAAAAAAACACTCAACAAATGGCAACAATTTAAGGAATGTGTTTAGTGACGGCATCAGATTCCTAATTGATGGAGAAAGGTTTGGTGGCAAGAAAAGGTGCTTCTAGGAGGTTGTCAAGTGTTTTTGCTCGACGATTCCATTCTTGGGTGGTTGGTTTGGCCCTTGTTCCTGTAACTCGAATCCTAGCCCGGTATATCCTATTTTAATTTTACACCATTGTGAACCTTACGCCTTTTTTACTCTCTGATCGAGGATCTCGGCATTGAAAAATCTTCGTAAACTAAGCCACATGTGAATATGTTGATATTTAAGAGATATACAATCAAGAAAATCAAGGGCAATGGTGATATATATGCGGATTAGACACCAAAAAAAACACTCAACAAATGGCTACAATTTAAGGAATGTGTTTAGTGACGGCATCAGATTCCTAATTGATGGAGAAAGGTCTGGTGGTAAGAAAAGCTGCTTCTAGAAGGTTGTCAAGTGTTTTCGCTCGACGATTCTATTCTTGGGTGGTTAGTTTGGCCCTTGTTCCTGTAACTCGAATCCCAGCCCGGTATATCCCATTTTAATTTTACACCATTTTGTACCTTACGCCTTTTTTACTCTCTTATCGAGATTCTCGGCATTGAAAAATCCTCGTAAACAAAATCACACGTGTATATGTTGACATTTAAGAGATATACAGTCAAGAAAATCAAGGGTAATGGTGATATATATGCGGATTAGACACCAAAAAAAAACACTTGACAAATGGCTACAATTTAAGGAATGTGTTTAGTGAAGGCATCAGATTCCTAATTGATGGAGAAAAGTGTGGTGGCAAGAAAAGCTGCTTCTAGGAGGTTGTCAAGTGTTTTCGCTCGACGATTCCATTCTTGGGTGGTTGGTTTGGCCCTTGTTCCTGTAACTCGAATCCTAGCCCGGTATATCCCATTTTAATTTTACACCATTGTGAACCTTACGCCTTTTATACTCTCTGATAGAGGTTCTCGGCATTGAAAAATCTTCGTAAACTAAATCACACGTGTATATGTTGGCATTTAAGAGATATACAATCAAGAAAAGTAAGGGCAATGGTGATATATATGCGGATTAGACACAAAAAAAAAAACACTCAACAAATGGCTACAATTTAAGGAATGTGTTTAGTGACGACATCAGATTTCTAATTGATGGAGAAACGTCTGGTGGCAAGAAAAGCTGCTTCTAGGAGGTTGTCAAGTGTTTTCGCTAGACGATTCTATTCTTGGGTGGTTGGTTTGGCCCTTGTTCCTGTAACTCGAATCCTAGCCCGGTATATCCCATTTTAATTTTACACCATTGTGAACCTTACGCCTTTTTTACTCTCTAATCGAGGTTCTCGGCATTGAAAAGTCTTCGTAAACTAAATCATACGTGTATATGTTGATATTTAAGAGATATACAGTCAAGAAAATCAAGGGCAATGGTGATATATATGCGGATTAGACACTAAAAAAACACTCAACAAATGGCTACAATTTAAGGAATGTGTTTAGTGATGGCATCAGATTCCTAATTGATGGAGAAAGGTCTGGTGGTAAGAAAAGCTGCTTCTAGAAGGTTGTCAAGTGTTTTCGCTCGACGATTCCATTCTTGGGTGGTTGGTTTGGCCCTTGTTCCTGTAACTCGAATCCCAGCCCGGTATATTCCATTTTAATTTTACACCATTGTGAACCTTACGCCTTTTTTACTCTCTGATCGAGATTCTCGGCATTGAAAAATCCTCGTAAACTAAATCACACGTGTATATGTTGACATTTAAGAGATATACAATCAAGAAAATCAAGGGAAATGGTGATATATGTCACACCCCGACTACGTGGAACATACAAAACGTGGCGGAAACATCGGGGAGTGTTGTAACAGAATTAATGTTTCAAATCCATGGCAATTGAAATTTCGTTTTATTCATTAGAAGTGTTACAATGTCTTAACAAACAAGGAATTACAACATAATTAACTAGTCTTGCATCTTTTATTGTCACTAAATCCCAAGTCTGTCTATGTGTATCTTGATCATCTTATGCAACAGCTCCTGAAAAACACATGTGAAAA
The DNA here is from genome assembly GCA_030545235.1 of Helianthus tuberosus. NCBI lineage: Eukaryota > Viridiplantae > Streptophyta > Magnoliopsida > Asterales > Asteraceae > Helianthus > Helianthus tuberosus. Next base: position 194,650,796 of record CM060425.1, read on the forward strand.
TATGGGTACGTCAGCATAAAAATGCCGGTGAGATACATAGGTTTTGTGAAAATAAGTTTCATGACTTATGTTTGAGAAAATGTTTAGTCATGAACCTTGTTATTTGCTTTGTTTTGTAAATCATTTGAAAATCGATAAGATCAGATGATATGTATAAATAATGTATGGTTAAATGAATAACCATGTAAAATGAGTTTGTATAAGATAAGTTGTTTGTAAAACAATGTCTTGTGAAAAGTATGTTATTTGTATAAAATGTTATATATCTCAAATTGAAATGATTAAAATAACGCTACGATATGTAATACCATACAAACACTTATATATAGGAAGTACCAGCGGCGTATCCACCATGCTTGTATCATATTACACACGCATCGTTACTTAATCACTTAATCAAACCAATCAATGTAAGATGTCTATGTTTAACCAATTGCCAAATGTATTGAATAATATGTCAAAATGTTTATGTCAAGATGTAAATCATGTAATGTGTAACCAAAATGATATGTATGGCTAGTGAAAACGCATCAACTAAACCATAGGTGAAATGCATAAAAACAAAGTATTGAAGTAAAACTTGGTTTAAATCAACATTATGTCTTGTGTAAATGCATGATCAATGTAAATCATGTAATGTGTAAATGCATGATCAATGTAAATCATGTAATGTGTAAATGCATGATCAAATGTCAATCATGTTAAAATGTCTATGTCGAAATGTCTATGTCAAAATGTCATGTATGGCTAGTGAAATGTCTCAACTAAACCATATGCACAAAAGCAAAGTATTGAAGTAAAACTGTGTTTAAATCAATATTATGTTTTGTGTAAATGCATGATCAATGTAAATCATGTAATGTGTAAATGCATGATCAATGTAAATCATGTAATGTGTAAATGCATGATCAATGTAAATCATGTAATGTGTAAATGCATGATCAAATGTCAATCATGTTAAAATGTCTATGTCGAAATGTCTATGTCAAATGTCTATGTCAAAATGTCATGTATGGCTAGTGAAATGTCTCAACTAAACCATATGCACAAAAGCAAAGTATTGAAGTAAAACTGTGTTTAAATCAATATTATGTTTTGTGTAAATGCATGCTATACTGAATATGAACATTTATGCGGTGTTGTTATAATGCATACATCCAAGCCTTGCGACTGAGGTGATAAACCCTTAAACAAATTAAAGGTCTATCTGTGTAAATATCATCGAATTCGGTCATTCCTTTCTGTCCCCTTTCCCTGGGATGTCCGGAACGGGAGTTGTCAATTCCTATGGTACCACTACCTACTAACGAACGGCGTAGCTAATGTTAATGAATGTATTGTCCCATTTAAACAAACCAAATGTCATACCAAAATGTAAGCATGTGATGAAATGAATCTGTACTAAGTATGCAACAAATGAACATACATAGCATGTGATGTGATGTGATGTAAAACAATGTACTAAGTAATGCACACTACGGGCACACCTAGCATAAAATGTCATGTAAAACAATGTACTAAGTAATGCACACTATGGGCACACCTAGCATAAAAACAATGAAATCATGTACTATAATGTACTAACAAACATAGCAGATATATGATGTGAAAACATGGAAAGCATGAAAGTAACAAGTAGGCACATGTGTTCCACCCCAAAACGTTTGGAAAACAGTAAAAGAGGGGTCTATGTACTCACTTGAGATTGCTCAGTAGTCCTTGAGTAACAACCAAACAATGCTAGAGATCACGGAAATCAAACGGCACCTAATATAGGTAACTATGTTAAATAACCGGACCTAAATCGGAAGATTGGGTAGCATTAGGGTTTGTAAACCAAATGAGTGTAGGAACTCATATGATATGGTTTAACAAAGCCTACATACTAAATGAAACTTAACCTAAGTGTCTACGACCCATTACGACCCGTTTAGGTAGCTTATGCTACTTTAACGCGTCGTTCGCGTGAAACGCGTTCGGACCGCCTAACTAGTCCTATGACAAGTGTTATATGCCTAAACATGTTACATAATCAGTTATGTGACAAAAGTTTAGGTTACATATGCTTAATTACCAATTATGTATGAAAAGGGTATTCTGGTAATTTACCTAAGGCATATAAACTACCTATCATACAACTACTTAAACGATGTGACCATAGGGTATAACCTCAGAAGGTTATTCCCTACCTACTATGGTCACCTAATGTATTTGGTCGGATCCTAATGATCGACCAAATGGGTCGAGTTCGAAGGTATAGGCGATTTATTAGATCGCCTACCCTACGACTCTAAACAACGTGGTAATCAGTGGGCATAGTCCCAAGGGACTATGACCAACGTGATTACACTCACGTTGCGAAGTTCAAACGAACTTCGCATTGACCATTACTGGTCAACGCTGAAAGTCAAACAAAGTTTGACTTTCTGACTCGAAAAGCAGTAAAATAAGGAAAAGAACGAAAGAATACTTACGAAGGGTCCCCGAATGCTAATTTCGATCCGAGAATCTCAGGTATGAAACAATGGTTTCAACTTAGAGTTTCTAAGATCAAAATTCTTGTGAGAAATGAATGAAACATATGGGGGTATTTATAGTTTTCGTTGAACCGTTAAGATCATTTCTTGGAAAAGGGGAAATGATCTCGCCCGAACACTTGTCGGAAAGTTGTGGTGGCTTCTTGGCACCTTAGGGTCTTGACAAGTGTGTTGGAAACTTGATTAAAATTGCAAAACACTGAATCTGGTCACTAAACTGATGTTTCTGCCCAGAGTAGGCAGTCGCGTAGCGCGACGGGTAAGGGTATATGCAGTGGCGCTACGCCACTGCCTCCTTGTTTCAGCAAACTTTCAAAAATGGCAGAAATGGTCCCTGCAGCCCGTTTGAGCGATTTTCGATGCGTTTGAACCCCGTTAACCTCATTTCAAGGCTCTAAAATGAAGTTAAAGTATAGGGAACTCAAAACATGCTCAAAAATATCTCAGATGTTGGTTCGTTTGGCCGTACGATCGCGATGTTCGCTTAATTACGACGGAATGCGCATAAGCGCGAAAAACGACCCAAATGACGCGACGAATGGATTTTTCTTATGGCGAACACTAAAATAAAATATAGTCATGCTCACATAAATTTTTGGATGAACGGATGTATTCAGAACGTAAGTTATGCGCGAAAATGCAAACTTGTGCACTTTTTGACACTTTTAGTCCCTAAATGACCCAAAAGTTTATTTTAGCACACCGAACCCCTCCAAGCCTATTTCTAAGCTATGTAAAGGATATTTAAGGTGTGTTTAACTTATGGTCATGTTCTGGAATGTTCGTTACAGTTCAAATTGATATACTTTCGCAGTTTGTCATATTTAGTCCCTGTAGTCGAATTAACTTGTTTTTGCCATACCAAAGCCTTCAAAACTTATTTCTAAGTTATGTAAAGGTTATTTAAGGTATGTTATGCCAATTTCACTATTCCGGAGTGTTTGTTGCATTAAACTGGTTATATTTACGCATCGGTGCGCGTATAACCTTCCAGAAAGCGATTTAGAGTTTGAAATTGAACAAAAATTGATATGTGCAAATGATACACATATTTTTACAAATCCCAAGTATGAAATATAATATTTCATTGGTTCGGTATTTGTTTGATGGCCGTGGAGGCACAGGTGTTACAGTCTCCCCTACTTTAGGAAATTTCGTCCCGAAATTTATTTAGAGGAAACTTGTGAGAGCTTGAAAGCATGAAGTTGAAAAGATCGGACAACATTGGTTAGGGTTCTTGAACTTTTGGTAACCTTAATAACATCATGATTGCAATGTAAGAGGGATACTTATATACAAGTATATGAAGCGTCATTGGTGCGTCCACCGTACCTCCATTACATCGTTCTCATTTTGTTATTGTTGTCACTATCGGTTCTTACACATAATAAACCTTACTGGGTTTCTATGCACTAAATTTCATGATTATGTAGGCCTCCATAATTAGACAATTCCTTGCACAGTTCACACAGTCTATTTTATAATGCGTAGGGTAAAACCAAATGAACAATCCTGTGATGAGTGTGACTAGACCGCCGTAGAGTCCTTTTACTTAAATCATTAAATGATCTAAATAGACTATCAAGGAGTCTGTCCAGCTACATCACTAGATGTCATTCTTTAACCAGATTGCGAATCAACCTTTTGACTAGACCACTAAAAAGGGTCTCTTATGAATCATGGAGTAGTACTATAAAATCCAAGGGTCTTAACTATTACATAGAAGCCCATTAAGGAATTAAGATAGTACCTTTTGACTATCCTGCTACGAATCCCTCATATGAAGATATGAAAGATCCTGCGAGGATTTGGATAACGAATTATCCAGAGTATAAAAACACAAAATACTTAAATGAAAACTCAAGATGCATAAACACATAGTCATATAACCACAAAGATTGTTTGTTAATTTGTCTTGTTACATGCGTACATGCATTTAAAGCACACTAGGAATCCATTCAACGGATTTCATTTGGTACTTTAAACGTTATCAAGAATCTAACTATAAAGATAGAAAGATTTTTTGAAGAGAAAATTCGATTTCGATTATAAAGAACCGAAATGTTCGAATTAAGGTACATAAGGAATCCAATTAAGGACTCTGATTTGAATGATGATCATCCACAAGGATCTAAATGTGAAGATAAAAAGATCCCATATGGATTTTTAGAAGTTGAAGATGTTTTGAAACCTTGCACTGGACGTGCTTATGTCAAAACATGAAGTAAAATGCTTATGAAGTTGAGATGCTAGATATGTCAAGGCGACATATGAAGCAGAATTTGAAGGTTAAGTAAATGTGTGAGGAAAAATATATTTGGAAGACTATGCATGGGGTAAAAAAAATGTTTTTGAAACCTTATATATAATACTTTGAAATCATAAAGTAGGTGTACTAGGTAAGTATATTTATAAAAATGTTTTAAAATCATGCGAGATGAATTTTGAAATTATGTATAAGGTTTTTGAAAAAATTAAATGATGATTTTCGAAATCATGCACTTGATAAGAAAATGTATTGTGTTAATATTGTCTTCAGACTATACGAAATATTTTGAAATTTGAAAGGTTGGTTTTGATAACATGGCCAATGTTTTTGAAATAACATAGACAATGTATCTAGAAAAATTGTTTTCAAACTATATGAAATGTTTTGAGATCATGAAGATTGTTTTTGAAATACCTGTACTGTGTATGTTGAAAAATCAAAACGTAATGGGTATGAGATTTGAAAATACCCTTAGTTATCTAACCAAGGATTCAAAGGCACAGATGTGCGAAAAGCACGATTACTCATAATGTCACTTAATTTTCTGTACTTTGTTTCTTAGAGTGAAACGAGTACTTAAAATTTTTGAGGGAATCATGAGCAATCATTTGAAAGAGAGAAATCACAAGAGTAGTTTGTAAGGTACATAGTTCCTTGATGTAGGTATCATAGGAAAAGTCATACACACATGTAATTATACTTGTATATCAGAATTGTGAACAACAACTTTTATTTATGAACAAGACATATTGTTTCACAATACACGAAAACAAAAGAAACAAAGGCATAAGACAGCACATCCTTTGTTCAGCCGAATGCTCATCCAAGAGTTGGATTTGCATTAGCAAGCTTTGGGCAGTTGTGGCGGAAGTGACCAATCTCTCCGCAGTTGAAACATGAACCCAGTGGGAATTTCGCAGCATTCCCTTGAACCGGAGCTTGAACCTGAGCAGCCTGATTTTGTCCCAAACGACAAACTTTGGCCAGATGCCCAAGTTTACCACACGTCGTGCATTGCCAGCAAACTTGTTGTAACGCGTGATGACCGTTGCAGCGTGCACAATGAGGTGCAGTACCGGCATATGCTTTCTTTGCAGGTGGCTGAGCTGGTTGGTTGGGAACGGCTCGACCATTGTGAGCGACCACGGCGAAGTTTTGAGGAGCCTTTCGCTTCTTTGACTTCTTAGGCGATCGTTCATCCATGGTCTTTGATTCCTCGATTGGTTTCTTGGCTGGTGGTGCTGTCACTTGACTAGGTCCTGCCTGTCTTGGTGACTCTTGGGTGGTTTCATCCTGGAGATGATACATGGCAGTAGCTAATTCAACAGTCTTCAGGACTACTTCGCCTATTCGCTGAGCGAATTTGGTTGCTTGCTCAGATATCTGGGCGTCATCGTGATGAAGAGACATTCTTGAAGAAAAAGAAAGGCATAGGGAGAAACAGGTGAAAGGTTATTGGATAATCAATACAGAATGGTAACGAATGAAAATTGTGATCATTTGTTTGTTACCTAAGGCAAACAAATGAGATGGTGACAAATCAAAGTAAATGGGTCAAAAATAATGTATCGCGAAGACATGCTCGCCTATAAGTGAACACTCACCCCAAGAATTCCCAGGTAAGCACAACTGGTCTCGCGTCTGATGAGATGTATACGAAGTGCTTGCCTAGACAGAAAACTCAGAATACAGGCATTCACCCTTCCAGTTTGCACGTGTTCACATTATTTAAAACCCAAAACTTTGCCGAGATTTTGAAAATTCAAAGGGGTTCAAAACCATATAACAAAGGGTTCAAAACCTTACAATAGAGGGTTCAAAACCTAGTAATCAATCATCCTAGAACAGATGATTAGTTTTCAAAGCGGTTTTGAAATTTATGTTCTTGTTGTGGTCGTCGCCTAAGGATAGGTGATGGTATTGTTTTATGACTAAACGCAAGTAAACTCGCGTTAGGGTCCTAAGAAGGTTATAGACTAGGTCAAAGCATTACTAATAACCTAATTCCCTATAACCATTAGCTCTGATACCATCTTTTCTGTCACACCCCGACCACGTGGAACATACAAAACGTGGCGGAAACATCGGGGAGTGTTGTAACAGAATTAATGTTTCAAATCCATGGCAATTGAAATTTCGTTTTATTCATTAGAAGTGTTACAATGTCTTAACAAACAAGGAATTACAACATAATTAACTAGTCTTGCATCTTTTATTGTCACTAAAGCCCAAGTCTGTCTATGTGTATCTTGATCATCTTATGCAACAGCTCCTGAAAAACACATGTGAAAATATGGTACGTCAGCATAAAAATGCCGGTGAGATACATAGGTTTTGTGAAAATAAGTTTCATGACTTATGTTTGAGAAAATGTTTAGTCATGAACCTTGTTATTTGCTTTGTTTTGTAAATCATTTGAAAATCGATAAGATCAGATGATATGTATAAATAATGTATGGTTAAATGAATAACCATGTAAAATGAGTTTGTATAAGATAAGTTGTTTGTAAAACAATGTCTTGTGAAAAGTATGTTATTTGTATAAAATGTTATATATCTCAAATTGAAATGATTAAAATAACGCTACGATATGTAATACCATACAAACACTTATATATAGGAAGTACCAGCGGCGTATCCACCATGCTTGTATCATATTACACACGCATCGTTACTTAATCACTTAATCAAACCAATCAATGTAAGATGTCTATGTTTAACCAATTGCCAAATGTATTGAATAATATGTCAAAATGTTTATGTCAAGATGTAAATCATGTAATGTGTAACCAAAATGATATGTATGGCTAGTGAAAACGCATCAACTAAACCATAGGTGAAATGCATAAAAACAAAGTATTGAAGTAAAACTTGGTTTAAATCAACATTATGTCTTGTGTAAATGCATGATCAATGTAAATCATGTAATGTGTAAATGCATGATCAATGTAAATCATGTAATGTGTAAATGCATGATCAATGTAAATCATGTAATGTGTAAATGCATGATCAAATGTCAATCATGTTAAAATGTCTATGTCGAAATGTCTATGTCAAATGTCTATGTCAAAATGTCATGTATGGCTAGTGAAATGTCTCAACTAAACCATATGCACAAAAGCAAAGTATTGAAGTAAAACTGTGTTTAAATCAATATTATGTTTTGTGTAAATGCATGATCAATGTAAATCATGTAATGTGTAAATGCATGATCAATGTAAATCATGTAATGTGTAAATGCATGATCAATGTAAATCATGTAATGTGTAAATGCATGATCAAATGTCAATCATGTTAAAATGTCTATGTCGAAATGTCTATGTCAAATGTCTATGTCAAAATGTCATGTATGGCTAGTGAAATGTCTCAACTAAACCATATGCACAAAAGCAAAGTATTGAAGTAAAACTGTGTTTAAATCAATATTATGTTTTGTGTAAATGCATGCTATACTGAATATGAACATTTATGCGGTGTTGTTATAATGCATACATCCAAGCCTTGCGACTGAGGTGATAAACCCTTAAACAAATTAAAGGTCTATCTGTGTAAATATCATCGAATTCGGTCATTCCTTTCTGTCCCCTTTCCCTGGGATGTCCGGAACGGGAGTTGTCAATTCCTATGGTACCACTACCTACTAACGAACGGCGTAGCTAATGTTAATGAATGTATTGTCCCATTTAAACAAACCAAATGTCATACCAAAATGTAAGCATGTGATGAAATGAATCTGTACTAAGTATGCAACAAATGAACATACATAGCATGTGATGTGATGTGATGTCATGTAAAACAATGTACTAAGTAATGCACACTATGGGCACACCTAGCATAAAAACAATGAAATCATGTACTATAATGTACTAACAAACATAGCAGATATATGATGTGAAAACATGGAAAGCATGAAAGTAACAAGTAGGCACATGTGTTCCACCCCAAAACGTTTGGAAAACAGTAAAAGAGGGGTCTATGTACTCACTTGAGATTGCTCAGTAGTCCTTGAGTAACAACCAAACAATGCTAGAGATCACGGAAATCAAACGGCACCTAATATAGGTAACTATGTTAAATAACCGGACCTAAATCGGAAGATTGGGTAGCATTAGGGTTTGTAAACCAAATGAGTGTAGGAACTCATATGATATGGTTTAACAAAGCCTACATACTAAATGAAACTTAACCTAAGTGTCTACGACCCATTACGACCCGTTTAGGTAGCTTATGCTACTTTAACGCGTCGTTCGCGTGAAACGCGTTCGGACCGCCTAACTAGTCCTATGACAAGTGTTATATGCCTAAACATGTTACATAATCAGTTATGTGACAAAAGTTTAGGTTACATATGCTTAATTACCAATTATGTATGAAAATGGTATTCTGGTAATTTACCTAAGGCATATAAACTACCTATCATACAACTACTTAAACGATGTGACCATAGGGTATAACCTCAGAAGGTTATTCCCTACCTACTATGGTCACCTAATGTATTTGGTCGGATCCTAATGATCGACCAAATGGGTCGAGTTCGAAGGTATAGGCGATTTATTAGATCGCCTACCCTACGACTCTAGACAACGTGGTAATCAGTGGGCATAGTCCCAAGGGACTATGACCAACGTGATTACACTCACGTTGCGAAGTTCAAACGAACTTCGCATTGACCATTACTGGTCAACGCTGAAAGTCAAACAAAGTTTGACTTTCTGACTCGAAAAGCAGTAAAATAAGGAAAAGAACGAAAGAATACTTACGAAGGGTCCCCGAATGCTAATTTCGATCCGAGAATCTCAGGTATGAAACAATGGTTTCAACTTAGAGTTTCTAAGATCAAAATTCTTGTGAGAAATGAATGAAACATATGGGGGTATTTGTAGTTTTCGTTGAACCGTTAAGATCATTTCTTGGAAAAGGGGAAATGATCTCGCCCGAACACTTGTCGGAAAGTTGTGGTGGCTTCTTGGCACCTTAGGGTCTTGACAAGTGTGTTGGAAACTTGATTAAAATTGCAAAACACTGAATCTGGTCACTAAACTGATGTTTCTGCCCAGAGTAGGCAGTCGCGTAGCGCGACGGGTAAGGGTATATGCAGTGGCGCTACGCCACTGCCTCCTTGTTTCAGCAAACTTTCAAAAATGGCAGAAATGGTCCCTGCAGCCCGTTTGAGCGATTTTCGATGCGTTTGAACCCCGTTAACCTCATTTCAAGGCTCTAAAATGAAGTTAAAGTATAGGGAACTCAAAACATGCTCAAAAATATCTCAGATGTTGGTTCGTTTGGCCGTACGATCGCGATGTTCGCTTAATTACGACGGAATGCGCATAAGCGCGAAAAACGATCCAAATGACGCGACGAATGGATTTTTCTTATGGCGAACACTAAAATAAAATATAGTCATGCTCACATAAATTTTTGGATGTCCGGATGTATTCAGAACGTAAGTTATGCGCGAAAATGCAAACTTGTGCACTTTTTGACACTTTTAGTCCCTGAATGACCCAAAAGTTTATTTTAGCACACCGAACCCCTCCAAGCCTATTTCTAAGCTATGTAAAGGATATTTAAGGTGTGTTTAACTTATGGTCATGTTCTGGAATGTTCGTTACAGTTCAAATTGATATACTTTCGCAGTTTGTCATATTTAGTCCCTGTAGTCGAATTAACTTGTTTTTGCCATACCAAATCCTTCAAAACTTATTTCTAAGTTATGTAAAGGTTATTTAAGGTATGTTATGCCAATTTCACTATTCCGGAGTGTTTGTTGCATTAAACTGGTTATATTTACGCATCGGTGCGCGTATAACCTTCCAGAAAGCGATTTAGAGTTTGAAATTGAACAAAAATTGATATGTGCAAATGATACACATATTTTTACAAATCCCAAGTATGAAATATAATATTTCATTGGTTCGGTATTTTTTTGATGGCCGTGGAGGCACAGGTGTTACAGTCTCCCCTACTTTAGGAAATTTCGTCCCGAAATTTATTTAGAGGAAACTTGTGAGAGCTTGAAAGCATGAAGTTGAAAAGATCGGACAACATTGGTTAGGGTTCTTGAACTTTTGGTAACCTTAATAACATCATGATTGCAATGTAAGAGGGATACTTATATACAAGTATATGAAGCGTCATTGGTGCGTCCACCGTACCTCCATTACATCGTTCTCATTTTGTTATTGTTGTCACTATCGGTTCTTACACATAATAAACCTTACTGGGTTTCTATGCACTAAATTTCATGATTATGTAGGCCTCCATAATTAGACAATTCCTTGCACAGTTCACACAGTCTATTTTATAATGCGTAGGGTAAAACCAAATGAACAATCCTGTGATGAGTGTGACTAGACCGCCGTAGAGTCCTTTTACTTAAATCATTAAATGATCTAAATAGACTATCAAGGAGTCTGTCCAGCTACATCACTAGATGTCATTCTTTAACCAGATTGCGAATCAACCTTTTGACTAGACCACTAAAAAGGGTCTCTTATGAATCATGGAGTAGTACTATAAAATCCAAGGGTCTTAACTATTACATAGAAGCCCATTAAGGAATTAAGATAGTACCTTTTGACTATCCTGCTACGAATCCCTCATATGAAGATATGAAAGATCCTGCGAGGATTTGGATAACGAATTATCCAGAGTATAAAAACACAAAATACTTAAATGAAAACTCAAGATGCATAAACACATAGTCATATAACCACAAAGATTGTTTGTTAATTTGTCTTGTTACATGCGTACATGCATTTAAAGCACACTAGGAATCCATTCAACGGATTTCATTTGGTACTTTAAACCTTATCAAGAATCTAACTATAAAGATAGAAAGATTTTTTGAAGAGAAAATTCGATTTCGATTATAAAGAACCGAAATATTCGAATTAAGGTACATAAGGAATCCAATTAAGGACTCTGATTTGAATGATGATCATCCACAAGGATCTAAATGTGAAGATAAAAAGATCCCATATGGATTTTTAGAAGTTGAAGATGTTTTGAAACCTTGCACTGGACGTGCTTATGTCAAAACATGAAGTAAAATGCTTATGAAGTTGAGATGCTAGATATGTCAAGGCGACATATGAAGCAGAATTTGAAGGTTAAGTAAATGTGTGAGGAAAAATATATTTGGAAGACTATGCATGGGGTAAAAAAAATGTTTTTGAAACCTTATATATAATACTTTGAAATCATAAAGTAGGTGTACTAGGTAAGTATATTTATAAAAATGTTTTAAAATCATGCGAGATGAATTTTGAAATTATGTATAAGGTTTTTGAAAAAATTAAATGATGATTTTCGAAATCATGCACTTGATAAGAAAATGTATTGTGTTAATATTGTCTTCAGACTATACGAAATATTTTGAAATTTGAAAGGTTGGTTTTGATAACATGGCCAATGTTTTTTGAAATAACATAGACAATGTATCTAGAAAAATTGTTTTCAAACTATATGAAATGTTTTGAGATCATGAAGATTGTTTTTGAAATACCTGTACTGTGTATGTTGAAAAATCAAAACGTAATGGGTATGAGATTTGAAAATACCCTTAGTTATCTAACCAAGGATTCAAAGGCACAGATGTGCGAAAAGCACGATTACTCATAATGTCACTTAATTTTCTGTACTTTGTTTCTTAGAGTGAAACGAGTACTTAAAATTTTTGAGGGAATCATGAGCAATCATTTGAAAGAGAGAAATCACAAGAGTAGTTTGTAAGGTACATAGTTCCTTGATGTAGGTATCATAGGAAAAGTCATACACACATGTAATTATACTTGTATATCAGAATTGTGAACAACAACTTTTATTTATGAACAAGACATATTGTTTCACAATACACGAAAACAAAAGAAACAAAGGCATAAGACAGCACATCCTTTGTTCAGCCGAATGCTCATCCAAGAGTTGGATTTGCATTAGCAAGCTTTGGGCAGTTGTGGCGGAAGTGACCAATCTCTCCGCAGTTGAAACATGAACCCAGTGGGAATTTCGCAGCATTCCCTTGAACCGGAGCTTGAACCTGAGCAGCCTGATTTTGTCCCAAACGACAAACTTTGGCCAGATGCCCAAGTTTACCACACGTCGTGCATTGCCAGCAAACTTGTTGTAACGCGTGATGACCGTTGCAGCGTGCACAATGAGGTGCAGTACCGGCATATGCTTTCTTTGCAGGTGGCTGAGCTGGTTGGTTGGGAACGGCTCGACCATTGTGAGCGACCACGGCGAAGTTTTGAGGAGCCTTTCGCTTCTTTGACTTCTTAGGCGATCGTTCATCCATGGTCTTTGATTCCTCGATTGGTTTCTTGGCTGGTGGTGCTGTCACTTGACTAGGTCCTGCCTGTCTTGGTGACTCTTGGGTGGTTTCATCCTGGAGATGATACATGGCAGTAGCTAATTCAACAGTCTTCAGGACTACTTCGCCTATTCGCTGAGCGAATTTGGTTGCTTGCTCAGATATCTGGGCGTCATCGTGATGAAGAGACATTCTTGAAGAAAAAGAAAGGCATAGGGAGAAACAGGTGAAAGGTTATTGGATAATCAATACAGAATGGTAACGAATGAAAATTGTGATCATTTGTTTGTTACCTAAGGCAAACAAATGAGATGGTGACAAATCAAAGTAAATGGGTCAAAAATAATGTATCGCGAAGACATGCTCGCCTATAAGTGAACACTCACCCCAAGAATTCCCAGGTAAGCACAACTGGTCTCGCGTCTAATGAGATGTATACGAAGTGCTTGCCTAGACAGAAAACTCAGAATACAGGCATTCACCCTTCCAGTTTGCACGTGTTCACATTATTTAAAACCCAAAACTTTGCCGAGATTTTGAAAATTCAAAGGGGTTCAAAACCATATAACAAAGGGTTCAAAACCTTACAATAGAGGGTTCAAAACCTAGTAATCAATCATCCTAGAACAGATGATTAGTTTTCAAAGAGGTTTTGAAATTTATGTTCTTGTTGTGGTCGTCGCCTAAGGATAGGTGATGGTATTGTTTTATGACTAAACGCAAGTAAACTCGCGTTAGGGTCCTAAGAAGGTTATAGACTAGGTCAAAGCATTACTAATAACCTAATTCCCTATAACCATTAGCTCTGATACCATCTTTTCTGTCACACCCCGACCACGTGGAACATACAAAACGTGGCGGAAACATCGGGGAGTGTTGTAACAGAATTAATGTTTCAAATCCATGGCAATTGAAATTTCGTTTTATTCATTAGAAGTGTTACAATGTCTTAACAAACAAGGAATTACAACATAAGTAACTAGTCTTGCATCTTTTATTGTCACTAAAGCCCAAGTCTGTCTATGTGTATCTTGATCATCTTATGCAACAGCTCCTGAAAAACACATGTGAAAATATGGTACGTCAGCATAAAAATGCCGGTGAGATACATAGGTTTTGTGAAAATAAGTTTCATGACTTATGTTTGAGAAAATGTTTAGTCATGAACCTTGTTATTTGCTTTGTTTTGTAAATCATTTGAAAATCGATAAGATCAGATGATATGTATAAATAATGTATGGTTAAATGAATAACCATGTAAAATGAGTTTGTATAAGATAAGTTGTTTGTAAAACAATGTCTTGTGAAAAGTATGTTATTTGTATAAAATGTTATATATCTCAAATTGAAATGATTAAAATAACGCTACGATATGTAATACCATACAAACACTTATATATAGGAAGTACCAGCGGCGTATCCACCATGCTTGTATCATATTACACACGCATCGTTACTTAATCACTTAATCAAACCAATCAATGTAAGATGTCTATGTTTAACCAATTGCCAAATGTATTGAATAATATGTCAAAATGTTTATGTCAAGATGTAAATCATGTAATGTGTAACCAAAATGATATGTATGGCTAGTGAAAACGCATCAACTAAACCATAGGTGAAATGCATAAAAACAAAGTATTGAAGTAAAACTTGGTTTAAATCAACATTATGTCTTGTGTAAATGCATGATCAATGTAAATCATGTAATGTGTAAATGCATGATCAATGTAAATCATGTAATGTGTAAATGCATGATCAATGTAAATCATGTAATGTGTAAATGCATGATCAAATGTCAATCATGTTAAAATGTCTATGTCGAAATGTCTATGTCAAATGTCTATGTCAAAATGTCATGTATGGCTAGTGAAATGTCTCAACTAAACCATATGCACAAAAGCAAAGTATTGAAGTAAAACTGTGTTTAAATCAATATTATGTTTTGTGTAAATGCATGATCAATGTAAATCATGTAATGTGTAAATGCATGATCAATGTAAATCATGTAATGTGTAAATGCATGATCAATGTAAATCATGTAATGTGTAAATGCATGATCAAATGTCAATCATGTTAAAATGTCTATGTCGAAATGTCTATGTCAAATGTCTATGTCAAAATGTCATGTATGGCTAGTGAAATGTCTCAACTAAACCATATGCACAAAAGCAAAGTATTGAAGTAAAACTGTGTTTAAATCAATATTATGTTTTGTGTAAATGCATGCTATACTGAATATGAACATTTATGCGGTGTTGTTATAATGCATACATCCAAGCTTTGCGACTGAGGTGATAAACCCTTAAACAATTTAAAGGTCTATCTGTGTAAATATCATCGAATTCGGTCATTCCTTTCTGTCCCCTTTCCCTGGGATGTCCGGAACGGGAGTTGTCAATTCCTATGGGTACCACTACCTACTAACGAACGGCGTAGCTAATGTTAATGAATGTATTGTCCCATTTAAACAAACCAAATGTCATACCAAAATGTAAGCATGTGATGAAATGAATCTGTACTAAGTATGCAACAAATGAACATACATAGCATGTGATGTGATGTGATGTGATGTGATGTAAAACAATGTACTAAGTAATGCACACTATGGGCACACCTAGCATAAAATGTCATGTAAAACAATGTACTAAGTAATGCAAACTATGGGCACACCTAGCATAAAAGCAATGAAATCATGTACTATAATGTACTAACAAACATAGCAGATATATGATGTGAAAACATGGAAAACATGAAAGTAACAAGTAGGCACATGTGTTCCACCCCAAAACGTTTGGAAAACAGTAAAAGAGGGGTCTATGTACTCACTTGAGATTGCTCAGTAGTCCTTGAGTAACAACCAAACAATGCTAGAGATCACGGAAATCAAACGGCACCTAATATAGGTAACTATGTTAAATAACCGGACCTAAATCGGAAGATTGGGTAGCATTAGGGTTTGTAAACCAAATGAGTGTAGGAACTCATATGATATGGTTTAACAAAGCCTACATACTAAATGAAACTTAACCTAAGTGTCTACGACCCATTACGACCCGTTTAGGTAGCTTATGCTACTTTAACGCGTCGTTCGCGTGAAACGCGTTCGGACCGCCTAACTAGTCCTATGACAAGTGTTATATGCCTAAACATGTTACATAATCAGTTATGTGACAAAAGTTTAGGTTACATATGCTTAATTACCAATTATGTATGAAAAGGGTATTCTGGTAATTTACCTAAGGCATATAAACTACCTATCATACAACTACTTAAACGATGTGACCATAGGGTATAACCTCGGAAGGTTATTCCCTACCTACTATGGTCACCTAATGTATTTGGTCGGATCCTAATGATCGACCAAATGGGTCGAGTTCGAAGGTATAGGCGATTTATTAGATCGCCTACCCTACGACTCTAGACAACGTGGTAATCAGTGGGCATAGTCCCAAGGGACTATGACCAACGTGATTACACTCACGTTGCGAAGTTCAAACGAACTTCGCATTGACCATTACTGGTCAACGCTGAAAGTCAAACAAAGTTTGACTTTCTGACTCGAAAAGCAGTAAAATAAGGAAAAGAACGAAAGAATACTTACGAAGGGTCCCCGAATGCTAATTTCGATCCGAGAATCTCAGGTATGAAACAATGGTTTCAACTTAGAGTTTCTAAGATCAAAATTCTTGTGAGAAATGAATGAAACATATGGGGGTATTTATAGTTTTCGTTGAACCGTTAAGATCATTTCTTGGAAAAGGGGAAATGATCTCGCCCGAACACTTGTCGGAAAGTTGTGGTGGCTTCTTGGCACCTTAGGGTCTTGACAAGTGTGTTGGAAACTTGATTAAAATTGCAAAACACTGAATCTGGTCACTAAACTGATGTTTCTGCCCAGAGTAGGCAGTCGCGTAGCGCGACGGGTAAGGGTATATGCAGTGGCGCTACGCCACTGCCTCCTTGTTTCAGCAAACTTTCAAAAATGGCAGAAATGGTCCCTGCAGCCCGTTTGAGCGATTTTCGATGCGTTTGAACCCCGTTAACCTCATTTCAAGGCTCTAAAATGAAGTTAAAGTATAGGGAACTCAAAACATGCTCAAAAATATCTCAGATGTTGGTTCGTTTGGCCGTACGATCGCGATGTTCGCTTAATTACGACGGAATGCGCATAAGCGCGAAAAACGATCCAAATGACGCGACGAATGGATTTTTCTTATGGCGAACACTAAAATAAAATATAGTCATGCTCACATAAATTTTTGGATGTCCGGATGTATTCAGAACGTAAGTTATGCGCGAAAATGCAAACTTGTGCACTTTTTGACACTTTTAGTCCGTGAATGACCCAAAAGTTTATTTTAGCACACCGAACCCCTCCAAGCCTATTTCTAAGCTATGTAAAGGATATTTAAGGTGTGTTTAACTTATGGTCATGTTCTGGAATGTTCGTTACAGTTCAAATTGACATACTTTCGCAGTTTGTCATACTTAGTCCCTGTAGTCGAATTAACTTGTTTTTGCCATACCAAAGCCTTCAAAACTTATTTCTAAGTCATGTAAAGGTTATTTAAGGTATGTTATGCCAATTTCACTATTCCGGAGTGTTTGTTGCATTAAACTGGTTATATTTACGCATCGGTGCGCGTATAACCTTCCAGAAAGCGATTTAGAGTTTGAAATTGAACAAAAATTGATATGTGCAAATGATACACATATTTTTACAAATCCCAAGTATGAAATATAATATTTCATTGGTTCGGTATTTGTTTGATGGCCGTGGAGGCACAGGTGTTACAATATATATGCGGATTAGACACCAAAAAAAAAAACACTTGACAAATGGCTACAATTTAAGGAATGTGTTTAGTGACGGCATCAGATTCCTAATTGATGGAGAAAAGTCTGGTGGCAAGAAAAGCTGCTTCTAGGAGGTTGTCAAGTGTTTTCGCTAGACGATTCCATTCTTGGGTGGTTGGTTTGGTCCTTGTTCCTGTAACTCGAATCCTAGCCCGGTATATCCCATTTTAATTTTACACCATTGTGAACCTTACGCCTTTTTTACTCTCTGATAGAGGTTCTCGGCATTGAAAAATCTTCGTAAACTAAATCACACGTGTATATGTTGGCATTTTAGAGATATACAATCAAGAAAATTAAGGGCAATGGTGATATATATGCGGATTAGACACCAAAAAAAACACTCGACAAATGGATACAATTTAAGGAATGTGTTTAGTGACGACATCAGATTTCTAATTGATGGAGAAAGGTCTGGTGGCAAGAAAAGTTGCTTCTAGGAGGTTGTCAAGTGTTTTCGCTCGACGATTCCATTCTTGGGTGGTTGGTTTGGCCGTTGTTCCTGTAACTCGAATCCTAGCCCGGTATATCCCATTTTAATTTTACACCATTGTGAACCTTACGCCTTTTTTACTCTCTAATCGAAGTTTTCGGCATTGAAAAGTCTTTGTAAACTAAATCACACGTGTATATGTTGATATTTAAGAGATATATACAGTCAAGAAAATCAAGGGCAATGGTGATATATATGCGGATTAGACACTAAAAAAACACTCAACAAATGGCTACAATTTAAGGAATGTGTTTAGTGTCGGCATCAGATTCCTAATTGATGGAGAAAGGTCTGGTGGCAAGAAAAGCTGCTTCTAGGAGGTTGTCAAGTGTTTTCGCTCGACGATTCCATTCTTGGGTGGTTGGTTTGGCCCTTCTTCTTGTAACTCGAATCCTAGCCCGGTTTATCCCATTTTAATTTTACCCCATTGTGAACCTTACGCCTTTTTTACTCTCTGATAGAGGTTCTTGGCATTGAAAAATCTTCGTAAACTAAATCATACATGTATATGTTGACATTTAAGAGATATACAGTCAAGAAAATCAAGGGCAATGGTGATATATATGCGGATTAGACACAAAAAAAAACACTCAACAAATGGCTACAATTTAAGGAATGTGTTTAGTGACGGCATCAGATTCCTAATTGATGGAGAAAGGTTTGGTGGCAAGAAAAGCTGCTTCTAGGAGGTTGTCAAGTGTTTTCGCTCGACGATTCCATTCTTGGGTGGTTGGTTTGGCCCTTGTTCCTGTAACTCGAATCCTAGCCCGGTATATCCTATTTTAATTTTACACCATTGTGAACCTTACGCCTTTTTTACTCTCTGATCGAGGTTCTCGGCATTGAAAAATCTACGTAAACTAAATCACACGTGTATATGTTGATATTTAAGAGATATACAATCAAGAAAATCAAGGGCAATGGTGATATATATGCGGATTAGACACCAAAAAAAACACTCAACAAATGGCTACAATTTAAGGAATGTGTTTAGTGACGGCATCAGATTCCTAATTGATGGAGAAAGGTCTGGTGGTAAGAAAAGCTGCTTCTAGAAGGTTGTCAAGTGTTTTCGCTCGACGATTCCATTCTTGGGTGGTTGGTTTGGCCCTTGTTCCTGTAACTCGAATCCCAGCCCGGTATATCCCATTTTAATTTTACACCATTGTGAACCTTACGCCTTTGTTACTCTCTGATAGAGGTTCTCGGCATTGAAAAATCTTCGTAAACTAAATCACACGTGTAGATGTTGATATTTAAGAGATATACTGTCATGAAAATCATGGGCAATGGTGATATATATGCGGATTAGACACAAAAAAAAACACTCAACAAATGCCTACAATTTAAGGAATGTGTTTAGTGACGGCATCAGATTCCTAATTGATGGAGAAAGGTCTGGTGGCAAGAAAAGCTGCTTCTAGGAGGTTGTCAAGTGTTTTCGCTCGACGATTCCATTCTTGGGTGGTTGGTTTGGCCCTTGTTCTTGTAACTCGAATCCTAGCCCGGTATATCCCATTTTAATTTTACACCATTGTGAACCTTACGCCTTTTTTACTCTCTGATAGAGGTTCTCGGCATTGAAAAATCTTCGTAAACTAAATCATACATGTATATGTTGACATTTTAGAGATATAGAATCAAGAAAATCAAGGGCATTGGTGATATATATTCCGATTAGACACAAGAAAAAAACACTCAACAAATGGCTACAATTTATGGAATGTGTTTAGTGACGGCATCAGATTGCTAATTGATGGAGAAAGGTCTGGTGACAAGAAAAGCTGCTTCTAGGAGGTTGTCTAGTGTTTTCGCTCGACGATTCCATTCTTGGGTGGTTGGTTTGGCCCTTGTTCCTGTAACTCGAATCCTAGCCCGGTATATCCCGTTTTAATTTTACACCTTTGTGAACCTTACGCCTTTTTTACTCTCTGATCGAGGTTCTCGGCATTGAAAAATCTTCGTAAACTAAATAACACATGTATATGTTGACATTTAAGAGATATACAGTCAAGAAAATCAAGGGCAATGGTGATATATATGAGGATTAGACACCAAAAAAAAAAACACTTGACAAATGGCTACATTTTAAGGAATGTGTTTAGTGACGGCATCAGATTCCTAATTGATGGAGAAAAGTCTGGTGGCAAGAAAAGCTGCTTCTAGGAGGTTGTCAAGTGTTTTCGCTCGACGATTCCATTCTTGGGTGGTTGGTTGGCCTTTGTTCCTGTAACTCGAATTCTAGCCCGGTATATTCCATTTTAATTTTACACCATTGTGAACCTTACGCCTTTTTTACTCTCTGATTGAGGTTCTCGGCATTGAAAAATCTTCGTAAACTAAATCACACGTGTATATGTTGACATTTAAGAGATATACAGTCAAGAAAATTAAGGGCAATGGTGATATATATGTGACAACTCTAGTTTCCGACTTTCATTTTCGCATTTAGTGCACGTTGACTTTGACTGTGTAGTTGTTTGACTTGTTTAACTTGTAACTGTACACGTTATTTTTTTTTTCTTTATATTTTTATGAACGCATTGTGGTTGCATGATTTTGTGTTTGGCTGTATAACATGAAACCTGTTGAAAACTTAAACTGTTAACACATAAAAGGACTTGACGAAACAGACAGGACCCGACGAAACAGACTGTTTCGTCATAAGCATCCTGACGAAACAGAAGTCTGTTTCGCCAAGCCCAGTTTCGCCAAGCCCATTAAGGGCCCAGAACGGTAATTCGTTCATATTAACGTGAACCGACTCCCTGTTTCACACTTTGAACAAAAAATAGAAACCCTAAAACTCTCCACTCTGTGAAGGCGATAACCATCTTCAACCATCATCTTTCTCTCTCGAATCCTCCCTTGTTCATCCCGGATATCTCGGTTAGTGCGTGCTCGTCTAATCGGTTTCTTTGTTCTTTGTTTTCTTTATACATGTTGTGTATATGCTTGATTTCTGGATTATAGGAGTATATGTGTATGATGAATACTTAGGGTTTCATGAACCTCTCAATGATTATGCATGTTAGCGGGTATGCATAGAGTATGGATTTTTATGAGTGTTGTTTTGTGATGATTACATGATTTTATTGATGATGATGATGATATGATCCCTGTTTCATTGATGCTTCGGTTGAGATGCATAGATAAATGGTTAGTAACATAAGACTCATTATATTGAGCGAGAATTGAACGTTTTCTGTAAAACTGTTGTATCGGCGATTAGGGTTTCTGTGTTATCCGTATCTGCTGTTACTGATGTCTGCGAAATTGACAACCGACGAAACAGAACCCTCGGCGAAACAGAAAGTGTTTCGCCAAGAGTAATCGACGAAATTGAATTCTGTTTCGCCAAATAAGACCCCGACGAAACAGAACGTGTTTCGTCAAATGTGTGTTTCGCCAATATGTGTGTTTCGCCAATATCTGTGTTTCGCCAATATGTGTATTTCGCCGAACAGTTAATCTGCGCAGTAATTTGAGTTAATTCTGTTAAGTGTTAACTGGGTTAGTTAACTGCTGTTAAGTGTAACCATATTGTACATGACTGTGTTTACGTGTTGCATGCTTATACGTGAACAACTTGAACACAAACTGATTATGTATACGTGCATACATTAGGACGTGATTGATTACTTGCGAGCATACACTTAGCATACCGAGCAAACCAATGTGAGTTCACACTTCTACCAAGGCATGGGATTCCCGAGGTTGGGAATGGGTTGATTGATTATTTATGTTGAATAGTTATCGGAATTACATACCATAGGCCTCGGGAGTGGAAGGTCAATGGTATATACTACTAGACTAGTGATACACATACTTCTCTTCGCAAACATGCCTGGAATGGCCGCGAACTATACTAGAACGATCTTCGCAAACATGCCTGGAATGGCCGCGAACTATACTAGAACGATCTTCGCAAACATGCCTGGAATGGCCGCGAACTATACTAGAACGATCTTCGCAAACATGCCTGGAATGGCCGCGAACTATACTTTAATCTTCGCAAACATGCCTGGAGGGCCGCGATACAAATATAACTAGTCTAGAAAACATGGGAGACCCCCACTAAACTTCGCAAACATGCCTTGAGGGCCGCGATGCTATTACATACGATACATGATTACTAATCGAACATACGATTTACGAAATGAACATTATAACTAAATAACCAACTGTGAACTCGCTCAACTAGTTGTTGACTCTCTGTTACATGCCTTGCAGGACCATAGGTGCTGTTGGAGCTTGCACGGGAGGCTCAGTCGTTGTGGATATGGATCGTGAATGTGTTGTTAAACTTTATGCCTTTTTGTACTTAAACTGATGTTGGGTTTTTTTTTTACATTAATGCTTCCGCTACACACTTGTTTATATTTGGTTTTGTAAACACCTATCGTATTGATGAATGTCTTTTGATATGCATACTTATGTTCAATATGATTGGTGGCTTGATCCTGGTCATGTCACGCCTCCAAGCGGTAGTATTCCGTGTGTGGATTTTGGGGGTGTGACAGATTGGTATCAGAGCCATTGGTTATAGAGAACTCGGTTTTAATAAGGGGAAAACATTTTTATTAAAACCAGACTATAACCGAAACAGTGCTCAATGATCCACAACGACGCCTCGCTCCACGTGCAAGACTCGACATCCTAGGTAATATGGTACATGTTTTACTGCCTACTTGCTAGAATTGCATAGAACTTTGCTCCGGGTATGCTTAGATTAACGTAACACTATTGCATGAGAACATTTGTGTGCTTACTCTCTTCTGTCATCGCACTACTCGCGAACCTCTCTCACTTATGTCATATTTGTTATGAAGATCATGTCTGGACGCATTAACATGACGCAAGCCCAATTGACGGCTCTCATTAACGAGCAAGTTGCTGCGGCACTTGCAGCCGCACAAGCAGGAGGTATACCCTGCCGTTGTAAACTCACACTAGGATCTTTAGATCCTACACTCCTAAACCAACTCTTGTGTTTAATCTTGTCCTGGATTCTTATACACAACAGGTCAGCACGCTCAGCCACCTGTTTGCACCTTCAAGACTTTCATGGACTGTCGTCCTACTACTTTTAGTGGCACGGAAGGAGCAGTTGGACTTCTCCATTGGTTTGAAAAGCTTGAGTCAGTATTTGAAATGTGTGAGTGCCCTGAGGCTCGCAGGGTGAAGTACGCCACTGGTACTCTAGAAGGCATTGCGCTGACTTGGTGGAATGCGCAAGTTCAGATGTTAGGGTTGGCTGTTGCTAACGCCACACCCTGGAATGATTTCAAGGAGTTAATCAAAGAGGAATACTGTAGCCGTGATGACATTCATAAGCTGGAGGTAGAGTTTTACCACTTGAAAATGACGGGGTCAGAAATTGAAGCGTACACCAGGAGATCGAATGAGTTGGCTATTCTGTGTCCTACTATGGTGGACCCTCCCATTAAGCGTATCGAACTGTATCTCAATGGTCTGGTGCCGGAAATTCAAAGTCACGTAACCTCAGCAAATCTGGGCACCATTCAGCAGATCGTCAAGTTGGCTCATCGCCTCACCGATCAGGCAGTGGAACAGAACAGGCTGCCTAAACGTATCAACGCTACTACTACCGCTACCACTCTAGTTACTCCTGCTATTCCCAGTGACAACAAGCGGAAATGGGAAGGGGATTCCAGCAGGGGTTCAGCTATTGTACAGTCTCAAGCACAGCAACAGCGCAAGACTAGTGATTACCAGAGTTCGAGTCAGCAATCGTCTGGTGGTCAGGGGCAGAGTGGATATCGGGGAATTCATCCACTGTGTAACAGGTGCAACAAACACCACAGTGGTCAGTGTCGTAGAGGCCGCTGTCAGAGATGTCTAAGAGTAGGTCATGATGCTAAAGATTGCAGGAGCTCAAGGCCTGCGAGTCAGAACCAGCAACAACAGTCACCCGTTCCACGAAACCAGTCACAGCAACAGCAGCAAGGAAATAAGACATGCTTTCAGTGTGGGGCTGAAGGTCATTTCAAGCGGAACTGTCCCCAATTAAACCAGAATCAAAGCAACAATAACAATAATCAAGGCAGTGGGAACAACAATGGGGGAAACAACAACAACAATGGTGCAAAAGGTCGTATGTTTGTGATTGGCCAGAGTGACGCAAGGAACGATCCTAATGTGGTTACGGGTAAGTTTCTTCTCGACGACTTTTATGTTACCGTATTATTTGATTCGGGTGCGGATACCAGTTATATGTCTCTGAACGCTAGTCAAATGCTTAAACGCGCACCAACACTTTTGAACACCAAACATGTCGTAGAGTTAGCTAACGGTAAAAGTCTAGAAGCCACACACATAGTTCAGGGTTGTAATCTTATCCTCGCCGGTCAGACTTTCTCTATCGATCTCATTCCTATAACTCTGAGTAGCTTTGATATCGTCATTGGTATGGATTGGTTATCCCAACAGCAAGCAGAGATCCTATGCAAGGAGAAGATCATTCGTATTCCCCGTACCGGCAAAGAACCTCTCGAAGTTCAAGGCGATAAGTGTGGTGTCGTGAGTGGCATCATCTCCTTCTTGAAGGCGCAGAAGTGTCTGCGAAAGGGCCACATAGCTATCTTAGCACTCGTTACTGATACATCTACGACAGAGAGAAAGATTGGGGATATTCCTGTAGTACGCGACTTTCCTCAGGTGTTTCCTGAAGAGTTACCTGGGTTACCACCCCATCGCCAGGTCGAATTTCAGATCGAGCTAGCTCCAGGAGCAGCACCTATAGCTCGAGCACCTTATCGCTTAGCTCCAACTGAACTGGAAGAACTGTCTAAGCAATTGCAAGAACTTTTGGAAAAGGGTTTCATACGTCCTAGCTCTTCGCCATGGGGAGCTCCAGTATTATTTGTGAAGAAGAAAGACGGTACCTTTCGTATGTGCATAGATTACCGCGAACTAAACAAGGTGACCGTGAAGAATCGTTATCCACTTCCACGCATCGACGACTTATTCGACCAGTTGCAAGGGTCGAGCTATTACTCGAAGATTGACCTGAGGTCAGGTTACCATCAATTGAGAGTCCGAGATGAGGACGTCTCCAAAACAGCATTCAGAACTCGCTACGGCCATTACGAGTTTCTAGTCATGCCATTCGGACTAACGAACGCGCCTGCGGTTTTCATGGATCTTATGAACAGGGTGTGCAAACCTTATCTTGACAAGTTTGTTATTGTTTTCATCGACGACATCCTGATTTATTCGAAGAATCGGGAGGAACATGAGCAGCATTTACGACTTATTCTGGAACTTCTTCGAACGGAACAGCTATACGCTAAGTTTTCAAAATGCGACTTCTGGCTTCGTGAAGTCCACTTTCTAGGCCACGTGGTAAACAAGGATGGGATCCATGTCGATCCATCCAAGGTAGATTCGATCAAGAACTGGCCTGCACCTAGTACACCGACAGAAATACGCCAATTCTTGGGTTTGGCGGGTTATTACAGACGGTTTATCAAAGACTTCTCAAAGATTGCACAGCCGCTTACATTACTGACACAGAAAGGTGTTGCTTACCGTTGGAGTGATACACAGGATACAGCGTTTCAGCATTTAAAGGATAGACTTTGTAGCGCACCTATCCTCTCATTGCCTGAAGGCACGGACGATTTTGTAGTCTACTATGATGCATCTATCCAAGGTCTTGGATGTGTGTTGATGCAGCGGGATAAAGTCATTGCTTATGCTTCGCGCCAACTTAAGATTCACGAACGGAATTACACTACGCACGATTTAGAGCTTGGAGCTGTTGTTTTTGCGCTCAAGATATGGCGACATTATCTGTATGGCACCAAGTGCACCATCTACACCGATCACAGGAGTCTTGAGCATATTTTCAAGCAGAAAGAATTGAACATGCGACAACGTCGATGGGTCGAGTTACTGAACGATTACGAATGTGCTATAAAGTACCATCCAGGCAAGGCCAATGTGGTGGCCGACGCCCTCAGTCGAAAGGATACTATACCTAGGCGTGTACGAGCGTTGCAACTCACTATTCAGTCTAGTCTTCCTTCACAGATACGAGATGCTCAGGTAGAAGCATTGAAACCAGAAAACGTCAGGGCTGAAGCTCTACGCGGTTCAAGGCAACGGTTAGAACCAAGGACAGACGGCGCCTACTATGTAACCGGACGCATCTGGGTCCCACTCTATGGTAGTTTACACGAACTTGTAATGGGTGAAGCTCATAAGTCTCGCTACTCAATACATCCTGGTTCAGATAAGATGTACCACGACCTCAGAACTACATATTGGTGGCCTAGCATGAAGGCCCACATAGCAACTTACGTTAGCAAGTGTTTGACTTGTGCGAGAGTCAAAGCAGAATATCAGAAACCATCAGGCCCACTCCAACAACCTGAGATACCACAATGGAAATGGGAGAAAATTTCCATGGATTTTGTTACTGGCCTACCTAGGTCTCAACGTGGGAATGATACTATTTGGGTGATCGTGGATCGACTCACAAAGTCTGCTCACTTCTTGGCTATCAAGGAAACGGATAAGTTCTCCACTCTAGCAGACGTATACCTTAAGGAAGTTGTCTCGAGGCACGGGGTGCCCACCTCTATTATCTCTGATCGTGATGCACGTTTTACTTCAGAACTGTGGCAAGCAATGCACAAATCTTTTGGCTCACGATTAGACATGAGCACAGCTTATCATCCTCAGACAGATGGGCAGTCTGAGCGCACTATTCAAACTCTAGAAGACATGCTTCGGGCGTGCGTAATTGACTTTGGCAAAGGCTGGGAAAAACATCTGCCACTTGTGGAATTTTCGTACAACAACAGTTACCACACCAGCATTAAAGCTGCTCCATTTGAGGCATTGTACGGGCGTAAATGCCGATCACCTCTTTGTTGGGCAGAGGTGGGTGACAGTCAAATCACAGGTCCAGAAATGGTAGTTGATACTACTGAAAAGATTGCTCAAATACGACAACGCATGGCGGCAGCTCATGACCGTCAGAAAGTATACGCCGATAAAGACAGGAAACTACTCGAGTTCCAGGTTGGGGATCGAGCACTACTCAAAGTTTCACCCTGGAAGGGTGTTGTTCGTTTTGGCAAACGAGGCAAACTCAATCCACGATACGTTGGACCATTTGAAGTCATTGAGAAGATAGGCAAAGTGGCCTACAGACTGAACTTACCAGCTGAACTCAGTGCAGTTCACAACGTCTTTCATGTGTCAAATCTGAAGAAGTGGCAGTCAGATGAGACCTTTATAGTTCCTTTGAAGGAGCTCACTATCGACGAACGGTTGCATTTCATCGAAGAACCAGTTGAAATCACGGACCGGGATGTTAAGGTCCTCAAGAACACTAGAATACCTCTTGTACGAGTTCGTTGGAACTCCCGTCGCGGCCCAGAGTTCACCTGGGAGCGCGAAGATCAAATGGAACTCAAATATCCCCAGTTGTTCGAAAACAATGCAACTACTACTGAGGCTGAAGCTACTACGGAATTTCGGAACGAAATTCCAACTCAACGGGGGAATGATGTGACACCCCAGGAAAACCAGTAAACGATAACTTACCTAGCTTCCTCAGTAACCGCATGCTAAATTTCGGGACGAAATTTCTTTCAAGTTGGGGATAATGTGACAACTCTAGTTTCCGACTTTCATTTTCGCATTTAGTGCACGTTGACTTTGACTGTGTAGTTGTTTGACTTGTTTAACTTGTAACTGTACACGTTATTTTTTTTTTCTTTATATTTTTATGAACGCATTGTGGTTGCATGATTTTGTGTTTGGCTGTATAACATGAAACCTGTTGAAAACTTAAACTGTTAACACATAAAAGGACTCGACGAAACAGACAGGACCCGACGAAACAGACTGTTTCGTCATAAGCATCCTGACGAAACAGAAGTCTGTTTCGCCAAGCCCAGTTTCGCCAAGC
Organism: Helianthus tuberosus; assembly: GCA_030545235.1. Classification (NCBI taxonomy): domain Eukaryota; kingdom Viridiplantae; phylum Streptophyta; class Magnoliopsida; order Asterales; family Asteraceae; genus Helianthus; species Helianthus tuberosus. The sequence goes on from CM060425.1 coordinate 194,679,215, forward strand.
CCATTAAGGGCCCAGAACGGTAATTCGTTCATATTAACGTGAACCGACTCCCTGTTTCACACTTTGAACAAAAAATAGAAACCCTAAAACTCTCCACTCTGTGAAGGCGATAACCATCTTCAACCATCATCTTTCTCTCTCGAATCCTCCCTTGTTCATCCCGGATATCTCGGTTAGTGCGTGCTCGTCTAATCGGTTTCTTTGTTCTTTGTTTTCTTTATACATGTTGTGTATATGCTTGATTTCTGGATTATAGGAGTATATGTGTATGATGAATACTTAGGGTTTCATGAACCTCTCAATGATTATGCATGTTAGCGGGTATGCATAGAGTATGGATTTTTATGAGTGTTGTTTTGTGATGATTACATGATTTTATTGATGATGATGATATGATCCCTGTTTCATTGATGCTTCGGTTGAGATGCATAGATAAATGGTTAGTAACATAAGACTCATTATATTGAGCGAGAATTGAACGTTTTCTGTAAAACTGTTGTATCGGCGATTAGGGTTTCTGTGTTATCCGTATCTGCTGTTACTGATGTCTGCGAAATTGACAACCGACGAAACAGAACCCTCGGCAAAACAGAAAGTGTTTCGCCAAGAGTAATCGACGAAATTGAATTCTGTTTCGCCAAATAAGACCCCGACGAAACAGAACGTGTTTCGTCAAATGTGTGTTTCGCCAATATGTGTGTTTCGCCAATATCTGTGTTTCGCCAATATGTGTATTTCGCCGAACAGTTAATCTGCGCAGTAATTTGAGTTAATTCTGTTAAGTGTTAACTGGGTTAGTTAACTGCTGTTAAGTGTAACCATATTGTACATGACTGTGTTTACGTGTTGCATGCTTATACGTGAACAACTTGAACACAAACTGATTATGTATACGTGCATACATTAGGACGTGATTGATTACTTGCGAGCATACACTTAGCATACCGAGCAAACCAATGTGAGTTCACACTTCTACCAAGGCATGGGATTCCCGGGGCTGGGAATGGGTTGATTGATTATTTATGTTGAATAGTTATCGGAATTACATACCATAGGCCTCGGGAGTGGAAGGTCAATGGTATATACTACTAGACTAGTGATACACATACTTCTCTTCGCAAACATGCCTGGAATGGCCGCGAACTATACTAGAACGATCTTCGCAAACATGCCTGGAATGGCCGCGAACTATACTAGAACGATCTTCGCAAACATGCCTGGAATGGCCGCGAACTATACTTTAATCTTCGCAAACATGCCTGGAGGGCCGCGATACAAATATAACTAGTCTAGAAAACATGGGAGACCCCCACTAAACTTCGCAAACATGCCTTGAGGGCCGCGATGCTATTACATACGATACATGATTACTAATCGAACATACGATTTACGAAATGAACATTATAACTAAATAACCAACTGTGAACTCGCTCAACTAGTTGTTGACTCTCTGTTACATGCCTTGCAGGACCATAGGTGCTGTTGGAGCTTGCACGGGAGGCTCAGTCGTTGTGGATATGGATCGTGAATGTGTTGTTAAACTTTATGCCTTTTTGTACTTAAACTGATGTTGGGTTTTTTTTTTTACATTAATGCTTCCGCTACACACTTGTTTATATTTGGTTTTGTAAACACCTATCGTATTGATGAATGTCTTTTGATATGCATACTTATGTTCAATATGATTGGTGGCTTGATCCTGGTCATGTCACGCCTCCAAGCGGTAGTATTCCGTGTGTGGATTTTGGGGGTGTGACAATATATGCGGATTAGACACCAAAAAAAAAAACACTCAACAAATGGGTACAGTTTAAGAAATGTGTTTAGTGACGGCATCAGATTCCTAATTGATGGAGAAAGGTCTGGTGGCAAGAAAAGCTGCTTCTAGGAGGTTGTCAAGTGTTTTCGCTCGACGATTCCATTCTTGGGTGGTTGGTTTGGCCCTTGTTCCTGTAACTCGAATCCTAGCCCGGTATATCCCATTTTAATTTTACACCATTGTGAACCTTACGCCCTTTTTACTCTCTAATCGAGATTCTCGGCTTTGAAAAGTCTTCGTAAACTGTCATACCCCGACCACGTAAAACAACTAGACGTGGCGGAAACGTCGGGGAGTGTTGTAACAGAATCATTGTTTCATAACCATGGAGTAAATAAATTTTGTTTTATTGAATAAATGAACTCATTGTTTTAATACAATCAAATAAGTACAACTATGATCTTCCAAATTTTAAAGTTGCTAAGGCACGAGTCCATCCTAAGTGTAGTGTGTATCAACAATCATCACGAAACAGCACCTGAAACATGTGTAAAAATAGGTACGTCAGCATAAAAATGCCTGTGAGATACATAGGTTTTATGAAAGTAGGGTTCATGACTTATAAGTTTAAAGAAAAAGAATGTTTTAAGAAAAGTAGTCATGATCCTTGTAAATTGTTTTGTTGTGTAAATCATTTGAAAAACAATAAGTTCAGATGATATGTATAAATAAGAGAATAATGTATGGTTAACTGAATAACCATGTAAAATGAGTTTGTATTGAATGTATTGTTTGAACAACAATATTTTGATAAAAAGGCTTATAGTATATGTGAAAATATACTTTGGATTTTAAGAGAATCGAATGAGTAATATATTAAAATATATTTTAGGTCCAATATCGTTAACCCCAAGTGTACTAAATAACGCCACGGTATGTAATGCAATGAAAACACTTACATATAAGAAGTACCAGCGGCGTATCTACCATGTTTTCATCACATTACACCCGTCCCGTTATCTAAACACTAACCAAAACCCCATCGTTAGATAGATAGTACATTAAATATACTTTAGTTGTTTAAAATAATAGTTTTCAGTAGTATATTACAAGTATACTTCAGATTTATAAATAACATATTAAACTATGTTTTGGTTTCATAAATAACATATCAACGTATGCTTTGGATGTGATAAACAAATTATATGTTGGTTTTGTACAATATCGCATTTGGGAGCATATCAAACTATACTTTTGGGAGTATAACTAAATATACAAAAATAATGTGATTTAAGAATTCATTCAGACCTAGTGCATCAAAATACACCTTTGAGACTATAGGGATACCACAAAGGCAATCCCTATTTGGATGGAGAAACAAATTGGTTTCAGACATTCCATGACAACAGGAATGGGGTGTCAAATCCTATAGCGCTATATCATACTACCAACCGGTATGGTGAACAAAAATAAGTACTATCCAACGATTAATTTTATAATCTTTGAAAAATTAGAGTTTAAACCATAAATAATCATTCAGTTTGTAAAAAGATAAGTACTAATATGTATAATCAATTATACTTTTGAAAACAAGAACATAACAAATAGGCACACATGCTTCACCCCAAAACATTGAAAACAGTAAAAGAGGGGACTATGTACTCACATGAGATTGCTCAATAGACTTTAGATATCCACCAAGCAAAGCTAGAAGATCACGGAATTAAACGGTACCTAATATAGGTAACTACATAAATAAACCGGACCTAAATTGGAAGATCGGATAGGATGAGGTCTCGTAAACCAAATGAGTGTGGGATCTCATATGATATGGTTTAACAAGGCCTACATACTAAAATGAAACCTAACCTAAGTGCTTCTGACCCATTACGACCCGTTTAGGTAGCTTATGCTACTTTAACGCGTCGTTCGCGTAAAACGCGTTCAGACCGCCTAACTAGTCCTATGACAAGTATTATATGCCTAACATGTTTAATTATGTTACATAATCAGTTAAGTGACGAAAGTTTAGGTTACATATGCTTAATTACCAATTACACATGAAAAGGGTATTTTGGTAATTTATCTAAGGCATATAAACTACCTATCATACAACTACTTAAACTAGGTGACCATAAGGTATAACCTCAGAAGGTTATTCCCTATGCTACTATGGTCACTAAATGTGTTTGGTCGGATCCTAATGATCGACCAAACGGGTCGGGTTCGAAAGTATAAGCGATTGTTTAGATCGCTTACCTTACGACCCTATATAAGCACTAAACTAAAAGTGACGAGCTAAGCATGTTTAAACATGCTTAACTAAGTTTAGAAAATAGGTTTGGTATCAAAACAAACGGTTTTGATACCTAAGAGTAGTTTGGTTACAAAATACGCAATAACACGCATTTTGGCCGAAACTACGACTCGTCACTGAGCCTAGATAACGTGGTAATCAGTAGGTATAGTCACTAGGGACTATAACCATCGTGATTACTCTCACGTTATGAAGTTCAAATGAACTTCGCATTGACCATAAACTGGTCAATGCAGAAAGTCAAACGCAGTTTGACTTTCAAGCTAAAAACGCATAAAAGCATGAAAGAGGACTTACAAGAGGTCCAAGAATGGAAGTTTGATCTGAAATTCCCAGGTATGAAGTGTTGCAACTCCAACTTAGGGAAATGATCAGATCAAAGGTGAGTTTGAAGCAAATGGGGGTTGGGTATTTATAGGAAAACCAAGACCGTTAGGATCGTTTCTTGAAAAACGTGCTTCGATCTAGGCCGTCCAAGTGTTGAAATGTTATGGTGCATCATTTGCCCCCACCATCAAAGATTAACATGTGGCATTGGACTTTGGAGTGTTTAGAAGCCATTAATTAGCAGCCAAAACAATTTTCTGCATCTGACCCCTACTTGCGCACCGTAAGACTTTTAACCTTGCGGTGCGCAAGGACCTTGCAGACCAGAAAGTTTGAAAAATGGCAGAACAGGCCCCTGAAGCTCCAAACTTGCTATTTGATGCACTTTTGACACGTTTAAGCCCCGTTAACCCCATTTCAAAGCTCTAAAATGAAGTTAAAGTATAGGGAACTTAAAATGTGCCCAAAAATATCTCGGGTGTCGGTTCGTTTGGCCGTACGATCGCGATGTTCGCTTAATTACGACGGAATGCGCATAAGCGTGAAAAATGATCCAAATGGCGTGAAGAATGGATTTTTCTTATGCCAAACACTAAAATAAAATATTTTAGTGCTTACATAAATTTTTGGAGGTCCGGATGTATTCAGAACGTAAGTTATGCATGAAAATGCAAACTTATGCACTTTTTGACGCTTTTAGTCACGGAATGACCCAAAAGTTTATTTTAGGACACCGAACCCCTCAAAGCCTATTTCTAAGCTATGTAAAGGATATTTAGGGTATGTTTAACTTATGGTCATGTTCCAAAATGTCTGTTACAGTTCAAATTGGCATACTTTCGTAGTTTGTCAAATTTAGTCTCTGTAAGCGATTTAACTTGATTTCGGCATACCAAACCATCCAAAACTTATTTCTAAGTTATGCAAAGGTTATTCAAGGTATGTTAAGCCTATTTCACTATTCCGGAGTGTTCGTTGCATTAAACTGGTTATATTTACGCATCAGTGCGCGTATAACCTTCAAGAAAGCGATTTAAGGCTTGAAATTGAACAAGAATTGATATGTGCAAATGAAACATATATTTATACAAATCCCAAGTATGAAATATAATATTTTATTAGTTTAGTCTAGTCTTTGTTTGATGGTTGAAGTGACACAGGTGTCACAGTCTCCCCTACTTTAGGAAATTTCGTCCCGAAATTTAATTTTAGAGGAAACTTGTGAAGACAGCTGTGACGGTTTTCGCTTTCAAACAAATCCATTCAACCCTTAAGTAAAAATCTGGGCCATTTAGGATTCTTAGCGAAATTGTCAACCATCAAAGTGAACTCCTTGTAGTAATAAAACAATGGGTTTCGAATTACAGACAGAAAAATGTTTCTTATGAAGACTCATCATAGGAAACTTGGTGTGTGATTGAGATCAGAATTGGGGAGTGTGAGAATAAATGACATTGGTCGGGGTCCAAGACTTCTCCCGTATCATTACTCTTGTCGCTATATGTCTTAACACATGACAAAACTTTATGTGGTTTCTGTGCACTGAATTCCATAATTATGTAGGCCTCCATAATTACGTAATTCCTTGCACAGTCCGCACAGTTCATTTCATAATGCGTAGGAAAAAAAATCACTTGGATAAACATGAAGCGACTCGACTAGACCACCAAAGGGTCCTTTCAATTAGATCAACGAACAAGCCTTTTAACTAGATCAACCCATGATCTTCTTAACTAGATCGTCGTATGAGCTCCTTAAATAGACCACTTAAGGGATCTTTTTAGTTATATCATCAAATGATATTTCTAACCAGATTTTTGAAACCATGTTTAACTAGACCTCTCAAGGGGCCTAATTTTAGAATAGTACTTTAAAACCTAAGGGACTTGACTACAACGTAGAAGTCCATTAAGGATTTAATATAGTAACTTTGGATATCCTACTATGAATCCCTCATATAAGATATGAAAGACTCTACGAGGATTTGGATGGATCACATACAACCACAAAACATGTAAGAAAACACATAAGCACAAAATTAGTTAACTTGATTCTTTAATTTGTTATCTTTAGGTATGGATATTTAAAGCACACTAGGAATCCAATCCATGGATTTCATTTGGCACTTTAATGATTTTCAAGGATCTATCTATAAAGATAGAGGGATTTTCAATAAGAGTTTGGCTTAGTTTCTTAAAAGAATCGAGCGTTTAAGGTTCTTGGGGAGATCACAAGTGATCATAAAATGACAGAACCACGCAAGTAGTTTACCTTTGGGTTGACATCATAAGGTTGCATCAATCATTCATATAAATGCATAAATTTTGCAGAAATAAAAACAACAAATATTTTTTTATGTAACAACCGCATTGTCTTGAAGTGTCAAAAGATAACAACCAAGGAATTACAAAACACTAATTGTTCACTGCTGCATCATTGTTCACATTTGCCTCATTGATGTTAAACACTCGTCCACGCGCTGGAGGTATGTTAACAAGTCATGAGCAATTGTTCCTGTAGTGGGTAAGGTCACCACAGTTATAACATGACCCCGGAGGGAACCATGTTTGAACAGCAGCAGGGTTTGCAGCAGCTTGATTTGCATAACGACAAACATTGATCAAATGTCCCAACCGCCCACAGTGGGTACATTTGTGACACTGCTCTTGCTCCAGATGATGACGGTTGCACTTGTTCCACAAAGGTGCGGTACCAACATAGTTTTGTCTTTTGCGAGGTTGTGCTGGCTGGTTTGGTGCAACCTGTTTGTCTTGAGCAGTTATGGCGCAGTTTTGAGAGGCTTTGCGCTTCTTCTTCTTGGATACCTCATCTTGTTTTTCCTTTGGCTCTGCTTGAGCAGTCTTGTCAGATGGTCTTGGGTCGCCCTTCCGAAACCGCTTACCCTTCCTGATATGGGATTCAGTCAGAGTGGCAGACAATTCAATGGCTTGTCTGACAGTAGTAGGGTTGCTGCCAGTAACGATATCCTGAACTACGTCAGGAAGACCATCAATGTATTTCTCAATCGCCTTATCCAAAGGCGTAACCATAGTAGGGCATAACAGGCTCAATTCCTCATAGCGGTCAGTATAGGCTCGATGTTCTCCACTGTGTTGCTTCAGGTCATCGAATTCCCTTTCTAAAGCTCTCAATTCATGACGAGGACAAAACTCCTTCATCATAAGAGCCCTAAGTTCAGCCCAAGTCTGTGCTAATGCAACCTCAGCACCACGGTCTCTCATCACCCCATTCCACCATGTAAGAGCCCTTTTCTGAAACACACTGGAAGCAAACTCGACCTTGCGATTATCAGGACACTGAACGTGACGGAACGTACTCTCAGTGCTCTCGAACCATTGTAGGAGCCCAGTTGCTCCTTCAGAACCACTAAACTTAAGTGGCTTTGCCGAATTGAAACTATTGAAGTTGCATGGAGCATTATGGTTGTTGATGGCTTGAATCATTTGAGCATAAAGATTTGGGAAGGCAGCAGCCATTTGCTGCGCGATGATTTCCGCCAGTTCGGCATTCGCCATCTGATTGTCGCGTCGAGGAGGCATTCTAAAATAGGAACATGAAAGGAAACGAGTGAGAGAACTAGAAGAAAAGAATGAGATGAAACAAATCTGATGAAAGCAAGGATGGTGGTCATTTATTTGTTACTACAAAGCAACAAACAACCCCGGTGATTAATCAAAGTAAGTAGGTCAAAAATAATGCATCGCGAAGACATGCTCGCCTATAAGTGGACACTCACCCCAAGAGTTCCCAGGTAAGAGTGACTGGTCCGATATTGCGGATTTGTACGAACACTCTAGCCTTAGACAGAAAGCTCAGGGTACAGGCACCCACCCTTCCAGTTTGCACGTGTTCACATTATTTAGACCAACTTTGACGGGATTTTGAAAACTTAAAGGGTTCAAAACCATATAATAAATCATCCTAGAACAGATGATTAGTTTTCAAAGCGGGATAGAAATTTATGTTCTTATTGTGGTTGTCACCTAAGAATAAGTGACGGTATTGTTTTAAAACTAAACACAAGAAAACTTGTGTTAGGGTCCTATGAAGGTTATAGTCTAGGTCAAAGCATTACTAATAACCTAATTCCCTATAACCATTGGCTCTGATACCAACTTTTCTGTCACACCCCGACCACGTAAAACAACTAGACGTGGCGGAAACGTCGGGAAGTGTTGTAACAGAATCATTGTTTCATAACCATGGAGTAAATAAATTTTGTTTTATTGAGTAAATGAACTCATTGTTTTAATACAATCAAATAAGTACAACTATGATCTTCCAAATTTTAAAGTTGCTAAGGCACGAGTCCATCCTAAGTGTAGTGTGTATCAACAATCATCACGAAACAGCACCTGAAACATGTGTAAAAATAGGTATGTCAGCATAAAAATGCCTGTGAGATACATAGGTTTTATGAAAGTAGGGTTCATGACTTATAAGTTTAAAGAAAAAGAATGTTTTAAGAAAAGTAGTCATGATCCTTGTAAATTGTTTTGTTGTGTAAATCATTTGAAAAACAATAAGTTCAGATGATATGTATAAATAAGAGAATAATGTATGGTTAAATGAATAACCATGTAAAATGAGTTTGTATTGAATGTATTGTTTGAACAACAATATTTTGATAAAAAGGCTTATAGTATATGTGAAAATATACTTTGGATTTTAAGAGAATCGAATGAGTAATATATTAAAATATATTTCAGGTCCAATATCGTTAACCCAAGTGTACTAAATAACGCCACGGTATGTAATGCAATGCAATGAAAACACTTACATATAAGAAGTACCAGCGGCGTATCTACCATGTTTTCATCACATTACACCCGTCCCGTTATCTAAACACTAACCAAAACCCCATCGTTAGATAGATAGTACATTAAATATACTTTAGTTGTTTAAAATAATAGTTTTCAGTAGTATATTACAAGTATACTTCAGATTTATAGATAACATATTAAACTATGTTTTGGTTTCATAAATAACATATCAAAGTATGCTTTGGATGTGATAAACAAATTATATGTTGGTTTTGTACAATATCGCATTTGGGAGCATATCAAACTATACTTTTGGGAGTATAACTAAATATACAAAAATAATGTGATTTAAGAATTCATTCAGACCTAGTGCATCAAAATACACCTTTGAGACTATAGGGATACCACAAAGTCAATCCCTATTTGGATGGAGAAACAAATTGGTTTCAGACATTCCATGACAACAGGAATGGGGTGTCAAATCCTATAGCGCTATATCATACTACCAACCGGTCTGGTGAACAAAAATAAGTACTATCCAACGATTAATTTTATAATCTTTGAAAAATTAGAGTTTAAACCATAAATAATCATTCAGTTTGTAAAAAGATAAGTACTAATATGTATAATCAATTATACTTTTGAAAACAAGAACATAACAAATAGGTACACATGCTTCACCCCAAAACATTGAAAACAGTAAAAGAGGGGACTATGTACTCACATGAGATTGCTCAATAGACTTTAGATATCCACCAAGCAAAGCTAGAAGATCACGGAATTAAACGGTACCTAATATAGGTAACTACATAAATAAACCGGACCTAAATCGGAAGATCGGATAGGATGAGGTCTCGTAAACCAAATGAGTGTGGGATCTCATATGATATGGTTTAACAAGGCCTACATACTAAAATGAAACCTAACCTAAGTGCTTCTGACCCATTACGACCCGTTTAGGTAGCTTATGCTACTTTAACGCGTCGTTCGCGTAAAACGCGTTCAGACCGCCTAACTAGTCCTATGACAAGTATTATATGCCTAACATGTTTAATTATGTTACATAATCAGTTAAGTGACGAAAGTTTAGGTTACATGTGCTTAATTACCAATTACACATGAAAAGGGTATTTTGGTAATTTACCTAAGGCATATAAACTACCTATCATACAACTACTTAAACTAGGTGACCATAAGGTATAACCTCGGAAGGTTATTCCCTATGCTACTTTGGTCACTAAATGTGTTTGGTCGGATCCTAATGATCGACCAAACGGGTCGGGTTTGAAAGTATAAGCGATTGTTTAGATCGCTTACCTTACGACCCTATATAAGAACTAAACTAAAAGTGACGAGCTAAGCAAGTTTAAACATGCTTAACTAAGTTTAGAAAACAGATTTGGTATCAAAACAAACGGTTTTGATACCTAAGAGTAGTTTGGTTACAAAATACGCAATAACACGCATTTTGGCCGAAACTACGACTCGTCACTGAGCCTAGATAACGTGGTAATCAGTAGGTATAGTCACTAGGGACAATAACCATCGTGATTATGCTCACGTTATGAAGTTCAAACGAACTTCGCATTGACCATAAACTGGTCAATGCAGAAAGTCAAACGCAGTTTGACTTTCAAGCTAAAAACGCATAAAAGCATGAAAGAGGACTTACAAGAGGTCCAAGAATGGAAGTTTGATCTGAAATTCCCAGGTATGAAGTGTTGCAACTCCAACTTAGGGAAATGATCAGATCAAATGTGAGTTTGAAGCAAATGGGGGTGGGGTATTTATAGGAAAACCAAGACCGTTAGGATCGTTTTTTGAAAAACGTGCTTCGATCTAGGCCGTCCAAGTGTTGAAATGTTATGGTGCATCATTTGCCCCCACCATCAGAGATTAACATGTGGCATTGGCCTTTGGAGTGTTTAGAAGCCATTAATCAGCAGCCAAAATGATTTTCTGCATCTGACCGCTGCTTGCGCACCGTAAGACTTTTAATCTTGCGGTGCGCAAGGACCTTGCAGACCAGAAAGTTTGAAAAATGGCAGAACAGGCCCCTGAAGCTCCAAACTTGCTATTTGATGCACTTTTGACATGTTTAAGCCCCGTTAACCCCATTTCAAAGCTCTAAAATGAAGTTAAAGTATAGGGAACTTAAAATGTGCTCAAAAATATCTCGGGTGTCGGTTCGTTTGGCCGTACGATCGCGATTGTGAACCTTTCGCCTTTTTTACTCTCTGATCGAGGTTCTCGGCATTGAAAAATCTTCGTAAACTAAATCACACGTGTATATGTTGACATTTAAGAGATATACAGTCAAGAAAATCAAGGGCAATGGTGATATATATGCGGATTAGACACCAAAAAAAAAACACTCAACAAATGGCTACAATTTAAGGAATGTGTTTAGTGACGGCATCAGATTGCTAATTGATGGAGAAAGGTCTGGTGACAAGAAAAGCTGCTTCTAGGAGGTTGTCTAGTGTTTTCGCTCGACGATTCCATTCTTGGGTGGTTGGTTTGGCCCTTGTTCCTGTAACTCGAATCCTAGCCCGGTATATCCCATTTTAATTTTACACCATTGTGAACCTTTCGCCTTTTTTACTCTCTGATCGAGGTTCTCGGCATTGAAAAATCTTCGTAAACTAAATCACACGTGTGTATGTTGACATTTAAGAGATATACAGTCAAGAAAATCAAGGGCAATGGTGATATATATGCGGATTAGACACAAAAAAACACTCAACAAATGGCTACAATTTAAGGAATGTGTTTAGTGACGGCATCAGATTCCTAATTGATGGAGAAAGGTCTGGTGGCAAGAAAAGCTGCTTCTAGGAGGTTGTCAAGTGTTTTCGCTCGACGATTCCATTCTTGGGTGGTTGGTTTGGCCCTTGTTCCTGTAACTCGAATCCTAGCCCGGTATATCCCATTTTAATTTTACACCATTGTGAACCTTACGCCTTTTTTACTCTCTGATCGAGGTTCTCGGCATTGAAAAATCTTCGTAAACTAAATCACACATGTATATGTTGACATTTAAGAGATATACAGTCAAGAAAATCAAGGGCAATGGTGATATATATGCGGATTAGACACAAAAAAAAAAAACACTCAACAAATGGCTACAATTTAAGGAATGTGTTTAGTGACGGCATCAGATTCCTAGTTGATTCAGAAAGGTCTAGTGACAAGAAAAGCTGCTTCTAGGAGGTTGTCTAGTGTTTTTGCTCGACGATTCCATTCTTGGGTGGCTGGTTTGGCCCTTGTTCCTGTAAGTCGAATCCTAGCCCGGTATATCCCATTTTAATTTTACACCATTGTGAACCTTTTGCCTTTTTTACTCTCTGATCGAGGTTCTCGGCATTGAAAAATCTTCGTAAACTAAATCACACGCGTATATGTTGACATTTAAGAGATATACAGACAAGAAAATCATGGGCAATGGTGATATATATGCGGATTAGACACAAAAAAAAAAACACTTGACAAATGGATACAATTTAAGTATTGTGTTTAGTGACATCATCAGATTCCTAATTGAAGGAGAAAGGTCTGGTGGCAAGAAAAGCTGCTTCTAGGAGGTTGTCAAGTGTTTTCGCTCGACGATTCCATTCTTGGGTGGTTGGTTTGGCCCTTGTTCCTGTAACTCGAATACTAGCCCGGTATATCCCATTTTAATTTTACACCATTGTGAACCTTACGCCTTTTTTACTCTCTAATCGTGTTCTCGGCATAGAAAAGTCTTCGTAAACTAAATCACACGTGTATATGTTGACATTTAAGAGATATACAGTCCAGAAAATCAAGGGCAATGGTGATATATATGCGGATCAGACACCAAAAAAAAAATCACTCAGCAAATGGCTACAATTTAAGTATTGTGTTTAGTGACGGCATCAGATTCCTAATTGAAGGAGAAAGGTCTGGTGGCAAGAAAATCTGCTTCTAGGAGGTTGTCAAGTGTTTTCGCTCGACGATTCCATTCTTGGGTGGTTGGTTTGGCCCATGTTCCTGTAAATCGAATCCTAGCCCGGTATATCCCATTTTAATTTTACACCATTGTTAATCTTACGCCTTTTTTACTCTCTGATCGAGGTTCTTGGCATTGAAAATACTTCGTAAACTAAATCACACGTGTATATGTTGACATTTAAGAGATATACAGTCAAGAAAATCAAGGGCAATGGTGATATATATAAGGATTAGACACCAAAAAAAAAAAACACTCAACAAGTGGCTACAATTTAAGGAATGTGTTTAGTGACGGCATCAGATTGCTAATTGTTAGAGAAAGGTCTGGTGACAAGAAAAGCTGCTTCTAGGGGGTTGTCTAGTGTTTTCGCTCGACGATTCTATTCTTGGGTGGTTGGTTTGGCCCTTGTTCCTGTAACTCGAATCCTAGCCTGGTATATCCCATTTTAATTTTACACCATTGTGAACCTTACGCCCTTTTTACTCTCTGATCGACGTTCTCGGTATTGAAAAATCTTCGTAAACTAAATCACACGTGTATATGTTGATATTTATGAGATATACAGTCAAGAAAATCAAGGGCAATGGGGATATATATGCGGATTAGACACCAAAAAAAACTCCCAACAAATGGCTACAATTTAATGAATGTGTTTAGTGACGGCATCAGATTCCTAATTGATGGAGAAAGGTCTGGTGGCAAGAAACGCTGCTTCTTGGAGGTTGTCAAGTGTTTTCGCTCGATGATTCCATTCTTGGGTGGTTGGTTTGGCCCTTGTTCCTGTAACCCGAATCCTAGCCCAGTATATCCTATTTTAATTTTACAACATTGTGAACCTTACGCCTTTTTACTCTCTGATCGAGGTTCTCGGCATTGAAAAATCTTCGTAAACTAAATCACACGTGTATATGTTGATATTTAAGAGATACACAATCAAGAAAATCAAGGGCAATGGTGATATATATGCGGATTAGACACCAAAAAAAACACTCAACAAATGGCTACAATTTAAGGAATGTGTTTAGTGACGGCATCAGATTCCTAATTGATGGAGAAAGGTCTGGTGGTAAGAAAAGCTGCTTCTTGAAGGTTGTCAAGTGTTTTCGCTCGACGGTTCCATTCTTGGGTGGTTGGTTTAGCCCTTGTTCCTGTAACTCGAATCCCGGCCCGGTATATCCCATTTTAATTTTACACCATTGTGAACCTTACGCCTTTTTTACTCTCTGATCGAGGTTCTCGGTATTGAAAAATTCTCGTAAACTAAATCACACGTGTATATGTTGACATTAAAGAGATATACTGTCAAGAAAATCAAGGGCAATGGTGATATATATGCGGATTAGACGCAAAAAAAAAAACACTTGACAAATGGATACAATTTAAGTATTGTGTTTAGTGACATCATCAGATTCCTAATTGAAGGAGAAAGGTCTGGTGGCAAGAAAAGCTGCTTCTAGGAGGTTGTCAAGTGTTTTCGCTCGACGATTCCATTCTTGGGTGGTTGGTTTGGCCCTTGTTCCTGTAACTCGAATACTAGCCCGGTATATCCCATTTTAATTTTACACCATTGTGAACCTTACGCCTTTTTTACTCTCGAATCGTGTTCTCGGCATAGAAAAGTCTTCGTAAACTAAATCACACGTGTATATGTTGACATTTAAGAGATATACAGTCCAGAAAATCAAGGGCAATGGTGATATATATGCGGATCAGACACCAAAAAAAAAATCACTCAGCAAATGGCTACAATTTAAGTATTGTGTTTAGTGACGGCATCAGATTCCTAATTGAAGGAGAAAGGTCTGGTGGCAAGAAAATCTGCTTCTAGGAGGTTGTCAAGTGTTTTCGCTCGACGATTCCATTCTTGGGTGGTTGGTTTGGCCCATGTTCCTGTAAATCGAATCCTAGCCCGGTATATCCCATTTTAATTTTACACCATTGTTAATCTTACGCCTTTTTTACTCTCTGATCGAGGTTCTTGGCATTGAAAATACTTCGTAAACTAAATCACACGTGTATATGTTGACATTTAAGAGATATACAGTCAAGAAAATCAAGGGCAATGGTGATATATATAAGGATTAGACACCAAAAAAAAAAACACTCAACAAATGGCTACAATTTAAAGAATGTGTTTAGTGATGGCATCAGATTCCTAATTGATAGAGAAAGGTCTGGTGGCAAGAAAAGCTGTTTCTAGGAGGTTGTCAAGTGTTTTCGCTCGACGATTCCATTCTTGAGTGGTTGGTTTGGCCCTTGTTCCTGTAACTCGAATCCTAGCCCGGTATATACCATTTTAATTTTGCACCATTGTGAACCTTACGCCTTTTTTACTCTCTGATCGACGTTCTCGGCATTGAAAAATCTTCGTAAACTAAATCACACATGTATATGTTGACATTTAAGAGATATACAGTCAAGAAAATCAAGGGCAATGGTGATATATATGCGGATTAGACACAAAAAAAAACACTTAACAGATGGCTACAATTTGAGGAATGTGTTTAGTGACGGCATCAGATTCCTAATTGATAGAGAAAGGTCTGGGGGAAAGAAAAGCTGTTTCTAGGAGGTTGTCAAGTGTTTTCGCTCGACGATTGCATTCTTGGGTGGTTGGTTTGGCCTTTGTTTCTGTAACTCGAATCCTAGCCCGGTATATCCCATTTTAATTTTACACCATTGTGAACCTTACGCCTTTTTTACTCTCTGGTCGAGGTTCTCGGCATTGAAAAATCTTCGTAAACTAAATCACACGTGTATATGTTGATATTTAAGAGATATATACAGTCAAGAAAATCAAGGGCAATGGTGATATATATGCGGATTAGACACCAAAAAAAAAAAAACACTCCACAAATGGCTACAATTTAAGGAATGTGTTTAGTGTAGGCATCAGATTCCTAATTGATGGAAAAAGGTCTGGTGGCAAGAAAAGCTGCTTCTAGGTGGTTGTCAAGTGTTTTCCCTCGACGATTCCATTCTTGGGTGGTTGGTTTGGCCCTTGTTCCTGTAACTCGAATCCTAGCCCGGTATATCCAATTTTAATTTTACACCATTGTGAACCTTACGCCTTTTTTACTCTCTGATCGAGGTTCTCGGCATTGAAAATCTTCGTAAACTAAATCACACGTGTATATGTTGATATTTAAGAGATATACAGTGAAGAAAATCAAGGGCAATGGTGATATATATGCGGATTAGACGCCAAAAAAACACTCAACAAATGGCTACAATTTAAGGAATGTGTTTAGTGACGGCATCAGATTCCTAATTGATGGAGAAATGTCTGGTGGCAAGAAAAGCTGCTTCTAGGAGGTTGTCAAGTGTTTTCACTCGACAATTCCATTCTTTGGTGGTTGGTTTGGCCCTTGTTCCTGTAACTCGAATCCTAGCCCGGTATATGCCATTTTAATTTTACACCATTGTGAACCTTATGCCTTTTTACACTCTGATCGAGGTTCTCGGCATTGAAAAATCTTCGTAAACTAAATCACACGTGTATATGTTGACATTTAAGAGATATACAGTCAAGAAAATCAAGGGCAATGGTGATATATATGCGGATCAGACACCAAAAAAAAAACACTCAACAAATGGCTACAATTTAAGGAATGTGTTTAGTGACGGCATCAGATACCTAATTGATGGAGAAAGGTCAGGTGGCATGAAAAGCTGCTTCTAGGAGGTTGTCAAGTATTTTCGCTCGACGATTCCATTCTTGGGTGGTTGGTTTGGCCCTTGTTCCTGTAACTCGAATCCCGACCCAGTATATCCCATTTTAATTTTACACCATTGTGAACCTTACGCCTTTTTTACTCTCTGATCGAGGTTCTCGGTATTGAAAAATTCTCGTAAACTAAATCACACGTGTATATGTTGACATTTAAGAGATATACAGTCAAGAAAATCAAGGGAAATGGTGATATATATGCGGATTAGACACAAAAAAAAAAAACAAACTTGACAAATGGCTAAAATTTAACTATTGTGTTTAGTGACGTCATCAGATTCCTAATTGAAGGAGAACGGTCTGGTGGCAAGAAAAGCTGTTTCTAGGAGGTTGTCAAGTGTTTTCGCTTGACGATTCCATTCTTGGGTGGTTGCTTTGGCCCTTGTTCCTGTAACTCGAATACTAGCCCGGTATATCCCATTTTAATTTTACACATTGTGAACCTTACGCCTTTTTTTACTCTCTAATCGTGTTCTCGGCATAGAATAGTCTTCGTAAACTAAATCACACGTGTATATGTTGACATTTAAGAGATATACAGTCAAGAAAATTAAGGGCAATGGTGATATATTTGCGGATCAGACACAAAAAAAAAACACTCAGCAAATGGCTACAATTTAAATATTGTGTTTAGTGACGGCATCAGATTCCTAATTGAAGGAGAAAGGTCTGGTGGCAAGAAAAGCTGCTTCTAGGAGGTTGTCAAGTGTTTTCGCTCGACGATTCCATACTTGGGTGGTTGGTTTGGCCCTTGTTCCTGTAAATCGAATCCTAGCCCGGTATATCCCATTTTAATTTTACACCATTGTGAACCTTACGCCTTTTTTACTCTCTGATCGAGGTTCTCGGCATTGAAAATTCTTCGTAAACTAAATCAAACGTGTATATGTTGACATTTAAGAGATATACAGTCAAGAAAATCAAGGGCAATGGTGATATATATGCGGATTAGACACCAAAAAAAAAAACTCAACAATTGGCTACAATTTAAGTATTGTGTTTAGTGACGGCATCAGATTCCTAATTGAAGGAGAAAGGTCTCGTGGTAAGAAAAGCTGCTTCTAGGAGGTTGTCAAGTGTTTTCGCTCGACGATTCCATTCTTGGGTGGTTGGTTTGGCCCTTGTTCCTGTAAATCGAATCCTAGCCCGGTATATCCCATTTTAATTTTACACCATTGTGAACCTTACGCCTTTTTTACTCTCTGATCGAGGTTCTCGGCATTGAAAAATCTTCGTAAACTAAATTAAACGTGTATATGTTGACATTTAAGAGATATACAGTCAAGAAAATCAAGGGCAATGGTGATATATATGCGGATTAGACACAAAAAAAACACTCAACAAATGGCTACAATTTGAGGAATGTGTTTAGTGGCGGCATCAGATTCCTAATTGATAGAGAAAGGTCTGGTGGCATGAAAAGCTGCTTCTAGGAGGTTGTCAAGTGTTTTCGCTCGACGATTCCATTCTTGGGTAGTTGGTTTGGCCCTTGTTCCTGTAACTCGAATCCCGACCCGGTATATCCCATTTTAATTTTACACCATTGTGAACCTTACGCCTTTTTTACTCTCTGATCGAGGTTCTCGGTATGGAAAAATTCTCGTAAACTAAATCACACGTGTATATGTTGACATTTAAGAGATATACAGTCAAGAAAATCAAGGGAAATGGTGATATATATGCGGATTAGACACCAAAAAAAAAAAAAACTTGACAAATGGCTAAAATTTAAGTATTGTGTTTAGTGACGTCATCAGATTCCTAATTGAAGGAGAATGGTCTGGTGGCAAGAAAAGATGCTTCTAGGAGGTTGTCAAGTGTTTTCGCTTGACGATTCCATTCTTGGGTGGTTGCTTTGGCCCTTGTTCCTGTAACTCGAATACTAGCCCGGTATATCCCATTTTAATTTTACACCATTGTGAACCTTACGCCTTTTTTACTCTCTAATCGTGTTCTCGGCATAGAAAAGACTTCGTAAACTAAATCAAACGTGTATATGTTGACATTTAAGAGATATACAGTCAAGAAAATTAAGGGCAATGGTGATATATATGCGGATCAGACACCAAAAAAAAAAACACACAGCAAATGGCTACAATTTAAGTATTGTGTTTAGTAACTGCATCAGATTCCTAATTGAAGGAGAAAGGTCTGGTGGCAAGAAAAGCTGCTTCTAGGAGGTTGTCAAGTGTTTTCGCTCGACGATTCCATTCTTGGGTGGTTGGTTTGGTTCTTGTTCCTGTAAATCGAATCCTAGCCCGGTATATCCCATTTTAATTTTACACCATTGTGAACCTTACGCCTTTTTTACTCTCTGATCGAGGTTCTCGGCATTGAAAATTCTTCGTAAACTAAATCAAACGTGTATATGTTGATATTTAACAGATATACAGTCAAGAAAATCAAGGGCAATGGTGATATATATGCGGATTAGCCACCAAAAAAAAAACACTCAACAAATGGCAACAATTTAAGGAATGTGTTTAGTGACGGCATCAGATTCCTAATTGATGGAGAAAGGTCTGGTGGCAAGAAAAGCTGTTTCTAGGAGGTTGTCAAGTGTTTTCGCTCGACGATTCCATTCTTGGGTGGTTGGTTTGGCCCTTGTTCCTGTAACTCGAATCCTAGCCCGGTATATGCCATTTTAATTTTACACCATTGTGAACCTTACGCCTTTTTTACTCTCTGAACGAGGTTCTCGGTAATGAAAAATCTTCATAAACTAAATCACACGCATATATGTTGACATTTATGAGATATACAGTCAAGAAAATCAAGGGCAATGGTGATATATATGCGGATTAGACACCAAAAAAAACACTCAACAAATGGCTACAATTTAAGGAATGTGTTTAGTGACGGCATCAGATTCCTAATTGATGGAGAAAGGTCTGGTGGCAAGAAAAGCTGCTTCTAGGAGGTTGTCAAGCGTTTTCGCTCGACGATTCCATTCTTGGGTGGTTGGTTTGGCCCTTGTTCCTGTAACTCAATTAGGACACGGTATATCCCATTTTAATTTTACGCCATTGTGAACCTTACGCCTTTTTTACTCTCCGATCGAGGTTCTCGGCATTGAAAAATCTTCGTAAACTTAAATCACACGTGTATATGTTGACATTTAAGAGATATACAGTCGAGAAAATCAAGGGCAATGGTGATATATATAAGGATTAGACACCAAAAAAAACACTCAACAAATGGCTACAATTTAAAGAATGTGTTTAGTGATGGCATCAGATTCCTAATTGATAGAGAAAGGTCTGGTGGCAAGAAAAGCTGTTTCTAGGAGGTTGTCAAGTGTTTTCGCTCGACGATTCCATTCTTGAGTTGTTGGTTTGGCCCTTGTTCCTGTATCTCGAATCCTAGCCCGGTATATACCATTTTAATTTTGCACCATTGTGAACCTTACGCCTTTTTTACTCTCTGATCGAGGTTCTCGGCATTGAAAAATTTTCGTAAACTAAATCACACATGTATATGTTGACATTTAAGAGATATACAGTCAAGAAAATCAAGGGCAATGGTGATATATATGCGGATTAGACACAAAAAAAAAAACACTTAACAAATGGCTACAATTTGAGGAATGTGTTTAGTGACGGCATCAGATTCCTAATTGATAGAGAAAGGTCTGGTGGAAAGAAAAGCTGTTTCTAGGATGTTGTCAAGTGTTTTCGCTCGACGATTGCATTCTTGGGTGGTTGGTTTGGCCTTTGTTCCTGTAACTCGAATCCTAGCCCGGTATATCCCATTTTAATTTTACACCATTGTGAACCTTACGCCTTTTTTACTCTCTGATCGAGGTTCTCGGCATTGAAAAATCTTCGTAAACTAAATCACACGTGTATATGTTGATATTTAAGAGATATATACAGTCAAGAAAATCAAGGGCAATGGTGATATATATGCGGATTAGACACCAAAGAAAAAAAAACACTCCACAAATGGCTACAATTTAAGGAATGTGTTTAGTGTAGGCATCAGATTCCTAATTGATGGAAAAAGGTCTGGTGGCAAGAAAAGCTGCTTCTAGGAGGTTGTCAAGTGTTTTCCTTCGACGATTCCATTCTTGGGTGGTTGGTTTGGCCCTTGTTCCTGTAACTCGAATCCTAGCCCGGTATATCCAATTTTAATTTTACACCATTGTGAACCTTACGCCCTATTTACTCTCTGATCGAGGTTCTCGGCATTGAAAATCTTCGTAAACTAAATCACACGTGTATATGTTGACATTTAAGAGATATACAGTGAAGAAAATCAAGGGCAATGGTGATATATATGCGGATTAGACGCCAAAAAAAACACTCAACAAATGGCTACAATTTAAGGAATGTGTTTAGTGACGGCATCAGATTCCTAATTGATGGAGAAATGTCTGGTGGCAAGAAAAGCTGCTTCTAGGAGGTTGTCAAGTGTTTTCACTCGACAATTCCATTCTTGGGTGGTTGGTTTGGCCCTTGTTCCTGTAACTCGAATCCTAGCCCGGTATATGCCATTTTAATTTTACACCATTGTGAACCTTACGCCTTTTTACACTCTGATCGAGGTTCTCGGCATTGAAAAATCTTCGTAAACTAAATCACACGTGTATATGTTGACATTTAAGACATATACAGTCAAGAAAATCAAGGGCAATGGTGATATATATGCGGATCAGACACCAAAAAAAAACACTCAACAAATGGCTACAATTTAAGGAATGTGTTTAGTGACGGCATCAGATACCTAATTGATGGAGAAAGGTCTGGTGGCATGAAAAGCTGCTTCTAGGAGGTTGTCAAGTATTTTCGCTCGACGAATCCATTCTTGGGTGGTTGGTTTGGCCCTTCTTCCTTTAACTCGAATCCCGACCCAGTATATCCCATTTTAATTTTACACCATTGTGAACCTTACGCCTTTTTTACTCTCTGATCGAGGTTCTCGGTATTGAAAAATTCTCGTAAACTAAATCACACTTGTATATGTTGACATTTAAGAGATTAGTGTCAAGAAAATCAAGGGAAATGGTGATATATATGCGGATTAGACACAAAAAAAAAAAAAAAACTTGACAAATGGCTAAAATTTAACTATTGTGTTTAGTGACGTCATCAGATTCCTAATTGAAGGAGAATGGTCTAGTGGCAAGAAAAGCTGCTTCTAGGAGGTTGTCAAGTGTTTTCGCTTGACGATTCCATTCTTGGGTGGTTGCTTTGGCCCTTGTTCCTGTAACTCGAATACTAGCCCGTTATATCCCATTTTAATTTTACACCATTGTGAACCTTACGCCTTTTTTACTCTCTAATCGTGTTCTCGGCATAGAAAAGTCTTCGTAAACTAAATCACACGTGTATATGTTGACATTTAAGAGATACACAGTCAAGAAAATTAAGGGCAATGGTGATATATTTGCGGATCAGACACAAAAAAAAACACTCAGCAAATGGCTACAATTTAAATATTGTGTTTAGTGACGGCATCAGATTCCTAATTGAAGGAGAAAGGTCTGGTGGCAAGAAAAACTGCTTCTAGGAGGTTGTCAAGTGTTTTCGCTCGACGATTCCATACTTGGGTGGTTGGTTTGGCCCTTGTTCCTGTAAATCGAATCCTAGCCCGGTATATCCCATTTTAATTTTACACCATTGTGAACCTTACGCCTTTTTTACTCTCTGATCGAGGTTCTCGGCATTGAAAATTCTTCGTAAACTAAATCAAACGTGTATATGTTGACATTTAAGAGATATACAGTCAAGAAAATCAAGGGCAATGGTGATATATATGCGGATTAGACACCAAAAAAAAAAACTCAACAATTGGCTACAATTTAAGTATTGTGTTTAGTGACGGCATCAGATTCCTAATTGAAGGAGAAAGGTCTGGTGGTAAGAAAAGCTGCTTCTAGGAGGTTGTCAAGTGTTTTCGCTCGACGATTCCATTCTTGGGTGGTTGGTTTGGCCCTTGTTCCTGTAAATCGAATCCTAGCCCGGTATATCCCATTTTAATTTTACACCATTGTGAACCTTACGCCTTTTTTACTCTCCGATCGAGGTTCTCGGCATTGAAAAATCTTCGTAAACTAAATTAAACGTGTATATGTTGACATTTAAGAGATATACAGTCAAGAAAATCAAGGGCAATGGTGATATATATGCGGATTAGACACAAAAAAAAAAACACTCAACAAATGGCTACAATTTGAGGAATGTGTTTAGTGGCGGCATCAGATTCCTAATTGATAGAGAAAGGTCTGGTGGCATGAATAGCTGCTTCTAGGAGGTTGTCAAGTGTTTTCGCTAATCGATTCCATTCTTGGGTGGTTGGTTTGGCCCTTGTTCCTGTAACTCGAATCCCGACCCGGTATATCCCATTTTAATTTTACACCATTGTGAACCTTACGCCTTTTTTACTCTCTGATCAAGGTTCTCGGTATTGAAAAATTCTCGTAAACTAAATCACACGTGTATATGTTGACATTTAAGAGATATACAGTCAAGAAAATCAAGGGAAATGGTGATATATATGCGGATTAGACACCAAAAAAAAAAACAAACTTGACAAATGGCTAAAATTTAAGTATTGTGTTTAGTGACGTCATCAGATTCCTAATTGAAGGAGAATGGTCTGGTGGCAAGAAAAAATGCTTCTAGGAGGTTGTCAAGTGTTTTCGCTTGACGATTCCATTCTTGGGTGGTTGCTTTGGCCCTTGTTCCTGTAACTCGAATACTAGCCCGGTATATCCCATTTTAATTTTACACCATTGTGAACCTTACGCCTTTTTTACTCTCTAATCGTGTTCTCGGCATAGAAAAGACTTCGTAAACTAAATCACACGTGTATATGTTGACATTTAAGAGATATACAGTCAAGAAAATTAAGGGCAATGGTGATATATATGCGGATCAGACACCAAAAAAAAACACACAGCAAATGGCTACAATTTAAGTATTGTGTTTAGTAACGGCATCAGATTCCTAATTGAAGGAGAAAGGTCTGGTGGCAAGAAAAGCTGCTTCTAGGAGGTTGTCAAGTGTTTTCGCTCGACGATTCCATTCTTGGGTGGTTGGTTTGGCCCTTGTTACGGTAAATCGAATCCTAGCCCGGTATATCCCATTTTAATTTTACACCATTGTGAACCTTACGCCTTTTTTACTCTCTGATCGAGGTTCTCGGCATTGAAAATTCTTCGTAAACTAAATCAAACGTGTATATGTTGATATTTAACAGATATACAGTCAAGAAAATCAAGGGCAATGGTGATATATATGCGGATTAGACACCAAAAAAAAAACACTCAACAAACGGCAACAATTTAAGGAATGTGTTTAGTGACGGCATCAGATTCCTAATTAATGGAGAAAGGTCTGGTGGCAAGAAAAGCTGTTTCTAGGAGGTTGTCAAGTGTTTTCGCTCGACGATTCCATTCTTGGGTGGTTGGTTTGGCCCTTGTTCCTGTAACTCGAATCCTAGCCCGGTATATGCCATTTTAATTTTACACCATTGTGAACCTTACGCCTTTTTTACTCTCTGAACGAGGTTCTCGGTAATGAAAAATCTTCATAAACTAAATCACACGTATATATGTTGACATTTATGAGATATACAGTCAAGAAAATCAAGGGCAATGGTGATATATATGCGGATTAGACACCAAAAAAACACTCAACAAATGGCTACAATTTAAGGAATGTGTTTAGTGACGGCATCAGATTCCTAATTGATGGAGAAAGGTCTGGTGGCAAGAAAAGCTGCTTCTAGGAGGTTGTCAAGTGTTTTGCTCGACGATTCCATTCTTGGGTGGTTGGTTTGGCCCTTGTTCCTGTAACTCAATTAGGACACGGTATATCCCATTTTAATTTTACGCCATTGTGAACCTTACGCCTTTTTTACTCTCCGATCGAGGTTCTCGGCATTGAAAAATCTTCGTAAACTAAATCACACGTGTATATGTTGACATTTAAGAGATATGCAGTCAAGAAAATCAAGGGCAATGGTGATATATATGCGGATTAGACACAAAAAAAAAACACTCAACAAATGGCTACAATTTGAGGAATGTGTTTAGTGACGGCATCAGATTCCTAATTGATAGAGAAAGGTCTGGTGGAAAGAAAAGCTGTTTCTAGGAGGTTGTCAAGTGTTTTCGCTCGACGATTGCATTCTTGGTTTGTTTGCTTTGGCCTTTGTTCCTGTAACTCGAATCCTAGCCCGGTATATCCCATTTTAATTTTACACCATTGTGAACCTTACGCCTTTTTTACTCTCTGATCGAGGTTCTCGGCATTGAAAATCTTCGTAAACTAAATCACACGTGTATATGTTGACATTTAAGAGATATACAGTGAAGAAAATCAAGGGCAATGGTGATATATATGCAGATTAGACACCAAAAAAAAAACACTCAACAAATGGCTACAATTTAAGGAATGTGTTTAGTGATGGCATTAGATTCCTAATTGATGGAGAAAGGTCTGGTGGCAAGAAAAGCTGCTTCTAGGTGGTTGTCAAGTGTTTTCGCTCGACAATTCCATTCTTGGGTGGTTAGTTTGGCCCTTGTTCCTGTAACTCGAATCCTAGCCCGGTATATGCCATTTTAATTTTACACCATTGTGAACCTTATGCCTTTTTTACTCTCTGATCGAGGTTCTCGGCATTGAAAAATCTGCGTAAACTAAATCACACGTGTATATGTTGATATTTAAGAGATATACAGTCAAGAAAATCAAGGGAAATGGTGATATATATGCGGATTAGACACCAAAAAAAACACTCAACAAATGGCTACAATTTAAGGAATGTGTTTAGTGACGGCATCAGATTCCTACTTGATGGAGAAAGGTCTGGTGGCAAGAAAAGCTGCTTCTAGGTGGTTGTCAAGTGTTTTCGCTCGACGATTCCATTCTTGGGTGGTTGGTTTTGCCCTTGTTCCTGTAACTCAAATCCTAGCCCGGTATATGCCATTTTAATTTTACACCATTGTGAACCTTACGCCTTTTTTACTCTCTGATCGAGGTTCTCGGCATTGAAAAATCTTCGTAAACTAAATCACACGTGTATATGTTGACATTTAAGTGATATACAGTCAAGAAAATCAAGGGCAATGGTGATATATATGCGGATCAAACACAAAAAAAAAAACACTCAACAAATGGATACAATTTAAGGAATGTGTTTAGTGACGGCATCAGATTCCTAACTGATGGAGAAAGGTCTGGTGGCAAGAAAAGTTGCTTCTAGGAGGTTGTCAAGTGTTGTCGCTCGACGATTCCATTCTTGGGTGGTTGGTTTGGCCCTTGTTCCTGTAACTCGAATCCTATCCCGGTATATCTCATTTTAATTTTACACCATTGTGAACCTTACGCATTTTTTACTCCCTGATCGAGGTTCTCGGCATTGAAAAATCTTCGTAAACTAAATCACACATGTATATGTTGATATTTAAGAGATATACAGTCAAGAAAATCAAGGGCAATGGTGATATATATGCGGATTAGACACCAAAAAAACACTCAATAAATGGCTACAATTTAAGGAATGTGTTTAGTGACGGCATCAGATTCCTAATTGATGGAGAAAGGTCAGGTGGCAAGAAAAGCTGCTTCTAGGAGGTTGTCAAGTGTTTTCGCTTTACGATTCCATTCTTGTGTGGTTGGTTTGTCCCTTGTTCCTGTAACTCGAATCCTAGCCCGGTATATCCCATTTTAATTTTACACCATTGTGAACCTTACGCCTTTTTTACTCTCTGATCGAGGTTCTCGGCATTGAAAAATCTGCGTAAACTAAATCACACGTGTATATGTTGACATTTAAGAGATATGCAGTCAAGAAAATCAAGGGCAATGGTGATATATATGCGGATTAGACACAAAAAAAAAACACTCAACAAATGGCTACAATTTGAGGAATGTGTTTAGTGACGGCATCAGATTCCTAATTAATGGAGAAAGGTCTGGTGGCAAGAAAAGCTGTTTCTAGGAGGTTGTCAAGTGTTTTCGCTCGACGATTCCATTCTTGGGTGGTTGGTTTGGCCCTTGTTCCTGTAACTCGAATCCTAGCCCGGTATATGCCATTTTAATTTTACACCATTGTGAACCTTACGCCTTTTTTACTCTCTGAACGAGGTTCTCGGTAATGAAAAATCTTCATAAACTAAATCACACGTATATATGTTGACATTTATGAGATATACAGTCAAGAAAATCACGGGCAATGGTGATATATATGCGGATTAGACACCAAAAAAACACTCAACAAATGGCTACAATTTAAGGAATGTGTTTAGTGACGGCATCAGATTCCTAATTGATGGAGAAAGGTCTGGTGGCAAGAAAAGCTGCTTCTAGGAGGTTGTCAAGTGTTTTGCTCGACGATTCCATTCTTGGGTGGTTGGTTTGGCCCTTGTTCCTGTAACTCAATTAGGACACGGTATATCCCATTTTAATTTTACGCCATTGTGAACCTTACGCCTTTTTTACTCTCCGATCGAGGTTCTCGGCATTGAAAAATCTTCGTAAACTAAATCACACGTGTATATGTTGACATTTAAGAGATATGCAGTCAAGAAAATCAAGGGCAATGGTGATATATATGCGGATTAGACACAAAAAAAAAACACTCAACAAATGGCTACAATTTGAGGAATGTGTTTAGTGACGGCATCAGATTCCTAATTGATAGAGAAAGGTCTGGTGGAAAGAAAAGCTGTTTCTAGGAGGTTGTCAAGTGTTTTCGCTCGACGATTGCATTCTTGGTTTGTTTGCTTTGGCCTTTGTTCCTGTAACTCGAATCCTAGCCCGGTATATCCCATTTTAATTTTACACCATTGTGAACCTTACGCCTTTTTTACTCTCTGATCGAGGTTCTCGGCATTGAAAATCTTCGTAAACTAAATCACACGTGTATATGTTGACATTTAAGAGATATACAGTGAAGAAAATCAAGGGCAATGGTGATATATATGCAGATTAGACACCAAAAAAAAAACACTCAACAAATGGCTACAATTTAAGGAATGTGTTTAGTGATGGCATCAGATTCCTAATTGATGGAGAAAGGTCTGGTGGCAAGAAAAGCTGCTTCTAGGTGGTTGTCAAGTGTTTTCGCTCGACAATTCCATTCTTGGGTGGTTAGTTTGGCCCTTGTTCCTGTAACTCGAATCCTAGCCCGGTATATGCCATTTTAATTTTACACCATTGTGAACCTTATGCCTTTTTTACTCTCTGATCGAGGTTCTCGGCATTGAAAAATCTGCGTAAACTAAATCACACGTGTATATGTTGATATTTAAGAGATATACAGTCAAGAAAATCAAGGGAAATGGTGATATATATGCGGATTAGACACCAAAAAAAACACTCAACAAATGGCTACAATTTAAGGAATGTGTTTAGTGACGGCATCAGATTCCTACTTGATGGAGAAAGGTCTGGTGGCAAGAAAAGCTGCTTCTAGGTGGTTGTCAAGTGTTTTCGCTCGACGATTCCATTCTTGGGTGGTTGGTTTGGCCCTTGTTCCTGTAACTCAAATCCTAGCCCGGTATATGCCATTTTAATTTTACACCATTGTGAACCTTACGCCTTTTTTACTCTCTGATCGAGGTTCTCGGCATTGAAAAATCTTCGTAAACTAAATCACACGTGTATATGTTGACATTTAAGTGATATACAGTCAAGAAAATCAAGGGCAATGGTTATATATATGCGGATCAAACACAAAAAAAAAAACACTCAACAAATGGATACAATTTAAGGAATGTGTTTAGTGACGGCATCAGATTCCTAACTGATGGAGAAAGGTCTGGTGGCAAGAAAAGTTGCTTCTAGGAGGTTGTCAAGTGTTGTCGCTCGACGATTCCATTCTTGGGTGGTTGGTTTGGCCCTTGTTCCTGTAACTCGAATCCTATCCCGGTATATCTCATTTTAATTTTACACCATTGTGAACCTTACGCATTTTTTACTCCCTGATCGAGGTTCTCGGCATTGAAAAATCTTCGTAAACTAAATCACACATGTATATGTTGATATTTAAGAGATATACAGTCAAGAAAATCAAGGGCAATGGTGATATATATGCGGATTAGACACCAAAAAAACACTCAATAAATGGCTACAATTTAAGGAATGTGTTTAGTGACGGCATCAGATTCCTAATTGATGGAGAAAGGTCTGGTGGCAAGAAAAGCTGCTTCTAGGAGGTTGTCAAGTGTTTTCGCTTTACGATTCCATTCTTGTGTGGTTGGTTTGTCCCTTGTTCCTGTAACTCGAATCCTAGCCCGGTATATCCCATTTTAATTTTACACCATTGTGAACCTTACGCCTTTTTTACTCTCTGATCGAGGTTCTCGGCATTGAAAAATCTGCGTAAACTAAATCACACGTGTATATGTTGACATTTAAGAGATATGCAGTCAAGAAAATCAAGGGCAATGGTGATATATATGCGGATTAGACACAAAAAAAAAACACTCAACAAATGGCTACAATTTGAGGAATGTGTTTAGTGACGGCATCAGATTCCTAATTGATAGAGAAAGGTCTGGTGGAAAGAAAAGCTGTTTCTAGGAGGTTGTCAAGTGTTTTCGCTCGACGATTGCATTCTTGGGTGGTTGCTTTGGCCTTTGTTCCTGTAACTCGAATCCTAGCCCGGTATATCCCATTTTAATTTTACACCATTGTGAACCTTACGCCTTTTTTACTCTCTGATCGAGGTTCTCGGCATTGAAAATCTTCGTAAACTAAATCACACGTGTACATGTTGACATTTAAGAGATATACAGTGAAGAAAATCAAGGGCAATGGTGATATATATGCAGATTAGACACCAAAAAAAAAAACACTCAACAAATGGCTACAATTTAAGGAATGTGTTTAGTGATGGCATCAGATTCCTAATTGATGGAGAAAGGTCTGGTGGCAAGAAAAGCTGCTTCTAGGTGGTTGTCAAGTGTTTTCGCTCGACAATTCCATTCTTGGGTGGTTAGTTTGGCCCTTGTTCCTGTAACTCGAATCCTAGCCCGGTATATGCCATTTTAATTTTACACCATTGTGAACCTTATGCCTTTTTTACTCTCTGATCGAGGTTCTCGGCATTGAAAAATCTGCGTAAACTAAATCACACGTGTATATGTTGATATTTAAGAGATATACAGTCAAGAAAATCAAGGGCAATGGTGATATATATGCGGATTAGACACCAAAAAAAAAACACTCAACAAATGGCTACAATTTAAGGAATGTGTTTAGTGACGGCATCAGATTCCTACTTGATGGAGAAAGGTCTGGTGGCAAGAAAAGCTGCTTCTAGGAGGTTATCAAGTGTTTTTGCTTGATGATTCCATTCTTGGGTGGTTGGTTTGGCCCTTGTTCCTGTAACTCAAATCCTAGCCCGGTATATGCCATTTTAATTTTACACCATTGTGAACCTTACGCCTTTTTTACTCTCTGATCGAGGTTCTCGGCATTGAAAAATCTTCGTAAACTAAATCACACGTGTATATGTTGACATTTAAGAGATATACAGTCAAGAAAATCAAGGGCAATGGTGATATATATGCGGATCAAACACAAAAAAAAAACACTCAACAAATGGATACAATTTAAGGAATGTGTTTAGTGACGGCATCAGATTCCTAACTGATGGAGAAAGGTCTGGTGGCAAGAAAAGTTGCTTCTAGGAGGTTGTCAAGTGTTGTCGCTCGACGATTCCATTCTTGGGTGGTTGGTTTGGCCCTTGTTCCTGTAACTCGAATCCTATCCCGGTATATCTCATTTTAATTTTACACCATTGTGAACCTTACGCATTTTTTACTCTCTGATCGAGGTTCTCGGCATTGAAAAATCTTCGTAAACTAAATCACACATGTATATGTTGATATTTAAGAGATATACAGTCAAGAAAATCAAGGGCAATGGTGATATATATGCGGATTAGACACCAAAAAAACACTCAATAAATGGCTACAATTTAAGGAATGTGTTTAGTGACGGCATCAGATTCCTAATTGATGGAGAAAGGTCTGGTGGCAAGAAAAGCTGCTTCTAGGAGGTTGTCAAGTGTTTTCGCTTTACGATTCCATTCTTGTGTGGTTGGTTTGTCCCTTGTTCCTGTAACTCGAATCCTAGCCCGGTATATCCCATTTTAATTTTACACCATTGTGAACCTTACGCCTTTTTTACTCTCTGATCGAGGTTCTCGGCATTGAAAAATCTGCGTAAACTAAATCACACTTGTATATGTTGACATTTAAGAGATATACAGTCAAGAAAATAAAGGGCAATGGTGATATATATGCGGATTAGACACCAAAAAAAAAACACTCAACAAATGGCTACAATTTATGGAATGTGTTTAGTGACGGCATCAGATTCCTAATTGATGGAGAAAGGTCTGGTGGGAAGAAAAGCTGCTTCTAGGAGGTTGTCAAGTGTTTTCGCTCGACGATTCCATTCTTGGGTGGTTGGTTTGGCCCTTGTTCCTGTAACTCGAATCCTAGCCCGGTATATCCCATTTTAATTTTACACCATTGTGAACCTTACGCCTTTTTTACTCTCTGATCGAGGTTCTCGGCATTGAAAAATCTTTGTAAACTAAATCACACGTGTATATGTCGACATTTAAGAGATATACAGTCAAGAAAATCAAGGGCAATGGTGATATATATGCGGATTAGACACCAAAAAAAAACACTCAACAAATGGCTACAATTTATGGAATGTGTTTAGTGACGGCATCAGATTCCTAATTGATGGAGAAAGGTCTGGTGGCAAGAAAAGTTGCTTCTAGGAGGTTCTCAAGTGTTTTCGCTCGACGATTCCATTCGTGGGTGGTTGGTTTGGCCCTTGTTCCTGTAACTCGAATCCTAGCCCGGTATATCCCATTTTAATTTTACACCATTGTGAACCTTACGCCTTTTTACTCTCTGATCGAGGTTCTTGGCATTGAAAAATCTTCGTAAACTAAATCACACGTGTATATGTTGATATTTAAGAGATATACAGTCAAGAAAATCAAGGGCAATGGTGATATATATACGGATTAGACACCAAAAAAAAAACACTCAACAAATGGCTACAATTTAAGGAATGTGTTTAGTGACGGCATCAGATTCCTACTTGATGGAGAAAGGTCTGGTGGCAAGAAAAGCTGCTTCTTGGAGGTTATCAAGTGTTTTCGCTCGACGATTCCATTCTTGGGTGGTTGGTTTGGCCCTTGTTCCTGTAACTCGAATCCTAGCCCGGTATATGCCATTTTAATTTTACACCATTGTGAACCTTTCGCCTTTTTACTCTCTGATCGAGGTTCTCGGCATTGAAAAATCTTCGTAAACTAAATCACACGTGTATATGTTGACATTTAAGAGATATACAGTCAAGAAAATCAAGGGCAATGGTGATATATATGCGGATCAGACACAAAAAAAAAACACTCAACAAATGGCTACAATTTAAGGAATGTGTTTAGTGACGGCATCAGATTCCTAATTGATGGAGAAAGGTCTGGTGGCAAGAAAAGCTG
The DNA here is from genome assembly GCA_030545235.1 of Helianthus tuberosus. Taxonomy (NCBI): domain Eukaryota; kingdom Viridiplantae; phylum Streptophyta; class Magnoliopsida; order Asterales; family Asteraceae; genus Helianthus; species Helianthus tuberosus. The sequence goes on from CM060425.1 coordinate 194,711,597, forward strand.
TTTCTAGGAGGTTGTTAAGTGTTTTCGCTCTACGATTCCATTCTTGAGTGGTTGGTTTGGCCCTTGTTCCTGTAACTCGAATCCTAGCCCGGTATATCCCATTTTAATTTTGCACCATTGTGAACCTTACGCCTTTTTTACTCTCTGATCGAGGTTCTCGGCATTGAAAAATCTTCGTAAACTAAATCACACGTGTATATGTTGACATTTAAGAGATATACAGTCAAGAAAATCAAGGGCAATGGTGATATATATGCGGATTAGACACAAAAAAAACACTCAACAAATGGCTACAATTTGAGGAATGTGTTTAGTGACGGCATCAGATTCCTAATTGATAGAGAAAGGTCTGGTGGAAAGAAAAGCTGTTTTAGGAGGTTGTCAAGTGTTTTCGCTCGACGATTGCATTCTTGGGTGGTTGGTTTGGCCTTTGTTCCTGTAACTCGAATCCTAGCCCGGTATATCCCATTTTAATTTTACACCATTGTGAACCTTACACCTTTTTTACTCTCTGAACGAGGTTCTCGGCATTGAAAAATCTTCGTAAACTAAATCACATGTGTAGATGTTGATATTTAAGAGATATACAGTCAAGAAAATCAAGGGTAATGGTGATATATATGCGGATTAGACACCAAAAAAAAAAAAAAAAACACTCCACAAATGGCTACAATTTAAGGAATGTGTTTAGTGTAGGCATCAGATTCCTAATTGATGGAGAAAGGTCTGGTGGCAAGAAAAGCTGCTTCTAGGAGGTCGTCAAGTGTTTTCCCTCGACGATTCCATTCTTGGGTGGTTGGTTTGGCCCTTGTTCCTGTAACTCGAATCCTAGCCCGGTATATCCCATTTTAATTTTACACCATTGTGAACCTTACGCCTTTTTTACTCTCTGATCGAGGTTCTCGGCATTGAAAATCTTCGTAAACTAAATCACACGTGTATATGTTGACATTTAAGAGATATACAGTGAAGAAAATCAAGGGCAATGGTGATATATATGCGTATTAGACGCCAAAAAAAACACTCAACAAATGGCTACAATTTAAGGAATGTGTTTAGTGACGGCATCAGATTCCTAATTGATGGAGAAATGTCTGGTGGCAAGAAAAGCTGCTTCTAGGAGGTTATCAAGTGTTTTCGCTCGACAATTCCATTCTTGGGTGGTTGGTTTGGCCCTTGTTCCTGTAACTCGAATCCTAGCCCGGTATATGCCATTTTAATTTTACACCATTGTGAACCTTACGCCTTTTTACACTCTGATCGAGGTTCTCGGCATTGAAAAATCTTCGTAAACTAAATCACACGTGTATATGTTGACATTTAAGAGATATAAGGTCAAGAAAATCAAGGGCAATGGTGATATATATGCGGATCAGACACAAAAAAAAAACACTCAACAAATGGCTACAATTTAAGGAATGTGTTTAGTGACGGCATCAGATACCTAATTGATGGAGAAAGGTCATGTGGCATGAAAAGCTGCTTCTAGGAGGTTGTCAAGTGTTTTCGCTCGACAATTCCATTCTTGGGTGGTTGGTTTGGCCCTTGTTCCTGTAATTCGAATCCTAGCCCGGTATATCCCATTTTAATTTTACACCATTGTGAACCTTACGCCTTTTTTACTCTCTGATCGAGGTTCTCGGCATTGAAAAATCTTCGTAAACTAAATCACACGTGTATATGTTGACATTTAAGAGATATACAGTCAAGAAAATCAAGGGCAATGGTGATATATATGCGGATTAGACACCAAAAAAAAAAAACACTCAACAAATGGCTACAATTTAAGGAATGTGTTTAGTGACGGCATCAGATTCCTACTTGATGGAGAAAGGTCTGGTGGCAAGAAAAGCAGCTTCTAGGAGGTTATCAAGTGTTTTTGCTTGATGATTCCATTCTTGGGTGGTCGGTTTGGCCCTTGTTCCTGTAACTCAAATCCTAGCCCGGTATATGCCATTTTAATTTTACACCATTGTGAACCTTACGCCTTTTTTACTCTCTGATCGAGGTTCTCGGCATTGAAAAATCTTCGTAAACTAAATCACACGTGTATATGTTGACATTTAAGAGATATACAGTCAAGAAAATCAAGGGCAATGGTGATATATATGCGGATCAAACACAAAAAAAAAACACTCAACAAATGGATACAATTTAAGGAATGTGTTTAGTGACGGCATCAGATTCCTAACTGATGGAGAAAGGTCTGGTGGCAAGAAAAGTTGCTTCTAGGAGGTTGTCAAGTGTTGTCGCTCGACGATTCCATTCTTGGGTGGTTGGTTTGGCCCTTGTTCCTGTAACTCGAATCCTATCCCGGTATATCTCATTTTAATTTTACACCATTGTGAACCTTACGCATTTTTTACTCTCTGATCGAGGTTCTCGGCATTGAAAAATCTTCGTAAACTAAATCACACATGTATATGTTGATATTTAAGAGATATACAGTCAAGCAAAATCAAGGGCAATGGTGATATATATGCGGATTAGACACCAAAAAAAACACTCAATAAATGGCTACAATTTAAGGAATGTGTTTAGTGACGGCATCAGATTCCTAATTGATGGAGAAAGGTCTGGTGGCAAGAAAAGCTGCTTCTAGGAGGTTGTCAAGTGTTTTCGCTTTACGATTCCATTCTTGTGTGGTTGGTTTGTCCCTTGTTCCTGTAACTCGAATCCTAGCCCGGTATATCCCATTTTAATTTTACACCATTGTGAACCTTACGCCTTTTTTACTCTCTGATCGAGGTTCTCGGCATTGAAAAATCTGCGTAAACTAAATCACACTTGTATATGTTGACATTTAAGAGATATACAGTCAAGAAAATCAAGGGCAATGGTGATATATATGCGGATTAGACACCAAAAAAAAAACACTCAACAAATGGCTACAATTTATGGAATGTGTTTAGTGACGGCATCAGATTCCTAATTGATGGAGAAAGGTCTGGTGGGAAGAAAAGCTGCTTCTAGGAGGTTGTCAAGTGTTTTCGCTCTACGATTCCATTCTTGGGTGGTTGGTTTGGCCCTTGTTCCTGTAACTCGAATCCTAGCCTGGTATATCCCATTTTAATTTTACACCATTGTGAACCTTACGCCTTTTTTACTCTCTGATCGAGGTTCTCGGCATTGAAAAATCTTTGTAAACTAAATCACACGTGTATATGTCGACATTTAAGAGATATACAGTCAAGAAAATCAAGGGCAATGGTGATATATATGCGGATTAGACACCAAAAAAAAACACTCAACAAATGGCTACAATTTATGGAATGTGTTTAGTGACGGCATCAGATTCCTAATTGATAGAGAAAGGTCTGGTGGCAAGAAAAGTTGCTTCTAGGAGGTTGTCAAGTGTTTTCGCTCGACGATTCCATTCGTGGGGGGTTGGTTTGGCCCTTGTTCCTGTAACTCGAATCCTAGCCCGGTATATCCCATTTTAATTTTACACCATTGTGAACCTTACGCCTTTTTACTCTCTGATCGAGGTTCTTGGCATTGAAAAATCTTCGTAAACTAAATCACACGTGTATATGTTGATATTTAAGAGATATACAGTCAAGAAAATCAAGGGCAATGGTGATATATATACGAATTAGACACCAAAAAAAAAAACACTCAACAAATGGCTACAATTTAAGGAATGTGTTTAGTGACGGCATCAGATTCCTACTTGATGGAGAAAGGTCTGGTGGCAAGAAAAGCTGCTTCTAGGAGGTTATCAAGTGTTTTCGCTCGACGATTCCATTCTTGGGTGGTTGGTTTGGCCCTTGTTCCTGTAACTCGAATCCTAGCCCGGTATATGCCATTTTAATTTTACACCAATGTGAACCTTACGCCTTTTTTACTCTCTGATCGAGGTTCTCGGCATTGAAAAATCTTCGTAAACTAAATCACACGTGTATATGTTGACATTTAAGAGATATACAGTCAAGAAAATCAAGGGCAATGGTGATATATATGCGGATCAGACATAAAAAAAAAACACTCAACAAATGGCTACAATTTAAGGAATGTGTTTAGTGACGGCATCAGATTCCTAATTGATGGAGAAAGGTCTGGTGGCAAGAAAAGCTGTTTCTAGGAGGTTGTTAAGTGTTTTCGCTCTACGATTCCATTCTTGAGTGGTTGGTTTGGCCCTTGTTCCTGTAACTCGAGTCCTAGCACGGTATATCCCATTTTAATTTTGCACCATTGTGAACCTTACGCCTTTTTTACTCTCTGATCGAGGTTCTCGGCATTGAAAAATCTTCGTAAACTAAATCACACGTGTATATGTTGACATTTAAGAGATATACAGTCAAGAAAATCAAGGGCAATGGTGATATATATGCGGATTAGACACAAAAAAAAACACTCAACAAATGGCTACAATTTGAGGAATGTGTTTAGTGACGGCATCAGATTCCTAATTGATAGAGAAAGGTCAGGTGGAAAGAAAAGCTGTATCTAGGAGGTTGTCAAGTGTTTTCGCTCGACGATTGCATTCTTGGGTGGTTGGTTTGGCCTTTGTTCCTGTAACTCGAATCCTAGCCCGGTATATCCCATTTTAATTTTACACCATTGTGAACCTTACGCCTTTTTTACTCTCTGAACGAGGTTCTCGGCATTGAAAAATCTTCGTAAACTAAATCACATGTGTAGATGTTGATATTTAAGAGATATACAGTCAAGAAAATCAAGGGCAATGGTGATATATATGCGGATTAGACACCAAAAAAAAAAAACACTCCACAAATGGCTACAATTTAAGGAATGTGTTTAGTGTAGGCATCAGATTCCTAATTGATGGAGAAAGGTCTGGTGGCAAGAAAAGCTGCTTCTAGGAGGTCGTCAAGTGTTTTCCCTCGACGATTCCATTCTTGGGTGGTTGTTTTGGCCCTTGTTCCTGTAACTCGAATCCTAGCCCGGTATATCCCATTTTAATTTTACACCATTGTGAACCTTACGCCTTTTTTACTCTCTGATCGAGGTTCTCGGCATTGAAAATCTTCGTAAACTAAATCACACGTGTATATGTTGACATTTAAGAGATATACAGTGAAGAAAATCAAGGGCAATGGTGATATATATGCGGATTAGACGCCAAAAAAAACACTCAACAAATGGCTACAATTTAAGGAATGTGTTTAGTGACGGCATCAGATTCCTAATTGATGGAGAAATGTCTGGTGGCAAGAAAAGCTGCTTCTAGGAGGTTATCAAGTGTTTTCGCTCGACAATTCCATTCTTGGGTGGTTGGTTTGGCCCTTGTTCCTGTAACTCGAATCCTAGCCCGGTATATGCCATTTTAATTTTACACCATTGTGAACCTTACGCCTTTTTACACTCTGATCGAGGTTCTCGGCATTGAAAAATCTTCGTAAACTAAATCACACGTGTATATGTTGACATTTAAGAGATATAAGGTCAAGAAAATCAAGGGCAATGGTGATATATATGCGGATCAGACACCAAAAAAAAACACTCAACAAATGGCTACAATTTAAGGAATGTGTTTAGTGACGGCATCAGATACCTAATTGATGGAGAAAGGTCATGTGGCATGAAAAGCTGCTTCTAGGAGGTTGTCAAGTGTTTTCGCTCGACAATTCCATTCTTGGGTGGTTGGTTTGGCCCTTGTTCCTGTAACTCGAATCCTAGCCCGGTATATCCCATTTTAATTTTACACCATTGTGAACCTTACGCCTTTTTTACTCTCTGATCGAGGTTCTCGGCATTGAAAAATCTTCATAAACTAAATCACACGTGTATATGTTGACATTTAAGAGATATACAGTCAAGAAAATCAAGGGCAATGGTGATATATATGCGGATTAGACACCAAAAAAAAAACACTCAACAAATGGCTACAATTTAAGGAATGTGTTTAGTGACGGCATCAGATTCCTACTTGATGGAGAAAGGTCTGGTGGCAAGAAAAGCAGCTTCTAGGAGGTTATCAAGTGTTTTTGCTTGATGATTCCATTCTTGGGTGGTCGGTTTGGCCCTTGTTCCTGGAACTCGAATCCTAGCCCGGTATATGCCATTTTAATTTTACACCATTGTGAACCTTACGCTTTTTTTACTCTCTGAGCGAGGTTCTCGGCATTGAAAAATCTTCGTAAACTAAATCACACGTGTATATGTTGACATTTAAGAGATATACAGTCAAGAAAATCAAGGGCAATGGTGATATATATGCGGATTAAACACAAAAAAAAAAACACTCAACAAATGGATACAATTTAAGGAATGTGTTTAGTGATGGCATCAGATTCCAAACTGATGGAGAAAGGTCTGGTGGCAAGAAAAGCGGCTTCTAGGAGGTTGTCAAGTGTTGTCGCTCGACGATTCCATTCTTGGTTGGTTGGTTTGGCCTTTGTTCCTGTAACTCGAATCCTATCCCGGTATATCTCTTTTTAATTTTACACCATTGTGAACCTTACGCATTTTTTACTCTCTGATCGAGCTTCTCGGCATTGAAAAATCTTCGTAAACTAAATCACACATGTATATGTTGATATTTAAGAGATATACAGTCAAGAAAATCAAGGGCAATGGTGATATATATGCGGATTAGACACCAAAAAAAACACTCAATAAATGGCTACAATTTAAGGAATGTGTTTAGTGACGGCATCAGATTCCTAATTGATGGAGAAAGGTCTGGTGGCAAGAAAAGCTGCTTCTAGGAGGTTGTCAAGTGTTTTCGCTTTACGATTCCATTCTTGTGTGGTTGGTTTGTCCCTTGTTCCTGTAACTCGAATCCTAGCCCGGTATATCCCATTTTAATTTTACACCATTGTGAACCTTACGCCTTTTTTACTCTCTGATCGAGGTTCTCGGCATTGAAAAATCTGCGTAAACTAAATCACACTTGTATATGTTGACATTTAAGAGATATACAGTCAAGAAAATCAAGGGCAATGGTGATATATATGCGGATTAGACACCAAAAAAAACACTCAACAAATGGCTACAATTTATGGAATGTGTTTAGTGACGGCATCAGATTCCTAATTGATGGAGAAAGGTCTGGTGGGAAGAAAAGCTGCTTCTAGGAGGTTGTCAAGTGTTTTCGCTCGACGATTCCATTCTTGGGTGGTTGGTTTGGCCCTTGTTCCTGTAACTCGAATCCTAGCCCGGTATATCCCATTTTAATTTTACACCATTGTGAACCTTACGCCTTTTTTACTCTCTGATCGAGGTTCTCGGCATTGAAAAATCTTCGTAAACTAAATCACACGTGTATATGTCGACATTTAAGAGATATACAGTCAAGAAAATCAAGGGCAATGGTGATATATATGCGGATTAGACACCAAAAAAAAACACTCAACAAATGGCTACAATTTATGGAATGTGTTTAGTGACGGCATCAGATTCCTAATTGATGGAGAAAGGTCTGGTGGCAAGAAAAGTTTCTTCTAGGAGGTTTTCAAGTGTTTTCGCTCGATGATTCCATTCGTGGGTGGTTGGTTTGGCCCTTGTTCCTGTAACTCGAATCCAAGCCCCGTATAACCCATTTTAATTTTACACCATTGTGAACCTTACGCCTTTTTTACTCTCTGATCGAGGTTCTTGGCATTGAAAAATCTTCGTAAACTAAATCACACGTGTATATGTTGATATTTAAGAGATATACAGTCAAGAAAATCAAGGGCAATGGTGATATATATACGGATTAGACACCAAAAAAAAAAACACTCAACAAATGGCTACAATATAAGGAATGTGTTTAGTGACGGCATCAGATTCCTACTTGATGGAGAAAGGTCTGGTGGCAAGAAAAGCTGCTTCTAGGAGGTTATCAAGTGTTTTCGCTCGACGATTCCATTCTTGGGTGGTTGGTTTGGCCCTTGTTCCTGTAACTAGAATCCTAGCCCGGTATATGCCATTTTAATTTTACACCATTGTGAACCTTACGCCTTTTTTACTCTCTGATCGAGGTTCTCGGCATTGAAAAATCTTCGTAAACTAAATCACACGTGTATATGTTGACATTTAAGAGATATACAGTCAAGAAAATCAAGGGCAATGGTGATATATATGCGGATCTGACACAAAAAAAAAACATCAACAAATGGCTACAATTTAAGGAATGTGTTTAGTGACGGCATCAGATTCCTAATTGATGGAGAAAGGTCTGGTGGCAAGAAAAGCGGTTTCTAGGAGGTTGTTAAGTGTTTTCGCTCGACGATTCCATTCTTGAGTGGTTGGTTTGGCCCTTGTTCCTGTAACTCGAATCCTAGCCCGGTATATCCCATTTTAATTTTGCACCATTGTGAACCTTACGCCTTTTTTACTCTCTGATCGAGGTTCTCGGCATTGAAAAATCTTCGTAAACTAAATCACACGTGTATATGTTGACATTTAAGAGATATACAGTCAAGAAAATCAAGGGCAATGGTGATATATATGCGGATTAGACAAAAAAAAAACACTCAACAAATGGCTACAATTTGAGGAATGTGTTTAGTGACGGCATCAGATTCCTAATTGATAGAGAAAGGTCTGGTGGAAAGAAAAGCTGATTCTAGGAGGTTGTCAAGTGTTTTCGCTCGACGATTGCATTCTTGGGTGGTTGGTTTGGCCTATGTTCCTGTAACTCGAATCCTAGCCCGGTATATCCCATTTTAATTTTACACCATTGTGAACCTTACGCCTTTTTTACTCTCTGGTCGAGGTTCTCGGCATTGAAAAATCTTCGTAAACTAAATCACACGTGTAGATGTTGATATTTAAGAGATATACAGTCAAGAAAATCAAGGGCAATGGTGATATATATGCGGATTAGACACCAAAAAAAAAAAACACTCCACAAATGGCTACAATTTAAGGAATGTGTTTAGTGTAGGCATCAGATTCCTAATTGATGGAGAAAGGTCTGGTGGCAAGAAAAGCTGCTTCTAGGAGGTTGTCAAGTGTTTTCCCTCAACGATTCCATTCTTGGGTAGTTGGTTTGGCCCTTGTTCCTGTAACTCGAATCCTAGCCCGGTATATCCCATTTTAATTTTACACCATTGTGAACCTTACGCCTTTTTTACTCTCTGATCGAGGTTCTCGGCATTGAAAATCTTCGTAAACTAAATCACACGTGTATATGTTGACATTTAAGAGATATACAGTGAAGAAAATCAAGGGCAATGGTGATATATATGCGGATTAGACGCCAAAAAAAACACTCAACAAATGGCTACAATTTAAGGAATGTGTTTAGTGACGGCATCAGATTCCTAATTGATGGAGAAATGTCTGGTGGCAAGAAAAGCTGCTTCTAGGAGGTTGTCAAGTGTTTTCGCTCGACAATTCCATTCTTGGGTGGTTGGTTTGGCTCTTGTTCCTGTAACTCGAATCCTAGCCCGGTATATGCCATTTTAATTTTACACCATTGTGAACCTTACGCCTTTTTTACTCTCTAAATCGAGGTTCTCGGCATTGAAAATCTTCGTAAACTAAATCACACGTGTATATGTTGACATTTAAGAGATATAAAGTTAAGAAAATCAAGGGCAATGGTGATATATATGCGGATCAGACACCAAAAAAAAAACACTCAACAAATGGCTACAATTTAAGGAATGTGTTTAGTGACGTCATCAGATACCTAATTGATGGAGAAAGGTCAGGTGGCATGAAAAGCTGCTTCTAGGAGGTTGTCAAGTGTTTTCGCTCGACGATTCCATTCTTGGGTGGTTGGTTTGGCCCTTGTTCCTGTAACTCGAATCCCAACCCGGTATATCCCATTTTAATTTTACACCATTGTGAACCTTACGCCTTTTTTACTCTCTGATCGAGGTTCTCGGTATTGAAAAATTCTCGTAAACTAAATCACACGTGTATATGTTGACATTTAAGAGATATACAGTCAAGAAAATCAATGGAAATTGTGATATATATGCGGATTAGACACCAAAAAAAAAAACAAACTTGACAAATGGCTAAAATTTAAGTATTGTGTTTAGTGACGTCATCAGATTCCTAATTGAAGGAGAACGGTCTGGTGGCAAGAAAAGTTGCTTCTAGGAGGTTGTCAAGTGTTTTCGCTTGACGATTCCTTTCTTGGGTGGTTGCTTTGGCCCTTGTTCCTGTAACTCGAATACTAGCCCGGTATATCCCATTTTAATTTTACACCATTGTGAACCTTACGCCTTTTTTACTCTCTGATCGAGGTTCTCGGCATTGAAAATCTTCGTAAACTAAATCACACGTGTATATGTTGATATTTAAGAGATATACAGTCAAGAAAATCAAGGGCAATGGTGATATATATGCGGATCAAACACAAAAAAAAAACACTCAACAAATGGCTACAATTTAAGGAATGTGTTTAGTGACGGCATCAGATTCCTAACGGAAGGAGAAAGGTCTGGTGGCAAGAAAAGCTGCTTCTAGGAGGTTGTCAAGTGTTGTCGCTCGACGATTCCATTCTTGGGTGGTTGGTTTGGCCCTTGTTCCTGTAATTCGAATCCTATCCCGGTATATCTCATTTTAATTTTACACCATTGTGAACCTTACGCATTTTTTACTCTCTGATCGAGGTTCTCGGCATTGAAAAATCTTCGTAAACTAAATCACACATGTATATGTTGATATTTAAGAGATTTACAGTCAAGAAAATCAAGGGCAATGGTGATATATATGCGGATTAGACACCAAAAAAAACACTCAATAAATGGCTACAATTTAAGGAATGTGTTTAGTGACGGCATCAGATTCCTAATTGATGGAGAAAGGTCTGGTGTCAAGAAAAGCTGCTTCTAGGAGGTTGTCAAGTGTTTTCGCTTTACGATTCCATTCTTGTGTGGTTGGTTTGTCCCTTATTCCTGTAACTTGAATCCTAGCCCGGTATATCCCATTTTAATTTTACACCATTGTGAACCTTACGCCTTTTTTACTCTCTGATCGAGGTTCTCGGCATTGAAAAATCTTCGTAAACTAAATCACACTTGTATATGTTGACATTTAAGAGATATACAGTCAAGAAAATCAAGGGCAATGGTGATATATATGCGGATCAGACACCAAAAAAAACACTCAACAAATGGCTACAATTTAAGGAATGTGTTTAGTGACGGCATCAGATACCTAATTGATGGAGAAAGGTGTGGTGGTAAGAAAAGCTGCTTCTAGGAAGTTGTCAAGTGTTTTCGCTCGACGATTCCATTCTTGGGTGGTTGGTTTGGCCCTTGTTCCTGTAACTCGAATCCTAGCCCGGTATATCCCATTTTAATTTTACACCATTGTGAACCTTACGCCTTTTTTACTCTCTGATCGAGGTTCTCGGCATTGAAAAATCTTCGTAAACTAAATCACACGTGTATATGTCGACATTTAAGAGATATACAGTCAAGAAAATCAAAGGCAATGGTGATATATATGCGGATTAGACACAAAAAAAAAACACTCAACAAATGGCTACAATTTATGGAATGTGTTTAGTGACGGCATCAGATTCCTAATTGATGGAGAGAGGTCTGGTGGCAAGAAAAGCTGCTTCTAGGAGGTTGTCAAGTGTTTTTGCTCGACGATTCCATTCTTGGGTGTTTGGTTTGGCCCTTGTTCCTGTAACTCGAATCCTAGCCCGGTATATCCCATTTTAATTTTACACCATTGTGAACCTTACGCCTTTTTTACTCTCTGATCGAGGTTCTCGGCATTGAAAAATCTTCGTAAACTAAATCACACGTGTATATGTTGATATTTAAGAGATATACAGTTAAGAAAATCAAGGGTAATGGTGATATATATGCGGATTAGACACCAAAAAAAACACTCAACAAATGGCTACAATTTAAGGAATGTGTTTAGTGACGGCATCAGATTCCTAATTGATGGAGAAAGGTCTGGTGGCAAGAAAAGCTGCTTCTAGGAGGTTGTCAAGTGTTGTCGCTCGACGATTCCATTCTTGGGTGGTTAGTTTGGCCCTTGTTCCTGTAACTCGAATCCTGTCCCGGTATATCTCATTTTAATTTTACACCATTGTGAACCTTACGCATTTTTTACTCTCTGATCGAGGTTCTCGGCATTGAAAAATCTTCGTAAACTAAATCACACATGTATATGTTGATATTTAAGAGATATACAGTCAAGAAAATCAAGGGCAATGGTGATATATATGCGGATTAGACACCAAAAAAAACACTCAATAAATGGCTACAATTTAAGGAATGTGTTTAGTGACGGCATCAGATTCCTAATTGATGGAGAAAGGTCTGGTGGGAAGAAAAGCTGTTTCTAGGAGGTTGTCAAGTGTTTTCGCTTTGCGATTCCATTCTTGTGTGGTAGGTTTGTCCCTTGTTCCTGTAACTCAAATCCTAGCCCGGTATATCCCATTTTAATTTTACACCGTTGTGAACCTTACGCCTTTTTTACTCTCTGATCGAGGTTCTCGGCATTGAAAAATCTTCGTAAACTAAATCACACTTGTATATGTTGACATTTAAGAGATATACAGTCAAGAAAATCAAGGGCAATGGTGATATATATGCGGATCAGACACCAAAAAAAAAACACTCAACAAATGGCAACAATTTAAGGAATGTGTTTAGTGACGGCATCAGATACCTAATTGATGGAGAAAGGTCTGGTGGCAAGAAAAGCTGCTTTTAGGAGGTTGTCAAGTGTTTTCCCTCGATGATTCCATTCTTGGGTGGTTGGTTTGGCCCTTGTTCCTGTAACTCGAATCCTAGCCCGGTATATCCCATTTTAATTTTACACCATTGTGAACCTTACGCCTTTTTTACTCTCTGATCGAGGTTCTCGGCATTGAAAAATCTCCGTAAACTAAATCACACGTGTATATGTCGACATTTAAGAAATATACAGTCAAGAAAATCAAAGGCAATGGTGATATATATGCGGATTAGACACCAAAAAAAAACACTCAACAAATGGCTACAATTTATGGAATGTGTTTAGTGACGGCATCAGATTCCTAATTGATGGAGAAAGGTCTGGTGGCAAGAAAAGCTGCTTCTAGGAGGTTGTCAAGTGTTTTCGCTCGACGATTCCATTCTTGGGTGTTTGGTTTGGCCCTTGTTCCTGTAACTCGAATCCTAGCCCGGTATATCCCATTTTAATTTTACACAATTGTGAACCTTACGCCGTTTTTACTCTCTGATTGAGGTTCTCGGCATTGAAAAATCTTCGTAAACTAAATCACACGTGTATATGTTGATATTTAAGAGATATACAGTTAAGAAAATCAAGGGCAATGGTGATATATATGCGGATTAGACACCAAAAAAAAAACACTCAACAAATGGCTACAATTTAAGGAATGTGTTTAGTGACGGTATCAGATTCCTAATTGATGGAGAAAGGTCTGGTGGCAAGAAAAGCTGCTTCTAGGAGGTTGTCAAGTGTTTTCGCTCCACGATTCCATTCTTGGGTGTTTGGTTTGGCCCTTGTTCCTGTAACTCGAATCCTAGCCCGGTATATCCCATTTTAATTTTACACCATTGTGAACCTTACGCCTTTTTTACTCTCTGATCGAGGTTCTCGGCATTGAAAAATCTTCGTAAACTAAATCACACGTGTATATGTTGATATTTAAGAGATATACAGTCAAGAAAATCAAGGGCAATGGTGATATATATGCGGATTAGACACAAAAAAAAAAACTCTCAACAAATGGCTACAATTTAAGGAATGTGTTTAGTGACGGCATCAGATTCCTAATTGATGGAGAAATGTCTGATGGCAAGAAAAGCTGCTTCTAGGAGGTTGTCAAGTGTTTTCGCTCGATGATTCCATTCTTGGGTGGTTGGTTTGGCCCTTGTTCCTGTAACTCGAATCCTAGCCCGGTATATCCCATTTTAATTTTACACCATTGTGAACCTTACGCCTTTTTTATTCTCTGATCGAGGTTCTTGGCATTGAAAAAATTCGTTAACTAAATCACACGTGTATATGTTGATATTTAAGAGATATACAGTCAAGAAAATCAAGGGCAATGGTGATATATATACGGATTAGACACCAAAAAAAAAAAAACACTCAACAAATGGCTACAATTTAATGAATGTGTTTAGTGACGGCATCAGATTCCTACTTGATGGAGAAAGGTCTGGTGGCAAGTAAAGCTGCTTCTAGGAGGTTATCAAGTGTTTTCGCTCCATTCTTGGGTGGTTGGTTTGGCCCTTGTTCCTGTAACTCGAATCCTAGCCCGGTATATGCCATTTTAATTTTACACCATTGTGAACCTTAAGCCTTTTTACTCTCTGATCGAGGTTCTCGGCATTGAAAAATCTTCGTAAACTAAATCACACGTGTATATGTTGACATTTAAGAGATATACAGTCAAGAAAATCAAGGGCAATGGTGATATATATGCGGATCAAACACAAAAAAAAAACACTCAACAAATGGCTACAATTTAAGGAATGTATTTAGTGACGGCATCAGAGTCCTAACTGATGGAGAAAGGTCTGGTGGCAAGAAAAGCTGCTTCTAGGAGGTTGTCAAGTGTTGTCGCTCGACGATTCCATTCTTCGGTGGTTGGTTTGGCCCTTGTTCCTGTAACTCGAATCCTATCCCGGTATATCACACTTTAATTTTACACCATTATGAACCTTACGCATTTTTTACTCTCTGATCGAGGTTCTCGGCATTGAAAAATCTTCGTAAACTAAATCACACATGTATATGTTGACATTTAAGAGATATACAGTCAAGAAAATCTAGGGCAATGGTGATATATATGCGGATCAGACACCAAAAAAAAACACTCAACAAATGGCTACAATTTAAGGAATGTGTTTAGTGACGGTATCAGATACCTAATTGATGGAGAAAGGTCTGGTGGCAAGAAAAGCTGCTTCTAGGAGGTTGTCAAGTGTTTTCGCTCGACGATTCCATTCTTGGGTGGTTGGTTTGGCCCTTGTTCCTGTAACTCGAATCCTATCCCGGTATATCACACTTTAATTTTACACCATTATGAACCTTACGCATTTTTTACTCTCTGATCGAGGTTCTCGGCATTGAAAAATCTTCGTAAACTAAATCACACATGTATATGTTGATATTTAAGAGATATACAGTCAAGAAAATCAAGGGCAATGGTGATATATATGCGGATTAGACACCAAAAAAAACACTCAATAAATGGCTACAATTTAAGGAATGTGTTTAGTGAAGGCATCAGATTCCTAATTGATGGAGAAAGGTCTGGTGGCAAGAAAAGCTGCTTCTAGGAGGTTATCAAGTGTTTTCGCTCGACGATTCCATTCTTGGGTGGTTGGTTTGGCCCTTGTTCCTGTAACTCGAATCCTAGCCCGGTATATCCCATTTTAATTTTACACCATTGTGAACCTTACGCCTTTTTTACTCTCTGATCGAGGTTCTCAGCATTGAAAAATCTTCGTAAACCAAATCACACTTGTATATGTTGACATTTAAGAGATATACAGTCAAGAAAATCAAGGGCAATGGTGATATATATGCGGATCAGACACAAAAAAAAACACTCAACAAATGGCTACAATTTAAGGAATGTGTTTAGTGACGGCATCAGATACCTAATTGATGGAGAAAGGTCTGGTGGCAAGAAAAGCTGCTTCTAGGAGGTTGTCAAGTGTTTTCGCTCGACGATTCCATTCTTGGGTGGTTGGTTTGGCCCTTGTTCCTGTAACTCGAATCCTAGCCCGGTATATCCCATTTTAATTTTACACCATTGTGAACCTTACGCCTTTTTTACTCTCTGATCGAGGTTCTCGGCATTGAAAAATCTTCGTAAACTAAATCACACGTGTATATGTCGACATTTAAGAGATATACAGTCAAGAAAATCAAAGGCAATGGTGATATATATGCGGATTAGATACAAAAAAAACACTCAACAAATGGCTACAATTTATGGAATGTGTTTAGTGACGGCATCAGATTCCTAATTGATGGAGAAAGGTCTGGTGGCAAGAAAAGCTGCTTCTAGAAGGTTGTCAAGTGTTTTCGCTCGACGATTCCATTCTTGGGTGTTTGGTTTGGCCCTTGTTCCTGTAACTCGAATCCTAGCCCGTTATATCCCATTTTAATTTTACACCATTGTGAACCTTACGCCTTTTTTACTCTCTGAACGAGGTTCTCGGCATTGAAAAAAATCTTCGTAAACTAAATCACACGTGTATATGTTGATATTTAAGAGATATACAGTTAAGAAAATCAAGCGCAATGGTGATATATATGCGGATTAGACACAAAAAAAAAACACTAAACAAATGGCTACAATTTATGGAATGTGTTTAGTGACGGCATCAGATTCCTAATTGATGGAGAAAGGTCTGGTGGCAAGAAAAGCTGCTTCTAGGAGGTTGTCAAGTGTTTTCGCTCGACGATTCCATTCTTGGGTGGTTGGTTTGGCCCTTGTTCCTGTAACTCGAATCCTAGCCCGGTATATCCCATTTTAATTTTACACCGTTGTGAACCTTACGCCTTTTTACTCTCTGATCGAGGTTCTCGGCATTGAAAAATCTTCGTAAACTAAATCACACGTGTATATGTTGATATTTAAAAGATATACAGTCAAGAAAATCTAGGGCAATGGTGATATATATGCGGATTAGACACAAAAAAAAAACTCTCATCAAATGGCTACAATTTAAGGAATATGTTTAGTGACGGCATCAGATTCCTAATTGATAGAGAAAGGTCTGGTGGCAAGAAAAGCTCCTTCTAGAAGGTTGTCAATTGTTTTCGCTCGACGATTCCATTCTTGGGTGGTTGGTTTGGCCCTTGTTCCTGTAACTCGAATCCTAGCCCGGTATATCCCATTTTAATTTTACACCATTGTGAACCTTACGCCTTTTTTACACTCTGATCGAGGTTCTCGGCATTGAAAATTCTTCGTAAACTAAATCACACGTGTATATGTTGATATTTAAGAGATATACCGTCAAGAAAATCAAGGGAAATGGTGATATATATGCGGACTAGACACCAAAAAAAAAACACTCAACAAATGGCTACAATTTAAGGAATGTGTTTAGTGACGGCATCAGATTCCTAATTGATGGAGAAAGGTCTGGTGGCAAGAAAAGCTACTTCTAGGAGGTTGTCAAGTGTTTTCGCTCCACGATTCCATTCTTGGGTGGTTGGTTTGGCCCTTGTTCCTGTAACTCGAATCTTAGCCCGGTATACCCCATTTTAATTTTACACCATTGTGAACCTTACGCCTTTTTTACTCTCTGATCGAGGTTCTCGGCATTGAAAAATCTTCGTAAACTAAATCACACGTGTATATGTTGACATTTAAGAGATATACAGTAAAGAAAATCAAGGGCAATGGTGATATATATGCGGATTAGACACCAAAAAAAAAACACCCAACAAATGGCTACAATTTGAGGAATGTGTTTAGTGACGGCATCAGATTCCTAATTGATAGAGAAAGGTCTGGTGGAAAGAAAAGCAGTTTCAAGGAGGTTGTTAAGTGTTTTCGCTTGACGATTGCATTCTTGGGTTGTTGGTTTGGCATTTGTTCCGGTAACTCGAATCCTAGCCCGGTATATCCCATTTTAATTTTAGACCATTGTGAACCTTACGGCTTTTTTACTCTCTGATCGAGATCCTCGGCATTGAAAAATCTTCGTAAACTAAATCACACGTGTATATGTTGATATTTAAGAGATATACAGTCAAGAAAATCAAGGGCAATGGTGATATATATGCGGATTAGACACCAAAAAAAAAACACTCCATAAATGGCTACAATTTAAGGAATGTGTTTAGTGACGGCATCAGATTCCTAATTGATGGAGAAAGGTCTGGTGGCAAGAAAAGCTGCTTCTAGGAGGTTATCAAGTGTTTTCGCTTGACGATTCCATTCTTGGGTGGTTGGTTTGGCCCTTGTTCCTGTAACTCGAATCGTAGCCCGGTATATCCCATTTTAATTTTACACCATTGTGAACCTTACGCCTTTTTTACTCTCTGATCGAGGTTCTCGGCACTGAAAATCTTCGTAAACTAAATCACACGTGTATATGTTGACATTTAAGAGATATACAGTCAAGAAAATCAAGGGCAATGGTGATATATATGCGGATTAGACGCCAAAAAAAACACTCAACAAATGGCTAAAATTTAAGGAATGTGGTTAGTGACGGCATCAGATTCCTAATTGATGGAGAAATGTCTGGTGGGAAGAAAAGCTGCTTCTAGGAGGTTGTCAAGTGTTTTCGCTCGACATTTCCATTCTTGGGTGGTTGGTTTGGCCCTTGTTCCTGTAACTCGAATCCTAGCCCGGTATATGCCATTTTAATTTTACACCACTGTGAACCTTACGCCTTTTTTACTCTCTGATCGAGGTTCTCGGTATTGAAAAATCTTCGTAAACTAAATCACACGTGTATATGTTGACATTTAAGAGATATACAGTCAAGAAAATCAAGGGCAATGGTGATATATATGCGGATCAGACACCAAAAAAAAAACACTCAACAAATGGCTACAATTTAAGGAATGTGTTTAGTGACGGCATCAGATACCTAATTGATGGAGAAAGGTCTGGTGGCAAGAAAAGCTGCTTCTAATAGGTTGTCAAGTGTTTTCACTCGACGATTCCATTCTTGGGTGGTTGGTTTGGCCCTTGTTCCTGTAACTCGAATCCTAGCCCGGTATATCCCATTTTAATTTTACACCATTATGAACCTTACGCCTTTTTTACTCTCTGATCGAGGTTCTCGGCATTGAAAAATCTTCGTAAACTAAATCAGACGTGTATATATGTTGACATTTAAGAGATATACAGTCAAGAAAATCAAAGGCAATGGTGATATATATGCGGATTAGACACAAAAAAAAAACACTCAACAAATGGCTACAATTTAAGGAATGTGTTTAGTGACGGCATCAGATTCCCAATTGATGGAGAAAGGTCTGGTGGCAAGAAAAGCTGCTTTTAGGAGGTTGTCAAGTGTTTTTGCTTGACGATTCCATTCTTGGGTGGTTGGTTTGGCACTTGTTCCTGTAACTCGAATCCTAGCCCGGTATATCCCATTTTAATTTTACACCATTATGAACCTTACACCTTTTTTACTCTCTGATCGAGGTTCTTGGCATTGAAAAATCTTCGTAAACTAAATCACACATGTATATGTTTATATTTAAGAGATATACAGTCAAGAAAATCAAGGGAAATGGTGATATATATACGGATTAGACACCAAAAAAAAAACACTCAAAAATGGCTACAATTTAAGGAATGTGTTTATTGACGGCATCAGATTCCTAATTGATGGAGAAAGGTCTGGTGGCAAGAAAAGCTGCTTCTAGGAGGTTGTCAAGTGTTTTCGCTCGACATTTCCATTCTTGGGTGGTTGGTTTGGCCCTTGTTCCTGTAACTCCAATCCTAGCCCGGTATATGCCATTTTAATTTTACACCACTGTGAACCTTACGCCTTTTTTACTCTCTTATCGAGGTTCTCGGCATTGAAAAATCTTCGTAAACTAAATCACACGTGTATATGTTGACATTTAAGAGATATACAGTCAAGAAAATCAAGGGCAATGGTGATATATATGCGGATCAGACACCAAAAAAAAACACTCAACAAATGGCTACAATTTAAGGAATGTGTTTAGTGACGGCATCAGATACCTAATTGATGGAGAAAGGTCTGGTGGCAAGAAAAGCTGCTTCTAGAAGGTTGTCAAGTGTTTTCACTCGACGATTCCATTCTTGGGTGGTTGGTTTGGCCCTTGTTCCTGTAACTCGAATCCTAGCCCTGTATATCCCATTTTAATTTTACACCATTGTGAACCTTACGCCTTTTTTACTCTCTGATCGAGGTTCTCGGCATTGAAAAAACTTCGTAAACTAAATCAGACGTGTATATATGTTGACATTTAAGAGATATACAGTCAAGAAAATCAAAGGCAATGGTGATATATATGCGGATTAGACACAAAAAAAAAACACTCAACAAATGGCTACAATTTAAGGAATGTGTTTAGTGACGGCATCAGATTCCTAATTGATGGAGAAAGGTCTGGTGGGAAGAAAAGCTGCTTCTAGGAGGTTGTCAAGTGTTTTTGCTTGACGATTCCATTCTTGGGTGGTTGGTTTGGCACTTGTTCCTGTAACTCGAATCATAGCCCGGTATATCCCATTTTAATTTTACACCATTATGAACCTTACACCTTTTTTACTCTCTGATCGAGGTTCTTGGCATTGAAAAATTTTTGTAAACTAAATCACACATGTATATGTTTATATTTAAGAGATATACAGTCAAGAAAATCAAGGGCAATGGTGATATATATACGGATTAGACACCAAAAAAAACACTCAAAAATGGCTACAATTTAAGGAATGTGTTTAGTGACGGCATCAGATTCCAAATTGATGGAGAAAGGTCTGGTGGCAAGAAAAGCTGCTTCTAGGAGGTTATCAAGTGTTTTCGCTCGACGATTCCATTCTTGGGTGGTTAGTTTGGCCCTTGTTCCTGTAACTCGAATCCTAGCCCGGTATATGTCATTTTAATTTTACACTATTGTGAACCTTACGCCTTTTTTACTCTCTGATCGAGGTCCTCGGCATTGAAAAATCTTCGTAAACTAAATCACACGTGTATATGTTGACATTTAAGAGATATACAGTCAAGAAAATCAAGGGCAATGGTGATATATATGCGGATCAAACACAAAAAAAAAACACTCAACAAATGGCTACAATTTAAGGAAAGTGTTTAGTGACGGCATCAGATTCCTAATTGATGGAGAAAGCTCTGGTGGCAAGAAAAGCTGCTTCTAGGAGGTTGTCAAGTGTTGTCGCTCGACGATTCCATTCTTGGGTGGTTGCTTTTGCCCTTGTTCCTGTAACTCGAATCCTAGCCCTGTATATCTCATTTTAATTTTACACCATTGTGAACCTTACGCCTTTTTTACTCTCTGATAGAGGTTCTCGGCATTGAAAAATCTTCTTAAACTAAATCACACGTGTATATGTTGACATTTAAGAGATATACACTCAAGAAAATCAAGGGCAATGGTGATATATATGCGGATTAGACACCAAAAAAAAAACACTCAACAAATGGCTACAATTTATGGAATGTGTTTAGTGACGGCATCAGATTCCTAATTGATGGAGAAAGGTCTGGTGGCAAGAAAAGCTGCTTCTAGGAGGTTGTCAAGTGTTTTCGCTCAACGTTTCCATTCTTGGGTGGTTGGTTAGGCCCTTGTTCCTGTAACTCGAATCCTAGCCCGGTATATCCCATTTTAATTTTACACCATTGTGAACCTTACGCCTTTTTTACTCTCTGATCGAGGTTCTCGGCATTGAAAAATCTCCGTAAACTAAATCACACGTGTATATTTTGATATTTAAGAGATATACAGTCAAGAAAATTAAGGACAATGGTGATATATATGCGGATTAGACACCAAAAAAAAAACACTCAACACATGGCTACAATTTAAGGAATGTGTTTAGTGACGGCATCAGATTTCTAATTGATGGAGAAAGGTCTGGTGGAAAGAAAAGCTGCTTCTAGGAGGGTATCAAGTGTTTTCGCTCGACGATTCCATTCTTGGGTGGTTGGTTTGGCCCTTGTTCCTGTAACTCGAATCCTAGCCCGGTATATCCCATTTTAATTTTACACCATTATGAACCTTACGCCTTTTTTACTCTCTGATCGAGGTTCTCGGCATTGAAAAATCTTCGTAAACTAAATCACAAGTGTATATGTTGATATTTAAGAGATATACAGTCAAGAAAATTAAGGACAATGGTGATATATATGCGGATTAGACACCAAAAAAAAACACTCAACACATGGCTACAATTTAAGGAATGTGTTTAGTGACGGCATCAGATTTCTAATTGATGGAGAAAGGTCTGGTGGCAAGAAAAGCTGCTTCTAGGAGGTTATCAAGTGTTTTCGCTCGACGATTCCATTCTTGGGTGGTTGATTTGGCCCTTGTTCCTGTAACTCGAATCCTAGCCCGGTATATCCCATTTTAATTTTACACCATTGTGAACCTTACGCCTTTTTTACTCTCTGATCGAGGTTCTCGGCATTGAAAAATCTTCGTAAACTAAATCAGACGTGTATATATGTTGACATTTAAGAGATATACAGTCAAGAAAATCAAGGGCAATGGTGATATATATGCGGATTAGACACAAAAAAAACACTCAACAAATGGCTACAATTTAAGGAATGTGTTTAGTGACGGCATCAGATTCCTAATTGATGGAGAAAGGTCTGGTGGCAAGAAAAGCTGCTTCTAGGAGGTTGTCAAGTGTTTTTGCTCGACGATTCCATTCTTGGGTGGTTGGTTTGGCCCTTGTTCCTGTAACTCGAATCCTAGCCCGGTATATCCCATTTTAATTTTACACCATTATGAACCTTACGCCTTTTTTACTCTCTGATCGAGGTTCTTGGCATTGAAAAATCTTCGTAAACTAAATCACACATGTATATGTTGATATTTAAGAGATATACAGTCAAGAAAATCAAGGGCAATGGTGATATATATACGGATTAGACACAAAAAAAAAAACACTCAAAAATGGCTACAATTTAAGGAATGTGTTTAGTGACGGCATCAGATTCCTAATTGATGGAGAAAGCTCTGGTGGCAAGAAAAGCTGCTTCTAGGAGGTTGTCAAGTGTTGTCGCTCGACGATTCCATTCTTGGGTGGTTGCTTTTGTCCTTGTTCCTGTAACTCGAATCCTAGCCCGGTATATCTCATTTTAATTTTACACCATTGTGAACCTTACGCCTTTTTTACTCTTTGATAGAGGTTCTCGGCATTGAAAAATCTTCTTAAACTAAATCACACGTGTATATGTTGACATTTAAGAGATATACAGTCAAGAAAATCAAGGGCAATGGTGATATATATGCGGATTAGACACAAAAAAAAAAAAACTCAACAAATGGCTACAATTTAAGGAATGTGTTTAGTGACGGCATCAGATTCCTAATTGATGAAGAAAGGTCTGGTGGCAAGAAAAGCTGCTTCTAGGAGGTTATCAAGTGTTTTCGCTCGACGATTCCATTCTTGGGTGGTTGGTTTGGCCCTTGTTCCTGTAACTCGAATCCTTGCCCGGTATATGCCATTTTAATTTTACACCATTGTGAACCTTACGCCTTTTTTACTCTCTGATCGAGGTCCTTGGCATTGAAAAATCTTCGTAAACTAAATCACACGTGTATATGTTGACATTTAAGAGATATACAGTCAAGAAAATCAAGGGCAATGGTGGTATATATGCGGATCAAACACAAAAAAAAAACACTCAACAAATGGCTACAATTTAAGGAATGTGTTTAGTGACGGCATCAGATTCCTAATTGATGGAGAAAGCTCTGGTGGCAAGAAAAGCTGCTTCTAGGAGGTTGTCAAGTGTTGTCGCTCGACGATTCCATTCTTGGGTGGTTGTTTTTGTCCTTGTTCCTGTAACTAGAATCCTAGCCCGGTATATCTCATTTTAATTTTACACCATTGTGAACCTTACGCCTTTTTTACTCTTTGATAGAGGTTCTCGGCATTGAAAAATCTTCTTAAACTAAATCACACGTGTATATGTTGACATTTAAGAGATATACAGTCAAGAAAATCAAGGGCAATGGTGATATATATGCGGATTAGACACAAAAAAAAAACACTCAACAAATGGCTACAATTTATGGAATGTATTTAGTGACGGCATTAGATTCCTAATTGATGGAGAAAGGTCTGGTGGCAAGAAAAGCTGCTTCTAGGAGGTTGTCAAGTGTTTTCGCTCCACGATTCCATTCTTGGGTGGTTGGTTTGGCCCTTGTTCCTGTAACTCGAATCCTAGCCCGGTATATCCTATTTTAATTTTACACCATTGTGAACCTTACGCCTTTTTTACTCTCGGATCGAGGTTCTCGGCATTGAAAAATCTTCGTAAACTAAATCACACGTGTATATGTTGATATTTAAGAGATATACAGTCAAGAAAATTAAGGACAATGGTGATATATATGCGGATTAGACACCAAAAAAAACACTCAACACATGGCTACAATTTAAGGAATG
The DNA here is from genome assembly GCA_030545235.1 of Helianthus tuberosus. Lineage (NCBI taxonomy): Eukaryota > Viridiplantae > Streptophyta > Magnoliopsida > Asterales > Asteraceae > Helianthus > Helianthus tuberosus. The sequence goes on from CM060425.1 coordinate 194,735,592, forward strand.
TGTTTAGTGACGGCATCAGATTTCTAATTGATGGAGAAAGGTCTGGTGGCAAGAAAAGCTGCTTCTAGGAGGTTATCAAGTGTTTTCGCTCGACGATTCCATTCTTGGGTGGTTGGTTTGGCCCTTGTTCCTGTAACTCGAATCCTAGCCCGGTATATCCCATTTTAATTTTACACCATTATGAACCTTACGCCTTTTTTACTCTCTGATCGAGGTTCTTGGCATTGAAAAATCTTCGTAAACTAAATCACACGTGTATATGTTGATATTTAAGAGATATAGAGTCAAGAAAATCAAGGGCAATGGTGATATATATACGGATTAGACACCAAAAAAAAAACACTCAACAAATGGCTACAATTTAAGGAATGTGTTTAGTGACGGCATCAGATTCCTAATTGATGGAGAAAGGTCTGGTGGCAAGAAAAGCTGCTTCTAGGAGGTTATCAAGTGTTTTCGCTCGACGATTCCATTCTTGGGTGGTTGGTTTGGCCCTTGTTCCTGTAACTCGAATCCTAGCCCGGTATATGCCATTTTAATTTTATTCCTTTGTGAACCTTACGCCTTTTTTACTCTCTGATCGAGGTTCTCGGCATTGAAAAATCTTCGTAAACTAAATCACACGTGTATATGTTGACATTTAAGAGATATACAGTCAAGAAAATCAAGGGCAATGGAGATATATATGCGGATCAAACACAAAAAAAAAACAGTCAACAAATAGCTAAAATTTAAGGAATGTGTTAGTGACGGCATCAGATTCCAAATTGATGGAGAAAGGTCTGGTGGCAAGAAAAGCTGCTTCTAGGAGGTTGTCAAGTGTTTTCGGTCGACGATTCCATTCTTGGGTGGTTGGTTTGGCCGTTGTTCCTGTAACTCGAATCCTAGCCCGGTATATCTCATTTTAATTTTACACCATTGTGAACCTTACGCCTTTTTTACTATCTGATCGAGGTTCTCGGCATTGAAAAATCTTCGTAAACTAAATCACATGTGTATATGTTGACATTTAAGAGATATACAGTCAAGAAAATCAAGGGCAATTGTGATATATATGCGGATTAGACACCAAAAAAAACAATCAATAAATGGCTACAATTTAAGGAATGTGTTTAGTGACGGCATCAGATTCCTAATTGATGGAGAAAGGTCTGGTGGCAAGAAAAGCTTCTTCTAGGAGGTTGTCAAGTGTTTTCGCTTGACGATTCCATTCTTGGGTGGTTGGTTTGTCCCTTGTTCCTGTAACTCGAATCATAGCCCGGTATATCCCATTTTAATTTTACACCATTGTGAACCTTACGCCTTTTTTACTCTCTGATCGAGGTTCTCGGCATTGATAAATCTTCGTAAACTAAATCACACATGTATATGTTGATATTTAAGAGATATACAGTCAAGAAAATCAAGGGCAATGGTGATATATATGCGGATTAGACACCAAAAAAAACACTCAACAAATTGCTACAATTTAAGGAATGTGTTTAGTGACGGCATCAGATTACTAATTGATGGAGAAAGGTCTGGTGGCAAGAAAAGCTGATTCTAGGAGGTTGTCAAGTGTTTTCACTCAACGATTCCATTCTTGGGTGGTTGGTTTGGCCCTTGTTCCTGTAACTCGAATCCTAGCCCGGTATATCTCATTTTAATTTTACACAATTGTGAAACTTACGCCTTTTTAACTCTCTGATCGAGGTTCTCGGCGTTCAAAAATCTTCTTAAACTAAATCACACGTGTATATGTTGACATTTAAGAGATATACAGTCAAGAAAATCAAGGGCAATGGAGATATATGTGCGGATTAGACACCAAAAAAAACACTCAACAAATGGCTACAATTTAAGGAATGTGTTTAGTGACGGCATCAGATTCCTAATTGATGGAGAAAATTCTGGTGGCAAGAAAAGCTGCTTCTAAGAGGTTGTCAAGTGTTTTCGCTCGACAATTCCATTCTTGGGTGGTTGGTTTGGCCCTTGTTCCTGTAACTCGAATCCTAGCCCGGTATATCCCATTTTAATTTTACACCATTGTGAACCTTACGCCTTTTTTACTCTCTGATCGAGGTTCTCGGCATTGAAAAATCTTCGTAAACTAAATCACACGTATATATGTTGATATTTAAGAGATATACAGTCAAGAAAATCAAGGGAAATGGTGATATATATTCGGATTAGACACCAAAAAAACACTCAACAAATGGCTACAATTTAAGGAATGTGTTTAATGAGGGCATCAGATTCCTAATTGATAGAGAAAGGTCTGGTGGCAATAAAAGCTACTTCTAGAAGGTTGTCAAGTGTTTTCGCTCGACGATTCCATTCTTGGGTGGTTGGTTTGGCCCTTGTTCCTGTAACTCGAATCCTAGCCCGGTATATCCCATTTTAATTTTACACCATTGTGAACCTTACACCTTTTTTACTCTCTGATAGAGCTTCTCGGTATTGAAAAATCTTCGTAAACTAAATCACACGTGTATATGTTGATATTTACGAGATATACAGTCAAGAAAATCAAGGGCAATGGTGATAAATATGCAGATTAGACACAAAAAAAAAAAAAAACACTCAACAAATAGCTACAATTTAAGGATTTTGTTTAGTGACAGCATCAGATTCCTAATTGATGGAGAAAGGTCTGGTGGCAAGAAAAGCTGCTTCTAGAAGGTTGTCAAGTGTTTTCGCTCGACGATTCCATTCTTGGGTGGTTGATTTGGCCCTTGTTCCTGTAACTCGAATCCTAGCCCGGTATATCCCATTTTAATTTTACATCATTGTTAACCTTACGCCTTTTTTACTCTCTGGTCGAGGTTCACGGTATTGAAAAATCTTCGTAAACTAAATCACACGTGTATATGTTGACATTTAAGAGATATACAGTCAAGAAAATCAATGGCAATGGTGATATATATGCGGATTAGACACAAAAAAAAAAAACACTGCACAAATGGCTACAATTTAAGGAATGTGTTTAGTGATGGCATTAGATTCCTAATTGATGGAGAAAGGTCTGGTGGCAAGAAAAGCTGCTTCTAGGAGGTTGTCAAGTGTTTTCGCTCGACGATTCCATTCTTGGGTGGTTGGTTTGGCCCTTGTTCCTGTAACTCGAATCCTAGCCCGGTATATCCCATTTTAATTTTACACCATTGTGAACCTTACGCCTTTTTTACTCTCTGATCGAGGGTCTCGGCATTGAAAAATCTTCGTAAACTAAATCACACGTGTATATGTTGACATTTAAGAGATATACAGTCAAGAAAATCAAGGGCAATGGGGATATATATGCGGATTAGACACCAAAAAAAACACTCAACAAATGGCTACAATTTAAGGAATGTGTTTAGTGACGGCATCCGATTCCTAATTGATGGAGAAAGGTCTGTTGGCAAGAAAAGCTGCTTCTAGGTGGTTGTCAAGTGTTTTCGCTCGACGATTCCATTCTTGGGTGGTTGGTTTGGCCCTTGTTCCTGTAACTCGAATCCTAGCCCGGTATATCCCATTTTAATTTTACATCATTGGGAACCTTACGCCTTTTTTACTCTCTGATCGAGGTTCTCGGCATTGATAAATCTTCGTAAACTAAATCACACATGTATATGTTGATATTTAAGAGATATACAGTCAAGAAAATCAAGGGCAATGGTGATATATATCCGGATTAGACACCAAAAAAAACACTCAACAAATTGCTACAATTTAAGGAATGTGTTTAGTGACGGCATCAGATTCCTAATTGATGGAGAAAGGTCTGGTGGCAAGAAAAGCTGCTTCTAGGAGGTTGTCAAGTGTTTTCACTCAACGATTCCATTCTTGGGTGGTTGGTTTGGCCCTTGTTCGTGTAATTCGAATCCTAGCCCGGTATATCCCATTTTAATTTTACACAATTGTGAAACTTACGCATTTTTAACTCTCTGATCGAGGTTCTCGGCGTTCAAAAATCTTCTTAAACTAAATCACACGTGTATATGTTGACATTTAAGAGATATACAGTCAAGAAAATCAAGGGCAATGGAGATATATGTGCGGATTAGACACCAAAAAAAAAACACTCAACAAATGGCTAGAATTTAAGGAATGTGTTTAGTGACGGCATCAGATTCCTAATTGATGGAGAAAATTCTGGCGGCAAGAAAGGCTGCTTCTAAGAGGTTGTCAAGTGTTTTCGCTCGACGATTCCATTCTTGGGTGGTTGGTTTGGCCCTTGTTCCTGTAACTCGAATCCTAGCCCGGTATATCCCATTTTAATTTTACACCATTGTGAACCTTACGCCTTTTTTACTCTCTGATCGAGGTTCTCGGCATTGAAAAATCTTCGTAAACTAAATCACACGTATATATGTTGATATTTAAGAGATATACAGTCAAGAAAATCAAGGGAAATGGTGATATATATTCGGATTAGACACCAAAAAAAACACTCAACAAATGGATACAATTTAAGGAAGGTGTTTAGTGAGGGCATCAGATTCCTAATTGATAGAGAAAGGTCTGGTGGCAAGAAAAGCTACTTCTAGAAGGTTGTCAAGTGTTTTCGCTCGACGATTCCATTCTTGGGTGGTTGGTTTGGCCCTCGTTCCTGTAACTCGAATCCTAGCCCGGTATATCCCATTTTAATTTTACACCATTGTGAACCTTACGCCTTCTTTACTCTCTGATCGAGGTTCTCGGCATTGAAAAATCTTCGTAAACTAAATCACACGTATGTATGTTGACATTTAAGAGATATACAGTCAAGAAAATCAAGGGCAATGGTGATATATATGCGGATTAGACACCAAAAAAAAAAAAACACTCAACAAATGGCTACAATTTAAGGAATGTGTTTAGTGACGGCATCAGATTCCTAATTGATGGAGAAAGGTCTGGTGGCAAGAAAAGCTGCTTCTAGGAGGTTGTCAAGTGTTTTAGCTCCACGATTCCAATCTTGGGTGGTTGGTTTGGCCCTTGTTCCTGTAACTCGAATCCGAGCCCGGTATATCCCATTTTAATTTTACACCATTGTGAACCTTACACCTTTTTTACTCTCTGATCGAGGTTCTCGGCTTAGAAAAATCTTCGTAAACTAAATCACACGTGTATATGTTGACATTTAAGAGATATACAGTCAAGAAAATCAAGGGCAATGGTGATATATATGCGGATTAGACACAAAAAAAAACACTCAACAAATGGCTACAATTTAAGGAATTTGTTTAGTGACGGCATCAGATTCCTAATTGATGGAGAAATGTCTGGTGGCAAGAAAAGCTGCTTCTAGGAGGTTGTCAAGTGTTTTCGCTCGACGATTCCATTCTTGGGTGGTTGGTTTGGCCCTTGTTCCTGTAACTCGAATCCTAGCCCGGTATATCCCATTTTAATTTTACACCATTGTGAACCTTACGCCTTTTTTACTCTCTGATCGACGTTCTCGGCATTGAAAAATCTTCGTAAACTAAATCACACGTGTATATGTTGATATTTAAGAGATATACAGTCAAGAAAATCAAGGGCAATGGTGATATATATGCAGATTAGACACAAAAAAAAAACACTCAACAAATGGCTACAATTTAAGGATTTTATTTAGTGACAGCATCAGATTCCTAATTGATGGAGAAAGGTCTGGTGGCAACAAAAGCTGCTTCTAGAAGGTTGTCAAGTGTTTTCGCTCGACGATTCCATTCTTGGGTGGTTGGTTTGGCCCTTGTTCCTGTAACTCGAATCCTAGCCCGGTATATCCCATTTTAATTTTACGTCATTGTTAACCTTACGCCTTTTTTACTCTCTGGTCGAGGTTCTCGGCATTGAAAAATCTTCGTAAACTAAATCACACGTGTATATGTTGACATTTAGGAGATATACAGTCAAGAAAATCCATGGCAATGGTGATATATATGCGGATTAGACACAAAAAAAAAAAACTCCACAAATGGCTACAATTTAAGGAATGTGTTTAGTGATGGCATTAGATTCCTAATTGATGGAGAAAGATCTGGTGGCAAGAAAAGCTGCTTCTAGGAGGTTGTCAAGTGTTTTCGCTCGACGATTCCATTCTTGGGTGGTTGGTTTGGCCCTTGTTCCTGTAACTCGAATCCTAGCCCGGTATATCCCATTTTAATTTTACACCATTGTAAACCTTACGCCTTTTTTACTCTCTGATCGAGGGTCTCGGCATTGAAAAATCTTCGTAAACTAAATCACACGTGTATATGTTGACATTTAAGAGATATACAGTCAAGAAAATCAAGGGCAATGGTGATATATATGCGGATTAGACACCAAAAAAAACACTCAACAAATGGCTACAATTTAAGGAATGTGTTTAGTGACGGCATCCGATTCCTAATTGATGGAGAAAGGTCTGTTGGCAAGAAAAGCTGCTTCTAGGAGGTTGTCAAGTGTTTTCGCTCGACGATTCCATTCTTGGGTGGTTGGTTTGGCCCTTGTTCCTGTAACTCAAATCCTAGCCCGGTATATCCCATTTTAATTTTACACCAATGTGAACCTTACGCCTTTTTTACTCTCTGATAGAGCTTCTCGGTATTGAAAAATCTTCGTAAACTAAATCACACGTGTATATGTTGACATTTAAGAGATATACAGTGAAGAAAAACAAGGCCAATGGTGATATATATGCGGATTAGACACCAAAAAAGAAACACTCAACAAATGGCTACAATTTAAGGAATGTGTTTAGTGACAGCATCAGATTCCTAATTGATTGAGAAAGGTCTGGTGGCAAGAAAAGCAACTTCTAGGAGGTTGTCAAGTGTTTTCGCTGGACGATTCCATTCTTGGGTGGTTGGTTTGGCCCTTGTTCCTGTAACTCGAATCCTAGCCCGGTATATCCCATTTTAATTTTACACCATTGTGAACCTTACGCCTTTTTTACTCTCTAATCGACGTTCTCGGCATTGAAAAATCTTCGTAAACTAAATCACACGTGTATATGTTGATATTTAAGAGATACACAGTCAAGAAAATCAAGGGCAATGGTGATATATATGCGGATTAGACACAAAAAAAAAACAGTCAAAAAATGGCTACAATTTAAGGAATGTGTTTAGTGACGGCATCAGATTCCTAATTGATGGAGAAAGGTCTGGTGGCAAGAAAAGCTGCTTCTAGGAGGTTGTCAAGTGTTTTCGCTCGACGATTCCATTCTTGGGTGGTTGGTTTGGCCCTTGTTCCTGTAACTCGAATCCTAGCCCGGTATATCCCATTTTAATTTTACACCATTGTGAACCTTACGCCTTTTTTACTCTCTGATAGAGCTTCTCGGTATTGAAAAATCTTCGTAAACTAAATCACACGTGTATATGTTGATATTTAAGTGATATACAGTCAAGAAAATCAAGGGCAGTGGTGATATATATCCGGGTTAGACACCAAAAGAAAACACTCAACAAATGGCTACAATTTAAGGAATGTGTTTAGTGACGGCATCAGATTCCTAATTGATGGAGAATGGTCTGGTGGCAAGAAAAGCTGCTTCTAGAAGGTTGTCGTGTTTTCGCTCGACGATTCCATTCTTGGGTGGTTGGTTTGGCCTTTGTTCCTGTAACTCGAATCCTAGCCCGGTATATCGCATTTTAATTTTACACCATTGTGAACCTTACGCCTTTTTTACTCTCTGATAGAGCTTCTCGGTATTGAAAAATCTTCTTAAACTAAATCACACGTGTATATGTTGACATTTAAGAGATATACAGTCAAGAAAATCAAGGGCAATGGTGATATATATGCGGATTAGACACCAAAAAAAAAACACTCAACAAATAGCTACATTTTAAGGAATGTGTTTAGTGACGGCATCAGATTCCTAATTGATGGAGAAAGGTCTGGTGGTAAGAAAAGCTGCTTCTAGAAGGTTGTCAAGTGTTTTCGCACGACGATTCCATTCTTGGGTGGTTAGTTTGGCCCTTGTTCCTGTAACTCGAATCCTAGCCCGGTATATCCCATTTTAATTTTACACCATTGTGAACCTTACGCCTTTTTTACTCTCTGGTCGAGGTTCTCGGCATTGAAAATTCTTCGTAAACTAAATCACACGTGTATATGTTGACATTTAAGAAATATATACAGTCAAGAAAATCAAAGGCAATGGTGATATATATGCAGATTAGACACAAAAAAAAACACTCAACAAATGGCTACAATTTAAGGAATGTGTTTAGTGACGTCATCAGATTCCTAATTGATGGAGAAAGGTTTGGTGGCAAGAAAAGCTGCTTCTAGGAGGTTGTCAAGTGTTTTCGCTCGATGATTCCATTCTTGGGTGGTTGGTTTGGCCCTTGTTCCCGTAACTTGAATCCTAGCCTGGTATATCCCATTTTAATTTTACACCATTGTGAAACTTACGCCTTTTTTACTCTCTGATCGAGGTTCTCGGCATTGAAAAATCTTCGTAAACTAATCACACATGTATATGTTGATATTTAAGAGATATACTGTCAAGAAAATCAAGGGCAACGGTGATATATATTCGGATTAGACACCAAAAAAAAAAACACTCAACAAATGGCTACAATTTAAGGAATGTGTTTAGTGACGGCATCAGATTCCTAATTGATCGAGAAAGGTCTGGTGGCAAGAAAAGCTGCTTCTAGGAGGTTGTCAACTGTTTTTGCTCGACGATTCCATACTTGGGTGGTTGGTTTGGCCCTTGTTCCTGTAACTCGAATCCTAGCCCGGTATATCCCATTTTAATTTTACACCATTGTGAACCTTACGCCTTTTTTACTCTCTGATCGAGGTTCTCGGCGTTGCAAAATCTTCGTAAACTAAGTCACACGTGTATATGTTGACATTTAAGAGATATACTGTCAAGAAAATCAAGGGCAATGGAGATATATGTGCGGATTAGACACCAAAAAAAACACTCAACAAATGGCTACAATTTAAGGAATGTGTTTAGTGACGGCATTAGATTCCTAATTGATGGAGAAAGATCTGGTGGCAAGAAAAGCTGCTTCTAGGAGGTTGTCAAGTGTTTTCCCTCGATGATTCCATTCTTGGGTGGTTTGTTTGTCCCTTGTTCCTGTAACTCGAATCCTAGCCAGGTATATCCCATTTTAATTTTACACCATTGTGAACCTTACGCCTTTTTTACTCTCTGATCGAGGTTCTCGGCATTGAAAAAATCTTCGTAAACTAAATCACACGTGTATATGTTGATATTTAAGAGATATACAGTCAAGAAAATCAAGGGCAATGGTGATATATATTCGGATTAGACACCAAAAAAAAAACACTCAACAAATGGCTACAATTTAAGGAATGTGTTTAGTGATGGCATCAGATTCCTAATTGATGGAGAAAGGTCTGGTGGCAAGAAAAGCTACTTCTAGAAGGTTGTTAAGTGTTTTCGCTCGACGATTCCATTCTTGGGTGGTTGGTTTGGCCCTTGTTCCTGTAACTCGAATCCTAGCCCGGTATATCCCATTTTAATTTTACACCATTGTGAACCTTACGCCCTTTTTACTCTCTGATCGAGGTTCTCGGCATTGAAAAATCTTCGTAAACTAAATCACACGTGTATATGTTGACATTTAAGAGATATACAGTCAAGAAAATCAAGGGCAATGGTGATATATATGCGGATTAGACACCAAAAAAAAAACACTCAACAAATGGCTACAATTTAAGGAATGTGTTTAGTGACGGCATCAGATTCCTAATTGATGGAGAAAGGTCTGGTGGCAAGAAAAGCTGCTTCTAGGAGGTTGTCAAGTTTTTTCGCTCCACGATTCCATTCTTGGGTGGTTGGATTGGCCCTTGTTCCTGTAACTCGAATCCTAGCCCGGTATATCCCATTTTAATTTTACACCATTGTGAACCTTACGCCTTTTTTACTCTCTGGTCGAGGTTCTCGGCATTGAAAATTCTTCGTAAACTAAATCACACGTGTATATGTTGACATTTAAGAAATATATACAGTCAAGAAAATCAAAGGCAATGGTGATATATATGCAGATTAGACACAAAAAAAAAACACTCAACAAATGGCTACAATTTAAGGAATGTGTTTAGTGACGGCATCAGATTCCTAATTGACGGAGAAAGGTCTGGTGGCAAGAAAAGCTGCTTCTAGGAGGTTGTCAAGTGTTTTCGCTGGGCGATTCCATTCTTGGGTGGGTGGTTTGGCCCTTGTTCCGGTAACTCGAATCCTAGCCCTGTATATCCCATTTTAATTTTGCACCATTGTGAACCTTACGCCTTTTTTACTCTCTGATCGATGTTCTCGGCATTGAAAATTCTTCGTAAACTAAATCACACGTGTATATGTTGATATTTAAGAGATATACAGTCAAGAAAATCAAGGGCAATGGTGATATATATGCAGATTAGACACCAAAAAAAACACTCAACAAATGGCTACAATTTAAGGAATGTGTTTATTGACGACATCAGATTCCTAATTGATGGAGAAAGGTCTGTTGGCAAGAAAAGCTGCTTCTAGGAGGTTGTCAAGTGTTTTCGCTCGACGATTCCATTCTTGGGTGGTTGGTTTGGCCCTTGTTCCTGTAACTCAAATCCTAGCCCGGTATATCCCATTTTAATTTTACACCATTGTGAACCTTACGCCTTTTTTACTCTCTGATAGAGCTTCTCGGTATTGAAAAATCTTCGTAAACTAAATCACACGTGTATATGTTGACATTTAAGGGATATACAGTCAAGAAAATCAAGGGCAATGGTGATATATATGCGGATTAGACACCAAAAAAAAACACTCAACAAATGGCTACAATTTAAGGAATGTGTTTAGTGACGGCATCAGATTCCGAATTGATGGAGAAAGGTCTGGTGGCAAGAAAAGCTGCTTCTAGGAGGTTGTCAAGTGTTTTCGCTCGACGATTCCATTCTTGGGTGGTTGGTTTGGCCCTTGTTCCTTTAACTCGAATCCTAGCCCGGTATATCCCATTTTAATTTTACACCATTGTGAACCTTACGCCTTTTTTACTCTCTGATAGAGCTTCTCGGTATTGAAAAATGTTCGTAAACTAAATCACATGTGTATATGTTGACATTTAAGAGATATACAGTCAAGAAAATCAAGGGAAATGGTGATATATATGCGGATTAGACACAAAAAAAACACTCAACAAATGGCTACAATTTAAGGAATGTGTTTAGTGACGGCATCAGATTCCTAATTGATGGAGAAAGGTCTGGTGGCAAGAAAAGCTGCTTCTAGGAGGTTGTCAAGTGTTTTCGCTCGACGATTCCATTCTTGGGTGGTTGGTTTGGCCCTTGTTCCTTTAACTCGAATCCTAGCCCGGTATATCCCATTTTAATTTTACACCATTGTGAACCATACGCCTTTTTTACTCTCTGATAGGGCTTCTCGGTATTGAAAAATGTTCGTAAACTAAATCACACGTGTATATGTTGACATTTAAGAGATATACAGTCAAGAAAATCAAGGGAAATGGTGATATATATGCGGATTAGACACAAAAAAAAAACACTCAACAAATGGCTACAATTTACGGAATGTGTTTAGTGACGACATCAGATTCCTAATTGATGGAGAAAGGTCTGGTGGCAAGAAAAGCTGCTTCTAGGAGGTTGTCAAGTGTTTTCGCTCGACGATTCCATTCTTGGGTGGTTGGTTTGGCCCTTGTTCCTGTAACTCGAATCCTAGCCCGGTATATCCCATTTTAATTTTACACCATTGTGAACCTTACGCCTTTTTTACTCTCTGATCGAGGTTCTCGGCATTGAAAAATCTTCGTAAACTAAATCACACGTGTATATGTTGACATTTAAGATATATACAGTCAAGAAAATCAAGGGCAATGGTGATATATATGCGGATTACACACCAAAAAAAAACACTCAACAAATGGCCACAATTTAAGGAATGAGTTTAGTGACGGCATCAAATTCCTAATTGATGGAGAAAGGTCTGGTGGTAAGAAAAGCTGCTTCTAGATGGTTGTCAAGTGTTTTCGCTCGATGATTCCATTCTTGGGTGGTTGGTTTGGCCCTTGTTCCTTTAACTCGAATCCTAGCCCGGTATATCCCATTTTAATTTTACACCATTGTGAACCTTACGCCTTTTTTACTCTCTGGTCGAGGTTCTCGGCATTGAAAAATCTTCGTAAACAAAAATCACACGTGTATATGTTGGCATTTAAATGATATACAGTCAAGAAAATCAAGGGCAATGGTGATATATATGCGGATTAGACACAAAAAAACACTCAACAAATGGCTACAATTTAAGGAATGTGTTTAGTGACGACATCAGATTCCTAATTGATGGAGAAAGGTCTGGTGGCAAGAAAAGCTGCTTCTAGGAGGTTGTCAAGTGTTTTCGCTCGACGATTCCATTCTTGGGTGGTTGGTTTGGCCCTTGTTCCTGTAACTCGAATCCTAGCCCGGTATATCCCATTTTAATTTTACACCATTGTGAACCTTACGCCTTTTTTACTCTCTGATCGAGGGTCTCGTCATTGAAAAATCTTCGTAAACTAAATCACACGTGTATATGTTGACATTTAAGAGATATACAGGCAAGAAAATCAAGGGCAATGGTGATATATATGTGGATTAGACACCCAAAAAAAAACACTCAACAAATGGCTACAATTTAAGGAATGTGTTTAGTGACGGCATCAGATTCCTAATTGATGGAGAAAGGTCTGGTGTTAAGAAAAGCTGCTTCTAGCAGGTTGTCAAGTGTTTTCGCTCGACGATTCCATTCTTGGGTGGTTGGTTTGGCCCTTGTTCCTGTAACTCGGATCCTAGCCGGGTATATCCCATTTTAATTTTACACCATTGTGAACCTGACGCCTTTTTTACTCTCTGATAGAGCTTCTCGGTATTGAAAAATCTTTGTAAACAAAATCACACGTGTATATGTTGACATTTAAGAGATATACAGTCAAGAAAATCAAAGGCAATGGTGATATGTATGCGGATTAGACACAAAAAAAACACTCAACAAATGGCTACAATTTAAGGAATGTGTTTAGTGACGGCATCAGATTCCTAATTGATGGAGAAAGGTCTGGTGGCAAGAAAAGCTGCTTCTAGGAGGTTGTCAAGTGTTTTCGCTCGACGATTCCATTCTTGGGTGGTTGGTTTGGCCCTTGTTCCTGTAACTCGAATCCAAGCCCGGTATATCCCATTTGAATTTTACACCATTGTGAACCTTACGCCTTCTTTACTCTCTGATCGAGGTCCTCGGAATTGAAAAATCTACGTAAACTAAAGCACACGTGTATATGTTGATATTTAAGAGATATACAGTCAAGAAAATCAAAGGGCAATGGTGATATATATGCGGATCAGACACCAAAAAAAACACTCAACAAATGGCTACAATTTAAGGAATGTGTTTAGTGACGGCATCGTATTCCTAATTGATGGAGAAAGGTCTGGTGGCAAGAAAACCTGCTACTAGGAGGTTATCAAGTGTTTTCACTCGACGATTCCATTCTTGTGTGGTTGGTTTGGCCCTTGTTCCTGTAACTCGAATCCTAGCCCGGTATATCCCATTTTAATTTTACACCATTGTGAACCTTACGCCTTTTTTACTCTCTGATCGAAGTTCTCGACATTGAAAAATCTTCATAAACTAAATTACACGTGTATATGTTGATATTTAAGAGATATACAGTCAAGAAAATCAAGGGCAATGGTGATATATATATGCGGATTAGACACCAAAAAAAACACTCAACAAATGGCTACAATTTAAGGAATGTGTTTAGTGACGGCATCAGATTCCTAATTGATGGAGAAAGGTCTGGTGGTAAGAAAAGCTGCTTCTAGGAGGTTGTCAAGTGTTTTCGCTCGACCATTCCATTCTTGGGTGGTTGGTTTAGCCCTTGTTCCTGTAACTCGAATCCTAGCCCGGTATATCCCATTTTAATTTTACACCATTGTGAACCTTACGCGTTTTTTACTCTCTGATAGAGGTTCTCGGTATTGAAAAATCTTCGTAAACTAAATCACACGTGTATATGTTGACATTTAAGAGATATAGAGTCAAGAAAATCAAGGGCAATGGTGATATATATGCGGATTAGACACAAAAATAAAACACTCAACAAATGGCTACTATTCAAGGAATGTGTTTAGTGACGGCATCAGATTCCTAATTGATGGAGAAAGGTCTGGTGGCAAGAAAAGCTGCTTCTAGGAGGTTGTCAAGTATTTTCGCTCGACGATTCCATTCTTGGGTGGTTGGTCTGGTCCTTGTTCCTGTAACTCGAATCCTAGCCCGGTATATCCCATTTTAATTTTACACCATTGTAAACCTTACGCGTTTTTTACTCTCTGATAGAGGTTCTCGGTATTGAAAAATCTTCGTAAACTAAATCACACATTTATATGTTGATATTTAAGAGATATACTGTCAAGAAAATCATGGGCAATGGTGATATATATGCGGATTAGACACAAAAAAAAAACACTCAACAAATGGCTACATTTTAAGGAAAGTGTTTAGTGACGGCATCAGATTCCTAATTGATGGAGAAAGGTCTGATGGCAAGAAAAGCAGCTTCTATGAGGTTGTCAAGTGTTTTCGCTCGATGATTTCATTCTTGGGTGGTTGGTTTGGCCCTTGTTCCTGTAACTCGAATCCTAGCCCAGTATATCCCATTTTAATTTTACACCATTGTGAACCTCACGCCTTTTTTACTCTCTGATCGAGGTTCTATGCATTGAAAAATCTTTGTAAACTAAATCACACGTGTATATGTTGATATTTAAGAGATATACAGTCAAGAAAATCAAGGGCAATGGTGATATATATGCGGATTAGACACCAAAAAAAAACATTAAAAAAATGGCTACAATTGAAGGAATGTGTTTAGAGACGGCATCAGATTCCTAATTGATGGAGAAAGGTCTGGTGGCAAGAAAAGCTACTTCTAGGAGGTTGTCAAGTGTTTTCGCTCGACAATTCCATTCTTGGGTGGTTGGTTTGGCCCTTGTTCCTGTAACTCGAATCCTAGCCCGGTATAACCCATTTTAATTTTACACCATTGTGAACCTTACGCCTTTTTTACTCTCTGGTCGACGTTCTCGGCATTGAAAAATCTTCGTAAACTAAATCACACGTGTATATGTTGATATTTAAAAGATATACAGTCAAGAAAATCAAGAGCAATGGTGATATATATGCGGATTAGACACACAAAAAAAACACTCAACAAATGGCTACAATTTAAGGAATGTGTTTAGTGACGGCATCAGATTCCTAATTGATGGAGAAATGCCTGGTGGTAAGAAAAGCTGCTTCTAGGAGGTTGTCAAGTTTTTTCGCTCGACGATTCCATTCTTGGGTGGTTGGTTTGGCCCTTGTTCCTGTAACTCGAATCGTAGCTCGGTATATCCCATTTTAATTTTATACCATTGTGATCCTTACGCTTTTTTACTCTCTGATCGAGGTTTTCGGCATTGAAAAATCTTCATAAACTAAATCACACGTGTATATGTTGACATTTAAGTGATATATAGTCAAGGGCAATGGTGATATATATGCGGATTAGACACCAAAAAAAAAAACTCAACAGATGGCTACAATTTAAGGAATGTGTTTAGTGATGGCAGCAGATTCCTAATTGACGGAGAAAGGTCTGGTGGTAAGAAAAGCTGCTTCTAGGAGGTTGTCAAGTGTTTTCGCTCAATGATTCCATTCTTGGGTGGTTGGTTTGGCCCTTGTTCCTGTAACTCGAATCCTAGCCCAGTATATCCCATTTTAATCTTACACCATTCTGAACCTTACGCCTTTTTTACTCTCTGATCGAGGTTCTCGGCATTGAAAAATCTTCGTAAACTAAATCACACAAGTATATGTTGATATTTAAGAGATATACAGTCAAAAAATCAAGGGCAATGGTGATATATATGCGGATTAGACAAAAAAAAAACACTCAACAAATGGGTACAATTTAAGCAATGGGTTTTGTGACGGCATCAGATTCCTAATTGATGGAGAAAGGTCTGTTGGTAAGAAAAGATGCTTCTAGGAGGTTGTCAATTGTTTTCGCTCGACGATTCCATTCTTGGGTGGTTGGTTTGGCCCTTGTTCCTGTAACTCGAATTCTAGCCCGGTATATCCCATTTTAATTTTACACCATTGTGAACCTTACGCCTTTTTTACTCTCTGATCGACGTTCTCGGCATTGAAAAATCTTCGTAAACTAAATCACACGTGTATATGTTGATATTTAAGAGATATACAGTCAAGAAAATCAAGGACAATGGTGATATATATGCGGATTAGACACACAAAAAAAACACTCAACAAATGGCTACAATTTAAGGAATGTGTTTAGTGACGGCATCAGATTCCTAATTGATGGAGAAATGTCTGGTGGTACGAAAAGCTGCTTCTAGGAGGTTGTCAAGTGTTTTCGCTCGACGATTCCATTCTTGGGTGGTTGGTTTGGCCCTTGTTCCTGTAACTCGAATCCTAGCTCGGTATATCCCATTTTAATTTTATACCATTGTGAACCTTACGCCTTTTTTACTCTCTGATCGAGGTTTTTGGCATTGAAAAATCTTCGTAAACTAAATCACACGTGTATGTGTTGACATTTAATTGATATATGGTCAAGGACAATGGTGATATATATGCGGATTAGACACCAAAAAAAAACTCAACAGATGGCTACAATTTAAGGAATGTGTTTAGTGATGGCATCAGATTCCTAATTGACGGAGAAAGGTCTGGCAGTAAGAAAAGCTGCTTCTAGGAGGTTGTCAAGTGTTTTCGCTCGACGATTCCATTCTTGGGTGGTTGGTTTGGCCCTTGTTCCTGTAACTCGAATCCTAGCCCAGTATATCCCATTTTAATCTTACACCATTGTGAACCCTACGCCTTTTTTACTCTCTGATCGAGGTTCTCGGCATTGAAATATCTTCGTAAACTAAATCACACGTGTATATGTTGATATTTAAGAGATATACAGTCAAGAAAATCAAGGGCAATGGTGATATATATGCGGATTAGACACAAAAAAAAAACACTCAACAAATGGCTACAATTTAAGCAATGTGTTTAGTGACGGCATCAGATTCCTAATTGATGGAGAAAGGTCTGTTGGTAAGAAAAGATGCTTCTAGGAGGTTGTCAAGTGTTTTCGCTCAACGTTTCCATTCTTGGGTGGTTGGTTAGGCCCTTGTTCCTGTAACTCGAATCCTAGCCCGGTATATCCCATTTTAATTTTACACCATTGTGAACCTTACGCCTTTTTTACTCTCTGATCGACGTTCTCGGCATTGAAAAATCTTCGTAAACTAAATCACACGTGTATATGTTGATATTTAAGAGATATACAGTTAAGAAAATCAAGGGCAATGGTGATATATATGCGGATTAGACACACAAAAAAACACTCAACAAATGGCTACAATTTAAGGAATGTGTTTAGTGACGGCATTCGATTCCTAATTGATGGAAAAATGTCTGGTGGTACGAAAAGCTGCATCTAGGAGGTTGTCAAATGTTTTCGCTCGACGATTCCATTCTTGGGTGGTTGGTTTGGCCCTTGTTCCTGTAACTCGAATCCTAGCTCGGTATATCCCATTTTAATTTTATACCATTGTGAACCTTACACCTTTTTTACTCTCTGATCGAGGTTTTCGGCATTGAAAAATCTTCGTAAACTAAATCACACGTGTATATGTTGACATTTAAGTGATATATAGTCAAGGGCAATGGTGATATATATGCGGATTAGACACCAAAAAAAAACTCAACAGATGGCTACAATTTAAGGAATGTGTTTAGTGACGGCATCAGATTCCTAATTGATGGAGAAATGTCTGTTGGTAAGAAAAGATACTTCTAGGAGGTTGTCAAGTGTTTTCGCTCGACGATTCCATTCTTGGGTGGTTGGTTTGGCCCTTGTTCCTGTAACTCGAATCCTAGCCCAGTATATCCCATTTTAAGTTTACACCATCGTGAACCATACGCCTTTTTTACTCTCTGATCAAGGTTCTCGGCATTGAAAAATCTTCGTAAACTAAATCACACGTGTATATGTTGACATTTAAGAGATATACAGTCAATAAAATCAAGGGCAATGGTGATATATATGCGGATTAGACACAAAAAAAACACTCAAAAAATAGCTACAATTTAAGGAATGTGTTTAGTGACGGCATCAGGTTCCTAATTGATGGAGAAAGGTCTGGTGGTAAGAAAAGCTGCTTCTAGGAGGTTGTCTGTCACACCCCCAAAATCCACCTGCGGAGTATCACCGCTTGGAGGCGTGACTGGCCAGGATCCAGCCACCAATCATATTGAACAAGCATGTAAGTAATTATAAAAATCCAACCAATACAATTGGTGTCCAAACAGAACATAGTTTAAGTTGCAAGCGGAAGCATAATGTCTAAAACCAAAGCATAAATTAATAATGTTTAAGTTCATCATGAACACTCAATGTCCATGCTCCATAACGACTCTTCCCCATGCAAGCTCCTGCGAAACCTAGTGACCTGCAAAGCATGTAGTAACGAGTCAACAACAAAGTTGAGCGAGTTCACAGTTGGGTGTTCGTTTTAAGTTGTTCCAAAAACAATTTCCTTTAACTGGCATTCCCTGCCGTGGGGGTTACCCCATAGTTGAAAACGTGTTTTGTTTAATCCCGTTTACTCTGGCTATCTAGTCGTGGGGGATACCCCATGTTTAATTATCTGGCTCTCCGGCCGTGGGGGCTACCCCATGTATATACTACTAGACTCGTTACCATATTGACCACTGACTTTAGTCATGTTTATGTGCCCTTAGCGTCAATGTCTATCATCATTGACGTGCCCAGATCCATTAGTTCACGCCCGTTCTCTGCGGCACGGTGTGAGGCTTGTCAGACCTAAATAGCGCTATCTAACTAATGACCCGCTCGCCATTGGCCCGGCGATTAAGTCGATATAAAAAGGAGGGACTTCGTGATAGAGTTTTGGTCTAGTGAAATTTAACTGTCCGTGAGGACGAGGAATTATATTCCTGAACTCGTACTGTCCTACCCAAGAAGGACGAGGAAATCCATATTCCTTAACCCATTCCCAACCCTTGGGAATCCCATGCTTTGTAGAAAGTGTGAACTCACCTTAGGTTAGCTCGGCAGATAAACGAAAGGTAAATCGAGTTGCTAGGGTCAACCATGTCCTAACATGGTTACCATACAAGTTAGGTCTAGGTTCAAGAAGTGCACGCATGTTTACACATAAACTATCAGGTTACAATCACACAATGATCATGGCAAACACGTAATCACTTAACAGTCAAGTCCACACAATGCCCAACTTGTGCGACTCAATTGGAAGCCCAATAGTACCCGGCCCAAAAACTAGAAAGACCAAACACATCCATATACATATACACGGCCCAATTTAATAATAGATTATCCATCTTATGCGATCCATTTGATCTTGTGCGACTAGAGACATCTTGTGCGACTGGAGACATCTTGTGCGACTGGACTTGGGTTTTGAGGCCCAACAGTAATGACATTCGTGTGAGGCCCAAGCCTTGTGCGATCGGCACCATCTTGTGCGATCATGCATAATAAAACAGTACTATGTGCTTTATGTGTTTGTACCCCGTCTTGTGCGATACACCTTGTGCGATCAGATCAGGTCTTGTGCGACCGAGAGGAGTCTTGTGCGATCCGTTTTACCATCCGAATTTTATGCTATTTAGTTACAATTAATCAACAGTTTCCTATCTTACATTGAATCAAGATAACAGTTTCCAAAACATACAATCATTCGATCAAAACAAGCAATTATCTACCATTTTTTAGAACCCTAATCGTATCAAGCATGAACAACAATCTTAAACTTTGATCATAATAACAGATTCAAGTTCTAGATTACTATCATGCATATCATAATAACAATCCAACACATTATCCACCTATACTCGTCTAACAGCCGATTAACATGCCATCGATTCTAGATTATCAACAACATCATATGATTAACAATTCCATATTGATCTAAGATGCTATACATGTGAGTCGATTTACACAAACTAAAACTCAACAACTTTCATCATATTCAATCACAAGATATCACTAAATTTTTATGTAAAAACATAAGCCGAATATCATTCAATCATGCAAATCAAAAGTATTACACTAACCGGTTAAGAAAGTATAACGAGGATGATCCGAACAATAAGATCTTCGATTGAGAGAGGATGTGTTGCCGTCGGCTTCAAAGAGGAGAGGAGTAGGGTTTGTGTGTGCTATGAGATTTTGCAACAATTGAGAAGTGTTAACCTCCTCATGAGGTTATGCGTGTGAGAGGTGGGCCGGACCCATCACAATAGGTTGCCCATACGGTTCAATTACAAAAGAGTGTGGGCCGAGAGTGTTTAGGAACCACAGTCCAAAGGCTTGTGCGTTCGGGTTGCTGTTGTGCGATTGGTTTGATCCTAATACATACATACAAACACAACACATATTCATATAACAATCTCATTAATCATCAACGTTCATATAGTCACATAGGATTCACATACGTTACATTAACACAAAGATAGGTTCTGAAATACGAGTTGTCACATTGTCAAGTGTTTTCGCTCGACGATTCCATTCTTGGGTGGCTGGTTTGGCCCTTGTTCCTGTAACTCGAATCCTAGCCCGGTATATCCCATTTTAATTTTACAACATTGTGAACCTTACGCCTTTTTTACTCTGTGATAGAGGTTCTTGGCATCGAAAAATCTTCGTAAACTAAATCACACGTGTATATGTTGACATTTAAGAGATATACAGTCAAGAAAATCGAGGGCAATGGTGATATATATGCGGATTAGACACCAAAAAAAACACTCAACAAATGGCTACAATTTAAGGAATGTGTTCAGTGATGGCATCAGATTCCTAATCGATGGAGAAAGGTATGGTGGCAAGAAAAGCCGCTTCTAGGAGGTTGTCAAGTGTTTTCGCTCGACGATTTCATTCTTGGGTGGTTGGTTTGGCCCTTGTTCCTGTAACTCGAATCCTAGCCCGGTATATCCCATTTAATCTTACACCATCGTGAACCATACGCCTTTTTTACTCTCTGATAGAGGTTCTCAGCATTGAAAAATCTTCGTAAACTAAATCACACGTGTATATGTTGACATTTAATAGATATACAGTCAAGAAAGTAAAGGGAAATGGTGATATATATGCGGATTGGACACCAAAAAAAAAAACACTAAACAAATGGCTACAATTTGAGGAATGTGTTTAGTGACGGCATCAGATTCCTAATTAATGGAGAAAGGTCTGGTGGAAAGAAAAGCTGCTTCTAGGAGGTTGTCAAGTGTTTTCGCTCGACGATTCCATTCTTGGGTGGTTGGTTTGGCCCTTATTCCTGTAACTCGAATCGTAGCCTGGTATATCCCATTTTAATCTTACACCATTGTGAACCTTACGCCTTTTTTACTCTCTGATAGAGATTCTCGGAATTGAAAAATCTTTGTAAACTAAATCACACGTGTATATGTTGACATTTAAGGGATATACAGTCAAGAAAATCAAGGGCAATGGTGATATATATGCGGATTAGACACAAAAAAAAACACTCAACAAATGGCTACAATTTAAGGAATGTGTTTAGTGACGGCATCAGATTCCTAATTGATGGAGAAATGTCTGGTGGCAAGAAAAGCTGCTTCTAGGGGGTTGTCAAGTGTTTTCGCTCGACGATTCCATTCTTGGGTGGTTGGTTTGGCCCTTGTTCCTGTAACTCGAATCCTAGCCCGGTATATCCCATTTTAATTTTACACCATTGTGAACCTTACGCCTTTTTAACTCTCTGATCGAGGTTCTCGGCATTGAAAAATCTTCGTAAACTAAATCACACGTGTATATGTTGACATTTAAGAGATATACAGTCAAGAAAATCAAGGGCAATGGTGATTTATATGCAGATTAGACACCAAAAAAAACACTCAACAAATGGCTACAATTTAAGGAATGTGTTTAGTCATGGCATCAGATTCCTAATTGATGGAGAAAGGTCTGGTGGCAAGAAAAGCTGCTTCTAGGAGGTTGTCAAGTGTTTTCGCTCGACGATTCCATTCTTGGGTGGTTGGTTTGGCCCTTGTTTCACTAACTCGATTCCTAGCCCGGTATATCCCGTTTTAATTTTACACCATTGTGAACCATACGCCTTTTTTACTCTCTGATCGAGGTTGTCGGCATTGAAAAATCTTCGTAAACTAAATCACACGTGTATATGTTAACATTTAAGAGATATAGAGTCAAGAAAAATCAAGGGCAATGGGGATATATATGCGGCTTAGACACCAAAAAAAAAACACTCAACAAATGGTTACAATTTAAGGAATGCGTTTAGTGACGGCATCAGATACCTAATTGATGGAGAAAGGTCTGGTGGTAAGAAAAGCTTCTTCTAGGAGGTTGTCAAGTGTTTTCGCTCGGCGATTCCATTCTTGGGTGGTTGGTTTGGCCCTTGTTCCTGTAACTCGAATCTTAGCCCGGTATATCCCATTTTAATCTTACACCATTGTGAACCTTACGCCTTTTTTACTCTCTGGTAGAGGTTCTCGACATTGAAAAATCTTCGTAAACTAAATCACACGTGTATATGTTGACATTTAATAGATATACAGTCAAGAAAGTAAAGGGAAATGGTGATATATATGCGGATTGGACACCAAAAAAAAAACACTCAACAAATGGCTACAATTTGAGGAATGTGTTTAGTGACGGCATCAGATTCCTAATTAATGGAGAAAGGTCTGGTGGTAAGAAAAGCTGCTTCTAGGAGGTTGTCAAGTGTTTTCGCTCGACGATTCCATTCTTGGGTGGTTGGTTTGGCCCTTATTCCTGTAACTCGAATCGTAGCCTGGTATATCCCATTTTAATCTTACACCATTGTGAACCTTACGCCTTTTTTACTCTCTGATAGAGGTTCTCGGAATTGAAAAATCTTTGTAAACTAAATCACACGTGTATATGTTGACATTTAAGGGATATACAGTCAAGAAAATCAAGGGCAATGGTGATATATATGCGGATTAGACACAAAAAAAAAAAACACTCAACAAATGGCTACAATTTAAGGAATGTGTTTAGTGACGGCATCAGATTCCTAATTGATGGAGAAATGTCTGGTGGCAAGAAAAGCTGCTTCTAGGGGGTTGTCAAGTGTTTTCGCTCGACGATGCCATTCTTGGGTGGTTGGTTTGGCCCTTGTTCCTGTAACTCGAATCCTAGCCCGGTATATCCCATTTTAATTTTACACCATTGTGAACCTTACGCCTTTTTAACTCTCTGATCGAGGTTCTCGGCATTGAAAAATCTTCGTAAACTAAATCACACGTGTATATGTTGACATTTAAGAGATATACAGTCAAGAAAATCAAGGGCAATGGTGATTTATATGCAGATTAGACACCAAAAAAAAACACTCAACAAATGGCTACAATTTAAGGAATGTGTTTAGTCATGGCATCAGATTCCTAATTGATGGAGAAAGGTCTGGTGGCAAGAAAAGCTGCTTCTAGGAGGTTGTCAAGTGTTTTCGCTCGACGATTCCATTCTTGGGTGGTTGGTTTGGCCCTTGTTTCACTAACTCGATTCCTAGCCCGGTATATCCCGTTTTAATTTTACACCATTGTGAACCTTACGCCTTTTTTACTCTCTGATCGAGGTTGTCGGCATTGAAAAATCTTCGTAAACTAAATCACACGTGTATATGTTAACATTTAAGAGATATAGAGTCAAGAAAAATCAAGGGCAATGGGGATATATATGCGGCTTAGACACCAAAAAAAAACACTCAACAAATGGTTACAATTTAAGGAATGTGTTTAGTGACGGCATCAGATACCTAATTGATGGAGAAAGGTCTGGTGGTAAGAAAAGCTTCTTCTAGGAGGTTGTCAAGTGTTTTCGCTCGGCGATTCCATTCTTGGGTGGTTGGTTTGGCCCTTGTTCCTGTAACTCGAATCTTAGCCCGGTATATCCCATTTTAATCTTACACCATTGTGAACCTTACGCCTTTTTTACTCTCTGGTAGAGGTTCTCGACATTGAAAAATCTTTGTAAACTAAATCACACGTGTATATGTTGACATTTAAGAGATATACAGTCAAGAAAATCAAGGGCAATGGTGATATATATGCGTATTAGACACACAAAAAAACACTCAACAAATGGCTACAATTTAAGGAATGTGTTTAGTGACGGCATCAGATTCCTAATTGAAGGAGAAAGGTCTGGTGGCAAGAAAAGCTGCTTCTAGGAGGTTGTCAAGTGTTTTCGCTTGACGATTCTATTCTTGGGTGGTTGGTTTTGCCCTTGGTCCTGTAACTCGAATCCTAGCCCGGTATATCCCATTTTAATTTTACACCATTGTGAACCTTGCACCATTTTTACTCTCTGATCGAGGTTCTCGGCATTGAAAAATCTTTGTAAACTAAATCACACGAGTACATGTTGACATTTAAGAGATATACAGTCAAGAAAATCAAGGGCAATGGTGATATATATGCGGATTAGACACAAAAAAAAACTCAACAAATGGCTACAATTTAAGGAATGTGTTTAGTGACGGCATCAGATTCCTAATTGATGGAGAAAGGTCTGGTTGCAAGAAAAGTTGCTTCCAGGAGGTTGTCAAGTGTTTTCGCTCGACGATTCCATTCTTGGGTGGTTGGTTTGGCCCTTGTTCCTGTAACTCGAATCTTAGCACGGTATATCCCATTTTAATTTTACACCACCGTGAACCTTATGCCTTTTTTAGTCTCTGATCGAGGTTGTCGGCATTGAAAAATCTTCGTAAACTAAATCACACTTGTATGTGTTGACATTTAAGAGACATACAGTCAAGAAAATCAAGGGCAATGGTGATATATATGCGGATTAGACACCAAAAAAAATCACTCAACAAATGGCTACAATTTATGGAATGTGTTTCGTGACGGCATCAGATTCCTAATTGATGGAGAAAGGTCTGGTGGCAAGAAAAGCTGCTTCTAGGAGGTTGTCAAGTGTTTTCGCTCGACGATTCCATTCTTGGGTGGTTGGTTTGGCCCTTGTTCCAGTTACCCGAATCCTAGCCCGGTATATCCCATTTTAATTTTACACCATTGTGAACCTTACGCCTTTTTTACTCTCTGATCGAGGTTCTCGGCATTGAAAAATCTTCGTGAACTAAATCACATGTGTATATGTTGACATTTAAGAGGTATACAGTCAAGAAAATTAAGGGCAATGGTGATATATATGCGGAATAGACACAAAAAAAAACACTCTGTAAGGCCCTATAATTGGGTAGGTTTACACTTATCTTTATCAAACACAATTATAGGCTATTGGGCTTAGCCTTGTAGTGGGTTAGATAGTAATGGAATAAGCCATGTGGGCTAATTAAGGTATTTGGGCTTGTTTGGTTAGTATTGTGCATGTGGGCCTGGCCCAGTCTGTAACTAGGTCACCCTATGTAACTATAAATAGGGTGAACCTAGTTCATTATTAGGTTAGACAATTTTTGAGAGGTTCTTCAATATTTTCGAAATTTGTGTGGGTGTACCAGACGGTTCTCTAGAAACCGTGTGCACTTTGGTTTATTCAATCATTCAAGTTCTTGTTCTTATCACTTTTCTCAGTATTCTGCGCTTTGATTAGTGATTTTGATATCCGGTTGTTGTTTTGGGACTTACAATTGGTATCAGAGCCTAAGTAGTCTCATGAAGGCTCGGTTGGTTTGGATATCATTCGAAGAACAAGAAATTTTTTTTGAGGATCGAAGAACGCTGTTGAAGATCAAGAAAATTTTGAAAATTCTGCATTTTGATTCGTTTGGGAAAGAGAGAAGGTGTTTGCACGTTTTTAGGAATATTGGTAGAAAGGATATTTTGGAAAATTGATTTTCTAAATTATTTCCTTGATTTACAAGATTATTGTTTCCAAAGTCAACAACAGCTGCAACTTGTGCGACCAAAACCAACGGTCATCATCAGTTTCAATTCATTTGATTTGTGCGATTGAAATATACACTTGTGCGATTCTAGTTGACTTGTGCGACTACACAACAAATAACTGTCATCATCATTCTCAATTGTGAGATTCAATCAAACACCAATCATCTTGTGCGATCTAAACCTCTTGTGCGATCAGACAAAATTGTGCGACTACGGAATCTTGTGCGATTAACTTTGGCTTGTGTGATTAACTTTGGCTTCTTCTTGTGTGATCGAAACGGTGTTGTGCGACCGAAACCTCCTTGTGCGACCATACAAATTCAATCTTGTGCGATCAAAAAGCATCATCATCTTCTTTCGAGTCGATTTTCGAAGTTTTCCGAAACCGCGCATCACCATAAACAACCTGCAACAGATCGTTGTGCACCACAGCAATCACCATCGTCTTCATCCGAAACGTCTTTCCGATCATCATCACATCATCTTCCATCATAACCGATTCCGATTCCTCACAAGCACACCTTCACCATCTGTTCATCATCGTCAAATAGCATCATCTTCACACTATCAACCTGCAACCATTCGTTAACCTGATATCATCATCTTTGGCTTCGATCATCTCCACTGCCACTAACAACTTCCGATACACCACTCACCGACGACCTATCGTTTATATTTTCCGACGACAATAACTCTCCGGTCATCATCGTTTTTCCATTAACCTCCATCTCACTTGTCACACCCCCAAAATCCACCTGCGGAATACCACCGCTTGGAGGAGTGACTGACCAGGATCCAGCCACCAATCATATTGAACAAGCATGTAAATGATTATAAAACTCCAACCAATACAATTGGTGTCCAACAAAAACATAGTTTAAGTTGCAAGCGGAAGCATAACTTTAACACCAAAACATAAGTTTAATTGTTTCAAAGTTTAACATGGCACACAACTGTCCATGTCCCACAACGACTCTTCTCCATGCAAGCTCCAGCTAAGTACCTATTGACCTGCAAAGCATGTAGTAACGAGTCAACAATAATGTTGAGCGAGTTCACAGTTGGGTGTTCGTTTTAGGTTGTTTCGAAAACAGTTTCCTTTATCTGGCATCCTGCCGTGGGGGTTACCCCATAGTTGAAAACGTGATTTTTTTAACCCAATTACCCTGGAAATCCAGCCGTGGGGGATACCCCATGTTTGTTTATCTGGCTCTACGGTCATGGGGGCTACCCCGTGTATGTTACTAGACTCATTACCATATCGACTGCTGACTGTAGTCATGTTTATGTGCCCTGAACTGTCAATGTCTATCATCATTGACGTGCCCAGATCCATTAGTTCACGCCGTCCTCTGCGGCATGGTGTGAGGTTTGTCAAACCTAAATAGCGCTATCTAACTAATGACCCGCTCGCCATTGGCCCGGCGATTAAGTCGATATAAAAAGGAGGGACTTCATGATAGAGTTTTGGTCTAGTGGAAGTTATCTGTCCAAGAGGACGAGGAATTATATTCCTGAACCAGCACTGTCCTACCCAATAAAGGACGAGGAATCCATGTTCCTTAACCCCATCCCAACCCCTGGGAATCCCATGCTTTGTAGAGAGTGTGAACTCACATTGGTTTGCTCGGCAGATACACAGAAAGTTGGTCAAGCTATAAGTGGTCAACCACGTCCTAACATAGATACCATTCAAGTCAGGTTCATATTCAAGTAGTGCACGTATGTTCTACACGTATTGTACACAAGTAACGATCATGGCATACACGCCTAGCATGGCAGTTCAACAACAGTGCTAGTTCAACAGTAGGAATCATGTAGCAAACAAAGCCAAACAGTACAGCCCAATCACCTAAGCCCGTAACAGTGTGCAAGTCCAAATCAGTGAGTATGTGCACGTGGTCTCGAGTCGAGACTGGAGATCTCGAGTCGAGACTGTGTAGTCTCGAGTTATAGCCAACGAGTTCTCGAGTCGCAACAGTGGAGGTCTCGAGTCATGCATGTACTAGTCGAGACTAGACGGTCTCGAGTCGCAACCGGACCCGCAACCGTGGTCTCGAGTTATGCTGCTTGTGTGAGGGAGCTGTGGTCTCGAGTTGAGACTAAGGGTCTCGACTTGCATTCCTGCTGATCGAAACCTTCTAGAACCTGTCCGAATTGTACTATCCAATAGAATTTCATGTTCATGATCCTTAGTACTAACCAATGAAATGCACCAACATGTTTTGTTGTCTAATTCTATTTCAAACAGATCAAAGCATGGCATATTCAAATATTCATAACACATTCATATCAGATTCATGTTGTTCATCTTTTAGGGTTTTTATCATAACACTTGATTATTCAAATACACATACATCATCCACTCCATATTTATCCATATTTCGGTTTATCTCATCATTCGAACACATGTAACTATTTTATCACCTTCATTTAATCCTTCTATTATTAAACAAGTGTTTAACCCTAATCATGTGAGATCCATAAGACATCTTATTACATATATGAAAGCGGCTCATACTATCATTCAAATATTGTGCATTATTCTTGTCCAAATCATGTTTCTCATCATCAAGGAAATATCTTTGCCACTCAACAATATCCATTAAATCAAACAAGCACTTTCATCATACTTAAATAATGTCTACAATGCATATTATCACAAAATCAACTAATCATGCATATACATGTGTTTGTAAAGAAACACTAACCGGTTCGAGAAGTAGTAGTGAAGAATGAAGCTTCACTTGGTGTGCACAAGCTAATCCGAGAACCCTTGTGGTTGCCGGTTTGAGGTTTAGGGTTTTAGTGAGAGAAAGGTGGGAGGAGAGGGAGAAGGAGAGTGTGAGGGAGTGTTTGCAAAATGGTGAAAAGTGGCAAGGTTGGTCACCCTTGTGGGTTTTATACCCGTTCCAAGTTGGTGCACCCTAATGGGTTTCCGAGTGGGTCTCTCGGGTGTATGGCCCAACCGGCCCAACCGTTCACTGTTTACTCGAGACTGAGTGGTCTCGAGTCGGGTTCTTGTGTCTCGGGTCACATGAATACACGCATACATACTCGTATAAACTATACTTTATACATACACATTAATAGCACATAGCACACTGCACACCAAGATAGTCACGAACTTTCGTTTGCTAATATATAAACACATAACGTTCAAGCATGTTACATCGAGATACAATGAAGGGTTCTAAATTACGAGTTGTCACATTATCCCCAAGTTGAAAGAAATTTCGTCCCGAAATTTGGTAAGTACTCACTGAGGAAGCTAGTTAAGTTGTATGGTTTTCCCGGTTTTCATGGGGTGTCACATCATCCCCCCGTTGATCTGGAATTTCATCCCGAAATTCCGTAGCTTCAGCCTCAGCAGTGGTTGTACTGTTTGTGAACAGTTGGGGATACTTTTGTTTCATCTGATCTTCGCGTTCCCAGGTGAACTCTGGGCCGCGACGTGAGTTCCAACGAACTCGAACGAGGGGTATTCTAGTGTTCTTGAGGACCTTAACATCCTGGTCCGTGTTTCAACTGGTTCTCGACGAATCGTAACTGCTCGTCGATTGTGAGTTCCTTCAAAGGAATTACGAGGGTCTCATCTGACAGATACTTCTTCAGATTCGACACATGGAAAACGTTGTGAACTGCACTGAGTTCTGCTGGTAAGTTCAGTTTGTAGGCCACCTTGCCTATTTTCTCGATGATTTCAAAAGGTCCGACGTATCGCGGGTTAAGTTTGCCTCGTTTGCCGAAACGAACCACACCCTTCCAGGGTGAAACTTTGAGTAGTACACGCTCCCCAACCTGGAGCTCAAGTGGTTTCATGTCCTTATCGGCGTAGCTTTTCTGACGGTCACGAGCTGCCGCCATACGTTGTCGTATTTGAGCAATTCGTTCGGTTGTGTCTGCCACATGTTCTGGACCAGTGATCTGACTATCCCCCACCTCTGCCCAACAAAGAGGTGACCGGCATTTACGCCCGTACAATGCCTCAAACGGAGCAGCCTTAATGCTGGTGTGGTAGCTGTTATTGTACGAGAATTCCACAAGTGGCAGATGCTTTTCCCAGCTGTTGCCAAAGTCGATTACACATGCACGAAGCATGTCTTCTAAGGTTTGAATAGTGCGCTCAGACTGCCCGTCTGTCTGAGGGTGATACGCTGTGCTCATGTCTAATCGTGAGCCAAAAGATTTGTGCATTGCTTGCCACAGCTCTGAAGTAAAACGTGCATCCCGATCCGAGATAATAGAGGTGGGCACCCCGTGCCTTGAGATAACTTCCTTAAGGTATACGTCTGCTAGAGTGGAGAACTTATCCGTTTCCTTGATAGCCAAGAAGTGTGCAGACTTTGTGAGTCGATCCACGATCACCCAAATAGTGTCATTTCCGCGCTGAGATCTAGGCAGGCCGGTAACGAAATCCATGGAAATTTGCTCCCATTTCCATTGTGGTATCTCTGGTTGTTGGAGTAGACCTGAGGGTTTCTGGTATTCAGTCTTGACTCTCGCACAAGTCAAACACTTGCTGACATAAGTTGCTGTGTGGGCCTTCATACTAGGCCACCAATACGTAGTTTTGATATCGCGGTACATCTTATCCGAACCAGGATGTACCGAGTCGCGAGACTTGTGTGCTTCATCCATCACAAGCTCTCGTAAGTTGCCATAGAGTGGGACCCAAATGCGTCCTGTTACGTAGTAAGCACCGTCTTCCTTTCGTTCTAATCGTTGCCTGGAGCCGCGTAGGGCTTCAGCCCTGACGTTTTCTGGTTTCAATGCTTCTACCTGAGCGTCTCGTATTTGGGAAGGAAGACTAGAATGTATAGTGAGTTGCAAAGCTCGCACGCGCTTAGGCGCGGTGTCCTTTCGGCTGAGGGCGTCAGCCACAACATTGGCCTTGCCCGGGTGATACCTGATCGAGCACTCGTAGTCATTCAGTAGCTCGACCCATCGTCGTTGTCGCATATTCAGTTCCTTCTGTTTGAAGATATGCTCGAGGCTCCTGTGGTCGGTGTAGATGGCGCACTTGGTACCGTACAGGTAATGTCGCCATATCTTAAGTGCAAAAACAACAGCTCCCAGCTCTAGGTCATGCGTAGTGTAGTTTCTTTCATGAACTTTGAGTTGGCGTGAGGCGTAGGCTATAACCTTATCCCGTTGCATCAGTACACAACCAAGACCCTGAATTGATGCGTCGCAGTAGACCACGAAATCGTCTGTGCCCTCTGGCAAGGAAAGGATAGGTGCGCTGCAAAGTCTATCCTTTAAATGCTGAAATGCTAATTCCTGTGCATTTCCCCAGCGATAAACAACGCCTTTCTGCGTTAGTGAGGTGAGAGGCTGTACAATCTTAGAAAAATCCTTTATGAATCTCCTGTAGTAACCTGCCAAACCCAAAAATTGGCGAATTTCCGTTGGTGTACGAGGTGCAGGCCAGTTCTTAATCGAATCTACCTTGGATGGGTCAACGTGAATCCCATCCTTGTTCACCACGTGGCCTAGGAAATGGACTTCACGAAGCCAGAAGTCGCATTTCGAGAACTTTGCATAAAGCTGTTCTGTTCGAAGGAGTTCCAAAATAAGTCGTAGATGCTGCTCGTGTTCCTCCTGACTCATTGAATAGATCAGGATGTCGTTGATGAAAACTATGACGAACTTGTCCAGGTAATTCTTGCACACTCGATTCATCAAGTCCATGAAAATCGCAGGTGCGTTTGTCAGCCCAAAAGGCATTACCAAAAACTCATAGTGGCCATATCAAGTTCTAAAAGCTGTTTTGGAGACGTCCTCTTCTCGGACTCTCAGCTGGTGATATCCCGATCTCAAATCGATCTTTGAATAGTAGCTCGACCCTTGCAGTTGGTCGAACAAGTCGTCAATACGTGGTAGTGGATAACGATTCTTCACGGTCACCTTGTTGAGTTCCCGGTAGTCGATGCACATTCTGAAGGTACCGTCTTTCTTCTTCACAAATAGCACTGGGGCTCCCCAGGGCGATGAGCTAGGATGAATAAAACCCTTATCCAAGAGTTCTTATAGTTGCATAGAGAGTTCTTCCAACTCTGATGGAGCTAAACGATAAGGTGCACGAGCTATAGGCGCAGCTCCGGGGGCTAGTTCAATCTGAAACTCGACTTGGCGATGAGGCGAAAGACCAGGTAGTTCCTCCGGAAATACCTCAGGATAGTCGCGTACAATTGGAAAATCTTCTATCTTCTTCTCTTTCTTCGAGGTGTCTGTAACGAGAGCCAAAATAGCGGTGTGGCCCTTCCTCAAACACTTCTGGGCCTTAAGGAACGAGATGATGTTCTCAACAGCACCCCTCTTATCGCCACGAATCATGAGAGGTTCATCACCGGAACCAGGAATACGAACAATCTTCTCGTTGCAAAGAATCTCTGCTCGGTGTTGGGATAACCAATCCATCCCAATGACAACGTCGAAACTACCCAAGACGATAGGAATAAGGTCGATAGAGAAGGTCTGGTTAGCAAGAATAAGTTTACAACCCTTGACTACCTGTGCGGCCTCTAAACTCTTACCATTTGCTAGCTCTACTGTGTGCTTGTTGTTCAAAGGTGTTGGAATACGCTTAAGCATTTGACTAACTTCTAGTGACACGTAGCTAGTATCGGCACCCGAATCAAATAAGACTGTAACATAAAAGTCGTCGAGAAGGAACTTACCCGTCACAACATTGGGGTCATTCCTCACTTCACCTTGACCAATCACGAACACCCGTCCCCTGGCACCATTGTTGTTGTTGTTCCCATTGTTACCATTCCCCTGATTATTGTTGTTGTTGTTGTTGTTCTGGTTCCTGTTCCGTTGGGGGCAATCTTTCTTGAAATGGCCTTCAGCTTCACACTGAAAGCACCCTTTGTTGATACCTTGCTGCTGCTGCTGTTGTCGCTGGTTCTGAGGGGCTTGTTGTTGACGATTCTGGTTTGCGGGGTATAAGCTTCTACAATCCTTTGCGGCGTGACCTGGCTTGTTGCACCGATGACAGTTACCCCTGGTGCATGGCCCGCTGTGGTGTAGGTTGCAGCGATTACATTTGGGGTGATTCCCCTTGTACCCACCATGACTTTGGCCACCGGATGACTGCTGACTGGGGCTCTTATAGTCATCAGTATTTCTCTGCTGAGTCTGAGATTTCACAGTGGTCGAGCCTTTGCTTGAAGCTCCATCCCATTTTCTCTTATTGTCACTAGGAGCATCCGAAGTAGCCGTAGCACTTATACGCTTTGGTAACCTGTTCTGCTCCACCGCCTGATCAGTGAGACGGTGAGCCAACTGGACAACCTGCTGGATGGTGGCGAGGTTTACTGAAGTCACATGACTTTGGATTTCTGGCACTAAGCCCTTAAGAAAGAGTTCAATACGCTTAATTGGAGGGTCCACCATAGTAGGACACAATAATGCAAGCTCATTCGATCTCTTAGTATACGCCTCAATTTCTGACCCCGTCATCTTGAGGTTGTAGAACTCGACTTCCAGCTTATGAATGTCGTCACGACTGCAGTATTCCTCCTTGATCATCTCTTTAAAATTGTTCCATGGGGTGGCGTTAGCAACAACCAACCCCAGCATCTGGACCTGAGCATTCCACCATGTGAGAGCTAAACCCTCGAGAGTACCGGTAGCATACTTCACCCTGCGCGCCTCAGGGCATTCACACATTTTGAAAACTGATTCGAGCTTCTCAAACCAGTGGAGGAGACCTACAGCTCCTTCAGTGCCGCTAAAAGTAGTTGGTCGGCAGTCAATAAAAGTTTTAAAGGTGCACACGGGTGGCTGAGCATGTTGACCTATTGTGGGTGAAAGAAAGGACAGAGTTTAACACAGAGGTTGGTTCACGAGAGTAGGACCTAAAGTTCCTAGAATGAGTTTGGACTGCAGGATATACCTCCTGCGTGTGCAGCCGCAAGTGCCGCAGCAACTCGTTCGTTAACCAGAGCCGTCAACTGGGCTTGAGTCATGTTAACGCGTCCAGACATGATCTTCTTATCAAGAGGAACATGAGTGAGAGGGGTTCGCGAAAATGCGATGACAGAAGAGAGTAGGCACACACATGTTCAAGCAACAGTAGTTATACTAACCAAGCATACCATGAGCAATGCATTATGTAACTAACAAGTAGGCAATATATACATAGATCATATCACCTAGAATGTCGAGCCTTGCATGTGGAGTGAAGCGTCGTTGTGGATCGTAGAGCACTGTACAGGTTATAGTCTGATTTTAATAAAACCTTTTTTTTCCTTATTAAAACCAAGTTCACTATAACCAATGGCTCTGATACCAATCTGTCACACCCCCAAAATCCACCTGCGGAATACCACCGCTTGGAGGCGTGACTGACCAGGATCCAGCCACCAATCATATTGAACAAGCATGTAAATGATTATAAAACTCCAACCAATACAATTGGTGTCCAACAAAAACATAGTTTAAGTTGCAAGCGGAAGCATAACGTTTAACACCAAAACATAAGTTTAATTGTTTCAAAGTTTAACATGGCACACAACTGTCCATGTCCCACAACGACTCTTCTCCATGCAAGCTCCAGCTAAGTACCTATTGACCTGCAAAGCATGTAGTAACGAGTCAACAATAATGTTGAGCAAGTTCACAGTTGGGTGTTCGTTTTAGGTTGTTTCGAAAATAGTTTCCTTTATCTGGCATCCAGCCGTGGGGGTTACCCCATAGTTGAAAACGTGATTTGTTTAACCCAATTACCCTGGCAATCCAGCCGTGGGGGATACCCCATGTTTGTTTATCTGGCTCTACGGCCGTGGGGGCTACCCCGTGTATGTTACTAGACTCGTTACCATATCGACTGCTGACTGTAGTCATGTTTATGTGCCCTGAACTGTCAATGTCTATCATCATTGACGTGCCCAGATCCATTAGTTCACGCCCGTCCTCTGCGGCACGGTGTGAGGTTTGTCAAACCTAAATAGCACTATCTAACTAATGACCCGCTCGCCATTGGCCCGGCGATTAAGTCAATATAAAAAGGAGGGACTTCGTGATAGAGTTTTGGTCTAGTGGAAGTTATCTGTCCAAGAGGACGAGGAATTATATTCCTGAACCAGCACTGTCCTACCTAATAAAGGACGAGGAATCCATGTTCCTTAACCCCATTCCCAACCCCTGGGAATCCCATGCTTTGTAGAGAGTGTGAACTCACATTGGTTTGCTCAGCAGATACACAGAAAGTTGGTCAAGCTATAAGTGGTCATCCACGTCCTAACATAGATACCATTCAAGTCAGGTTCATATTCAAGTAGTGCACGTATGTTCTACACGTATTGTACACAAGTAACGATCATGGCATACACGCCTAGCATGGCAGTTCAACAACAGTGCTAGTTCAACAGTAGGAATCATGTAGCAAACAAAGCCCAACAGTACAGCCCAATCACCTAAGCCCGTAACAGTGTGCAAGTCCAAATCAGTGAGTATGTGCACGTGGTCTCGAGTCGAGACTGGAGATCTTGAGTCGCAACTGTGGAGGTCTCGAGTCATGCATGTACTAGTCGAGACTAGACGGTCTCGAGTCGCAACCGGACCCGCAACCGTGGTCTCGAGTTATGCTGCTTGTGTGAGGGAGCTGTGGTCTCGAGTCGAGACTAAGGGTCTCGACTTGCATTCCTGCTGATCGAAACCTTCTAGAACATGTTCGAATTGTACTATCTAATAGAATTTCATGTTCATGATCCTTAGTACTAACCAATGAAATGCACCAACATGTTTTGTTGTCTAATTCTATTTCAAACAGATCAAAGCATGGCATATTCAAATATTCATAACACATTCATATCAGATTCATGTTGTTCATGTTTTAGGGTTTTTTTCATAACACTTGATTATTCAAATAAACATACATCATCCACTCCATATTTATCCATATTTCGGTTTATCTCATCATTCGAACACATGTAACTATTTTATCACCTTCATTTAATCCTTCTATTATTAAACAAGTGTTTAACCCTAATCATGTGAGATCCATAAGACATCTTATTACATATATGAAAGCGGCTCATACTATCATTCAAATATTGTGCATTATTCTTGTCCAAATCATGTTTATCATCATCAAGGAAATATCTTTGCCACTCAACAATATCCATTAAATCAAACAAGCACTTTCATCATACTTAAATAATAGCTACAATGCATATTATCACAAAATCAACTAAATACATGTGTTTGTAAAGAAACACTAACCGGTTCGAGAAGTAGTAGTGAAGAATGAAGCTTCACTTGGTGTGCACAAGCTAATCCGAGAACCCTTGTGGTTGCCGGTTTGAGGTTTAGGGTTTTAGTGAGAGAAAGGTGGGAGGAGAGGGAGAAGGAGAGTGTGAGGGAGTGTTTGCAAAATGGTGAAAAGTGGCAAGGTTGGTCACCCTTGTGGGTTTTATACCCGTTCCGAGTTGGTGCACCCTAATGGGTTTCCGAGTGGGTCTCTCGGGTGTATGGCCCAACCGGCCCAACCGTTCACTGTTTACTCGAGACTGAGTGGTCTCGAGTCGGGTTCTTGTGTCTCGGGTCACATGAATACACGCATACATACTAGTATAAATTATACTTTATACGTACACATTAATAGCACATAGCACACCAAGATAGTCACGAACTTTCGTTTGCTAATATATAAACACATAACGTTCAAGCATGTTACATCGAGATACAATGAAGGGTTCTAAATTACGAGTTGTCACATCACTCGCTGGAGCACCACCTCAGTTCATCATAACTTCCGACGAACTCTCATCCACCAGTCACCATAGCTGTTGAAACGAAGAAGAGTTGTCGCTGTTAAAAATTAGGGTTGGGGGATTGGTTTCGGTTGTCCAACCAAGAAGAGAAGAAGATCAGGCAGTTT
This sequence comes from Helianthus tuberosus, assembly GCA_030545235.1. Classification (NCBI taxonomy): domain Eukaryota; kingdom Viridiplantae; phylum Streptophyta; class Magnoliopsida; order Asterales; family Asteraceae; genus Helianthus; species Helianthus tuberosus. The sequence goes on from CM060425.1 coordinate 194,772,386, forward strand.
ATTTTGTTTTAATTAAGGTTTTATTATAATAATAATAATAATTAAAACAATAATCATAAGCTAATCATTATTCAATCATTGTTTTCCTTTTATAAAATTAATAATAATATTAATGATAATAATAATAATATCTTTTATTACTTTATATATTTTACTAAAAAAAACAAAAACAAAAGGGTTTATTAAAATAAAAAAAGGGGTTTTTCGTTATCGTTTGGGGATAAGTTTGGACTGGATCGGAGGCGCGGTACAGGAAGCTGGTTCGTGCGGTTTTCAAAGGGTTTGAGTTAGTGAGTACACGGGTTCTCGCTTTAGGTTTGTGTTGAGGAAATAGTGTACGTGATCCTACGTGTGTACATTTTCGGGGGATCAAATTTTCGGGGGATCACATATTCGGAGGATCATATTTTCGGGGGATCACAGTTCAAAATCTAAAAATGTCTTCTAAGAGAGAGGTGCTTGAGCAGGAACTTCAAGGATTCAGATACTCATATGGTGAAACTATAGAAGCACTTACAGGCCGGTTTGCTGAACTACTCTCTGAGATGGAGAAGGCAGAGATGGTGGTGTCTACTCACATGTGCAACAGAAAGCTTCTGGATGCTATAAAAGGGATTCCAGATCAGGCAAACTGTAGTTGGTTTAGAAATGTTAATCAGATAATTGTGACTACCGACTGCTACTGTTACAAAATGAAGCAGAATGAGCTGATCTCACTCATCAAATCATATGACAACGCTGACAAGCAGTCCACTCAAGGTATTCAAATACACGACTTCACTCCCATTCCCGATGAGGTATGTGTAGACGATGTTTGTTTTACTTCAAAGTGTAGGGAAAAGGTAAAGGGATTTAAAGAACAAGCTGAGTCACTTACTATGCAACTTCAATATACCAGATCCAGTAGTTATGAAATTAAAAAAGAAACTGGGTGGGTATAAGGATATGGTGGAGGCGCAAAAGCGTGATATCCGAAAGTTGCATAGCGATCTAAGCGAAGCGAACTATCGATATCTCCACTTCAAGGAGCTATCTGAAAAGTTAACTGTTGAATTAAATGACTTAAAATCAACTTTTGAAAATACTGAATTTAATTTTAAAAAGTTTGATGTTTCAAGTGAAAAGGTCGAAAAGATGATAAATCAACAGTTAAAGTATAGCAAAAAGGAAGTGAGGAATAAGGGATTGGGATTTGTATGCATACCTCCACCATACAATCACAATTACACCTCTATTCCTATGAATGAGGAGGAGATAGCCGACTTGCCTGAAATGGAATATGGGAAGCCCGGGGATAGGAAGGCTGAGCCTGTTATGCCAAAGAAAGTTAAAATCACAAGGCCAGATAAAACTGAAATTATTCTAGAAAAACAGGCGTTTGATAAAACTTTCGTGAAACCTGCTGAAGTTTCAAACCACACTGAGACTTTAAATTTTGAGAAAAATGCTGATGTTGTTAAGCATTTTCAAGTGTTAGATAATACTGAATCAACAATTTCTCAAAAACCATCTGAATTGCAAAATAAAAAGGGAAGGGTCTCAAATTAAATCGACCAATCTTCAGTTTGCTATGTTGAATGAGTTTTTTGAATGGTGTCGCAAACAAACTGATTCAACTGCTCCATCTGATTCGTCATGTGACTCCATAGAGACAGCTAACTGTGAGAAGTCAGAGTTAGTTTATTCTGCCGAGTCTAGTCACGAATCACCTGAAGAAGTTGAATCAGAACAGATAAAAGTAGAATCAGAATCCACTTCAAAAGCTTCTGTTGAATCTAGTGGTGAGTCAACAACAGAAGCCTCTGCTCAGCAATTAAATACTCATGGTTCTGAAACTACTGAACAAACAGTGTCACTCGAAACTGAAAGCGCTACTACGACATCGCCTGACACTGTTTGTGAACAAGTGAATGTTACTGATGCTTTTACTTCCTGTGCAAATGAGGTAATAATTGAGGATTGGGTTGAGGAGGATGATATTGTTTGTCAAAAAGCTGACGATGTTTGTCCAAAAACATCAAATTTGTCTGCTGATGCTCCTCCTTATGTGAGAAAGGATGCTTCTGAGTCAGCTTTGAGAGGCCCTTCAAACAAATATGTGCCTCCAAAGCCAACAGTTAGGAATGAAAACGCTAAATCCACTAAATGTTCTAATTTTTGTAAACATAAACAGATGAAACAGGAGAGAAAGGTTAAACAAGCTGCAAACAAATCATCCAACAAGTTTTATAACTCAAATCCAGCATCAGTTGGATGGAATGGATCGGGATATGCTCCTTACATGAAAAAGCAAACCTGCTACAACTGCGGCATACCTGGTCACATTGCTAGGAATTGCACACATCGTCCCTATGTGCCATGCTATACACAACATCAGAAGGTTACATCTAGGGATAGATCTTATTCTAAGCCGATGAAGGTTGAAAAAGCTAAGGCAACGATGAATAAGCATTCCCAGGTTAAACCATCTGATGGGGATTGGAATGCTGCCAAAGCTAAAAGGAAGCAAGTTTTGAAACCAAAACAAGTTTTGAAAAACAAAAAGGTTGAAAAGCAAACTGTTTTGCCCAAGGCCCCTAAGAAATTAGAGAAGCCTAAACAAGTTTGGAGGGCAAAACCTAAAGCAGCGACGTCACCAATCCTTGAAACAAAAGCGGGGCATGTGTTTTTGAGAAGTGTCTTATATTGATGCTTCAGGAATACCTAGGACCACGATGGCCTGGGTACCAATGTCTTACTAATCTCCTTACTTTTTAGGGACAACCAAGGAGGAGCTGTTGACAATCCTTGGATGTTGATAGCAGTTGTTCCATATACATAACGGGTAACATTTCACTGTTTCAAAATGTACATTTCTTTACAGTTGATATGTTTCGTTTGAAGGAGATAAGAAAGGTAAGACAAGATCAGTGAAAAAGGTACAATTTAAATTTTGTGATCAAATTTTGATACTGATGAGTCATTGAATCTTATGATGGAACGGTTAGGCAAAAAAACAACAAAAATATTTTCATTTTCTTTTGTGTTTCTCGTTGTACATACATTCTCGTTGTTAGGTAAATTTGCGCGTAAGATTTACGCACAAATTTAGGGGGATATCCTGAGATAAAAAAAAATGAAAAATGAGAAAATACAAAAACATTCGAAAATCAGAAAAATAAAAAAAAATATTTTGTTGCATAAATGGGAAATGAAATGAAATTTCACTCTTTGTAAGACCAATATTGAAGTGGGCTGACTCATGTAAGACCAATATTGAAGTGGTCTGACTCTAGAGCGATGTGTTGGTAGGCTTTATCCTGATGGCTAGACTCTTTGACTGGTTCTGCGTAGAACACTAATATTAATCTATGACCTCAGGAAAGAACGTCACTTGGAAGTAGGACATGTCTATTTGAATGCGTGTGTGACGTCCCGATACACACAATTTCGTTCTAGTTCTGAAATCTTTTCTGTCCAACTCGTGTATCTCCTCTGTTTTGCGTGAGCAAAGACCTGGAGGTGCTAGGCAACGTCAGCTTCTGTTTTGCGTGAGCAAAGACCTAGCTGTACGTTGTCGCGCTATAGAACAATTACACCCGAAAGAGGCCTTCTAGTGCCCAAAAGAAACCCAAAAAAATTTAAACCTATAGCAAACTGAGAAAATCTCATTTAATCTGTATATTATATTCATCTCTGCTGCTGATCTATTATTTTCTTTTCTCAATCCAGTCCTAGTAAAGGTTTCATAATCCTAGAACGGGCTTGTGAAATATGTGGTAGGGAAACTACACGTATGATAGCGTGTTCTGATTAAAAATTCCAGGATTTGATTGTGATTGAATTGAGTGTTCATATAAATTAAATTGAAAAACATGATAAATCAGTTGCAGACCGTCACTTGAAAAAGGCCTAGGGAGATAAGTTTAAGTGGACAAACATACTAGCAATCGCTCGGATCACCCAAAGTAAATTAGTGTTGATAAGTGTAGTCTGGCCTGAAACACTGTGATTTGATCCCATTGCAAATTGTAATTGTATATTAGTTTCTTGGCTTATCTGTGATTCAAATTTATAAATCAAAAATCCAAAAATAGAGTGTTTATTTTTTTTTTAAAAAAAATATTAGCCGTTCTTGAAGATTTGATTGATCATCATAGATTGAAAGAAATTTAAATTGTGAAATCTGAGTACAGATACTTGGATGTACCAAGTGTTCATGTGGTATTTCCCTCTGTTGCACATAAATGTTTGCTTATGAATTTCTGAGCATGTGCAGAAATAAAAATTCAAATCAAGAAACAAGGGTTGTTGAAGGTTGATATGCTGTTGGTTGTTGACAAAGCTTGAGGCATCACAATAGCAAGATGTGCCTGAGTCAGAAGAACCAGATACAAGTCATCTGAAAGTGATAGTACATTTGAAGAGGTACCTGTGAACCTGCTTGAGATAGAAGACACTGACAAATAAAAGAGTTGATAAGAATCCTCCTCTTGCATTCTTTTCAACAGGATCTTCAAGCAAAGCTGATCGTGATAAGAAGAACAAAGATCCCAAGTTTCAGAATGAAGACATGAAGCATCTTCCAACCGAATCATGATGAAGACAATAATTTGATAAAGACAGCATAAACCTAGGGGGATATTGTAAGGCCCTATAATTGGGTAGGTTTACGCTTATCTTTATCAAACACAATTATAGGCTATTGGGCTTAGCCTTGTAGTGGGTTAGATAGTAATGGAATAAGCCATGTGGGCTAATTAAGGAATTTGGGCTTGTATGGTTAGTATTGTGCATGTGGGCCTGGCCCAGTCTGTAACTAGGTCACCCTATGTAACTATAAATAGGGTGAACCTAGTTCATTATTAGGTTAGACAATTTTTGAGAGGTTCTTCAGTATTTTCGAAATTTGTGTGGGTGTACCAGACGGTTCTCTAGAAACCGTGTGCACTTTGGTTTATTCAATCATTCAAGTTCTTGTTCTTATCACTTTTCTCAGTATTCCGCGCTTTGATTAGTGATTTTGATATCCGGTTGTTGTTTTGGGACTTACACACTCAACAAATGGCTACAATTTAAGGAATGTGTTTAATGACAGCATCAGATTCCTAATTGATGGAGAAAGGTCTGGTGGCATGAAAAGCTGCTTCTAGAAGGTTGCCAAGTGTTTTCGCTCGATGATTCCATTCTTGGGTGGTTGGTTTGGCCTTTGTTCCTGTAACTCGAATCCTAGCCCGGTATATCCCATTTTAATTTTACACCATTGTGAACCTTACGCCTTTTTTACTATCTAATCGAGATTCTCGGCATTGAAAAATCTTCGTAAACTAAATCACACGTGTATATGTTGACATTTAAGAGATATACAGTCAAGAAATTCAAGGGCAATGGTGATATATATGTGGATTAGACACCAAAAAAAAACACTCAACTAATGGGTACAATTTAAGGAATGTGTTTAGTGACGGCATCAGATTCCTAATTAATTGAGAAACGTCTGGTGGCAAGAAAAGCTGCTTCTAGGAGGTTGTCAAGTGTTTTCGCTCAACGATTCCATTCTTGGGTGATTGGTTTGGCCCTTGTTCCTGTAACTCGAATCCTAGCCCGATATATCCCATTTTAATTTTACACCATTGTGAACCTTACGCCTTTTTTACTCTCTAATCGAGGTTCTCGGCATTGAAAAATCTCCGTAAACTAAATCACACATGTATATGTTGATATTTAAGGGATATACAGTCAAGAAAATCAAGGGCCATGGTGATATATATGCGGATTAGACACAAAAAAAAAAAACACTCAACAAATGGCTACAATTTAAGGAATGTGTTTAGTGACGGCATCAGATTCCTAATTGATGGAGAAAGGTCTGGTGGCAAGAAAAGCTGCTTCTAGGAGGTTGTCAAGTGTTTTCGCTCGACGATTCCATTCTTGGGTGGTTGGTTTGGCCCTTGTTCCGGTAACTCGAATCCTAGCCCGGTATATCCCATTTTAATTTTACACCTTTGTGAACCTTACGCCTTTTTTACTCTCTGATCGAGGTTCTCGGCATTGAAAAATCTTCGTAAACTAAATCACACGTGTATATGTTGACATTTAAGAGATATACAGTCAAGAAAATCAAGGGCAATGGTGATATATATGCGGATTTGACACCAAAAAAAAAACACTCAACAAATGGCTACAATTTAAGGAATGTGTTTAGTGACGGCATCAGATTCCTAATTGATGGAGAAAGGTCTGGTGGCAAGAAAAGCTGCTTCCAGGAGGTTGTCAAGTGTTTTAGCTCGACGATTCCATTCTTGGGTGGTTGGTTTGGCCCTTGTTCCAGTAACTCGAATCCTAGCCTGGTATATCCAATTTTAATTTTACACCATTGTGAACCTTACGCCTTTTTTACTCTCTGATCGAGGTTCTCGGCATTGAAAAATCTTCGTAAACTAAATCACACATGTATATGTTGACATTTAAGAGATATACAGTCAAGAAAATCAAGGGCAATGGTGATATATATGCGGATTAGACACCAAAAAAAAACACTCAACAAATTGCTACAATTTAAGGAATGTGTTTAGTGACGGCATCAGATTCCGAATTTATGGAGACAGGTCTGGTGGCAAGAAAAGGTGCTTCTAGGATGTTGTCAAGTGTTTTCGCCCGACGATTCCGTTCTTGGGTAGTTGGTTTGGCACTTGTTCCTGTATCTCGAATCCTAGCCCGGTATATCCCATTTTAATTTTACACCTATGTGAACCTTACGCCTTTTTTACTCTCTGATCGAGGTTCTCGGCATTGAAAAATCTTCGTAAACTAAATCACACGTGTATATGTTGACATTTAAGAGATATACAGTCAAGAAACTTAAGGGCAATGGTGATATATATGCGGATTAGACACCAAAAAAAACACTCAACAAATGGCTACAATTTAAGGAATGTGTTTAGTGACGACATCAGATTCCTAATTGATGGAGAAAGGTCTGGTGGCAAGAAAAGCTGCTTCTAGGAGGTCGTCAAGTGTTTTCGCTCGATGATTCCATTCTTAGGTGGTTGGTTTGGCCCTTGTTCCTGTAACTCGAATCCTAGCCTGGTATTACGCCTTTTTACTCTCTGATCGAGGTTCACGGCATTGAAAAATCTTCGTAAACTAAATCACACGGGTATATGTTGACATTTAAGAGATATGCAGTCAAGAAAATCAAGGGCAATGGTGATATATATGCGGATTAGACACCAAAAAAACACTCAACAAATGGCTACAATTTAAGGAATGTGTTTAGTGACGGCATCAGATTCCTAATTGATGGAGAAAGGTCTGGTGGTAAGAAAAGCTGCTTCTAGGAGGTTGTCAAGTGTTTTCGCTCGACGATTCCATTCTTGGGTGGTTGGTTTGGCCCTTGTTCCTGTAACTCGAATCCTAGCCCCGTATATCCCATTTTAATTTTACACCATTGTGAACCTTACGCCTTTTTTACTCTCTGTCGAGGTTTTCGGCATTGAAAAATCTTCGTAAACTAAATCACATGTGTATATGTTGATATTTAAGAGATATACAGTCAAGAAAATCAAGGGCAATGGTGATTGTAAGTCCCGATTAACCGGATCTTTCAATGATATCAAACAACCTATTGATTGTGCGGAATCCAATCAATAGGTGATTCAAGAAAAACCGAAAAATATGAAATATGAAGAACACAATACCGAATCACTTTCAAACTTGCACACGTTCTATTACTATGAACTAGCAAAACGTCTGGTACAAGTTGACACCAAGATCGCCTCTCCCTCTAGAGAAATTGTAACAATAAGGTTCCAAAAGTTCCAACCCTAAAACAAGTAGAAAACTTGTTTATATACTAACTCAAGCCCAAGTCCCTACATGGGCTCCCCTTGGGCCTGCTTGGCCCACATGGCCTAAAGCTTGGCCCAAGTGACCTATAAAGGTCCACAACCTAATATAAACTAACTCGGTAAGGCCCAGCTCGTAACCATAGCTCGTTGTATTTATTTGATGCGTCAGTCTCACACTTTAGGGCCTAACAATCTCCCCCTAGACTGATGCCATCAAATTGTCTTCATACCATGAATTCAGCAACGTCTTCAACGAAGTCTATGGTTGTCTCTATGCTTCAGATGTTGTGGAAGTTCTTGACTTCTGAACTCTCAGCACTGGGTCTCTTTCTTCAGCTCTTGTGGTTAGCTTCATATCAGGATCTCGATCAGCTTTGCTTGAAAATCTTTGTCAAAAAGAATGTGAGAGAAGGATTCTCAACAGCTCTTTTCTTCTTCAATCTTTGTCTTTCAAACAGATTCATGGTACTTCTTTAAATGTACTTTCACTGTCAGACGGCGTTGCGTATCCGGTTCTTCTGACTCAGGTACATCTTGTTGTTGTGCTGCTCCATGCTTCGTCAACAGTTAACAGCATTTCAGTCTTCAACTACCCCTGTTCTGCACGTGCTCACAAACTCATAAGCAAACATTTCTTATTCAACAGAGGAACGTACCATATGAACACTAGGTACATCCAAGTACTCGTACTCGGATTTCACAATTTAAATTCTTTCAACTTTTGATGATCAGTCAAATCTTCAAGAACGGTTATATTTTTAATTTTTAAGAAAACAAATAAACACTCTATTTTTTTAATTTTTGGTTTTATAGAAAAGCAAGACACTATTTTTGTATTTTTGAATTTTTTTTTTTTTTTTTTTAATTTTTAATTTTAAGAACTAGAAACAGATAAAAATTCAAAATATAAACAACTACCATAATATACAATTACAATTGCAATGGGATCAAAATTCGTTCTCAGACAGACTAAGGAACACTTTTCAGTACGAGCCTAATCAAACTGGTCTATGCGATTGCCAATATGTTTGTCCACTTAAACTTTAACGCTCAACTTTCAATTTTTTAACTTCATGATATGCTTTAGGTTATATTATACTATTATACCCGTGTGTCCCATTCCAAGGCATACCCCCGCGATCAAGGTAAGCACAACTATTCATCGTAGCAGGTGAGTATACTGATGTCATCCTTTAAGATATCTTGACTGTGTCTAGGTCTGCATATAATCTGTTTTATCATGTTTTGATTTCTTAACAATGAACACCCAAACAAATACTAATCAAATCCTGGAATTATAACAGCACACTCTATCATGCAAGTAGCTTCCCTACCACATATTTCACAAGTCCAATCCAGATCTCTGAAATCTTAACTGGGAATAGGTTGAGAAGAGAACAGAATAGATCTTTTGCAGAGAAGGTATAATATACAGATCAAATGAGTTTTTCTCAATTTGATATAGGTTTCTAGGGTTTCTTTTGGGCACTTGAGGGCCTCTTTCGGGTGTTTAATTGATCTACAGAACGACAACGTACAGCTAGGTCAGCATGTATCTGGATGCAGCAGAAGCTGTCGTTGCCTAGCACCTCCAGGTCAGCATATATCTGGATGCAGCAGAGGAGGTACACGACTTTTTCAGAGAAGATTTCAGAATCAGATCAAAATTGTGTGTATCGGGACAACATACAAACATTCAAATAGAAATGAGCTAATTCCAAGTGACTTTCTTTCCTGGGTTCATGTACAATTTAGTTCTCAACAGAAAGACAGCCAAGATATCCCCGGATGATTCAACAATATAAAGACCCGAAACCTCAGATGTTGGTATGTTACCCACATGGTACATAGTTCGTTATGTTTATAACACTTAGTATCTTTTATCATGTTGAGCGTCAAGCCTATCGACATATCGCAGTAGATCCTAGTCTTTTCAGCTATGGCACCTTACATGTGTTAGTCAAACCCTTTAACACGAACATTTATTTCACTTCCCATATCATGCAATCTTTCTTTTTGGCTTTTTCATTTTTCTAATGTTTTTTTTCATTTTCTCCCCCTAAAACAATACATATTTACAGCAAACTCTTTTTGTATTTTCTGAGTTTTCTCCTCCTAAACTCTATATCTATCTATATGTTCCTCTCCCCCCCTAAATTTGTGCATAAATCTTGTATTTTTGCGCAAATTTACCATTTACTAGAGAAAGGACACAATATTTACAAAGTTATAAACTAAGAAAAGAGAAAAATATTTTTGCTTAACCGTTCCGTCATTAGATTGAAGACTAATCAAATTCAAATCAAAGTACTGAATTTAAACGGTACCTTTTGCTGATCATTTCTTACTTCTGTTATCTCCTCCAAAGGAAACATATCATCTGTAAAAAAAAATTTGAACTTTTTGCAACAGTGAAATGTTACCCGTTTTTATCTCTGGAACAACCGCTATCAACATTCCAGAGATTGTCAACAGCTCCTCCTTAGTTGTTCCTGAAAAATAAGGAGATTAGTAAGACATGGGTACCCAGGCCATCGTGGTCCTGGGATTTCCTGAAGCATCAAAATAAGATACTTCCTTCAAACACAAGTCCCCTTTCGTTTCAAAAATTGGAGATGTAGCTGCTTTTTGTTTTGCTCTCCAAATTTGTTTAGGCTTTTCTAGTTTCTTAGATGCCTTTAGCAAAACAGTTGACTGATCAACCTTGTTATTTTTCGAAATTTGTGTAAGTTTCAAAGCTTGTTTTCTTTTTGCTTTAGCAGCATTCCAATCCCCATCAGAAGGTTTAACCTTGAGATTCACATTCTTCATTGCCTTAGGTGAAGATACCTTCATTGGCTTAGAATGGTAGTTGTCCTTTGGTGTAACCTTCCGATTTTGCATATAATATGGTACGTAGGGACGATGTGTGCAGTTCCGAGCTATGTGACCAGCAATGCCGCAATTGAAGCATGTTTGTCTCTTCATGTAGAAAGCATTCTGATCAGCTGGATTTGCTCTTGCAGGCCCTGAAGGACGAACCGGTCCTTTCTGTGCTTGTTTGTGTTGCACATTTCCTGCAGACGAAGATGAATTTGGGTGCCTGTACTTGTCGTTTGCAGGGGCCTTCTGTGGTGGAGATTTCCTTTGATTCTTCTTGTTTTCCTTAGACTGCAAGTCTTGTTCAGAAATCTCACCAGTCTTTCTGAAACCCTTGTTAGCACAGTCAAATGCATATTTCTCACATTTGCCATTACAGACTGGCTTAACAAAGGTATTTTTCACAACACGGGCCTTTTGAGGACTATTGCTGCCCGTTGAGGACTGTGGAGAGCCTGCTTGTCTTTGATGTTTAGACTTCTTCTTTTCGCGTCCTTTACCTGCTCGCTTCGGCTCTTGTTGCTTGATCTGAACCTTTTCATCACTAATAGAAGGTTCAGATTTTTTAGCTTGCGTACTAGGAGCCTTGTTCACGTTAGTCTTCACTTCTTCCTTCATGTCGTCAGCTTTGACAGAATCGGAGAATTTTGGTTTATCAGATAAAACACCAGAAACTTCAGTAGAAACTTCAGCTGAATCATCAGATGAATTATCAGCACAGGACGGTTCTGCACATGACACTCTTGAACTGAATTCACTAGACTCAACTGATTCCAATTTCTCAGAATCAGCTGCTTCAGGTGATTCACATTTGGAATCAGATGGTTTAACTGGCTCATTTGTTTCGTTTGCCGATTCAGTCTCTGTTACGCAAGCATCAACGTTTTTGCCCAAATCATCAGACCTGAAATTAATCATAGAGTGAAAAAATGAGCCAAAAATGTCACACACATGAGAACTTGATGCTTGTTCATCTCCAACGACACCTTCAACTTTAACTTCATCTGCAAGGGAAGACGAAGCATTAGGATCAAAAGTACCCTTTGAAACAAGATTTACCGAAGGAGTCGCTTCTTTATCAACAGGTCTGCTGTTGATTGATGACTTATTAGTTTTAGGACCGTAAGCCATCTTGTTCTCATTCATCAATTCCTCCTCAGTCATGGGTAAATATGTGTAGTTGTCATTATAAGGAGGAGGAACTTGATTGAATCCCAAACCACGCCCTTTGTTTTCCTTGTATACGAGCTGTTGATTACACAAGTTTTTGACTAAGTTACTGGAAGAATCAAATTTCTTAATGTTAAGTTCATTTATATGATATCTATCTCTGATATCTTCCAGTTCCTTAGTCAAAATGCATACCTTCTCCTGTGCCTCTAAGAAATGGGCTGTTTTTACACTTACATCATCCTTAAGTTTGATGATGTCTTTTCGCTGAGCTTCAATTTTATCTTTATAAAGTTTTTCATTCTTTGATAAAGTAAAATTTTTATTTTTTATGTCGTTGTAGTCTTGAATCAACTCAGCGTTGTGTAATCGGTATTCCTCATTTCTTTTTCTACACTCAGGAGTGCAAAATACAGAAAGTATCTCTTCACGATCACGAGTAACTTCTTGAGCCATGGGTTTGTTAAACATAAATGCTGAATTTTGTGATGAGTCAGCACTGCCATAGGATTTGATGAGGGAGATCAGCTCATCTGACTTCATTTTGTAACAGTTGTCGTCGGTTGTCACTATTATCTGATTAACATTCATAAACCAACTACAGTTCGCCTGATTTGGAATCCCTTTTATAGCCTCCAGAAGCTTTCTGTTGCTTATGCGAGTAGACACCACCATTTCTGCCTTCTCCATTTCAGAAAGCAGTTCAACAAACCGGCCAATCACTGCATCTATAGATTCACCGTATGAGTAACTGAATCCTTCGAATTTCTGCTGAAGCATCTCTCTTTTTGAAGACATTTTTAAGATGTGATTTCTCAAAAATGTGATCTTTTAACTTCAACACAAGCCCAAAGCGAGAACTCGTGTACTCGCTAACTCAAATCCTCAGCAGTTGAATGAACCCGCTATCTGAACCGCACCTCAAAACCTGTCAAACCTTATCACACCCAAACAAATTTTTTTTTTTTTTTTTTTTTTTAATTTAAACAAACCTTTTTTTTTTTTTTTTTTTAATAGTTTATAAAAGTATAATTATTATTATTATTATAAAAATCAATGATTATATAATGATGACCTTATTATTATTAAAGCTAATGATGATGCAATGATTAGCTTATGATTTATTAATAATTATTATTATTATATTAAAATCAAAAAGAGAACACAGTCTTCTTCTCGATCAAACCCAGCAAACCCTAATATTCTTAAACATTTAGTTGTTCGATCAAAGTCCTCTATTCAACTTTCGATGGCAGTTTGGACGTAAGGTTGGAGATGGTTGGTAATCGGAGAAGATGACCGGTGGTTTTGAGAATGTGGTTGCCGGAAGATATGACAGACGGTGATGATGATGATCAGTGGTGTTGAAGGAAGGTTGCGACTCGTAACCAGAAACGTGGACGGTGGATGCGAGACAGAACAGAGAAGACGATTGCGAGTCGGAACGATGGATGCGGTTGCGACTCGGAACAGAATGACTCGAGATGACGGTGTTGCAGGTGGTTGCGACTCAGAAGATGATAACTCGAAATCGGAGGTTGCGACTCGTAATGGAGGTTGCGACTCGTAATGGAGGTTGCGAGTGGATGATGATGACGTCTTGTGCTGATTGTAGGTTGCGAGTCGTAACTGGAACGTGATGAACCGCAACTAGATGGTTGCGAGTCGGAACAGAAACGTGAAGAGCCGAAACCTTGATTGCGACTGGAATCCGTGAATTGTTGAAGATGAACGATTGCGACTGAATACCAATAATTTTGGAAGATATTTTCAAATTTGAAAATTTTTAACACGTGAACTTTCCAAAGTCAAATATCAGTTTCGAAAATTTGGGATTTTGATAAAGCTTTGAAAGATAATACAGAATATTTAAAAGATTTAAAACAATAGATTATCTAGTAACAACTTTCAAAACAAATCAAAATCCAAAATATAGGAATTTTCACTAAAATTCGGATGAACACAATGAAGAACACCGAAGAACGCGAAGAACACCAAACCAAAAACAACGAATATCTTGAATATTTTGATATCACACCGAGCCTAGAAATAGGTTCTAAAGGCTCTGATACCACTTGTAAGTCCCGATTAACCGGATCTTTCAATGATATCAAACAACCTATTGATTATGCGGAATCCAATCAATAGGTGATTCAAGAAAAACCGAAAAATATGAAATATGAAGAACACAATACCGAATCACTTTCAAACTTGCACACGTTCTATTACTATGAACTAGCAAAACGTCTGGTACAAGTTGACACCAAGATCGCCTCTCCCTCTAGAGAAATTGTAACAATAAGGTTCCAAAAGTTCCAACCCTAAAACAAGTAGAAAACTTGTTTATATACTAACTCAAGCCCAAGTCCCTACATGGGCTCCCCTTGGGCCTGCTTGGCCCACATGGCCTAAAGCTTGGCCCAAGTGACCTATAAAGGTCCACAACCTAATATAAACTAACTCGGTAAGGCCCAGCTCGTAACCATAGCTCGTTGTATTTATTTGATGCGTCAGTCTCACACTTTAGGGCCTAACAGTGATATATTTGCGGATTAGACACCAAAAAAAACACTCAACAAATGGCTACAATTTAAGGAATGTGTTTAGTGACGGCATCAGATTCCTAATTGATGGAGAAAGGTCTGGTGACAAGAAAAGCTGCTTTTAGGAGGTTATCAAGTGTTTTCGCTCGACGATTCCATACTTGGGTGGTTGGTTTGGCCCTTGTTCCTGTAACTCGAATCCTAGCCCGGTATATCCCATTTTAATTTTACACCATTGTGAACCTACGCCTTTTTTACTCTCTGATCATGGTTCTCGGCATTGAAGAATCTTGGTAAACTAAATCACACATATATATGTTGACATTTAAGAGATATACAGTCAAGAAAATCAAGGGCAATGGTGATATATATGCGGATTAGACACCAAAAAAAACACTCAACAAATGGCTACAATTTAAGGAATGTGTTTAGTGATGGCATCAGATTCCTAATTGATGGAGACAGGTCTGGTGACAAGAAAAGCTGCTTCTAGGAGGATGTCAAGTGTTTTCGCTCGACGATTCCATTCTTGGGTGGTTGGTTTGGCCATTGTTCCTGTAACTCGAATCCTAGCTCCGTATATCCCATTTTAATTTTACACCAATGTGAACCTTACGCCTTTTTTACTCTCTGATCGAGGTTCTCGGCTTTGAAAAATCTTTGTAAACTAAATCACACGTGTATATGTTGACATTTAAGAGATATACAGTCAAGAAAATCAAGGGCAATGGAGATATATATGCGGATTTGACACCAAAAAAACACTCAACAAATGTCTACAATTTAAGGAATGTGTTTAGTGACGGCATCAGATTCCTAATTGATGGAGAAAGGTCTGGTGGCAAGAAAAGCTGCTTCTAGGAGGTTGTCATGTGTTTTCGCTCGACGATTCCATTCTTGGGTGGTTGGTTTGGCCCTTATTCCGGTAACTCGAATCCTAGCCCGGTATATCCCATTTTAATTTTCCACCATTGTGAACCTTACGCCTTTTTTACTCTCTGGTCGATGTTCTCGGCATTGAAAAATCTTCGTAAACTAAATCACACGTGTATATGTTGACATTTAAGAGATATACATTCAAGAAAATCAAGGGCAATGGTGATATATATGTGGATTAGACACCAAAAAAAAAACACTCAACAAATGGCTATAATTTAAGGAATGTGTTTAGTAATGACATCAGATTCCTAATTGATGGAGAAAGCTCTGGTGACAAGAAAAGCTGCTTCTAGGAGGTTGTCAAGTGTTTTTGCTCGACGATTCCATTCTTGGGTGGTCGGTTTGGCCCTTGTTCCTGTAACTTGAATTCTAGCCCGGTATATCCCATTTTAATTTTACACCATTGTGAACCTTACGCCTTTTTTACTCTCTGATTGAGGTTCTCGGCATTGAAAAATCTTCGTAAACTAAATCACACATGTATATGTTGACATTTAAGAGATATACAGTCAAGAAAATCAAGGGCAATGGTGATATATATGCGGATTAGACACCAAAAAAAAAAACACTCAACAAATGGCTACAATTTAAGGAATGTGTTTAGTGACGACATCAGATTACTAATTGATGGAGAAAGGTCTGGTGGTAAGAAAAGCTACTTCTAGGAGGTTGTCAAGTGTTTTCGCTCGACGATTCCATTCTTGGGTGGTTAGTTTGGCCCTTGTTCCTGTAATTCGAATCCTAGCCCGGTATATCCCATTTTAATTTTACACAGTTGTGAACCTTACGCCTTTTTTACACTCTGATCGAGATTCTCGGCATTGAAAAATCTTCGTAAACTAAATCACATGTGTATATGTTGATATTTAAGAGATATACAGTCAAGAAAATCAAGGGCAATGGTGATATATATGCGGATTAGACACAAAAAAAAAAACACTCAACAAATGGCTACAATTTAAGGAATGTGTTTAGTAACGGCATAAGATTCCTAATTAATGGAGAAAGGTTTGGTGGCAAGAAAAGCTGCTTCTAGGAGGTTGTCAAGTGTTTTCGCTCGATGTTTACATTCTTGGCTTGTTGGTTTGGCCCTTGTTCCTGTAACTCGAATCCTAGTCAAGAATATCCCATTTTAATTTTACACCATTGTGAACCTTACGCCTTTTTTACTCTCTGATCGAGGTTCTCGGCATTGAAAAATCTTTGTAAACTAAATCACACGTGTATATGTTGATATTTAAGAGATATACAGTCAAAAAAATCAAGGGCAATGGTGATATATATGCGGATTAGACACCAAAAAAACACTCAACAAATGGCTACAATTTAAGGATTGTGTTTAGTGACGGCATCAGATTCCTAATTGATGGAGAAAGGCCTGGTGGTAAGAAAAGCTGCTTCTTGGAGGTTGTCAAGTGTTTTCGCTCGATGATTCCATTCTTGGGTGGTTGGTTTGGCCCTTGTTCCTGTAACTCGAATCCTAGCCCGATATATCCCATTTTAATTTTACACCATTGTGATCCTTACGCCTTTTTTACTCTCTGATAGAGGTTCTCGGCATTGAAAAATCTTCGTAAACTAAATCACACGTGTATATGATGACATTTAAGAGATATAAAGTCAAGAAAATCAAGGGCAATGGTGATATATATGCGGATTAGACACAAAAAAAAAACACTCAACAAATGGCTACAATTTAATGAATGTGTTTAGTGACGGCATCAGATTCCTAATTGATGGAGAATTGTCTTGTGGTAAGAAAAGCTGCTTCTAGGAGGTTGTCAAGTGTTTTCGCTCGACGATTCCATTCTTGGGTGGTTGGTTTGGCCCTTGTTCCTGTAATTCGAATCCTAGCCCGGTATATCCCATTTTAATTTTACACAATTGTGAACCTTACGCCATTTTTACACTCTGATCGAGATTCTCGGCATTGAAAAATCTTCGTAAACTAAATCACACGTGTATATGTTGATATTTAAGAGATATACAGTCAAGAAAATCAAGGGCAATGGTGATATATATGCGGATTAGACAAAAAAAACACTCATCAAACGGCTACAATTTAAGGAATGTGTTTAGTGACGGCATCAGATTCCTAATTGATGGAGAAAGGTCTGGTGGCAAGAAAAGGTGCTTCTAGGAGGTTGTCAAGTGTTTTCGCTCGACGATTCCATTCTTGGGTGGTTGGTTTGGCCCTTGTTCTTGTAACTCGAATCCTAGACCGGTATATCCCATTTTAATTTTACACCAATGTGAACCTTACGCCTTTTTTACTCTCTGATAGAGGTTCTCGGCATTGAAAAATCTTCGTAAACTAAATCACACGTGTATATGATGACATTTAAGAGATATAAAGTCAAGAAAATCAAGGGCAATGGTGATATATATGCGGATTAGACACAAAAAAAAACACTCAACAAATGGCTACAATTTAAGGAATGTGTTTAGTGACGGCATCAGATTCCTAATTGATGGAGAATTGTTTGGTGGTAAGAAAAGCTGCTTCTAGCAGGTTGTCAAGTGTTTTCGCTCGACGATTCCATTCTTGGGTGGTTGGTTTGGCCCTTGTTCCTGTAATTCGAATCCTAGCCCGGTATATCCCATTTTAATTTTACACAATTGTGAACCTTACGCCATTTTTACACTCTGATCGAGATTCTCGGCATTGAAAAATCTTCGTAAATTAAATCACACGTGTATATGTTGATATTTAAGAGATATACAGTCAAGAAAATCAAGGGCAATGGTGATATATATGCGGATTAGACAAAAAAAACACTCAACAAACGGCTACAATTTAAGGAATGTGTTTAGTGACGGCATCAGATTCCTAATTGATGGAGAAAGGTTTGGTGGCAAGAAAAGGTGCTTCTAGGAGGTTGTCAAGTGTTTTCGCTCGACGATTCCATTCTTGGGTGGTTGGTTTGGCCCTTGTTCTTGTAACTCGAATCCTAGACCGGTATATCCCATTTTAATTTTACACCATTGTGAACCTTACGCCTTTTTTACTCTCTGATAGAGGTTCTCGGCATTGAAAAATCTTCGTAAACTAAATCACACGTGTATATGATGACATTTAAGAGATATAAAGTCAAGAAAATCAAGGGCAATGGTGATATATATGCGGATTAGACACAAAAAAAAAACACTCAACAAATGGCTACAATTTAAGGAATGTGTTTAGTGACGGCATCAGATTCCTAATTGATGGAGAATTGTTTGGTGGTAAGAAAAGCTGCTTCTAGCAGGTTGTCAAGTGTTTTCGCTCGACGATTCCATTCTTGGGTGGTTGGTTTGGCCCTTGTTCCTGTAATTCGAATACTAGCCCGGTATATCCCATTTTAATTTTACACAATTGTGAACCTTACGCCATTTTTACACTCTGATCGAGATTCTCGGCATTGAAAAATCTTCGTAAACTAAATCACACGTGTATATGTTGATATTTAAGAGATATACAGTCAAGAAAATCAAAGGCAATGGTGATATATATGCGGATTAGACAAAAAAAAACACTCAACAAATGGCTACAATTTAAGGAATGTGTTTAGTGACGCCATCAGATTCAAAATTGATGGAGAAAGGTCTGGTGGCAAGAAAAGCTGCTTCTAGGAGGTTGTCAAGAGTTTTCGCTCGATGTTTCCATTCTTGGCTGGTTGGTTTGGCCCTTGTTCCTGTAACTCGAATCCTAGTTCGGAATATCCCATTTTAATTTTACACCATTGTGAACCTTACGCCTTTTTTACTCTCTGATAGAGGTTCTCGGCATTGAAAAATCTTCGTAAACTAAATCACACGTGTATATGTTGACATTTAAGAGATATACAGTCAAGAAAATCAAAGGCAATAGTGATATATATGCAGATTAGACACCAAAAAAAAACACTCAACAAATGGCTACAATTTAAGGAATGTGTTTAGTGACGGCATCTAATTCCTAATTGATGGAGAAAGGTCTGGTGGTAAGAAAAGCTTCTTCTAGGAGGTTGTCAAGTGTTTTCGCTCAGCGATTGCATTCTTGGGTGGTTGGTTTGGCCCTTGTTCCTGTAACTCGAATCCTAGCCCGGTACATCCCATTTTAATTTTACACCATTATGAACCTTACGCCTTTTTACTATCTGATCGAGGTTCTCGGCATAGAAAAATCTTCGTAAACTAAATCACACGTGTATATGTTGACATTTAAGAGATATATAGTCACGAAAATCAAAGGCAATGGTGATATATATGCGGATTAGACACACAAAAAAAAAACACTCAACAAATGACTACAATTTAAGGAATGTGTTTAGTGACGGCATCAGATTCCTAATTGATGGAGAAAGGTCTGGTGGCAAGAAAAGCTGCTTCTAGGAGGTTGTCAAGTGTTTTCGCTCGACGATTCCATTCTTGGGTGGTTGGTTTGGCCCTTGTTCATGTAACTCGAATCCTAGCCCGGTATATTCCATTTTAATTTTACACTGTTGTGAACCTTACGCCTTTTTTACCCTCTGATAGAGGTTCTCGGCATTGAAAATTCTTCGTAAACTAAATCACACGTGTATATGTTGACATTCAAGAGATATACAGTTAAGAAAATCAAGGGCAATGGTGATATATATGGGGATTAGACAACAAACCCCCCCCCCCAACAAATGGCAAGAATTTAAGGAATGTGTTTAGTGACGGCATCAGATTCCAAATTGATGGAGAAAGGTCTGGTAGTAAGAAAAACTGCTTCAAGGAGTTTGTCAAGTGTTTTCGCTCGAAGATTCCATTCTTGGGTGGTTGGTTTGGCCCTAGTTTCTGTAACTCGAATCCTAGCCCGGTATATCCCATTTTAATTTTACACCATTGTGAACCTTAAGCCTTTTTTACTCTCTGATCGAGGTTCTCGGCATTGAAAAATCTTCGTAAACTAAATCACACGTGTATATGTTGACATTTAAGAGATATACAGTCAATAAAATCAAGGGCAATGGTGATATATATGCGGATTAGACACAAAAAAAAAACACTCAACAAATGGCTACAATTTAAGGAATGTGTTTAGTGACGGCATCAGATTCCTAATTGATGGAGAAAGGTCTGGTGGTAAGAAAAGCTGCTTTTAGGAGGTTGTCAAGTGTTTTCGCTCGACGATTCCATTCTTGGGTGGTTGGTTTGGCCCTTGTTCCTGTAACTCGAATCCTAGCCCGTTATATCCCGTTTTAATTTTACACCATTGTGAACCTTACGCCTTTTTTCCTCTCTGATCGAGGTTTTCGGCATTGAAAAATCTTCGTAAACTAAATCACACGTGTATATGTTGACATTTAAGAGATATACGGTCAATAAAATCAAGGGAAATGGTGATATATATGCGGATTAGACACCAAAAAAAAAAACACTCAACAAATGGCTACAATTTAAGGAATGTGTTTAGTGACGGCATCAGATTCCTAATTGATGGAGAAAGGTCTGGTGGTAATAAAAGCTGCTTTTAGGAGGTTGTCAAGTGTTTTCGCTCGACGATTCTATTCTTGGGTGGTTGGTTTGACCCTTGTTCCTGTAACTCGAATCCTAGCCCGGTATATCCCATTTTAATTTTTCACCATTGTGAACCTTACTCATTTTTTACTCTCTGATCGAGGTTCTCGGCATTAAAAAATCCTCGTAAACTAAATCATACATGTATATGTTGACATTTAAGAGATATACAATCAAGAAAATCAAGGGCAATGGTGATATATAGCCGGATTACACACAAAAAAAACACTCAACAAATGGCTACAGTTTAAGGAATGTGTTTAGTGACGGCATCAGATTGCTAATTGATGGAGAAAGGTCTGGTGGTAAGAAAAGCTGCTTCAAGGAGGTTGTCTAGTGTTTTCGCTATACGATTCCATTCTTGGGTGGTTGGTTTGGCCCTTTTTCCAGCAACTCGAATCCTAGCCCGGTATATCTCATTTTAATTTTACACCATTGTGAACCTTACGCATTTTTTACTCTCTGATCAAGGTTCTCGGCATCGAAAAATCTTCGTAAACTAAATCACACGTGTATATGTTGACATTTAAAAGATATACAATCAAGAAAATCAAGGGCAATGGTGATATATATGTGGATTAGACACCAAAAAAACACTCAACAAATGGCTACAATTTAAGGAATGTGTTTAGTGATGGCATCAGATTCCTAATTGATGGAGAAAGGTCTGGTGGTAAGAAAAGCTACTTCTAGGAGGTTGTCATGTGTTTTCGCTCGACGATTCCATTCTTGGGTGGTTGGATTGGCCCTTGTTCCAGTAACTCGAATCCTAGCCCGGTATATCCCATTTTAATTTTACACCATTGTGACCTTTATGCCGTTTTTACTCTCAGATCGAGGTTCTCGGCATTGAAAAATCATCGCAAACTAAATCACACGTGTATATGTTGACATTTAAGAGATATACAGCCAAGAAAATCAAGGGCAATGTTGATATATATGCGGATTAGGCACAAAAAAAAACACTCAACAAATGGCTACAATTTAAGGAATGTGTTTAGTGATGGCATCAGATTCCTAATTGACGGAGAAAGGTCTAGTGGCAAGAAAAGCTGCTTCTAGGAGGTTGTCAAGTGTTTTCGCTCGACGATTCCATTCTTGGGTGGTTGGTTTGGCCCTTGTTCCTGTAACTCGAATCCTAGCCCGGTATATCCCATTTTAATTTTACACCATTGTGAACCTTACGCCTTTTTTACTCTCTGATCGAGGTTCTCGGCATTGATAAATCTTCGTAAACTAAATCACACGTGTATACGTTGATATTTAAAAGATATACAGTCAAGAAAATCAAGGGCAATGGTGATATATATGCGCTTTAGACACAAAAAAAAACACCTAACAAATGGCTACAATTTAAGGAATGTGTTTAGTGACGGAATCAGATACCTAATTGATGGAGAAGGGTCTGGTGGCAAGAAAAGCTGCTTCTAGGAGGTTATCAAGTGTTTGCGCTCGACGATTCCATTCTTGGGTGGTTGGTTTGGCCCTTGTTCCCGTAACTCGAATCCTAGCCCGGTATATCCCATTAAAATTTTACACCATTGTGAACCTTACGCCTTTTTTACTCTCTGATAGAGGTTCTCGGCATTGAAAAATCTTCGTAAACTAAATCACACGTGTATATGTTGACATTTAAGAGATATACAGTCAAGAAAATCAAGGGCAACGGTGATATATATGCGGAATAGACACCAAAAAAACATTCAACAAATGGCCACAATTTATGAAATCTGTTTAGTGACGGCATCAGATTCCTAATTGATGGAGAAAGGTCTGGTGGTAAGAAAAGCTGCTTCTAGGAGGTTGTCAAGTGTTTTCGCTCGACGATTCCATTCTTGGGTGGTTGGTTTTGCCCTTGTTCCTGTAACTTAAATCCTAGCTCGGTATATCCCATTTTAATTTTACACCATTGTGAACCTTACGCATTTTTTACTCTCTGATCGAGGTTCTCGGCATTGAAAAATCTTCGTAAACTAAATCACACGTGTATATGTTGACATTTAAGAGATATACAATCAAGAAAATCAAGGGCAATGGTGATATATATGCGGATTAGACACCAAAAAAAAACACTCAACAAATGGCTACAATTTAAGGAATGTGTTTAGTGACGGCATCAGATTTCTAATTGGTGGAGAAACGTCTGGTGGTAAGAAAAGCTGCTTCTAGGAGGTTGTCATGTGTTTTCGCTCGACGATTCCATTCTTGGGTGGTTGGTTTGGCCCTTGTTCCTGTAACTCGAATCCTAGCCCGGTATATCCCATTTTAATTTTACACCATTATGAACTTTACGCCTTTTTTACTCTCTGATCGAGGTTCTCGGCATTGAAAAATCATCGTAAACTAAATCACACGTGTATATGTTGATATTTAAGAGATATACAGTCAAGAAAATCAAGGGAAATGGGGATATATATATATGATGATTAGACCCAAAAAAAAAAACACTCAACAAATGGCTACAATTTAAGGAATGTGTTTAGTGACGGCATCAGATTCCTAATTGATGGAGAAAGGTCTGGTGGTAAGAAAAGCTGCTTCAAAGATGTTGTCAAGTGTTTTCGCTCGACGATTCCATTCTTGGGTGGTTGGTTTGGCCCTAGGTCCTGTAACTCGAATCATAGCACGGTAAATCCCATTTTAATTTTACACCATTGTGAACCTTACGCCTTTTTTACTCTCTGATCGAGGTTCTCGTCATTGAAAAATCTTCCTAAACTAAATCACACGTGTATATGTTGACATTTAAGAGGTATACAGTCAAGAAAATCAAGGGCAATGGTGATATATATGCGGATTAGACACACAAAAAAAAACACTCAACAAATGGCTACAATTTAAGGAATGTGTTTAGTGACGACATCAGATTCCTAATTGATGGAGAAAGGTCTGGTGGCAAGAAAAGCTGCTTCTAGGAGGTTGTCAAGTGTTTTCGCTCGACGATTCCATTCTTGGGTGGTTGGTTTGGCCCTTGTTCTTGTAACTCAAATCCTAGCCCCGGTATATCCCATTTTAATTTTACACCATTGTGAACCTTACGCCTTTTTTACTCTCTGATCGAGGTTCTCGGCATTGAAAAATCTTCGTAAACTAAATCACACGTGTATATGTTGACATTTAAGAGGTATACAGTCAAGAAAATCAAGGGCAATGGTGATATATATGCGGATTAGACACAAAAAAAAACACTCAACAAATGGCTACAATTTAAGGAATGTGTTTAGTGACGGCATCAGATTTCTAATTTATGGAGAAAGGTCTGGTGGCAAGAAAAGCTGCTTCTAGGAGGTTGTCAAGTGTTTTCGCTCGACTATTCCATTCTTGGGTGGTTGGTTTGGCCTTTGTTCCTGTAACTCGAATCCTAGCCCGGTATATCCCATTTTAATTTTACTCCATTGTGAACCTTACGCCTTTTTTACTCTCTGATCGAGGTTCTCGGCGTTGAAAAATCTTCGTAAACTAAATCACATGTGTATATGTTGATATTTAAGAGATATACAGTCAAGAAAATCAAGGGCAATGGTGATATATATGCGGATTAGACACAAAAAAAAGACACTCAACAAATGGCTACAATTTAAGGAATGGGTTTAGTGACGGAATCAGATTCCTAATTGATGGAGAAAGGTCTGTTGGCAAGAAAAGCTGCTTCTAGGAGGTTGTCAAGTGTTTTCGCTCGACGATTCCATTCTTGGGTGGTTGGTTTGACCCTAGTTCCTGTAACTCGAATCATAGCACGGAATATCCCATTTTAATTTTACACCATTGTGAACCTTACGCCTTTTTTACTCTCTGATCGAGGTTCTCGGCATTGAAAAATCTTCGTAAACTAAATCACACGTGTATATGTTGACATTTAAGAGGTATACAGTCAAGAAAATCAAGGGCAATGGTGATATATATGCGGATTAGACACAAAAAAAACACTCAACAAATGGCTACAATTTAAGGAATGTGTTTAGTGACGGCATCAGATTCCTAATTTATGGAGAAAGGTCTGGTGGCAAGAAAAGCTGCTTCTAGGAGGTTGTCAAGTGTTTTCGCTCGACTATTCCATTCTTGGGTGGTTGGTTTGGCCTTTGTTCCTGTAACTCGAATCCTAGCCCGGTATATCCCATTTTAATTTTAATCCATTGTGAACCTTACGCCTTTTTTACTCTCTGATCGAGGTTCTCGGCGTTGAAAAATCTTCATAAACTAAATCACATGTGTATATGTTGATATTTAAGAGATATACAGTCAAGAAAATCAAGGGCAATGGTGATATATATGCGGATTAGACACAAAAAAAAAACACTCAACAAATGGCTACAATTTAAGGAATGTGTTTTGTGACGGCATCAGATTTCTAATTGGTGGAGAAACGTCTGGTGGTAAGAAAAGCTGCTTCTAGGAGGTTGTCATGTGTTTTCGCTCGACGATTCCATTCTTGGGTGGTTGGTTTGGCCCTTGTTCCTGTAACTCGAATCCTAGCCCGGTATATCCCATTTTAATTTTACACCATTATGAACTTTACGCCTTTTTTACTCTCTGATCGAGGTTCTCGGCATTGAAAAATCATCGTAAACTAAATCACACGTGTATATGTTGATATTTAAGAGATATACAGTCAAGAAAATCAAGGGAAATGGGGATATATATATATGATGATTAGACCCAAAAAAAAAACACTCAACAAATGGCTACAATTTAAGGAATGTGTTTAGTGACGGCATCAGATTCCTAATTGATGGAGAAAGGTCTGGTGGTAAGAAAAGCTGCTTCAAAGATGTTGTCAAGTGTTTTCGCTCGACGATTCCATTCTTGGGTGGTTGGTTTGGCCCTAGGTCCTGTAACTCGAATCATAGCACGGTAAATCCCATTTTAATTTTACACCATTGTGAACCTTACGCCTTTTTTACTCTCTGATCGAGGTTCTCGTCATTGAAAAATCTTCGTAAACTAAATCACACGTGTATATGTTGACATTTAAGAGGTATACAGTCAAGAAAATCAAGGGCAATGGTGATATATATGCGGATTAGACACACAAAAAAAAAACACTCAACAAATGGCTACAATTTAAGGAATGTGTTTAGTGACGACATCAGATTCCTAATTGATGGAGAAAGGTCTGGTGGCAAGAAAAGCTGCTTCTAGGAGGTTGTCAAGTGTTTTCGCTCGACGATTCCATTCTTGGGTGGTTGGTTTGGCCCTTGTTCTTGTAACTCAAATCCTAGCCCGGTATATCCCATTTTAATTTTACACCATTGTGAACCTTACGCCTTTTTTACTCTCTGATCGAGGTTCTCGGCATTGAAAAATCTTCGTAAACTAAATCACACGTGTATATGTTGACATTTAAGAGGTATACAGTCAAGAAAATCAAGGGCAATGGTGATATATATGCGGATTAGACACAAAAAAAAACACTCAACAAATGGCTACAATTTAAGGAATGTGTTTAGTGACGGCATCAGATTTCTAATTTATGGAGAAAGGTCTGGTGGCAAGAAAAGCTGCTTCTAGGAGGTTGTCAAGTGTTTTCGCTCGACTATTCCATTCTTGGGTGGTTGGTTTGGCCTTTGTTCCTGTAACTCGAATCCTAGCCCGGTATATCCCATTTTAATTTTACTCCATTGTGAACCTTACGCCTTTTTTACTCTCTGATCGAGGTTCTCGGCGTTGAAAAATCTTCGTAAACTAAATCACATGTGTATATGTTGATATTTAAGAGATATACAGTCAAGAAAATCAAGGGCAATGGTGATATATATGCGGATTAGACACAAAAAAAAGACACTCAACAAATGGCTACAATTTAAGGAATGGGTTTAGTGACGGAATCAGATTCCTAATTGATGGAGAAAGGTCTGTTGGCAAGAAAAGCTGCTTCTAGGAGGTTGTCAAGTGTTTTCGCTCGACGATTCCATTCTTGGGTGGTTGGTTTGACCCTAGTTCCTGTAACTCGAATCATAGCACGGAATATCCCATTTTAATTTTACACCATTGTGAACCTTACGCCTTTTTTACTCTCTGATCGAGGTTCTCGGCATTGAAAAATCTTCGTAAACTAAATCACACGTGTATATGTTGACATTTAAGAGGTATACAGTCAAGAAAATCAAGGGCAATGGTGATATATATGCGGATTAGACACAAAAAAAACACTCAACAAATGGCTACAATTTAAGGAATGTGTTTAGTGACGGCATCAGATTCCTAATTTATGGAGAAAGGTCTGGTGGCAAGAAAAGCTGCTTCTAGGAGGTTGTCAAGTGTTTTCGCTCGACTATTCCATTCTTGGGTGGTTGGTTTGGCCTTTGTTCCTGTAACTCGAATCCTAGCCCGGTATATCCCATTTTAATTTTAATCCATTGTGAACCTTACGCCTTTTTTACTCTCTGATCGAGGTTCTCGGCGTTGAAAAATCTTCATAAACTAAATCACATGTGTATATGTTGATATTTAAGAGATATACAGTCAAGAAAATCAAGGGCAATGGTGATATATATGCGGATTAGACACAAAAAAAGACACTCAACAAATGGCTACAATTTAAGGAATGGGTTTAGTGACGGAATCAGATTCCTAATTGATGGAGAAAGGTCTGTTGGCAAGAAAAGCTGCTTCTAGGAGGTTGTCAAGTGTTTTCGCTCGACGATTCCATTCTTGGGTGGTTGGTTTGACCCTAGTTCCTGTAACTCGAATCATAGCATGGAATATCCCATTTTAATTTTACACCATTGTGAACCTTACGCCTTTTTTACTCTCTGATCGAGGTTCTCGTCATTGAAAAATCTTCGTAAACTAAATCACACGTGTATATGTTGACATTTAAGAGGTATACAGTCAAGAAAATCAAGGGCAATGGTGATATATATGCGGATTAGCCACAAAAAAAAAACACTCAACAAATGGCTACAATTTAAGGAATGTGTTTTGTGACGGCATCAGATTCCTAATTTATGGAGAAAGGTCTGGTGGCAAGAAAAGCTGCTTCTAGGAGGTTGTCAAGTGTTTTGGCTCGACTATTCCATTCTTGGGTGGTTGGTTTGGCCTTTGTTCCTGTAACTCGAATCCTAGCCCGGTATATCCCATTTTAATTTTACTCCATTGTGAACCTTACGCCTTTTTTACTATCTGATCGAGGTTCTTGGCGTTGAAAAATCTTCGTAAACTAAATCACACGTGTATATGTTGATATTTAAGAGATATACAGTCAAGAAAATCAAGGGCAATGGTGATATATATGCGGATTAGACACAAAAAAATACACTCAACAAATGCCTACAATTTAAGGAATGGGTTTAGTGACGGAATCAGATTCCTAATTGATGGAGAAACGTCTGTAGGCAAGAAAAGCTACTTCTAGGAGGTTGTCAAGTGTTTTCGCTCGACTATTCCATTCTTGGGTGGTTGGTTTGGCCCTAGTTCCTGTAACTAGAATCCTATCCCGGTATATCCCATTTTTATTTTACACCATTGTGAACCTTACGCGTTTTTTACTCTCTGATCGAGGTTCTCGGCATTGAAAAAACTTCGTAAACTAAATCACACGTGTATATGTTGACATTTAAGAGATATACAGTCAAGAAAATCAAGGGCAACGGTGATATATATGCGGATTAGACACCAAAAAAAATATTCAACAAATGGCTACAATTTAAGGTATGTGTTTAGTGACGGCAGCAGATTCCTAATTTATGGAGAAAGGTCTGGTGGCAAGAAAAGCTGCTTCTAGGAGGTTGTCAAGTGTTTTGGCTCGACTATTCCATTCTTGGGTGGTTGGTTTGGCCTTTGTTCCTGTAACTCGAATCCTAGCCCGGTATATCCCATTTTAATTTTACTCCATTGTGAACCTTACGCCTTTTTTACTCTCTGATCGAGGTTCTTGGCGTTGAAAAATCTTCGTAAACTAAATCACACGTGTATATGTTGATATTTAAGAGATATACAGTCA
This sequence comes from Helianthus tuberosus, assembly GCA_030545235.1. Taxonomy (NCBI): domain Eukaryota; kingdom Viridiplantae; phylum Streptophyta; class Magnoliopsida; order Asterales; family Asteraceae; genus Helianthus; species Helianthus tuberosus. The sequence goes on from CM060425.1 coordinate 194,801,176, forward strand.
AGAAAATCAAGGGCAATGGTGATATATATGCGGATTAGACACAAAAAAATACACTCAACAAATGCCTACAATTTAAGGAATGAGTTTAGTGACGGAATCAGATTCCTAATTGATGGAGAAACGTCTGTAGGCAAGAAAAGCTACTTCTAGGAGGTTGTCAAGTGTTTTCGCTCGACTATTCCATTCTTGGGTGGTTGGTTTGGCCCTAGTTCCTGTAACTAGAATCCTATCCCGGTATATCCCATTTTTATTTTACACCATTGTGAACCTTACGCGTTTTTTACTCTCTGATCGAGGTTCTCGGCATTGAAAAAACTTCGTAAACTAAATCACACGTGTATATGTTGACATTTAAGAGATATACAGTCAAGAAAATCAAGGGCAACGGTGATATATATGCGGATTAGACACCAAAAAAAATATTCAACAAATGGCTACAATTTAAGGTATGTGTTTAGTGACGGCATCAGATTCCTAATTGATGGAGAAAGGTCTGATGGCAAGAAAAGCTGCTTCTAGGAGGTTGTCTAGTGTTTTCGCTCGACGATTCCATTCTTGGGGGGTTGGTTTGGCCCTTATTCTTGTAACTCGAATCCTAGCCCGATATATCCCATTTTAATTTTACACCATTGTGAATCTTACGCCTTTTTTACTCTCTGATCGAGGTTCTCGACAATGAAAAATCTTCGTAAACTAAATCACACGTGTATATGTTGATATTTAAGAGATATACAGTCAAGAAAATCAAGGGCAAGGGTGATATATACGCGGATTAGACACCAAAAAAAAAACACTCAACAAATGGCTACAATTTAAGGAATGTGTTTAGTGACGGCATCAGATTCCTAATTGATGGAGAAAGGTCTGGTGGTAAGAAAAGCTGCTTCTAGGAGGTTGTCATGTGTTTTCGCTCGACGATTCCATTGTTGGTGGTTGGTTTGGCCCTTGTTCCTGTAACTCAAATCCTAGCCCGGTATATCCCATTTTAATTTTACACCATTGTGAACTTTACGCCTTTTTTACTCTCTGATCGAGGTTGTCGGCATTGAAAAATCATTCTAAACTAAATCATACGTGTATATGTTGACATTTAAGAGATATACAATCAAGAAAATCAAGGGCAATGGTGATATATATGCGGATTAGAGACAAAAAGAACACTCAACAAATGGCTACAATTTAAGGAATGTGTTTAGTGACGGCATCAGATTCCTAATTGATGGAGAAAGGTCTGGTGGTAAGAAAAGCTGCTTTTAGGAGATTGTCAAGTGTTTTCGCTCGATGATTCCATTCTTCGGTGGTTGGTTTGGCCCTTGTTCACGTAACTCGAATCCTAGCCCGGTATATCCCATTTTAATTTTACACCATTGTGAACCTTACGCCTTTTTTACTCTCTGATCGAGGTTCTCGGCATTGAAAAATCTTCGTAAACTAAATCACACCTGTATATGTTGATATTTAAGAGATATACAGTCAAGAAAATCTAGGGCAATGGTGATATATATGCGGATTAGACACCAAAAAAAAACAATCAACAAATGGCTACAATTTAAGGAATATGTTCAGTGACCGCATCAGATTCCTAATTGATGGAGAAAGGTCTGGTGGCAAGAAAAGCTGCTTCTTGGAGGTTGTCAAGTGTTTTCGCTCGACGATTCCATTCTTGGGTGGTTGGTTTGCCCCTTGTTCCTGATACTCGAATCCTAGCCCGGTATTTCCCATTTTAATTTTACACGAATGTGAACGTTACACCTTTTTTCTCTCTGATCGAGCTTCTCGGCATTGAAAAATCTTCGTAAACTAAATCACACGTGTATATGTTGATATTTAAGAGACATGCAGTCAAGAAAATCAAGGGCAATGGTGATATATATGCGGATTAGACACCAAAAAAAAACAATCAACAAATGGCTACAATTTAAGGAATATGTTCAGTGACCGCATCAGATTCCTAATTGATGGAGAAAGGTCTGGTGGCAAGAAAAGCTGCTTCTTGGAGGTTGTCAAGTGTTTTCGCTCGACGATTCCATTCTTGGGTGGTTGGTTTGGCCCTTGTTCCTGTAACTCGGATCCTAGCCCGGTATATCCCATTTTAATTTTACACCATTGTGAACCTTACTCCTTTTTTACTCTCTGATCGAGGTTCTCGGCATTGAAAAATCTTCGTAAACTAAATCACACGTGTATATGTTGATATTTAAGAGATATACAGTCAAGAAAATCAAGGGCAATGGTGATATATATGCGGATTAGACACCAAAAAAGAAAACACTCAACAAATGGCTACAATTTAAGGAATGTGTTTAGTGACGGAATCAGATTCCTAATTGATGGAGAAAGGTTTGGTGGCAAGAAAAGCTGCTTTTAGGATGTTGTCAAGTGTTTTCGCTCGACGATTCCATTCTTGGGTTGTTGGTTTGGCCCATGTTCCTGTAACTCGAATCCTAGCCCGGTATATCCCATTTTAATTTTATACCATTGTGAACCTTACGCCTTTTTTACTCTCTGATCGAGGTTCTCGGCATTGAAAATTCTTCGTAAACTAAATCACAAGTGTATATGTTGTCATTTAAGAGATATATAGTCAAGAAAATCAAGGGCAAAGGTGATATATATGCGGATTAGAAACAAAAAAAAAACACTCAACAAATGGCTACAATTTAAGGAATGTGTTTAGCGACGGCATCAGATTCCTAATTGATGGAGAAAGGTCTGGTGGTAAGAAAAGCTGCTTCTAGGAGGTTGTCAAGTGTTTTCGCTCGACGATTCCATTCTTGGGTGGTTGGTTTGGCCCTTGTTCCTGTAACTCGAATCCTAGCCCGGTATATCCCATTTTAATTTTACACAATTGTGAACCTTAAGCCTTTTTTATTCTCTGATCGAGGTTCTCGGCGTTGAAAAATCTTCGTAAACTAAATCACACGTGTATATGTTGACATTTAAGAGATATACAGTCAAGAAAATCAAGGGCAATGGTGATATATATGCGGATTAGACACCAAAAAAAACACTCAACAAATGGCTACAATTTAAGGAATGTGTTTAGTGAGGGTATCAGATTGCTAATTGATGGAGAAAGGTCTGGTGGTAAGAAAAGCTACTTCAAGGAGGTTGTCAAGTGTTTTTGCTATACGATTCCATTGTTGGGTGGTTGGTTTGTCCCTTTTTCCTGTAACTCGAATCCTAGCCCGGTATATCCCATTTTAATTTTACACCATTGTGAACCTTACGCCTTTTTTACTCTCTGATCAAGGTTCTCGGCATTGAAAAATCTTCGTAAACTAAATCACACGTGTATATGTTGACATTTAAAAGATATACAATCAAGAAACTCAAGGGAAATGGTGATATATATGAGGATTAGACACAAAAAAAAACACTCAACAAATGACTACAATTTAAGGAATGTGTTTAATGACGGCATCAGATTCCCAATTGATAGAGAAAGGACTGGTGGTAAGAAAAGCTGCTTCTAGGAGGTTGTCAAGTGTTTTCGCTCGACGATTCCATTCTTGGGTGGTTGGTTTGGCACTAGTTCCTGTAACTCGAATCCTAGCCCGGTATATCCCATTTTAATTTTACACCATTGTGAACCCTACGCCTTTTTTACTATCTGATCGAGGTTCTCGGCATTGAAAAATCTTCGTAAACTAAATCACACGTGTATATGTTGACATTTAAGAGGTATAGAGTCAAGAAAATCAAGGGCAATAGTGATATATATGCGGATTAGACAAAAAAAAACACTCAACAAATGGCTACAATTTAAGGAATGTGTTTAGCGACGGCATCAGATTCCTAATTGATGGAGAAAGGTCTGGTGGCAAGAAAAGTTGCTTCTAGGAGGTTGTCAAGTGTTTTCGCTCGACGATTCCATTCTTGGGTGGTTGGTTTGGCCCTTGTTCCCTTAACTCGAATCCTTTCCCGGTATATCCCATTTTAGTTTTACACCATTGTGAACCTTACGCCTTTTTTACACTCTGATAGAGGTTCTCGGCATTGAAAAGTTTTCGTAAACTAAATCACATGTGTATATGTTGACATTTAAGAGATATACAGTCAAGAAAATCAAGGGCAATCGTGATATATATGCGGATTTGACACCAAAAAAATACTCAACAAATGGCTACAATTTAATGAATGCGTTTAGTGACGGCATCAGATTCCTAATTGATGGAAAAAGGTCCGGTGGCATTAAAAGCTGCTTCTAGGAGGTTGTCAAGTGTTTTCGCTCGACGATTCCATTCTTGGGGGGTTGGTTTGGCCGTTCTTCCTGTAACTCGAATCCTAGCCCGATATATCCCATTTTAATTTTACACCATTGTAAACCTTACGCCTTTTTTACTCTCTGACCGAGGTTCTCGGCATTGAAAAATCTTCGTAAACTAAATCACACGTGTATATGTTGACATGTAAGAGATATAAATTCAAGAAAATCAAGGGCAATGGTGATATATATGCGGATTAGACCACAAAAAAAAACTCAACAAATGGCTACAATTTAAGGAATGGGTTTAGTGACGGAATCAGATTCCTAATTGATGGAGAAAGGTCTGGTGGCAAGAAAAGCTGCTTCTAGGAGGTTGTCAAGTGTTTTCGCTCGACGATTCCATTCTTGGGTGGTTGGTTTGGCCCTTGTTCCCGTAACTCGAATCCTTGCCCGGTATATCCCATTTTAGTTTTACACCATTGTGAACCTTACACCTTTTTTACTCTCTGATAGAGGTTCTCGGCATTGAAAAGTTTTCGTAAACTAAATCACACGTGTATATGTTGACATTTAAGAGATATACAGTCAAGAAAATCAAGGGCAATGGTGATATATATGCGGATTAGACACAAAAAAAAACACTCAACAAATGGCTACAATTTAAGGAATGTGTTTAGTGACGGCATCAGATTCCTAATTGATGGGGAAAGGTCTGGTGGTAAGAAAAGCTTCTTCTAGGAGGTTGCCAAGTGTTTTCGCTCAACGATTCCATTCTTGGGTGGTTGGTTTGGCCCTTGTTCCTGTAACTCGAATCCTAGCCCGGTATATCCCATTTTAATTTTACACCATTGTGAACCTTATGCCTTTTTTAATCTCTGATCGAGGTTCTCGGCAATGAAAATTTTTCGTAAACTAAATCACACTGGTATATGTTGATATTTAAGAGACATACAGTCAAGAAAATCAAGGGAAATGGTGATATATATTAGGATTAGACACCAAAAAAAATCACTCAACAAATGGATACAATTTAAGGAATGTGTTTAGTGACGGCATCAGATTCCTAAGTGTTTTCACTCGTCGATTCCATTCTTGGGTGGTTGGTTTGGGCCTTGTTCATGTAACTCGAATCCTAGCCCGGTATATCCCATTTTAGTTTTACACCATTGTGAACCTTACGCCTTTTTTACTCTCTGATCGAGGTTCTCGGCATTGAAAAATCTTCGTAAACTAAATCATACGTGTATATGTTGACATTTAAGAGGTATACAGTCAAGAAAATCAAGGGCAATGGTGATATATATGCGGATTAGACACAAAAAAAAACACTCAACAAATGGCTACAATTTAAGGAATGTGTTTAGTGACGGCATCAGATTCCTAATTAATGGAGAAAAGTCTGGTGGCAAGAAAAGCTGCTTCTAGGAGGTTTTCAAGTGTTTTCGCTCAACGATTCCATTCTTGGGTGGTTGGTTTGGCCCTTGTTCCAGTAACTCGAGTCCTCGCCTGGTATATCCCATTTTAATTTTACAACATTGTGAACCTTATGCCTTTTTTACTCTCTGATCGAGGTTCTCGGCAATGAAAAATTTTCGTAAACTAAATCACACTGGTATATGTTGATATTTAAGAGACATACAGTCAAGAAAATCAAGGGAAATGGTGATATATATTAGGATTAGACACCAAAAAAAATCACTCAACAAATGGATACAATTTAAGGAATGTGTTTAGTGATGGCATCAGATTCCTAATTGATGGAGAAAGGTCTGGTGATAAGAAAAGCTGCTTCTAGGAGGTTGTCAAGTGTTTTCGCTCGACGATTCCATTCTTGGGTGGTTGGTTTGCCCCTTGTTCCTGTAACTCGAATCCTAGCCCGGTATTTCCCATTTTAATTTTACACGAATGTGAACGTTACGCCTTTTTTCTCTCTGATCGAGGTTCTCGGCATTGAAAAATCTTCGTAAACTAAAGCACACGTGTATATGTTGATATTTAAGAGACATGCAGTCAAGAAAATCAAGGGCAATGGTGATATATATGCGGATTAGACACCAAAAAAAAACAATCAACAAATGGCTACAATTTAAGGAATATGTTCAGTGACCGCATCAGATTCCTAATTGATGGAGAAAGGTCTGGTGGCAAGAAAAGCTGCTTCTTGGAGGTTGTCAAGTGTTTTCGCTCGACGATTCCATTCTTGGGTGGTTGGTTTGGCCCTTGTTCCTGTAACTCGAATCCTAGCCCGGTATATCCCATTTTAATTTTACACCATTGTGAACCTTACTCCTTTTTTACTCTCTGATCGAGGTTCTCGGCATTGAAAAATCTTCGTAAACTAAATCACACGTGTATATGTTGATATTTAAGAGATATACAGTCAAGAAAATCAAGGGCAATGGTGATATATATGCGGATTAGACACCAAAAAAGAAAACACTCAACAAATGGCTACAATTTAAGGAATGTGTTTAGTGACGGCATCAGATTCCTAATTGATGGAGAAAGGTCTGGTGGCAAGAAAAGCTGCTTCTAGGAGGTTGTCAAGTGTTTTCGCTCGATGATTCCATTCTTGGGTTGTTGGTTTGGCCCTTGTTCCTGTAACTCGAATCCTAGCCCGGTATATCCCATTTTAATTTTACAACACTGTGAACCTTACGCCGTTTTTACTCACTGATCGAGGTTCTCGGCATTGCAAAATCTTCGTAAACTTAATCACACGTGTATATGTTGATATTTAAGAGATATACAGTCAAGAAAATCAAGGGCCATGGTGATATATATATGCGGATTAGACACAAAAAAAACACTCAACAAATGGCTACAATTTAAGGAATGTGTTTAGTGACGGCATCAGATTCCTAATTGATGGAGAAATGTCTGGTGGTAAGAAAAGCTGCGTCTAGGAGGTTTTCAAGTGTTTTCGCTCGACGATTCCATTCTTGGGTGGTTGGTTTGGCCCTTGTTCCTGTAACTCGAATCCTAGCCCGGTATATCCCATTTTAATTTTACACCATTGTGAACCTTACGCCTTTTTTACTCTCTGATCGAGGTTCTCGGCATTGAAAAATCTTCGTAAACTAAATCACACGTGTATATGTTGACATTTAAGAGATACACAATCAAGAAAATCAAGGGCAATGGTGATATATATGCGCATTAGACACCAAAAAAACACTCAACAAATGGCTACAATTTAAGGAATGTATTTAGTAACGGCATCAGATTCCTAATTGATAGAGAAAGGTCTGGTGGCAAGAAAAGCTGCTTCTAGGAGGTTATCAAGTGTTTTCGCTCGACGATTCCATTCTTGGGTGGTTGGTTTGGCCCTTGTTCCTGTAACTCGAATCCTAGCCCGGTATATCCCATTTTAATTTTACACCATTGTGAACCTTACGCCTTTTTACTCTCTGATCGAGGTTCTCGGCATTGAAAAATCTTCGTAAACTAAATCACACGTGTATATGTTGACACTTAAGAGATATACAGTCAAGAAAATCATGGGAAATGGAGATATATATGCGGATTAGACACCAAAATATACACTCAACAAATGGCTACAATTTAAGGAATGTGTTTAGTGACGGCATCAGATTCCTAATTGATGGAGAAAGGTCTGGTGGCGAGAAAAGCTGCTTCTAGGAGGTTGTCAAGTGTTTTCGTTTGACGATTCCATTCTTGGGTTGTTGGTTTGGCCCTTGTTCCTGTAACTCGAATCCTAGCCCGGTATATCCCATTTTAATTTTACAACACTGTGAACCTTACGCCTTTTTTACTCTCTGATCGAGGTTCTCGGCATTGCAAAATCTTCGTAAACTTAATCACACGTGTATATGTTGATATTTAAGAGATATACAGTCAAGAAAATCAAGGGCCATGGTGATATATATGCGGATTAGACACAAAAAAAACACTCAACAAATGACTACAATTTAAGGAATGTGTTTAGTGACGGCATCAGATTCCTAATTGATGGAGAAATGTCTGGTGGTAAGAAAAGCTGCTTCTAGGAGGTTGTCAAGTGTTTTCGCTTGACGATTCCATTCTTGGGTGGTTGGTTTGGCCCTTGTTCCTGTAACTCGAATCCTAGCCCGGTATATCCCATTTTAATTTTACACCATTGTGAACCTTACGCCTTTTTTACTCTCTGATCGAGGTTCTCGGCATTGAAAAATCTTCGTAAACTAAATCACACGTGTATATGTTGACATTTAAGAGATACACAATCAAGAAAATCAAGGGCAATGGTGATATATATGCGCATTAGACACCAAAAAAACACTCAACAAATAGCTACAATTTAAGGAATGTATTTAGTAACGGCATCAGATTCCTAATTGATAGAGAAAGGTCTGGTGGCAAGAAAAGTTGCTTCTAGGAGGTTGTCAAGTGTTTTCGCTCAACGATTCCATTCTTGGGTGGTTGGTTTGGCCCTTGTTCCTGTAACTCGAATCCTAGACCGGTATATCCCATTTTAATTTTACACCATTGTGAACCTTACGCCTTTTTACTCTCTGATCGAGGTTCTCGGCATTGAAAAATCTTCGTAAACTAAATCACACATGTATATGTTGACATTTAAGAGATATACAGTCAAGAAAATCAAGGGCAATGGTGATATATATGCGGATTAGACACCAAAAAAGAAAACACTCAACAAATGGCTACAATTTAAGGAATGTGTTTAGTGACGGCATCAGATTCCTAATTGATGGAGAAAGGTCTGGTGGCAAGAAAAGCTGCTTCTAGGAGGTTGTCAAGTGTTTTCGCTCGATGATTCCATTCTTGGGTTGTTGGTTTGGCCCTTGTTCCTGTAACTCGAATCCTAGCCCGGTATATCCCATTTTAATTTTACAACACTGTGAACCTTACGCCGTTTTTACTCACTGATCGAGGTTCTCGGCATTGCAAAATCTTCGTAAACTTAATCACACGTGTATATGTTGATATTTAAGAGATATACAGTCAAGAAAATCAAGGGCCATGGTGATATATATATGCGGATTAGACACAAAAAAAACACTCAACAAATGGCTACAATTTAAGGAATGTGTTTAGTGACGGCATCAGATTCCTAATTGATGGAGAAATGTCTGGTGGTAAGAAAAGCTGCGTCTAGGAGGTTTTCAAGTGTTTTCGCTCGACGATTCCATTCTTGGGTGGTTGGTTTGGCCCTTGTTCCTGTAACTCGAATCCTAGCCCGGTATATCCCATTTTAATTTTACACCATTGTGAACCTTACTCCTTTTTTACTCTCTGATCGAGGTTCTCGGCATTGAAAAATCTTCGTAAACTAAATCACACGTGTATATGTTGATATTTAAGAGATATACAGTCAAGAAAATCAAGGGCAATGGTGATATATATGCGGATTAGACACCAAAAAAGAAAACACTCAACAAATGGCTACAATTTAAGGAATGTGTTTAGTGACGGCATCAGATTCCTAATTGATGGAGAAAGGTCTGGTGGCAAGAAAAGCTGCTTCTAGGAGGTTGTCAAGTGTTTTCGCTCGATGATTCCATTCTTGGGTTGTTGGTTTGGCCCTTGTTCCTGTAACTCGAATCCTAGCCCGGTATATCCCATTTTAATTTTACAACACTGTGAACCTTACGCCGTTTTTACTCACTGATCGAGGTTCTCGGCATTGCAAAATCTTCGTAAACTTAATCACACGTGTATATGTTGATATTTAAGAGATATACAGTCAAGAAAATCAAGGGCCATGGTGATATATATATGCGGATTAGACACAAAAAAAACACTCAACAAATGGCTACAATTTAAGGAATGTGTTTAGTGACGGCATCAGATTCCTAATTGATGGAGAAATGTCTGGTGGTAAGAAAAGCTGCGTCTAGGAGGTTTTCAAGTGTTTTCGCTCGACGATTCCATTCTTGGGTGGTTGGTTTGGCCCTTGTTCCTGTAACTCGAATCCTAGCCCGGTATATCCCATTTTAATTTTACACCATTGTGAACCTTACTACTTTTTTACTCTCTGATCGAGGTTCTCGGCATTGAAAAATCTTCGTAAACTAAATCACACGTGTATATGTTGATATTTAAGAGATATACAGTCAAGAAAATCAAGGGCAATGGTGATATATATGCGGATTAGACACCAAAAAAGAAAACACTCAACAAATGGCTACAATTTAAGGAATGTGTTTAGTGACGGCATCAGATTCCTAATTGATGGAGAAAGGTCTGGTGGCAAGAAAAGCTGCTTCTAGGAGGTTGTCAAGTGTTTTCGCTCGATGATTCCATTCTTGGGTTGTTGGTTTGGCCCTTGTTCCTGTAACTCGAATCCTAGCCCGGTATATCCCATTTTAATTTTACAACACTGTGAACCTTACGCCGTTTTTACTCACTGATCGAGGTTCTCGGCATTGCAAAATCTTCGTAAACTTAATCACACGTGTATATGTTGATATTTAAGAGATATACAGTCAAGAAAATCAAGGGCCATGGTGATATATATATGCGGATTAGACACAAAAAAAACACTCAACAAATGGCTACAATTTAAGGAATGTGTTTAGTGACGGCATCAGATTCCTAATTGATGGAGAAATGTCTGGTGGTAAGAAAAGCTGCGTCTAGGAGGTTTTCAAGTGTTTTCGCTCGACGATTCCATTCTTGGGTGGTTGGTTTGGCCCTTGTTCCTGTAACTCGAATCCTAGCCCGGTATATCCCATTTTAATTTTACACCATTGTGAACCTTACGCCTTTTTTACTCTCTGATCGAGGTTCTCGGCATTGAAAAATCTTCGTAAACTAAATCACACGTGTATATGTTGACATTTAAGAGATACACAATCAAGAAAATCAAGGGCAATGGTGATATATATGCGCATTAGACACCAAAAAAACACTCAACAAATGGCTACAATTTAAGGAATGTATTTAGTAACGGCATCAGATTCCTAATTGATAGAGAAAGGTCTGGTGGCAAGAAAAGCTGCTTCTAGGAGGTTATCAAGTGTTTTCGCTCGACGATTCCATTCTTGGGTGGTTGGTTTGGCCCTTGTTCCTGTAACTCGAATCCTAGCCCGGTATATCCCATTTTAATTTTACACCATTGTGAACCTTACGCCTTTTTACTCTCTGATCGAGGTTCTCGGCATTGAAAAATCTTCGTAAACTAAATCACACGTGTATATGTTGACACTTAAGAGATATACAGTCAAGAAAATCATGGGAAATGGAGATATATATGCGGATTAGACACCAAAATATACACTCAACAAATGGCTACAATTTAAGGAATGTGTTTAGTGACGGCATCAGATTCCTAATTGATGGAGAAAGGTCTGGTGGCGAGAAAAGCTGCTTCTAGGAGGTTGTCAAGTGTTTTCGTTTGACGATTCCATTCTTGGGTTGTTGGTTTGGCCCTTGTTCCTGTAACTCGAATCCTAGCCCGGTATATCCCATTTTAATTTTACAACACTGTGAACCTTACGCCTTTTTTACTCTCTGATCGAGGTTCTCGGCATTGCAAAATCTTCGTAAACTTAATCACACGTGTATATGTTGATATTTAAGAGATATACAGTCAAGAAAATCAAGGGCCATGGTGATATATATGCGGATTAGACACAAAAAAAACACTCAACAAATGACTACAATTTAAGGAATGTGTTTAGTGACGGCATCAGATTCCTAATTGATGGAGAAATGTCTGGTGGTAAGAAAAGCTGCTTCTAGGAGGTTGTCAAGTGTTTTCGCTTGACGATTCCATTCTTGGGTGGTTGGTTTGGCCCTTGTTCCTGTAACTCGAATCCTAGCCCGGTATATCCCATTTTAATTTTACACCATTGTGAACCTTACGCCTTTTTTACTCTCTGATCGAGGTTCTCGGCATTGAAAAATCTTCGTAAACTAAATCACACGTGTATATGTTGACATTTAAGAGATACACAATCAAGAAAATCAAGGGCAATGGTGATATATATGCGCATTAGACACCAAAAAAACACTCAACAAATAGCTACAATTTAAGGAATGTATTTAGTAACGGCATCAGATTCCTAATTGATAGAGAAAGGTCTGGTGGCAAGAAAAGCTGCTTCTAGGAGGTTGTCAAGTGTTTTCGCTCAACGATTCCATTCTTGGGTGGTTGGTTTGGCCCTTGTTCCTGTAACTCGAATCCTAGACCGGTATATCCCATTTTAATTTTACACCATTGTGAACCTTACGCCTTTTTACTCTCTGATCGAGGTTCTCGGCATTGAAAAATCTTCGTAAACTAAATCACACATGTATATGTTGACATTTAAGAGATATACAGTCAAGAAAATCAAGGGCAATGGTGATATATATGCGGATTAGACACCAAAAAAAACACTCAACAAATGGCTACAATTTAAGGAATGTGTTTAGTGACGGCATCAGATTCCTAATTGATGGAGAAAGATCTGTTGGCAAGAAAAGTTGCTTCTAGGAGGTCGTCAAGTGTTTTTGCTCGACGATTCCATTCTTGGGTGGTTGGTTTGGCCCTTGTTCCTGTAACTCGAATCCTACCCCGGTATATCCCATTTTAATCTTACACCATTTTGAACCTTATGCCTTTTTTACTCTCTGATCGAGGTTCTCGGCATTGAAAAATCTTCGTAAACTAAATCACACGTGTATATGTTGATATTTAAGAGATATACAGTCAAGAAAATCAAGAGAAATGGTGATATAAATGCGTATTAGACATCAAAAAAAACCACTCAACAAATGGCTACAATTTAAGGAATGTGTTTAGTGACGGCATCAGATTCCTAATTGATGGAGAAAGGTCTGGTGGTAAGAGAAGCTGCTTCTAGGAGGTTGTCAAGTGTTTTCGCTCGACGATTCCATTCTTGGGTGGTTGGTTTGGCCCTTTTTCCTGTAACTCGAATCCTAGCCCGGTATATCCCATTTTAATCTTACACCATTGTGAACCTTACGCCTTTTTCAATCTTTGATCGAGGTTCTCGGCATTGAAAAATCTTCGTAAACTAAATCACATGTGTATATGTTGACATTTAAGAGATATACTGTCAAGAAAATCAAGGGCAATGGTGATATATATGTGGATTAGACACAAAAAATAAACACTCGACAAATGGCTACAATTAAAGGAATGTGTTTAGTGACGGCATCAGATTCCTAATTGATGGAGAAAGGTCTGGTGGCAAGAAAAGCTACTTCTAGAAGGTTGTTAAGTGTTTTCGCTCGACGATTCCATTCTTGGGTGGTTGGTTTGGCCCTTGTTCCTGTAACTCGAATCCTAGCCCGGTATATCCCATTTTAATTTTACACCATTGTGTACCTTACGCCTTTTTTACTCTCTGATCGAGGTTCTCGACATTGAAAAATCTTCGTAAACTAAATCACACGTGTATATGTTGACATTTAAGAGATATACAGTCAAGAAAATCAAGGGCAATGGTGATATATATGCGGAATAGACACCAAATAAAACACTCAACAAATGGCTACAATTTAAGGAATGTGTTTAGTGACGTCATCAGATTCCTAATTGATGGAGAAAGGTCTGGTGGCAAGAAAAGCTGCTTCTAGGAGGTTGTAAAGTGTTTTCGCTCGACGATTCCATTCTTGGGTGGTTGGTTTGGCCCTTGTTCCTGTAACTCGAATCCTTGCCCGGTATATCCCATTTTAATTTTACACCATTGTGAACCTTACGCCTTTTTTACTCTCTGATCAAGGTTCTCGGCATTGAAAAATCTTCGTAAACTAAATCACATGTGTATATGTTGACATTTAAGAGATATACTGTCAAGAAAATCAAGGGCAATGGTGATATATATGTGGATTAGACACAAAAAAAAAACACTCGACAAATGGCTACAATTAAAGGAATGTGTTTAGTGACGGCATCAGATTCCTAATTGATGGAGAAAGGTCTGGTGGCAAGAAAAGCTACTTCTAGAAGGTTGTTAAGTGTTTTCGCTCGACGATTCCATTCTTGGGTGGTTGGTTTGGCCCTTGTTCCTGTAAATCGAATCCTAGCCCGGTATATCCCATTTTAATTTTACACCATTGTGTACCTTACGCCTTTTTTACTCTCTGATCGAGGTTCTCGGCATTGAAAAATCTTCGTAAACTAAATCACACGTGTATATGTTGACATTTAAGAGATATACAGTCAAGAAAATCAAGGGGAATGGTGATATATATATGCGCATTAGACACCAAAAAAAACACTCAACAAATGGCTACAATTTAAGGAATGTGTTTAGTGACGGCATCAGATTCCTAATTGATGGAGAAAGGTCTGGCGACAAGAAAAGCTGCTTCTAGGAGGTCGTTAAGTGTTTTCGCTCGACGATTCCATTCTTGGGAGGTTGGTTTGGCCCTTGTTCCTGTAACTCGAATCCTAGCCCGGTATATCCCATTTTAATTTTACACCATTGTGAACCTTACGTCTTTTTTACTCTCTGATCGAGGTTCTCGGCATTGAAAAATCTTCGTAAACTAAATCACACGTGTATATGTTGACATTTAAGAGATATACAGTTAAGAAAATCAAGAACAGTGGTGATATATATGCGGTTTAGACACCAAAAAAAACACTCGAAAAATGGCTACAATTTAAGGAATGTGTTTAGTGACGGCATCAGATTCCTAATTGATGGAGAAAGGTCTGGTGGCAAGAAAAGCTGCTTCTAGGAGGTTGTCAAGTGTTTTCACTCGACGATTCCATTCTTGGGTGGTTGGTTTGGACCTTGTTCCTGTAACTCGAATCCTGGACCGGTATATCCCATTTTAATTTTACACCATAGTGAACCTTATGCCTCTTTTACTCTCTGATCGAGGTTCTCGGCGTTGAAAAATCTTCGTAAACTTAATCACAGGTGTATATGTTTACATTTAAGAGATATACAGTCAAGAAAATCAAGGGCAATGGTGATATATATGCGGATTAGACACCAAAAAAAACACTCAACAAATGGCTACAATTTAAGGAATGTGTTTAGTGACGGCATCAGATTCCTAATTGATGGAGAAAGGTCTGGTTGTAAGAAAAGCTGTTTCTAGGAGGTTGTCAAGTGTTTTCGCTCGACGATTACATTCTTTGGTGGTTCGTTTGGCCCTTGTTCCTGTAACTCGAATCCTAGCCCGGTATATCCCATTTTAATCTTACACCATTGTGAACCTTAAGCCTTTTTTACTCTCTGATAGAGGTTCTCGGCATTGAAAAATCTTCGTAATCTAAATCACACATGTATATGTTGATATTTAAGAGATATACAGTCAAGAAAATCAAGGGCAATGGTGATATATATGCGGATTAGACACAAAAAAAAAACAACCAACAAATGGCTACAATTTAAGGAATGTGTTTAGTTACGGCATCAGATTCCTAATTGATGGAGAAATATCTGGTGGCAAGAAAAGCTGCTTCTAGGAGGTTGTCAAGTGTTTTCGCTCGACGATTCCATTCTTGGGTGGTTGGTTTGGCCCTTGTTCCTGTAACTCGAATCCTAGCCCGGTATATCCCATTTTAATCTTACACCATTGTGAACCTTACACCTTTTTTACTCTCTGATAGAGGTTCTCGGCATTGAAAAATCTTCGTAAACTAAATCACACGTGTATATGTTGACATTTAAGAGATATACAGTCAAGAAAATCAAGGGCAATGGTGATATATATGCGGATTAGACACAAAAAAAAAACACTCAACAAATGGCTACAATTTAAGGAATGTGTTTAGTTACGGCATCAGATTCCTAATTGATGGAGAAATATCTGGTGGCAAGAAAAGCTGCTTCTAGGAGGTTGTCAAGTGTTTTCGCTCGACGATTCCATTCTTGGGTGGTTGGTTTGGCCCTTGTTCCTGTAACTCGAATCCTAGCCCGGTATATCCCATTTTAATTTTACACCATTGTGAACCTTACGCCTTTTTTACTCTCTGATAGAGGTTCTCGGCATTGAAAAATCTTCGTAAACTAAATCACACGTGTATATGTTGATATTTAAGAGATATACAGTCACGAAAATCAAGGGCAATGGTGATATATATGCGGATTTGACACCAAAAAAAAAACACTCAACAAATGGCTACAATTTAATGAATGTGTTTAGTGGCGGCATCAGATTCCTAATTGATGGATAAAGGTCTGGTGGTAAGAAAAGCTGCTTCTTGGAGGTTGTCAACTGTTTTCGCTCGACGATTCCATTCTTAGGTGGTTGGTTTGGCCCTTTTTCCTGTAACTCGAATCCTAGCCCGGTATATCCCATTTTAATCTTACACCATTGTGAACCTTACGCCTTTTTTACTCTCTGATCGAGGTTCTCGGCATTGAAAAATCTTCGTAAACTAAATCACACATGTATATGTTGACATTTAAGAGATATACAGTCAAGAAAATCAAGGGCAATGGTGATATATATGCGGATTAGACACCAAAAAAAAAACACTCAACAAATGGCTACAATTTAAGGAATGTGTTTAGTGACGGCATCAGATTCCTAATTGATGGAGAAAGGTCTGGTGGCAAGAAAAGCTGCTTCTAGGAGGTTGTCAAGTGTTTTCGCTCGATGATTCCATTCTTGGGTGGTTGGTTTGGCCCTTGTTCCTGTAACTCGAATCATAGCCCGGTATATCCCATTTTAATCTTACACCATTGTGAACCTTACGCCTTTTTTACTCTCTGATCGAGGTTCTCCGCATTGAAAAATCTTTGTAAACTAAATCACACGTGTATATGTTGATATTTAAGAGATATACAGTCAAGAAAATCAAGTGCAATGGTGATATATATGCGGATTAGATACAAAAAAAAAACACTCAACAAATGGCTACAATTTAATGAATGTGTTTAGTGACGGCATCAGATTCCTAATTGATGGAGAAAGGTCTGGTGGTAAGAAAAGCTGCTTCTAGGAGGTTGTCAAGTGTTTTCGCTCGACGATTCCATTCTTAGGTGGTTAGTTTGGCCCTTTTTCCTGTAACTCGAATTCTAGCCCGGTATATCACATTTTAATCTTACACCATTGTGAACCTTACGCCTTGTTTACTCTCTGATCGAGGTTCTCGGCATTGAAAAATCTTCGTAAACTAAATTACACATGTATATGTTGACATTTAAGAGATATACAGTCAAGAAAATCAAGGGCAATGGTGATATATATGCGGATTAGACACCAAAAAAAACACTCAACAAATGGCTACAATTTAAGGAATGTGTTTAGTGACGGCATCAGATTCCTAATTGATGGAGAAATATCTGGTGGCAATAAAAGCTGCTTCTAGGAGGTTGTCAAGTGTTTTCGCTCGACGATTCCATTCTTGGGTGGTTGGTTTGGCCCTTGTTCCTGTAACTCGAATCCTAGCCCGGTATATCCCATTTTAATTTTACACCATTGTGAACCTTACGCCTTTTTTACTCTCTGATAGAGGTTCTCGGCATTGAAAAATCTTCGTAAACTAAATCACACGTGTATATGTTGATATTTAAGAGATATACAGTCAAGAAAATCAAGGGCAATGGTGATATATATGCGGATTTGACACCAAAAAAAAACACTCAACAAATGGCTACAATTTAATGAATGTGTTTAGTGATGGCATCAGATTCCTAATTGATGGAGAAAGGTCTGGTGGTAAGAAAAGCTGCTTCTAGGAGGTTGTCAAGTGTTTTCGCTCAATGATTCCATTCTTGGTTGGTTGGTTTCGCCCTTGTTCCTGTAACTCGAATCCTAGCCCGGTATATCCCATTTTAATCTTACACCATTGTGAACCTTACGCCTTTTTTACTCTCTGATCGAGGTTCTCGGCATTGAAAAATCTTCGTAAACTAAATCACACATGTATATGTTGACATTTAAGAGATATACAGTCAAGAAAATCAAGGGCAATGGTGATATATATGCAGATTAGACACCAAAAAAAAAAACACTCAACAAATGGCTACAATTTAAGGAATGTGTTTAGTGACGGCATCAGATTCCTAATTGATGGAGAAATATCTGGTGGCAATAAAAGCTGCTTCTAGGAGGTTGTCAAGTGTTTTCGCTCGATGATTCCATTCTTGGGTGGTTGGTTTGGCCCTTGTTCCTGTAACTCGAATCCTAGCCCGGTATATCCCATTTTAATTTTACACCATTGTGAACCTTACGGCTTTTTTACTCTCTGATAGAGGTTCTCGGCATTGAAAAATCTTCGTAAACTAAATCACACGTGTATATGTTGATATTTAAGAGATATACAGTCAAGAAAATCAAGGGCAATGGTGATATATATGCGGATTTGACACCAAAAAAAAACACTCAACAAATGGCTACAATTTAATGAATGTGTTTAGTGATGGCATCAGATTCCTAATTGATGGAGAAAGGTCTGGTGGTAAGAAAAGCTGCTTCTAGGAGGTTGTCAAGTGTTTTCGCTCAATGATTCCATTCTTGGTTGGTTGGTTTCGCCCTTGTTCCTGTAACTCGAATCCTAGCCCGGTATATCCCATTTTAATCTTACACCATTGTGAACCTTACGCCTTTTTTACTCTCTGATCGAGGTTCTCGGCATTGAAAAATCTTCGTAAACTAAATCACACATGTATATGTTGACATTTAAGAGATATACAGTCAAGAAAATCAAGGGCAATGGTGATATATATGCAGATTAGACACCAAAAAAAAAACACTCAACAAATGGCTACAATTTTAGGAATGTGTTTAGTGACGGCATCAGATTCCTAACTGATGGAGAAAGGTCTGGTGGCAAGAAAAGCTGCTTCTAGGAGGTTGCCAAGTGTTTTCGCTCGATGATTCCATTCTTGGGTGGTTGGTTTGGCCCTTGTTCCTGTAACTCGAATCATAGCCCGGTATATCCCATTTTAATCTTACACCATTGTGAACCTTACGCCTTTTTTACTCTCTGATCGAGGTTCTCGGCATTGAAAAATCTTCGTAAACTAAATCACACGTGTATATGTTGATATTTAAGAGATATACAGTCAAGAATATCAAGTGCAATGGTCATATATATGCGGATTAGATACAAAAAAAAAACACTCAACAAATGGCTACAATTTAATGAATGTGTTTAGTGACGGCATCAGATTCCTAATTGATGGACAAATGTCTGGTGGCAAGAAAAGCTGCTTCCAGGAGGTTGTCAAGTGTTTTCGCTCGACGATTCCATTCTTAGGTGGTTGGTTTGGCCCTTTTTCCTGTAACTCGAATTCTAGCCCGGTATATCCCATTTTAATCTTACACCATTGTGAACCTTACGCCTTGTTTACTCTCTGCTCGAGGTTCTCGGCATTGAAAAATCTTCGTAAACTAAATCACACATGTATATGTTGACATTTAAGAGATATACAGTCAAGAAAATCAAGGGCAATGGTGATATATATGCGGATTAGACACAAAAAAAAACACTCAACAAATGGCTACAATTTAAGGAATGTGTTTAGTGACGGCATCAGATTCCTAATTGATGGAGAAGGGTCTGGTGGCAAGAAAAGCTGCTTCTAGGAGGTTGTCAAGTGTTTTCGCTCGACGATTCCATTCTTGGGTGGTTGGTTTGGCCCTTGTTCCTGTAACTCGAATCCTAGCCCGGTATATCCCATTTTAATTTTACACCATTGTGAACCTTACGCCTTTTTTACTCTCTGATCGATGTACTCGGCATTGAAAAATCTTCGTAAACTAAATCACATGTGTATATGTTGACATTTAAGAGATATACAGTCAAGAAAATCAAGGGCAATGGTGATATATATGCGGATTAGACACCAAAAAAAACACTCAACAAATGGCTACAATTAAGGGAATGTGTTTAGTGACCGCATCAGATTCCTAATTGATGGAGAAAGGTCTGGTGGCATGAAAAGCTGTTTCTAGGAAGTTGTCAAGTGTTTTCGCTCGACGATTCCATTCTTGGGTGGTTGGTTTGGCCCTTGTTCCTGTAACTCGAATCCTAGCCTGGTATATCCCATTTTAATATTACACCATTGTGAACCTTAGGCCTTTTTTACTCTCTGATCAAGGTTCTCGGATTTGAAAAATCTTCATAAACTAAATCGCACGTGTATATGTTGACATTTCAGAGATATACAATCAAGAAAATCAAGGGCAATGGTGATATATATGCGGATTAGACACCAAAAAAAACACTCAACAAATGGCTACAATTTAAGGAATGTGTTTAGTGACGGCATCAGATTCCTAATAGATGGAGAAAGGTCTGGTGGCAAGAAAAGTTGCTTCTAGGAGGTTGTCAAGTGTTTTCGCTCGACGATTCCATTATTGGGTGGTTGGTTTGGCCCTTGTTCCTGTAACTCGATTCCTAGCCCGGTAAATACCTTTTTAATTTTACACCATTGTGAACCAGACGCCTTTTTTACTCTCTAATAGAGGTTCTCGGCATTGAAAATTCTTCGTAAACTAAATCACACGTGTATATGTTGACATTTAAGAGATATACATTCAAGAAAATCAACGGCAATGGTGATATATATGCGGATTAGACACCAAAAAAATAACACTCAACAAATGGCTACAATTTAAGGAATGTGTTTAGTGACGGCATCAGATTCCTAATTGATGGAGAAAGGTCTGGTGGCAAGAAAAGCTGCTTCTAGGAGGTTGTCAAGTGTTTTCGCTCGACGATTCCATTCTTGGGTGGTTGGTTTGGCCCTTGTTCCTGTAACTCGAATCCTAGCCAGGTATATCCCATTTTAATTTTACACCATTGTGAACCTTACGCCTTTTTTACTCTCTGATCCAGGTTCTCGGCATTGAAAAATCTTCGTAAACTAAATCACACGTGTATATGTTGATATTTAAGAGATATACAGTTAAGAAAATCAAGGGCAATGGTGATATATATGCGAATTAGACAATAAAAAAAAACACTCAACAAATGGTTATAATTTAAGGAATGTGTTTAGTGATGGCATCAGATTCCTAATTGATGGACAAAGGTTTGGTGGCAAGAAAAGCTGCTTCTAGGAGGTTTTCAAGTGTTTTCGCTCGACGATTCCATTCTTGGTTGGTTGGTTTGGCCTTTGTTCCTGTAACTCGAATCCTAGCCCGGTATATCCCATTTTAATTTTACACCATTGTGAACCTTACACCTTTTTTACTCTCTGATCGAGTTTCTCGACATTGAAAAATCTTCGTAAACTAAATCACACGTGTATATGTTGATATTTAAGAGATATACAGTCAAGAAAATCAAGGGCAATGGTGATATATATGCGGATTAGACACCAAAAAAAAACACTCAACAAATGGCTACAATTTAAGGAATGTGTTTAGTGACCGCATCAGATTCCTAATTGATGGAGAAAGGTCTGGTGGCACGAAAAGCTGCTTCTATGAGGTTGTCAAGTGTTTTCGCTCGACGATTCCATTCTTGGGTGGTTGGTTTGGCCCTTGTTCCTGTAACTCGAATCCTAGCCCGGCATATCCCATTTTAATTTTACACCATTGTGAACCTTACGCCTTTTTTACTCTCTGATCAAGGTTCTCGGAATTGAAAAATCTTCATAAACTAAATCACACGTGTATATGTTGACATTTCAGAGATATACAGTCAAGAAAATCAAGGGCAATGGTGATATATATGCGGATTAGACACCAAAAAAAAACACTCAACAAATGGCTACAATTTAAGGAATGTGTTTAGTGACGGCATCAGATTCCTAATTGATGGAGAAAGGTCTGGTGGGAAGAAAAGCTGCTTCTAGGAGGTTGTCAAGTGTTTTCGCTCGACGATTCCATTATTGGGTGGTTGGTTTGGCCCTTGTTCCTGTAACTCAAATCCTAGCCCGGTAAATCCCTTTTTAATTTTACACTATTGTGAACCAGACGCCTTTTTTACTCTCTGATAGAGGTTCTCGGCATTGAAAAATCTTCGTAAACTAAATCACACGTGTATATGTTGACATTTAAGAGATATACATTCAAGAAAATCAACGGCAATGGTGATATATATGCGGATTAGACACCAAAAAAATAACACTAAACAAATGGCTACAATTTAAGGAATGTGTTTAGTGGCGGCATCAGATTCCTAATTGATGGAGAAAGGTCTGGTGGCAAGAAAAGCGGCTTCTAGGAGGTTGTCAAGTGTTTTCGCTCGACGATTCCATTCTTGGGTGGTTGGTTTGGCCCTTGTTCCTGTAACTCGAATCCTAGCCCGGTATATCCCATTTTAATTTTACACCATTGTGAACCTTACGCCTTTTTTACTCTCTGATCGAGGTTCTCGGCATTGAAAAATCTTTGTAAACTAAATCACACGTGTATATGTTGATAATTAAGAGTTATACAGTCAAGAAAATCAAGGGCAATGGTGATATATATGCGAATTAGACACCAAAAAAAAACACACAACAAATGGCTACAATTTAAGGAATGTGTTTAGTGACGGCATCAGATTCCTAATTGATGGAGAAAGGTCTGGTGGTAAAAAAAGCTGCGTCTAGGAGGTTGTCAAGTGTTTTCGCACGACGATTCCATTCTTGGGTGGTTGGTTGGGCCCTTGTTCCTGTAACTCGAATCCTAGCCCGGTATATCCCATTTTAATCTTACACCATTGTGAACCTTACGCCTTTTTTACTCTCTGATCGAGGTTCTCGGCATTGAAAAATATTTGTAAACGAAATCACACGTGTATATGTTGACATTTAAGAGATATACTGTCAAGAAAATCATGGGCAATGGTGATATATATGCGGATTAGACACCAAAAAAAATCACTCAACAAATGGATACAATTTAAGGAATGTGTTTAGTGACGGCATCAGATTCCAAATTGATGGAGAAATGTCTGGTGGCAAGAAAAGCTACTTCTAGGAGGTTTTCAAGGGTTTTCGCTCGACGATTCCATTCTT
Organism: Helianthus tuberosus; assembly: GCA_030545235.1. Lineage (NCBI taxonomy): Eukaryota > Viridiplantae > Streptophyta > Magnoliopsida > Asterales > Asteraceae > Helianthus > Helianthus tuberosus. The sequence goes on from CM060425.1 coordinate 194,824,228, forward strand.
GGGTGGTTGGTTTGGCCCTTGTTCCTGTAACTTGAATCCTAGCCCGGTATATCCCATTTTAATTTTACACCATTGTGAACCTTACTCCTTTTTTACTCTCTAATCGAGGTTCTCGGCATTGAAAAATCTTCGTAAACTAAATTACACGTGTATATGTTGACATTTAAGAGATACACAGTGAAGAAAATCAAGGGCAATGGTGATATATATGCGGATTAGACACAAAAAAAAAAACACTCAACAAATGGCTACAATTTAAGGAAAATGTTTAGTGACGGCATCAAATTCCTAATTGATGGGGAAAGGTCTGGTGGCAAGAAAAGCTGCTTCTAGGTGGTTATCAAGTGTTTTCGCTCGACGATTCCATTCTTGGGTGGTTGGTTTGGCCCTTGTTCCTGTAACTCAAATCCTAGCCCGGTATATCCCATTTTAATTTTACACCATTGTGAACCTTACGCCTTTTTTACTCTCTGATCGAGGTTCTCGGCGTTGAAAAATCTTCGTAAACTAAATCACACGTGTATATGTTGAAATTTAAGAGATATACAGTCAAGAAAATTAAGGGCAATGGTTATATATATGCAGATTAGACACCAAAGAAAACACTCAACAAATGGTTGTTGGTGCATATGTCTGTCGACTTCGTCTTGTATCGAGTCGTGTGTCTAGATAGGATTGAATGGAGCTCGAAATACGAGAAAATAGGATTTGTATAGAATGTGTGCATTTCGTAAGAAATGGAAGAGACCAGTTCGCACGAAATGGACTTTGTCCATTTCGCACGAAATGAATCTTAACCATTTCGTACGAAATGGCTAGTCTATAAATACCAGAGCTTCCTATTCATTTGTAACGATCTGATTCCGGTGCCGAAGTGCTGCCGAAGTGTCTCCAGGCTGTAAAACATTGTGTTATCAATATACTAGACAATTCAAAGTGAATCTTGTGCAAATCAGCTGAAACAACTTCGATACGACTGAATTCCGCCTTTCGTATTGATAAGAACTCTTCTGAATGACTCGTTTTGGTCGTGCAAATGATTCTACAAGTGTTATCAGAGCTCAGGAGGAAGAGTTCTTACCATTTTAGCTGAAAATTCTGATTTCTACACCTTCTTTTCAAAATTAAACAAGTTTTCACGGTTAAAATGGCTTGATTTTCTGACATTATAAGCACAATACGGTTTTAACAAAGCCTTGAAAGTATCAGACCTAAAATCGAACTAAAACCTGATCAATTTATAAAAATCATGGCCGATAGGATGATGTCATCAGTATTTCGCACAAAATGAACTTTTCATTTCGCATGGAATAAGTCAGTTCAGGTCCATTTCGCACGGCTTGATATATTTCAGGTCCATTTCGCACGGAATAACCTCAGACACATTCATTTCGCACAAATTGGAAGGTTTAGTTCCCATTTCGCTTGACCATTTCGCACGAAATCATCATTTCGTTTGAATCTATTTTGTGTGAAACCCATTTCGTTTGACAGTCTGATTTTGTGAAATTTTGATACCAAATCATGGAAGAAGAATTTTACAACGCGTTTGCTACTCCGATTACTATTGTACAGAACACAATGTTAGAAAATGAAACGGGCACCATGCAAAAACCGGCAAAGCTCATGAATATTGAGGAGTATAAGGGATGGTAGGAGCGATTCGAAAATTGGGTTCAAGCAAATTACTTGGATGCTTGGGAATGTGTTGAAACAAAATATGTTAGACCGGTAAATGATGATGAAGAGGTTATTACTATTAAAGATTTAAGTGCTGAGGAGAAAAAGAAATACAAAGATGAAAAAATGATGACTACTCTATTGCATCAAGCTGTTAAGGAAGATATCTTGGTTTTATTGCAACAGAATGGAAGTGCATATTCAATTTGGAAAGCATTAAAATCAAAGTTTGTTGGAAGTAAAGAAATGATCAAGAACAAAAAATCGCTTTTGAAAAAAAGAGTTTGATCTATTTCGTGGTTTAAGAACTGAAAACACCAAGCAGATCATAGAAAGATATTGTAATTTGAAAGTTAACATGAAGAGGTTGAGCATCACAAAAGATAATGAAGAATTGATTGAAAAATTGGCTGATGCTTTGCCACATGATGTTTGGGGCACGTACCTTATGATGTTGAGAAATAAGAAAGATTTTGGCAGTCTAACACTGGGTAAGTTTATTGAAAAACTTGAAGCTCAAGAGATGGAACAACGGAAGATCTCAAGAATGAAGGATTTTGATGGTGAACAAGATATTGGTCTATATACAAAGGAGGTATCAGTGATAAGACCAACATGTCACCAAAGATTGAAACTGCATTCAATACTAAAAGTTCGTCTGGAGGGTCATCTCAGGGATCAAACAGCAAAACAGGATTTTCTTCATATCCATCATTTGATCCAAACTTTTCAGCAAACAAAAATGGCAAGATGTTACAATGCAACAATGTATTAAACCTTGAGAATGGTCAAAATTTCTCAGAAGAAGTTGCAAAAGGTCACATGTCTTTGTTGGTGACTGTGTTAGAATCATATGAGAGTTTTGTTGCAGGTAGGATCGGAAATCCAATGTTGACAAAAGAGGATTACGATCAGATTGATGCTGAGGAGATGGAATTAATGGATATAAAGTGGTGTTTGGCGAGTGTGTTGAGAAGAGCTGAGAAATTCAAACAGATCACAAGAAGAGATGACTTCCGTGATGCTAATGTTTCTACTTTAGGTTTTGATAAATCTAAAGTTACTTGTTTTCGTTACAGGGAAAAAGGGCATTTCAAGCGAGAATGCACAAACCGCGAAGCAAGTGGAGCTCAAAATCCTTTCAACAACAATGATTATTATCGAAAAGCAATTTATCATCAACTTGCTCAACAGCCACATCAACAACAATCGTCACAAACTGCACATGCTAGGAAGGAATTGAAGAATCAAAGAAAGCTTATTGTGTCAATCAAGATAATGAAGGATCATCAAAAGGATTCAGCTGGGACAAATACATTTCAGCTGATAGTAAAGCATGTTTGATAGATCAAGATGATGAAAGGTTACCAAAAGGTTTTAGCTGGGATGATTATGATCCTAACAAAACTTCAGATCATAAAGCTTTTGTTGCTCGAGTTGTTGAAGATAGTGATAATGATGATTATTATGCAAACAAAATGAAAGAGCACTTAAGAATGCTAGAAGAGAGTGATGACAGTGATGATAGGAAAGTTCGAGTGAAAAAGAAGAAAGTTAAAAAACAAGTTAGCAGTGATGATGAAGAAGTTCATGAGATAAGGAAAAAGGTAAAAAAATTCCAGCTTTCACAGTTGAAGCAGAAGCTGATGCACGAAAAATTCTTGTGAAATGTGAAACCTGTGAAACAGTGAAGAAGCAAAACAGTACTTTGATTCATAACATGAACAGATTGAAAGAATCCTATGATGTTCTAAACAAAGCTATGAATCAATACAATCAATCAAGCAGTGAACAAGCAACAGCTATGAAGACACTTCAAGGAGCTTTCATGACAAAGCAGAAAATCGTCAATAATTACATTGAGAAATGTGATGTGCTGGAATAGAAACTGGAAACCCAGAGGATAGAAACGGAAAGGGTAAACAGGTTGTTAAAAAGTTACTCATGTACTTCTTATGTTATTGACAGGATTTATCCAAACGTTGAAGGAATAAAGGCGTTTGAAGAAGAAGATACTGAAGAAAAGCATTCTGGTAAGAAACCTAGTGCCAGTTATACAAAGTGTCCGCCTCCGCTTGAAAATGGATATTCTCCACGAAATCATAATTCAGAAAGAGTCAAAAAGGCAACCAACTTACAGTGGGAATCTGAGCCATCAGATAATTTGCCAGACAATATTGATGTCTGTAGGTCCCCTAGAGTCGTATGGATCTTCACAGAATTGTCAATCCAATCAAGAGTTCGGAATCCTCTTGATCAGAATAAGCAGAAAACGTGTAGGAATAGCAAGACACTTTCAAACTGGGTTTCTATTGATTATCGATTACAAGAATTACAATCAATCAAACCCTAACCAACACTAATTTCGTCCAAGCCCTAGAACTCTCACGAAATTCCTCACACACACTGTTTTGGCTGATTAACCTAAACCCTAAAGCATAACCTTGTTTATATAACACAAGGTTTGCTACATTAGGCTGGGTTTACTACATGGGCTAGGCCCAAATCGTCCCCCATCACCCAATGTGGGTTTTGTTTAGCCCAAACTCTATTATCTCACTAATACAAAGCTAAACCCGCTAACTGTTTATCATTTAACTAATTACAAGATATCCAAAGACCAAATCTAAGCTGTTGTCACAAACATGCACCAACAAACTCCCCCTTGACAATAGCTTCATAAAATAACTTTGTCTTCAGTCATCTTGCAATCTTCATGTAATCTTGCACTGTCTTTGGTCTTTGGATAGCTTCAGCTTCAATAGCTTCTGTCAGCAACAGACTCCCCCTAAGCTGATGCATCCAATCACCAAATCTTCAAAACTTTAGCGTTTGAGTAAACTCCAGTTCAGCATTTGTATAGCAATCTTCAACTTTTCGACTTTGTCTGCAATGTAGAAAGGAGGTTCTACCATGCATCCAATCAAACTCTCATCTTCACAACAACTCATCACTTTAACTTCTAAGCAACACACTGCTTCAATCTGTATACTATAAAACAAACATCTCGAGAAACCATAAGAATTTTTCAACAAACTTAAATAAATTATTATTTTTCAAGAGATAGTTAAACTGTATCACAGATCAAGCATTTTCAATTTTATCAACAACACGCAAAACTTTTTAATCACACCCTATAACCCGCATGATTTAAAATTTTGAACTCACTTTCCAACACCGTCTCCCCCTATCAGTAACAATTCCTCCAAGAATAACAGTTTTCCGTACATTAAGAATTTTAAACAGATAAAGACACTATTTTTGGATTTTTATATTTTTCTGAAAGCAAGTAAATAACAAAAACAATAAACACTCTATTTTTTGTGAGAATCACTGGTAAGAAGATCATATCAGCACAATCAAACTGTTTCACACCATTAGTTAATTCTTTATGTAATTTTTCGTGAAAAGCAGTCCAAGACGATTACCAGTATGTTCGTCCTCTTAAACAAAATGCATGAACATTTCAAGTTCCATTACCGTATGATACGTTAAGGTAATTTTAATTACTGATATACTAGCGTGTCCCACTTCAGGATATACCCCCGCGATCAAGGTATGCACAAAGATTCATCGTAGTAGGTGAGTATACTGAATTCATCCGTTTTATTTTTCAACGATAGATAATTGGTGAACAGGTCAGTACTTCCGTACAGCAAAGAGACCAAAATATCTAACGAGGGCTAAGACAAATACCATTTTTGGTACGATTTGTGCTTTTTGCACTTTTTGAATGACTCTCTTTGAGAGCTTCTTCATTTTCAAGGTTTTGGCATTTTTAGCTCTTTTAAGATATCCTGGGTGTGTCTAGGTCAGCATATATCTGGATGCAGCAGAAGGACACCCCTGATATCCCCAGATGAAATAACAGTATAAAGACCCAAAACTTCAGATTTTGGCAATCTATCAACGCAAGATTTAAGGTCATTAAACCATACACCACTAATGTGTTCCCCACTCATACACAGTTTATTTAAGTTTATATCACATTGGTAAGTTGATTATTTCATGTTTTTTGCCTACCGGTACATCATATGATGAAGCTGCTATCACACTTAAGCAATTTAATTCAGTTTCCGTGTGACAGTCTAACTTGCTGATGTACTATCATTTCTCCTTTTTCACACAGTGATAACTCATTTTTCATTTTTTTCAATTTTTTTATGTTTTTGATTTTTCAATGTTTTTTTGTATTTTTGATTTTTTAAGAAAAGCAGTAAACTATTTACAAAAATTCTTATGAAAAACCAGTTATTCAGGATTCCTCATCCCGTTGAGTTCGACTAAATGTTCAAAGCGAGCCCTGTCAAAAGCTTTAGTATAAAGATCTGCCAGGTTATCTAGTGTGTCAATCGATGTAATTCAATTAGCCTCTTTTCAGCACAATCCCGTATAAAATGATGACGTATGTCAATATGTTTTGTGCGACTGTGTTTCACGGGATTATTAGTTATTGAAATTGTGGCATTATTGTCTATCATAATAGGAGTACGAGTGAAATCCAAACCGTAATCGCGCATTTGCTGTTGTATCCAGAGAACCTGAGAGCAGCAGCTACCCGCAGCAATATATTCAGCTTCACACGTAGAGGTAGACACACAAGATTGCTTCTTGCATTGCCAAGACACAATCCTGCCTCCTAAGAACTGACAACCACCTGTTGTAGACTTTCTATTCGACTTGCATCCTCCAAAGTCTGAGTCAGTGTAAGCAACAAAATTCATATCACTATCAGTTGGATACCACAACCCAAGTTTAGGTTTCCCCTTCAAGTAACGAAGAATACGCTTCACTGCCTTCATGTGTGACTCCTTTGGATTAGCCTGATATCTGGCACACAAGCATACTGCAAACATAATGTCAGGTCTTGAAGCAGTCAAGTACATTAGAGAACCAATCATTGCCCTGTATTGAGTTGGATCAACGTCTTCAGTACTTTCGTGATCTGGGCCAAGATTGTGATTTTCGCAAATGGGTGTGTTGAAAGTAGAGCAATCATTCATTTTGAACCGACTCAAAATGTCATACACATACTTTGTTTGATGAATAAACATCCCATCCTCCTTCTGTTCAACTTGTAATCCCAGAAAGTAAGACAACTCACCCATAGCACTCATTTCAAACTTGCTCTTCATCACCTGCTCGAACTCTTTACACATATCTTCATCAGATGACCCAAAGATGATGTCATCCACGTACACCTATACCAGCAGAAAATCTTCCTTCTTCCTCTTGATGAACAGTGTACTGTCAATCTGACCTGTTTCGAAACCATTCTTGATCAGATGTGTAGACAGTGACTCGTACCACGCCCTGGGAGCTTGATGTAACCCATACAAAGCCTTATCAAGTTTGTACACCCGATCTGGATAATCTGGATCAACGAACCCATCTGGTTGTGAGACATACACCACTTCTTGGACTTTCCCGTAAAGAAATGCACTCTTCACGTCTAGTTGGTAAACTTTAAAGCCCTTGAATGAAGCGAAAGCCAGAAACAAACGAATTGCCTCCAACCTTGCCACTGGTGCAAACACTTCATTGTAATCAATCCCTTCCTGCTGATTGAAACCTTTAACCACCAATCGAGCCTTGTTTCGCGTCACAATTCCTCTGTCATCCTTCTTGCACTTAAACACCCATTTAGTGCCTATCTCTCTTTCACCTTTAGGAAGGTCAACTAACTCCCAAACCTTCAACTTCGCAAACTGGGCCAATTCCTCTTGCATAGCTTCAACCCATGAATTGTCTTTAAGAGCCATATGAATGTTCTTCGGCTCCTCTTGGGAAATAAAACTGCTATACAAGCATTCGTTCACAATCCCAGTCTTCTCAATCGACACAAATAAACCAGAATTCGCTGCTATGTTTCTCCTTGTCTGAACACCTGCTGTAGGATCTCCAAGTATCATGTCAACTGGATGATCCCTATTAGTAGCAACGGTATCCACTTCTAAATTATCACCCAGGTTTGATCCAACCTCCCCCTGAATGTTCTGATCCGCAAATGGATTAATGAAATCCTCCCCCTTAATGGGTTCAGAGTCATTATCGCTTGAATTAGGATCAGCAGCACCTTTGGAAGTTTCTGGAGCATCTGTCATATCAACATTCGATCTAGGCATGAACTCGCCTTCATCGTCTCCACCAATCACTGCTTGAATCGACTGAGAATCATCTGCATTTGGAAACTCATGAATATTAAATGATTTAAAAGTACTTTCATAATCATATAATATAGCAGGACCACTCGTTGATTGTTGAGGTTTGTATGTAGTAATTTCAACATTGTAAACAACCTCAATTTTACCAGTTTTTAGATTAAAAACCCTTTTATTCGGTGCGCCAGGTACGTAACCTAGAAAGCAGCCTTCGTCAGCCACCTCACCGAATTTTTGTTTATCTTTATTACGCACAATGGTGCAGGGTAATCCAAATGGTTCAAAGCCTTCTAAGTTTGGTTTCTTGTTAAACATCATTTCATGACAAGTTTTATTAAAACGTTTAACAGTCAAAACTTTGTTTAGGACGTAGCAAGCTGTATTCACAGCTTCTCCCCAGAAAAGAACTGGTAGCTTAGAATCTGAAAGCATCGTCCTAGCGGCTTCAATCAACGTCCTGTTTTTCCTCTCAGCAACTCCATTTTGTTGAGGTGTATAAGGAGCAGAATATTGATGTTCAATTCCCTTTCGAAGACAATAGAGATCCAGAACTCGATTCTTGAACTCCATGCCATTATCACTCCTTATCCTCTTGATTCTTGCATCATGGACGTTTTCCAATTTCGTAAAAAGATCTATCAGCATCTCCGCCGTCTCATCTTTTGTACCTAAAAAGAAAACCCATGAATAACGTGAGTAATCATCAGTGACAACTAAACAATAGTACTTTCCACCTATGCTCCTCACGTTCACTGGACCGAATAAATCCATGTGAAGTAATTCATAAGGGGCATCAATGGAATTTACTGTTTTAGATTTGTGAGGTTTCTTATGTTGTTTTCCCTTTTGACATGGAAGACATTTATCTTCCACTTGAAACCTCTGCATTGGAACCCCTTTCACTAGCTCATTTTTAACAAGGTAATTCATTTTTCGATAGTGAATATGGGCCATGCGTCTGTGCCACAACATCGATTCAGCTTCAGATGCTTTTGATAGTAAACACGCCACCACAGCAGTTGGATCCTTAGCACCCATGTCCATGACATAAGTGTCATTTCTCCTTGGCGCTCGCATCACTATCCAATCGTCCGGAATCTTCAAACCTGGTTTCAACACTAATGCTTCATTCTTGGTAAAATGAACCGAGTGACCCTTGTCGCAGACTTGTGACACGCTCATCAGATTGTGTTTAAGCTGCTCCACATAGTTCACTTTGTCCAGTGTGATCTTCCCATTGGTCACTTTTCCTCGTCCTGTAATTCTACCACCTTTAGCACCCGCAAAGTTCACTTTTCCACCATCATAATCTTCAAATTCAGTCAACAATCTCGCATCCCCCGTCATGTGCCTGGAGCAGCCACTATCAACATACCATAAGTTGATAATCCTCCTTAGCAGCTCCTGCACACACCAACCAAGAAATTAGTTAGATTGGGGGACCCAAGCCTTAATGGTCTTGGGTCGTCCAAATTCACCAACCACTGGAACATCCATCCAGTATCCATTACTCCTAACTGGAGTCTTGGATCTCAGACCTATTGATGGAATTTGGTTTTGATTTCCACTAGGTCTTTGGTCCTGAGGGTTCCTAAATGTATTTGGACTATTTGACCTTTGGAAATTTTGATTTGGGTACCTTGAGTTTTGATTCCAAGAAGCATTATTGTTGTAATTTCTAAAGCCATTGTTATAAAAAGTTCGACCACCATTATATTGGTATCGATTTTGATATTGACTTTGACTTCTGAAATTATTTGAATTTCCATTAAAATTGTTCATCCTAGGTGAACTGCTTCTAGGTCTCTCAAATCTGCCTGGTGGAGATCTAGGCTGAAATCTTGGTTGATTTCTTTGAAAACGTGGAACTTGTGGAGTTCCTTTTTCAGCCTTATCTACACCAACAGCAACATTTTCTGGTTGCTTAGGAGCAGATTTCTTTGGAGAATTTGCAACTTTCTCCTGTTTATCACCACTATTCTCTGGTGATTTCTCTCTCTTCCTCTCACTCACTTGTGCTTCACTCTTTTTGTTAGGACAACAGCTAGCTACATGTCCCTTGGTGTGACATTTGAAGCACGATCTCTTTTTCGAAGACTTCTTCTCAGAAGCCTTTGAACTAGATTCAGGTTTTTCTGATGATGCCTTAGAAGGATTTGGTTCAGTTTGCTTAGTTTCAGAATTTTCTATGTTCTTATTTTTAGCAAACTCTACATTAGATTCGTTTTCAATAACAGCTGTTTCATCTTTCATGTCACTTCCTTGAACAAAATTAACACTTTTAACAAAAGTTGGATTTTTATTCTTAGGATGTGATGTTTTGTTTTTCAAAACAGGTTTGCTGTTATTATCCTTCTTAGCATCAACACTCTCAAACACATTTCCTTGACGTGACGTGGAACTACTTGGTGATGTTGACCCAAAGTCCATGAGATCATCTTCATCAGGCAAGAAAGAATAGTCATGACTAACAGGAGGTGGAACTTCATTGAAACCATGAAATCCCACACTGGTTTTGTCATTACTTTTCTTCAAGCCACCCATCATATGTTTCATAACAAAAGTAGAATCCCTGAATTGACCTAATTTCTTTTCAAGTTCAACAATTTTGAGTTGTGCATCTGACAACTCTTTGCATTTATCAGAAATCTCTTTTGTTTTCTCAGCCATCATTTCATGAGCTAAGTCGATGACTTGAAGTTTTTCATTTAATTTGCAGGTTACAGCTTCAATTTTACTTTCATAACCTTTTATCTTCTTCAAGTATGATGATTCATTTCTTTTAGCAAAAAAATTTGCTTCTTTTATAGTAGACATCTCGCCTACCAGACTTTGGTTTTGTGTGGACAACTTGTCAACTTCACCCTGTAATTCACGACATTTTAAACACACATAATTAGACTTTACCTCTCCTGTTTGTTTGTCAAGATTGGCCATTAGCGCTGCAAGTTGAGCTTCCATTCTCTTGTATTTAGCTTCTTTTTCTTCAGCTTCCTTTTCATAATCAGACTTTTGTTTTTCTTCTTCAGCATCTTTTGTCTGATCACCCTTCTTTTCTTCAGCTTTATCCTCTATTTTCACCTCAGCCTTAGCATCCACTTTCACTTCAGCATCTCCCACAGTAGCTTCACCATCATCAACTGGAGTTATCTCTGCCATGAATGCCTGAGTGGCATTCTCATTATCTTCAAGATGAATACTCCAATCATAAGAACCTTCTCGTGCCGTAGAGATCAAAGCCTTTGAGCTAGAATTGTTTGATGCATTCCTGTTGTTTGAACCCTGACTCAAAGTCTCTTGCTTTTGTTTTTGACACTCCCTAGCGAAATGCCCATAACTTTGACAGTTAAAGCACCTCACTTTGGTTTTGTCAAAACCAACAGTCTTTCCTATAAACTTCCTGCCTGTTCGATTCATAAATCTCTTCACTCTTCTAGTAATCATGGCCATTTGCCACTGCAAATCCATATCTTCAAGATCATCAGGGTCAATCTGATCGTAATCTTCATCTAAAGTAGCAGGATCAGATATCTTCCCCTAAATGTAGTTCTCATAGGAAGCAACGAACGAAGCAAGTAGAGCAAGATGCTCTTCAGCAGACTTCACACTCATTGGCATCGACTTAACACCACTACTCTGCTTAGAAGCTGATGTTTTCTTGACTCCTGTTGATCCTCCTGAAGCAGCTACAAAACACACATCACCATCCTCATTCACTGTGACCTGCTCATTCTCACACGAAAGAAAAGCAGTAGCAGAGTCGCTAGAAGCGTTGTGAGATGAAGAAGATGTAAGCCCATTGTAAATCGCCGGATCTTGAACCTGATCATATCCAGTGTCTTTCTTCTTCATACTGAGTTCATAAGCTCTCAGCTTGCCAACTACTTCTTCCAGCTCCTTTGTCTCATAATCTGCCTCTCCCTTAATCATGAGAGTGTAGATATCCCACTTAGTAGGTAAGGCATCGAGCAGCTTGTCATTCTTCTCTACGTTAGTATAGCAATCGATATCATAATTTTCCATTTCTGACATCAGATGATAGTAGCGAGTGATGATGTCCTCAAGTGACTCATGTTTCATGAACTTGAAAACAGCGAACTGCTTCTTCAGTAGATCAACTTTGTTTTTCTTAACATCTGCATTTCCTGCATATCTCTTTTCCAATGCATCCCACATATCCTTGGAATTTGTGTACCACTTGAAAGTATGCTTGATGCTATCAGGTAAGGACATTTTAATTGTAGCCAAGGCTCTCTTTTCAGCCTCATACATCTTTTTCTCAGCATCGTCCATGTTCACATATGCAGTTTTACGAGGTCTGCCTTCAAAGTCATGTGTTGGGTCTATGTACCCTTCTTCAATGCATATCCACATGCGAGTATCCTGATATTCAATGAACGATTGAAAACGATCCTTCCATGTCAAATAGTTCTCCACCTTCATCATCTTAGGTGGTTTGTTGGTAGTGCCAACCTCATGCTCCATTCTCAAAAGCTCATTCAAACTTGACATGTTCGACATTTTAAACGTTGCAGACTGATAAAACCGTACAAAATATTTCCGAAAACAGTGGTTACCAAATTACACTGTTAGAATCGTCTCGAAAAGACGAGTCCAATGATATCTAATCTAACGGTCCAAACGGTTCTGTCAAACGAGCTACTGATCAATTTTTATTTTCGAAACACTGAAATTTTATCGACGCTTGCCAACGGAAATTCCACCACTATTAACTAATTCCGCAGGTTTAATTTCGCTGGCCTGTTAATTTTGCTGGTAATTTCACTGAACAGGTTAATTTCGCTGGTTATTATGCTGTCAGGTCAATTTCGCTCAACAGTTCAATTTCGCTATTACAACGACCAGTAAAGTCGCCGAAAACCGTAATAACTTCGCTGTGGAAAGTTATCCGGTTACCAAAGTCGCCTTTGGATTTAATTTCGCCGATAACTATGCTGGTTAAATTCGCAGATCAGTCAATTTCGCCAGTACAGTCAATTTCGCCACCCAGTAATTTTGGAAACTTAATCTTTTCGAAAATTCTGATTATTTTCCTGATCCTCCAAACAACTTCCTACAAAATTAAAAGAGCAAATCAGCAAAGTTTTGACGAAATTTTTATGAACTTAAAGAAGAACACGAAGAACAGTCTTCGAATCTTCAAGTTTCTCAGCCAAAATTCTTCAAAACAATCAACCAAAAACAGTCCTGCAAACCCTAAAACCTGCAAAAACAGCAAACAAACAATGCAGAAGATCAAAACAGCCAACAAAATTCAAAAATTTTATCAAACCAACAGAAAAATTCAAAAATTTTAAAAACCCTAATTTTCAAAAATTTCAAAAACTCCCTGTTTCTGCCAAGAACAATTCTGAACCGAGCCTTCAAGAGCCTAATGCTCTGATACCAATTGTAGGTCCCCTAGAGTCGTATGGATCTTCACAGAATTGTCAATCCAATCAAGAGTGCGGAATCCTCTTGATCAGAATAAGCAGAAAACGTGTAGGAACAGCAAGACACTTTCAAACTGGGTTTCTATTGATTATCGATTACAAGAATTACAATCAATCAAACCCTAACCAACACTAATTTCGTCCAAGCCCTAGAACTCTCACGAAATTCCTCACACACACTATTTTGGCTGATTAACCTAAACCCTAAAGCCTAACCTTGTTTATATAACACAAGGTTTGCTACATTAGGCTGGGTTTACTACATGGGCTAGGCCCAAATCGTCCCCCATCACCCAATGTGGGTTTTGTTTAGCCCAAACTCTATTATCTCACTAATACAAAGCTAAACCCGCTAACTGTTTATCGTTTAACTAATTACAAGATATCCAAAGACCAAATCTAAGCTGTTGTCACAAACATGCACCAACAATGTCACTTTCACTTCATCTGATACTGATCATGAGGCAGAGTTAATAAAGAAAGTGGCTGATCAGGTGTTGGATAAAGATGAAACCGAGGAGTCAAAGTTGGAGTCAAATTCAGAGTCAAAGTCTGAAACGTCAAGCCCAACAGTCAAAAAGGGAAAACGGGTTTATAATAAAGAACTTCTGTTATCAAAATCTAATTTGAATGATGAAACATTCAAAGTGGCTTATACTTTCAATGATTCTGACAAATTATTTTCTGATGAAGAAATTCCAATAAGAGGTGTTAAACCTGAAATGATAAAAAAGGTTTTCAAACTAACAGAAATTAATATTTCTGAAATAAAAGATGTAAATTTTTCTAAAAAAATAAAAAATATACCTCAAGAGTTCAACAAAGGTTAAACAAGAAAAAGAGTTACAGTTCTAGTTCTGGTTTTTAAAAGAAACCAAATCATAATGGTAATTTTAAAAGGAAAGGTTTAGGTTTTATTTCACCGAAAAATCTTAAAAATGAGAAAACTTATAAATCAAAAATTGTTTTTGTTTCAGGAATATCATCAGAAGAAAAAAAGAGCATTTGTTCAGGAAGCAGACGAACAAAGAATTCCTTGCTAAAAAGCAAGAGGAAATGAAGAAGGAAATTGCTCAGAAGAAGGAGACAAGAACTTGTTTTCAATGCAAAACAGTTGGTCATATTGCCAGGAATTGTCCTAAGGCAATCTAAACAAAACAGGGGGTCTCTGAAAAATTGAAAGAAAAGGTGGTTGAGAATGAATCACCAATCAAACAATTTAAAGTTTTCAAAAATTCAAAGTTTGAGGTTGGTGAAAGTTCAAAAAAAATTTATAAAAGAAAGGTGAATCTTGATAACCACAAATGGGTTGTTAAGAAATCAGATGATAGTTCTAGCAATGATTCTGATTCGTCAAAATCAAAGGAGCTATTTTCTGGCACTGAATCTGACTCGTCAAATTCAGAGGAGCCACAAGTTGATCTAAAAAGGGAAAAATCAGTACCGCCAATGGATGATGCAAACTTTCAACCATTGCGGGCTGAGAATTTTAAGCAAAAAGTTGGAAAATTGAGATTTCAAATCAATTTTTTTCTGAAAAGAAAGAATTTGATATTAAAAAGGCCTTTAACCCCAAAGTGAAACATATTTTTGGAAAAAATGATTGATGGGAAGGTTAAGGGGGTAAAGGAATTCTATGAGAAGAAGAAGAAAGGAAAGAAACCGAGTGTTGATAACTCGGAATCTCCCAAGGACCGTCAGGCTTGGGAGAATCTCTCTAACTAAAAAGCCTGAGTTACCGGAGCTCCCAAGTTGGTAATAGTGGAGCAGGAATCGGCATCTTTCTTGAGAAATTCACATTTGTGAAATTTCGATCTACAAATGGTGTGTTTGTGAAAAACCTACAAGTGGTTTGTCAAGGTCATTAAGTTGAACTTGATTTAACTTTTCTACAAGTAATGTTTTGATAAAACAATGTGATGAAAACCCCTAACCTACGAATGGTTTGTGAAAATCAACAAAACTAATTTTCTGGAAAAACCATTTTGATTAAAAAAACTTAAGTGTTTTGAAATCATAATGGGAAAATAGTTTGTTGTAAGGGGGAGTTCTGATTGTTTATGCCAAAGAGGATGGCGAATTGAAGCGATTCGATATCAGTTTGTCACTTTACTTTGTACAGTTTGTTTTCAAATTTTCTCAGAAAAATCAAAATTTGAAATATAATTTTGATTTTAGGGGGAGTAAATTTTTTTTAGAAATTTCAAAAATTTGAAAATCCAAAAACATGATAAAATCTATAAAAACCAAAAACATTAAAAAATTAAAAAATGAGTTTTGTTGTGAAAAAGAGGAAATGATAGTACATCAGTGGACTATCACAGAATACTAAAGTATTGGAAAGTTCAAATGTGATAAACGGTCTCACTGATGATGTGCCAGTAGATTTTCACACGCTTAGTAGATTGTATTCGAGATATAAACCTAAATATCAAAACTTGCTTATTTCGTGGGGAACATCTCTCGGATATATAGGTAACCCCTGAAATCTTGTTTGAAGGGCTTTCTATTTCTGACATACTAGGTCTTTGTGCGTGGTGATATCTGGGGTATTATACTTGGACTTCTGATTTTGCGGGAGCAATAGCCTAGTCCTCGTATAATACTTTGCATTGCTTTATTCTTAAAGCTCGCCCTCAGCATAAAAAATAATGAAACATTGAAAAATGCTAATCATGTGCTGTTGTAAATAAAAGATTCTCTAAAGGGAACCCACCAAAAAGCGAACCATCATCTCTCTGATTTTGCGGAAGCAATAGCCTGAGCTCTCATGGTCTCGCATTTAACCCTTTACAGATATCACTAGTGTACATTCACCTGTAAGACTGAATATAGAAGTCTGGATACATGAGTATATTCTGAGGTGGGACACGCGAATAAGTTTAAGTCTCTAAAACATTAATCTAGTATCTCAAAACAGTTGAACTTTGTGTGAAAAATTAAGTAGATCAGTATACTGACAATCTACGTGAATCGTTTAGAATTTAAAATGTTTAAAGCTTAACGGTGTTAGTGATTTGTCTCATAAACTGATATGATCCTCTTACACAAACTCACAAAAATATTATCTGTATATATTTCTTTACTGTTTTTCATTTAAGAAAAATCCAAAAAGATTTTCAGTGTGTTTTAGCATAAATTGTTGAAAATACAAAAAGATTTTCGACAACTGATATTGAAGAGCTGATTTTTAAAATTTTTGAGTGCTAAACATGATGAACTGGGTTGGGAGAGTTTGATGAAATGAAAATGATTTTGAAATGTTATAAATGGTAATAATATTGAATATTTTTCAAATTCAAAAAGTTTATCAAATGTAAAAATTTGTTTATCTTACAAGTGGTAGAGGATTGTGCAGGATAACAGCTATGGGAGAGCTAGGTTCTGATACCTGAAGACTTTCCACATAAAACCTGAGAAGTGTTTAGAGCCAGGTTTCGATCCAAAGCTTGTGAGAGTGCTATTCCAGACTGCTATCCCAGCTGATTGAAAGGGGGAGTCTGAAGACATTAAAGCCAGGTTGATCCAACAGGGAGTCTGAAGATGTGAAAGCCAGATTCAGATACTGGAATTATGTTCAAATGCTGATAAACTTAAGGAATCAAGAGACCTGATTAAGAGAGGATAAAGCCAGGTTGCGATTCTGATAGAGAAAGTAAAAGAGAGAGGGAGAAGAGAAAAGATTGAGGATGCTTACAATGGAGAATACTTTGGAAGAGAGAGCACGTAGAGTGATAAAGATTGAAGACTCGACATGCTGAAGACTAGTACTGAAGACTCATCGACATCCAAGGGGTAGTCTGTTGGTGCATATGTCTGTCGACTTCGTCTTGTATCGAGTCGTGTGTCTAGATAGGATTGAATGGAGCTCGAAATACGAGAAAATAGGATTTGTATAGAATGTGTGCATTTCGCACGAAATGGAAGAGACCATTTCGCACGAAATGAATCTTAACCATTTCGTACGAAATGGCTAGTCTATAAATACCAGAGCTTCCAATTCATTTGTAACGATCTGATTCCGGTGCCGAAGTGCTTCCGAAGTGTCTCCAGGCTGTAAAACGTTGTGTTATCAATATACTAGACAGTTTAAAGTGAATCTTGTGCAAATCAGCTGAAACAACTTTGATACGACTGAATTCCGCCTTTTGTATTGACAAGAACTCCTCTGAACGACTCGTTTTGGTCGTGCAAACGATCCTACAATGGCTACAATTCAAGGAATGTGTTTAGTGACGGCATCAGATTCCTAATTGATGGAGAAATATCTGGTGGCAAGAAAAGCTGCTTCTAGGAGGTTGTCAAGTGTTTTCGCTCGACGATTCCATTCTTGGGTGTTTGGTTTGGCCCTTGTTCCTGTAACTCGAATCCTAGCCCGGTATACACCCATTTTAATCTTACACCATTGTGAACCTTACGCCTTTTTTACTCTCTGATCGAGGTTCTCAGCATTGAAAAAACTTTGTAAACTAAATCACACGTGTATATGTTGACATTTAAGAGATATACAGTCAAGAAAATCAAGGGCAATGGTGATATATATGCGGATTAGACACCAAAAAAAACATTCAACAAATGGCTACAATTTAAGGAATGTGTTTAGTGACGGCATCAAATTCCTAATTGATGGAGAAAGGTCTGGTGGCAAGAAAATCTGCTTCTTGGAGGTTGTCAAGTGTTTTCGCTCGACGATTCCATTCTTGGTTGGTTGGTTTGGCCCTTGTTCCTGTAACTCGAATCCTAGCCCAGTATATCCAATTTTAATTAAACACCATTGTGAACCTTACGCCTTTTTTACTCTCTGATCGAGGTTCTCGGCATTGAAAAATCTTCGTAAACTAAATCACACGTGTATATGTTGATATTTAAAAATATACAATCAAGAAAATCAAGGGCAATGGTGATATATATGCGGATTAGACGCCAAAAAAAAACACTCAACAAACACTACGTCAAAAAGTGCTTACGGCCACACAAAAAAAGTGTGACCATATGCCTTTTGCCACACTTTTATTTTTCAACTCAAGTGTGACCAAAGGTCGAGTCATCGTAGGTATCATACGGCCATATTCACGTTTAGTGGCCGTAGCAACTTAAAAGTGTGGCTAAAGGGTACCACTATTTCTTGCTGGAAACAGACATTTTGTACAAAATTGTGGCTAAAGGGTAGCAACAGCCACATAAATTTATTGTAAGTGTGGTCGTTTCTATTGTATAGTCACTTAAAAGTTTGTTATCGCCACACCAATTAAAAAATGTGGCAAAAAGAGTTGTTGTAATCAAGCATTCCATTCAATTAGTGTGACTAAATGGTAGTTACGGCCACATAAACTCATTGTAAGTGTGGCTATTGTGTAATCTTTGGTCACACATAATATTTTTTTTACCCATGACGTTTGCTAATATTTCGTCACATCGAAATAAACTAAATGGCGATGGTGTGACTAGTGATGAAGTAAAGCTACATGAAATTTTTGGAATTTTAAGTGTGGCTATTGTCTAACATTTGGCCACATGTAATACATTTTACCCGTTACAATTGCTAACATTTCGTCACACCAAAATTAACAAAGTGATAACAATGTGACTAATGATAATGTAAAGCCACATGAAAATTTGTTATTTTAAGTGTGTCTATTGTCTAACCTTTGGTCGCTAGTAATTTTTTTCCCATGACGTTTGGTATCATTCCGTCACACAAACAAGAAACAAAGTGACTATGGTGTGGCTAATGGTTATTTATAGTCACACAAAATTTTGTAATTTTAAGTGTGGTTATTGTCTAACTTTTGGTCACGCATTTTTTTCCATGACGTTTGGCATCATTCCATCACGCAAAAAATAAACAAAGTGACTATGATGTGACTAATGATTATTTATAGTCACACACAATTTTGTAATTCTAATTCAAAATGTGGCTATTATCTACGATTTGGTCACGCATATTTTCTATGGTTTTATGTGGCCATTTTCTTGTAATTACCAATTTTATTTTCATTTTTTTTGTCAAATAAAATGAGAAAACTAAAAACCAAATGCTATTAAGAATAATAACCCAAAATCCTTACATAAGTTTTCGATTTAAATACATAAACTTCTATTCAAAACCTATCTACAAAAGTTGCAAAGGAAAATGACTACACAAACTAAAAACTCTTTCTAGATTGTTTTCTTCAAGTCCATGTACTCAATGTTATGGACCTATAAGTGCTGCAAATTTGCATCCATGGGTTCATGGCCACATTAATGTTGTGGTGGGGAGTAAACCTATAACTAATGGCCAATTCTGATGTAGTTGAAGCGTTTCTTTCTTTCTTTGTTTCTTGCACGTCTCTCCCACTAGCATCTCAAAATTGCAAATCAAAGCTATATATGTTTGTCACATAATCGAACATAGGAGTAGTTACTCGCTTGTGTGTTCTTGACTACTTAAGCAGGTCCTCCCACTTGCAATATTGGCCGCCTGCTAGTGCACGGTAGTACCTGTCCCTGCAGTAGACTGGCCATCCGTTTGCAGCCTCAGCAGCGGCTGCTGCTAAATCATCATCGGCTTTCACGCCCAATGGTAGACTTAGGAGCTCTTTTTTGCTGTAAATTTAGTTTTTACAAAAGACGTTGATTAGACATTTAGTACACCATACATCTAAAAGATAAGTGTTAATATGTTTTTAACGTACCTCATATTGGCGGTTGTCTTTGTTGTTGCAATGTTTTCTTGATTTGCAAAAGTTTTTTGGATAAAATCTTGTACTGGTGTGGCGAAAATGATCAATGAAACAACTGTGATGAGTAAGACACCCGTTCCAACTAACGTTTGTTTCAGCAATTTGATGACCGGTTTGACCTGCACTTATGACGGTCATTTCAGTTCATGACTTAGATTATAACAACTAATGTTTTTTGGAGTTGTTCTTACCTTGTATGACTCCAATAATCTGTCACGGGCCAGAATCTGAGAATAAAGAAGAAATGTTCCAAGTTATCATACGAAATGAAACAATTGTGAAAGGATATTGAAATCATAATGGGGTTGACATGAATGAAGAATGAATCACAAATAGGGTAACTAACCTCTGGAGGCTTTACCTACATTTGTCCATCATACCAACCACTTTCTTCATAGGGTATCACTGCAGATAACAGTCGATCACCCACGTAACTCCATCCCTACCACGAAATATATAGAATTTGATAAAATCACGAAAATAGTCATTTTACTAGATGCGTGATGCCTATATAAACCATGTTGAAACAAATCACTCATTTAGCCATGAGATATGCAACTGCATATCTACTTTTACATTAAAGACGTTTTCTCACCAAAAACTGACTATTCCACTAATGTGATACGTGACACCATAAAATGTACAGATTTACGGATGTGTTGTTATTAGCGTATAGAATGAAAATATTTAAAACTTAGGTGAGTAAAAGCGGATACGCGACCAAAGATTCACGCATCTCTGTGCCCTCCTTAAATCCTGAACAAATGGCTTTCAGAACTGCCTTGTTATCCAGTCTACCTGCACCAATTAACTGTTAGTAGACCTTTTTATTATATAAATAAAACATGAGGCATAAAAAATATACGGTTGTAGTTGTAGACAACGGACCCCTATATTGTCTGTTATTTATTACAAGAGTAGGTTGTATTGTTACATCCCTACGGGTACCACTCCCTATCTGCATTTTTACAAGAACAAGTAAGACCATTATGATAATATTAAAGTTAGATGTGGAAAACGGGCCGAGCCTGAGACCGGTCTGAGGCCAGGCCTGAAAAACTATGAGGAGGCCCAACCACAAAAAGCCAGGTCCTAGACCCAATAAAGGTTGTGAAAACCCAATTCAGTTGCTATATATTTTCCAGACTGAAACTGGTAAGACCTGGTTCAAGGCCTGAACCTCGATTAGACCTGAAAGCCTAGTGCAAAAAGCCCAGACCATAACATGTATGTTTTTTATATAATTATTTGTATAACTTATTTGAGGTACTTTTGTACAAAAAGGTTTATGTTATTTATTAATTTGAAGTATGTTAGAAGAACTTTATGTAATAACTTTAAAGCAATGTTAAATTTTATATTTTTATGTTATTATTTATAAACTTACCATGCAGACACAAATGAACAGAATTCAGGTGAAAATTGATCTGGTGGCGCGGTTGGTGGTGGCTTTAAGACAATTGCATCTAAGAGTTCATAGAAACTTGGCCAATTTTGTTGATCTTCAGATTGTATGAACGGAAACCGTCCTATAGCGCCCTCAAGAATCACAAGGCCCAAGCTCCATATGTCGCTTTTATAAGCAAACAATGTCCCAATCCATTTATGCCTGACCAGTTGAACAACGCCTCCACTTCCTTTTCCAATGACTTTGATGGTCTCAAGATCTTCCAATGAAAATTGCAGATCAATGTTCTTGGCATCAGCTGGTTATTCAAGTAGCAGACTGACAGTGAGTTTTTTATATAGATCATGCATATAAATCAGATTCAAAATATATATAATCTGATTGACATTCACAAAAAAATGTGATCTGGTTTACTAGCAGATTATACCATATCTTAGAAGTTACAACTCCTTTAAGAATTGAATATAACTTACACTATTTTCTTTATCCTCAGATGCAAGTCACAATCCTTTCAGATTAAGAAGCAAATCGCCATCATGAAACGTCCCACTCGCAGTCCTGTAATTCCGGTCATCCACTATTATCATCACATACTACAAACATGCAACTAATAAACTATATACAAACGCATTCGATTAAAAGTTCTCCAATTATAACTTCACATGATCCAAACACACATATAAACTAAACCGATAAGCAATCTTATCTTAAATCAAAATTCAAAATCAAACCTACGCCTTTTTCACATAATCCAAACCGCACAATATCAACAACATAATGCAATTAGGGTTTCACATGATCCAAAATAAATAACGAATTAATTCAGAACAAAAACCAGAGTGATATACAATTATTGTACTACAAATGCGTAACTACATTAACATAATTCAAACAAAAGCTCTACCATTAGCGACTCAGATGAATCGAACAGTATAATTGAAAAGGAGATGGTGTGTATACATACTGGAAGCTGGTGATTGGGGCTTTTTGAGGAGGAACAGAGAGCTTGAGCTGCTTCAATGGCTTCATCCCCTTCATTGTTGCAAGTTAATTAGGGTTTGTTACGAGGGTGTGTGTGTGAAATGGAGATTGGAGCGTGTATAATGTGACCGACAGAGGTTGACGACGCTGTGGAGGGGTGGAGGTCGGTGGCGTTGTGGATGGGGTGGAGGTTGACGACGCTGTGGAGGGGGCGGGGGTCGATGGCTGCTGTGGAGGTTGGCGGGGGTGGGAGGAGGAGAAGGTGCTAGGGTTTGTGTGGGAGAAGTTTTTCTCTGTGTTTTCAAAATGCGAAGGAGGAAAGGTCTTCAACCAAAAAAAAAAACTGCAAATTCTGAAGAGCTTTTCATGAAAAAAACAAACACCTCCTATGCCCTAAGTCATAAGTTATAAGTTACAAACGGGTTGGTTATGGTACAAACCATATTTATCCAACAAACCGTAAGAACATATCCTAGCACTTAAAAAAAATTAAATTAGCACATACCAAAATAATACATACATAAAAGTAACATTTTTGAATTATATTAGCACATGAAAATTAATCAAGATAATTGATTTTAGCACATATTTGAATGATATCAACACTTTTCTTAATAAGCACATTGAAAACAAAAGAAATATCAAAATAAAGAATTAATTGATTGTTAGCATATTTATAGGGAATTCAATATAATTGATATTATTTAGGATATTATTTTATCATTTCTCTATAATTGGTTGGATAACACATGACACTTATTAAATGGTTGTTACAGTTTGTATGCGAAATGTGGTTTATATTTGATCCTATTCCATAAGTTACAAATACTAACTTATTATTTTTAACTTCTTAACACACAAAACCAATTTAACTAAGTTAACCCAAACGCTATAAAAACAATTTATTAACTTTTATAAGTCAATAAGTTATAAGTTCTTCCAAAATAAGCTAACCCAAACACCCTCTAAAGGTTTTGAAACCTAACCGAATCTTTTAAAACCTCATAGCCATTGAATAACGGAAACAACTTATTAACCAAAATCGAAAAAATTAAAAATATTAAAAAAACGGTTAATTAACTAAAAAACCAGGCTATTCATTAAACCGTTTAAAGTGAATAACCGAAGAAAATGGTTATTAACCAAATCGCTTAAAGTAAAAACCGGTTAGAACAAAAATGAGAAAAAACGGCTGTTCGGATAAACAAACCACTTATGGAAAAAAATCATTTTGTGCACCTCTAGGATATGGTCCATTAAGACATGTATGACCTAATGTTGGTTGTCGTGACCCATTAAGGCACAATATGATCCATTAACACATGTATGATCTACTGTTGGCCATTGTGATCCATAAGGCCCAATATGGTCCATTAAAACATGTATGGTCTATTATGGTCCATTGTGATCCATTAAGAACTATATGATCTACTATTGGCCATCGTGATCAATTAAGGCCTAATATGGTCCATTAACACTTGTATGATCTACTATAGACCATTGTGATCCATTAAGGCCTAATATGGTCCACTAACACTTGTATGATCTACTATTGGCCATTGTGATCCATTAGCCCAGTACCGGTACAAAAAATGTTCGGTATGGTACTGTATAGTACTCGTACCGCAATGCTATTTGAAAGTAAAATTCGGTAAACTACCGGTACCGTATCGAACTAAAAGTACCAATACCCAAAACAATTAACTACGAGAAATTAGGTACCATTATTAATACACCTAGATTAATATATTATTTAGAAGAAAACAAATATGGTTTAAAATATATAATATTTAATAATAGTTTGAATTATTAAATATCTAGTAAATTTTTTTAATTTTTTAATATTAAATAATGTAATTCTTTAAATAAGAATATTGTTTGAGAGGAAAGTTTTGAATCAAATATTTTGGGGGTAAGTTTAAGTTTTAGGATGAAATATTTTGGGGGGAGGTTTAAGTTTTAGGATGAAATATTTTGGGTGAGGTTTAAGTTTTTGAATGAAATATTTTGGAGGGAGATTTAAGTTTTAGGATGAAATATTTTGGGGGGAGGTTTAACTTTTATAATAAAATATTTTGGAGGGAAGTTTTAAAATGAAATATTTTAGGTGGAAGTTTAAGTTTTGTAATTAAATATTTTGTGGGGATTTTTTAAAGATGTAGTAAGTTTAATATTTGGTCACACATTTTTTAATGACATTTGATAACATTTCGTCACACAAAATAAACAAAATGATGATTGTGTGATGAATGTTAATGTAAAACAACATTAAATTTTGTAATTTTAAGTGTGAATATTGTCCAACCTTTGGTTACATAAAATAATATATGTGGCCATATGTATTAGATTTTAGCCACATTATTAAACAAATAATGTGGTCGTAGAACATATTTGACCACAATTTTTCTAATGTGGATGTTTTATCTTAACGTGTGGCAAGATTTGGAATAGTTTTGTGTTTTGGTCACGCGAAACAAATATACTAACCGTAGATCAAATTTGGCCACGCTTTTTTAGTGTGACTAATTAATGTCACAGTTTTTTTCTTAAAGTGTGGCTAAAGGTTTTGAATACACATGTTATTGGTCACAGGAAAATATATAATGTGATCGTAGATAATATTTAGCCACACTTTGCTAGTGTAGCAAATATATGTCATAATTTTTTTTCTTAAAGTGTGGCTAAAGGTGTCAAATACATGTTTTTTTCGTCACATGAAACAAAAATATGTGGCCATAGATCACATTTGGCCACACATTTCGATTTGTGGCTAATAAATGTGACATTATTTTCTAAAAGTGTGGCTAAATG
Organism: Helianthus tuberosus; assembly: GCA_030545235.1. Classification (NCBI taxonomy): domain Eukaryota; kingdom Viridiplantae; phylum Streptophyta; class Magnoliopsida; order Asterales; family Asteraceae; genus Helianthus; species Helianthus tuberosus. The sequence goes on from CM060425.1 coordinate 194,849,447, forward strand.
TTTTGAACTGGTATAAATGGTCACATTAATAATAAAATGTGTGGCGAAAGGTTTTTCAAAATGTAATAAATAACCTTTAGCCACACATTTTTACATATGTGTGGCTGGGCGGTTTTGCCAAAAGTGTGGCCGTAGCCCCTTTTTCACGTAGTGAAATGGCTACAATTTAAGGAATGTGTTTAGTGACGGCATCAGATTCCTAATTGATGGAGAAATGTCTGGTGGCAAGAAAAGCTGCTTCTAGGAGGTTGTCAAGTGTTTTCGCTCGACGATTCCATTCTTGAGTGGTTGGGTTAGCCCTTGTTCCTGTAACTCGAATCCTAGCCCGGTATATCCCATTTTAATTTTACACCATTGTGAACCTTACGCCTTTTTTACTCTCTGATCGAGGTTCTCGGCATTGAAAAATCTTCGTAAACTAAATCACACGTGTATATGTTGACATTTAAGAGATATACAGTCAAGAAAATCAAGGGCAATGGTGATATATATGCGGATTACACACCAAAAAAAAAACACTCAACAAATGGCTACAATTTAGGGAATGTGTTTAGTGATGGCATCAGATTCCTAATTAATGGAGAAAGGTCTGGTGGCAAGAAAAGCTGCTTCAAGGAAGTTGTCAAGAGTTTTGGCTCGACGATTCCATTCTTGTGTGGTTGGTTTGGCCCTTGTTCGTGTAACTCGAATCCTAGCCCGGTATATCCGATTTTAATTTTACACCATTGTGAACCTTAGGCCTTTTTTACTCTCTAATCGAGGTTCTCGGCATTGAAAAATCTTCGTAAACTAAATCACACGTGTATATGTTGACATTTAAGAGATACACAGTCAAGAAAATCAAGGGCAATGGTGATATATATGCGGATTAGACACAAAAAAAAACACTCAACAAATGGCCACAATTTAAGGAATTTGTTTAGTGACGGCATCAGATTTCTAATTGATGGAGAAAGGTCTGGTGGCAAGAAAAGCTGCTTCTAGGAGGTTGTCAAGTGTTTTCGCTCGACGATTCCATTCTTGGGTGGTTGGTTTGGCCCTTGTTCCTGTAACTCGAATCCTAGCCCGGTATATCCGATTTTAATTTTACACCATTGTGAACCTTACGCCTTTTTTACTCTCTGATCGAGGTTCTCAGCATTGAAAAATCTTCGTAAACTAAATCACACGTGTATATGTTGATATTTAAGAGATATACAGTCAAGAAAATCAAGGGCAATGGTGATATATATGCGGATTAGACACCAAAAAAAATCACTCAACAAATAGCTACAATTTAAGGAATGTGTTTAGTGACGGCATCAGATTCCTAATTTATGGAGAAAGGTCTGGTGGTAAGAAAAGCTGCTTCTAGGAGGTTGTCAAGTGTTTTCGCTCGACGATTCCATACTTGGGTGGTTGGTTTGGCCCTTGTACCTGTAACTCGAATCCTAACCCGGTATATCCCATTTTAATCTGACACCATTGTGAACCTTACGCTTTTTTTATTCTATGATCGAGGTTATCGGCATTGAAAAATCTTCGTAAACTAAATCACACGTGTATATGTTGATATTTAAGAGATATACAGTCAAGAAAATCAAGGGCAATGGTGATATATATGCGGATTAGACACAAAAAAAAACACTCAACAAATGACTACAATTTAAGGAATGTGTTTAGCGACGGCATCAAATTCCTAATTGATGGAGAATGGTCTGGTGGCAAGAAGAGCTGCTTCTAGGAGGTTGTCAAGTGTTTTCGCTTGACGATTCCATTCTTGGGTGGTTAGTTTGGCCCTTGTTCCTGTAACTCGAATCCTAGCCCGGTATATCCCATTTTAATTTTACACCATTGTGAACCTTACGCCTTTTTTACTCTCTGATCGAGGTTCTCAGCATTGAAAAATCTTCGTAAACTAAATCACACGTGTATATGTTGACATTTCAGAGGTATACAATCAAGAAAATCAAGGGCAATTGTGATATATATGCGGATTAGACACCCAAAAAAATACTCAACAAATGGCTACAATTTAAGGAATGTGTTTAGTGACGGCATCAGATTCCTAATTGATGGAGAAAGGTCTGGTGGTAAGAAAAGCTGCTTCTAGGAGGTTGTCAAGTGTTTTCGCTCAACGATTCAATTCTTAGGTGGTTGGTTTGGCCCTTGTTCCTGTAACTCGAATCCTAGCCCGGTATATCCCATTTTAATTTTACACCATTGTGAACCTTACGCCATTTTTACTCTCTGTTCGAGGTTCTCGGCAATGAAAAATCTTCGTAAACTAAATCACACGTGTATATGTTGACATTTAGGAGATATACAGTTAAGAATATCAAGGGCAATGGTGATATATATGCGGATTAGACACCAAAAAAAAACACTCAACAAATGGCTACAATTTAAGGAATGTGTTTAGTGACGGCATCAGATTCCTAATTGATGGAGAAAGGTCTGGTGGCAAGAAAAGCTACTTCTAGGAGGTTGTCAAGTGTTTTCGCTCGACGATTCCATTCTTGTTGGTTTGGCCCTTGTTCCTGTAACTCGAATACTAGCCCGGTATATCCCATTTTTATTTTACACCATTGTGAACCTTACGCCTTTTTTAGGGGCTGTTTGGTAGCCTCTGAATGGTCATTAAGAGGCTACCTCTTAATGGAACCATTAAGAATTTTACCAATGAGAAGGTAGAAGAATGTGACATGTGATGATTTACCATTCAGAGGTTACCTCTTAACCATTCAGACTTGAGGTTACCTCTTATTCATTCAGAGGTTTTAAACCATTAAGAGGTAGCATCTGAATGGTCATTAAGAGGCTACCAAACAGCCCCTTACTCTCTGATCGAGGTTCTCGGCATTGAAACATCTTCGTAAACTAAATCACACGTGTATATGTTGATATTTAAGAGATATACAGTCAAGAAAATCAAGAGCAATGGTGATATATATGCGGATTAGACACCAAAAAAAATCACTCAACAAATGGCTACAATTTAAGGAATGTGTTTAGTGACGGCATCAGATTGCTAAATGATGGAGAAAGGTCTGGTAACAAGAAAAGCTGCTTCTAGGAGGTTGTCTAGTGTTTTCGCTCGACGATTCCATTCTTGGGTGGTTTGTTTGGCCCTTGTTCCTGTAACTCTAATCCTAGCCTGGTATATCCCATTTTAATCATACACCATTGTGAACCTTACGCCTTTTTTACTCTCTGATCGAGGTTATCGGCATTGAAAAATCTTCGTAAACTAAATCACGCGTGTATATGTTGATATTTAAGAGATATACAGTCAAGAAAATCAAGGGCAATGGTGATATATATGTGGATTAGACACCAAAAAAAAACACTCAACAAATGGCTACAATTTAAGGAATGTGTTTAGTGACGGCATCAAATTCCTAATTGATGGAGAAAGGTCTGGTGGCAAGAAAAGCTGCTTCTAGGAGGTTGTCAAGTGTTTTCGCTCGACGATTCCATTCTTGGGTGGTTGGTTTGTCCCTTGTTCCTGTAACTCGAATCCTAGCCCGGTATATCCCATTTTAATTTTACACCATTGTGAACCTTACGCCTTTTTTACTCTCAGATCGAGGTTCTCGGCATTGAAAAATCTTCTTAAACTAAATCACACGTGTATATGTTGACATTTAAGAGATATACAGTCAAGAAAATCATGGGCAATGGTGATATATATGCGGATCAGACACCAAAAAAGACACTCAACAAATGGCTATAATTTAAGGAATGTGTTTAGTGACGGCATAAGATTCCTAATTGATGGAGAAAGGTCTGGTGGTAAGAAAAGCTGCTTCTAGGAGGTTGTCAAGTGTTTTCGCTCGACGATTCCATTCTTGGTTGGTTGGTTTGGCCCTTGTTCCTGTAACTCGAATCCTAGCCCGGTATATCCCATTTTAATCGTACACCATTGTGAACCTTAGGCCTTTTTTACTCTCTGATCGAGGTTATCGGCATTGAAAAATCTTCGTAAACTAAATCACACGTGTATATGTTGATATTTAAGAGATATACAGTCAAGAAAATCAAGGGCAATGGTGATATATATGAGGATTAGACACCAAAAATAAACACTCAACAAATGGCTACAAATTAGGGAATGTGTTTAGTGACGGCATCAAATTCCTAATTGATGGAGAAAAGTCTGGTGGCAAGAAAAGCTGTTTCTAGGAGGTTGTCAAGTGTTTTCGCTCGACGATTCCATTCTTGGGTGCTTGGTTTGGCCCTTGTTCCTGTAACTCGAATCCTGGCCCAGTATATCCCATTTTAATTTTACACCATTGTGAACCTTACGCCTTTTTTACTCTCTGATCGAGGTTCTCGGCATTGAAAAATCTTCGTAAACTAAATTACACGTGTATATGTTGACATTTAAGAGATATACAGTCAAGAAAATCAAGGGCAATGGTGACATATATGCTGATTTGACACCAAAAAAAACACTCAACAAATGGCTACAATTTAAGGAATGTGTTTAGTGACGGCATCAGATTCCTAATTGATGCAGAAAGGTCTGGTGGTAAGAAAAGCTGCTTCAAGGAAGTTGTCAAGCGTTTTCGCTCGATGATTCCATTCTTGGGTGGTTGGTTTTCCCTTTGTTCCTGTAACTTGAATCCTAGCCCGGTATATCCCATTTTAATTTTACACCATTGTGACCCTTACGCCTTTTTTACTCTCTGATCGAGGTTCTCGGCATTGAAAAATCTTCGTAAACTAAATCACACGTGTATATGTTCCTGTAACTCGAATCCTAGCCGAGTATATCCCATTTTAATTTTACACCATTGTGAACCTTACGCCTTTTTTACTCTCTGATCGAGGTTCTCGGCATTGAAAAATCTTCTTAAACTAAATCACACGTGTATATGTTGACATTTAAGAGATATACAGTCAAGAAAATCATGGGCAATGGTGATATATATGCGGATCAGACACCAAAAAATAACACTCAACAAATGGCTACAATTTAAGGAATGTGTTTAGTGACGGCATCAGATTCCTAATTCCTAATTGATGGAGAAAGGTCAGGTGGCAAGAAAAGCTGCTTCTAGGAGGTTGTCAAGTGTTTTCGCTCGACGATTCCATTCTTGGGTGGTTGGTTTGGCCCTTGTTCCTGTAACTCGAATCCTAGCCCGGTATATCCCATTTTAATTTTACACCATTGTGAACCTTACGCCTTTTTTACTCTCTGATCGAGGTTCTCGGCATTGAAAAATCTTCGAAAACTAAATCACACGTGTATATGTAGATATTTAAGAGATATACAGTCCAGAAAATCAAGGGCAATAGTGATATATATGCGGATTAGACACCAAAAAAAAACACTCAACAAATGGCTATAATTTAAGGAATGTGTTTAGTGACGGCATCAGATTCCTAATTGATGGAGAAAGGTCTGGTGGTAAGAAAAGCGGCTTGAAGGAGGTTGTCAAGCGTTTTCGCTCGACGATTCCATTCTTGGGTGGTTGGTTTGGCCCTTGTTCCTGTAACTCGAATCCTAGCCCGGTATATCCCATTTTAATTTTACACCATTGTGAACCATACGCCTTTTTTAATTTCTGATCGAGGCACTCGGCATTGAAAAATCTTCGTAAACTAAATCACACGTGTATATGTTGACATTTAAGAGATATACAGTCAAGAAAATCAAGGGCAATGGTGACATATATGCTGATTAGACACAAAAAAAAAACACTCAACAAATGGCTACAATTTAAGGAATGTGTTTAGTGACGGCATCAGATTCCTAATTGATGGAGATAGGTCTGGTGGTAAGAAAAGCTGCTTCAAGAAGGTTGTCAAGCGTTTTCGCTCGACGATTCCATTCTTGGGTGGTTGGTTTGGCCCTTGTTCCTGTAACTCGAATCCTAGCCCGGTATATCCCATTTTAATTTTACACCATTGTGAACCTTACCGCTTTTTTACTCTCTGATCGAGGGTCTCGGCATTGAAAAATCTTCTTAAACTAAATCACACGTGTATATGTTGACATTTAAGAGATATACAGTCAAGAAAATCATGGGCAATGGTGATATATATGCGGATCAGACACCAAAAAAACACTCAACAAATGGCTACAATTTAATGAATGTGTTTAGTGACGGCATCAGATTCCTAATTGATGGAGAAAGGTCTGGTGGCAAGAAAAGCTGTTTCTAGGAGGTTGTCAAGTGTTTTCGCTTGACGATTCAATTCTTGGGTGGTTGGTTTGGCCCTTGTTCATGTAACTCGAATCCTAGCCCGGTATATCCCATTTTAATTTTACACCATTGTGAACCTTACGCCTTTTTTACTCTTTGATCGAAGTTATCGGCATTGAAAAATCTTCGTAAACTAAATCACACGTGTATATGTTGATATTTAAGAGATATACAGTCAAGAAAATCAAGGGCAATGGTGATATATATGCGGATTAGACACAAAAAAAAAACACTCAACAAATTGCTACAATTTAAGGAATGTGTTTAGTGACGGCATCAGATTCCTAATTGATGGAGAAAGGTCTGGTGGCAAGAAAAGTTGCTTCTTAGAGGTTGTCAAGTGTTTTCGCTCGATGATTCCATTCTTGGGTGGTTGGTTTGGCCCTTGTTCCTGTAACTCGAATCCTAGTCTGGTATATCCCATTTTAATATTACACCATTGTGAACCTTACCCTTTTTTAATCTCTGATCGAGGTTCTCGGCATTGAAAAATCTTCGTAAACTAAATCACACGTGTATATGTTGATATTTAAGAGATATACAGTCAAGAAAATTAAGGGCAATGGTGATATATATGCGGATTAGACACCAAAAAAAACACTCAACAAATGGCTACAATTTATGGAATGTGTTTAGTGACGGCATCAGATTCCTAATTGATGGAGAAATGTCTGGTGGTAAGAAAAGCTGCTTCTAGGAGGTTGTCAAGTGTTTTCGTTCGACGATTCCAATCTTGGGTGGTTGGTTTGGCCCTTTTTCTTGTAACTCGAATCCTAGCCCGGTATATCCCATTTTAATTTTACACCATTGTGAACCTTACGCCTTTTTTAATCTCTGATCGAGGTTCTCGGCATTGAATAATCTTCGTAAACTAAATCACACGTGTATATGTTGATTTTTAAGAGATATACAATCAAGAAAATCAAGGGAAATGGTGATATATATGCGGATTAGACACCAAAAAAAAAAACACTCAACAAATGGTTACAATTTAAGGAATGTGTTTAGTGACGGCATCAGATTCCTAATTGATAGAGAAATGTCTGGTGGCAAGAAAAGCGGCTTCTAGGAGGTTGTCAAGGGTTTTCGCTCGACGGTTCCATTCTTGGGTGGTTGGTTTGGCCCTTATTCCTGTAACTCAAATCCTAGCCCGGTATATCCCATTTTAATTTTACAGCATTGTGAACCTTACGGCTTTTTTGCTCTCTGATCGAGGTTCTCGGCATTGAAAAATCTTCGTAAACTAAATCACACGTGTATATGTTGACATTTAAGAGATATATACAGTCAAGAAAATCATGGGCAATGGTGACATATATACGAATCAGACACCAAAAAAAACACTCAACAAATGGCTACAATTTAAGGAATGTGTTTAGTGATGGCATCAGATTCCTAATTGATGGAGAAAGGTCTGGTGGCAAGAAAAGCTGCTTCTAGGAGGTTGTCAAGTGTTTTCGCTCGACGGTTCCATTCTTGGGTGGTTGGTTTGGCCCTTGTTCCTGTAACTCGAATCCTAGCCCGGTATATCCCATTTTAATTTTACACCATTGTGAACCTTACGCCTTTTTTAATCTCTGATCGAGGTTCTCGGCATTGAAAAATCTTCGTAAACTAAATCACACGTGTATATGTTGATATTTAAGAGATATATAGTCAAGAAAATTAAGGGCAATGGTGATATATATGCGGATTATACACCAAAAAAAACACTTAACAAATGGCTACAATTTATGGAATGTGTTTAGTGACGGCATCAGATTCCTAATTGATGGAGAAAGGTCTGGTGGTAAGAAAAGCTGCTTCTAGGAGGTTGTCAAGTGTTTTCGCTCGACGATTCCATTCTTGGGTGGTTGGTTTGGCCCTTGTTCCTGTAACTCGAATCCTAGCCCGGTATATCCCATTTTTAATTTTACACCATTGTGAACCTTACGCCTTTTTTACTCTCTAATCGAACTTCTCGGCATTGAATAATCTTCGTAAACTAAATCACACATGTATATGTTGATATTTAAGAGATATACAGTCAAGAAAATCAAGGGCAATGGTGATATATATGCGGATTAGACACCAAAAAAAACCACTCAACAAATGCCTATAATTTAAGGATGTGTTTAGTGACAGCATCAGATTCCTAATTGATGGAGAAAGGTCTGGTGGCAAGAAAAGTTTCTTCTAGGAGGTTGTCAAGTTGTTTCGTTCCACTATTCCATTCTTGGGTTGTTGGTTTGGCCCTTGTTCCTGTAAGTCGAATCCTAGTCTGGTATATCCCATTTTAATTTTACACCATTGTGAACCTTACGCCTTTTTTATTCTCTGATCGAGGTTCTCGGCATTGAAAAATCTTCGTAAACAAAATCACACGTGTATATGTTGATATTTAAGAGAGGTATACAGTCAAGAAAATCAAGGGCAATGGTGATATATATGCGGATTAGACACCAAAAAAAACACTCAACAAATGGCTACAATTTAAGGAATGTGTTTAGTGATGGCATCAGATTCCTAATTGATGGAGAAAGGTCTGGTGGCAAGAAAAGCAGCTTCTAGGAGGTTGTCAAGTGTTTTAGCTCTACGATTACATTCTTGGGTGGTTGGTTTGGCCCTTGTTCCTGTAACTCGAATCCTAGACCTGTATATCCCATTTTAATTTTACACCATTGTGAACCTTACGCCTTTTTTATTCTCTGATCGAGGTTCTCTGCATTGAAAAATCTTCGTAAACTAAATTACACGTGTATATGTTGAAATTTAAGAGATATACAGTCAAGAAAATCAAGGGCAATGGTGATATATATGCGGATTAGACACCAAAAAATGCACTCAACAAATGGCTACAATTTAAGGAATGTGTTTAGTGACGGCATCAGATTCCTAATTGATGGTGAAATGTCTGGTGGTAGGAAAAGCTGCTTCTAGGAGGTTGTCAAGTGTTTTCGCTCGACGATTCCATTCTTGGGTGGTTGGTTTGGTCCTTGTTCCTGTAACTCGAATCCTAGCCCGGTATATCCCATTTTAATTTTACACCATTGTGAACCTTACGCCTTTTTTACTCTCTGATCAAGGTTCTCGGCATTGAAAAATCTTCGTAAACTAAATCACACGTGTATATGTTGATATTTAAGAGATATACAGTCTAGAAAACCAAGGGCAATGGTGATATATTTGCGGATTAGACACCAAAAAAAACACTCAACAAATGGCTATAATCTAAGGAATGTGTTTAGTGACGGCATCAGATTAGTAATTGATGGAGAAAGGTCTGGTGGCAAGAAAAGCTGCTTATTGGAGGTTGTCAAGTGTTTTCGCTCGATGATTCCATTCTTGGGTGGTTGGTTTGGCCCTTGTTCCTGTAACTCGAATCCTAGCCCGGTATATCCCATTTTAATTTTACACCATTGTGAACCTTACGCCTTTTTTACTCTCTGATCGAGGTTCTCGGCATTGAAAAATCTTTGTAAACTAAATCACACGTGTATATGTTGATATTTAAGAGATATACAGTCAATAAAATCAAGAGCAATAGTGATATATATGCGGATTAGACACCAAAAAAAACACTCAACAAATGGCTACAATTTAAGGAATGTGTTTAGTGACGGCATCAGATTCCTAATTGGTGGCAAGAAAAGCTGCTTCTTGGAGGTTGTCAGGTGTTTTCGCTCGACGATTCCATTCTTGGGTGGTTGGTTTGGCCCTTGTTCCTGTAACTCGAATCCTAGCCCGGTATATCTCATTTTAATTTTACACCATTGTGAACCTTACGCCTTTTTTACTCTCTGATCGAGGTTCCCGGCATTGAAAAATATTAATAAACTAAATCACACGTGTATATGTTGACATTTAAGAGATATACAGTCAAGAAAATCAAAGGCAATGGTGATATATATGCGGATTAGACACCGAAAAAAACACTCAACAAATGGCTACAATTTAAGGAATATGTTTAGTGACGGCATCAGATTTCTAATTGATGGAGAAAGGTCTGGTGGCAAGAAAAGCTGCTTCTAGGAGGTTGTCAAGTGTTTTCGCCCGACGATTCCGTTCTTCGGTGGTTGGTTTGGCCCTTGTTCCTGTAACTCGAATCCTAGCTCGGTATATCCCATTTTAATTTTACACCAGTGTGAACCTTACGCCTTTTTTACTCTCTGATCGAGGTTCTCGGCATTGAAAAATCTTCGTAAACTAAATCACACGTGTATATGTTGATATTTGAGAGATATACAGTCAAGAAAATCAAGGGCAATGGTGATATATATATGCGGATTAGACACAAAAAAAAAACACTCAACAAATGGCTACAATTTAAGGAATGTGTTTAGTGACGGCATCAGATACCTAATTGATGGAGAAAGGTCTGGTGGCAAGAAAAGCTACTTCTAGGAGGTTGTCAAGTGTTTTCGCTCGACGATTCCATTCTTGGGTGGTTGGTTTGGCCCTTGTTCCTGTAACTCGAATCCTAGCCCGGTATATCCCATTTTAATTTTACACCGTTGTGAACCCTACACCTTTTTTACACTCGGATCGAGGTTCTCGGCATTGAAAAATCTTCGTAAACTAAATCACATGTGTATATGTTGATATTTAAGAGATATACAGTCAAGAAAATCAAGGGCAATGGTGATATATATGCGGATTAGACACCAAAAAAAACACTCAACAAATGGCTACAATTTAAGGAATGTGTTTAGTGAAGGCATCAGATTCCTAATTGATGGAGAAAGGTCTGGATGCAAGAAAAGCAGCTTCTAGGAGGTTGTCAAGTGTTTTAGCTCGACGATTCCATTCTTGGGTGGTTGGTTTGGCCCTTGTTCCTGTAACTCGAATCCTAGACCGGTATATCCCATTTTAATTTTACACCATTGTGAACCTTATGCCTTTTTTATTCTCTGATCGAGGTTCTCTGCATTGAAAAATCTTCGTAAACTAAATTACACGTGTATATGTTGAAATTTAAGAGGTATACAGTCAAGAAAATCAAGGGCAATGGTGATATATATGCGGATTAGACACCAAAAAAAGCACTCAACAAATGGCTACAATTTAAGAAATGTGTTTAGTGACGGCATCAAATTCCTAATTGATGGTGAAAGGTCTGCTGGTAAGAAAAACTGCTTCTAGGAGGTTGTCAAGTGTTTTCGCTCGACGATTCCATTCTTGGGTGGTTGGTTTGGTCCTTGTTCCTGTAACTCATATCCTAGCCCGGTATATCCCATTTTAATTTTACACCATTGTGAACCTTACGCCTTTTTTACTCTCTGATCGAGGTTCTCGGCATTGAAAAATCTTCGTAAACTAAATCACACGTGTATATGTTGATATTTATGAGATATACAGTCTAGAAAATCAAGGGCAATGGTGATATATTTGCGGATTAGACACCAAAAAAAAAAACTCAACAAATGGCTATAATCTAAGGAATGTGTTTAGTGACGGCATCAGATTAGTAATTGATGGAGAAAGGTCTGGTGGCAAGAAAAGCTGCTTATTGGAGATTGTCAAGTGTTTTCGCTCGACGATTCCATTTTTGGGTGGTTGGTTTGGCCCTTTTTCCTGTAACTCGAATCCTAGCCCGGTATATCCCATTTTAATTTTACACCATTGTGAACCTTACGCCTTATTTACTCTTTGATCGAGGTTCTCGGCATTGAAAAATCTTCGTAAACTAAATCACACGTGTATATGTTGATATTTAAGAGATATACAGTCAAGAAAATCAAGAGCAATAGTGATATATATGCGGATTAGACACCAAAAAAAAACACTCAACAAATGGCAACAATTTAAGGAACGTGTTTAGTGACGGCATCAGATTCCTAATTGGTGGAGAAAGGTTTGGTGGCAAGAAAAGCTGCTTCTTGGAGGTTGTCAGGTGTTTTCGCTCGACGATTCCATTCTTGGGTGGTTGGTTTGGCCCTTGTTCCTGTAACTCGAATCCTAGCCCGGTATATCCCATTTTAATTTTACACAAGTGTGAACCTTACGCCTTTTTTACTCTCTGATCGAGGTTCTCGGCATTGAAAAATCTTCGTAAACTAAATCACACGTGTATATGTTGATATTTGAGAGATATACAGTCAAGAAAATCAAGGGCAATGGTGATATGTATATGCGGATTAGACACCAAAAAAAGACACTCAACAAATGGCTACAATTTAAGGAATGTGTTTAGTGACGGCATCAGATACCTAATTGATGGAGAAAGGTCTGGTGGCAAGAAAAGCGACTTCTAGGTGGTTGTCAAGTGTTTTCGTTCGACGATTCCATTCTTGGGTGGTTGGTTTGGCCCTTGTTCCTGTAACTCGAATCCTAGTCTGGTATATCCCAGTTTAATTTTACACCATTGTGAACCTTACGCCTTTTTTACTCTCTGATCGAGGTTCTCGGCATTGAAAAATCTTCGTAAACAAAATCACACGTGTATATGTTGAAATTTAAGAGATATACAGTCAAGAAAATCAAGGGCAATGGTGATATATATGCGGATTAGACACCAAAAAAAACACTCAACAAATGGCTACAATTTAAGGAATGTGTTTAGTGATGGCATCAGATTCCTAATGGATGGAGAAAGGTCTGGTGGCAAGAAAAGCAGCTTCTAGGAGGTTGTCAAGTGTTTTAGCTCGACGATTCCATTCTTGGGTGGTTGGTTTGGACCTCGTTCCTGTAACTCGAATCCTAGACCGGTATATCCCATTTTAATTTTACACCATTGTGAACCTTACGCCTTTTTTATTCTCTGATCGAGGTTCTCTGCATTGAAAAATCTTCGTAAACTAAATTACACGTGTATATGTTGAAATTTAAGAGATATACAGTCAAGAAAATCAAGGGCAATGGTGATATATATGCGGATTAGACACCAAAAAAAGCACTCAACAAATGTCTACAATTTAAGGAATGTGTTTAGTGACGGCATCAGATTCCTAATTGATGGTGAAAGGTCTGGTGGTAAGAAAAGCTGCTTCTAGGAGGTTGTCAAGTGTTTTCGCTCGACGATTCCATTCTTGGGTGGTTGGTTTGGTCCTTGTTCCTGTAACTCGAATCCTAGCCCGGTATATCCCATTTTAATTTTACACCATTGTGAACCTTACGCCTTTTTTACTCTCTGATCGAGGTTCTCGGCATTGAAAAATCTTCGTAAACTAAATCACACGTGTATATGTTGATATTTAAGAGATATACAGTCTAGAAAATCAAGGGAAATGGTGATATATTTGCGGATTAGACACCAAAAAAAACACTCCACAAATGGCTATAATCTAAGGAATGTGTTTAGTGACGGCATCAGATTACTAATTGATGGAGAAAGGTCTGGTGGCAAGAAAAGCTGCTTATTGGAGGTTGTCAAGTGTTTTCGCTAGACGATTCCATTCTTGGGTGGTTGGTTTGGCCCTTATTCCTGTAACTCGAATCCTAGCCCGGTATATCCCATTTTAATTTTACAACATTGTGAACCTTACGCCTTTTTTACTCTCTGATCGAGGTTCCCGGCATTGAAAAATATTAATAACCTAAATCACACGTGTATATGTTGACATTTAAGAGATATACACTCAAGAAAATCAAGGGCAATGGTGATATATATGCGGATTAGACACCGAAAAAAACACTCAACAAATGGCTACAATTTAAGGAATATGTTTAGTGACGGCATCAGATTTCTAATTGATGTAGAAAGGTCTGGTGGCAAGAAAAGCTGCTTCTAAGAGGTTGTCAAGTGTTTTCGCTCGACGATTCCATTCTTGGGTTGTTGGTTTGGCCCTTGTTCCTGTAACTCGAATCCTATCCCGGTATATCCCATTTTAATTTTACACCAGTGTGAACCTTACGCCTTTTTTACTCTCTGATCGAGGTTCTCGGCATTTAAAAATCTTCGTAAACTAAATCACACGTGTATATGTTGATATTTGAGAGATATACAGTCAAGAAAATCAAGGGCAATGGTGATATATATATGCGGATTAGACACCAAAAAAAAACACTCAACAAATGGCTACAATTTAAGGAATGTGTTTAGTGACGGCATCAGATACCTAATTGATGGAGAAAGGTCTGGTGGCAAGAAAAGCTACTTCTAGGAGGTTGTCAAGTGTTTTCGTTCGACGATTCCATTCTTGGGTGGTTGGTTTGGCCCTTGTTCCTGTAACTCGAATCCTAGTCTGGTATATCCCAGTTTAATTTTACACCATTGTGAACCTTACGCCTTTTTTACTCTCTGATCGAGGTTCTCGGCATTGAAAAATCTTCGTAAACAAAATCACACGTGTATATGTTGAAATTTAAGAGTTATACAGTCAAGAAAATCAAGGGCAATGGTGATATATATGCGGATTAGACACCAAAAAAAAACACTCAACAAATGGCTACAATTTAAGGAATGTGTTTAGTGATGGCATCAGATTCCTAATTGATGGAGAAAGGTCTGGTGGCAAGAAAAGCAGCTTCTAGGAGGTTGTCAAGTGTTTTAGCTCAACGATTCCATTTTTGGGTGGTTGGTTTGGACCTCGTTCCTGTAACTCGAATCCTAGACCGGTATATCCCATTTTAATTTTACACCATTGTGAACCTTACGCCTTTTTTATTCTCGGATCGAGGTTCTCTGCATTGAAAAATCTTCGTAAACTAAATTACACGTGTATATGTTGAAATTTAAGAGATATACAGTCAAGAAAATCAAGGGCAATGGTGATATATATGCGGATTAGACACCAAAAAAAGCACTTAACAAATGGCTACAATTTAAGGAATGTGTTTAGTGACGGCATCAGATTCCTAATTGATGGTGAATGATGGTGAAAGGTCTGGTGGTAAGAAAAGCTGCTTCTAGGAGGTTGTCAAGTGTTTTCGCTCGACGATTCCATTCTTGGGTGGTTGGTTTGGTCCTTGTTCCTGTAACTCGAATCCTAGCCCGGTATATCCCATTTTAATTTTACACCATTGTGAACCTTACGCCTTTTTTACTCTCTGATCGAGGTTCTCGGCATTGAAAAATCTTCGTAAACTAAATCACACTTGTATATGTTGATATTTAAGAGATATACAGTCTAGAAAATCAAGGGAAATGGTGATATATATGCGGATTAGACAGCAAAAAAAACACTCAACAAATGGCTATAATCTAAGGAATGTGTTTAGTGACGGAATCAGATTCCTAATTGGTGGAGAAAGGTCTGGTGGCAAGAAAAGCTGCTTCTTGGAGGTTGTCAGGTGTTTTCGCTCGACGATTCCATTCTTGGGTGGTTGGTTTGGCCCTTGTTCCTGTAACTCGAATCCTAGCCCGGTATATCTCATTTTAATTTTACACCATTGTGAACCTTACGCCTTTTTTACTCTCTGATCGAGGTTCCCGGCATTGAAAAATATTAATAAACTAAATCACACGTGTATATGTTGACATTTAAGAGATATACAGTCAAGAAAATCAAGGGCAATGGTGATATATATGCGGATTAGACACCGAAAAAAACACTCAACAAATGGCTACAATTTAAGGAATATGTTTAGTGACGGCATCAGATTTCTAATTGATGGAGAAAGGTCTGGTGGCAAGAAAAGCTGCTTCTAGGAGGTTGTCAAGTGTTTTCGCTCGACGATTCCATTCTTGGGTGGTTGGTTTGGCCCTTGTTCCTGTAACTCGAATCCTAGCCCGGTATATCCCATTTTAATTTTACACCAGTGTGAACCTTACGCCTTTTTTACTCTCTGATCGAGGTTCTCGGCATTGAAAAATCTTCGTAAACTAAATCACACGTGTATATGTTGATATTTGAGAGATATACAGTCAAGAAAATCAAGGGCAATGGTGATATATATATGCGGATTAGACACCAAAAAAAAAACACTCAACAAATGGCTACAATTTAAGGAATGTGTTTAGTGACGGCATCAGATACCTAATTGATGGAGAAAGGTCTGGTGGCAAGAAAAGCTACTTCTAGGAGGTTGTCAAGTGTTTTCGCTCGACGATTCCATTCTTGGGTGGTTGGTTTGGCCCTTGTTCCTGTAACTCGAATCCTAGCCCGGTATATCCCATTTTAATTTTACACCGTTGTGAACCCTACGCCTTTTTTACACTCTAATCGAGGTTCTCGGCATTGAAAAATCTTCGTAAACTAAATCACATGTGTATATGTTGATATTTAAGAGATATACAGTCAAGAAAATTAAGGGCAATGGTGATATATATGCGGATTAGACCCCAAAAAAAACACTCAACAAATGAATACAATTTAAGTTATGTGTTTAGTGACGGCATCAGATTCCTAATTGATGGAGAAAGGTCTGGTGGCAAGAAAAGCTGCTTCGAAGAGGTTATCAAGTGTTTTCGCTCGACGATTCATTCTTGGGTGGTTGGTTTGGCCCTTTTTCCTGTAACTCGATTCCTAGCCCGGTATATCCCATTTTAATTTTACACCATTGTGAACCTTACACCTTTTTCACTCTATGATCGAGGTTCTCGGCATTGAAAAATCTTCGTAAACTAAAGAACACGTGTATATGTTGATATTTAAGAGATATACAGTCAAGAAAATGAAGGGCAATGGTGATATATATGCGGATTAGACACAAAAAAAAAAACACTCAACAAATGGCTACAGTTTAAGGAATGTGTTTAGTGACGGCATCAGATTCCTAATTGATGGAGAAAGGTCTGGTGGCAAGAAAAGCTGCTTCTAGGAGGTTGTCAAGTGTTTTCGCTCGACGATTCCATTCTTGGGTGGTTGGTTTGGCCCTTGTTCCTGTAACTCGAATCCTAGCCCGCTATATCCGATTTTAATTTTACACCATTGTGAACCTTACGCCTTTTTTACTCTCTGATCGAGTTTCTCGGCATTGAAAAATATTCGTAAACTAAATCACACGTGTATATGTTGACATTTAAGAGATATACTGTCAAGAAAATCAAGGGCAATAGTGATATATATAAGGATTTGACACAAAAAAAAAAAACTCAACAAATGGCTACAATTTAAGGAATGTGTTTAGTGACGGCATCAGATTCCTAATTGATGGAGAAAGGTCTGGTGGCAAGAAAAACTGCTTTTAGGAGGTTGTCAAGTGTTTCCGCTCGACGATTCCATTCTTGGGTGGTTGGTTTGGCCCTTGTTCCTGTAACTCGAATTCTAGCTCGGTATATCCCATTTTAATTTTACACCATTGTGAAACTTACACCTTTTTTACTCTCTGATCGAGGTTCTCGGCATTGAAAAATATTCGTAAACTAAATCACACGTGTATATCTTGATATTTAAGAGATATACAATCAAGAAAATCAAGGGCAATGGTGATATATATGCGGATTAGACACCAAAAAAAAACACTCAACAAATGACAATAATTTAAGGAATGTGTTTAGTCGCGGCATCAGATTCTTAATTGATGGAGAAAGGTCTGGTGGCAAGAAAAGCTGCTTCTAGAAAAATGTGTTTAGGGTATATCCCAGTTTAATTTTACACCATTGTGAAGCTTACGCCTTTTTTACTCTCTGATCGAGGTTCTCGGCATTGAAAAATCTTCGTAAACTAAATCACACGTGTATATGTTGACATTTAAGAGATATACAGTCAAGAAAATCAAGGGCAATGGTGACATATATGCTGATTAGACACAAAAAAAAAACACTCAACAAATGGCTACAATTTAAGGAATGTGTTTAGTGACGGCATCAGATTCCAAATTGATGGAGAAAGGTCTGGTGGCAAGAAAAACTGCTTTTAGGAGGTTGTCAAGTGTTTTCGCTCGACGATTCCATTCTTGGATGGTTGGTTTGGCCCTTGTTCCTGTAACTCGAATCCTGGCTCGGTATATCCCATTTTAATTTTACACCATTGTGAACCTTACGCCTTTTTTACTCTCTGATCGAGGTTCTCGGCATTGAAAAATCTTCGTAAACTAAATCACACGTGTATATGTTGATATTTAAGAGATATACTGTCAAGAAAATCAAGGGCAATGTTGATATATATGCGGATTAGACACAAAAAAAAAAACACTCAACAAATGACTATAATTTAAGGAATGTGTTTAGTCACGGCATCAGATTCTTAATTGATGGAGAAAGGTCTGGTGGCAAGAAAAGCTGCTTCTAGGAGGTTGTCAAGTGTTTTCGCTCGACGATTCCATTCTTGGGTGTTTGGTTTGGCCCTTGTTCCTGTAACTAGAATCCTAGCCCGGTATATCCCATTTTAATTTTACACCAGTGTGAACCTTACGCCTTTTCTACTCTCTGATCGAGGTTCTCGGCATTGAAAAATCTTCGTAAACTAAGTTACACGTTTATATGTTGACATTTAAGAGATATACAGTCAAGAAAATCAAGGGCAATGGTGATATATATGCTGATTAGACACCAAAAAAAACACTCAACAAATGGCTACAATTTAAGGAATGTGTTTAGTGACGGCATTAGATTCCTAATTGATGCAGAAAGGTCTGGTGGTAAGAAAAGCTGCTTCAAGGAGGCTGTCAAGCGTTTTCGCTCGACGATTCCATTCTTGGGTGGTTGGTTTGGCCCTTGTTCCTGTAACTCGAATCCTAGCCCGGTATATCCCATTTTAATTTTACACCATTGTGAACCTTACGCCTTTTTTACTCTCTGATCGAGGTTCTCGGCATTGAAAAATCTTCTTAAACTAAATCACACGTGTATATGTTGACATTTAAGAGATATACAGTCAAGAAAATCAAGAGCAATAGTGATATATATGCGGATTAGACAGCAAAAAAAACACTCAACAAATGGCTACAATTTAAGGAACGTGTTTAGTGACGGCATCAGATTCCTAATTGGTGGAGAAAGGTCTGGTGGCAAGAAAAGCTGCTTCTTGGAGGTTGTCAGGTGTTTTCGCTCGACGATTCCATTCTTGGGTGGTTGGTTTGGCCCTTGTTCCTGTAACTCGAATCCTAGCCCGGTATATCTCATTTTAATTTTACACCATTGTGAACCTTACGCCTTTTTTACTCTCTGATCGAGGTTCCCGGCATTGAAAAATATTAATAAACTAAATCACACGTGTATATGTTGACATTTAAGAGATATACAGTCAAGAAAATCAAGGGCAATGGTGATATATATGCGGATTAGACACCGAAAAAAACACTCAACAAATGGCTACAATTTAAGGAATATGTTTAGTGACGGCATCAGATTTCTAATTGATGGAGAAAGGTCTGGTGGCAAGAAAAGCTGCTTCTAGGAGGTTGTCAAGTGTTTTCGCTCGACGATTCCATTCTTGGGTGGTTGGTTTGGCCCTTGTTCCTGTAACTCGAATCCTAGCCCGGAATATCCCATTTTAATTTTACACCAGTGTGAACCTTACGCCTTTTTTACTCTCTGATCGAGGTTCTCGGCATTGAAAAATCTTCGTAAACTAAATCACACGTGTATATGTTGATATTTGAGAGATATACAGTCAAGAAAATCAAGGGCAATGGTGATATATATATGCGGATTAGACACCAAAAAAAAACACTCAACAAATGGCTACAATTTAAGGAATGTGTTTAGTGACGGCATCAGATACCTAATTGATGGAGAAAGGTCTGGTGGCAAGAAAAGCTACTTCTAGGAGGTTGTTAAGTGTTTTCGCTCGACGATTCCATTCTTGGGTGGTTGGTTTGGCCCTTGTTCCTGTAACTCGAATCCTAGCCCGGTATATCCCATTTTAATTTTACACCGTTGTGAACCCTACGCCTTTTTTACACTCTAATCGAGGTTCTCGGCATTGAAAAATCTTCGTAAACTAAATCACATGTGTATATGTTGATATTTAAGAGATATACAGTCAAGAAAATTAAGGGCAATGGTGATATATATGCGGATTAGACCCCAAAAAAAACACTCAACAAATGAATACAATTTAAGTTATGTGTTTAGTGACGGCATCAGATTCCTAATTGATGGAGAAAGGTCTGGTGGCAAGAAAAGCTGCTTCGAAGAGGTTATCAAGTGTTTTCGCTCGACGATTCATTCTTGGGTGGTTGGTTTGGCCCTTTTTCCTGTAACTCGATTCCTAGCCCGGTATATCCCATTTTAATTTTACACCATTGTGAACCTTACACCTTTTTCACTCTATGATCGAGGTTCTCGGCATTGAAAAATCTTCGTAAACTAAAGAACACGTGTATATGTTGATATTTAAGAGATATACAGTCAAGAAAATGAAGGGCAATGGTGATATATATGCGGATTAGACACAAAAAAAAAACACTCAACAAATGGCTACAGTTTAAGGAATGTGTTTAGTGACGGCATCAGATTCCTAATTGATGGAGAAAGGTCTGGTGGCAAGAAAAGCTGCTTCTAGGAGGTTGTCAAGTGTTTTCGCTCGACGATTCCATTCTTGGGTGGTTGGTTTGGCCCTTGTTCCTGTAACTCGAATCCTAGCCCGCTATATCCGATTTTAATTTTACACCATTGTGAACCTTACGCCTTTTTTACTCTCTGATCGAGTTTCTCGGCATTGAAAAATATTCGTAAACTAAATCACACGTGTATATGTTGACATTTAAGAGATATACTGTCAAGAAAATCAAGGGCAATAGTGATATATATAAGGATTTGACACAAAAAAAAAAAACTCAACAAATGGCTACAATTTAAGGAATGTGTTTAGTGACGGCATCAGATTCCTAATTGATGGAGAAAGGTCTGGTGGCAAGAAAAACTGCTTTTAGGAGGTTGTCAAGTGTTTCCGCTCGACGATTCCATTCTTGGGTGGTTGGTTTGGCCCTTGTTCCTGTAACTCGAATTCTAGCTCGGTATATCCCATTTTAATTTTACACCATTGTGAAACTTACACCTTTTTTACTCTCTGATCGAGGTTCTCGGCATTGAAAAATATTCGTAAACTAAATCACACGTGTATATCTTGATATTTAAGAGATATACAATCAAGAAAATCAAGGGCAATGGTGATATATATGCGGATTAGACACCAAAAAAAAACACTCAACAAATGACAATAATTTAAGGAATGTGTTTAGTCGCGGCATCAGATTCTTAATTGATGGAGAAAGGTCTGGTGGCAAGAAAAGCTGCTTCTAGAAAAATGTGTTTAGGGTATATCCCAGTTTAATTTTACACCATTGTGAAGCTTACGCCTTTTTTACTCTCTGATCGAGGTTCTCGGCATTGAAAAATCTTCGTAAACTAAATCACACGTGTATATGTTGACATTTAAGAGATATACAGTCAAGAAAATCAAGGGCAATGGTGACATATATGCTGATTAGACACAAAAAAAAACACTCAACAAATGGCTACAATTTAAGGAATGTGTTTAGTGACGGCATCAGATTCCAAATTGATGGAGAAAGGTCTGGTGGCAAGAAAAACTGCTTTTAGGAGGTTGTCAAGTGTTTTCGCTCGACGATTCCATTCTTGGATGGTTGGTTTGGCCCTTGTTCCTGTAACTCGAATCCTGGCTCGGTATATCCCATTTTAATTTTACACCATTGTGAACCTTACGCCTTTTTTACTCTCTGATCGAGGTTCTCGGCATTGAAAAATCTTCGTAAACTAAATCACACGTGTATATGTTGATATTTAAGAGATATACTGTCAAGAAAATCAAGGGCAATGTTGATATATATGCGGATTAGACACAAAAAAAAAAAACACTCAACAAATGACTATAATTTAAGGAATGTGTTTAGTCACGGCATCAGATTCTTAATTGATGGAGAAAGGTCTGGTGGCAAGAAAAGCTGCTTCTAGGAGGTTGTCAAGTGTTTTCGCTCGACGATTCCATTCTTGGGTGTTTGGTTTGGCCCTTGTTCCTGTAACTAGAATCCTAGCCCGGTATATCCCATTTTAATTTTACACCAGTGTGAACCTTACGCCTTTTCTACTCTCTGATCGAGGTTCTCGGCATTGAAAAATCTTCGTAAACTAAGTTACACGTTTATATGTTGACATTTAAGAGATATACAGTCAAGAAAATCAAGGGCAATGGTGATATATATGCTGATTAGACACCAAAAAAAACACTCAACAAATGGCTACAATTTAAGGAATGTGTTTAGTGACGGCATTAGATTCCTAATTGATGCAGAAAGGTCTGGTGGTAAGAAAAGCTGCTTCAAGGAGGCTGTCAAGCGTTTTCGCTCGACGATTCCATTCTTGGGTGGTTGGTTTGGCCCTTGTTCCTGTAACTCGAATCCTAGCCCGGTATATCCCATTTTAATTTTACACCATTGTGAACCTTACGCCTTTTTTACTCTCTGATCGAGGTTCTCGGCATTGAAAAATCTTCTTAAACTAAATCACACGTGTATATGTTGACATTTAAGAGATATAGAGTCAAGAAAATCATGGGCAATGGTGATATATATGCGGATCAGACACCAAAAAATAACACTCAACAAATGGCTACAATTTAAGGAATGTGTTTAGTGACGGCATCAGATTCCTAATTGATGGAGAAAGGTCAGGTGGCAAGAAAAGCTGCTTCTAGGAGGTTGTCAAGTGTTTTCGCTCGACGATTCCATTCTTGGGTGGTTGGTTTGGCCCTTGTTCCTGTAACTCGAATCCTAGCCCGGTATATCCCATTTTAATTTTACACCATTGTTAAACTTACGCCTTTTTTACTCTCTGATCGAGGTTCTCGGCATTGAAAAATCTTCGTAAACTAAATCACACGTGTATATGTTGATATTTAAGAGATATACAGTCCAGAAAATCAAGGGCAATAGTGATATATATGCGGATTAGACACCAAAAAAAAAAACACTCAACAAATGGCTACAATTTAAGGAATGTGTTTAGTGACGGAATCAGATTCCTAATTGATGGAGAAAGGTCTGGTGGTAAGAAAAGCTGCTTGAAGGAGGTTGTCAAGCGTTTTCGCTCGACGATTCCATTCTTGGGTGGTTGGTTTGGCCCTTGTTCCTGTAACTCGAATCCTAGCCTGGTATATCCCATTTTAATTTTACACCATTGTGAACCTTACGCCTTTTTTATTCTCTGATCGAGGCACTCGGCATTGAAAAATCTTCGTAAACTAAATCACACGTGTATATGTTGACATTTAAGAGATATACAGTCAAGAAAATCAAGGGCAATGGTGACATATATGCTGATTAGACACAGAAAAAAAACACTCAACAAATGGCTACAATTTAAGGAATGTGTTTAGTGACGGCATCAGATTCCTAATTGATGGAGAAAGGTCTGGTGGTAAGAAAAGCTACTTCAAGGAGGTTGTCAAGCGTTTTCGCTCGACGATTCCATTCTTGGGTGGTTGGTTTGGCCCTTGTTCCTGTAACTCGAATCTTAGCCCGGTATATCCCATTTTAATTTTACACCATTGTGAACCTTACCGCTTTTTTACTCTTTGATCGAGGGTCTTGGCATTGAAAAATCTTCTTAAACTAAATCACACGTGTATATGTTGACATTTAAGAGATATACAGTCAAGAAAATAATGGGCAATGGTGATATATATGCGGATCAGACACCAAAAAAACACTCAACAAATGGCTACAATTTAATGAATGTGTTTAGTGACGGCATCAGATTCCTAATTGATGGAGAAAGGTCTGGTGGCAAGAAAAGCTGTTTCTAGGAGGTTGTCAAGTGTTTTCGCTCGACGATTCCATTCTTAGGTGGTTGGTTTGGCCCTTGTTCCTGTAACTCAAATCCTAGCCCGGTATATCCCATTTTAATTTTACACCATTGTGAACCTTACGCCTTTTTTACTCTCTGATCGAAGTTCTCGGCATTGAAAAATCTTCGTAAACTAAATCACACGTGTATATGTTGATATTTAAGAGATATAGAGTCAAGAAAATCAAGGGCAATGGTGATATATATGCGGATTAGACACCAAAAAAACACTCAACAAATGGCTGCAATTTAAGGAATGTGTTTAGTGACGGCATCAGATTCCTAATTGATGGAGAAAGGTCTGGTGGCAAGAAAAGTTGCTTCTAAGAGGTTGTCAAGTGTTTTCGCTCGATGATTCCATTCTTGGGTGGTTGGTTTGGCCCTTGTTCCTGTAACTCGAATCCTAGCCCGGTATATCCCATTTTAATATTACACCATTGTGAACCTTACCCTTTTTTAATCTCTGATCGAGGTTCTCGGCATTGAAAAATCTTCGTAAACTAAATCACACGTGTACATGTTGATATTTAAGAGATATACAGTCAAGAAAATTAAGGGCAATGGTGATATATATGCGGATTAGACACCAAAAAAAACACTCAACAAATGGCTACAATTTATGGAATGTGTTTAGTGACGGCATCAGATTCCTAATTGATGGAGAAAGGTCTGGTGGTAAGAAAAGCTGCTTCTAGGAGATTGTCAAGTGTTTTCGCTCGACGATTCCAATCTTGGGTGGTTGGTTTGGCCCTTTTTCTTGTAACTCGAATACTAGCCCGGTATATCGCATTTTAATTTTACACCATTGTGAACCTTACGCCTTTTTTAATCTCTGATCGAGGTTCTCGGCATTGAATAATCTTCGTAAACTAAATCACACGTGTATATGTTGACATTTTAGAGATATACAGTCAAGAAAATCAAGGGCAATGGTGATATATATGCGGATTAAACACCAAAAAAAAGCCCTCAACAAATGGCTACAATTTAAGGATGTGTTTAGTGACAGCATTAGATTCCTAATTGATGGAGAAAGGTCTGGTGGCAAGAAAAGCTTCTTCTAGGAGGTTGTCAAGTTGTTTCGCTCCACTATTCCAATCTTGGGTGGTTGGTTTGGCCCTTTTTCCTGTAACTCGAATCCTAGTCTGGTATATCCCATTTTAATTTTACACCATTGTGAACCTTACGCCTTTTTTACTCTCTGATCGAGGTTCTCGGCATTGAAAAATCTTCGTAAACAAAATCACACGTGTATATGTTGATATTTAAGAGATATACAGTTAAGAAAATCAAGGGCAATGGTGATATATATGCGGATTAGACACCAAAAAAAAACACTCAACAAATGGCTATAATTTAAGGAATGTGTTTAGTGATGGCATCAGATTCCTAATTGATGGAGAAAGGTCTGGTGGCAAGAAAAGCAGCTTCTAGGAGGTTGTCAAGTGTTTTAGCTCGACGATTCCATTCTTGGGTGGTTGGTTTGGCCCTTGTTCCTGTAACTCGAATCCTAGACCGGTATATCCCTTTTTAATTTTACACCATTGTGAACCTTACGCCTTTTTTATTCTCTGATCGAGGTTCTCTGCATTGAAAAATCTTCGTAAACTAAATTACACGTGTATATGTTGAAATTTAAGAGATATACAGTCAAGAAAATCAAGGGCAATGGTGATATATATGCGGATTAGACACCAAAAAAAGCACTCAACAAATGGCTACAATTTAAGGAATGTGTTTAGTGACGGCATCAGATTCCTAATTGATGGTGAAAGGTCTGGTGGTAAGAAAAGCTGCTTCTAGGAGGTTGTCAAGTGTTTTCGCTCGACGATTCCATTCTTGGGTGGTTGGTTTGGTCCTTGTTCCTGTAACTCGAATCCTAGCCCGGTATATCCGATTTTAATTTTACACCATTGTGAACCGTACGCCTTTTTTACTCTCTGATCGAGGTTCTCGGCATTGAAAAATCTTCGTAAACTAAATCACACGTGTATATGTTGATATTTAAGAGATATACAGTCTAGAAAATCAAGGGCAATGGTGATATATTTGCGGATTAGACACCAAAAAAAACACTCAACAAATGGCTATAATCTAAGGAATGTGTTTAGTGACGGCATCGGATTAGTAATTGATGGAGTAAGGTCTGGTGGCAAGAAAAGCTGCTTATTGGAGGTTGTCAAGTGTTTTCGCTCGATGATTCCATTCTTGGGTGGTTGGTTTGGCCCTTGTTCCTGTAACTCGAATCCTAGCCCGGTATATCCCATTTTAATTTTACACCATTGTGAACCTTACGCCTTTTTTACTCTCTGATCGAGGTTCTCGGCATTGAAAAATCTTCGTAAACTAAATCACAGGTGTATATGTTGATATTTAAGAGATATACAGTCAAGAAAATCAAGATCAATAGTGATATATATGCAGATTAGACACCAAAAAAAACACCCAACAAATGGCTACAATTTAAGGAATGTGTTTAGTGACGGCATCAGATTCCTAATTGGTGGAGAAAGGTCTGGTGGCAAGAAAAGCTGCTTCTTGGAGGTTGTCAGGTGTTTTCGCTCGACGATACCATTCTTGGGTGGTTGGTTTGGCCCTTGTTCTTGTAACTCGAATCCTAGCCCGGTATATCCCATTTTAATATTACACCATTGTGAACCTTACCCTTTTTTAATCTCTGATCGAGGTTCTCGGCATTGAAAAATCTTCGTAAACTAAATCACACGTGTATATGTTGATATTTAAGAGATATAGAGTCAAGAAAATCAAGGGCAATGGTGATATATTTGCGGATTAGACACCAAAAAAAACACTCAACAAATGGCTACAATTTAAGGAATGTGTTTAGTGACGGCATCAGATTCCTAATTGATGGAGAAAGGTCTGGTGGCAAGAAAAGTTGCTTCTAAGAGGTTGTCAAGTGTTTTCGCTCGATGATTCCATTCTTGGGTGGTTGGTTTGGCCCTTGTTCCTGTAACTCGAATCCTAGCCCGGTATATCCCATTTTAATATTACACCATTGTGAACCTTACCCTTTTTTAATCTCTGATCGAGGTTCTCGGCATTGAAAAATCTTCGTAAACTAAATCACACGTGTATATGTTGATATTTAAGAGATATACAGTCAAGAAAATTAAGGGCAATGGTGATATATATGCGGATTAGACACCAAAAAAAACACTCAACAAATGGCTACAATTTATGGAATGTGTTTAGTGACGGCATCAGATTCCTAATTGATGGAGAAAGGTCTGGTGGTAAGAAAAGCTGCTTCTAGGAGATTGTCAAGTGTTTTCGCTCGACGATTCCAATCTTGGGTGGTTGGTTTGGCCCTTTTTCTTGTAACTCGAATACTAGCCCGGTATATCCCGTTTTAATTTTACACCATTGTGAACCTTACGCCTTTTTTAATCTCTGATCGAGGTTCTCGGCATTGAATAATCTTCGTAAACTAAATCACACGTGTATATGTTGATATTTTAGAGATATACAGTCAAGAAAATCAAGGGCAATGGTGATATATATGCGGATTAAACACCAAAAAAAAGCACTCAACAAATGGCTACAATTTAAGGATGTGTTTAGTGACAGCATCAGATTCCTAATTGATGGAGAAAGGTCTGGTGGCAAGAAAAGCTTCTTCTAGGAGGTTGTCAAGTTGTTTCGCTCCACTATTCCAATCTTGGGTGGTTGGTTTGGCCCTTTTTCCTGTAACTCGAATCCTAGTCTGGTATATCCCATTTTAATTTTACACCATTGTGAACCTTACGCCTTTTTTACTCTCTGATCGAGGTTTTCGGCATTGAAAAATCTTCGTAAACAAAATCACACGTGTATATGTTGATATTTAAGAGATATACAGTCAAGAAAATCAAGGGCAATGGTGATATATATACGGATTAGACACCAAAAAAAAAACACTCCACAAATGGCTATAATTTAAGGAATGTGTTTAGTGATGGCATCAGATTCCTAATTGATGGAGAAAGGTCTGGTGGCAAGAAAAGCAGCTTCTAGGAGGTTGTCAAGTGTTTTAGCTCGACGATTCCATTCTTGGGTGGTTGGTTTGGCCCTTGTTCCTGTAACTCGAATCCTAGACCGGTATATCCCTTTTTAATTTTACACCATTGTGAACCTTACGCCTTTTTTATTCTCTGATCGAGGTTCTCTGCATTGAAAAATCTTCGTAAACTAAATTACACGTGTATATGTTGAAATTTAAGAGATATACAGTCAAGAAAATCAAGGGCAATGGTGATATATATGCGGATTAGACACCAAAAAAAGCACTCAACAAATGGCTACAATTTAAGGAATGTGTTTAGTGACGGCATCAGATTCCTAATTGATGGTGAAAGGTCTGGTGGTAAGAAAAGCTGCTTCTAGGAGGTTGTCAAGTGTTTTCGCTCGACGATTCCATTCTTGGGTGGTTGGTTTGGTCCTTGTTCCTGTAACTCGAATCCTAGCCCGGTATATCCGATTTTAATTTTACACCATTGTGAACCGTACGCCTTTTTTACTCTCTGATCGAGGTTCTCGGCATTGAAAAATCTTCGTAAACTAAATCACACGTGTATATGTTTATATTTAAGAGATATACAGTCTAGAAAATCAAGGGCAATGGTGATATATTTGCGGATTAGACACCAAAAAAAACACTCAACAAATGGCTATAATCTAAGGAATGTGTTTAGTGACGGCATCGGATTAGTAATTGATGGAGTAAGGTCTGGTGGCAAGAAAAACTGCTTATTGGAGGTTGTCAAGTGTTTTCGCTCGATGATTCCATTCTTGGGTGGTTGGTTTGGCCCTTGTTCCTGTAACTCGAATCCTAGCCCGGTATATCCCATTTTAATTTTACACCATTGTGAACCTTACGCCTTTTTTACTCTCTGATCGAGGTTCTCGGCATTGAAAAATCTTCGTAAACTAAATCACAGGTGTATATGTTGATATTTAAGAGATATACAGTCAAGAAAATCAAGATCAATAGTGATATATATGCAGATTAGACACCAAAAAAAACACCCAACAAATGGCTACAATTTAAGGAATGTGTTTAGTGACGGCATCAGATTCCTAATTGGTGGAGAAAGGTCTGGTGGCAAGAAAAGCTGCTTCTTGGAGGTTGTCAGGTGTTTTCGCTCGACGATACCATTCTTGGGTGGTTGGTTTGGCCCTTGTTCTTGTAACTCGAATCCTAGCCCGGTATATCCCATTTTAATATTACACCATTGTGAACCTTACCCTTTTTTAATCTCTGATCGAGGTTCTCGGCATTGAAAAATCTTCGTAAACTAAATCACACGTGTATATGTTGATATTTAAGAGATATAGAGTCAAGAAAATCAAGGGCAATGGTGATATATTTGCGGATTAGACACCAAAAAAAACACTCAACAAATGGCTACAATTTAAGGAATGTGTTTAGTGACGGCATCAGATTCCTAATTGATGGAGAAAGGTCTGGTGGCAAGAAAAGTTGCTTCTAAGAGGTTGTCAAGTGTTTTCGCTCGATGATTCCATTCTTGGGTGGTTGGTTTGGCCCTTGTTCCTGTAACTCGAATCCTAGCCCGGTATATCCCATTTTAATATTACACCATTGTGAACCTTACCCTTTTTTAATCTCTGATCGAGGTTCTCGGCATTGAAAAATCTTCGTAAACTAAATCACACGTGTATATGTTGATATTTAAGAGATATACAGTCAAGAAAATTAAGGGCAATGGTGATATATATGCGGATTAGACACCAAAAAAAACACTCAACAAATGGCTACAATTTATGGAATGTGTTTAGTGACGGCATCAGATTCCTAATTGATGGAGAAAGGTCTGGTGGTAAGAAAAGCTGCTTCTAGGAGATTGTCAAGTGTTTTCGCTCGACGATTCCAATCTTGGGTGGTTGGTTTGGCCCTTTTTCTTGTAACTCGAATACTAGCCCGGTATATCCCGTTTTAATTTTACACCATTGTGAACCTTACGCCTTTTTTAATCTCTGATCGAGGTTCTCGGCATTGAATAATCTTCGTAAACTAAATCACACGTGTATATGTTGATATTTTAGAGATATACAGTCAAGAAAATCAAGGGCAATGGTGATATATATGCGGATTAAACACCAAAAAAAAGCACTCAACAAATGGCTACAATTTAAGGATGTGTTTAGTGACAGCATCAGATTCCTAATTGATGGAGAAAGGTCTGGTGGCAAGAAAAGCTTCTTCTAGGAGGTTGTCAAGTTGTTTCGCTCCACTATTCCAATCTTGGGTGGTTGGTTTGGCCCTTTTTCCTGTAACTCGAATCCTAGTCTGGTATATCCCATTTTAATTTTACACCATTGTGAACCTTACGCCTTTTTTACTCTCTGATCGAGGTTTTCGGCATTGAAAAATCTTCGTAAACAAAATCACACGTGTATATGTTGATATTTAAGAGATATACAGTCAAGAAAATCAAGGGCAATGGTGATATATATACGGATTAGACACCAAAAAAAAAACACTCCACAAATGGCTATAATTTAAGGAATGTGTTTAGTGATGGCATCAGATTCCTAATTGATGGAGAAAGGTCTGGTGGCAAGAAAAGCAGCTTCTAGGAGGTTGTCAAGTGTTTTAGCTCGACGATTCCATTCTTGGGTGGTTGGTTTGGCCCTTGTTCCTGTAACTCGAATCCTAGACCGGTATATCCCTTTTTAATTTTACACCATTGTGAACCTTACGCCTTTTTTATTCTCTGATCGAGGTTCTCTGCATTGAAAAATCTTCGTAAACTAAATTACACGTGTATATGTTGAAATTTAAGAGATATACAGTCAAGAAAATCAAGGGCAATGGTGATATATATGCGGATTAGACACCAAAAAAAGCACTCAACAAATGGCTACAATTTAAGGAATGTGTTTAGTGACGGCATCAGATTCCTAATTGATGGTGAAAGGTCTGGTGGTAAGAAAAGCTGCTTCTAGGAGGTTGTCAAGTGTTTTCGCTCGACGATTCCATTCTTGGGTGGTTGGTTTGGTCCTTGTTCCTGTAACTCGAATCCTAGCCCGGTATATCCGATTTTAATTTTACACCATTGTGAACCGTACGCCTTTTTTACTCTCTGATCGAGGTTCTCGGCATTGAAAAATCTTCGTAAACTAAATCACACGTGTATATGTTTATATTTAAGAGATATACAGTCTAGAAAATCAAGGGCAATGGTGATATATTTGCGGATTAGACACCAAAAAAAACACTCAACAAATGGCTATAATCTAAGGAATGTGTTTAGTGACGGCATCGGATTAGTAATTGATGGAGTAAGGTCTGGTGGCAAGAAAAACTGCTTATTGGAGGTTGTCAAGTGTTTTCGCTCGATGATTCCATTCTTGGGTGGTTGGTTTGGCCCTTGTTCCTGTAACTCGAATCCTAGCCCGGTATATCCCATTTTAATTTTACACCATTGTGAACCTTACGCCTTTTTTACTCTCTGATCGAGGTTCTCGGCATTGAAAAATCTTCGTAAACTAAATCACAGGTGTATATGTTGATATTTAAGAGATATACAGTCAAGAAAATCAAGATCAATAGTGATATATATGCAGATTAGACACCAAAAAAAACACCCAACAAATGGCTACAATTTAAGGAATGTGTTTAGTGACGGCATCAGATTCCTAATTGGTGGAGAAAGGTCTGGTGGCAAGAAAAGCTGCTTCTTGGAGGTTGTCAGGTGTTTTCGCTCGACGATACCATTCTTGGGTGGTTGGTTTGGCCCTTGTTCTTGTAACTCGAATCCTAGCCCGGTATATCCCATTTTAATATTACACCATTGTGAACCTTACCCTTTTTTAATCTCTGATCGAGGTTCTCGGCATTGAAAAATCTTCGTAAACTAAATCACACGTGTATATGTTGATATTTAAGAGATATAGAGTCAAGAAAATCAAGGGCAATGGTGATATATTTGCGGATTAGACACCAAAAAAAACACTCAACAAATGGCTACAATTTAAGGAATGTGTTTAGTGACGGCATCAGATTCCTAATTGATGGAGAAAGGTCTGGTGGCAAGAAAAGTTGCTTCTAAGAGGTTGTCAAGTGTTTTCGCTCGATGATTCCATTCTTGGGTGGTTGGTTTGGCCCTTGTTCCTGTAACTCGAATCCTAGCCCGGTATATCCCATTTTAATATTACACCATTGTGAACCTTACCCTTTTTTAATCTCTGATCGAGGTTCTCGGCATTGAAAAATCTTCGTAAACTAAATCACACGTGTATATGTTGATATTTAAGAGATATACAGTCAAGAAAATTAAGGGCAATGGTGATATATATGCGGATTAGACACCAAAAAAAACACTCAACAAATGGCTACAATTTATGGAATGTGTTTAGTGACGGCATCAGATTCCTAATTGATGGAGAAAGGTCTGGTGGTAAGAAAAGCTGCTTCTAGGAGATTGTCAAGTGTTTTCGCTCGACGATTCCAATCTTGGGTGGTTGGTTTGGCCCTTTTTCTTGTAACTCGAATACTAGCCCGGTATATCCCGTTTTAATTTTACACCATTGTGAACCTTACGCCTTTTTTAATCTCTGATCGAGGTTCTCGGCATTGAATAATCTTCGTAAACTAAATCACACGTGTATATGTTGATATTTTAGAGATATACAGTCAAGAAAATCAAGGGCAATGGTGATATATATGCGGATTAAACACCAAAAAAAAGCACTCAACAAATGGCTACAATTTAAGGATGTGTTTAGTGACAGCATCAGATTCCTAATTGATGGAGAAAGGTCTGGTGGCAAGAAAAGCTTCTTCTAGGAGGTTGTCAAGTTGTTTCGCTCCACTATTCCAATCTTGGGTGGTTGGTTTGGCCCTTTTTCCTGTAACTCGAATCCTAGTCTGGTATATCCCATTTTAATTTTACACCATTGTGAACCTTACGCCTTTTTTACTCTCTGATCGAGGTTTTCGGCATTGAAAAATCTTCGTAAACAAAATCACACGTGTATATGTTGATATTTAAGAGATATACAGTCAAGAAAATCAAGGGCAATGGTGATATATATACGGATTAGACACCAAAAAAAAACACTCCACAAATGGCTATAATTTAAGGAATGTGTTTAGTGATGGCATCAGATTCCTAATTGATGGAGAAAGGTCTGGTGGCAAGAAAAGCAGCTTCTAGGAGGTTGTCAAGTGTTTTAGCTCGACGATTCCATTCTTGGGTGGTTGGTTTGGCCCTTGTTCCTGTAACTCGAATCCTAGACCGGTATATCCCTTTTTAATTTTACACCATTGTGAACCTTACGCCTTTTTTATTCTCTGATCGAGGTTCTCTGCATTGAAAAATCTTCGTAAACTAAATTACACGTGTATATGTTGAAATTTAAGAGATATACAGTCAAGAAAATCAAGGGCAATGGTGATATATATGCGGATTAGACACCAAAAAAAGCACTCAACAAATGGCTACAATTTAAGGAATGTGTTTAGTGACGGCATCAGATTCCTAATTGATGGTGAAAGGTCTGGTGGTAAGAAAAGCTGCTTCTAGGAGGTTGTCAAGTGTTTTCGCTCGACGATTCCATTCTTGGGTGGTTGGTTTGGTCCTTGTTCCTGTAACTCGAATCCTAGCCCGGTATATCCGATTTTAATTTTACACCATTGTGAACCGTACGCCTTTTTTACTCTCTGATCGAGGTTCTCGGCATTGAAAAATCTTCGTAAACTAAATCACACGTGTATATGTTTATATTTAAGAGATATACAGTCTAGAAAATCAAGGGCAATGGTGATATATTTGCGGATTAGACACCAAAAAAAACACTCAACAAATGGCTATAATCTAAGGAATGTGTTTAGTGACGGCATCGGATTAGTAATTGATGGAGTAAGGTCTGGTGGCAAGAAAAACTGCTTATTGGAGGTTGTCAAGTGTTTTCGCTCGATGATTCCATTCTTGGGTGGTTGGTTTGGCCCTTGTTCCTGTAACTCGAATCCTAGCCCGGTATATCCCATTTTAATTTTACACCATTGTGAACCTTACGCCTTTTTTACTCTCTGATCGAGGTTCTCGGCATTGAAAAATCTTCGTAAACTAAATCACACGTGTATATGTTGATATTTAAGAGATATACAGTCAAGAAAATCAAGATCAATAGTGATATATATGCAGATTAGACACCAAAAAAACACCCAACAAATGGCTACAATTTAAGGAATGTGTTTAGTGACGGCATCAGATTCCTAATTGGTGGAGAAAGGTCTGGTGGCAAGAAAAGCTGCTTCTTGGAGGTTGTCAGGTGTTTTCGCTCGACGATTCCATTCTTGGGTGGTTGGTTTGGCCCTTGTTCCTGTAACTCGAATCCTAGCCCGGTATATCTCATTTTAATTTTACACCATTGTGAACCTTACGCCTTTTTTACTCTCTGATCGAGGTTCCCGGCATTGAAAAATATTAATAAACTAAATCACACGTGTATATGTTGACATTTAAGAGATATACAGTCAAGAAAATCAAGGGCAATGGTGATATATATGCGGATTAGACACCGAAGAAAACACTCAACAAATGGCTACATTTTAAGGAATGTGTTTAGTGACGGCATCAGATTTCTAATTGATGGAGAAAGGTCTGGTGGCAAGAAAAGCTGCTTCTAGGAGGTTGTCAAGTGTTTTCGCTCGACGATTCCATTCTTGGGTGGTTGGTTTGGCCCTTGTTCCTGTAACTCGAATCCTAGCCCGGTATATCTCATTTTAATTTTACACCATTGTGAACCTTACGCCTTTTTTACTCTCTGATAGAGGTTCCTGGCATTGAAAAATATTAATAAACTAAATCACACGTGTATATGTTGACATTTAAGAGATATACAGTCAAGAAAATCAAGGGCAATGGTGATATATATGCGGATTAGACACCGAAGAAAACACTCAACAAATGGCTACAATTTAAGGAATGTCTTTAGTGACGGCATCAGATTCCTAATTGGTGGAGAAAGGTCTGGTGGCAAGAAAAGCTGCTTCTTGGAGGTTGTCAGGTGTTTTCTCTCGACGATTCCATTCTTGGGTGGTTGGTTTGGCCCTTGTTCCTGTAACTCGAATCCTAGCCCGGTATATCTCATTTGAATTTTACACCATTGTGAACCTTACGCCTTTTTTACTCTCTGATCGAGGTTCCCGGCATTGAAAAATATTAATAAACTAAATCACACGTGTATATGTTGACATTTAAGAGATATACAGTCAAGAAAATCAAGGGCAATGGTGATATATATGCAGATTAGACACCAAAAAAAAAAAAACACTCAACAAATGGCTACAATTTTAGGAATGTGTTTAGTGACGGCATCAGATTTCTAATTGATGGAGAAAGGTCTGGTGGCAAGAAAAGCTGCTTCTAGGAGGTTGTCAAGTGTTTTCGCTCGACGATTCCATTCTTGGGTGGTTGGTTTGGCCCTTGTTCCTGTAACTCGAATCCTAGCCCTGTATATCCCATTTTAATTTTACACCAGTGTGAACCTTACGCCTTTTTTACTCTCTGATCGAGGTTCTCGGCATTGAAAAATCTTCGTAAACTAAATCACACGTGTATATGTTGATATTTGAGAGATATACAGTCAAGAAAATCAAGGGCAATGGTGATATATATATGCGGATTAGACACCAAAAAAAAAACACTCAACAAATGGCTACAATTTAAGGAATGTGTTTAGTGACGGCATCAGATACCTAATTGATGGAGAAAGGTCTGGTGGCAAGAAAAGCTACTTCTAGGAGGTTGTCAAGTGTTTTCGCTCGACGATTCCATTCTTGGGTGGTTGGTTTGGCCCTTGTTCCTGTAACTCGAATCCTAGCCCGGTATATCCCATTTTAATTTTACACCGTTGTGAACCCTACGCCTTTTTTACACTCTGATCGAGGTTCTCGGCATTGAAAAATCTTCGTAAACTAAATCACATGTGTATATGTTGATATTTAAGAGATATACAGTCAAGAAAATCAAGGGCAATGGTGATATATATGCGGATTAGACACCAAAAAAAACACTCAACAAATGAATACAATTTAAGGAATGTGTTTAGTGACGGCATCAGATTCCTAATTGATGGAGAAAGGTCTGGTGGCAAGAAAAGCTGCTTCTAGGAGGTTGTCAAGTGTTTTCGCTCGACGATTCATTCTTGGGTGGTTGGTTTGGCCCTTGTTCCTGTAACTGGATTCCTAGCCCGGTATATTCCATTTTAATTTTACACCATTGTGAACCTTACACCTTTTTTACTCTATGATCGAGGTTATCGGCATTGAAAAATCTTCGTAAACTAAAGAACACGTGTATATGTTGATATTTAAGAGATATACAGTCAAGAAAATCAAGGGCAGTGGTGATATATATGCGGATTAGACACAAAAAAAACACTCAACAAATGGCTACAATTTAAGGAATGTGTTTAGTGACAGCATCAGATTCCTAATTGATGGAGAAAGGTCTGGTGGCAAGAAAAGATGCTTCTAGGAGGTTGTCAAGTGTTTTCGCTCGACGATTCCATTCTTGGGTGGTTGGTTTGGCCCTTGTTCCTGTAACTCGAATC
The DNA here is from genome assembly GCA_030545235.1 of Helianthus tuberosus. NCBI lineage: Eukaryota > Viridiplantae > Streptophyta > Magnoliopsida > Asterales > Asteraceae > Helianthus > Helianthus tuberosus. The sequence goes on from CM060425.1 coordinate 194,885,837, forward strand.
CTAGCCCGCTATATCCGATTTTAATTTTACACCATTGTGAACCTTACGCCTTTTTTACTCTCTGATCGAGTTTCTCGGCATTGAAAAATCTTCGTAAACTAAATCACACGTGTATATGTTGACATTTAAGAGATATACCGTCAAGAAAATCAAGGGCAATAGTGATATATATAAGAATTTGACACAAAAAAAAAAAAAAACACTCAACAAAATGCTACAATTTAAGGAATGTGTTTAGTGACGGCATCAGATTCCTAATTGACGGAGAAAGGTCTGGTGGCAAGAAAAACAGCTTTTAGGAGGTTGTCAAGTGTTTCCGCTCGACGATTCTATTCTTGGGTGGTTGGTTTGGCCCTTGTTCCTGTTACTCGAATCCTAGCTCGGTATATCCCATTTTAATTTTACACCATTGTGAACCTTACGCCTTTTTTACTCTCTGATCGAGGTTCTCGGCATTGAAAAATCTTCGTAAACTAAATCACAAGTGTATATGTTGATATTTAAGAGATATACAATCAAGAAAACCAAGGGCAATGGTGATATATATGCGGATTAGACACCAAAAAAAAACACTCAACAAAATGCTACAATTTAAGGAATGTGTTTAGTGACGGCATCAGATTCCTAATTGATGGAGAAAGGTCTGGTGGCAAGAAAAGCTGCTTCAAGGAGGTTGTCAAGTGTTTTTGCTCGACGATTCCATTCTTGGGTGGTTGGTTTGGCCCTTGTTCCAGTAACTCGAATCCTAGCCCGGTATATCCCATTTTAATCTTACACCATTATGAACCTTACGCCTTTTTTACTCTCTGATCGAGGTTCTCGGCATTGAAAAATCTACGTAAACTAAATCACACGTGTATATGTTGATATTTTAGAGATATACAGTCAAGAAAATCAAGGGCAATGGTGATATAAATGCGGATTAGACACAAAAAAAAACACTCAACAAATGGCTACAATTTAAGGAATGTGTTTAGTGACGGCATCAGATTCTTAATTGATGGAGAAAGGTCTGGTGGCAAGAAAAGCTGCTTCTAGGAGGTTGTCAAGTGTTTTCGCTCAACGATTCCATTCTTGGGTGGTTGGTTTGGCCCTTGTTCCTGTAACTCGTATCCTAGCCCGCTATATCCCATTTTAATTTTACACCATTGTGAACCTTACGCCTTTTTTACTCTCAGATCGAGTTTCTCGGCATTGAAAAATCTTCGTAAACTAAATCACACGTGTATATGTTGACATTTAAGAGATATACCGTCAAGAAAATCAAAGGCAATAGTGATATATATATGGATTTGACACAAAAAAAAACACTCAACAAATGGCTACAATTTGAGGAATGTGTTTAGTGACGGCATCAGATTCCTAATTGATGGAGAAAGGTCTGTTGGCAAGAAAAAATGCTTTTAGGAGGTTGTCAAGTGTTTTCGCTCAACGATTCCATTCTTGGGTGGTTGGTTTGGCCCTTGTTCCTGTAACTCGAATCCTGGCTCGGTATATCCCATTTTAATTTTACACCATTGTGAACCTTACGCCTTTTTTACTCTCTGATCGAGGTTCTCGGCATTGAAAAATCTTCGTAAACTAAATCACACGTGTATATGTTGATATTTAAGAGATATACAGTCAAGAAAATCAAGGGCAATGGTGATATATATGCGGATTAGACACCAAAAAAAAACACTCAACAAATGACTATAATTTAAGGAATGTGTTTAGTCGCGGCATCAGATTCTTAATTGATGGAGAAAGGCCTGGTGACAAGAAAAGCTGCTTCTAGGAGGTTGTCAAGTGTTTTCGCTCGACGATTCCATTCTTGGGTGGTTGGTTTGGCCCTTGTTCCTGTAACTCGAATCCTAGCCCGGTATATCTCATTTTAATCTTACACCATTGTGAACCTTACGCCTTTTTTACTCTCTGATCGAGGTTCTCGGCATTGAAAAATCTTCATAAACTAAATCACACGTGTATATGTTGATATTTAAGAGATATACAGTCAAGAAAATCAAGGGCAATGGTGATATATATGCGGATTAGACACAAAAAAAACACTCAACAAATGACTATAATTTAAGGAATGTGATTAGTCACGGCATCAGATTCTTAATTGATGGAGAAAGGTCCGGTGGCAAGAGAAGCTGCTTCTAGGAGGTTGTCAAGTGTTTTCGCTTGAGGATTCCATTCTTGGGTGGTTGGTTTGGCCCTTGTTCCTGTAACTCGAATCCTAGTCCGGTATGTCCCATTTTAATTTTACACCATTTGAACCTTACGCCTTTTTTACTCTCTGATCGAGGTTCTCGGCATTGAAAATTCTTCGTAAACTAAATCACATGTGTATATGTTGATATTTAAAAGATATACAGTCAAGAAAATCAAGGGCAATTGTGATATATATGCGGATTAGACACCAAAAAAAACACTCAACAAATTGCTACAATTTAAGGAATGTGTTTAGTGACGGCATCAGATTCCTAATTGATGGAGAAAGGTCTGGTGGTAAGAAAAGCTGCTTCTAGGAGGTTGTCAAGTGTTTTCGCTCGACGATTCCATTCTTGGGTGGTTGGTTTGGCCCTTGTTCCTGTAACTCGAATCCTAGCCCGGTGTATCGCATTTTAATTTTACACCATTGTGAACCTTACGCCTTTTTTACTCTCTGATCGAGGTTCTCAGCATTGAAAAATCTTTGTAAACTAAATCACACGTGTATATGTTGACATTTAAGAGATATACAGTCAAGAAAATCATGGACAATGGTGATATATATGCGGATTAGACACCAAAAAAAATCACTCAATAAATGGCTACAATTTAAGGAATGTGTTTAGTGACGGCATCAGATTCCTAATTGATGGAGAAAGGAATGGTGGCAAGAAAAGCCGCTTCTAGGAGGTTGTCAAGTGTTTTCGCTCGACGATTCCATTCTTGGGTGGTTGGTTTGGCCCTTGTTCCTGTAACTCGAATCCTGGCCCGGTATATCCCATTTTAATTTTACACCATTGTGAACCTTACGCCTTTTTTACTCTCTGATTGAGATTCTCGGCATTGAAAAATCTTCATAAACTAAATCACACGTGTATATGTTGACATTTAAGAGATATACAGTCAAGAAAATCAAGGGCAATGGTGATATATATGCGGATTAGACACCAAAAAAAAACACTCACCAAATGGCTACAATTTAAGGAATGTGTTTAGTGACGGCATTAGAATCCTAATTGATGGAGAAAGGTCTGGTGGCAAGAAAAGTTGCTTCTAGGAGGTTGTCAAGTGTTTTCGCTCGACGATTCCATTCTTGGGTGGTTGGTTTGGCCCTTGTTCCAGTAACTCGAATCCTAGCCCGGTATATCCCATTTTAATTTTACACCATTGTGAACCTTACGCCTTTTTTACTCTCTGATCGAGGTTCTCGGCATTAAAAAATCTTCGTAAACTAAATCACACGTGTATATGTTGACATTTAAGAGATATACAGTCAAGAAAATCAAGGGCAATGGTGATATATATGCGGATTATACACAAAAAAAAACACTCAACAAATGGCTACAATTTAAGGAATGTGTTTAGTGACGGCATCAGATTCCTAATTGATGGAGAAAGGTCTGGTGGCAAGAAAAGCTGCTTCTAGGAGGTTGTCAAGTGTTTTCGCTTGATGATTCCATTCTTGTGTGGTTGGTTTGGCCCTTGTTCCTTTAACTCGAATCCTAGCCCGGTATATCCCATTTTAACTTTACACCATTGTGAACCTTACGCCTTTTTTACTCTCTGATCGAGGTTCTCATCATTGAAAAATCTTCGTAAACTAAATCACACGTGTATATGTTAACATTTAAGAGATATACAGTCAAGAAAATCAAGGGCAATGGTGATATATATGCGGATTAGAAACAAAAAAAAAATACTCAACAAATGGATACAATTTAAGGAATGTGTTTAGTGACGGCATAAGATTCATAATTGATGGAGAAAGGTCTGGTGGCAAGAAAAGCAGCTTCTAGGAGGTTGTCAAGTGTTTTCGCTCGACGATTCCATTCTTGGGTGGATGGTTTGGCCCTTGTTCCTGTAACTCGAATCCTAGCCCGGTATATCCCATTTTAATTTAACACCATTGTGAACCTTACGCCTTTTTTACTCTCTGATCGACGTTCTCGGCATTGAAAAATCTTCTTAAACTAAATCACACGTGTATATGTTGATATTTAAGAGATATACAGTCAAGAAAATCAAGGGCAATGGTGATATATATGCGGATTAGACACCAAAAAAAACACTCAACAAATAGCTACAATTTAAGGAATGTGTTTAGTGACGGAATCAGATTCCTAATTGATGGAGAAAGGTCTGGTGGTAAGAAAAGCTGCTTCTAGGAGGTTGTCAAGTGTTTTCGCTCGACGATTCCATTCTTGGGTGGTTGGTTTGGCCGTTGTTCCTGTAACTCGAATCCTAGCCCGGTATATCCCATTTTAATTTTACACCATTGTGAACCTTACGCCTTTTTTACTCTCTGATCGAGGTTCTTGGCATTGAAAAATCTTCGTAAACTAAATCACACGTGTATATGTTGACATTTAAGAGATATACCGTCAAGAAAATCAAGGGCAATGGTGATATATATGCGGATTAGACACCAAAAAAACACTCAACAAATGGCTACAATTTAAGGAATGTGTTTAGTGACGGCATCAGATTCCTAATTGATGGAGAAAGATCTGGTGCAAAGAAAAGCTGCTTCTAGGAGGTTGTCAAGTGTTTTCGCTCGACGATTCCATTCTTGGGTGGTTGGTTTGGCCCTTGTTCCTGTAACTCGAATCCTAGCCAGGTATATCTCATTTTAATCTTACACCATTGTGAACCTTTCGCCTTTTTTACTCTCTGATCGAGGTTCTCGGCATTGAAAAATCTTCGTAAACTAAATCACACGTGTATATGTTGACATTTAAGAGATATACAGTCAAGAATATCAAGGGCAATGGTGATATATATGCGGATTAGACACCAAAAAAAACACTCAACAAATGGCTACAATTTAAGGAATGTGTTTAGTGACGGCATCAGATTCCTAATGGATGGAGAAAGGTCAAGAAAAGCTGCTTTTAGGAGGTTGTCAAGTGTTTTCGCTCGACGATTCCATTCTTGGGTGGTTGGTTTCGCCCTTGTTCCTGTAACTCGAATCCTAGCCCGGTATATCCCATTTTAATTTTACACCATTGTGAACCTTACGCCTATTTTACTCTCTGATCGAGGTTCTCGGCATTGAAAAATCTTTGTAAACTAAATCACACGTGTATATGTTGACATTTAAGATATATACAGTCAAGAAAATTAAGGGCAATGGTGATATATATGCGGATTAGACACAAAAAAAGAACACTAAAAAATTGGCTACAATTTAAGGATTGTGTTTAGTGACGGCATCAGATTCCTAATTGATGGAGAAAGGTATGGTGGTAAGAAAAGCTGCTTCTAGGAGGTAGTCAAGTGTTTTCGCTCGACAATTCCATTCTTGGGTGGTTGGTTTGGCATTTGTTCCTATAAATCGAATCCTAGCCCGGTATATCCCATTTTAATCTTACACCATTGTGAACCTTACGCCGTTTTTACTCTCTGATCGAGGTTCTCGGCATTGAAAAATCTTCGTAAACTAAATGACACGTGTATATGTTGACATTTAAGAGGTATACAGTCAAGAAAATCAAGGTCAATGGTGATATATATGCGGACTAGACACCAAAAAATATCACTCAACAAATGGCTACAATTTAAGGAATATGTTTAGTGACGGCATCAGATTCCTAATTGATGGAGAAAGGTCTGGTGGCAAGAAAAGCTACTTCTAGGAGGTTGTCAAGTTTCGCTCGACGATTCCATTCTTGTGTTGTTGGTTTGGCCCTTGTTCCTGTAACTCGAATCCTAGCCCGGTATATCCCATTTTAATCTTACACCAATGTGAACCTTACGCCTTTTTTACTCTCTGATCGAGGTTCTCGGCGTTGAAAAATCTTCGTAAACTAAATCACACGTGTATATGTTGACATTTAAGAGATATACAGTCAAGAAAATCAAGGGCAGTGGTGATATATATGCGGATTAGACACCAAAAAAAACACTCAACAGCTGGCAACAATTTAAGGAATATGTTTAGTGACGGCATCAGATTCCTAATTGATGGAGAAAGGTCTGGTGTAAAGAAAAGCTACTTCTAGGAGTTTGTCAAGTGTTTTCGCTCGACGATTCCATTCCTGTGTTGTTGGTTTGGCCCTTGTTCCTGTAACTCGAAACCTAGTCCGGTATATCCCATTTTAATCTTACACCATTGTGAACCTTACTCCTTTTTTACTCTCTGATCGAGGTTCTCGGCATTGAAAAATCTTCGTAAACTAAATCACACGTGTTTATGTTGATATTTAAGAGATATACAGTCAAGAAAATCAAGGGCAATGGTGATATATATGCGGATTAGACACCAAAAAAAACACTCAACAAATGGCTACAATTTAAGGAATGTGTTTAGTGACAGCATCAGATTCCTAATTGATGGAGAAAGGTCCGGTGGCAAGAAAAGCTGCTTCTAGGAGGTTGTCAAGTGTTTTCGCTCGACGAATCCATTCTTGGGTGGTTAGTTTAGCCCTTGTTCCTGCAACTCGAATCCTAGCCCGGTATATCCCATTTTAATTTTACACCATTTTGAATCTTACGCCTTTTTTAATCTCTGATCGAGGTTCTAGGCATTGAAAAATCTTCGTAAACTAAATCACACGTGTATATGTTGATATTTAAGAGATATACAGTCAAGAAAATCAAGGGCAATGGTGATATATATGCGGATTAGACACCAAAAAAAACACTCAACAAATGGCTACAATTTAAGGAATGTGTTTAGTGACGGCATCAGATTTCTAATTAATGGAGAAAGGTCTGGTGGCAAGAAAAGCTGCTTCTAAGAGGTTGTCAAGTGTTTTCGCTCGACGATTGTATTCTTGGGTGGTTGGTTTGGCCCTTGTTCCTGTAACTCGAATCCTAGTCCGGTATATCCCATTTTAATCTTACACCATTGTGTACCTTACGCCTTTTTTACTGTCTGATCGAGGTTCTCGGCATTGAAAAATCTTCGTAAACTAAATCACACGTGTATTTGTTGACATTTAAGAGATATACAGTCAAGAAAATCAAGGGCAATGGTGATTTGTATGTGGATTAGTCACCAAAAAAAAAACACTCAACAAATGGCTACAATTTAAGGAATGTGTTTAGTGACGGCATCAGATTCCTAATTGATGGAGAAAGGTCTGGTGGATAGAAAAGCTGCTTCTTGGAGGTTGTCAAGTGTTTTCGCTCGACGATTCCATTCTTGGGTGGTTGGTTTGGCCCTTGTTCCTGTAACTCGAATCCTAGCCCGGTATATCCCATTTTAATTTTTAACATTGTGAACCTTACGCCTTTTTTACTCTTTGATCGAGGTTCTCGGCATTGAAAAATCTTCGTAAACTAAATCACACGTGTATATGTTGATATTTCAGAGATATACAGTCAAGAAAATCAAGGGCAATGGTGATATATATGCGGATTAGACACCAAAAAAAACACTCAACAAATGGCTACAATATAAGGAACGTGTTTAGTGACGGCATCAGATTCCTAGTTGATGGAGAAAGGTCTGGTGGCAAGAAAAGCTGGTTCTAGGAGGTTGTCAAGTGTTTTCGCTCGACGATTCCATTCTTAGGTGGTTGGTTTGGCCCTTGTTCCTGTAACTCGAATTCTAGCATGATATATCCCATTTTAATCTTACACCATTGTGAACCTTACGTATTTTTTACTCTCTGATCGAGGTTCTCGGCATTAAAAATCTTCGTAAACTAAATCACCGGTATATATGTTGACATTTAAGAGATATACAGTCAAGAAAATCAAGGGCAATGGTGTTATAAATGCGGATTAGACACCAAAAAAAACACACAACAAATGGCTACAATTTAAGGAATGTGTTTAGTGACAGCATCAGATTCCCAATTGATGGAGAGAGGTCTGGTGGCTAGAAAAGCTACTTCTAGGAGGTTGTCAAGTGTTTTCGCTCGACGATTCCATTCTTGAGTGGTTGGTTTGGCCCTTGTTCCTGTAACTCGAATCCTAGCCCGGTATATCCCATTTTAATTATACACCATTGTGAACCTTACACCGTTTTTACTCTCTGATCGAGGTTCTCGGCATTGAAAAATCTTCGTAAACTAAATCACACGTGTTTATGTTGATATTTAAGAGATATACAGTCAAGAAAATCAAGGGCAATGGTGATATATATGCGGATTATATACAAAAAAAAACACTCAACAAATGGCTACAATTTAAGGAATGTGTTTAGCGACAGCATCAGATTCCTAATTGATGGAGAAAGGTCCGGTGGCAAGAAAAACTGCTTCTAGGAGGTTGTCAAGTGTTTTCGCTCGACGAATCCATTCTTGGGTGGTTAGTTTAGCCCGTGTTCCTGTAACTCGAATCCTAGCCCGGTATATCCCATTTTAATTTTACACCATTTTGAATCTTACACCTTTTTTAATCTCTGATCGAGGTTCTAGGCATTGAAAAATCTTCGTAAACTAAATCACACGTGTATATGTTGATATTTAAGAGATATACAGTCAAGAAAATCAAGGGCAATGGTGATATATATGCGGATTAGACACCAAAAAAAACACTCAACAAATGAATACAATTTAAGGAATGTGTTTAGTGACGGCATCAGATTCCTAGTTGATTGAGAAAGGTCTGGTAGCAAGAAAAGCTGCTTCTAGGAGGTTGTCAAGTGTTTTCGCTCGACGATTCCATTCTTGGGTGGTTGGTTTGGCCCTTGTTCCTGTAAGTCGAATCCTACCCTGGTATATCCCATTTTAATTTTACACCATTGTGAACCTTACGCCTTTTTTACTCTCTGATCGAGGTTCTCGGCATTGAAAAATCATCGTAAACTAAATCACACGTGTATATGTTGATATTTAAGAGATATACAGTCAAGAAAATCAAGGGAAATGGTGATATATATATATGCAGATTAGACACCAAAAACAAATCACTCAACAAATGGCTACAATTTAAGGAATGTGTTTGTGACGGCATCAGATTCCTAATTGATGGAGAAAGGTCTGGTGGCAAGAAAACTGCTTCTAGGAGGTTGTCTAGTGTTTTCGCTCAACGATTCTATTCTTGGGTGGTTGATTTGGCCCTTGTTCCTGTAACTCGAATCCTAGCCCGGTATGTCCCATTTTAATCTTACACCATTGTGAACCTTACGCCTTTTTTACTCTCTGATCGAGGTTCTCGGCATTGAAAAATCTTCGTAAACTAAATCACACGTGTATATGTTGACATTTAAGAGATATACAGTCAAGAAAATCAAGGGCAACGGTGATATATATGCGGATTTGACACAAAAAAACACTCAACAAATGGCTACAATTTAAGGAATGTGTTTTGTGACAGCATCAGATTCCTAATTGATGGAGAAAGGTCTGGTGGCAAGAAAAACTGGTTCTAGCAGGTTGTCAGGTGTTTTCGCTCGACGATTCCATTCTTGGGTGGTTGGTTTGGCCCTTGTTCCTGTAACTCGAATCCTAGCCCGGTATATCCCATTTTAATTTTACACCATTGTGAACCTTACGCCTTTTTTACTCTTTGATCGAGGTTCTCGGCATTGAAAAATCATCGTAAACTAAATCACACGTGTATATGTTGATATTTAAAAGATATACAGTCAAGAAAATCAAGGGCAATGGTGATATATATGCGGATTAGAAACCAAAAACAAATCACTCAACAAATGGCTACAAATTAAGGAATGTGTTTAGTGACGCCATCAGATTCCTTATTGATGGAGAAAGGTCTGGTGGCAAGAAATGCTGCTTCTAGGAGGTTGTCAAGTGTTTTCGCTCGACGATTCCATTCTTGGGTGGTTGGTTTGGCCCTTGTTCCTGTAACTTGAATCCTAGCCCGGTATATCCCATTTTAATTTTACACTATTGTGAACCTTACGTCTTTTTTACTCTTTGATCGAGGTTCTCGGCATTGAAAAATCATCGTAAACTAAATCACACGTGTATATGTTGATATTTAAGAGATATACAGTCAAGAAAATCAAGGGCAATGGTGATATATATGCGGATTAGACACCAAAAACAAATCACTCTACAAATGGCTACAATTTAAGGAATGTGTTTAGTGACGGCATCAGATTCCTAATTTATGGAGAAAGGTCTGGTGGCAAGAAAAGCTTTATCTAGGAGGTTGTCAAGTGTTTTCGCTCGACGATTCTATTCTTGGGTGGTTGGTTTGGCCCTTGTTCCTGTAACTCGAATCCTAGCCCGGTATGTCCCATTTTAATCTTACACCATTGTGAACCTTACGCCTTTTTTAATCTCTGATCGAGGTTCTCGGCATTGAAAAATCTTCGTAAACTAAATCACACGTGTATATGTTGATATTTAAGAGTTATACAGTCAACAAAATCAAGGGCAATGGTGATATATATGCGGATTAGACACCAAAAAAACACTCAACAAATGGCTACAATTTAAGGAATGTATTTAGTGACGGCATCAGATTCCTAATTGATGGAGAAAGGTCTGGTGGCAAGAAAAGCTGCTTCTAGGAGGTTGTCAAGTGTTTTCGCTCGACGATTCTATTCTTGGGTGGTTGGTTTGGCCCTTGTTCCTGTAACTCGAATCCTAGCCTGGTATGTCCCATTTTAATCTTACACCATTGTGAACCTTACGCCTTTTTTAATCTCTGATCGAGGTTCTCGGCATTGAAAAATCTTCGTAAACTAAATCACACGTGTATATGTTGATATTTAAGAGTTATACAGTCAACAAAATCAAGGGCAATGGTGATATATATGAGGATTAGACACCAAAAAAACACTCAACAAATGGCTACAAATTAAGGAATGTGTTTAGTGACGGCATCAGATTCCTAATTGATGGAGAAAGGTGGCAAGAAAAGCTGCTTCTAGAAGGTTGTCAAGTGTTTTCGCTCGACGATTCCATTCTTCGGTGGTTGGTTTGGCCCTTGTTCCTGTAACTCGAATCCTAGCCTGGTATATCCCATTTTAATTTTACACCATTGTGAACCTTACGCCTTTTATACTCTCTGATCGAGGTTCTCGGCATTGAAAAATCTTCGTAAACTAAATCACACGTGTATATGTTGATATTTAAGAGTTATACAGTCAACAAAATCAAGGGCAATGGTGATATATATGCGGATTAGACACCAAAAACAAATCACTCAACAAATGGATACAATTTAAGGAATGTGTTTGTGACGGCATCAGATTCCTAATTGATGGAGAAAGGTCTGGTGGCAAGAAAACTGCTTCTAGGAGGTTGTCAAGTGTTTTCGGTCGACGATTCTATTCTTGGGTGGTTGGTTTGGCCCTTGTTCCTGTAACTCGAATCCTAGCACGGTATGTCCCATTTTAATCTTACACCATTGTGAACCTTACGCCTTTTTTACTCTCTGATCGAGGTTCTCGGCATTGAAAAATCTTCGTAAACTAAATCACACGTGTATATGTTGACATTTAAGAGATATACAGTCAAGAAAATCAAGGGCAATGGTGATATATATGCGGATTAGACACAAAAAAACACTAAACAAATGGCTACAATTTAAGGAATGTGTTTAGTGACGGCATCAGATTCCTTATTGATGGAGAAAGTTCTGGTGGCAAGAAAAGCTGCTTCTAAGAGGTTGTCAGGTGTTTTCGCTCGACGATTCCATTCTTGGGTGGTTGGTTTGGCCCTTGTTCCTGTAACTCGAATCCTAGCCCGGTATATCCCATTTTAATTTTACACCATTGTGAACCTTACGCCTTTTTTACTCTTTGATCGAGGTTCTCGGCATTGAAAAATCATCGTAAACTAAATCACACGTGTATATGTTGATATTTAAAAGATATACAGTCAAGAAAATCAAGGGCAATGGTGATATATATGCGGATTAGACACCAAAAACAAATCACTCAACAAATGGCTACAATTTAAGGAATGTGTTTAGTGACGGCATCAGATTCCTTATTGATGGAGAAAGGTCTGGTGGCAAGAAAAGCTGCTTCTAGGAGGTTGTCAAGTGTTTTCGCTCGACGATTCCATTCTTGGGTGGTTGGTTTGGCCCTTGTTCCTGTAACTTGAATCCTAGCCGGGTATATCCCATTTTAATTTTACACCATTGTGAACCTTACGTCTTTTTTACTCTTTGATCGAGGTTCTCGGCAATGAAAAATCATCGTAAACTAAATCACACGTGTATATGTTGATATTTAAGTGATATACAGTCAAGAAAATCAAGGGCAATGGTGATATATATGCGGATTAGACACCAAAAACAAATCACTCAACAAATGGCTACAATTTAAGGAATGTGTTTAGTGACGGCATCAGATTCCTAATTTATGGAGAAAGGTCTGGTGGCAAGAAAAGCTTTTTCTAGGAGGTTGTCAAGTGTTTTCGCTCGACGATTCTATTCTTGGGTGGTTGGTTTGGCCGTTGTTCCTGTAACTCGAATCCTAGCCCGGTATGTCCCATTTTAATCTTACACCATTGTGAACCTTACGCCTTTTTTACTCTCTGATCGAGGTTCTCGGCATTGAAAAATCTTCGTAAACTAAATCACACGTGTATATGTTGATATTTAAGAGTTATACAGTCAAGAAAATCAAGGGCAATGGTGATATATATGCGGATTAGACACCTAAAAAAACACTCAACAAATGGCTACAAATTAAGGAATGTGTTTAGTGACGGCATCAGATTCCTAATTGATGGAGAAAGGTGGCAAGAAAAGCTACTTCTAGGAGGTTGTCAAGTGTTTTCGCTCGACGATTCCATTCTTGGGTGGTTGGTTTCGCCCTTGTTCCTGTAACTCGAATCCTAACCTGGTATATCCCTTTTTAATTTTACACCATTGTGAACCTTACGCCTTTTTTACTCTCTGATCGAGGTTCTCGGCATTGAAAAATCATCGTAAACTAAATCACACGTGTATATGTTGATATTTAAGAGATATACAGTCAAGAAAATCAAGGGCAATGGTGATATATATGCGGATTAGACACCAAAACAAATCACTCAACAAATGGCTACAATTTAAGGAATGTGTTTGTGACGGCATCAGATTCCTAATTGATGGGGAAAGGTCTGGTGGCAAGAAAAGCTGCTTCTAGGAGGTTGTCAAGTGTTTTCGCTCGACGATTCTATTCTTGGGTGGTTGGTTTGGCCCTTGTTCCTGTAACTCGAATCCTAGCCCGGTATGTCCCATTTTAATCTTACACCATTGTGAACCTTACGCCTTTTTTACTCTCTGATCGAGGTTCTCGGCATTGAAAAATCATCGTAAACTAAAGCACACGTGTATATGTTGATATTTAAGAGATATACAGTCATGAAAATCAAGGGCAATGGTGATATATATGCGGATTAGACACCAAAAACAAATCACTCAACAAATGGCTACAATTTAAGGAATGTGTTTGTGACGGCATCAGATTCCTAATTGATGGAGAAAGGTCTGGTGGCAAGAAAACTGCTTCTAGGAGGTTGTCAAGTGTTTTCGGTCGACGATTCTATTCTTGGGTGGTTGGTTTGGCCCTTGTTCCTGTAACTCGAATCCTAGCACGGTATGTCCCATTTTAATCTTACACCATTGTGAACCTTACGCCTTTTTTACTCTCTGATCGAGGTTCTCGGCATTGAAAAATCTTCGTAAACTAAATCACACGTGTATATGTTGACATTTAAGAGATATACAGTCAAGAAAATCAAGGGCAATGGTGATATATATGCGGATTAGACACAAAAAAACACTCAACAAATGGCTACAATTTAAGGAATGTGTTTAGTGACGGCATCAGATTCCTTATTGATGGAGAAAGGTCTGGTGGCAAGAAAAGCTGCTTCTAGGAGGTTGTCAGGTGTTTTCGCTCGTCGATTCCATTCTTGGGTGGTTGGTTTGGCCCTTGTTCCTGTAACTCGAATCCTAGCCCGGTATATCCCATTTTAATTTTACACCATTGTGAACCTTACGCCTTTTTTACTCTTTGATCGAGGTTCTCGGCATTGAAAAATCATCGTAAACTAAATCACACGTGTATATGTTGATATTTAAAAGATATACAGTCAAGAAAATCAAGGGCAATGGTGATATATATGCGGATTAGACACCAAAAACAAATCACTCAACAAATGGCTACAATTTAAGGAATGTGTTTAGTGACGGCATCAGATTCCTTATTGATGGAGAAAGGTCTGGTGGCAAGAAAAGCTGCTTCTAGGAGGTTGTCAAGTGTTTTCGCTCGACGATTCCATTCTTGGGTGGTTGGTTTGGCCCTTGTTCGTGTAACTTGAATCCTAGCCGGGTATATCCCATTTTAATTTTACACCATTGTGAACCTTACGTCTTTTTTACTCTTTGATCGAGGTTCTCGGCAATGAAAAATCATCGTAAACTAAATCACACGTGTATATGTTGATATTTAAGTGATATACAGTCAAGAAAATCAAGGGCAATGGTGATATATATGCGGATTAGACACCAAAAACAAATCACTCAACAAATGGCTACAATTTAAGGAATGTGTTTAGTGACGGCATCAGATTCCTAATTTATGGAGAAAGGTCTGGTGGCAAGAAAAGCTTTTTCTAGGAGGTTGTCAAGTGTTTTCGCTCGACGATTCTATTCTTGGGTGGTTGGTTTGGCCCTTGTTCCTGTAACTCGAATCCTAGCCCGGTATGTCCCATTTTAATCTTACACCATTGTGAACCTTACGCCTTTTTTACTCTCTGATCGAGGTTCTCGGCATTAAAAAATCTTCGTAAACTAAATCACACGTGTATATGTTGATATTTAAGAGTTATACAGTCAAGAAAATCAAGGGCAATGGTGATATATATGCGGATTAGACACCTAAAAAAACACTCAACAAATGGCTACAAATTAAGGAATGTGTTTAGTGACGGCATCAGATTCCTAATTGATGGAGAAAGGTGGCAAGAAAAGCTACTTCTAGGAGGTTGTCAAGTGTTTTCGCTCGACGATTCCATTCTTGGGTGGTTGGTTTCGCCCTTGTTCCTGTAACTCGAATCCTAACCTGGTATATCCCTTTTTAATTTTACACCATTGTGAACCTTACGCCTTTTTTACTCTCTGATCGAGGTTCTCGGCATTGAAAAATCATCGTAAACTAAATCACACGTGTATATGTTGATATTTAAGAGATATACAGTCAAGAAAATCAAGGGCAATGGTGATATATATGCGGATTAGACACCAAAACAAATCACTCAACAAATGGCTACAATTTAAGGAATGTGTTTGTGACGGCATCAGATTCCTAATTGATGGGGAAAGGTCTGGTGGCAAGAAAAGCTGCTTCTAGGAGGTTGTCAAGTGTTTTCGCTCGACGATTCTATTCTTGGGTGGTTGGTTTGGCCCTTGTTCCTGTAACTCGAATCCTAGCCCGGTATGTCCCATTTTAATCTTACACCATTGTGAACCTTACGCCTTTTTTACTCTCTGATCGAGGTTCTCGGCATTGAAAAATCATCGTAAACTAAAGCACACGTGTATATGTTGATATTTAAGAGATATACAGTCAAGAAAATCAAGGGCAATGGTGATATATATGCGGATTAGACACCAAAAACAAATCACTCAACAAATGGCTACAATTTAAGGAATGTGTTTGTGACGGCATCAGATTCCTAATTGATGGAGAAAGGTCTGGTGGCAAGAAAACTGCTTCTAGGAGGTTGTCAAGTGTTTTCGGTCGACGATTCTATTCTTGGGTGGTTGGTTTGGCCCTTGTTCCTGTAACTCGAATCCTAGCACGGTATGTCCCATTTTAATCTTACACCATTGTGAACCTTACGCCTTTTTTACTCTCTTATCGAGGTTCTCGGCATTGAAAAATCTTCGTAAACTAAATCACACGTGTATATGTTGACATTTAAGAGATATACAGTCAAGAAAATCAAGGGCAATGGTGATATATATGCGGATTAGACACAAAAAAACACTCAACAAATGGCTACAATTTAAGGAATGTGTTTAGTGACGGCATCAGATTCCTTATTGATGGAGAAAGGTCTGGTGGCAAGAAAAGCTGCTTCTAGGAGGTTGTCAGGTGTTTTCGCTCGTCGATTCCATTCTTGGGTGGTTGGTTTGGCCCTTGTTCCTGTAACTCGAATCCTAGCCCGGTATATCCCATTTTAATTTTACACCATTGTGAACCTTACGCCTTTTTTACTCTTTGATCGAGGTTCTCGGCATTGAAAAATCATCGTAAACTAAATCACACGTGTATATGTTGATATTTAAAAGATATACAGTCAAGAAAATCAAGGGCAATGGTGATATATATGCGGATTAGACACCAAAAACAAATTACTCAACAAATGGCTACAATTTAAGGAATGTGTTTAGTGACGGCATCAGATTCCTTATTGATGGAGAAAGGTCTGGTGGCAAGAAAAGCTGCTTCTAGGAGGTTGTCAAGTGTTTTCGCTCGACGATTCCATTCTTGGGTGGTTGGTTTGGCCCTTGTTCCTGTAACTTGAATCCTATCCCGGTATATCCCATTTTAATTTTACACCATTGTGAACCTTACGTCTTTTTTACTCTTTGATCGAGGTTCTCGGCAATGAAAAATCATCGTAAACTAAATCACACGTGTATATGTTGATATTTAAGTGATATACAGTCAGGAAAATCAAGGGCAATTGTGATATATATGCGGATTAGACACCAAAAACAAATCACTCAACAAATGGCTACAATTTAAGGAATGTGTTTAGTGACGGCATCAGATTCCTAATTTATGGAGAAAGGTCTGGTGGCAAGAAAAGCTTTTTCTAGGAGGTTGTCAAGTGTTTTCGCTCGACGATTCTATTCTTGGGTGGTTGGTTTGGCCCTTGTTCCTGTAACTCGAATCCTAGCCCGGTATGTCCCATTTTAATCTTACACCATTGTGAACCTTACGCCTTTTTTACTCTCTGATCGAGGTTCTCGGCATTGAAAAATCTTCGTAAACTAAATCACACGTGTATATGTTGATATTTAAGAGTTATACAGTCAAGAAAATCAAGGGCAATGGTGATATATATGCGGATTAGACACCTAAAAAAACACTCAACAAATGGCTACAAATTAAGGAATGTGTTTAGTGACGGCATCAGATTCCTAATTGATGGAGAAAGGTGGCAAGAAAAGCTACTTCTAGGAGGTTGTCAAGTGTTTTCGCTCGACGATTCCATTCTTGGGTGGTTGGTTTGGCCCTTGTTCCTGTAACTCGAATCCTAACCTGGTATATCCCTTTTTAATTTTACACCATTGTGAACCTTACGCCTTTTTTACTCTCTGATCGAGGTTCTCGGCAATGAAAAATCATCGTAAACTAAATCACACGTGTATATGTTGATATTTAAGAGATATACAGTCAAGAAAATCAAGGGCAATGGTGATATATATGCGGATTAGACACCAAAACAAATCACTCAACAAATGGCTACAATTTAAGGAATGTGTTTAGTGACGACATCAGATTCCTTATTGATGGAGAAAGGTCTGGTGGCAAGAAAAGCTGCTTCTAAGAGGTTGTCAGGTGTTTTCGCTCGACGATTCCATTCTTGGGTGGTTGGTTTGGCCCTTGTTCCTGTAACTCGAATCCTAGCCCGGTATATCCCATTTTAATTTTACACCATTGTGAACCTTACGCCTTTTTTACTCTTTGATCGAGGTTCTCGGCATTGAAAAATCATCGTAAACTAAATCACACGTGTATATGTTGATATTTAAAAGATATACAGTCAAGAAAATCAAGGGCAATGGTGATATATATGCGGATTAGACACCAAAAACAAATCACTCAACAAATGGCTACAATTTAAGGAATGTGTTTAGTGACGGCATCAGATTCCTTATTGATGGAGAAAGGTCTGGTGGCAAGAAAAGCTGCTTCTAGGAGGTTGTCAAGTGTTTTCGCTCGACGATTCCATTCTTGGGTGGTTGGTTTGGCCCTTGTTCCTGTAACTTGAATCCTAGCCGGGTATATCCCATTTTAATTTTACACCATTGTGAACCTTACGTCTTTTTTACTCTTTGATCGAGGTTCTCGGCAATGAAAAATCATCGTAAACTAAATCACACATGTATATGTTGATATTTAAGTGATATACAGTCAAGAAAATCAAGGGCAATGGTGATATATATGCGGATTAGACACCAAAAACAAATCACTCAACAAATGGCTACAATTTAAGGAATGTGTTTAGTGACGGCATCAGATTCCTAATTTATGGAGAAAGGTCTGGTGGCAAGAAAAGCTTTTTCTAGGAGGTTGTCAAGTGTTTTCGCTCGACGATTCTATTCTTGGGTGGTTGGTTTGGCCGTTGTTCCTGTAACTCGAATCCTAGCCCGGTATGTCCCATTTTAATCTTACACCATTGTGAACCTTACGCCTTTTTTACTCTCTGATCGAGGTTCTCGGCATTGAAAAATCTTCGTAAACTAAATCACACGTGTATATGTTGATATTTAAGAGCTATACAGTCAAGAAAATCAAGGGCAATGGTGATATATATGCGGATTAGACACCTAAAAAAACACTCAACAAATGGCTACAAATTAAGGAATGTGTTTAGTGACGGCATCAGATTCCTAATTGATGGAGAAAGGTGGCAAGAAAAGCTACTTCTAGGAGGTTGTCAAGTGTTTTCGCTCGACGATTCCATTCTTGGGTGGTTGGTTTCGCCCTTGTTCCTGTAACTCGAATCCTAACCTGGTATATCCCTTTTTAATTTTACACCATTGTGAACCTTACGCCTTTTTTACTCTCTGATCGAGGTTCTCGGCATTGAAAAATCATCGTAAACTAAATCACACGTGTATATGTTGATATTTAAGAGATATACAGTCAAGAAAATCAAGGGCAATGGTGATATATATGCGGATTAGACACCAAAACAAATCACTCAACAAATGGCTACAATTTAAGGAATGTGTTTGTGACGGCATCAGATTCCTAATTGATGGGGAAAGGTCTGGTGGCAAGAAAAGCTGCTTCTAGGAGGTTGTCAAGTGTTTTCGCTCGACGATTCTATTCTTGGGTGGTTGGTTTGGCCCTTGTTCCTGTAACTCGAATCCTAGCCCGGTATGTCCCATTTTAATCTTACACCATTGTGAACCTTACGCCTTTTTTACTCTCTGATCGAGGTTCTCGGCATTGAAAAATCATCGTAAACTAAAGCACACGTGTATATGTTGATATTTAAGAGATATACAGTCATGAAAATCAAGGGCAATGGTGATATATATGCGGATTAGACACCAAAAACAAATCACTCAACAAATGGCTACAATTTAAGGAATGTGTTTGTGACGGCATCAGATTCCTAATTGATGGAGAAAGGTCTGGTGGCAAGAAAACTGCTTCTAGGAGGTTGTCAAGTGTTTTCGGTCGACGATTCTATTCTTGGGTGGTTGGTTTGGCCCTTGTTCCTGTAACTCGAATCCTAGCACGGTATGTCCCATTTTAATCTTACACCATTGTGAACCTTACGCCTTTTTTACTCTCTGATCGAGGTTCTCGGCATTGAAAAATCTTCGTAAACTAAATCACACGTGTATATGTTGACATTTAAGAGATATACAGTCAAGAAAATCAAGGGCAATGGTGATATATATGCGGATTAGACACAAAAAAACACTCAACAAATGGCTACAATTTAAGGAATGTGTTTAGTGACGGCATCAGATTCCTTATTGATGGAGAAAGGTCTGGTGGCAAGAAAAGCTGCTTCTAGGAGGTTGTCAGGTGTTTTCGCTCGTCGATTCCATTCTTGGGTGGTTGGTTTGGCCCTTGTTCCTGTAACTCGAATCCTAGCCCGGTATATCCCATTTTAATTTTACACCATTGTGAACCTTACGCCTTTTTTACTCTTTGATCGAGGTTCTCGGCATTGAAAAATCATCGTAAACTAAATCACACGTGTATATGTTGATATTTAAAAGATATACAGTCAAGAAAATCAAGGGCAATGGTGATATATATGCGGATTAGACACCAAAAACAAATCACTCAACAAATGGCTACAATTTAAGGAATGTGTTTAGTGACGGCATCAGATTCCTTATTGATGGAGAAAGGTCTGGTGGCAAGAAAAGCTGCTTCTAGGAGGTTGTCAAGTGTTTTCGCTCGACGATTCCATTCTTGGGTGGTTGGTTTGGCCCTTGTTCCTGTAACTTGAATCCTAGCCGGGTATATCCCATTTTAATTTTACACCATTGTGAACCTTACGTCTTTTTTACTCTTTGATCGAGGTTCTCGGCAATGAAAAATCATCGTAAACTAAATCACACGTGTATATGTTGATATTTAAGTGATATACAGTCAAGAAAATCAAGGGCAATGGTGATATATATGCGGATTAGACACCAAAAACAAATCACTCAACAAATGGCTACAATTTAAGGAATGTGTTTAGTGACGGCATCAGATTCCTAATTTATGGAGAAAGGTCTGGTGGCAAGAAAAGCTTTTTCTAGGAGGTTGTCAAGTGTTTTCGCTCGACGATTCTATTCTTGGGTGGTTGGTTTGGCCCTTGTTCCTGTAACTCGAATCCTGGCCCGGTATGTCCCATTATAATCTTACACCATTGTGAACCTTACGCCTTTTTTACTCTCTGATCGAGGTTCTCGGCATTAAAAAATCTTCGTAAACTAAATCACACGTGTATATGTTGATATTTAGGAGTTATACAGTCAAGAAAATCAAGGGCAATGGTGATATATATGCGGATTAGACACCTAAAAAAACACTCAACAAATGGCTACAAATTAAGGAATGTGTTTAGTGACGGCATCAGATTCCTAATTGATGGAGAAAGGTGGCAAGAAAAGCTACTTCTAGGAGGTTGTCAAGTGTTTTCGCTCGACGATTCCATTCTTGGGTGGTTGGTTTCGCCCTTGTTCCTGTAACTCGAATCCTAACCTGGTATATCCCTTTTTAATTTTACACCATTGTGAACCTTACGCCTTTTTTACTCTCTGATCGAGGTTCTCGGCATTGAAAAATCATCGTAAACTAAATCACACGTGTATATGTTGATATTTAAGAGATATACAGTCAAGAAAATCAAGGGCAATGGTGATATATATGCGGATTAGACACCAAAACAAATCACTCAACAAATGGCTACAATTTAAGGAATGTGTTTGTGACGGCATCAGATTCCTAATTGATGGGGAAAGGTCTGGTGGCAAGAAAAGCTGCTTCTAGGAGGTTGTCAAGTGTTTTCGCTCGACGATTCTATTCTTGGGTGGTTGGTTTGGCCCTTGTTCCTGTAACTCGAATCCTAGCCCGGTATGTCCCATTTTAATCTTACACCATTGTGAACCTTACGCCTTTTTTACTCTCTGATCGAGGTTCTCGGCATTGAAAAATCATCGTAAACTAAAGCACACGTGTATATGTTGATATTTAAGAGATATACAGTCATGAAAATCAAGGGCAATGGTGATATATATGCGGATTAGACACCAAAAACAAATCACTCAACAAATGGCTACAATTTAAGGAATGTGTTTGTGACGGCATCAGATTCCTAATTGATGGAGAAAGGTCTGGTGGCAAGAAAACTGCTTCTAGGAGGTTGTCAAGTGTTTTCGGTCGACGATTCTATTCTTGGGTGGTTGGTTTGGCCCTTGTTCCTGTAACTCGAATCCTAGCACGGTATGTCCCATTTTAATCTTACACCATTGTGAACCTTACGCCTTTTTTACTCTCTGATCGAGGTTCTCGGCATTGAAAAATCTTCGTAAACTAAATCACACGTGTATATGTTGACATTTAAGAGATATACAGTCAAGAAAATCAAGGGCAATGGTGATATATATGCGGATTAGACACAAAAAAACACTCAACAAATGGCTACAATTTAAGGAATGTGTTTAGTGACGGCATCAGATTCCTTATTGATGGAGAAAGGTCTGGTGGCAAGAAAAGCTGCTTCTAGGAGGTTGTCAGGTGTTTTCGCTCGTCGATTCCATTCTTGGGTGGTTGGTTTGGCCCTTGTTCCTGTAACTCGAATCCTAGCCCGGTATATCCCATTTTAATTTTACACCATTGTGAACCTTACGCCTTTTTTACTCTTTGATCGAGGTTCTCGGCATTGAAAAATCATCGTAAACTAAATCACACGTGTATATGTTGATATTTAAAAGATATACAGTCAAGAAAATCAAGGGCAATGGTGATATATATGCGGATTAGACACCAAAAACAAATCACTCAACAAATGGCTACAATTTAAGGAATGTGTTTAGTGACGGCATCAGATTCCTTATTGATGGAGAAAGGTCTGGTGGCAAGAAAAGCTGCTTCTAGGAGGTTGTCAAGTGTTTTCGCTCGACGATTCCATTCTTGGGTGGTTGGTTTGGCCCTTGTTCCTGTAACTTGAATCCTAGCCGGGTATATCCCATTTTAATTTTACACCATTGTGAACCTTACGTCTTTTTTACTCTTTGATCGAGGTTCTCGGCAATGAAAAATCATCGTAAACTAAATCACACGTGTATATGTTGATATTTAAGTGATATACAGTCAAGAAAATCAAGGGCAATGGTGATATATATGCGGATTAGACACCAAAAACAAATCACTCAACAAATGGCTACAATTTAAGGAATGTGTTTAGTGACGGCATCAGATTCCTAATTTATGGAGAAAGGTCTGGTGGCAAGAAAAGCTTTTTCTAGGAGGTTGTCAAGTGTTTTCGCTCGACGATTCTATTCTTGGGTGGTTGGTTTGGCCCTTGTTCCTGTAACTCGAATCCTGGCCCGGTATGTCCCATTATAATCTTACACCATTGTGAACCTTACGCCTTTTTTACTCTCTGATCGAGGTTCTCGGCATTAAAAAATCTTCGTAAACTAAATCACACGTGTATATGTTGATATTTAGGAGTTATACAGTCAAGAAAATCAAGGGCAATGGTGATATATATGCGGATTAGACACCTAAAAAAACACTCAACAAATGGCTACAAATTAAGGAATGTGTTTAGTGACGGCATCAGATTCCTAATTGATGGAGAAAGGTGGCAAGAAAAGCTACTTCTAGGAGGTTGTCAAGTGTTTTCGCTCGACGATTCCATTCTTGGGTGGTTGGTTTCGCCCTTGTTCCTGTAACTCGAATCCTAACCTGGTATATCCCTTTTTAATTTTACACCATTGTGAACCTTACGCCTTTTTTACTCTCTGATCGAGGTTCTCGGCATTGAAAAATCATCGTAAACTAAATCACACGTGTATATGTTGATATTTAAGAGATATACAGTCAAGAAAATCAAGGGCAATGGTGATATATATGCGGATTAGACACCAAAACAAATCACTCAACAAATGGCTACAATTTAAGGAATGTGTTTGTGACGGCATCAGATTCCTAATTGATGGGGAAAGGTCTGGTGGCAAGAAAAAAATGCTTCTAGGAGGTTGTCAAGTGTTTTCGCTCGACGATTCTATTCTTGGGTGGTTGGTTTGGCCCTTGTTCCTGTAACTCGAATCCTAGCCCGGTATGTCCCATTTTAATCTTACACCATTGTGAAGCTTACGCCTTTTTTACTCTCTGATCGAGGTTCTCGGCATTGAAAAATCATCGTAAACTAAAGCACACGTGTATATGTTGATATTTAAGAGATATACAGTCAAGAAAATCAAGGGCAATGGTGATATATATGCGGATTAGACACCAAAAACAAATCACTCAACAAATGGCTACAATTTAAGGAATGTGTTTGTGACGGCATCAGATTCCTAATTGATGGAGAAAGGTCTGGTGGCAAGAAAACTGCTTCTAGGAGGTTGTCAAGTGTTTTCGGTCGACGATTCCATTCTTGGGTGGTTGGTTTGGCCCTTGTTCCTGTAACTCGAATCCTAGCACGGTATGTCCCATTTTAATCTTACACCATTGTGAACCTTACGCCTTTTTTACTCTCTTATCGAGGTTCTCGGCATTGAAAAATCTTCGTAAACTAAATCACACGTGTATATGTTGACATTTAAGAGATATACAGTCAAGAAAATCAAGGGCAATGGTGATATATATGCGGATTAGACACAAAAAAACACTCAACAAATGGCTACAATTTAAGGAATGTGTTTAGTGACGGCATCAGATTCCTTATTGATGGAGAAAGGTCTGGTGGCAAGAAAAGCTGCTTCTAGGAGGTTGTCAGGTGTTTTCGCTCGTCGATTCCATTCTTGGGTGGTTGGTTTGGCCCTTGTTCCTGTAACTCGAATCCTAGCCCGGTATATCCCATTTTAATTTTACACCATTGTGAACCTTACGCCTTTTTTACTCTTTGATCGAGGTTCTCGGCATTGAAAAATCATCGTAAACTAAATCACACGTGTATATGTTGATATTTAAAAGATATACAGTCAAGAAAATCAAGGGCAATGGTGATATATATGCGGATTAGACACCAAAAACAAATCACTCAACAAATGGCTACAATTTAAGGAATGTGTTTAGTGACGGCATCAGATTCCTTATTGATGGAGAAAGGTCTGGTGGCAAGAAAAGCTGCTTCTAGGAGGTTGTCAAGTGTTTTCGCTCGACGATTCCATTCTTGGGTGGTTGGTTTGGCCCTTGTTCCTGTAACTTGAATCCTATCCCGGTATATCCCATTTTAATTTTACACCATTGTGAACCTTACGTCTTTTTTACTCTTTGATCGAGGTTCTCGGCAATGAAAAATCATCGTAAACTAAATCACACGTGTATATGTTGATATTTAAGTGATATACAGTCAGGAAAATCAAGGGCAATTGTGATATATATGCGGATTAGACACCAAAAACAAATCACTCAACAAATGGCTACAATTTAAGGAATGTGTTTAGTGACGGCATCAGATTCCTAATTTATGGAGAAAGGTCTGGTGGCAAGAAAAGCTTTTTCTAGGAGGTTGTCAAGTGTTTTCGCTCGACGATTCTATTCTTGGGTGGTTGGTTTGGCCCTTGTTCCTGTAACTCGAATCCTAGCCCGGTATGTCCCATTTTAATCTTACACCATTGTGAACCTTACGCCTTTTTTACTCTCTGATCGAGGTTCTCGGCATTGAAAAATCTTCGTAAACTAAATCACACGTGTATATGTTGATATTTAAGAGTTATACAGTCAAGAAAATCAAGGGCAATGGTGATATATATGCGGATTAGACACCTAAAAAAACACTCAACAAATGGCTACAAATTAAGGAATGTGTTTAGTGACGGCATCAGATTCCTAATTGATGGAGAAAGGTGGCAAGAAAAGCTACTTCTAGGAGGTTGTCAAGTGTTTTCGCTCGACGATTCCATTCTTGGGTGGTTGGTTTGGCCCTTGTTCCTGTAACTCGAATCCTAACCTGGTATATCCCTTTTTAATTTTACACCATTGTGAACCTTACGCCTTTTTTACTCTCTGATCGAGGTTCTCGGCAATGAAAAATCATCGTAAACTAAATCACACGTGTATATGTTGATATTTAAGAGATATACAGTCAAGAAAATCAAGGGCAATGGTGATATATATGCGGATTAGACACCAAAACAAATCACTCAACAAATGGCTACAATTTAAGGAATGTGTTTGTGACGGCATCAGATTCCTAATTGATGGAGAAAGGTCTGGTGGCAAGAAAAGCTGCTTCTAGGAGGTTGTCAAGTGTTTTCGCTCGACGATTCTATTCTTGGGTGGTTGGTTTGGCCCTTGTTCCTGTAACTCGAATCCTAGCCCGGTATGTCCCATTTTAATCTTACACCATTGTGAACCTTACGCCTTTTTTACTCTCTGATCGAGGTTCTCGGCATTGAAAAATCATCGTAAACTAAAGCACACGTGTATATGTTGATATTTAAGAGATATACAGTCAAGAAAATCAAGGGCAATGGTGATATATATGCGGATTAGACACCAAAAACAAATCACTCAACAAATGGCTACAATTTAAGGAATGTGTTTGTGACGGCATCAGATTCCTAATTGATGGAGAAAGGTCTGGTGGCAAGAAAACTGCTTCTAGGAGGTTGTCAAGTGTTTTCGGTCGACGATTCTATTCTTGGGTGGTTGGTTTGGCCCTTGTTCCTGTAACTCGAATCCTAGCACGGTATGTCCCATTTTAATCTTACACCATTGTGAACCTTACGCCTTTTTTACTCTCTGATCGAGGTTCTCGGCATTGAAAAATCTTCGTAAACTAAATCACACGTGTATATGTTGACATTTAAGAGATATACAGTCAAGAAAATCAAGGGCAATGGTGATATATATGCGGATTAGACACAAAACAACACTCAACAAATGGCTACAATTTAAGGAATGTGTTTAGTGACGACATCAGATTCCTTATTGATGGAGAAATGTCTGGTGGCAAGAAAAGCTGCTTCTAGGAGGTTGTCAGGTGTTTTCGCTCGACGATTCCATTCTTGGGTGGTTGGTTTGGCCCTTGTTCCTGTAACTCGAATCCTAGCCCGGTATATCCCATTTTAATTTTACACCATTGTGAACCTTACGCCTTTTTTACTCTTTGATCGAGGTTCTCGGCATTGAAAAATCATCGTAAACTAAATCACACGTGTATATGTTGATATTTAAAAGATATACAGTCAAGAAAATCAAGGGCAATGGTGATATATATGCGGATTAGACACCAAAAACAAATCACTCAACAAATGGCTACAATTTAAGGAATGTGTTTAGTGACGGCATCAGATTCCTTATTGATGGAGAAAGGTCTGGTGGCAAGAAAAGCTTTTTCTAGGAGGTTGTCAAGTGTTTTCGCTCGACGATTCTATTCTTGGGTGGTTGGTTTGGCCCTTGTTCCTGTAACTCGAATCCTAGCCCGGTATGTCCCATTTTAATCTTACACCATTGTGAACCTTACGCCTTTTTTACTCTCTGATCGAGGTTCTCGGCATTGAAAAATCTTCGTAAACTAAATCACACGTGTATATGTTGATATTTAAGAGTTATACAGTCAAGAAAATCAAGGGCAATGGTGATATATATGCGGATTAGACACCTAAAAAAACACTCAACAAATGGCTACAAATTAAGGAATGTGTTTAGTGACGGCATCAGATTCCTAATTGATGGAGAAAGGTGGCAAGAAAAGCTACTTCTAGGAGGTTGTCAAGTGTTTTCGCTCGACGATTCCATTCTTGGGTGGTTGGTTTGGCCCTTGTTCCTGTAACTCGAATCCTAACCTGGTATATCCCTTTTTAATTTTACACCATTGTGAACCTTACGCCTTTTTTACTCTCTGATCGAGGTTCTCGGCATTGAAAAATCATCGTAAACTAAATCACACGTGTATATGTTGATATTTAAGAGATATACAGTCAAGAAAATCAAGGGCAATGGTGATATATATGCGGATTAGACACCAAAACAAATCACTCAACAAATGGCTACAATTTAAGGAATGTGTTTGTGACGGCATCAGATTCCTAATTGATGGAGAAAGGTCTGGTGGCAAGAAAAGCTGCTTCTAGGAGGTTGTCAAGTGTTTTCGCTCGACGATTCTATTCTTGGGTGGTTGGTTTGGCCCTTGTTCCTGTAACTCGAATCCTAGCCCGGTATGTGCCATTTTAATCTTACACCATTGTGAACCTTACGCCTTTTTTACTCTCTGATCGAGGTTCTCGGCATTGAAAAATCATCGTAAACTAAAGCACACGTGTATATGTTGATATTTAAGAGATATACAGTCAAGAAAATCAAGGGCAATGGTGATATATATGCGGATTAGACACCAAAAACAAATCACTCAACAAATGGCTACAATTTAAGGAATGTGTTTGTGACGGCATCAGATTCCTAATTGATGGAGAAAGGTCTGGTGGCAAGAAAACTGCTTCTAGGAGGTTGTCAAGTGTTTTCGGTCGACGATTCTATTCTTGGGTGGTTGGTTTGGCCCTTGTTCCTGTAACTCGAATCCTAGCACGGTATTTCCCATTTTAATCTTACACCATTGTGAACCTTACGCCTTTTTTACTCTCTGATCGAGGTTCTCGGCATTGAAAAATCTTCGTAAACTAAATCACACGTGTATATGTTGACATTTAAGAGATATACAGTCAAGAAAATCAAGGGCAATGGTGATATATATGCGGATTAGACACAAAAAAACACTCAACAAATGGCTACAATTTAAGGAATGTGTTTAGTGACGGCATCAGATTCCTTATTGATGGAGAAAGGTCTGGTGGCAAGAAAAGCTGCTTCTAGGAGGTTGTCAAGTGTTTTCGCTCGTCGATTCCATTCTTGGGTGGTTGGTTTGGCCCTTGTTCCTGTAACTCGAATCCTAGCCCGGTATATCCCATTTTAATTTTACACCATTGTGAACCTTACGCCTTTTTTACTCTTTGATCGAGGTTCTCGGCATTGAAAAATCATCGTAAACTAAATCACACGTGTATATGTTGATATTTAAAAGATATACAGTCAAGAAAATCAAGGGCAATGGTGATATATATGCGGATTAGACACCAAAAACAAATCACTCAACAAATGGCTACAATTTAAGGAATGTGTTTAGTGACGGCATCAGATTCCTTATTGATGGAGAAAGGTCTGGTGGCAAGAAAAGCTGCTTCTAGGAGGTTGTCAAGTGTTTTCGCTCGACGATTCCATTCTTGGGTGGTTGGTTTGGCCCTTGTTCCTGTAACTTGAATCCTATCCCGGTATATCCCATTTTAATTTTACACCATTGTGAACCTTACGTCTTTTTTACTCTTTGATCGAGGTTCTCGGCAATGAAAAATCATCGTAAACTAAATCACACGTGTATATGTTGATATTTAAGTGATATACAGTCAAGAAAATCAAGGGCAATGGTGATATATATGCGGATTAGACACCAAAAACAAATCACTCAACAAATGGCTACAATTTAAGGAATGTGTTTAGTGACGGCATCAGATTCCTAATTTATGGAGAAAGGTCTGGTGGCAAGAAAAGCTTTTTCTAGGAGGTTGTCAAGTGTTTTCGCTCGACGATTCTATTCTTGGGTGGTTGGTTTGGCCCTTGTTCCTGTAACTCGAATCCTAGCCCGGTATGTTCCATTTTAATCTTACACCATTGTGAACCTTACGCCTTTTTTACTCTCTGATCGAGGTTCTCGGCATTGAAAAATCTTCGTAAACTAAATCACACGTGTATATGTTGATATTTAAGAGTTATACAGTCAAGAAAATCAAGGGCAATGGTGATATATATGCGGATTAGACACCTAAAAAAAACACTCAACAAATGGCTACAAATTAAGGAATGTGTTTAGTGACGGCATCAGATTCCTAATTGATGGAGAAAGGTGGCAAGAAAAGCTACTTCTAGGAGGTTGTCATGTGTTTTCGCTCGACGATTCCATTCTTGGGTGGTTGGTTTGGCCCTTGTTCCTGTAACTCGAATCCTAACCTGGTATATCCCTTTTTAATTTTACACCATTGTGAACCTTACGCCTTTTTTACTCTCTGATCGAGGTTCTCGGCATTGAAAAATCATCGTAAACTAAATCACACGTGTATATGTTGATATTTAAGAGATATACAGTCAAGAAAATCAAGGGCAATGGTGATATATATGCGGATTAGACACCAAAACAAATCACTCAACAAATGGCTACAATTTAAGGAATGTGTTTGTGACGGCATCAGATTCCTAATTGATGGAGAAATGTCTGGTGGCAAGAAAAGCTGCTTCTAGGAGGTTGTCAAGTGTTTTCGCTCGACGATTCTATTCTTGGGTGGTTGGTTTGGCCGTTGTTCCTGTAACTCGAATCCTTGCCCGGTATGTCCCATTTTACTCTTACACCATTGTGAACCTTACGCCTTTTTTACTCTCTGATCGAGGTTCTCGGCATTGAAAAATCATCGTAAACTAAAGCACACGTGTATATGTTGATATTTAAGAGATATACAGTCAAGAAAATCAAGGGCAATGGTGATATATATGCGGATTAGACACCAAAAACAAATCACTCAACAAATGGCTACAATTTAAGGAATGTGTTTGTGACGGCATCAGATTCCTAATTGATGGAGAAAGGTCTGGTGGCAAGAAAACTGCTTCTAGGAGGTTGTCAAGTGTTTTCGGTCGACGATTCTATTCTTGGGTGGTTGGTTTGGCCCTTGTTCCTGTAACTCGAATCCTAGCACGGTATGTCCCATTTTAATCTTACACCATTGTGAACCTTACGCCTTTTTTACTCTCTGATCGAGGTTCTCGGCATTGAAAAATCTTCGTAAACTAAATCACACGTGTATATGTTGACATTTAAGAGATATACAGTCAAGAAAATCAAGGGCAATGGTGATATATATGCGGATTAGACACAAAAAAACACTCAACAAATGGCTACAATTTAAGGAATGTGTTTAGTGACGGCATCAGATTCCTTATTGATGGAGAAAGGTCTGGTGGCAAGAAAAGCTGCTTCTAGGAGGTTGTCAGGTGTTTTCGCTCGACGATTCCATTCTTGGGTGGTTGGTTTGGCCCTTGTTCCTGTAACTCGAATCCTAGCCCGGTATATCCCATTTTAATTTTACACCATTGTGAACCTTACGCCTTTTTTACTCTTT
This sequence comes from Helianthus tuberosus, assembly GCA_030545235.1. Classification (NCBI taxonomy): domain Eukaryota; kingdom Viridiplantae; phylum Streptophyta; class Magnoliopsida; order Asterales; family Asteraceae; genus Helianthus; species Helianthus tuberosus. Next base: position 194,916,500 of record CM060425.1, read on the forward strand.
GATCGAGGTTCTCGGCATTGAAAAATCATCGTAAACTAAATCACACGTGTATATGTTGATATTTAAAAGATATACAGTCAAGAAAATCAAGGGCAATGGTGATATATATGCGGATTAGACACCAAAAACAAATCACTCAACAAATGGCTACAATTTAAGGAATGTGTTTAGTGACGGCATCAGATTCCTTATTGATGGAGAAAGGTCTGGTGGCAAGAAAAGCTGCTTCTAGGAGGTTATCAAGTGTTTTCGCTCGACGATTCTATTCTTGGGTGGTTGGTTTGGCCCTTGTTCCTGTAACTCGAATCCTAGCCCGGTATGTCCCATTTTAATCTTACACCATTGTGAACCTTACGCCTTTTTTACTCTCTGATCGAGGTTCTCGGCATTGAAAAATCATCGTAAACTAAATCACACGTGTATATGTTGATATTTAAGTGATATACAGTCAAGAAAATCAAGGGCAATGGTGATATATATGCGGATTAGACACCAAAAACAAATCACTCAACAAATGGCTACAATTTAAGGAATGTGTTTAGTGACGGCATCAGATTCCTAATTTATGGAGAAAGGTCTGGTGGCAAGAAAAGCTTTTTCTAGGAGGTTGTCAAGTGTTTTCGCTCGACGATTCTATTCTTGGGTGGTTGGTTTGGCCCTTGTTCCTGTAACTCGAATCCTAGCCCGGTATGTCCCATTTTAATCTTACACCATTGTGAACCTTACGCCTTTTTTACTCTCTGATCGAGGTTCTCGGCATTGAAAAATCTTCGTAAACTAAATCACACGTGTATATGTTGATATTTAAGAGTTATACAGTCAAGAAAATCAAGGGCAATGGTGATATATATGCGGATTAGACACCTAAAAAAACACTCAACAAATGGCTACAAATTAAGGAATGTGTTTAGTGACGGCATCAGATTCCTAATTGATGGAGAAAGGTGGCAAGAAAAGCTACTTCTAGGAGGATGTCAAGTGTTTTCGCTCGACGATTCCATTCTTGGGTGGTTGGTTTGGCCCTTGTTCCTGTAACTCGAATCCTAACCTGGTATATCCGTTTTTAATTTTACACCATTGTGAACCTTACGCCTTTTTTACTCTCTGATCGAGGTTCTCGGCATTGAAAAATCATCGTAAACTAAATCACACGTGTATATGTTGATATTTAAGAGATATACAGTCAAGAAAATCAAGGGCAATGGTGATATATATGCGGATTAGACACCAAAACAAATCACTCAACAAATGGCTACAATTTAAGGAATGTGTTTGTGACGTCATCAGATTCCTAATTGATGGAGAAAGGTCTGGGGGCAAGAAAAGCTGCTTCTAGGAGGTTGTCAAGTGTTTTTGCTCGACGATTCTATTCTTGGGTGGTTGGTTTGGCCCTTGTTCCTGTAACTCGAATCCTAGCCCGGTATGTCCCATTTTAATCTTACACCATTGTGTACCTTACGCCTTTTTTACTCTTTAATCGAGGTTCTCGGCAATGAAAAATCATCGTAAACTAAATCACACGTGTATATGTTGATATTTAAGAGATATACAGTCAAGAAAATCAAGGGCAATGGTGATATATATGCGGATTAGACACCAAAAACAAATCACTCAACAAATGGCTATAATTTAAGGAATGTGTTTAGTGACGGCATCAGATTCCTAATTGATGGAGAAAGGTGGCAAGAAAAGCTGCTTCTAGGACGTTGTCAAGTGTTTTCGCTCGACGATTCCATTCTTGGGTGGTTGGTTTGGCCCTTGTTCCTGTAACTCGAATCCTAGCCTGGTATATCCCATTTTAATTTTACACCATTGTGAACCTTACGCCTTTTTTACTCTCTGATCGAGGTTCTCGGCATTGAAAAATCATCGTAAACTAAATCACACGTGTATATGTTGATATTTAAGAGATATACAGTCAAGAAAATCAAGGGCAATGGTCATATATATGCGGATTAGACACCAAAAACAAATCACTCAACATATGGCTACAATTTAAGGAATGTGTTTCTGACGGCATCAGATTCCTAATTGATAGAGAAAGGTCTGGTGGCAAGAAAACTGCTTCTAGGAGGTTGTCAAGTGTTTTCACTCGACGATTCTATTCTTGGGTGGTTGGTTTGGCCCTTGTTCCTGTAACTCGAATCCTAGCCCGGTATGTCCCATTTTAATCTTACACCATTGTGAACCTTAGGCCTTTTTAACTCTCTGATCGAGGTTCTCGGCATTGAAAAATCTTCGTAAACTAAATCACACGTGTATATGTTGACATTTAAGATATATACAGTCAAGAAAATCAAGGGCAATGGTGATATATATGCGGATTAGACACAAAAAAACACTCAACAAATGGCTACAATTTAAGGAATGTGTTTTGTGACGGCATCAGATTCCTAATTGATGGAGAAAGGTCTGGTGGCAAGAAAAGCTGTTCTAGGAGGTTGTCAAGTGTTTTCGCTCGACGATTCCATTCTTGGGTGGTTGGTTTGGCCCTTGTTCCTGTAACTCAAATCCTAGCCCGGTATATCCCATTTTAATTTTACACCATTGTGAACCTTACGCCTTTTTTACTCTTTGATCGAGGTTCTCGTCATTGAAAAATCATCGTAAACTAAATCACACGTGTATATGTTGATATTTAAAAGATATACAGTCAAGAAAATCAAGGGCAATGGTGATATATATGCGGATTAGACACCAAAAACAAATCACTCAACAAATGGCTACAATTTAAGGAATGTGTTTAGTGACGGCATCAGATTCCTTATTGATGGAGAAAGGTCTGGTGGCAAGAAAAGCTGTTTCTAGGAGGTTGTCAAGTGTTTTCGCTCGACGATTCCATTCTTGGGTGGTTGGTTTGGCCCTTGTTCCTGTAACTCGAATCCTAGCCCGGTATATCCCATTTTAATTTTACACCATTGTGAACCTTACGTCTTTTTTACTCTTTGATCGAGGTTCTCGACATTGAAAAATCATCGTAAACTAAATCACACGTGTATATGTTGATATTTAAGAGATATACAGTCAAAAAAATCAAGGGCAATGGTGATATATATGCGGATTAGACACCAAAAACAAATCACTCAACAAATGGTTACAATTTAAGGAATGTGTTTAGTGACGGCATCAGATTCCTAATTTATGGAGAACGGTCTGGTGGCAAGAAAAGCTTTTTCTAGGAGGTTGTCAAGTGTTTTCGCTCGACGGTTCTATTCTTGGGTGGTTGGTTTGGCCCTTGTTCCTGTAACTCGAATCCTAGTCCGGTATGTCCCATTTTAATCTTACAACATCGTGAACCTTACGCCTTTTTTACTCTCTGATCGAGGTTCTCGGCATTGAAAAATCTTCGTAAACTAAATCACACGTGTATATGTTGACATTTAAGAGATATACAGTCAAGAAAATCAAGGGCAATGGTGATATATATGCGGATTAGACACAAAAAAACACTCAACAAATGGCTACAATTTAAGGAATGTGTTTTGTGACGGCATCAGATTCCTAATTGATGGAGAAAGGTCTGGTGGCAAGAAAAACTGGTTCTAGGAGGTTGTCAAGTGTTTTCGCTCGACGATTCCATTCTTGGGTGGTTGGTTTGGCCCTTGTTCCTGTAACTCGAATCCTAGCTCGGTATATCCCATTTTAATTTTACACCATTGTGAACCTTACGCCTTTTTTACTCTTTGATCGAGGTTCTCAGCATTGAAAAATCATCGTAAACTAAATCACACGTGTATATCTTGATATGTAAGGGATATACAGTCAAGAAAATCAAGGGCAATGGTGATATATATACGGATTAGACACCAAAAACAAATCACTCAACAAATGGCTAAAATTTAAGGAATGTGTTTAGTGACGGCAACAGATTCCTAATTGATGGAGAAAGGTCTGGTGGCAAGAAAAGCTGCTTCTAGGAGGTGGTCAAGTGTTTTCGCTCTACGATTCCATTCTTGGGTGGTTGGTTTGGCCCTTGTTCCTGTAACTCGAATCCTAGCCCGGTATATCCCATTTTAATTTTACACCATTGTGAACCTTACGCCATTTTTACTCTCTGATCGAGGTTCTCGGCATTTAAAAATCTTCATAAACTAAATCACACGTGTATATGTTGACATTTAAGAGATATACAGTCAAGAAAATCAAGGGCAATGGTGATATATATGCAGATTAGACACCAAAAAAAAAACACTCAACAAATGGCTACAATTTAAGGAATGTGTTTAGGGACGGCATCCGATTTCTAATTGATGGAGAAAGGTCATGAAAAGCTGCTTTTAGGAGGTTGTCAAGTGTTTTCGCTCAACGATTCTATTCTTGGGTGATTGGTTTGGCCCTTGTTCCTGTAACTCGAATCCTAGCCCGGTATATCCCATTTTAATTTTACACCATTGTGAACCTTACGCCTATTTTACTCTCTGATCGAGGTTCTCGGCATTGAAAAATCTTCGTAAACTAAATCATACGTGTATATGTTGACATTTAAGATATATACAGTCAAGAAAATCAAGGGCAATGGTGATATATATGCGGATTAGACACCAAAAACAAATCACTCAACAAATGGCTACAATTTAAGGAATGTGTTTAGTGACGGCATCAGATTCCTAATTTATGGAGAGAGGTCTGGTGGCAAGAAAAGCTTTTTCTAGGAGGTTGTCAAGTGTTTTCGCTCGACGATTCTATTCTTGGGTGGTTGGTTTGGCCCTTGTTCCTGTAACTCGAATCCTAGCCCAGTATGTCCCATTTTAATCTTACACCATTGTGAACCTTACGCCTTTTTTAATCTCTGATCGAGGTTCTCGGCATTGAAAAATCTTCGTAAACTAAATCACACGTGTATATGTTGATATTTAAGAGTTATACAGTCAAGAAAATCAAGGGCAATGGTGATATATATGCGGATTAGACACCAAAAAAACACTCAACAAATGGCTACAAAGTAAGGAATGTGTTTAGTGACGGCATCAGATTCCTAATTGATGGAGAAAGGTGGCAAGAAAAGCTGCTTCTAGGAGGTTGTCAAGTGTTTTCGCTCGACGATTCCATTCTTGGGTGGTTGGTTTGGCCCTTATTCCTGTAACTCGAATCCTAGCCTGGTATATCCCATTTTAATTTTACACCATTGTGAACCTTACACCTTTTTTACTCTCTGATCGAGGTTCTCGGCATTGAAAAATCATCGTAAACTAAATCACACGTGTATATATTGATATTTAAGAGAAATACAGTCAAGAAAATCAAGGGCAATGGTGATATATATGTGGATTAGACACCAAAAACAAATCACTCAACAAATGGCTACAATTTAAGGAATGTGTTTAGTGACGGCAACAGATTCCTAATTGATGGAGAAAGGTCTGGTGGCAAGAAAAGCTGCTTCTAGGAGGTGGTCAAGTGTTTTCGCTCGACGATTCCATTCTTGGGTGGTTGGTTTGGCCCTTGTTCCTGTAACTCGAATCCTAGCCCGGTATATCCCATTTTAATTTTACACCATTGTGAACCTTACGCCTTTTTTACTCTCAGATCGAGGTTCTCGGCATTTAAAAATCTTCATAAACTAAATCACACGTGTATATGTTGACATTTAAGAGATATACAGTCAAGAAAATCAAGGGCAATGGTGATATATATGCAGATTAGACACCAAAAAAAAAACACTCAACAAATGGCTACAATTTAAGGAATGTGTTTAGGGACGGCATCCGATTCCTAATTGATGGAGAAAGGTCCGGTGGCAAGAAAAGCTGCTTCTAGGAGGTTGTCAAGTGTTTTCGCTCGACGAATCCATTCTTGGGTGGTTAGTTTAGCCCTTGTTCCTGTAACTCGAATCCTAGCCCGGTATATCCCATTTTAATTTTACACCATTTTGAATCTTACGGCTTTTTTAATCTCTGATCGAGGTTCTAGGCATTGAAAAATCTTCGTAAACTAAATCACACGTGTATATGTTGATATTTAAGAGATATACAGTCAAGAAAATCAAGGGCAATGGTGATATATATGCGGATTAAACAACAAAAAAAACACTGAACAAATGGCTACAATTTAAGGAATGTGTTAATGACGGCATCAGATTTCTAATTGATGGAGAAAGGTCTGGTGGCAAGAAAAGCTGCTTCTAAGAGGTTGTCAAGTGTTTTCGCTCGACGATTCTATTCTTGGGTGGTTGGTTTGGCCCTTGTTCCTGTAACTCGAATCCTACTCCGGTATATCCAATTTTAATCTTACACCATTGTGTACCTTACGCCTTTTTTACTGTCTGATCGAGGTTCTCGGCATTGAAAAATCTTCGTAAACTAAATCACACGTGTATATGTTGACATTTAAGAGATATACAGTCAAGAAAATCAAGGGCAATGGTGATTTATATGTGGATTAGACACCAAAAAAAAAACACTCAACAAATGGCTACAATTTAAGGAATGTGTTTAGTGAGGGCATCAGATTCCTAATTGATGGAGAAAGGTCTGGTGGATAGAAAAGCTGCTTCTTGGAGGTTGTCAAGTGTTTTCGCTTGACGATTCTATTCTTGGGTGGTTGGTTTGGCCCTTGTTCCTGTAACTCGAATCCTAATCCGGTATGTCCCATTTTAATCTTACACCATTGTGAACCTTACGCCTTTTTACTCTCTGATCGAGGTTCTCGGCATTGAAAAATCTTCGTAAACTAAATCACACGTGTATATGTTGATATTTAAGAGTTATACAGTCAAGAAAATCAAGGGCAATGGTGATATATATGCGGATTAGACACCAAAAAAAACACTCAACAAATGGCTACAAATTAAGGAATGTGTTTAGTGACGGCATCAGATTCCTAATTGATGGAGAAAGGTGGCAAGAAAAGCTGTTTCTAGGAGGTTGTCAAGTGTTTTCGCTCGACGATTCCATTCTTGGGTGGTTGGTTTGGCCCTTGTTCCTGTAACTCGAATCCTAGCCCGGTATATCCCATTTTAATTTTACACCATTGTGAACCTTACGCCTTTTTTACTCTTTGATCGAGGTTCTCGGCATTGAAAAATCATCGTAAACTAAATCACACGTGTATATCTTGATATGTAAGAGATATACAGTCAAGAAAATCAAGGGCAATGGTGATATATATACGGATTAGACACCAAAAACAAATCACTCAACAAATGGCTACAATTTAAGGAATGTGTTTAGTGACGGCAACAGATTCCTAATTGATGGAGAAAGGTCTGGTGGCAAGAAAAGCTGCTTCTAGGAGGTGGTCAAGTGTTTTCGCTCTACGATTCCATTCTTGGGTGGTTGGTTTGGCCCTTGTTCCTGTAACTCGAATCCTAGCCCGGTATATCCCATTTTAATTTTACACCATTGTGAACCTTACGCCTTTTTTACTCTCTGATCGAGGTTCTCGGCATTTAAAAATCTTCATAAACTAAATCACACGTGTATATGTTGACATTTAAGAGATATACAGTCAAGAAAATCAAGGGCAATGGTGATATATATGCAGATTAGACACCAAAAAAAAAACACTCAACAAATGGCTACAATTTAAGGAATGTGTTTAGGGACGGCATCCGATTCCTAATTGATGGAGAAAGGTCAAGAAAAGCTGCTTTTAGGAGGTTGTCAAGTGTTTTCGCTCAACGATTCCATTCTTGGGTGATTGGTTTGGCCCTTGTTCCTGTAACTCGAATCCTAGCCCGGTATATCCCATTTTAATTTTACACCATTGTGAACCTTACGACTATTTTAATCTCTGATCGAGGTTCTCGGCATTGAAAAATCTTTGTAAACTAAATCATACGTGTATATGTTGACATTTAAGATATATACAGTCAAGAAAATCAAGGGCAATGGTGATATATATGCGGATTAGACACCAAAAACAAATCACTCAACAAATGGCTACAATTTAAGGAATGTGTTTAGTGACGGCATCAGATTCCTAATTTATGGAGAAAGGTCTGGTGGCAAGAAAAGCTTTTTCTAGGAGGTTGTCAAGTGTTTTCGCTCGACGATTTTATTCTTGGGTGGTTGGTTTGGCCCTTTTTCCTGTAACTCGAATCCTAGCCCAGTATGTCCCATTTTAATCTTACACCATTGTGAACCTTACGCCTTTTTTAATCTCTGATCGAGGTTCTCGGCATTGAAAAATCTTCGTAAACTAAATCACACGTGTATATGTTGATATTTAAGAGTTATACAGTCAAGAAAATCAAGGGCAATGGTGATATATATGCGGATTAGACACCAAAAAAACACTCAACAAAAGGCTACAAATTAAGGAATGTGTTTAGTGACGGCATCAGATTCCTAATTGATGGAGAAAGGTGGCAAGAAAAGCTGCTTCTAGGAGGTTGTCAAGTGTTTTCGCTCGACGATTCCATTCTTGGGTGGTTGGTTTGGCCCTTGTTCCTGTAACTCGAATCCTAGCCTGGTATATCCCATTTTAATTTTACACCATTGTGAACCTTACACCTTTTTTACTCTCTGATCGAGGTTCTCGGCATTGAAAAATCATCGTAAACTAAATCACACGTGTATATGTTGATATTTAAGAGATATACAGTCAAGAAAATCAAGGGCATTGGTGATATATATGTGGATTAGACACCAAAAACAAATCACTCAACAAATGGCTACAATTTAAGGAATGTGTTTAGTGACGGCAACAGATTCCTAATTGATGGAGAAAGGTCTGGTGGCAAGAAAAGCTGCTTCTAGGAGGTGGTCAAGTGTTTTCGCTCGACGATTCCATTCTTGGGTGGTTGGTTTGGCCCTTGTTCCTGTAACTCGAATCCTAGCCCGGTATATCCCATTTTAATTTTACACCATTGTGAACCTTACGCCTTTTTTACTCCCTGATCGAGGTTCTCGGCATTTAAAAATCTTCATAAACTAAATCACACGTGTATATGTTGACATTTAAGAGATATACAGTCAAGAAAATCAAGGGCAATGGTGATATATATGCAGATTAGACACCAAAAAAAAAACACTCAACAAATGGCTACAATTTAAGGAATGTGTTTAGGGACGGCATCCGATTCCTATTTGATGGAGAAAGGTCCGGTGGAAAGAAAAGCTGCTTCTAGGAGGTTGTCAAGTGTTTTCGCTCGACGAATCCATTCTTGGGTGGTTAGTTTAGCCCTTGTTCCTGTAACTCGAATCCTAGCCCGGTATATCCCATTTTAATTTTACACCATTTTGAATCTTACGGCTTTTTTAATCTCGGATCGAGGTTCTAGGCATTGAAAAATCTTCGTAAACTAAATCACACGTGTATATGTTGATATTTAAGAGATATACAGTCAAGAAAATCAAGGGCAATGGTGATATATATGCGGATTAAACACCAAAAAAAACACTGAACAAATGGCTACAATTTAAGGAATGTGTTTAGTGACGGCATCAGATTTCTAATTGATGGAGAAAGGTCTGGTGGAAGAAAAGCTGCTTCTAAGAGGTTGTCAAGTGTTTTCGCTCGACGATTCTATTCTTGGGTGGTTGGTTTGGCCCTTGTTCCTGTAACTCGAATCCTACTCCGGTATATCCAATTTTAATCTTACACCATTGTGTACCTTATGCCTTTTTTACTGTCTGATCGAGGTTCTCGGCATTGAAAAATCTTCGTAAACTAAATCACACGTGTATATGTTGACATTTAAGAGATATACAGTCAAGAAAATCAAGGGCAATGGTGATTTATATGTGGATTAGACACCAAAAAAAAAACACTCAACAAATGGCTACAATTTAAGGAATGTGTTTAGTGACGGCATCAGATTCCTAATTGATGGAGAAAGGTCTGGTGGATAGAAAAGCTGCTTCTTAGAGGTTGTCAAGTGTTTTCGCTCGACGATTCCATTCTTGGGTGGTTGGTTTCGCCCTTGTTCCTGTAACTTGAATCCTAGCCCGGTATATCCCATTTTAATTTTACACCATTGTGAACCTTACGCCTTTTTTACTCTCTGATCGAGGTTCTCGGCATTGAAAAATCTTCGTAAACTAAATCACACGTGTATATGTTGACATTTAAGAGATATACAGTCAAGAAAATCAAGGGCAATGGTGATATATATGCGGATTAGACACAAAAAAAACACTCAACAAATGGCTACAACTTAAGCAATGTGTTTTGTGACGGCATCAGATTCCTAATTGATGGAGAAAGGTCTGGTGGTAAGAAAAGCTGCTTTTAGGAGGTTGTCAAGTGTTTTCGCTCGACGATTCCATTCTTGGGTGGTTGGTTTGGCCCTTGTTCCTGTAACTCGAATCCTAGCCCGGTATATCCCATTTTAATCTTACACCATTGTGAACCTTACGCCTTTTTTACTCTCTGATCGAGGTTCTCGGCATTGAAAAATCTTCGTAAACTAAATCACACGTGTATATGTTGACATTTAAGAGATACACAGTCAAGAAAATCAAGGGTAATGGTGATATATATGCGGATTAGACACCAAAAACAAATCACTCAACAAATGGCTACAATTTAAGGAATGTGTTTAGTTACGGCATCAGATTCCTAATTGATGGAAAAAGGTCTGGTGGCAAGAAAAGCTGCTTCTAGGAGGTTGTCAAGTGTTTTCGCTCGACGATTCCATTCTTGGGTGGTTGGTTTGGCCCTTGTTCCTGTAACTCGAATCCTAGCCCGGTATATCCCATTTTAATTTTTCACCATTGTGAACCTTTCGCCTTTTTTACTCTTTGATCGAGGTTCTCGGCATTGAAAAATCTTCGTAAACTAAATCACAGGTGTATATGTTGATATTTCAGAGATATACAGTCAAGAAAATCAAGGGCAATGGTGATATATATGCGGATTAGACACAAAAAAAAACACTCAACAAATGGCTACAATTTAAGGAATGTGTTTAGTGACGGCATCAGATTCCTAGTTGATGGAGAAAGGTCTGGTGGCAAGAAAAGCTGGTTCTAGGAGGTTGTCAAGTGTTTTCGCTCGACGATTCCATTCTTAGGTGGTTGGTTTGGCCCTTGTTCCTGTAACTCGAATTCTAGCACGATATATCCCATTTTAATTTTACACCATTGTGAACCTTACGCCTTTTTTACTCTCTGATCGAGGTTCTCGGCATTATAAAATCTTCGTAAACTACATCACACGTGTATATGTTGACATTTAAGAGATATACAGTCAAGAAAATCAAGGGCAATGGTGATATAAATGCGGATTAGATACCAAAAAAAACACTCAACAAATGGCTACAATTTAAGGAATGTGTTTAGTGACGGCATCAGATTCCCAATTGATGGAGAAAGGTCCGGTGGCTAGAAAAACTACTTCTAGGAGGTTGTCAAGTGTTTTCGCTCGACGATTCCATTCTTGAGTGGTTGGTTTGGCCCTTGTTCCTGTAACTCGAATCCTAGCCCGGTATATCCCATTTTAATTATACACCATTGTGAACCTTACACCGTTTTTACTCTCTGATCGAGGTTCTCGGCATTGAAAAATCTTCGTAAACTAAATCACACGTGTTTATGTTGATATTTAAGAGATATACAGTCAAGAAAATCAAGGGCAATGGTGATATATATGCGGATTAGATACCAAAAAAAACACTCAACAAATGGCTACAATTTAAGGAATGTGTTTAGTGACAGCATCAGATTCCTAATTGATGGAGAAAGGTCCGGTGGCAAGAAAAGCTGCTTCTAGGAGGTTGTCAAGTGTTTTCGCTCGACGAATCCATTTTTGGGTGGTTAGTTTAGCCCGTGTTCCTGTAACTCGAATCCCAGCCCGGTATATCCCATTTTAATTTTACACCATTTTGAATCTTACGCCTTTTTTAATCTCTGATCGAGGTTCTAGGCATTGAAAAATCTTCATAAACTAAATCACACGTGTATATGTTGACATTTAAGAGATATACAGTCAAGAAAATCAAGGGCAATGGTGATATATATGCAGATTAGACATAAAAAAAAAAAAACACTCAACAAATGGCTACAATTTAAGGAATGTGTTTAGGGACGGCATCCGATTCCTATTTGATGGAGAAAGGTCCGGTGGCAAGAAAAGCTGCTTCTAGGAGGTTGTCAAGTGTTTTCGCTCGACGAATCCATTCTTGGGTGGTTAGTTTAGCCCTTGTTCCTGTAACTCGAATCCTAGCCCGGTATATCCCATTTTAATTTTACACCATTTTGAATCTTACGGCTTTTTTAATCTCTGATCGAGGTTCTAGGCATTGAAAAATCTTCGTAAACTAAATCACACGTGTATATGTTGATATTTAAGAGATATACAGTCAAGAAAATCAAGGGCAATGGTGATATATATGCGGATTAAACACCAAAAAAAACACTGAACAAATGGCTACAATTTAAGGAATGTGTTTAGTGACGGCATCAGATTTCTAATTGATGGAGAAAGGTCTGGTGGCAAGAAAAGCTGCTTCTAAGAGGTTGTCAAGTGTTTTCGCTCGACGATTCTATTCTTGGGTGGTTGGTTTGGCCCTTGTTCCTGTAACTCGAATCCTACTCCGGTATATCCAATTTTAATCTTACACCATTGTGTACCTTACGCCTTTTTTACTGTCTGATCGAGGTTCTCGGCATTGAAAAATCTTCGTAAACTAAATCACACGTGTATATGTTGACATTTAAGAGATATACAGTCAAGAAAATCAAGGGCAATGGTGATTTATATGTGGATTAGACACCAAAAAAAAACACTCAACAAATGGCTACAATTTAAGGAATGTGTTTAGTGACGGCATCAGATTCCTAATTGATGGAGAAAGGTCTGGTGGATAGAAAAGCTGCTTCTTGGAGGTTGTCAAGTGTTTTCGCTCGACGATTCCATTCTTGGGTGGTTGGTTTCGCCCTTGTTCCTGTAACTTGAATCCTAGCCCGGTATATCCCATTTTAATTTTACACCATTGTGAACCTTACGCCTTTTTTACTCTCTGATCGAGGTTCTCGGCATTGAAAAATCTTCGTAAACTAAATCACACGTGTATATGTTGACATTTAAGAGATATACAGTCAAGAAAATCAAGGGCAATGGTGATATATATGCGGATTAGACACAAAAAAAACACTCAACAAATGGCTACAACTTAAGCAATGTGTTTTGTGACGGCATCAGATTCCTAATTGATGGAGAAAGGTCTGGTGGTAAGAAAAGCTGCTTTTAGGAGGTTGTCAAGTGTTTTCGCTCGACGATTCCATTCTTGGGTGGTTGGTTTGGCCCTTGTTCCTGTAACTCGAATCCTAGCCCGGTATATCCCATTTTAATCTTACACCATTGTGAACCTTACGCCTTTTTTACTCTCTGATCGAGGTTCTCGGCATTGAAAAATCTTCGTAAACTAAATCACACGTGTATATGTTGACATTTAAGAGATACACAGTTAAGAAAATCAAGGGTAATGGTGATATATATGCGGATTAGACACCAAAAACAAATCACTCAACAAATGGCTACAATTTAAGGAATGTGTTTAGTTACGGCATCAGATTCCTAATTGATGGAAAAAGGTCTGGTGGCAAGAAAAGCTGCTTCTAGGAGGTTGTCAAGTGTTTTCGCTCGACGATTCCATTCTTGGGTGGTTGGTTTGGCCCTTGTTCCTGTAACTCGAATCCTAGCCCGGTATATCCCATTTTAATTTTTCACCATTGTGAACCTTTCGCCTTTTTTACTCTTTGATCGAGGTTCTCGGCATTGAAAAATCTTCGTAAACTAAATCACAGGTGTATATGTTGATATTTCAGAGATATACAGTCAAGAAAATCAAGGGCAATGGTGATATATATGCGGATTAGACACAAAAAAAAACACTCAACAAATGGCTACAATTTAAGGAATGTGTTTAGTGACGGCATCAGATTCCTAGTTGATGGAGAAAGGTCTGGTGGCAAGAAAAGCTGGTTCTAGGAGGTTGTCAAGTGTTTTCGCTCGACGATTCCATTCTTAGGTGGTTGGTTTGGCCCTTGTTCCTGTAACTCGAATTCTAGCACGATATATCCCATTTTAATTTTACACCATTGTGAACCTTACGCCTTTTTTACTCTCTGATCGAGGTTCTCGGCATTAAAAATCTTCGTAAACTACATCACACGTGTATATGTTGACATTTAAGAGATATACAGTCAAGAAAATCAAGGGCAATGGTGATATAAATGCGGATTAGATACCAAAAAAAACACTCAACAAATGGCTACAATTTAAGGAATGTGTTTAGTGACGGCATCAGATTCCCAATTGATGGAGAAAGGTCCGGTGGCTAGAAAAACTACTTCTAGGAGGTTGTCAAGTGTTTTCGCTCGACGATTCCATTCTTGAGTGGTTGGTTTGGCCCTTGTTCCTGTAACTCGAATCCTAGCCCGGTATATCCCATTTTAATTATACACCATTGTGAACCTTACACCGTTTTTACTCTCTGATCGAGGTTCTCGGCATTGAAAAATCTTTGTAAACTAAATCACACGTGTTTATGTTGATATTTAAGAGATATACAGTCAAGAAAATCAAGGGCAATGGTGATATATATGGGGATTAGATACCAAAAAAAACACTCAACAAATGGCTACAATTTAAGGAATGTGTTTAGTGACAGCATCAGATTCCTAATTGATGGAGAAAGGTCCGGTGGCAAGAAAAGCTGCTTCTAGGAGGTTGTCAAGTGTTTTCGCTCGACGAATCCATTTTTGGGTGGTTAGTTTAGCCCGTGTTCCTGTAACTCGAATCCCAGCCCGGTATATCCCATTTTAATTTTACACCATTTTGAATCTTACGCCTTTTTTAATCTCTGATCGAGGTTCTAGGCATTGAAAAATCTTCGTAAACTAAATCACACGTGTATATGTTGATATTTAAGAGATATACAGTCAAGAAAATCAAGGGCAATGGTGATATATATCCGGATTAGACACCAAAAAAAAACACTCAACAAATGGCTACAATTTAAGGAATGTGTTTAGTGACGGCATCAGATTCCTAGTTTATGGAGAAAGGTCTGGTGGCAAGAAAAACTGGTTCTAGGAGGTTGTCAATTGTTTTCGCTCGACGATTCCATTCTTGGGTGGTTGGTTTGTCCCTTGTTCCTGTAACTCGAATCCTAGCCCGGTATATCCCATTTTAATTTTATTCCATTGTGAACCTTACGCCTTTGTTACTCTTTAATCGAGGTTCTCGGCATTGAAAAATCATCGTAAACTAAATCACACGTGTATATGTTGATATTTAAGAGATATACAGTTAAGAAAATCAAGGGCAATGGTGATATATATGCGGATTAGACACCAAAAACAAATCACTCAACAAATGGCTACAATTTAAAGAATGTGTTTAGTGACGGCATCAGATTCCTAATTTATGGAGAAAGGTCTGGTGGCAAGAAAAGCTTTTTCTAGGAGGTTGTCAAGTGTTTTCGCTCGACGATTCTATTCTTGGGTGGTTGGTTTGGCCCTTGTTCCTGTAACTCGAATCCTAGCCCGGTATGTCCCATTTTAATCTTACACCATTGTGAACCTTACGCCTTTTTTACTCTCTGATCGAGGTTCTCGGCATTGAAAAATCTTCGTAAACTAAATCACACGTGTATATGTTGATATTTAAGAGTTATACAGTCAAGAAAATCAAGGACAATGGTGATATATATGCGGATTAGACACCAAAAAAAACACTCAACAAATGGCTACAAATTAAGGAATGTGTTTAGTGACGGCATCAGATTCCTAATTGATGGAGAAAGGTGGCAAGAAAAGCTGCTTCTAGGAGGTTGTCAAGTGTTTTCGCTCGACGATTCCATTCTTGGGTGGTTGGTTTGGCCCTTGTTCCTGTAACTCGAATCCTAGCCTGGTATATCCCATTTTAATTTTACACCATTGTGAACCTTACGCCTTTTTTACTCTCTGATCGAGGTTCTCGGCCTTGAAAAATCATCGTAAACTAAATCACACGTGTATATGTTGATATTTAAGAGATATACAGTCAAGAAAATCAAGGGCAATGGTGATATATATGCGGATTAGACACCAAAAACAAATCACTCAACAAATGGCTACAATTTAAGGAATGTGTTTGTGACGGCATCAGATTCCTAATTGATGGAGAAAGGTCTAGTGGCAAGAAAAGCTGCTTCTAGGAGGTTGTCAAGTGTTTTCGCTCGACGATTCTATTCTTGGGTGGTTGGTTTGGCCCTTGTTCCTGTAACTCAAATCCTAGCCCGGGATGTCCCATTTTAATCTTACACCATTGTGAACCTTACGCCTTTTTTACTCTCTGATCGAGGTTCTCGGCATTGAAAAATCTTCGTAAACTAAATCACACGTGTATATGTTGACATTTAAGAGATATACAGTCAAGAAAATCAAGGGCAATGGTGATATATATGCGGATTAGACACAAAAAAACACTCAACAAATGGCTACAATTTAAGGAATGTGTTTTGTGATGGCATCAGATTCCTAATTGATGGAGAAAGGTCTGGTGGCAAGAAAAACTGGTTCTAGGAGGTTGTCAAGTGTTTTCGCTCGAGGATTCCATTCTTGGGTGGTTGGTTTGGCCCTTGTTCCTGTAACTCGAATCCTAGCCCGGTATATCCCATTTTAATTTTACACCATTGTGAACCTTACGCCTTTTTTACTCTTTGATCGAGGTTCTCGGCATTGAAAAATCATCGTAAACTAAATCACACGTGTATATGTTGAAATTTAAGAGATATACAGTCAAGAAAATCAACGGCAATGGTGATATATATGCGGATTAGACACCAAAAACAAATCACTCAACAAATGGCTACAATTTAAGGAATGTGTTTAGTGACGGCATCAGATTCCTAATTGATGGAGAAAGGTCTGGTGGCAAGAAAAGCTGCTTCTAGGAGGTTGTCAAGTGTTTTCGCTCGACGATTCCATTCTTGGGTGGTTGGTTTGGCCCTTGTTCCTGTAACTCGAATCCTAGCCCGGTATATCCCATTTTAATTTTACACCATTGTGAACCTTACGCCTTTTTTACTCTTTGATCGAGGTTCTCGGCATTGAAAAATCATCGTAAACTAAATCACACGTGTATATGTTTATATTTAAGAGATATACAGTCAAGAAAATCAAGGGCAATGGTGATATATATGCGGATTAGACACCAAAAACAAATCACTCAACAAATGGCTACAATTTAAGGAATGTGTTTAGTGACGGCATCAGATTCCTAATTTATGGAGAAAGGTCTGGTGGCAAGAAAAGCTTTTTCTAGGAGGTTGTCAAGTGTTTTCGCTTGACGATTCTATTCTTGGGTGGTTGGTTTGGCCCTGGTTCCTGTAACTCGAATCCTAGCCCGGTATGTCCCATTTTAATCTTACACCATTGTGAACCTTACGCCTTTTTTACTCTCTGATCGAGGTTCTCGGCATTGAAAAATCTTCGTAAACTAAATCACACGTGTATATGTTGATATTTAAGAGTTATACAGTCAAGAAAATCAAGGGCAATGGTGATATATATGCGGATTAGACACCAAAAAAAACACTAAACAAATTGCTACAATTTAAGGAATGTGTTTAGTGACGGCATCAGATTCCTAATTGATGGAGAAAGGTCTGGTGGCAAGAAAAGCTGCTTCTAGGAGGTTGTCAAGTGTTTTCACTCAACGATTCCATTCTTGGGTGGTTGGTTTGGCCCTTGTTCGTGTAACTCGAATCCTAGCCCGGTATATCCCATTTTAATTTTACACAATTGTGAAACTTACGCATTTTTAACTCTCTGATCGAGGTTCTCGGCGTTCAAAAATATTCTTAAACTAAATCACACGTGTATATGTTGACATTTAAGAGATATACAGTCAAGAAAATCAAGGGCAATGGAGATATATGTGCGGATTAGACACCAAAAAAAAAACACTCAACAAATGGCTAGAATTTAAGGAATGTGTTTAGTGACGGCATCAGATTCCTAATTGATGGAGAAAATTCTGGCGGCAAGAAAAGCTGCTTCTAAGAGGTTGTCAAGTGTTTTCGCTCGACGATTCCATTCTTGGGTGGTTGGTTTGGCCCTTGTTCCTGTAACTCGAATCCTAGCCTGGTATATCCCATTTTAATTATACACCATTGTGAACCTTACACCGTTTTTACTCTCTGATCGAGGTTCTCGGCATTGAAAAATCTTCGTAAACTAAATCACACGTGTTTATGTTGATATTTAAGAGATATACAGTCAAGAAAGTCAAGGGAAATGGTGATATATATGCGGATTAGATACCAAAAAAAACACTCAACAAATGGCTACAATTTAAGGAATGTGTTTAGTGACAGCATCAGATTCCTAATTGATGGAGAAAGGTCCGGTGGCAAGAAAAGCTGCTTCTAGGAGGTTGTCAAGTGTTTTCGCTCGACGAATCCATTCTTGGGTGGTTAGTTTAGCCCGTGTTCCTGTAGCTCGAATCCTAGCCCGGTATATCTCATTTTAATTTTACACCATTTTGATTCTTACGCCTTTTTTAATCTCTTATCGAGGTTCTAGGCATTGAAAAATCTTCGTAAACTAAATCACACGTGTATATGTTGATATTTAAGAGATATACAGTCAAGAAAATCAAGGGCAATGGTGATATATATGTTAGGCCCTGAAGTGTGAGACTGACGCATCAAATTAACACAATGGGTTATAGTTATGAACTGGGCCGTAACGGGTTAGTTTATATTAGGTTTTGGACCTTTAGAGGTCAATTGGGCTAAGCTATAGGCCATGTGGGCCAAGCAGGCCCAAGGGGAGCCCATGTAGGGAAGTGGGCTTTAGTAGGTATATAAACAAGTTTCTAACTTGTTTTAGGGTTGGAACTTCATAGTTACAAAATTCCTCTAGAGTTAGAGAGAGAGGCGATTGGTTGTGAGCTTGTACCAGACGATTTTGCTAATTCATAGTAATAGAATCGTGTGCAAGTTTAAAGGTTATTTCTGTGTTCTTGTTCCTTTCGTTTTGATTTCTTGAATCACCCATTGATTGGATTCCGCACAATCAATTGGATTGTTTGATATCATTGAAAGATCCGTTTCACGGGACTTACAAGTGGTATCAGAGCCAAAGAACCTGTTTCTAGGCTCGGTGTGATATCAAAGATTCAAGATTTTCGTAATTTTTGGTTTGGTGTTCTTCGAGTTCTTCGTGTTCTTGGCTGCATTCTTCGAAGTTTTATAAAAAATCATTATATTTTGGTGTTTAAATTTTGAAAAGGTTGTTAAAGGATTAAATATAATCTTTTTATTTTTTTGGAAATATCTCGGTTTTTAAACAAAATCTTTTTAATTTTGAAAAATTATCTTGATTTAAAAAAAATATTCCAAAGATCTCGGAGTTTGCTACAACTGTCCTACACCATCTCTCCTGTTTTCGAGTTATCTACAACGGTTTCGAGTTCTATCCTTCATCACTGGTTTCGACTCATCTCTTGATCACGGTTGCGGTTCATCACGTTCTGGTTACGACTCGCAACCATCATTGTTGCGGTTCATCACGTTTTGGTTTCGACTCGCATTCACCACGGTTTCGGTTCATCCTGTTTCAGTTGCGACTCGCAACCAGTAGTTAGTCTCGAGTCGCAACCTCGGTTCCGACTCGCAACCGCATCCACCGTTCCGACTCGCAACCGTCTGCACAGTTCATCATCGTCATTCATATATTTTCATCATCATCGTCTCCGACCGTTCTCTGTTCACCACAGTGAATTATCATCATCATCTTTACCACTGATTATCTCTCCATCTCCGACGATTCGATCATCTCCGTCGCTACATTACTGTTCCGACATCCATCACAAGCATCGGTGTTTACGAGTTCGGTTTCTACTTCACGAGATTACCGAATTCTCGAGTCAACTATTTCGAGTCTCGAGTCACAACCGCGGTTCCGAGACCGACGTAACCTGCAACTCCGACGCACACCTTCACCAGTTATCACCCTCATCGTCGTTAAGTTCATCACCGTGCCATTCCCCACCGGCAACGAACAAGACAATTCTGATCATCTTCTCCGTTCATACTGTTACCGTCCGATCACCACTTCCCTCGATCAACTTCATCTCCATCACCACCGTAGTATCACCGTTGATCACCAACCTGAAACTACCGGTCACCTTCATCATCCTCATCACCGTCCAACTTTCCGGTGACCGTCTTACTCTCCGTCGACTTCAACTTCCCGGTGACCATCAACTGTCCGGCTAGTTTCTAGTGGCGGCTGAATTAAGAAATTAGGTTTGGAGTTGTGTTACGAAGAAGACGTACAGTTTCAGTTTTAATAATTAATAATAATAATATTAATCATTAGGTCATCATTTCATAATCATTAATTATAATATTATAATAATAATATCAATAATAATAATAATAATTATAATATTACTTAGTTTATTCTATATTTAAAAAAAAAAAACTAATTAAAAAAAAAAAAAAAAAAAAAAAAAAAAAGGTTGTTTGTTTGGTTGTGATAACGATTTTGACAGATTGTTGAGGTACAGTTCAGAAAGCGGGTTCAATCGCGTGCAAAGGGTTTGAGTTAGCGAGTACACGGGTTCTCGTTTGGTTTGTGTTTTGAGGAGAAGAACAAAAGTATCAACCACCCACTGAAATTATGGCATTCGTGTTTCACAAACCAGTGGCTCAAGAAATTACCAGAGAAGAGATACTTTCTATCTTTTGCACTCCTGAATGTAGAGAAAGGGTTGAGGCTTATCATATACACAATGCTGAGCTAATTCAAGATTATCAAGATATAAAAAATAAAAATTTCACATTATCGAAAAATGAAAAACTTTATAAAGAAAAGATTGAAGCTCAGCGAAAAGACATCATCAAACTCAAAGATGATGTAAGTGTAAAAACAGCTCACTTTCTAGAAGCTCAGGAGAAAGTATGTATTTTGACTAAGGAACTGGAAGATATCAGAGATAGATATCAAATAAATGAGCTAAACATAAAGAAATTTGATTCTTCCAGTAAATTAGTCAAAAATTTGTGTGATCAACAGCTCGCATACAAGGAAAAGAAAGGGTATGGTTTGGGTTTTAATAAGGCTCCTCCTCCTTATAATGACAATTATACTTATTTACCTATGACTGAGGAGGAGATGATAAATGAAAGTCAAATGACTTATGGTCCCAAAAACAATAAGTCATCATTTAATGGCAAACCAGTTGAGAAACAGAAGTCTGCTCCAATAAATTTTGTTTCCAAAGGCTCAATTGATCCTAACGTTTCATCTTCATGTGCAGATGATAGTTCTGAAGTAAAGTGTGGAGATGTTCATGGGAGTGAACCAGTCGTTATTTCAAATATTTCTGAACCTTATCTTGAACCTTATTCTGAACCAACTGAATCTGACCTTGCTTTTAGTCGTTCTTTGTTTGCGTCATTTTCTGCTTATGTTTCGTCTTTTGAGCCTGATGTTTTGGGCAAAACTGATAATGTTTGTGTTGAACCTTTGAACAATAAGTCTGGTGATGAATCTTCTTCAGTTAATGATTGTGATTGTGATGTTTCTAACTCTTCAGTTGATGATTGTGTTACAGGTGAGGTCACTCAGGATACATTCAGTGAAACCACTGAAACTTCTTCTCAAGAAAATCAAGAATGTCCTGATTCATCTTCTGAATCGGTCTCAGTGGACGTCCCTAATGTTGAATCTAGTGGGACCCCATTGGAAACCGTGGATGAAAGCAAACCTAAATCGGATTCACATGATACATGTGTTGATGAAACATGTGTTGATGAAATTTCAACTTGTTCTAAAATTAAAACTGAATCTGAATCTATTAAAGAAGAAAAAGGAGTTGAAATAAATGAACAGTCACCGAAAAATGTTTCTGAAAATAAAGATAAACCTGAAACACCGGTTTTTCAAAATGATCAAGATAAAAGTGAGAAGGATGAATCTCATCATCCGTCTACATCTCATGCTTGTGCTAGTTCTGATCAGCAGGTACAGAAGAACTCAGAAAAGGCACATGGAACACAAGCAACGCAAGCTCGGTCATCTAGACCTATCAAAACAGCTAATGCTGCTAGCTCTCAGAATCTCCATACATTGAAACGACAGACATGTTTCAACTGTGGAATTCCTGGACACATTGCTAGAAATTGTGTTCATCATCCAAAAGTGCAACAAAATGCCAACACTCACTTGTGTGCTGATGTTTGTGAGCCGGTTCACAACACGCAAAAGGAGCCAAAACGAGTAGATCAAAATCGAGGGTATAAGAAGTCTGCTCATCAAGGACAAGGCAGCAATAATCCTCATGAGGCTCGTGACAAGGTGAATGAAAGATTCAATCAGGGAGAAAAGACGAAGAATGGTGCTCATAGCAACAAGAGTTCTGCAAACAGCAAATATAAGCACCCAAATTCGTCTTCGTCTGAAAGTCATGTGCAGGCGCATCCAACACGAAGAGGACCGGTTTGTCCTTCAGGGTCTGCAAGAGCAAATCCAGCTGATCAGAATGCTTTCTACATGAAGAGACAAACATGCTTCAATTGCGGCATTGCTGGTCACATAGCTCGGAACTGCACACATCGTCCCTACGTACCATATTATATGCAAAATCAGAGGGTTACACCAAAGGGTAACTACCATTCCAAGCCGATGAAGGTATCATCACCTAAGGCAATGAAGAATGTGAATCCTAAGGTTAAACCTTCTGATGGGGATTGGAATGTTGCTAAAAACAAACGCAAGGCTGTTCAAGAACAAAAACGTTTTTCTAAAACTAACAAGCCTGAATCAGCTACAGTTGCTCAACCGAAGGCAACAAACACGTTTGTTAAACCGAAACAGATTTGGAAACCCAAATCCAAAGCAGCAATGTCTCCAATCCTTGAAATTAAAGGGGACTTGTGTTTGAAAGAAGTGTCTTATTTCGATGCTTCAGGTAAACCCAGGACCACGATGGCCTGGGTACCCATGTCTTACTAATCTCCTTACCTTTCAGGAACAACCAAGGAGGAGCTGTTGACAATCTCTGGAATGTTGATAGCGGTTGTTCCAGAGATAAAAATGGGTAACATTTCACTGTTGCAAAGAGTTCAAATTTTTTTACAGATGATATGTTTCCTTTGGAGGAGATAACAGAAGTAAGAAATGATCAGTAAAAGGTACCGTTTAAATTCAGTACTTTGATTTGAATATTGATTAGTCTTCAATCTGATGACAGAACGGTTAAGCAAAAATATTTTTCTCTTTTTCTTAGTTTATAACTTTGTACATACTGTGTCCTTTCTCTAGTAAATGGTAAATTTGCGCAAAAATACAAGATTTATGCACAAATTTAGGGGGGGAGAGGAACATATAGATAGATATAGAGTTTAGGGGGAGAAAACTCAGAAAATACAAAAAGAGTTTGCTGTAAATATGTATTGTTTTAGGGGGAGAAAATGAGAAAAATACAAAAACATTTGAAAAATGAAAAAGCCAAAAAGAAAAATTGCATGATATGGGAAGTGAAATAAATGTTCGTGTTAAAGGGTTTTGACTAACACATGTAAGGTGCCATAGCTGAAAAGACTAGGATCTACTGCGATATGTCGATAGGCTTGACGCTCAACATGATAAAAGATACTAAGTGATATAAACATAACGAACTATGTACCATGTGGGTAACATACCAACGGCGTATGATTTTATGGTCTTAAATCTTGCGTTGATAGATAGCCAACATCTGAGGTTTCGGGTCTTTATATTGATGAATCATCCGGGGATATCTTGGTTGTCATTCTGTTCAGAACTAAAATTGTACATGACCTCAGGAAAGAAAGTCACTTGGAATTAGCTCATTTCTATTTGAATGTCTGTATGTTGTCCCGATACACACAATTTTGATCTGATTCTGAAATCTTCTCTGAAAAAGTCGTGTACCTCCTCTGCTGCATCCAGATATATGCTGACCTGGAGGTGCTAGGCAACGTCAGCTTCTGCTGCATCCAGATACATGCTGACCTAGCTGTACGTTGTCGCGCTATAGATCTAATACACCCGAAAGAGGCCCTCAAGTGCCCAAAAGAAACCCAAGAAACCTATATCAAACTGAGAAAAACTCATTTGATCTGTATATTATACCATCTCTGCAAAAGATCTATTCTGTTCTCTTCTCAACCTATTCCCAGTTAAGATTTCAGAAATCTGGATTGGACTTGTGAAATATGTGGTAGGGAAGATACTTGCATGATAGAGTGTGCTGTTTATATTTCCAGGATTTGATTAGTATTTATTTGGGTGTTCATTGTTAAGAAATCAAAACATGATAAAACAGACTATATGCAGACTTAGACACAGTCAGGATATCTTAAAGGATGACATCAGTATACTCACCTGCTACGATGAATCGTTGTGCTTACCTTGATCGCGGGGGTATGCCTTGGAATGGGACACACGGGTATAATAGTATAATATTATCTAAAGCATATCACGAAGTTGAAAAGTTGAAAGTTGAGCGTTAACGTTTAAGTGGACAAACATATTGGCAATCGCATAGACCAGTTTGATTAGGCTCGTACTGAAAAGTGTTCCTTAGTCTGCCTGAGAACGAATTTTGATCCCATTGAAATTGTAATTGTATATTATGGTAGTTGTTTATATTTTGAGTTTTTATTTGCTTTAATTCTTAAAATTAAAAAAAAATTTAAAAAAATCAAAAATACAAAAATAGTGTCTTGCTTTTCTATAAAACCAAAAATCCAAAAATAGAGTGTTTATTTGTTTTCTTAAAAATTAAAAATATAACCGTTCATGAAGATTTGACTGATCATCAAACGTTGAAAGAATTTAAATTGTGAAATCTGAGTATAAGTACTTGGTTGTACCTAGTGTTCATATGGTACTCTCCCTGTTGCATAAGAAATGTTTGCTTATGAGTTTGTGAGAATGTGCAGAACTTGATTTCAATTAAGAACAGGGGTTGATGAAGACTAAGATGCTGTTAGTTGCTGAAGAAGCCTGAAGCAGCTCAACAACAAGATGTACCTGAGTCAGAAGAATCGGATACGAATTGCCGTCTGACAGTGAAAGTGCATTTGAAGAAGTACCGTGGACCTGCTTGAAAGAAAAAGATTGAAGAAGAAAAGAGTTGTTGAGAATCCTCCTCTCACATTCTTTTTAACAAGATTTTCAAGCAAAGCTGATCAAGATCCTGATATGAAGCTAACCACAAAAGCTGAAGAAAGAGACCCAGTGCTGAGAGTTCAGAAGTCAAGAACTTCCACAACATCTGCAGCATAGTGATGACCATAGACTTCGTTGAAGATATTGCTGAATTCATGCTATGAAGACAATTTGATGGCATCAGTCTAGGGGGAGATTGTTAGGCCCTGAAGTGTGAGACTGACGCATCAAATTAACACAATGGGTTATGGTTATGAACTGGGCCGTAACGGGTTAGTTTATATTAGGTTTTGGACCTTTAGAGGTCAATTGGGCTAAGCTATAGGCCATGTGGGCCAAGCAGGCCCAAGGGGAGCCCATGTAGGGAAGTGGGCTTTAGTAGGTATATAAACAAGTTTCTAACTTGTTTTAGGGTTGGAACTTCATAGTTACAAAATTCCTCTAGAGTTAGAGAGAGAGGCGATTGGTTGTGAGCTTGTACCAGACGATTTTGCTAATTCATAGTAATAGAATCGTGTGCAAGTTTAAAGGTTATTTCTGTGTTCTTGTTCCTTTCGTTTTGATTTCTTGAATCACCCATTGATTGGATTCCGCACAATCAATTGGATTGTTTGATATCATTGAAAGATCCGTTTCACGGGACTTACAATATATCCGGATTAGACACCAAAAAAAACACTCAACAAATGGCTACAATTTAAGGAATGTGTTTAGTGACGGCATCAGATTCCTAGTTGATGGAGAAAGGTCTGGTGGCAAGAAAAACTAGTTCTAGGAGGTTGTCAATTGTTTTCGCTCAACGATTCCATTCTTGGGTGGTTGGTTTGGCCCTTGTTCCTGTAACTCGAATCCTAGCCCGGTATATCCCATTTTAATTTTACACCATTGTGAACCTTACGCCTTTTTTACTCTTTGATGGAGGTTCTCGGCATTGAAAAATCATCGTAAACTAAATCACACGTGTATATGTTGATATTTAAGAGATATACAGTCAAGAAAATCAAGGGCAATGGTGATATATATGCGGATTAGACACAAAAAACAAATCACTCAACAAATGGCTACAATTTAAGGAATGTGTTTAGTGACGGCATCAGATTCCTAATTTATGGAGAAAGGTCTGGTGGCAAGAAAAGCTGCTTCTTGGAGGCTGTCAAGTGTTTTCGCTCGACGATTCTATTTTTGGGTGGTTGGTTTGGCCCTTGTTCCTGTAACTCGAATCCTAGCCCGGTATGTCCCATTTTACTCTCTGATCGAGGTTCTCGGCATTGAAAAATCTTCGTAAACTAAATCACACGTGTATATGTTGCTATTTAAGAGTTATACAGTCAAGAAAATCAAGGGCAATGGTGATATATATGTGGATTAGACACCAAAAAAACACTCAACAAATGGCTACAAATTAAGGAATGTGTTCAGTGACGGCATCAGATTCCTAATTGATGGAGAAAGGTGGCAAAAAAAGCTGCTTCTAGGAGGTTGTCAAGTGTTTTCGCTCGACGATTCCATTCTTGGGTGGTTGGTTTGGCCCTTGTTCCTGTAACTCGAATCCTAGCCTGGTATATCCCATTTTAATTTTACACCATTGTGAACCTTACGCCTTTTTTACTCTCTGATCGAGGTTCTCGGCATTGAAAAATCTTCGTAAACTAAATCACATGTGTATATGTTGATATTTAAGAGATATACAGTCAAGAAAATCAAGGGCAATGGTGATATAAATGCGGATTAGACACCAAAAAAAACACTCAACAAATGACTACAATTTAAGGAATGTCTTTAGTGACGGCATCAGATTCCCAATTGATGGAGAAAGGTCCGGTGGCTAGAAAAACTACTTCTAGGAGGTTGTCAAGTGTTTTCGATCGACGATTCCATTCTTGGGTGGTTGGTTTGGCCCTTGTTCCTGTAACTCGAATCCTAGCCCGGTATATCCCATTTTAATTTTACACCATTGTGAACCTTACGCCTTTTTTACTCTTTAATCGAGGTTCTCGGCATTGAAAAATCATCGTAAACTAAATCACACGTGTATATGTTGATATTTAAGAGATATACAGTCAAGAAAATCAAGGGCAATGGTGATATATATGCGGATTAGACACCAAAAACAAATCACTCAACAAATGGCTACAATTTAAGGAAAGTGTTTAGTGACGGCATCAGATTCCTAATTTATGGAGAAAGGTCTGGTGGCAAGAAAAGCTTTTTCTAGGAGGTTGTCAAGTGTTTTCGCTCGACGATTCTATTCTTAGGTGGTTGGTTTGGCCCTTGTTCCTGTAACTCGAATCCTAATCCGGTATGTCCCATTTTAATCTTACACCATTGTGAACCTTACGCCTTTTTACTCTCTGATCGAGGTTCTCGATATTGAAAAATCTTCGTAAACTAAATCACACGTGTATATGTTGATATTTAAGAGTTATACAGTCAAGAAAATCAAGGGCAATGGTGATATATATGCGGATTAGACACCAAAAAAAACACTCAACAAATGGCTACAAATTAAGGAATGTGTTTAGTGACGGCATCAGATTCCTAATTGATGGAGAAAGGTGGCAAGAAAAGCTGTTTCTAGGAGGTTGTCAAGTGTTTTCGCTCGACGATTCCATTCTTGGGTGGTTGGTTTGGCCCTTGTTCCTGTAACTCGAATCCTAGCCTGGTATATCCCATTTTAATTTTACACCATTGTGAACCTTACGCCTTTTTTACTCTCTGATCGAGGTTCTCGGCATTGAAAAATCTTCGTAAACTAAATCACACGTGTATATGTTGATATTTAAGAGATATACAGTCAAGAAAATCAAGGGCAATGGTGATATATATGCGGATTAGACACCAAAAACAAATCACTCAACAAATGGCTACAATTTAAGGAATGTGTTTAGTGACGGCATCAGATTCCTAATTGATGGAGAAAGGTCTGGTGGCAAGAAATGCTGCTTCTAGGAGGTTGTCAAGTGTTTTCGCTCGACGATTCCATTCTTGGGTGGTTGGTTTGGCCCTTGTTCCTGTAACTCGAATCCTAGCCCGGTATATCCCATTTTAATTTTACACCATTGTGAACCTTACGCCTTTTTTACTCTTTGATCGAGGTTCTCGGCATTGAAAAATCATCGTAAACTAAATCACACGTGTATATGTTGATATTTAAGAGATATACAGTCAAGAAAATCAAGGGCAATGGTGATATATACGCGGATTAGACACCGAAAACAAATCACTCAACAAATGGCTACAATTTAAGGAATGTGTTTAGTGACGGCATCAGATTCCTAATTTATGGAGAAAGGTCTGGTGGCAAGAAAAGCTTTTTCTAGGAGGTTGTCAAGTGTTTTCGCTCGACGATTCTATTCTTGGGTGGTTGGTTTGGCCCTTGTTCCTGTAACTCGAATCCTAGCCCGGTATGTCCCATTTTAATCTTACACCATTGTGAACCTTACGCCTTTTTTACTCTCTGATCGAGGTTCTCGGCATTGAAAAATCTTCGTAAACTAAATCACACGTGTATATGTTGATATTTAAGAGTTATACAGTCAAGAAAATCAAGGGCAATGGTGATATATATGCGGATTAGACACCTAAAAAAACACTCAACAAATGGCTACAAATTAAGGAATGTGTTTAGTGACGGCATCAGATTCCTAATTGATGGAGAAAGGTGGCAAGAAAAGCTGCTTCTAGGAGGTTGTCAAGTGTTTTCGCTCGACGATTCCATTCTTGGGTGGTTGGTTTGGCCCTTGTTCCTGTAACTCGAATCCTAGCCTGGTATATCCCATTTTAATTTTACAACATTGTGAACCTTACGCCTTTTTTACTCTCTGATCGAGGTTCTCGGCATTGAAAAATCATCGTAAACTAAATCACACGTGTATATGTTGATATTTAAGAGATATACAGTCAAGAAAATCAAGGGCAATGGTGATATATATGCGGATTAGACACCAAAATAAATCACTCAACAAATGGCTACAATTTAAGGAATGTGTTTGTGACGGCATCAGATTCCTAATTGATGGAGAAAGGTCTGGTGGCAAGAAAAGCTGCTTCTAGTAGGTTGTCAAGTGTTTTCGCTCGACGATTCTATTCTTGGGTGGTTGGTTTGGCCCTTGTTCCTGTAACTCGAATCCTAGCCCGGTATATCCCATTTTAATTTTTCACCATTGTGAACCTTACGCCTTTTTTACTCTTTGATCGAGGTTCTCGGCATTAAAAAATCATCGTAAACAAAATCACACGTGTATATGTTGACATTTAAGAGATATACAGTTAAGAAAATCAAGGGCAATGGTGATATAAATGCGGATTAGACACCAAAAAAAACACTCAACAAATGGCTACAATTTAAGGAATGTGTTTAGTGACGGCATCATATTCCTAATTGATGGAGAAAGGTCCGGTGGCTAGAAAAGCTACTTCTAGGAGGTTGTCAAGTGTTTTGGCTCGACGATTCCATTCTTGAGTGGTTGGTTTGGCCTTTGTTCCTGTAACTCGAATCCTAGCCCGGTATATCCCATTTTAATTATACATCATTGTGAACCTTACACCGTTTTTACTCTCTGATCGAGGTTCTCGGCATTGAAAAATCTTCGTAAACTAAATCACACGTGTTTATGTTGATATTTAAGAGATATACAGTCAAGAAAGTCAAGGGCAATGGTGATATATATGCGGATTAGATACCAAAAAAAACACTCAACAAATGGCTACAATTTAAGGAATGTGTTTAGTGACAGCATCAGATTCCTAATTGATGGAGAAAGGTCCGGTGGCAAGAAAAGCTGCTTCTAGGAGGTTGTCAAGTGTTTTCGCTCGACGAATCCATTCCTGGGTGGTTAGTTTAGCCCGTGTTCCTGTAGCTCGAATCCTAGCCCGGTATATCCCATTTTAATTTTACACCATTTTGATTCTTACGCCTTTTTTAATCTCTTATCGAGGTTCTAGGCATTGAAAAATCTTCGTAAACTAAATCACACGTGTATATGTTGATATTTAAGAGATATACAGTCAAGAAAATCAAGGGCAATGGTGATATATATCCGGATTAGACACCAAAAAAAACACTCAACAAATGGCTACAATTTAAGGAATGTGTTTAGTGACGGCATCAGATTCCTAGTTGATGGAGAAAGGTCTGGTGGCAAGAAAAACTAGTTCTAGGAGGTTGTCAATTGTTTTCGCTCAACGATTCCATTCTTGGGTGGTTGGTTTGGCCCTTGTTCCTGTAACTCGAATCCTAGCCCGGTATATCCCATTTTAATTTTACACCATTGTGAACCTTACGCCTTTTTTACTCTTTGATGGAGGTTCTCGGCATTGAAAAATCATCGTAAACTAAATCACACGTGTATATGTTGATATTTAAGAGATATACAGTCAAGAAAATCAAGGGCAATGGTGATATATATGCGGATTAGACACAAAAAACAAATCACTCAACAAATGGCTACAATTTAAGGAATGTGTTTAGTGACGGCATCAGATTCCTAATTTATGGAGAAAGGTCTGGTGGCAAGAAAAGCTGCTTCTTGGAGGTTGTCAAGTGTTTTCGCTCGACGATTCTATTTTTGGGTGGTTGGTTTGGCCCTTTATCCTGTAACTCGAATCCTAGCCCGGTATGTCCCATTTTACTCTCTGATCGAGGTTCTCGGCATTGAAAAATCTTCGTAAACTAAATCACACGTGTATATGTTGCTATTTAAGAGTTATACAGTCAAGAAAATCAAGGGCAATGGTGATATATATGTGGATTAGACACCAAAAAAAACACTCAACAAATGGCTACAAATTAAGGAATGTGTTCAGTGACGGCATCAGATTCCTAATTGATGGAGAAAGGTGGCAAAAAAAGCTGCTTCTAGGAGGTTGTCAAGTGTTTTCGCTCGACGATTCCATTCTTGGGTGGTTGGTTTGGCCCTTGTTCCTGTAACTCGAATCCTAGCCTGGTATATCCCATTTTAATTTTACACCATTGTGAACCTTACGCCTTTTTTACTCTCTGATCGAGGTTCTCGGCATTGAAAAATCTTCGTAAACTAAATCACATGTGTATATGTTGATATTTAAGAGATATACAGTCAAGAAAATCAAGGGCAATGGTGATATAAATGCGGATTAGACACCAAAAAAAACACTCAACAAATGGCTACAATTTAAGGAATGTCTTTAGTGACGGCATCAGATTCCCAATTGATGGAGAAAGGTCCGGTGGCTAGAAAAACTACTTCTAGGAGGTTGTCAAGTGTTTTCGATCGACGATTCCATTCTTGGGTGGTTGGTTTGGCCCTTGTTCCTGTAACTCGAATCCTAGCCCGGTATATCCCATTTTAATTTTACACCATTGTGAACCTTACGCCTTTTTTACTCTTTAATCGAGGTTCTCGGCATTGAAAAATCATCGTAAACTAAATCACACGTGTATATGTTGATATTTAAGAGATATACAGTCAAGAAAATCAAGGGCAATGGTGATATATATGCGGATTAGACACCAAAAACAAATCACTCAACAAATGGCTACAATTTAAGGAAAGTGTTTAGTGACGGCATCAGATTCCTAATTTATGGAGAAAGGTCTGGTGGCAAGAAAAGCTTTTTCTAGGAGGTTGTCAAGTGTTTTCGCTCGACGATTCTATTCTTAGGTGGTTGGTTTGGCCCTTGTTCCTGTAACTCGAATCCTAATCCGGTATGTCCCATTTTAATCTTACACCATTGTGAACCTTACGCCTTTTTACTCTCTGATCGAGGTTCTCGATATTGAAAAATCTTCGTAAACTAAATCACACGTGTATATGTTGATATTTAAGAGTTATACAGTCAAGAAAATCAAGGGCAATGGTGATATATATGCGGATTAGACACCAAAAAAAACACTCAACAAATGGCTACAAATTAAGGAATGTGTTTAGTGACGGCATCAGATTCCTAATTGATGGAGAAAGGTGGCAAGAAAAGCTGTTTCTAGGAGGTTGTCAAGTGTTTTCGCTCGACGATTCCATTCTTGGGTGGTTGGTTTGGCCCTTGTTCCTGTAACTCGAATCCTAGCCTGGTATATCCCATTTTAATTTTACACCATTGTGAACCTTACGCCTTTTTTACTCTCTGATCGAGGTTCTCGGCATTGAAAAATCTTCGTAAACTAAATCACACGTGTATATGTTGATATTTAAGAGATATACAGTCAAGAAAATCAAGGGCAATGGTGATATATATGCGGATTAGACACCAAAAACAAATCACTCAACAAATGGCTACAATTTAAGGAATGTGTTTAGTGACGGCATCAGATTCCTAATTGATGGAGAAAGGTCTGGTGGCAAGAAAAGCTGCTTCTAGGAGGTTGTCAAGTGTTTTCGCTCGACGATTCCATTCTTGGGTGGTTGTTTGGCCCTTGTTCCTGTAACTCGAATCCTAGCCCGGTATATCCCATTTTAATTTTACACCATTGTGAACCTTACGCCTTTTTTACTCTTTGATCGAGGTTCTCGGCATTGAAAAATCATCGTAAACTAAATCACACGTGTATATGTTGATATTTAAGAGATATACAGTCAAGAAAATCAAGGGCAATGGTGATATATATGCGGATTAGACACCAAAAACAAATCACTCAACAAATGGCTACAATTTAAGGAATGTGTTTAGTGACGGCATCAGATTCCTAATTTATGGAGAAAGGTCTGGTGGCAAGAAAAGCTTTTTCTAGGAGGTTGTCAAGTGTTTTCGCTCGACGATTCTATTCTTGGGTGGTTGGTTTGGCCCTTGTTCCTGTAACTCGAATCCTAGCCCGGTATGTCCCATTTTAATCTTACACCATTGTGAACCTTACGCCTTTTTTACTCTCTGATCGAGGTTCT
The DNA here is from genome assembly GCA_030545235.1 of Helianthus tuberosus. Lineage (NCBI taxonomy): Eukaryota > Viridiplantae > Streptophyta > Magnoliopsida > Asterales > Asteraceae > Helianthus > Helianthus tuberosus. Next base: position 194,949,438 of record CM060425.1, read on the forward strand.
CGGCATTGAAAAATCTTCGTAAACTAAATCACACGTGTATATGTTGATATTTAAGAGTTATACAGTCAAAAAAATCAAGGGCAATGGTGATATATATGCGGATTAGACACCTAAAAAAACACTCAACAAATGGCTACAAATTAAGGAATGTGTTTAGTGACGGCATCAGATTCCTAATTGATGGAGAAAGGTGGCAAGAAAAGCTGCTTCTAGGAGGTTGTCAAGTGTTTTCGCTCGACGATTCCATTCTTGGGTGGTTGGTTTGGCCCTTGTTCCTGTAACTCGAATCCTAGCCTGGTATATCCCATTTTAATTTTACACCATTGTGAACCTTACGCCTTTTTTACTCTCTGATCGAGGTTCTCGGCATTGAAAAATCATCGTAAACTAAATCACACGTGTATATGTTGATATTTAAGAGATATACAGTCAAGAAAATCATGGGCAATGGTGATATATATGCGGATTAGACACCAAAACAAATCACTCAACAAATGGCTACAATTTAAGGAATGTGTTTGTGATGGCATCAGATTCCTAATTGATGGAGAAAGGTCTGGTGGCAAGAAAAGCTGCTTCTAGGAGGTTGTCAAGTGTTTTCGCTCGACGATTCTATTCTTGGGTGGTTGGTTTGGCCCTTGTTCCTGTAACTCGAATCCTAGCCCGGTATATCCCATTTTAATTTTTCACCATTGTGAACCTTACGCCTTTTTTACTCTTTGATCGAGGTTCTCGGCATTAAAAAATCATCGTAAACAAAATCACACGTGTATATGTTGACATTTAAGAGATATACAGTTAAGAAAATCAAGGGCAATGGTGATATAAATGCGGATTAGACACCAAAAAAAACACTCAACAAATGGCTACAATTTAAGGAATGTGTTTAGTGACGGCATCATATTCCCAATTGATGGAGAAAGGTCCGGTGGCTAGAAAAGCTACTTCTAGGAGGTTGTCAAGTGTTTTGGCTCGACGATTCCATTCTTGAGTGGTTGGTTTGGCCTTTGTTCCTGTAACTCGAATCCTAGCCCGGTATATCCCATTTTAATTATACACCATTGTGAACCTTACACCGTTTTTACTCTCTGATCGAGGTTCTCGGCATTGAAAAATCTTCGTAAACTAAATCACACGTGTTTATGTTGATATTTAAGAGATATACAGTCAAGAAAGTCAAGGGCAATGGTGATATATATGCGGATTAGATACCAAAAAAAACACTCAACAAATGGCTACAATTTAAGGAATGTGTTTAGTGACAGCATCAGATTCCTAATTGATGGAGAAAGGTCCGGTGGCAAGAAAAGCTGCTTCTATGAGATTGTCAAGTGTTTTCGCTCGACGAATCCATTCTTGGGTGGTTAGTTTAGCCCGTGTTTCTGTAGCTCGAATCCTAGCCCGGTATATCCCATTTTAATTTTACACCATTTTGATTCTTACGCCTTTTTTAATCTCTTATCGAGGTTCTAGGCATTGAAAAATCTTCGTAAACTAAATCACACGTGTATATGTTGATATTTAAGAGATATACAGTCAAGAAAATCAAGGGCAATGGTGATATATATCCGGATTAGACACCAAAAAAAACACTCAACAAATGGCTACAATTTAAGGAATGTGTTTAGTGACGGCATCAGATTCCTAGTTGATGGAGAAAGGTCTGGTGGCAAGAAAAACTAGTTCTAGGAGGTTGTCAATTGTTTTCGCTCAACGATTCCATTCTTGGGTGGTTGGTTTGGCCCTTGTTCCTGTAACTCGAATCCTAGCCCGGTATATCCCATTTTAATTTTACACCATTGTGAACCTTACGCCTTTTTTACTCTTTGATGGAGGTTCTCGGCATTGAAAAATCATCGTAAACTAAATCACACGTGTATATGTTGATATTTAAGAGATATACAGTCAAGAAAATCAAGGGCAATGGTGATATATATGCGGATTAGACACAAAAAACAAATCACTCAACAAATGGCTACAATTTAAGGAATGTGTTTAGTGACGGCATCAGATTCCTAATTTATGGAGAAAGGTCTGGTGGCAAGAAAAGCTGCTTCTTGGAGGATGTCAAGTGTTTTCGCTCGACGATTCTATTTTTGGGTGGTTGGTTTGGCCCTTTATCCTGTAACTCGAATCCTAGCCCGGTATGTCCCATTTTACTCTCTGATCGAGGTTCTCGGCATTGAAAAATCTTCGTAAACTAAATCACACGTGTATATGTGACTATTTAAGAGTTATACAGTCAAGAAAATCAAGGGCAATGGTGATATATATGTGGATTAGACACCAAAAAAAACACTCAACAAATGGCTACAAATTAAGGAATGTGTTCAGTGACGGCATCAGATTCCTAATTGATGGAGAAAGGTGGCAAAAAAAGCTGCTTCTAGGAGGTTGTCAAGTGTTTTCGCTCGACGATTCCATTCTTGGGTGGTTGGTTTGGCCCTTGTTCCTGTAACTCGAATCCTAGCCTGGTATATCCCATTTTAATTTTACACCATTGTGAACCTTACGCCTTTTTTACTCTCTGATCGAGGTTCTCGGCATTGAAAAATCTTCGTAAACTAAATCACATGTGTATATGTTGATATTTAAGAGATATACAGTCAAGAAAATCAAGGGCAATGGTGATATAAATGCGGATTAGACACCAAAAAAAACACTCAACAAATGGCTACAATTTAAGGAATGTCTTTAGTGACGGCATCAGATTCCCAATTGATGGAGAAAGGTCCGGTGGCTAGAAAAACTACTTCTAGGAGGTTGTCAAGTGTTTTCGATCGACGATTCCATTCTTGGGTGGTTGGTTTGGCCCTTGTTCCTGTAACTCGAATCCTAGCCCGGTATATCCCATTTTAATTTTACACCATTGTGAACCTTACGCCTTTTTTACTCTTTAATCGAGGTTCTCGGCATTGAAAAATCATCGTAAACTAAATCACACGTGTATATGTTGATATTTAAGAGATATACAGTCAAGAAAATCAAGGGCAATGGTGATATATATGCGGATTAGACACCAAAAACAAATCACTCAACAAATGGCTACAATTTAAGGAAAGTGTTTAGTGACGGCATCAGATTCCTAATTTATGGAGAAAGGTCTGGTGGCAAGAAAAGCTTTTTCTAGGAGGTTGTCAAGTGTTTTCGCTCGACGATTCTATTCTTAGGTGGTTGGTTTGGCCCTTGTTCCTGTAACTCGAATCCTAATCCGGTATGTCCCATTTTAATCTTACACCATTGTGAACCTTACGCCTTTTTACTCTCTGATCGAGGTTCTCGATATTGAAAAATCTTCGTAAACTAAATCACACGTGTATATGTTGATATTTAAGAGTTATACAGTCAAGAAAATCAAGGGCAATGGTGATATATATGCGGATTAGACACCAAAAAAAACACTCAACAAATGGCTACAAATTAAGGAATGTGTTTAGTGACGGCATCAGATTCCTAATTGATGGAGAAAGGTGGCAAGAAAAGCTGTTTCTAGGAGGTTGTCATGTGTTTTCGCTCGACGATTCCATTCTTGGGTGGTTGGTTTGGCCCTTGTTCCTGTAACTCGAATCCTAGCCTGGTATATCCCATTTTAATTTTACACCATTGTGAACCTTACGCCTTTTTTACTCTTTAATCGAGGTTCTCGGCATTGAAAAATCATCGTAAACTAAATCACACGTGTATATGTTGATATTTAAGAGATATACAGTCAAGAAAATCACGGGCAATGGTGATATATATGCGGATTAGATACCAAAAACAAATCACTCAACAAATGGCTACAATTTAAGGAAAGTGTTTAGTGACGGCATCAGATTCCTAATTTATGGAGAAAGGTCTGGTGGCAAGAAAAGCTTTTTCTAGGAGGTTGTCAAGTGTTTTCGCTCGACGATTCTATTCTTAGGTGGTTGGTTTGGCCCTTGTTCCTGTAACTCGAATCCTAATCCGGTATGTCCCATTTTAATCTTACACCATTGTGAACCTTACGCCTTTTTACTCTCTGATCGAGGTTCTCGATATTGAAAAATCTTCGTAAACTAAATCACACGTGTATATGTTGATATTTAAGAGTTATACAGTCAAGAAAATCAAGGGCAATGGTGATATATATGCGGATTAGACACCAAAAAAAACACTCAACAAATGGCTACAAATTAAGGAATGTGTTTAGTGACGGCATCAGATTCCTAATTGATGCAGAAAGGTGGCAAGAAAAGCTGTTTCTAGGAGGTTGTCAAGTGTTTTCGCTCGACGATTCCATTCTTGGGTGGTTGGTTTGGCCCTTGTTCCTGTAACTCGAATCCTAGCCTGGTATATCCCATTTTAATTTTACACCATTGTGAACCTTACGCCTTTTTTACTCTCTGATCGAGGTTCTCGGCATTGAAAAATCTTCGTAAACTAAATCACACGTGTATATGTTGATATTTAAGAGATATACAGTCAAGAAAATCAAGGGCAATGGTGATATATATGCGGATTAGACACCAAAAACAAATCACTCAACAAATGGCTACAATTTAAGGAATGTGTTTGTGACGGCATCAGATTCCTAATTGATGGAGAAAGGTCTGGTGGCAAGAAAAGCAGCTTCTAGGAGGTTGTCAAGTGTTTTCGCTCGATGATTCTATTCCTGGGTGGTTGGTTTGGCCCTTGTTCCTGTAACTCGAATCCTAGCCCGGTATGTCCCATTTTAATCTTACACCATTGTGAACCTTACGCCTTTTTTACTCTCTGATCGAGGTTCTCGACATTGAAAAATCTTCGTAAACTAAATCACACGTGTATATGTTGACATTTAAGAGATATACAGTCAAGAAAATCAAGGGCAATGGTGATATATATGCGGATTAGACACAAAAAAACACTCAACAAATGTCTACAATTTAAGGAATGTGTTTTGTGACGGCATCAGATTCCTAATTGATGGAGAAAGGTCTGGTGGCAAGAAAAACTGGTTCTAGGAGGTTGTCAAGTGTTTTCGCTCGACGATTCCATTCTTGGGTGGTTGGTTTGGCCCTTGTTCCTGTAACCCGAATCCTAGCCCGGTAAATCCCATTTTAATTTTACACCATTGTGAACCTTACGCCTTTTTTACTCTTTGATCGAGGTTCTCGGCATTGAAAAATCATCGTAAACTAAATCACACGTGTATATTTTGATATTTAAGAGATATACAGTCAAGAAAATCAAGGGCAATGGTGATATATATGCGGATTAGACACCAAAAACAAATCACTCAACAAATGGCTACAATTTAAGGAATGTGTTTAGTGACGGCATCAGATTCCTAATTGATGGAGAAAGGTCTGGTGGCAAGAAAAGCTGCTTCAAGGAGGTTGTCAAGTGTTTTCGCCCGACGATTCCATTCTTGGGTGGTTGGTTTGGCCCTTGTTCCCGTAACTCGAATCCTAGCCCGGTATATCCCATTTTAATTTTACACCATTGTGAACCATACACCTTTTTTACTCTTTGATCGAGGTTCTCGGCATTGAAAAATCATCGTAAACTAAATCACACGTGTATATGTTGATATTTAAGAGATATACAGTCAAGAAATTCAAGGGCAATGGTGATATATATGCGGATTAGACACCAAAAACAAATCACTCAACAAATGGCTACAATTTAAGGAATGTGTTTAGTGACGGCATCAGATTCCTAATTAATGGAGAAAGGTCTGGTGGCAAGAAAAGCTTTTTCTAGGAGGTTGTCAAGTGTTTTCGCTCGACGATTCTATTCTTGGGTGGTTGGTTTGGCCCTTGTTCCTGTAACTCGAATCCTAGCCCGGTATGTCCCATTTTAATCTTACACCATTGTGAACCTTACGCCTTTTTTACTCTCTGATCGAGGTTCTCGACATTGAAAAATCTTCGTAAACTAAATCACACGTGTATATGTTGATACTTAAGAGTTATACAGTCAAGAAAATCAAGGGCAATGGTGATATATATGCAGATTAGACACCAAAAAAAACACTCAACAAATGGCTACAAATTAAGGAATGTGTTTAGTGACGGCATCAGATTCCTAATTGATGGAGAAAGGTGGCAAGAAAAGCTGCTACTAGGAGGTTGTCAAGTGTTTTCGCTCGACGATTCCATTCTTGGGTGGTTTGTTTGGCCCTTGTTCCTGTAACTTGAATCCTAGCCTGGTATATCCCATTTTAATTTTACACCATTGTGAACCTTACTCCTTTTTTACTCTCTGGTCGAGGTTCTCGGCATTGAAAAATCATCGTAAACTAAATCACACGTGTATATGTTGATATTTAACAGATATACAGTCAAGAAAATCAAGGGCAATGGTGATATATATGCGGATTAGACACCAAAACAAATCACTCAACAAATGGTTACAATTTAAGGAATGTGTTTTTGACGGCATCAGATTCCTAATTGATGGAGAAAGGTCTGGTGGCAAGAAAAGCTGCTTCTAGGAGGTTGTCAAGTGTTTTCGCTCGACGATTCTATTCTTGGGTGGTTGGTTTGGCCCTTGTTCCTGTAAATCGAATCCTAGCCCGGTATGTCCCATTTTAATCTTACACCATTGTGAACCTTACGCCTTTTTTACTCTCTGATCGAGGTTCTCTGCATTGAAAAATCTTCGTAAACTAAATCACACGTGTATATGTTGACATTTAAGAGATATACAGTCAAGAAAATCATGGGCAATGGTGATATATGTGCGTATTAGACACAAAAAAACACTCAACAAACGGCTACAATTTAAGGAATGTGTTTTGTGACGGCATCAGATTCCTAATTGATGGAGAAAGGTCTGATGGCAAGAAAAACTGGTTCTAGGAGGTTGTCAAGTGTTTTCGCTCGACGATTCCATTCTTGGGTGGTTGGTTTGGCCCTTGTTCCTGTAACTCGAATCCTAGCCCGGTATATCCCATTTTAATTTTACACCATTGTGAACCTTACGCCTTTTTTACTCTTTGATCGAGGTTCTCGGCATTGAAAAATCTTCGTAAACTAAATCACACGTGTATATGTTGACATTTAAGAGATATACAGTCAAGAAAATCAAGGGCAATGGTGATATATATGCGGATTAGACACCAAAAAAAAACACTCAACAAATGGCTACAATTTATGGAATGTGTTTATTGACGGCATCAGATTCCTAATTGATGGAGAAAAGTCTGGTGGCAAGAAAAGGTGCTTCTAGGAGGTTGTCAAGTGTTTTCGCTCGACGATTCCATTCTTGGGTGGTTGGTTTGGCCTTTGTTTCTGTAACTCGAATCCTAGCCCGGTATGTCCCATTTTAATCTTACACCATTGTCAACCTTATGCCTTTTTAACTCTCTGATCGAGGTTCTCGTCATTGAAAAATCTTCGTAAACTAAATCACACGTGTATATGTTAATATTTCAAAGATATACAGGCAAGAAAATCAAGAGCAATGGTGATATATATGCGGATTAGACACAAAAAAAACACTCAACAAATGGCTACAATTTAAGGAATGTGTTTAGTGACGGCAACAGATTCCTAATTGATGGAGATAGGTCTGGGCAAGAAAAGCTGCTTCTAGGAGGTGGTCAAGTGTTTTCGCTCCACGATTCCATTCTTGGGTGGTTGGTTTGGCCCTTGTTCCTGTAACTCGAATCCTAGCCGGTATATCCCATTTTAATTTTACACCATTGTGAACCTTACGCCTTTTTTACTCTCTAATCGAGGTTCTCGGCATTGAAAAATCTTCATAAACTAAATCACACGTGTATATGTTGACATTTAAGAGATATACAGTCAAGAAAATCAAGGGCAATGGTGATATATATGCGGATTAGACACCAAAAAAAACACTCAACAAATGGCTACAATTTAAGGAATGTGTTTAGGGACGGCATCAGATTCCTAATTGTTGGAGAAAGGTCTGGTGGCAAGAAAAGCTGCTTCTAGGAGGTTGTCAAGTGTTTCGCTCGACGATTCCATTCTTGGGTGGTTGGTTTGGCCCTTGTTCCTGTAACTCGAATCCTAGCCCGGTATATCCCATTTTAATTTTACACCATTGTGAACCTTACGCCTTTTTTAATCTCTGATCGAGGTTCTCGGCATTGAAAAATCTTCGTAAACTAAATCACACGTGTATATGTTGACATTTAAGAGATATACAGTCAAGAAAATCAAGGGCAATGGTGATATATATGTGGATTAGACACCAAAAAAAACACTCAACAAATGGCTACAATTTAAAGAATGTGTTTAGTGACGGCATCAGATTCCTAATTGATGGAGAAAGGTCTGGTGGTAAGAAAAGCTGCTTCTAGGAGGTTGTCAAGTGTTTTCGCTCGACGATTCCATTCTTGGGTGGTTGGTTTGGCCCTTGTACCTGTAAATCGAATCCTAGCCCGGTATATCCCATTTTAATCTTACACCATTGTGAACCTTACGAATTTTTTACTCTCTGATCGAGGTTCTCGGCATTGAAAAATCTTCGTAAACTAAATCACACGTGTAGATGTTGACATTTAAGAGATATACATTCAAGAAAATCAAGGGCAATGGTGATATATATGCGGATTAGACACCAAAAAAAACACTCAACAAATGGCTACAATTTAAGGAATGTGTTTATTGACGGCATCAGATTCCTAATTGATGGAGAAAGGTCTGGTGGCAAGAAAGGGTGCTTCTAGGAGGTTGTCAAGTGTTTTCGCTCGATGATTCCATTCTTGGGTGGTTGGTTTGGCCTTTGTTCCTGTAACTCGAATCCTAGCCCGGTATGTCCCATTTTAATCTTACACCATTGTGAACCTTACGCCTTTTTTACTCTCTGATCGAGGTTCTCGTCATTGAAAAATCTTCGTAAACTAAATCACACGTGTATATGTTGATATTTAAGAGATATACAGTCAAGAAAATCAATGGCAATGGTGATATATATGCGGATTAGACACCAAAAAAACACTCAACAAATGGCTACAATTTAAGGAATGTGTTTAGCGACGGCATCAGATTCCTAATTGATGGAGAAAGGTCTGGTGGTAAGAAAAACTGCTTCTAGGAGGTTGTCAAGTGTTTTCGCTCGACGATTCCATTCTTGGGTGGTTGGTTTGGCCCTTGTTCCTGTAACTCGAATCCTAGCCCGGTATATCCCATTTTAATCTTACACCATTTTGAACCTTACGCCTTTTTTACTCTCTGATAGAGGTTCTCGGCATTGAAAAATCTTCGTAAACTAAATCACACGTGTATAAGTTGACATTTAAGAGATATACAGTCAAGAAAATCAAGGGCAATGGTGATATATATGCGGATTAGACACCATTAAAAAAACACTCAACAAATGGCTACAATTTAAGGAATGTGTTTAGTGACGGCGTCAGATTCCTAATTGATGGAGAAAGGTCGGGTGGCATGAAAAGCTGCTTGGAGGTTGTCAAGTGTTTTCGCTCGACGATTCCATTCTTGGGTGGTTGGTTTGGCCCTTGTTCCGGTAACTCAAATCCTAGCCCGGTATATCCAATTTTAATTTTACACCATTGTGAACCTTACGCCTTTTTTACTCTCTGATCGAGGTTTTTATTAATAAACATATTGGGATAAAACCCAAGTTTTTACTACAAGTTGATTTACAGGGATATAAATCCCATTTTATTTGAATTAAAACGCCTCCTTTATTTAGGTAACTTTTATAGCCACTTTTCCACGACTTCAGTGCTGTCCAGCTGGCTTCTAATTGGCTTTCACATTGTGTTACCTGAAACGCGTTTTAAAAACATTTGTCAGTGGGAAATACTGGTGAGTGAATCCCAGTTTAATCAAGAAACATTAATTAAATTTAAAACAGTATTGAGAGCGATTACATTGTTTATATCTACACAATTACTCCATTAGTACTGTCAAACCTGACTTGTGGGTCATATTACACATTGGCTAACTCATTGTCCAATGGTAACGTATTGTCATCCCGACTTACTACTCACAGTGCAGTACATTTTGTTTACAAAACCCCAACATACCGGCAGTAATTGAAGAACTACAAAGACTCAATCACTGCTAAATTGCATTGTAAAATAATTAAGGTTTTGTAAAAACTGTTTACAAAAAGGAGATTACTCACATTGCTGTCTTAGATTTTTCGTAGGGGTTTCCTGGTGATAATCTAAAATTTACACAAATGTACACGCGTTAGTATAATAACCCATTTTAACATTACCAATACCCTCCCCGAGACGGCATTCCAATGACTACGTCGGGCAGAACCACGACAGCCATTACGGAACCCTAGATCAATCGGGCAGCGTATCTAATACGTATCCAGGGGTTATAATACTTACAACGGAGCAGAACTTCGCTAATTTGGGGGGTATAATACCCGAGTATTATGCTTTCTATTCAGAATTTAGAGAATGGAAATCGTTGTGAGCGAATTCCAAATGAAATCCGATGCGTTCTATTTATTGGTGCTGATCTCGGTTCTCTCGCGGCCCGCGTAAAACACAGACAGGGCTTACGCGGCCCGCGTTGACTCCAGTCGTCGTCGTAGCTTAGCTGGGTCATCAGGTAGGCCCGCCAGGTGTTGGGCCAGGTGGCGGCCTAGGGCTGCGCCACATTTTGGGACTCTCGCGGCCCGCGTTAACTTAATGGGGGTCTTACGCGGCCCGCCTTAACTTATAAATCAACGAAATCAGTTTTAAACCTTCATACCGCCCGCGTAAGGTAGGGGTGAGGTCCTATGCGGCCCGCCTCAGTCCAATAATTAAATTTTTATTTATTTTTAATACTATTTAATATATTTCGGGCTCGGTTTTCACATATGGGGTGTATTTTGGAACATTTTGGGATATTTTAAAATATTCTAGGGTGTCAGAAAATCATTCGAGAGTGTCGGTTTATTTAGGATTGTTACATCCTCCCCACCTTGTTTTAGAGCTCGTCCTCGGGATCTACTGGAACAAGTGTGGATATTTCCTTTGCATTTCAGATTCGAGCTCCCATGTATACTCAGGTCCTCTTTTGGAGTCCCACTTCACTTTGACCAGAACTAATCTCTTATGTTTGAGATTCTTGACTTTCCTGTCTTCAATCTGTAGAGGCCTCTCTACAAACTAGAGTTGTTCATTTACCTCTATAACATTAAGAAGTACTATTAGCGATTCATCAGCTAAACACTTCTTGAGATTAGATACATGAAATACATCATGTATTCCTGCCATTTCCTCTGGCAGTTGTAGCTGATAGGCTACAGGTCCTATTCTTCTAATAATCTCAAAAGCTCCAACATACCTGGGACTTAACTTTCGTCTTTTGATGAATCTTACTACTCCTTTCCAAGGAGAGACCTTCAATAATACTTTATCTCCTACTTGAAATTCTAATGGTTTGCGTCGGTTATCAGCATAACTCTTCTGTCTATCACGTGCCGCTTTCAGTCGTTCCTTGACTTGAATAATCTTGTCGGTTGTTTCTTGCACTATCTCAGGTCCAGATAGTTGCTTTTCCCCAATTTCTGCCCAACAGACTGGGGTTCGGCACTTACTTCCATAAAGTGCTTCGAATGGTGCAGCATTGATACTTGTGTGATAACTATTATTATAAGAAAATTCTATTAAAGGTAAGTGATCGTCCCAATTACCTCCGAAATCGATTACACAAGCTCTAAGCATGTCCTCCATTGTCTGAATTGTTCTTTCACTTTGTCCGTCCGTTTGAGGATGATAAGCTGTGCTCAGATTTAACTTGGTTCCCATGGCTTTTTGGAAACTTGACCAAAAATGAGAGGAAAATCGACTATCCCTATCAGAAATAATTGATAAAGGAATTCCATGTAATGAAACAATTTCATTTATATACAATTTAGCTAGCTGTTCCATACTGAATGTTTCCTTCAGTGGTAGGAAATGAGCTGACTTAGTTAGCCCATCTACAATCACCCAGATTGTATCATTACCTTTCCTTGTTTTGGGTAATTTAGTAACAAAATCCATTGTTATCAATTCCTATTTCCACACTGGCATTTCTAACTGTTGTAGAAATCTTGAGGGTTTCTGGTGTGTTCAGCTTTAACTTGTGAACAAGTTAAACATTTAGAAACATAAGCTGCTATATCCTTCTTCATTCCTATCCACCAGAAATTTTTCCTTAAATCCTGGTACATTTTATCATTTCCTGGATGCATCGTATACTTAGACTTATGGGCTTCTTCTAATATATGATGATGTAGGTTTCCTAATTTAGGTATCCAAATTCTCTTTTTACGGAATCTCCAAATTTCATCTGTTCCTTGTTCTAATTCCTTTAGCATACCTTTTAATTTTTCAGTATCATCCTTGATTACTGATTCTTGTGCTTCTCTTATCTGATCATTTAAATCTACTTGTAGATTTAATTTAAGAGAACGTACCCTTTTTGGCTTTTCATGATACTTTCAACTTAGAGCATCTGCTACTACATTTGCTTTTCCTTCGTGATACTGGATATCACAATCATAGTCACTAAGCATCTCATCCAGCGTCTTTGTCTCATATTCAACCCCTTTTGCTCGAAAACATAACTTAAACTCTTATGATCTGTGAATATGGTAAACTTACTACCGTAAAGGTAATGTCTCCAAATCTTAAGAGCAAAAATTATAGCTCCTAATTCTAGATCATGGGTTGAATAATTCTCTTCATGATTCTTAAGTTGTCTGGATGCGTAAGCTATAACCTTTTGACGTTGCATCAATACACATCCATAACCTAATTTAGAAGCGTCACAATAGACTACAAAGTCTTCAGTTCCTTCTGGTAATGCTAATATGGGTGTATTAGTTAATCTTTGCTTAAGAATTCTAAAAGCTTCTTCTTGTTTTGGTCCCCATTAAAACTTAATAGATTTACAGGTTAACTTAGTTAAAGGAATGGCTATTCTAGAAAAATCTCGAATAAGTCTTCTATAATAACCGGCCAATCCTAAGAAACTTCTAACCTCAGTTGGTGACTCAGGGGTTTTCCATTTGGTAATTGCCTCGATCTTTGTGGGATCCACATGAATTCCTTCATGATTAACTAAATATCCAAGAAACTGTACCTGTTCTAACCAAAACTCGCACTTTGAAAATTTAGCATAAAACTTTTCCTTTCTTAATAAACTTAAAAGTGCGTGCAATTGCTTTGCATGATCCTCTTTATTCTTAGAATAAATGAGAATATCATCTATGAAAACAATTATGAATTTATCCAAATATGGCTTACATATTCGGTTCATCATGTCCGTAAATGCAGTTGGGGCATTGGTTAAACCGAATGGCATGACAGTAAATTCATAATGACCATATCTCGTTCTAAATGCGGTTTTAGGAATATCCTCTTCCTGTACCTTTAATTGATGATATCCTGACCTTAAATCGATTTTAGAGAAAAATCGAGCTCCTTGCAGTTGATCAAACAGATCATCGATTCTCGGTAATGGGTACCGATTCTTATTCGTGACCTTGTTCAATTCATGGTAGTCAATGCACATACGCATCGATCCGTCCTTCTTTTTAACAAATAATATCGGTGCTCCCCATGGTGACGAACTTGGTTGTATAAATCCTTTTCCAGCAATTCATCTAATTGTTTCTTCAATTCTTGCATTTCTGCGGGTGCCAAACGGTAGGGTGCTTTGGCAATTGGGGACGTTCCTGGTAGCAGGTGAATTCTAAATTCAACTTCTCTGTCTGGTGGTAGTCCTAGCAATTCCTCTGGAAAGACATCTGAAAACTGGGACACTACTGGAATGTCTTTTAGTTCTTTTCCTTTAGTGTTAGTGATTATGGAAATCAAATAGACTATAGAACCTTTTCTTATATAACTTGCAGTTTTCATCACAGAGATGAATTTTGTGGACCTAGAGGGCTTATCTCCTTTTATTGTGATCGTTTTACCTTTTGGTGAATTTACTTGGATTGACTTTTGATCATATATAATACTGGCTTTATTGGCTATTAACCAATCTATTCCTAAAACGATATCAAATCCTGCCAGATTCATGGGATAAAGGTTTGCCATAAACTTTTGGTTTAAAATTTCTATTCTTGCTCCTTGCAAGATTTCAGAAACCCTAATTGTTTCTCCATTAGTTGTCTCTACTAGACATTCTTGTGGTAGTTTAGTTAATGACGGATTAAGGAGTTTGCAAAATGATGTATTAATGAATCTTTGGTTTGCACCAGAGTCAAATAATACTTTGGCAAAAACATCATTAACTAAAAACGTACCAGCTATGACGTCTGGAATCATCTTGGCTTCATCTGCAGTCAGAACAAATGCTCTAGCATTTTTAGTGTACTTGTTGTCTGCAGCTGGGGCTAGTTTTGGACAGTTTGGCCTGATATGACATTTTTCTCCACAGTTGTAGCATAATCCATTACTGGATTTCTTCCTGCAGTTTTCTTCCTTGTGTCCTGGCATCTTGCAATAATTGCAATGAATAGAGCATTTTCCCGAATGCTTTTTCTTGCAGACCTTGCAGAAAGGTGCAGAGGTAGAACCCATATTCCTACGGTTGTAATTCCTAGAACAGAATTCTTGAGTAAGTCTTTGGGCTAGGTTTTTCCTCTGGTCTTCTTCTCTGGTACGGACTAGTTCATCTGTCAAGGTGTTTGTTAATTCTACAGCTTCTTCTATAGTTTGAGGTCTAGCTGCCTTGACTACATGTCTAATCTCTCCGATTAATCCCCAAATGTAACGTGAGATTAATACCGGCTTTGGTGATGCAAGGGTTGGTACTATCCTAGCATATTCAAAGAATAACTTGGTGTACCCTTTACTATCCACTCCATTCATCCTAAGGTTTAGGAATTTATTTGCTGTTTGTTCTTTTTCGTTAGGAGGGCAGAACTTTTTTTCTACCATGTTCCTAAATTCTTCCCATTCCATATTGTATACCTTATCACTTCCTTTTGACTGGAGGATAGTGTTCCACCATTCTAAGGCTGAGTTCTTAAATAGATTGGAAGCAAACATTATCTTGTCTTCTCTGCACATTTACTTATTTTCAGAACAGCCTCTGTTTTCTCTATCCAGCGTAGAGCCACAATGGGTTCTTCATTGCCCGAGAATTCTATAGGTTTACAGGACCAGAATCTTTGTAAGAACAACCATAAGGCACGGTTCTTCTTCTTTTGGGAATGGGCGTTTGAAGTATGGGTCCATTGTTCACGCTGTGTTCTGATTCAATTGGTGGCTTACTGCTATGTTTACTTTTATTATTCGCTTCTTGAACCGTTTGAATAATAAATGGCATTGCATCTATAATTCATTGTGCCACTATGTGTTGAACGGCACTATTATCCATTTGGTTTCCATTGTTATTGAAGCTCGGATTCTCATTAACCACGTTAATGTTACTCTGGTTATCGTTATTCAGATTTCTTTGATTTCCTTCGTCGGCCATCTGAATTTTAAACATTTACCCCTTATTAATATCACAAAATAATATGAATATAGTTAATCACATGACACGCATTTTTGCCAAAAGCGTTGATCATTGCGACTTTACTCTATTCATCTATTATCTATTACATACCAGTACTGAAATAAAAATTACAATACCAATAGAAATAAATAATAGTAGGCATCCGTACACACATATTTTATTATTTTATTATTATTATTACTATTACCATCTCACCATCACATTCATGGATATGGATTCATCCAGAAATCCATATTGCGCTCATCGTATTTCCATACGAGACGCTCTTCCACGTGTCTCATTCTCTCACTGCTTTCTAAAATTTCCTCACCAAATGTCCTAAGTTCTTGTACGTTTTCTGCACTCATTGGGGGTGCAGGTTCTAGGACTGGGTTCGGAATCTGGGGTGCGGGTTCCTGATATGGGGGTGAAAGTGCCTGAAATCGGTAAGGATCTTCTAAGATCTCCCTAATGTATTCGTCATGGTAATAGGGATCTAAAGGGTCCATACCTTGGAAGGCTCCTATGGTTTGCATGGGTGTGTCTTCATGTATCGGGTAGTGTTGCATAAAGTCCCTATTGTCGTCCCAGCAGGGGTCATAATTTGGGTCTAGGGGGTTTTGTGCTGGTACCCTAGGGATTTCTTCCGGATTGAAGTCATGCATCTCTACTTGGTTTTCAGGGTTTTCTATCTCCATGGGTTGGTCAGGGATTGGCAGTTGTGGTTGGGGTGCTATTATTTGCTCCAGATTTGGTTCAGCTGCAGTAGTGGCTAGGATGTGGATGTTGGCTATACCCCTATTTATCATATCCTGGGCATAGGCATCTGTCTCTCTCTTGGCTACCACTAATACCCTCTGATCTTGCAACTTTCTCATACGTTTTCTACGCTCGTGTGCTCCTCTACTGAACCATCCCCTCTTTTTCTGAGGAAATGGCTCTTCTGACTGAGCCTTAAACACAAAGATTCCTTCTTCCGTATCAGCAGAGTACCCTGAGAGGGCAGGCTGAGAAGAGGAGGTGCCTTCGCTTCTAGGCGAACCAGACAAATGACGATACGCGTCAGATGGTCCTTGGTCGCTCATACTGTAAACTAACAGATAGTCAAATAACACATAACAAATAAATGCAGTTTTGCACGTATTTCCGTAATTTTTTTCCTAACACTTTACATTTTGATGTCAGCAGAACACCTCTGTGGCTGAATAGGCTTAGCTCTGATACCACCTCCTGTCGCCAACCCCGATCCCTGATCCCCGGGAACGGGCGGTCGCGAGCCAGTTTCGGTGGTATCGTGTGTCGTTTAATTTGGCAGCGGAATTTTTTTCATCAGGACCGTAGTTAGGAAATGTTTATCAGAGTAAAATACCACCACATATATAAATAAACATATTGGGATAAAAACCCAAGTTTTTATTACAAGCTGATTTACAGGGATACATCCCGTTTTATTTGAATTAAAACGCCTTCTTTATTTAGGTAACTTTTATAGCCACTTTTCTAAGCCTTCAGTGCTGTCCAGCTGGCTTCTAATTGGCTTTCACATTGTGTTACCTGAAACGCGTTTTAAAAACATTTGTCAGTGGGAAATACTGGTGAGTGAATCCCAGTTTAATTAAGAAACATTAATTAAATTTAAAACAGTATTGAGAGCGATCACAATGTTTATATCTACACAATTTCTCCATTAGTACTGTCAAACCTGACTTGTGGGTCATATTACACATTGGCTAACTCATTATCCAATGGTAACGTATTGTCATCCCGACTTACTACTCACAGTGTAGTACATTTTGTATACAAAACCCCAACATACCGGCAGTAATTGAAGAACTACAAAGACTCAATCACTGCTAAATTGCATTGTAAAATAATTAAGGTTTTGTAAAAACTGTTTACAAAAAGGAGATTACTCACATTGCTGTCTTAGATTTTTCGTAAGGGTTTCCTGGTGATAATCTAAAATTTACACAAATGTACATGCGTTAGTATAATAACCCATTTTAACATTAGCAATACTCTCCCCGAGACGGCATTCCAATGACTACGTCGGGCAGAACCACGACAGCCATTACGGAACCCTAGATCAATCGGGCAGCGTATCTAATACGTATCCAGGGGTTATAATACTTACAACGGAGCAGAACTTCGCCAATTAGGGGGTATAATACCCGAGTATTATGCTTTCTATTCAGAATTTAGAGAAAGGAAATCGTTATGAGCGAATTCCAAATGAAATCCGATGCGTTCTATTTATAGGTGCTGATCTCGGTTCTCTCGCTGCCCGCGTAAAAAACAGACAGGGCTTATGCGGCCCGCGTTGAGTCCAGTCCTCGTCGTAGCTTAGCTGGGTCATCAGGTAGGCCCGCCAGGTGTTGGGCCAGGTGGCGGCCTAGGGATGCGCCATATTTTGGGAATCTCGCGGCCCGCGTTAACTTAATGGGGGTCTTACGCGGCCCGCCTTAACTTATAAATCAATGAAATCCGTTTTAAACCTTCATAACGACCGCGTAAGGTTGGGGTGAGGTCCTACGCGGCCCGCCTCAGCCCAATAATTAAATTTTTATTTATTTTTAACACTGTTTAATGTATTTCGGGCTCGGTTTTCACATATGGGTTGTATTTTGGAACATTTTGGGATATTTTAAAATATTCTATGGTATCGGAAAATCATTCGAGAGTGTCGGTTTATTTAGGATTGTTACAGTTTGGCCCTTGTTCCTGTAACTCGAATCCTAGCCCGGTATATCCCATTTTAATTTTACACCATTGTGAACCCTACGCCTTTTTTACTCTCTAATTGAGGTTCTCGGCATTGAAAAATCTTCGTAAACTAAATCACACGTGTATATGTTGACATTTTAGAGATATACAGTCAAGAAAATCAAGGGCAAAGGTGATATATATGCGGATTAGACACAAAAAAAAACAATCAACAAATGGCTACAATTTAAGGAATGTGTTTAGTGACGGCATCAGATTTCTAATTGATGGAGAAAGGTCTGGTGGCAAGAAAAGCTGCTTCTAGGAGGTAGTCAAGTATTTTCGCTCGACGATTCCATTCATGGGTGGTTGGTTTGGCCCTTGTTCCTGTAACTCGAATCCTAGCCCGGTATATCCCATTTTAATTTTACACCATTGTGAACCTTACTTCTTTTTTACTCTCTGATCGAGGTTCTCGGCATTGAAAAATCTTTGTAAACTAAATCACACGTGTATACGTTGACATTTAATAGATACTCAGTCAAGAAAATCAAGGGCAGCGGTGATATATATGCGGATTAGACACCAAAAAAAACACACACAACAAATGGCTACAATTAAAGGAATGTGTTTAGTGATTGCATCAGATTCCTAATTGATGGAGAATGGTCTGGTGGTAAGAAAAGCTGCTTCTAGGAGGTTGTCAAGTGTTTTCGCTCGACGATTCCATTCTTGGGTGGTTGGTTTGGCCCTTGTTCCTGTAACTCGAATCCTAGCCCGGTATATCCCATTTTAATTTTACACCATTGTGAACCTTATGCCTTTTTTACTCTTTGATCGAGGTTATCGGCATTGAAAAATCTTCGTAAACTAAATCACACATGTATATGTTGATATTTAAGAGATATAAAGTCAAGAAAATCAAGGGCAATGGTGATATATATGCGGATTAGACACCAAAAAAAACACTCAACAAATGGCTACAATTTAAGGAATGTGTTTAGTGACGGCATCAGATTCCTAATTGATGGAGAAAAGGTCTAGTGGCAAGAAAAGCTGCTTCTAGGAGGTTGTCAAGTGTTTTCGCTCGACGATACCATTCTTGGGTGGTTGGTTTGGCCCTTGTTCCTATAACTCGAATCCTAGCCCGGTATATCCCATTTTAATTTTACACCATTGTGAACCTTACGCCTTTTTTACTCTCTGATCGAGGTTCTCCGCATTAAAAAATCTTCGTAAACTAAATCACACGTGTATATGTTGATATTTAAGAGATATACAGTCAAGAAAATCAAGGGCAATGGTGATATATATGCGGATTAGACACAAAAAAAAAACACTCAACAAATGGCTACAATTTAAGGAATGTGTTTAGTGACGGCATCAGATTCCTAATTGATGGAGAAAGGTCTGGTGGCAAGAAAAGCTGCTTCTATGAGGTTGTCAAGTGTTTTCGCTCGACGATTCCATTCTTGGGTGGTTGGTTTGGCTCTTGTTCCTGTAACTCGAATCCTAGCCCGGTATATCCCATTTTAATTTTACACCATTGTGAACCTTACGCCTTTTTTACTCTCTGATCGAGGTTCTCGGCATTGAAAATCTTCGTAAACTAAATCACACGTGTATGTTGATATTTAAGAGATATACAGTCAAGAAAATCAAGGGCAAAGTTGATATATATGCGGATTAGACACAAAAAAAAAAAAAAAAAAAAAAAACACTCAACAAATGGCTACAATTTAAGGAATGTGTTTAGTGACGGCATCAGATTCCTAATTGATGGAGAAAGGTCTGGTGGCAAGAAAAGCTGCTTCTAGGAGGTTATCAAGTGTTTTCGCTCGACGATTCCATTTTTGGGTGGTTAGTTCGGCCCTTGTTCCTGTAACTCGAATCCTAGCCCGGTATATCCCATTTTAATTTTATACCATTATGAACCTTACGCCTTTTTTACTCTCTGATCGTGGTTCTCGGCATTGAAAAATCTTCGTAAACTAAATCACATGTGTATATGTTGACATTTAAGAGATATACAGTCAAGAAAATCTAGGGCAATGGTGATCTATATGCGAATTAGACACCAAAAAAGAAACACTTAACGAATGGCTACAATTTAAAGAATGTGTTTAGTGACGGCATCAATTTCCTAATTGATGGAGAAAGTTCTGGTAAATTATAATTATTTATTTTTCAAACTTTTATATCTATACTATCTATCTATACTCTATATATAATGCATATCCCGAAGGGCAGAAATGGTCATTTTCGACTTTTTCAACATTTACAAGCTTTAATGCATGGGGTACAACTCATAATGCACAAGCTACAACACATTATTCAACATATACAAAAAGGGTGGCCGGGAATAGTGTGTATGTGGGATTGGTTGAGTTGGGCGGCCACTCCCACCCACAACCTTTTTTTTTTCTCAAAATTACGATTTTCCCCGTTTATATTTATACTCATGCATTACACTCCCCTATTAGCTCAACAAATTTACGATTTTATCCCGTTTTAAAATTACAATTTTACCATCAGTTCAAAATTATGCTTTCACCCCCACTTAAAAATAATTTTACGCTTTTGCTCCTAGGTAAAAATTTTCTATTTTGCCCTTGGTTCAAAATTACTATTGATTCAAGGTAAGTGAAAGTCATGCACAACAGATTTGATGTTTCGAATTTTTCTAATGTACCCATACCAGTTAACTTCAGGAACCTAATGCCGAAAAGTTATATGAACAAAATCTGTTTCTATATTTTTTATTTCTATTTTAAATGAAAATTTGAAGATTTGCTTTTGATCTTTGTTTTTTGTCATCGCTAATCATGAATATGCTAAATTAGGGAATAAGTTTTCCAGTTCTGTAAATTTATACCTTCTTTAAGTCTTAGCTGGCTAGCCACGTGATCTTCAAGCACTATTGAGTATTTCATAGATTTCGAGTCTAACTTCGCTGGATTTTATATACATGAATGCATTTTTGTAGATTATTATATTGTAAACACAACATTTTAATTGATTAATTTGAAGTTTGATAATTACCTATATGTGTTTAGTTTGTCAAATTACCAGTTATTTTGTGCTCTTTCTGACCGGTAGATGGTGAATGGGTAAGTTTGCATTGGAATTTTTGAAATTGGGGATATTAAGAAGGTTATGAAGCTAAAGAAGCAACAGGGTGAATTAGTCATGAACGAAAAGGGTATCTGAGTAACTTGAGTTTTAATTTGTCTACATCGACATTTTCATTTTGTGTGTCTGGTTAGAAGTGTCAAACTGGCCAGATTGGGTAACAGGTCAAAACCGTTAATTTGTTTGTACGGGTCGAAAGTTGAAACATGTCCGGGTGATTTGATTGAAATTATCTAGGAAGGTTCATGCATTAAAGATACAGTTAATTAGTTAAAATTGTTTCAAGTGTGCTTTGCTTATCTTGAACTTGTTATGCTACATATAACTATACAGCTAGCATCTTGCTGTGCTGTTTTTTTTTTTTTTTGTTGTAATTTTAGTTGGTTATGAAAGTCTGTTTTGCTGGTAAAAAATGTTTTAACTTTCTTTGCTTCTTTGAAACACGTAATCATCTTTTGTTTCCATTGTCTTTACTTTCTTGAATTTGGTTTAGTCTTTTTTTTTTGGAAAGCAAGTAAATGTGGTATGTTAAATATGTTTTCCATTTTCTTTGTTACTAACTATAAAATGGGTAAATTCTAAACAGGATCGGTGGATCGGGCATGGATCTTAGAAGCCAAGCAAGAGTAATTAGATTTGTTAGAAGGTTTTTTATTGATTTAATATTAATTTGTTTTTTTTTTTTTTGTGGGTTTTAGACTTGTAGTTCTGGTGGATGATCAGAAGAAGCTCCCAAATTGGAACTATGATGGATCCAGCACCCCCCGGAGAGGATATGTTCTCAAGTCAATTGATGAATTGAACAGTCCTCAAATCATTTTCAAGGATCCGTTCAGACGGGGCAACAATATATTGGTACATTTAAAAAAAATCTATACATTTAGTATACTTTATACCTGGTCAAAGGGGCAGGACTGGACAAGGTAACCAGTCAAAATAAGGTTCGACCATGTTACAGGTAAAAAACACACCATTTTAGAAAACGGTCAATTTAGTTGGGGCCTGATTTAGACATAACTGACTAATACGAAGATTATACATGTGTGGGTTGGGTAGGGTAATGGGTCGTTGCCAGTCAGGGTCAGAATGAGTTCCACTTAATCTATGCACCTGTTCAAAAGGGATTGTTTTAAAAACTGGTCAAATAGGTTTGAGTCAGAACAGGTTCAAACCTTTGGTCGGGTTGCCGGGGTTTTGATAAATAGGGTCTTTGGTTTTCATAAAGCAAGGAACTGAAGTTGTGAGTTAATTTATTTTTATACTACATACTTTACTGTGTTTGGGAGCATGGAAATCAAATTCTAAATGGGTCACGTGTGAGCAAGATGTGTGATTGGATCGTTGAGTTAAAATATTTGGTTTTAATCCACTGGTTGTTGAATGATGGGGATATGGTTTTCCAGTTGGAGATTATGTATGCTTACTAGAAGAGGAAGCAGGTTGCCAAACATGGAGGGCTTTCGTGATGAGGCGCACTCGAATTTATGGGATCACTCTGCTTGTGTGACGATTTATGGGTTTTATTTGGAACAGAGACTGGATTATGTATCAAACAATTCATTTGCAAAAGTACCCGTATAGCATGTGTTACAAGAAAATGTAACGTATTAACGTGTGATGTTCGTTTAACCTCTGTTCTATTGATTTAAATAACTATTGTGATTTAAATAACTGCAATTCTATTGATTTAAATACATCTTGTTTCACGTGCCCACATAGCTTACTTTGTATATGGGCTAGAATCTTGTCGGAATTTAGCCGGAAACTCTCCGGAATCTAGGAATCTTGCCGGAATATGTGCCTGAAACACCATTTTGGAGAGTTATAGCGCAATTTCCTCGACTTAAAGCGCAGCTGCCTCGCCTCGCCTGAAAAATGGGCCTAGGCGCAAGAGGCGATGGCTTTTAACAACTATGGTTCAAACAATTACCTCCTTTTGCAGATTGAGGTTTTTCCTTATTCGGTATTTTAGATGTTCTTTGAGCAATATCTTGACATATGGAAGGCAACATTGGTCAGTCTTGCAATAGCTACTGGTAAGTGATTTTTTATATTCTATACGCTAAACCGTTTTCCTGCATTTTGCTGAGGATAGTAGCAAAACATTGACGAGGAATGCACGTGTTCGGGTTGCACTCAGAACTGCTATGTCACCGCATATTAAAATTTTTAATTATTATTCCTCTTTTTGTTCTCGATTTTTCTGAAGCCGTTTTAATTGGCAGGTACTTGCATGAAGTTTGCCTACCTTCTGTGATACATAGAAACTTAAAGTCAACGAACATTTTACTCGATGAAGAGCTGAATCCTCATTTATCAGACTGTGGTTTAGCCGCTGCCCTTGCACCCAACACAGAGCGAGAGGTAACTTTAATAAATCTGGCATATGTATCTTCAATAGGTATTTAAACAAGTTTGCTCAAATTTGTACATGTGGCAACACAGTTGGTTCATTTGGTTATATCGCCCATGAATTTGCATTGTCTAGCATATACACCGTAAAAAGTGACGTTTATAGCTTTGGAGTGGTGATGTTGGAGTTGTTGACCAGTCGGAAACCACTGGAAAGGTAAATCCTCAATTAACGATATATAGATCTACTTTTTTCAATTTTTTTTATTTTTTATTTTGACATCAGTTTCTTGCATCTTCTGATCGTGATATGTATACAGTTCAAGACCGCGGTCAAAACAATCACTTGTAAGATGGGCCACCCCTCAACTCCACGACATCGACTCCTTGGCCAAAATGGTTGATCATACATTAATTAATGATAGTTTAAATGGGCATCTTATGTTTCAAGATTGTTTTTTTTTTTTTTTTGTTAAGTTGACAAGCCTTTTGATTATTTATGATTTTACTGCCTTGTAGTTTACATTTGTTTCATGTATTAATCAAATTGGCACTTTGTTTCATGTATTAATCAATGGTGTTGTTTGTGACATTATGTATGATTTTACTGCCTTTTAGTTTACATTTGTTTCAACACATATTAAGATCAATACCAACACATCTTCAACATTTACCTACATATAATATTACTTTTACCTACATATAAGATTACTTTTACCTACACATATATTCATGCCACATCATCCGCCATGTCGGATGCCATGTTACCTGCCATGTCGGATGCCACATCACTTGCCACGTCAGATGCCTCATCACCTGCCACATCACCTGCCACGTCAAATGCCTTCTAAATAAATTGTTGTACTTTTAACCACACATATAAATGCCTTTTAGCCACACATATATGTGTAGGTATAGCTTGCTATATACCTACACATAACTTATGTGTTGGTAATGGCCTATATCCACAGTCACGAGTCTACACATCATTACACTTAATTTATGTGTAGGTAAAGACAACTACCAACACACTATATGCTTTTTCCCACACATACTTTGTGTTGGTAAAGCACCAAATTTCTTGTAGTGCACATAGAGTGTGTTTGAGAATGTTCTGTTAGAACCCAGGAGGTTCCCCAGGAGCCAAAACCCTAATCTCATCAAAAATCATCAAATTGAAGGCTTAAACGAAGCTCAAATTCACAATTGAATGTGAATTAATGATCACCCAAGCTAGGAGATCATAAGGTATGTCAAATTTTGATGATTTGTGAAGTTGTGAAAATTGAATAATCATCATAATCGCGAATTATGAATGAATTATTGAAGTTATGACTGAATTAGTGATGTATATTAGCTTAGAAACAAAACCCTAAGTGAAAATTATACATATGATGCTATAATTGGAATGATTTGATGATTTACCACACTAGGATAAGTGGGTATTAATCATATGATGAAATTGAGGATATAATTATAATTAGAATCATCATATCTGATAATAATCAGGAAATACTTGAACAAATTGAGTGTTTAAGTACATGATCATACTTGCTAGGAAATGGGTTTGTATGATAAAATGAAAATGATGATATATTATGATCAAAATGATGTTTGATATCATCATGTGTTAATCAAATGAAGTTGATTATAATATAATCAACTTGATTTCATAAGTAATTAAAACGGTAGCATAAGAAGGATGCTTACCGTATAGTAGCAAAGTAATAAAACGAGTAGTTAAGCTACATCGTGTAATTACTTTTGTCAATAGGCAGTTTGACTTTTTAAAGTCAAAATGACATTTTATATGATCGAATGATAATTTCGACATAAAGACCGTAGGATGGAATAGTCATGAATGACTATGACTAGCCTAACCATCTTACAACTTACAATGATAGTTTGACGCTTGACAAGCTAGGTGAAAGCTTTGGAAGGAAGCGGGTCAAACGAACCAAGAATGAAGGAAAAGCATAATCTGGATGCTAGGTAAGTCAAAGCTTACACCTTTTATTAAATACCTATTGGTTTTATAGGTTATGAATAATAAAAGTCATCTTTGAATTAGAATGTTCCGACACGACATGTGCGGTTCGGAACAAAAGACAATGATATTAAACCATGTTGAATGGTTAAAAAGAGCTAATATGATTATTTAGTCATGCAATGACTAATAAATATCGATTTTTGAATGATTACCTTATAAGGTAGACCAATACAAATAATAAGGGTAAAACGGTAATTCGGTCACTCGTTGATGATAACCGTTAGTTTTGAAGGACACTTTATGACGTAAGACATAAAGGGGTCAAAAGAATAACGAAATGAATTATAAGAAAAAGGACCGCACGGTGTGAACCAGAGCGCGTCATGTAGACGAGATGATAATAAATCCATCTCGCAAAGATACATGGTCATTTAGACAAAACGGATCAAAAGGTGAAAATATCACCCTTTGACAATATCGTGTAATGATTTGTTGAGTTTTATGATTATAGGAATAAATATCGAATGGATATTTACATCGCTATTATTTAGCCGCTACTAAGGCAAGATATCGGAAGGGGTCAGCATATTGATCCGATCCAGGTATGTGTAATAGGTTAACTACTCATTTAGAACAAAAGGTTCATTAAGAGTTAAATAAAGTAAAAATAGACATTTGGTTACTTTATGAGTGAACCGAATGATTCAAGTGATGGTCATTGTGATTTGAAACATAATGGCTTTTCAAACAAAATCATAGTTAAAAAGAGGGATTTTGGGTCAAACATGCTTTCAAAAGTCCTTCATCGTAAATGAAAGGCTAAAATGGACCAAAACGCCCTTGTAAGCTAAAATGAGCAAATGACCTTTAAAGGTTGTTTGGAAACGAGTTTTATGATTAAATAAATACTTAGAATAAGTATCAAAAGTAAAGGATGTAAATCCTTGGTCAATTGACTCTATAAGAGTATTTGCCGTAAAATAATGATCCGAGGGGTAAAACTTGAAATTTATAAATTTTCACATTAAATCCGACACAAATATAGTTGTGTAGGAAGATTTTTTTTGATAAGAAATGTGGTAATAAAATTCTAGAAACGAATGGAAGTGATTCATGTATAAAATATGCTTAAAATCCCTTAACGGGTCAAAATAAACATTTAAGTAAAAACGGGTTTAAGAATGTACATAAACCCGGGATTTGAATCTAGTACAATAGGTAACATTGAATTTATAAAGTTTATGAGAAATTGAGATCAAACAAACATGTTTGTTTGATTAATACACGAACGGGTCAAAAGTTCATAATTACATTTTAAGCCGAAGGCTTAAAAGTCTAAAATTTTTTTAATCAGTATGTCGGATGTTAACTCCATATGATGGAGAATTAAATTACGGTCACGTGGGAATAAACGTGACGCGAAACGGATCAAAAACGAGAAAGTTATGTCCGTTTTCGTGTTAAATATATATATGGGTTATCAGTTGCGATAACCCAGACGAGTTATTTGGTTATCTGGGTTATCAGTTGCCATAACCCAGACAAGTTATTTGGTTATCTGGGTTATCAGTTGCCATAACCCAGACAAGTTATTTGGTTATCTGGGTTATCAGTTGACATAACCCATACGAGTTATCTGGTAATCTGGGTTATCAGTTGCCATAACCCAGACAAGTTATTTGGTCATTTGGGTTATCCGTTGCCATAACCCAGACAAGTTACCTGGTCATCGTATTGAGCTTTCGGGCTTAGCTAGATTAGTTATAGATTTCATATAACTAATGTATATCATGATTTATGATATGTAGGTAATAATTGGAGTATCGGATGACGATCAAGCTCAACGAAGAACCGAACACGATCAAGATTCAAGCTTCCACGCCTCACATATGGGGGAGTAGTGATGATGTGGACTAGAAGGAGATGTGAAGCCTAAATGGCCATAGGGGAAGGGGAAACCATACCCCGTGGTCTTAGACTATGGGGTATGGGGCGGGGGTTGGGGCGTGGGTTTGAGAGAAACGCCCAAGTCACCACCCCGGGTGGGCTTGGGTTTGGGCGTGGCCCCTTGGGCGGGAGTTTAAGGCCGGGCGTGGGGCGTGGCTACCACATGACATAGCGGAACCTCGTTGGCCAAGAGCACTAGCCCTTTGAAATTGGCTTTTTTTCCACGCCACCCAACCCACGCCCCACCATAACCCTTTAAAATTGGCTTTTGGTCTTAG
Source organism: Helianthus tuberosus (assembly GCA_030545235.1). Lineage (NCBI taxonomy): Eukaryota > Viridiplantae > Streptophyta > Magnoliopsida > Asterales > Asteraceae > Helianthus > Helianthus tuberosus. Next base: position 194,977,235 of record CM060425.1, read on the forward strand.
GTGTCCCATAGTCCACGTGTCGCACCATGCCCCCAACCCACGCCCCACCATACCTCACGTTCTTAGTTAGGTAAGTGCAAATATCTGAAACGCCCTTCAAAATTCCTTCTCTTCCGAAAAGATATTCCTTAGGCCTTAGCAATAAATATTAATGGAAAAAATGGACTACAAAACTTATTCGAAAATGATTATTAACGTAAAAAAATGGATTGAAAACTTAATTATCTTGCGAAGATGATTACCATTAAGCAAGTTTTAGGTGTTTCGAATCGAATTTTGCACCCCTAATAAAATCTCATGTACGTCAGTACGTGCAACAAATTTTGCTGCTTTCTTTTTACAAGTTCAATATCAAATTTACTTCTTAAAATTAATCTTAGCTTCATTTTATAATACATCTTAGCTCGTCGAGAAGCTTTTAACAAGCTCGTATATAAATACAATTATTTATGCAAAATTTAAAACTATTTTTTTCGCTATGCAAATTTGGTTTCGAACTTATTTTCATAGATGAGCAGGATAGTGTAGAGTAACATATTGCATCTAAACACATTCCTTTATAGATGAGCAGGATAGAGTGAAGTAACATATTGCATCGATATTTGTTTGAAAACTAACTCACTATGATTCTATATTTGTTTGGATTTTGCTGTATTTTGTTGATGTATGTAACATTACCATAGCATTATGTATTATGATATAATTTTTGAATAATATTACAAGTGACTTCTACAATAGAAATTTATTTAATGTTTACATATGTTTTTAAAAGAAAACCAACTTAGCATTTTAAAAGACAGTGAATAGAAAACCTAAAATTTGAATTAAACCTTTTTTCGTGTAAAACTAAGGGGTTGAATTTGGTTACATAATATGTTATTATAGTTGGAAGTGTGGTAATGTTTATTTTTTATATAGTTATAACCTCATATGTGGACATGGATCAATCATGTTATCTTCAGTGGCGGATGCAAGAACTTTTTTCATTTGGTTTCTTTTGATAAATTCTTACTAATTTTCACTATTTTTTTCCAAATCATACAAGGTTCTCACTAATTTTTCCATTTTTTTCAAATCGAATGGGTTCCTAGTAACCCATAAAAGTGGCCTAGATCCGCCCTTGGTTATCTTTATGCATAATTTGAGATAAATGATGCAGTTTCCAATAAATATGTATCAAAGTCAGTAACGTGAACATACCATAGTGACTAATCGTTTAAATAATTTTAAATAATTTAAGATAAGTGATGTATTTTCTAATAAATATTTATCAAAGTCACTATTATAAATATATCATAGTGACTAATCGTTTAGTTAATTAAAAAATAAAAGTGTTATATGTTAAGTAAAATAAAATAGCTAGCTTCCAAGTGTTATATGTTTAACTAAAATAAAATAGCTAGCTTCCAATTAGGTCATATGCTTTGCAATCCCGAAATGGAATTCCAGCGAAAGAACAAAAAAAATTAAAACGGTCTCCTTTTAAGGTTTTGTGCCCCCTCAGAACGCGGAGGGGCCGATAATTATATATTATAAAAATGACTTTTGGGGATATTCCTTGATCAATATTTAAAGTGGTGGTAAAAGCAATGGATGGATGAGGGGGCGGATTGCAAGTCATTTAAATGTCATTTATATACTATAAATTTGTAAGTTTTGTATGCATAGCATGTTATACCATGTGTTTTGGGTGTTTTTCCAAAAAAAAAAAAAAAAATTAAAATTTTACCTTTAATCCAAATCTTTGAATTTCTTGTAATTTTCATTTCACAAAATTGATTTTTTTTTTTACTTTAGAGCCAAAACTTTTCTTCATTTACAATTTAACCTCAACTTTTTTATATTTAACTTTGGTCCCCTATACTTTTCATCTTTCGCGGATTTCCGCTTTACTTTTCCTACTAAATTTTGCGAGTTACCACGAAACAACGTATGTTTGTGTTTCAACGTTTTTTACGTTTCGTTCATAATTTTGCGAAGTAATATGGCGCAACATCTCTGTGTAGTTCAAGATTTTACGTCTATTGTTTTTCATTTCATAAGTTCGTCGCAACGCGTGAGTCATTAATCGACTTTGTTATTTTTGTATATGTTATATCTTTCGGTTTCTTACAATTTTAACCTCACAAAAACGATTTTTTTACTTTTAACCGAAAACTTTTTATCTTTTGTAATTTAACCTCACAACTTTTTTTACTTTCTACTTTGGTCCCCTATACTTTCCATCCTTCCCAAATTTTTGTTTTATGTTTCGTACTAAATTTTGTGAGTTAAAACAGCGCAACGTACGTATGTGATTCAACTTTTTACGTTTAGTTTATAATTTTGCGAGTTAACAGGGCGCAACGTCCATGTGTTGTTCAATGTTTTTATGTCTATTTTTTCTCATTTAACAGGTTCATCGTAACGCATGTGTCCTAGATCAACTTAGTTATTTTTAAATGTTCTACATTTCGGTCTATTTCTTTTCTTTAACACGCCATAACTTCAGCGTTGGTGGTCGCTGATGGTTGTGTGGGGGAGGTGTGCTATTTGACATGCTTTTACGCCCCCGCCGCAACACTATAAATTTGCATCATATATGTGCATTGAGGGTGGTATGTTATGCATAATTGGTTGTACTCATAGCCACATTTCCTTATATTTTGTTGTATGTTATGAATAATTAGTTGTACTCATAGGCCATAGCCACATTTCCTCATCTCATATTTTGTTTTGTTTTGCGTTGTTATAACGCGTGAATTATGGTTTGTATAGTTGTATAATTCGCAACATATTGATGCAATGCTTGTTGTAATGCATGCATTATGGTTTGTATAGTGGCAATGATATAGAGATATTGTATAGTGGTAATGATATATATTATATATAGATTACGATGAACCAGTTAAACTGGAAAAAATAGATGTGGATTGTAACACGCGAGTCCTAGATCAACGTAGTTATTCTATTCTATGTTTTACGTTTCGGTTTAATCTCTTCGCATTAACACGCCGCAACTTCAGTGTTAATCGTCGCTAGCAGTAGTGTGGCATTAGTGTTTGCCCCCGCCGCAACGCGGGGGTGCTTAATACTAGTTTAACTTATTTTGTTAATTTAGTCCAAATGTTTTATTTTTTTTCTGTGAGTCTAAAAAGGTTTCATCATTACCATATTAGTCTACTGGGTTAACTTCATCCATTATTTCTGTTAATGAGAAGGGCAATTCAGTCATTTATATGACCAAATTGCTCTTCTAGTTAATAGAATTACATATAAAATGACCGAATTGCCATTCTCGTTAACAAAAATAATGGATGAAGTTAACAAAGTGGACTAAAATGGCAACGGTGAAACCTTTTTGGACCCACAGGTGAAAAATGAAACATTTAGACTAAACTGACAAAATGGCCCAAACCACGAAGACTAAAATAGCATTTAACTCAAAAAAGAGGGTCATTAAATACACTCTTGTTGTGAAACAACAAGCCTAATAGCTAAACAATATAGAATAGATGTAGAGAAAAAGAGATTAATATTTCATTGATAGGTGTATCAAATACAAGAGAATACAATGACTATATATATAGGAGATGGAGTCTTGGAAAATAAGCTAAGTTATTTTAGGAGTTGATAACCACAATAATAATATTTATATTCATAACACTCCCCCTTGGTTATCAACATAATACGCTTGATGTTGCCTCGTTAAAAACCTTGCTAGGAAAACCCGGTGGGACAAAACCATAGCTAAGGGAAAAAGAGTGCAACGTGTAATGCGCATTATCTCCCCCTGATACTTCTGGATCAAGTATGTTGCCTCATTAAAAACCTTACTAAGAAAACCCAATGGGACAAAACTTAGTCAAGGGAAAAAGAGTGCAACTTGAATAAATCTCCCTCTCATTATAATATGTATCCTTTAAGTAAAGTGTGTCCATCATCCTCGAAAGTTGCTCAAAACTTTTGTAGAATGATTTGTCGTTTGATGCCTTGAAGTGCAATCCTTTATATTGAGTAATGTTGTAAAATCTTCTTGTGAGACTTCCAGTGCTTCCTCTTGCGAACAAATACCATAAGATCCAAGACTATTTGTGTTACATTCTTTATATCTACACGACTAACAGAACTAGCTTTGATGGGTTAGTAAAATATAGACACATATCATTCTTACCTTTAGGGTATCGACATATCTGTTTTACCATTCAAATGTCTCCTCATTGGACATGTGCTATATCATGTTGATAAATTCAAATAAAATATATATATATATTATCATGCATAACTAGAAATTTAAGTTAATGCACAATTGCACTTTAGCCATGGTACTTTTGAAATAAGAATCTCTACTTTGGTAGGAGATGATAATACTCATTTCTTATAAAAAGTGTCTGAACAACTTTTAACATACTATAAGGTTGAGCTCTCTACATACTAAAATGTCCCACCAACATCTTCTAGATGTAGTTTGATAGATGGATAAAAGTATGATTACAAATATACTCGAACTGCAAGTCGAGTAATAATTAGACTGTGCTAGGGTCATTGAAAAAAAAAATTCCCCTTCTAAAAATCGCCAGTTTCACTTGATGATGCTCAGACATCATCACTGTAAATTGCGATTATAGTGAACTTTTAAGAAAGAACATTTGATAAAGATGGATAATATTATCAAACTTATATTGCTCTTTATCAGAATATATCATGAGTTATACAACACTCAACTTGACTATTTTAGTTCATACTATCTTTAACTTTATAAAGATAGATTCTTGAGGAGTTGAAATCAATGCTTCAGGCATTTGCAATCATATACATACTTCTTTCAACTTTGAAAAACAATGTATATGCATTCACTCTTTAGGAGTTCTATTACATATACCTCCTCATTGATTTCTATATCATATGCAAGGATGTCTTAAATATTTAATCCATATTGTACCATGCTTATACATTGTACATTAAGATGCCATAATAACCAGGCACAAGTTTTCTATGTATAGTTATTGGTGCAAAAGTATTACATCCTTAAGATGTTTCAACTAACCTTATAAGCAGTTAAATGCTTTACGATACTCATCAGGAGTTCCAATTATATTCAACGTATTCAAATATGAATTTGTATACAACGATCATATCATTCTCGAGAACTCATTTTACATGATTTTTGATAATTTAAATCCTTGAGGGACTTTCATGTAAACTTTTAGTATCAAGTGATACATAACATTCATAAGACGCATATCAATTCTCTTTTTATATTACCAGACTAATAAAATACTGGAAAGTCATTACATCCACCACTAGAGAATGTGTCTCATTATAATCAATCATGGGTTTTTGCGAAAATCCTTGTGCACCGTATTTGCCTTATCTCATTTAATTTGATTTTCACATGATTCGCATAAAAGCCCCATTAATATCCAACATACTTTACAAATTCAGTTGTATGGGCTGTTGGTCTGAAAACATTTCATTTCATTAGAGAATTTAAATCTGCCATACTTTGCGTCTTTCCATTTTGGCCAATCATTTATGTATTTTCATTCATAGGCAGATCTTAAATCTTGATCCTCGTCATTTCATCATTTCAAGCGATATATTATATACAAAAGTATAACGACGTCGATTTTTATTTCGATTCCATACATTTCTTAGACATGATACAACTTATCAAGATCTCTTTAGTTTCAGGTACCTGAGGTTCTTCTTGAACCATCATGTCTACCGTCTCTTCAGGAGACCTTTTTAATATAACCCCGACTTGACCATCTTAATTAGTTGCTCCAACTTTCGAGGAATTTTATTATTGGAATCGACTAGTCTACCACGCTTCAGACGTGCAATTGACTCATTACAAACATGTGGTTGTCCTTCTAGGACACTCATCTTAATTGGAGCATTAGCAGTTGGTATATGTGACATAATCACCTTTTTAAGGTCAGTGAATGCGTCTGGTAATAGATTCGCTAATCTTTGTATATGAGTTATTCTTTGAACTTCTGGTTCACACTTTTAGTTTTTGAGGATCAATGATAATTCATACCAACTCATTTTTTTCCAACTGCTTTTTATCTCTCCCTGATGTTGGGAATGTTAATCCATTGATATGTATATCAAATAATTGAGCCGTAATTAAATATCTCGTCAATGGCTCTATTCATTATCATATATACCCAACCACTTTTTAAGGTCCCATTTTTGTGCATCATGGTGGATCAATTTCAATATATGTTGCACAACCAAAATCTTTGATGAGACATCTTTGGTTCCTGACCAAAAACCAACGATATAGGGAGAAAGTATTATGACTTGTTGGCTTGATTTGAATTAATGTTGCATGTAAAATAACATGTCCATAACATATGAACTTCTACTCTCATGATCATAGGTTTTGCAACCAATCATAGACGTTTAGCGTTTGTCTCAACAAAACATGTATTCCAATGATGATCAATAACTTAGGAATCCAATTCACTATTACAACCAAAATAAATATGTCAATCTGGAATAATATGCTTGTGATCACATTAGCTAAGCCATAATCACACAATCTTTAGGTTGTGGATTTGATAACCATTTAGACGATGCATCGATTTAAAACACTAAATGGTATCATGTTGGGATATGCATATCCTTTAATCACTTCCAGAAATTTAGGGATTCTTACCCTACTTTGGTTGGTGAATCATTAATTTCCCTTGAGAGCAAATATGACAAGTTTAATTATCAGCAAGAATCTTTTGATTCTTCGTTAAGTTTCACAACATCATCGACTCGGTGTGGTCTAACCGGTCATGCCAACTAATTAAATAATTATAATCCATAAACTTCTGGTTTATGATAATATGTGCTTTATATACATGACTAAAAATACAAGAGAAAAATGTATTATTATATTTATCCTTTCACATATTATTATTCTCATATAATCACCCCCTTTGTTTGTCACTTGTGGTGATCATATTCTTTATTAACATGATCATCGTTGCATTACGTTTTTGATGGCCGGTCTCATTATTAACATAACCAGCTTTACAAGTTTCTCAATTATGTCCATGATCAATATACATTCACTTCATGGATCAGAGTAAAACCAAACAAGTTTCATGGTTTTTCATTATTTTCTCGTCACATGGATATATAATCATTTCAACCTTTCGCCATCATATGTGATAAATGGGAAAATACGTATCTAGATTTTCCACATAAATAATCTTCTCTTTACATAATTTCAATCGAGAAGTAATTACATATATATAAGTCATATGATTCTTATCGGTCTAAAATCTTATGACCTTCTACAAATAGATAATGATAGTTAGGGAGTACACACTTCGGGTGTCTCATCAAAACATATTTATTCCCCTTTCATGATAGTGATAAAAACCACAACTCTAGTTTAGGAGTTCTATTCATACTATCTAATAATAAGCGTATATGATAGAAACTATACAAAAAGTCAAATCATACAATACAATACAATACATTACATTATAATATGTCGTCATGTAAAACAAGTTATAATAAAACTCAATGAAATAAGATATTCTTTTTATCAACTATAATCATATATATTTTTATAATTTATGCATAACCAATCACAAATGTATCTAACATATAAATATTTGTGACTCCATGTATAAATATCTCCATCAACTTTTATGTTAATAACATATAATCATTTATAACTTTCAAATAAGAATTAATAAGAATTAGATGAGTGTCTTTTAATTAGCAACAATATCTTTTAAAATCTCCACACATTCAAATCTTATGCGGCTCATTCAATTTAATAAAGGTAAAATATTAACACCAATAAAAGATGATACGCATATACAAATCCGTATCCTTGTTATAATTTGGCTTTATGTATATTTAAAGTAGCTTACTAATAGTAAATAAAGTTTACCCATCGTAAGAGTTCCAACTTTAAGTTACTAAATGATATCAATGCATTTAAAACTAAAGAACCGAACTATAGATGATATCAATTTAGTTTCTTGCAAAGGCATTCATAATGCTTCTAGATAAAAACTAATTTGTTTAACATTAAAATTTGGGGCTTCTCTTTTAGATGGATGTCACATAATTAACTAAACATAACTCAGTTCAAAATCAAAATACACATACTGACATAATACACGATAAGCTCTTAACAACTATTATTATATATAAGACAGCCTGTATTAAAAGCAAGTAATGCATATTTTAACAATATATATTATCAAAATTCAAAACCTAGCGATAATATTTGAAATTAATCATTCAAATAGTAGGATAATAAAAGAATTATATACCAGGGGCCGGTTACTAATTAAAATAAATAATATAAATAACAGAAAATAGTTTTGAAAAATCTTGTTCACCAGAATCCAACCTTTAAAAAAAACTATTATTTGCCAATGATTTCGCCAAAAATTACACACTGGCTATACAATTGTGTTAATTCATTATAACAATCGTTACTATAGTAAAATACTAATAATCCATTTACCGAGTGATCTTATTTAGTGTTTTGACTAATTACAAATTACAAAATAACATTATATTAATGTTTACTATATAAAAAATAAAACACAAAAGTTTCTTTTTTCTCTAATAATAACCCACTAAAAAAATACAAACTGAGTCATGATATCTGATTACTTCTGTTATTTTCAAAACGTTATTTACCTATCAAATTAATTACTTCGATTCAAATAGGAAAAAGCATAAATAAATTGGGTTGTTAAATAAATAAAATCAAACTCATATATCACACTTAACCAGATGCAAAACCTAGATGCATACCTGACCATCTCATCTTCCCCTTCTAGATTCTAGTTCCCTCACATCTAACAAAATCCAATTTCCATAATAAATCAGGGTTACCTTTCAAATTGAGTGATTGTCACATCCGTATATTCTTGGGATGGGGGCAGCTACCGATCAAATCTAATCATCGAGTAATGAGAGCAGGGATACGTGGTTCTCTGCGGATGGATGGATTGTCGTGGGGGCCCAATCAGAAAAAAAATCGAGAGTGCTAGATTTACGATGACGGCGACGGCTTAAAACTAGGGTTTATGAGAAAAGCGCTTTCGTGCTGATAACGTGTTGTGAAACAACAAGCCTAATAGCTAAACAATATAGAATAGATGTAGAGAAAAAGAGATTAATATTTCATTGATAGGTGTATCAAATACAAGAGAATACAATGACTATATATATAGGAGATGGAGTCTTGGAAAACAAGCTAAGTTATTTTAGGAGTTGATAACCACAATAATAATATTTATATTCATAACAACTCTCAAATTTTATTTATATATTTTTCCTTTGCTCTCTTTATGAATAAAAAACTTCAAAAAGAGAAGGTCATAAGTACACTTTCAAATCTTATTTATACATTTTTCCTTTGCTTTCTTTATGTATGTAGAGGAAGGATGTATTAATATTAACACTTTAAAGTGTTCTTTTTTAACTCATCGACCTAGGGAAACCAACTTTCGACTTCTTGTACCATATAAAAACTAGTTTTTTTACCCACCGTGTGTGTGGTGCCCTGTACGCGATGTGATGAATTATAGATTACAATCAACCCGACTCGTTTCCAAACTAAATTTATGTTTAAACGTAGAGTGATTGATCAGAGTGTCGCGCTCCGGTCAAAGATAATATTTATAAGCCCGAATTACCCTTAACTATGAGTTAGCGGTAGTACGGGGTCGATCCACAAAGAGTCTGTCGGTAGTACTAGGATGTGATTGATTGTAAAGGGTGTCATTTTTATGAAGCTTGCAAATGGTTTAAATTGAATGTTTGTTTGTTTGAAGAGATGTTAGATTAAACCGACAAGTTTGTTTTTAATTACTTAACTACGAAAACTGGAATGATTGCATCAAACTTGATTGATTGGTATAAAATAATAATATTAAAACAAGGTTCACACCCGGTTCGGTATTTGAAGTCCAACTGTTTCTACACGTTTTAGATTCAACTTAATTGCATAGATGACTAACGAACTTAGTGTCGCGTGGCTTAGGTGCCAAGAGCTATCAACGTCGTAGAAGACGGACCGTAATGCACTTCGTCACCAAGAACATGTCAATTTTAACCTAGACAAGGCATAATTGCACATAAACATTTCACAAAGTTAAATTTAATCTTCACTTGATAATTCACGAATACGATACAAATGCAAGATAATTATCATAGGTTTCAAAATCAAATTACAATTACAATCAAACTCAAAACAATTTTTAACCCTAGAAACTTACAAAAACCTACACCGGGGTGAAACCCGAAGAGACTAACCGCTCATGGTGAACGGAACGTAATCAACGGATGATGAGAACTCGAACATTGACATCTTGAAGCTTTGAGGGTGAGGATGATGAGGTTAGGGTTTATGGTGGATTATGGAGGTGGATGGATTGTGGATTGAATAATGATGATGGTGGCGGATTAGATTTAGGATCAAGGTTTTTGATGGTGGATGATTGATGTTAATTGAGATGAATTGGAGATGGGTCGGATGATGATCTTGGCTCCAAAGATGAAATTCAAACTCCCAAAACTTGTAACTCCTTCAAAAGACCCCAAAGTTGGCTATAAAACTCGTACAAAACATCAAACAAACAAAATTCGCGTCGGATGTAAAGCCTCGCTTTTTGTAACTTTCTGTACTTAGAAAGTTTGTCGTGTATTTCTATTTTTGGAAACTTGTTTCTCTTGTTGTTGTATTTCGTTTAAACCATTGTAATCCGGGACCCCGATCATAATAAAAATTGATCATTTATTAAGAATTATACGTGGTTTTATTCATACTTGTTTATACGTTTAAACTCACATACACGCTCGATACATATTTCGTTTACAATCAAAAGATTGTAAATACGAATTTTATACGCATTATGCTTGCAAATACTTGATTTTATATTCACAATACTTAATCCATACTCGTATACATGTTTACTATTTGATATCATGTTAAATGTACAAGATTTAACTAAAAACACACCATATACCAAAGTAAAGGGACCAAAGTTGTAAAAAATGAAAGGTTGCTCAGTGAATGTGCGTCGCGACCCGTGCATGGGTCTTGATTCTCTTTCGCGACCCGCGACAAGTATCAATCCGCATCATTCCCTTACCAGCTCGCGCATTGGTAACTTTTGGCCACTATTCTCCCAACTAACTCATTAATTACACTCTTTAACACAAACCCTAATATCCCCACTATAAATACACCATCTCGCACTCTCATTTTCAATTTCCAAACCATCTAAACTCTCACAAATCCTCTCTAAATCCTCCAAATTCACTGAAGTTTGGCATAAAGTTCTAAGTCTTTTCAAAGTGAGTTCTAGCTCACTTATTTCTTCAAACTTGCTTGTTTATTCTTCTAAATCACTTGGATAACCTCTAGGAAGGTTTTCACAAGATTACCATGGTAATCTAAGCTGAAACCTAACCACATTTGAGGTCCAAAGTGAATGTTATTTTCTGTTTTGGACATTCTTCTTGTAACTATAGGAAGGTTTTCACAAGATTACCATGCTGACGCTATAACATGCTGTCTAACGAATTCCATCGACGCGGGTGTGACAACCGGTAATTTACGCCCTTAATTACGTGATTACGCGATAATAAATAGTGTTTACGACACTAATTAACTTAACCAGACCCTTGGAGTGCCCAGGAATGTTTGTTCAGCTATACAGTACGCGTGTGGTGATTGACAGAAAATCTGCTGATGATTACGCGACAACGGACTAATACCGTACGAAATACTGTCAACACAAATATTTCATACTTAAGGAGTTGGGTTGCGATATCGGGTCTCCTAGGAATTACGGGCCACTTACACATAAGATAGGCTTGTGGGCCCTGGGCCCAAGCCCAAAACCACAAGCCTAAACCCACACATAATAGACAAAATCTCTACGAATCTTGTCAAATAATCTAAATCTTACAAAATCTTTAGTAGATATTCACAATCTTTATGAATCTCTCCAAGAGATTTTAGCTCCAAGGATAAAGCAGGCGACCTAAATACAACTTGAATACACCAAAGGGCAATAAAAATCTTGAACTCTATTAATACACACACAAACCTGCACTTCACTTTCTCACAAACACCTCCTTATCATCTCCTTCCCTCTCTCGATCACCTTCTACTCAAACAAACAATACACAAAGCAAACGGACCATAAATCAAGAACACCTCTTAACCCCTCAAACCTCTTACTCTCGGTCTCCCCTTCCCTTTCCGATGAAACAGCCGGCCAGAGCCGGTGGTCTTCTCCGACATACCGACCCCCCCTCTCTTCGTGCAGCAAGACGGACCACCACCACTATTGGGTGGTGGTGAGCGGCGGCAATGGGGCCGGACCAGGATCCAGCCACCAATCATATTGAACACGCAAGTTAACAATTATAAAAGCTTAACCAATACCATTGGTATCCAAACAAAACATAGTTTACGTTGCAAAGCGGAAGCATAATGTTCAAATCCAAAACATAAGTTTAAACGTTTCAAAGTTTAACATGCCACACGGCTGTCCATGTCCCACAACGACTCTCTTCATGCAAGCTCCAGCTAAGTACCTATTGACCTGCAAAGCATGTAGTAATGAGTCAACAACAAGTTGAGTGAGTTCACTGTTGGGTGTTCATTTTTAAGTTGTTCCGAAAACAGTTTCCTTTAACTGGCAACCTGCCGTGGGGGTTACCCCATAGTTGAAAACGTGATTTGTTTACCCATTTATCCTGGCAATACAGCCATGGGGGCTACCCCATGTTGGTTATCTGGCATTTCGGCCGTGGGGGCTACCCCATGTATACACTAGACTCGTTACCATATCGACTGCTGACTGTAGTCATGTTTATGTGCCCTGAACTGTCAATGTCTATCATCATTGACGTGCCCAGATCCATTAGTTCACGCCCGTCCTCTGCGGCACGGTGTGAGGCTTGTCAGACCTAAATAGCGCTATCTAACTAATGACCCGCTCGCCATTGGCCCGGCGATTATGTCGATATAAAAAGGAGGGACTTCGTGATAGAGTTTTGGTCTAGTACGAGTTATCTGTCCATGAGGACGAGGAATTATATTCCTGAGTCAATACTGTCCTACCCAAGTAAGGACGAGGAATCCCTGTTCCTTAACCCCATTCCCAACCCTGGGAATCCCATGCTTTGAAGAGGGTGTGAACTCACCTTGGTTTGCTCGGCAGATACCCAGAAAGGTCAATCAAGCTATATTGTGGTCAACCACGTCCTAACATAGTTGTACCACACAAGTCAGGTTCGTATTTAGGTAGTACACGTATGTTTTCTACACACATTTGCATACACGTATTGATCATGGCACACACGTATAAATACTTCAGTTAATTAACAGGGCACAAACACATCCAATAGCCTCATCTACGTAAATAAGCAAAGTCCAAGTGTGCGGCCCAAATAGTTGGGCTCGTAATAGCATGCAAGTCCAAAACAGTGTGCACGTGTATATGGTCTCGAGTCGAGACTAGAGGTCCCGAGTTGAGACTGTGCGGTCTCGAGTTGTAGCCTGCAAGTTCTCGAGTCGCAACTGAGGAGGTCTCGGGTCATACGTTCATCATTCGTAACTAGGCAGTCTCGAGTCATGTCTCGAGTCGCAACAAGACTCGCAACCATGATCTCGAGTCATGCTGTTTTTGTGCCGATGTGGTGTGGTCTCGAGTCGAGACTGTGGGTCTCGACTCCCATCATCTGCTGATTCTAGAACAACTACACAGTGTACTATCCAATAGAATTTCCATTTCATGATATGGTGTACTAGCCAATGACAATGCACAAACATGTTTCTTTGTCTAACAATTAACCGAAATGGATCAAACTACAAGTTTTTCAAATATTCAAGGCACCTTCAACTCATATTCATGTTGTTCATCATACATTCAAGTAGTTCAACATTTTAGGGTTTTTATCATAACATGCTTTATCAAGAAAATCGATCCTAGCATGAACTCAAGTTAACAACATCATCGGCTCCTACATCTAGCACATTCAATCAATACAATAGAATATTTACATAAGATTTATCATCAACATATGCTAATCCGATTTCATGAACACAAACCTCCTCATTCATACCTAAACATAACCAAACCATTCGGATTCAAATCCATATAGAGCCGATTACAACCATTCATGATCAATCACATATTATATATACCAAGACAACATTTCATCATCATAAATAACATCATCATCCGAAATAAAAACACATAACATGCATCACTAACCTATATCATCACACGTCAACACCTTTATCATGTATGTCATTTACTAACCAAGCATTGTAACATTTAGAAACATAAAACACTAACCGGATGGTGTTTAGGTTTGAAGAATCAATGAACCAAATGCCGAGTGATGATCCTGAGTTTGATCTGACAGTTTTGGGGCTACCGGTTGAATCCGAGAGAGGTGAGGAGAGGTTTGTGGTGGTGTTCTAGAGTTTTAGAGAGAGAGAGAGAGAGTGTGTAGGAGGGTGTGGGAGTGAGATGTGGATGATGACATGGTTTCCGTATCAAATGGTGCACCTTATGGGCCTTCGGGTGGGCTAAGGGAGGTGCGGCCCAACAGTTCACTCGAGACCAGGTGGTCTCGAGTCGGGTTCTTGTGTCCTCAGGTTACATAAATACACGCATACATACAAGCACAACACATAATCACATAAATTCACTTATATCATTAATTACACCAACGTGTCAATTAGTTACATAACGTTCAAGCATGATTTATCAAGCTATACCGAAGGGTTCTAAATTTCGGGTTGTCACATTATCCCCAACTTGAAAGAAATTTCGTCCCGAAATTTGGTAAGTACTCACTGAGGAAGCTAGTTAAGTTGTATGGTTTTCACTGGTTTTCCAGGGGTGTCACATCCTCCCCCCGTTGATCTGGAATTTCGTCCCGAAATTTCATAGCTTCAGCCTCAGTAGTGGTTGTACCGTTTGCGAATAGTTGGGGATACTTTTGTTTCATCTGATCTTCGCGTTCCCAGGTGAACTCTGGGCCGCGACGTGAGTTCCAACGAACTCGAACGAGAGGGATTCTAGTGTTCTTGAGGACCTTAACATCCCGGTCTGTGATTTCAACTGGTTCCTCGACGAATCGTAACTGCTCGTCGATGGTGAGCTCCTTCAAAGGAACTACGAGGGTCTCATCTGACAGACACTTTTACAGATTCGACACGTGGAAAACGTTGTGCACTGCACTAAGTTCTGCTGGTAAGTTCAGTTTGTAGGCCACCTTGCCTATTTTCTCGATGATTTCAAAAGGTCCGACGTATCGTGGGTTAAGTTTGCCTCACTTGCCAAAATGAACCACACCCTTCCAGGGTGAAACTTTGAGTAGTACCCGCTCCCCAACCTGGAGCTCAAGTGGTTTCCTGCCCTTATCGGCGTAGACTTTCTGACGGTCACGAGCTGCCGCCATGCGTTGTCGTATTTGAGCAATTCGTTCGGTTGTGTCTACCACATGTTCTGGACCAGTGATCTGACTATCTCCCACCTCTGCCCAACAAAGAGGTGACCGGCATTTACGCCCGTACAATGCCTCAAACGGAGCAGCTTTAATGCTGGTGTGGTAGCTGTTATTGTACGAGAAATCTACAAGTGGCAGATGCTTTTCCCAGCTGTTGCCAAAGTCAATTACACATGCACGAAGCATGTCTTCTAAGGTTTGAATAGTGCGCTCAGACTGCCCGTCCGTCTGAGGGTGATACGCTGTGCTCATGTCTAATCGTGAGCCAAAGGATTTATGCATTGCTTGCCACAGTTCTGAAGTGAAACGCGCATCTCGATCCGAGATAATAGAGGTGGGCACCCTGTGCCTTGAGACAACTTCCTTAAGGTATACGTCCGCTAGAGTGGAGAACTTATCCGTTTCCTTGATAGCTAAGAAGTGTGCGGACTTTGTGAGTCGATCCACGATCACCCAAATAGTATCGTTACCACGTTGCGATCTAGGCAGGCCCGTAACAAAATCCATGGAAATTTGCTCCCATTTCCATTGTGGTATCTCTGGTTGTTGGAGTAGGCCTGAGGGTTTCTGGTATTCAGTCTTGACTCTGGCACAAGTCAAACACTTGCTGACGTAGGTTGCTATGTGGGCCTTCATGCTAGGCCACCAATACGTAGTTCTGATATCGTGGTACATCTTATCCGAACCAGGGTGTACCGAGTAGCGAGACTTGTGTGCCTCATCCATCACAAGCTCTCGTAGGTTGCCATAGAGTGGGACCCAAATGCGTCCCGTTACGTAGTAAGCACCGTCTTCCTTTTGTTCTAAGCGTTGCCTTGATCCGCATAGGGCTTCAGCCCTGACGTTTTCTGGTTTCAATGCTTCTATCTGAGCGTCTCGTATTTGGGAAGGAAGACTAGAATGTATCGTGAGTTACAAAGCTCGTACGCGCTTAGGCGCAGTGTCCTTTCGACTGAGGGCGTCAGCCACAACATTGGCTTTGCCTGGGTGGTACCTGATCGAGCACTCGTAGTCATTCAGTAGCTCGACCCATCGTCATTGTCGCATATTAAGTTCCTTCTGTTTGAAGATGTGCTTGAGGCTCCTGTGGTCGGTGTAGATGGCACACTTGGTACCATACAAGTAATGTCGCCATATCTTAAGCTCAAAAACAACAGCTCCCAGCTCTAGGTCGTGCGTAGTGTAGTTTCTTTCATGAACTTTGAGTTGGCGTGAGGCGTAGGCGATAACTTTATCTCGTTGCATCAATACACAACCAAGACCCTGAATTGATGCGTCGCAGTAAACCACAAAGTCGTCTGTGCCCTCTGGCAAGGAAAGGATAGGTGCGCTGCAAAGTCTATCCTTTAAATGCTGAAATGTTAGTGCCTGTGCATTTCACCATCGATAAACAACGCCCTTCTGCGTTAATGAGGTGAGAGGCTGTGGAATCTTGGAAAAATCCTTAATGAACCTCCGGTAGTAACCTGCCAAACCCAAGAATTGGCGAATTTCCGTTGGTGTGTGAGGTGCAGGCCAGTTCTTAATCGAGTCTACCTTGGACGGATCCACATAAATCCCATCCTTGTTCACTATGTGGCCTAGGAAATGGACTTCACGAAGCCAGAAGTCGCATTTCGAGAACTTTGCGTAAAGCTGTTCCGTTCGAAGAAGTTCCAAAATAAGTCGTAGATGCTGCTCGTGTTCCTCCTGACTCTTAGAATAGATCAGGATGTCGTCGATGAAGACTATAACGAACTTGTCCAGGTAAGGTTTGCACACTCGATTCATCAAGTCCATGAAAATCGCAGGTGCGTTTGTCAGCCCAAAAGGCATGACCAAAAACTCATAGTGTCCATATCGAGTTCTAAAAGCTGTTTTGGAGACGTCCTCTTCCCGGACTCTCAGCTGGTGATATCCTGATCTCAAATCAATCTTTAAATAGTAACTCGACCCTTGCAGCTGGTCGAACAAGTCGTCAATACGCGGTAGAGGATAACGATTCTTCACAGTCACCTTGTTAAGTTCACAGTAGTCGATGCACATTCTGAAAGTACCATCCTTCTTCTTTACGAATAGCACTGGGGCTCCCCAAGGCGATGAGTTAGGACGAATAAAACCCTTATCTACGAGTTCTTGTAGTTGCGTAGAGAGTTCTTTCAACTCTGATGGAGCTAAACGATACGGTGCACGAGCTATAGGCGCAGCTCCAGGAGCTAGTTCAATCTGAAACTCGACCTGGCGATGAGGTGGAAGGCCAGGTAGCTCCTCAGGAAATACCTCAGGATAGTCGCGTACAATTGGAAAATCTTCTATCTTCTTCTCTTTCTCCGAGGTGTCAGTAACGAGAGCCAGAATAGCGGTGTGCCCCTTTATCAAACACTTCTGGGCCTTGAGGAAAGAGATGATGTTCTCGACAGCGCCCTTCTTGTCGCCACGAATCATGAGAGGTTCACTACCGGAACCAGGAATACGAACAATCTTCTCATTGCAAAGAATCTCTGCTCGGTGTTGGGATAAACAATCCATTCCAATGACAACGTCGAAACTACCCAAGACAATAGGAATAAGGTCGATAGAGAAGGTCTGGTTAGCAAGAACAAGTTTACAACCCTTGACTACGTGTGTGGCCTCTAAACTCTTACCATTTGCTAGCTCTACCGTGTGCTTGTTGTTCAAAGGTGTTGGAATACGCTTAAGCATTCGACTAACTTCTAGTGACATGTAGCTAGTATCGGCACCCGAATCAAATAAAACTGTAACATAAAAGTCGTCGAGAAGGAACTTACCCGCCGCAACATTGGGGTCATTCCTTGCCTCACCTTGGCCAATCACGAACGCCCGCCCCCTGGCACCATTGTTGTTGTTGTTCCCATTGTTACCATTCCCCTGATTATTGTTGTTGTTGTTGTTGTTGTTCTGGTTCCTGTTCAGTTGGGGGCAATCTTTCTTGAAATGGCCTTCAGCTCCACACTGAAAGCACCCTTTGTTGATACCTTGCTGCTGCTGCTGCTGTCGCTGGTTCTGAGGGGCTTGTTGTTGACGATTCTGGTTTGCGGGGTATAAGCTTCTGCAGTCCTTGGCGGCGTGACCTGGCTTGTTGCATCAATGACAGTTACCCCTGGTGCATGGCCCGCTGTGGTGTAGGTTGCAGCGATTACATTTGGGGTGATTCCCTTTGTACCCACCATGACCTTGACCACCAGATGACTGCTGACTGGGGCTCTTGTAGTCATCAGTCCTTCTCTGCTGAGACTGAGACTGTGGTGTAGGTTGCAGCGATTGCATTTGGGGTGATTCCCTTTGTACCCACCATGACCTTGACCACCAGATGACTGCTGACTGGGGCTCTTGTAGTCATCAGTCCTTCTCTGCTGAGACTGAGACTGAACAGAAGTCGAACCTTTGCTTGAAGCTCCATCCCATTTACTCTTGTTGTCGCTGGGAGTTTCAGAGGTAGCTGTAGCACTAATACGTTTCGGTAACCTGTTCTGCTCCACCGCCTGATCAGTGAGGCGGTGAGCCAGCTGAACAACCTGCTGGTAGGTGGCGAGGTTTGCTGAAGTCACATGACTTTGGATTTCTGGCACTAAGCCCTTGAGATAAAGTTCAATACGCTTAATAGGAGGGTCCACCATAGTGGGACACAGCAATGCCAGCTCATTCGATCTCTTTGTAAATGCCTCAATTTCTGACCCCGTCATCTTGAGGTTGAAGAACTCGACTTCCAGCTTATGAATGTCATCACGACTGCAGTATTCTTCCTTGATCATCTCTTTAAAATTGTTCCATGGGGTGGCGTTAGCAGCAACCAGCCCCAGCATTTGGACCTGAGCATTCCACCATGTGAGAGCTAAACCCTCGAGAGTGCCGGTAGCATACTTCACCCTGCGCGCCTCAGGGCATTCACACATTTCGAACACAGATTCTAGTTTCTCAAACCAGTGGAGGAGACCTACTGCTCCTTCAGTGACGCTAAAAGTAGTTGGTCGGCAGTCCATAAAGGTTTTGAAGGTGCACACAGGTGGCTGAGCATGTTGACCTGTTGTGGGTGAAAGAAAGGACAGAGTTTAACACAAAGCTTGGTTCACGAGAGTAGGATCTAAAGATCCTAGAATGAGTTTGGACTGCTGGATATACCTCCTGCGTGTGCAGCTGCAAGTGCCGCAGCAACTTGTTCGTTAATCAAAGCCGTCAACTGGGCTTGAGTCATGTTAACGCGTCCACTCATGATCTTCATATAAGAGGGAAACATGGGTGAGAGAGGCTCGCGAAAGTGCGATGACGGAAGAGGGTAAGCACACACGTGTTCAAGCAACAATAGTTATACTAATCAAGCATACCATGAGCAATGCATTTTGTAACTAACAAGTAGGCAATATATACATAGATCATATCACCTAGAATGTCGAGCCTTGCATGTGGAGTGAAGCGTCGTTGTGGATCGTAGAGCACTGTACAGGTTATAGTCTGATTTTAATAAAACTTTGCCCTTATTAAAACCAAGTTCACTATAACCAATGGCTTTGATACCAATCTGTCACACCCCCAAAATCCACATGCGGAGTATCACCGCTTGGAGGCGTGACTGACCAGGATCCAGCCACCAATCATATTGAACACACAAGTTAACAATTATAAAAGCTTAACCAATACCATTGGTATCCAAACAAAACATAGTTTACGTTGCAAAGCGGAAGCATAATGTTCAAATCCAAAACATAAGTTTAAACGTTTCAAAGTTTAACATGGCACACGGCTGTCCATGTCCCACAACGACTCTCTTCATGCAAGCTCCAGCTAAGTACCTATTGACCTGCAAAGCATGTAGTAACGAGTCAACAACAAGTTGAGTGAGTTCACTGTGGGGTGTTCATTTTTAAGTTGTTCCGAAAACAGTTTCCTTTAACTGGCATCCTGCCGTGGGGGTTACCCCATAGTTGAAAACGTGATTTGTTTACCCATTTATCCTGGCAATACAGCCGTGGGGGCTACCCCATGTTGGTTATCTGGCATTTCGGCCGTGGGGGCTACCCCATGTATACACTAGACTCGTTACCATATCGACTGCTGACTGTAGTCATGTTTATGTGCCCTGAACTGTCAATGTCTATCATCATTGACGTGCCCAGATCCATTAGTTCACGCCCGTCCTCTGCGGCACGGTGTGAGGCTTGTCAGACCTAAATAGCGCTATCTAACTAATGACCCGCTCGCCATTGGCCCGGCGATTATGTCGATATAAAAAGGAGGGACTTCGTGATAGAGTTTTGGTCTAGTACGAGTTATCTGTCCATGAGGACGAAGAATTATATTCCTGAGTCAATACTGTCCTACCCAAGTAAGGACGAGGAATCCCTGTTCCTTAACCCCATTCCCAACCCTGGGAATCCCATGCTTTGTAGAGGGTGTGAACTCACCTTGGTTTGCTCGGCAGATACCCAGAAAGGTCAATCAAGCTATATTGTGGTCAACCACGTCCTAACATAGTTGTACCACACAAGTCAGGTTCGTATTTAGGTAGTGCACGTATGTTTTCTACACACATTTGCATACACGTATTGATCATGGCACACACGTATAAATACTTCAGTTAATTAACAGGGCACAAACACATCTAATAGCCTCATCTACGTAAATAAGCAAAGTCCAAGTGTGCGGCCCAAATAGTTGGGCTCGTAATAGCATGCAAGTCCAAAATAGTGTGCACGAGTATATGGTCTCGAGTCGAGACTAGAGGTCCCGAGTCGAGACTGTGCGGTCTCGAGTTGTAGCCTGCAAGTTCTCGAGTTGCAACTGAGGAGGTCTCGGGTCATACGTTCATCATTCGCAACTAGGCGGTCTCGAGTCATGTCTCGAGTCGCAACAAGACTCGCAACCATGATCTGGAGTCATGCTGTTTTTGTGCCGATGTGGTGTGGTCTCGAGTCGAGACTGTGGGTCTCAACTCCCATCATCTGCTGATTCTAGAACAACTACACAGTGTACTATCCAATAGAATTTCCATTTCATGATATGGTGTACTAGCCAATGACAATGCACAAACATGTTTCTTTGTCTAACAATTAACCGAAATGGATCAAACTACAAGTTTTTCAAATATTCAAGGCACCTTCAACTCATATTCATGTTGTTCATCATACATTCAAGTAGTTCATCATTTTAGGGTTTTTATCATAACATGCTTTATCAAGAAAATCGATCCTAGCATGAACTCAAGTTAACAACATCATCGGCTCCTACATCTAGCACATTCAATCAATACAATAGCATATTTACATAAGATTTATCATCAACATATGCTAATCCGATTTCATGAACACAAACCTCCTCATTCATACCTAAACATAACCAAACCATTCGGATTCAAATCCATATAGAGCCGATTACAACCATTCATGATCAATCACATATTATATATACCAAGACAACATTTCATCATCATAAATAACATCATCATCCGAAATAAAAACACATAACATGCATCACTAACCTATATCATCACACGTCAACACCTTTATCATGTATGTCATTTACTAACCAAGCATTGTAACATTTAGAAACATAAAACACTAACCGGATGGTGTTTAGGTTTGAAGAATCAATGAACCAAATGCCGAGTGATGATCCCGAGTTTAATCCGACAGTTTTGGGGCTACCGGTTGAATCCGAGAGAGGTGAGGAGAGGTTTGTGGTGGTGTTCTAGAGTTTTAGAGAGAGAGAGAGAGTGTGTGTGTAGGAGGGTGTGGGAGTGAGATGTGGATGATGACAAGGTTTCCGTATCAAATGGTGCACCTTATGGGCTTTCGGGTGGGCTAAGGGAGGTGCGGCCCAACAATTCACTCGAGACCAGGTGGTCTCGAGTCGGGTTCTTGTGTCCTCAGGTTACATAAATACACGCATACATACAAGCACAACACATAATCACATAAATTCACTTATATCATTAATTACACCAACGTGTCAATTAGTTACATAACGTTCAAGCATGATTTATCGAGCTATACCGAAGGGTTCTAAATTTCGAGTTGTCACATTATCCCCAAGTTGAAAGAAATTTCGTCCCGAAATTTGGTAAGTACTAACTGGGGAAGCTAGTTAAGTTGTATGGTTTTCACTGGTTTTCCTGGGGTGTCACATCAATTAACTTATTTCCTTGCACTTTGAACCCTCTAAATTGACATATAAGGGCTTTAAGACATTTACCCACTTTGTTTAGTCCCTGGTTAACTTTATTGTCACCCGAAAGGTCCAAACTTTCAACGTTGACGCTTTAACCCCTCGTACACGAATTTGATCATAACTTTCTCATACGATAACGAAACTTTATGAAATTTTTATCGTGCATTCTAGTGAGCATAATTAACCATTATAAAGCTTCGGGTTTGTCAAAAGGTCACTCAGAGTTATAACTTAAACATGTTGACACATTTGACCCCTGTAGTTTGTAATCTCTCACTTTTAGCCTCGTATGATCCATGATTTATTCGCCTGATGGTATCAACGTCATGTAGGGTTATTGTAAAGTATATTTATTCACTGTTGACATTTTGAACTCGTATATTCACATACTTTCCATGTTTGTCAACTTTAGTCCCTCAAGAACATTCTTTCTCACGTTCAAGCTTATGACACGTGTCAATACATTATAGGACGTGAATTTTTGAGGTGTTACATCCTCACCCCCTTAAAAGAAATCTCAACCTAGAGATTTGTTAAAGTAAAGGAAGTATTTTCTGCTTTAAATTGGCTTAATCTTCCTCAGTACCTTTGAGCCTCTAAGGCACTCCAATTGACCTTTATAATAGGTACATGTATCTCTTTGGAGTTTCTAATCCTGTCGACCCTTAATCGACACAGGTTGCTCATCATATTGTAAATCTGCATATCATATTGTGATAATGCTTCTTAACTTATTGGCGAAACACATCCTTCAATCACTGATGTGCAATGTGTTGCGAGCTCCGCCAAGCTCTTTAAATAGGTTTTAGCTTAAAGGATACCTGATCTTGATACATTCGATTTCCTTCGAATGATTCTATATATTCAGAGCTTAACTAGCCTGATAATTTTAACAATTTGGCATTCCCTTCCTTAACAAGAATCCAGGAGGTTTGCTACTTTCATTAATCCTTGATTTTTCTGCCGAATACAGGCATCTTACAGATGATTATGAATTTTGCGTGATCTTATTTGTTGTTTCTAATGCAACCTTCAGATCCTAATAAGTGGACTTTCTAAAGTCTCGTCCATCCAACGGATGTTTTGATATTTCATTTATACAAGGTCTCCAAAGGAGCCACCTTGATACTTATATAACAGCTATTATAGAAAAGCTTATCTTTAAGGTGAGATGGTTATTCCAACCATTGCTCAAAATTAATCTTAGGAATAGCTAATCTTTACAGTTAGTCGAACAAATCGATGATCCCGAGCAGCTGATGGCGATTCTTAATCGTTGCCTAATTAGGGTTGCGGTAAACAATGCCTAAGCAAAATGAACCGTCTTTCATAATTTACTATACCGAATTCTCAGGATAGTGAGTTAGGCTTTATGAATCTATATCTTAAAACTTACTTAACCAGGGTTTTTGATTCTGCCAATAATGGTACTAGCTGTCTTGGAGATTTCATAATAATGCAGCCCTAAATGGGATATAAATCTTAACGCTACTGCCTCTCGGGAGGTAAACAGGGTAGTCTTAGGAGAAGATAATCAAGATACAAGGAGGTTACAGAGATTTCCATATCTCAGGCTCCAGTTCACTCATCAATGCTGGTGTCTAATAAGTGACACCTTTATGTTATTAGTCCACGAATTCCTTAATCGGGAACATTTCCATGGACAATTTCATTCTGGATATCTCTTTTGAATACTATTAGTTGACTTTAGTACCATATGATCATTGGGATATCTTTGTGGTTCCATGCATTAAACCTCCATACTGATCAGGCATGGAAGCAATCTATGGAACTTATTAAGATACACCAATCCTCATATGGCGCTTTTTATCATACCATTTGGTATTCGAAATCAGTAGAGATCAAAGAGATATCAATTTCATAGTATGATTTACTTTATCTGGAGGGAGGGTACATTAGGACTTTCTACGGTTTATTATTGTAGTGTCAATAGCATGCGTCGCCTCATCAATGGCGCGATTTACTGTTGTCTTATCCGAGTTTATCATGCTCGAGATTTAGTTCCTATTACCAGATGAATCATTTACTTAGTTGCAATCCAACATCTGCTATTCATTACCCTGATGGCCTTAACATATACTAACCATGGTTTCATCAAACTATACTGGCCAATAAGGCACTAACATTCTTAATGAACGTTATTTTTAAAAATATATCAATATCACTTAGCCTAGGTCACAAAAGACCATCAATGGCATTTAAGGGTTGGACCTAGTCCATCACCTCTTCGACAGGGGATCAAAATGTCACATCTGTCTTTAATATACTGATGAATTTGGATAGCTTGAAAGTTTGCCATAAGGGTATCAGAAAAGAGTGATTTCTAATAGATATTAAATATCAATATAGGATTTGTTGGAGCATTTTCTAAAGTATCATCGGTCAATTTCTACCTCGCATTAAATGACCGGAGTCTTAATCAGGCGGAGACAACAGTTCTCAACATTTATCATTCATTATAGAATCATATGTGCCAGTATCAAATAAAATTCATGCATAAACTGCTTGATATGGAAAGGTATCTGCTATATAGTTATCATTCTGCATTATCTCCTTGGCGTTCGTCTGGAAGACTCATGCGTTTGCTTTCTTGGCCTCTTCAGGCTTCTTCTGATTCCTAGGGCAGTTAGTCTTGATATGCCCCTTTTCGTTGCAACCATAACAGGTTGCATCTTTCAACTTCTTGCAATCCAAGGCTTTATGTTTCTTAGACTTGCAGATTCCACAGGGTAGTGGCTCAGACTCAAACCTGCATTTCCCAAGATGGTATTTCCTACAGGTTCCGCACCTGGTCTTCTCTCCTGAATGCTGGCTGTCTCTTTTAAACCCGGAACTCTTCTTATCTTCAGAATTCCTCTTCCTGTCGGAGCGATGAGAATTCTCATCCTCCCTTTTACGCTTTCCATCTTCAGAGGCTTTGGCAGCCTTGTTTCTGACTACATCGAGTGTAAGAGATAGCGACAGATCTTCCGCTGACCTGAATGTAGTAGGTCTTGAAGCCTTAACACTGGCCTTAATTTCTGGGGCTAAACCCCCGATGAAGCGAGCAATTCTCTTGGGTTCTGGTGTTACTAGGTAAGGAACCAGTTTGGACAAGGTATTGAAACTGGTGAGGTATGCTTGACAATCTAAGTTTGTCATCACCAATGATAAGAAATCTGATTCGATTCTTTCGACCTCGTGTTGAGGGCAGTAGTTCTCCATAATGAGAGCAACAAACTGTTCCCATGACATGTTGTAAAGTGGGATCTTCCCAGCAGCTTGAATGAGAGCCTTCCACCATGCTAGTGCCTCTCCCTTGAACGATTGGGATACATACTTCACTACATCCCTCTCAGCACAACCGCTGATGTCAACCACTGTGTCCATCTCATCTAACCAGGTCATACAATCAATTTCCCCTTTCTCCCCAGTGAAATCTCAGGGTTTACAGGAAACAAAGTACTTATAGGTACAAGACTTGGTATGCGGTTCATTATCGAACACTATCTTCTTGGATGGAACACTGTGTTGATTAGATGAACGTCGATCATCATCTTTCTTTGACTCATCTTTATTTGAGGGCGGTGGCTTGCTGTGAGCCTCCGAATGAGTCTTAGGGACAGACTTAGAGTGGGGTACAGATGAGGCTTTACTATTAGTCTCACTATACTCCCTGAATTGCTCCTCCACAGCTTTAGATACAGCTGTATCAATCAGTGAACGAAGCTCTCCTTTGGTTATGTTAATCCTCTCATCATCGCGGTTTTCCAAAGGATGACTGTTCTCTTCCTCTGACCTAGCCATGTAGCTTTAATTGCTACATAAAAATTAAACAAGGACAAGGTTTATACGGAAGTTTATACAGTCTTATCGTTTTAAACGATTTATTAACCATGGTAATATAAACCATATTGGTTAATTTGTTAGTTACATTTATTTAGTATTTTTATTATAATATATCCTAGTTATAAAACATTTAGGATATTAAGGTGGCGCAAAGGCTTAGTCACATGGACAGATTTAAAATTTACAAGCCATGATTTCGGAGAATCGCGGCATTATAATTTATCCTAGTTATAAAACATTAAGGATATTAAAGTGGCGCAAAGGCCTAGTCACATAGACAAGTTTAATTTATAAGCCATGATTTCAGAGAATCGAGGCATTAAGGTTTGAATTTAAAGTTCATTACCCTTTCTTGACAGGGAGTTGTAGGCTACCACTGTCTTTAGTCTCGGAGGACATTAACTATAGCCCGTAGGCATTTCCCTTCTAAGGGATGTTTATAATATGATCATCTTCATTTGATGATAGTAGTCAGGATCGCATTGATCATACAGACTAATAGGCTTGAGCATAGCTCACCACCATAGACAAGGAATTATAAAGATCAAATGTCAATGTCTCAAATGGACAATACATTATAGCCCGTAGGCATTATTTTACCATTGTATGGTCAAAATATGATCATCTTAATTGATGATCTAAACCCATGATTTAGAGATCATTAAGTTGGGTTAGGGATCTTTTAAAGAATCCATATATAAAAATGGCGTGTGTGATTTTAACGAATCACATCTGCCAGAAGTGTTAACATATTTACAGATGTTAACAGGGATTCGAATCTTTTAAACAGGTCTTACCATCATGGCCCGGCCTTAAAATGACCCGAAGGCTAGGTTTCACTCTTAAGATTCTTATTAATATTTAACGCAAAACAATCCTAAATTGAGGTGTTAAATATGGATCTGAATCTAATTATGGAACTACCATCTTGGCCCGGTTTTAAAATGACACGTGGCTAGGTCTTGTCCTTTTTAGATTTTGCCATTTTATTATAATGGTAGATCTTATAATATAGGAATGATAATTTAAATATAATCGTTCCTTTAAAATTTAAACAAGTATATAGTTGCCCTAAACGGGACTTCTAATAAAAATGACTTGCCCATGCAAAGGCTAATCAGAAAAATAATCAAGGAAGTAATCAAAAGACAATGAAACGAATTGGAATTTGTCCTATGTTCTTGTCTAGACTCAAAACGTGCAACTGTGTAACTGAGATTAAACGCAAAAGGCTAGCGTTTAATTCACTCAGTGTTGGCTCTGATACCAACCTGTCACGCCCCGACTTTTCCACGTGTCACCGGTGGGCCCGGTGGGGAGTATCGTGACGTGGTTGGCAACATAATAGTCAAACAACACAATTAAATAAATGCACAGCGGAAGCAAAAGATAAATATATGTTACAATCCGAATTTAAAGTAATATCCAGTATTACAACGGAATGTAAAGGATCCACAGGCGGATCTTAAAATATAAACATTTGTTCAACAGACTTTAGACGCCTAGAACTTGCAAGATTCCTTATTAGCGCCCTGAGCTTCCAGCCAATTACGTTCAGTACCTGTCACTTAACCTTTTTGGAAAATACGTCAGTTTACACTGGTAAATACACTCAACTGACTCATTTGAAAAGAGTTTAAGAAAATTTATTTGGATGCACGTGGCACAAAAATATCTTTTATAATTTGATTAAAATGCACAGAGGCAAAATTAATCTTTTATAACTTGGGACAATTATAGTTATAATCTTGTATATAGATTTACATGTTCGTTGTACGTTTAGGGCCCGATGTAGAAACCGAGTCAGATTAACAGACACGCCACAAGTATAGGCCCACAAGAGAGTGAGATACCATTATTACTTAAGCAACTGTCAGGTGTATGCCTACACCCCGTGCTTAAGACGTGGCCATTTTATAATACAATGATGTCAAGGATATCCGGGACATGGTCATTAACCCCTAAAGGTCTTTATTTCAAACAATACAGATTAAACCGGGTTACCTCAATAATTTAATCACAATCCGACTAAATATTCAATACCCGACCAAGCGGTATTTTTATAGTACCGTATCCCAAGCCCGTATAGGGAAAATAAGTTAAGAGTATTTACCTGAGCTAGCTCCTGACTTAATTAGCAAGAATTAATAACTCAGCCGTATTCACTTAAGTAAGCGTAGGTACAATTTACCGGAAGGATCTAGTCTGGAATGATGGTATAAATAACCAATTAGAATGCTAACGGGTCTTTAAATAAGCCTAAGCTTAGACCGGTTAGTCTTAAGGAAATATTCGGTTCAAACGCATGATTAAGCGAAGACCGGAAAAGAATGTGTTTTAGACCCGACAAGTTTGAAGACTTGTATAATATGGGTATTTCATACACATTCTGGATTTTGAGATAAACCCAATAAGGTTTGACCCGTTTCGGCTAATTTATGTAAACTTGTTACACAAACCGAACCGTACACGTAATAAGCGTGACGGGTATTCATGAGAGCCATATACAGGTTTCCTAAGTTAATTATTCCTCAAATATGTTGTGACATCAGTAAGATGTCTTTCATTATGCCCGAAATGAATTTAGACACAAACTATGCCCCGTAGGGGTAGTTTGGTCATTTAAAAGGTTATAAAAGAGTTTAAGTATTTACCTGAGTTACAGGTCTGATATAATTATCAAAAATACTTATTTTACTAAGTTATAACAGTAGGGTAAGGTATATATGTGAATTTACCAATTATAATCAAACTATGCACCGTAGGGGCATTTTGGTAATTTCACATAAGCCGTGAAGCTCAAAACTGAAGTCTGAGTTAAACAACTTTTGCTTACTATTAAAACATTATAATTTACCTAAAATATCAGTAGGTATCAACCCTTGTATGTCTAAAATAGTTCTAGTACATACTATGCGTTAAAAACGCTTAGAAAGGCGATTAGGAGCCGTTTCCGGGTTATATACATAAAGCTGATATTTTTATCATTCCAGAAGGCTTAAAATAATTTATTTATCATTTAATATCAGTAGCAAAAGGTTTGGAGTCGATTAGATATGTAAAACTCATTTTTATAGCCCGTAAGGGGAAAACCGACAATTACCGGATTAAGCCTACGACTATGAGTTATGCTCAGCCTAAAATTAATTAAAAATCTTCAAAAATCCCAAAATAATATATTACATCAGTGGGTATTAAGTTTGATATCAAAAAGTAGGTTTAACTAGGCTATACGCTAATTACGCCGTTTAATCGCTAAAGAAGCTTCTAATTACGCTAATGAGCATAACTCTCAATCTACATCTCAAACTGATGTCAAACTTTGCATACAAGTTTATATATCAGTAATTAAGGTTTCTACTCTTTTACATTTTCAAAAAATCAAATTTTAAGGTGAAAAGGGCATAATGGTCAACACATGGGCAATTAACGGAATCATGCGTATTAATCGGTTAATTAATGAACCATGGTGTATAATCACAGAGGGTTATACTAGCATGTAACCTGGTCCAAATGAAGCTCTTAGGTATTTCTAAATCATACCAAAATGAGTCAGAATTGAAGTCAAAGCAAAAGTCAAAGCTTTGCGACTTTCGGTTCCGAACCGGGTCTAAATAGTAAATTGTCGGGTTGAACATGTTTAGACATGTTCTTACACTAATTACCACGTTATATTAATGATCAAACAGGTTGTATGTGGTCTACATTGCTAATTATGCATAAATTAGAATTTAAGCATTCTGTTGACTTTTTATTTACAAGTTTGACCCGACATTTGACCTAGTTAGAGTGGGAATCAGGGGGAACCCTTTTAAGGGTTTATTACCCACATAATTACCATCTTATAATTACTTTTGATTCGACTAATCACTGGACCATTAGTGATTAATCTTAAATTCAATCGTTAATTACGATGGTTTGACTTCTAAGCTTAAACTAAGTAAAAACTTAACTAAGGAAGGATTAGCAAACTTACTGAAGTCCTATGCTTGATTAGGAAGGTCTTGTGTCTGCTCTTAAGCTCCCAAAGGCTCCAGAATTGCACAAGAGATGAATGATCAAATGGTTGCAACTTCATGCCCCTTTTATAGTGATTTAATCACCATAAAATGTTGACAAGTAAGTCTACCACTGACCACAACTTATTAACATGTGTCCCTAGATGTTTAGGGGTTGTTTAGGGGCCAAGCAAGATGAGGAAAATCGTTTAAAGATCAGTTGCAACATTTAAAACAGCCAACAGCCAAGTTGCTGCATCTGGGCATGCCTTGCGCACCGCAAGGGTGTGAGTGTTGAGGTGCGCAAGCATGTCACCAGGGCCAAAAGTCTCTTTTTCAGTTTGCATCCTTGGCTCTTGGTCCTCCGAAAGGTCAATTAACTTATTTCCTTGCACTTTGAACCCTCTAAATTGACATATAAGGGCTTTAATACATTTACCCACTTTGTTTAGTCCCCGGTTAACTTTATTGTCACCCGAAAGGTCCAAACTTTCAACGTTGACGCTTTAACCCCTCGTACACGAATTTGATCATAACTTTCTCATACGATAACGAAACTTTATGAAATTTTTATCGTGCATTCTAGTGAGCATAATTAACCGTTACAAAGCTTTGGGTTTGTCAAAAGGTCACTCAGAGGTATAACTTAAACATGTTGACACATTTGACCCCTGTAGTTTGTAATCTCTCACTTTTAGCCTCGTATGATCTATGATTGATTCGTCTGATGGTATCAACGTCATGTAGGGTTATTGTAAAGTATATTTATTCACTGTTGACATTTTGAACTCGTATATTCACATACTTTCCATGTTTGTCAACTTTAGTCCCTCAAGAACATTCTTTCTCACGTTCAAGCTTATGACACGTGTCAATACATTATAGTACGTGAATTTTCGAGGTGTTACAGATTAGTCAACTTTGAAAATGATTCGGGTTGACTCGGTCAACTCAGCAGGTCAAGCAAGTCAACAGGTCAACGACTCGGTCAACTGTAGTCAACGTCAGTTGCGGTTCGGGTCCCGGTTCCAGCTTCGACTCAGTCAACTCGGTCAGTGTCATGACGCGGAGACTCGGTAAAGAAGTTAGTGGCGCAATTATTTAATATCGTTCTATAATTTTAATACTTACGTGTCAAAACAAGCTCGAACCGAACGATTAGAATATAGTTTACATTGCGAAATATTTGACAAAATACATATATCATGATTGCATATTGTTGAATTTTGAAAATAGCGACAACTTATGCTGTCAGGGCATCCAAAAACAGAGGGAACTCTGCCCGTTTTTCGAGAAAACCCGTAAAAGCAAAACATGTTTTATTGAAAAGCGACTCTTATAAGAACCAAAGTAAATGTGTATATCACTTTCGACGACGCTTTATCACATACGGAAACGACAATTCTTTTATAAAATAAATATATTTTATATATTTATTTAAGCGCCAAACAACTCGTATTCGTTTTACAAAATAAATATAGTTTACATATTTATTTCGAATACCATACAATGCGAATTTCTGTATAAAATACATATAATTTTTATATTTATTACAAGACGCCTAAACGGCACATTATGCGTTTACTCTTTTCATAAAACACTCGTCACATACACGTACGACTACTCGAGACAGCGAATGCAATTACAACGATATATTTATATATGTTTATACAAATATTTATTTATTTTTAAAGCTCTCGAGAATTAAGTCTTTTCAAGACTTATTAGTTATCACCGACAATAAACAAGACTTAACACGTATAACTCAATCATTTTCGTTAAGTTAACAATTTACCGTCAAATCGTTCGGTCAACGATTCGGTAGAGCTCGGTGACACGAAGTTTAGTTACCACATTAATTAGAAACTTATAAAGATATTCCATGTTAGGAATATTGTAGAATGCACGCTATCAAGTCTCGTCTTGGAAACGACATCACGAAGTCATAAATTAGCTAGCTTTGCACAGGAATATTCAGGTGAGTTCATAACCCCACCTTTTATGGTATTACATTTTTATAAATGTTTTCGGGGTGGAAAGACATGCACTTTTTGCAAAGCATACAAGAATTACATATTTCTAAACCATTTTACAAGCAAGTTTTAACTGACACAAATGGTTTACGAAAAGCTTATGTTTTATACCGGTTTTTCAAACAAGCGTATTTTTCGAAATAGGCATACACACGAGTTCTAGTTTTCTAAACTACCGGAAAATACAAATACAAGAGTTTACAAGATACAAATGTTATAATGTATACAAATGGTATGATAACAAGAAACACACTTGGTGAGGACGAGAACCACGTATGATGCGTTTTGAGAAATGATACGAGAAATGATACAAAATGATACGAGAAATGATACAAAATGATACGAGAAATGATACAAAATTGATACGAGAAATGATACAAAATTGATACGAGAAATAATATGAGAAATGATACATGATACGAGAAATCGTGTCACGAATAGGGTACCATAAGCACCATTAATCAACAATATACCTAGACCGCAGAACAAAAGGTTAGATCTAACGGGTGTCGGGCAGCCTCACTCTTGGTGAGAACGAGTACCGAGCAGTGCTTTTGTGTCTCAGAATATGCCAACTAGAAAATGCCTAAGGTTTGGTTGCTTCCTATGTCGTGTCACATGTTAATGGCCTTGCAACCCATTAACAACAAGATACATACAGAAATACTTGATTTAAACAAGATACATACAGAAATACTTGATTTATACAAGAAAACATGATATATACAAGAATACTTGATTTATACATGAGTACGTGGTGTACACAAGAAATACTTGATTTATACAAGATACATACCATGTTTTCATACTAAATTTCTGTATAACATGACAAGAAAATGATTTTAAATTCGTTTTCTCAACAATACTTCAAAAACCGGTTATTCAAAAAGATTTATTTCAAATCTTTTACAAACAAACTATGAACTCACTCAACTTTATGTTGACTTTTTTTCGCATGTTTCTTTCTCAGGTTACTTTTCAAAAACTATGGCACGGTTGGAATTGGAGGACCATTGGAGATACAAGTACTTAGTGGCGTTCATTTTCTAAAAGACTTAGCTTATTTGCTTCCGCTGTGCAATGAAGATACCAGTCCAGTCACGCCAATGCTCTGATAATTTTGGGGTGTGACAGATTGGTATCAGAGCTATAGGTTGCAGCGAATTAGGTTTCTGCAGAGATACCTAGGCTCTAACCTCACTTTCCTCTGGGAACTTAGAATATTAAAACCTGAATACATACAGAACGCATAGTACTCGAATATGGTCTCCAACCGTTGCCGAAAAACAAACAGTCAAGATTTTGTTTTCAAACATACGCTATAGTGGTGTTTTACACATAGTACACAAAAACAGTCGCATACAGTACACAAAACTCTGAGAGTTTAGGAAACATGCATTTAAGACCTTCGGAAACTTATGTTGAAGTTCATTAAAGGTCATCACGTAGGAACCGCGAATATAAACTCGGGCACACACTATTATTCATATTGTCTATGATATTTTAACTTCCTGAGCAGGCAGCTTACGCATAACGAAACGCTAGTGCACAGGAATACGTGAAACTTAAGCTATACATCAACGGAGGTTGAAGTACGCCACATACGACTTACGAGGTGAAGTCACCAAGAAGGCACTATGGAGCATCTCAGCGATGATGCTAATCCTGTCAGCACGAAAACTAACGATCAGGAAGCGACAGTTGGCACGCGGTCCTGCAAACGACACGAGTCATGCTAAGAAGAAGACGCATGCCTCCGCATTTCCCCCTATCGCATTAACGACAAATACGCTATGTTTGACATCCCATGGTAATGTCACCCAACAACTGGTCGTCACATGCAACCCCAGGTAAAGTCCTTAAATTTCTTTTATTGAAATTTCGACTTTCACATTTACTGAGTAGATTTTCGTATCTCTACTCCTCTTAATGGTCATTGCATCACGATAATTTCATTTGTTATAGCGAACACTCATTGCTTCATTTCTTGAAAATTCATATGTTACGCATGCATCGTTTGTTACGCATGTGGTTTCGTTTCGAATAAAGCGTTTCATTGAAGTTCAAATATTGTTTCGCTAAATCTAATTGTTGAATTGTGATTCAAATGACCTGCATTATTGTAATTGTTGGCTTCTTTGTAATCAAGTCAACACATTCTCTTGAAACTTCATTTCTCTTCAAGTTACATACATGGTCTTTCGTTGTGACCATGCCGAGAGTTTTCTTGTCGATACATGTAATTATTGTCGGCTTGCGCCGAAGTCAAATTCAATTGTTTGAACTTGTTCATTACACATATTCAATTCAAGACACCATATGATGTATTGAAAACATCATATTCGAATTCGTTTTAACAAGCGTTTCATTGTTCTGAGTCGTAGTAGATTTGTTTGGCCTATGACTCCATTAAGTCGTTTGTTGATTTCGACACCTTGTGGTGTCAGTATAAACTTGTAGCTTGGGCTAATCATGATTAAGCGTTTTATGCAAAACACAGGTGATACTTGTTCGATCACCGCTATATTTGAATTGTTTCATTCACTACGACACCTTGTGGCGTCGCTAGAACTTGCAGCTTGCGCTGATCACGATCGAGCGTTTCATGCAAACTATTACATTTGAGCTTGTTGAATCTAAATACATTTATTGGATGCGATCATTTCTAGAATTCATTTGCATCTTGTGATACGTCCTCGAATTCACATCATTCGAATAAGTCTTGATTCGATTTCATGATCGTTCACTTTGGTACTATCCGTATATTCTACACATAACGTAACTCTAAGGAGTTAACGTAGTCTAAATTTCGAGGACGAAATTTCATTAACAGGGGGAGAATGTGACAACCGGTAATTTACGCCCTTAATTACGTGATTAACAGGTGATTACGCGATAATAAATAGTGTTTACGACACTAATTAAATTAACCAGACCCTTGGAGTGCCCAGGAACGTTTGTTCAGCTATACAGTATGTGTGTGGTGATCGACAAAAAATCTGCTGATGATTATGCGACAACGGACTGATACCGTACGAAATACTGTCAACACGAATATTTCATACTTAAGGAGTTGGGTTGCGATATCGGGTCTCGTAGGAATTACGGGCCACTTACACATAAGATAGGCTTGTGGGCCCTGGGCCCAAGCCCAAAACCACAAGCCTAAACCCACACATAATAGACAAAATCTCTACGAATCTTGTCAAATAATCTAAATCTTACAAAATCTTTAGTAGATATTAACAATCTTTATGAATCTCTCCAAGAGATTTTAGCTCCAAGGATAAAGCAGGCGACCTAAATACAACTTGAATACACCAAAGGGCAATAAAAATCTTGAACTCTATTAATACACACACAAACCTGCACTTCACTTTCTCACAAACACCTCCCTATCATCTCCTTCCCTCTCTCGATCACCTTCTACTCAAACAAACAATACACAAAGCAAACGGACCATAAATTAAGAACACCTCTCAACCCCTCAAACCTCTTACTCTCGGTCTCCCCTTCCCTCTCCGATGAAACAGCCGGCCAGAGCCGGTGGTCTTCTCCGACATACCGACCCCCCTCTCTTCGTGCAGCAAGACGGACCACCACCACCACTGTTGGGTGGTGGTGAGCGGCGGCAGTGGGGCCGGACGACGAAGACAGAGAGAGCGGGGAGAGAGGGACTCGGGAAGAGAGAGAGAGATCGAGATAAGAGAGAGAGAGCACCGGAGATGAAGCAGCACCGCCGTGAGCGGCGGTGGCAGTGGTGTGTGGCGGTTCTAACAACAGAAGGGAGGAGAGGAGAGAGAGGAAACCGGTAGTGGTGATGATGAGCGGCGGTTGCGTCTCGGACCGGTGGTCCTTGACTTTTCCCGGCGGTCTGTGCTTCGGACAGGTGAGTTTCACCGGTGATGTGAAGATGATGGCGGTTATTCGCGACTCCGGTTCTATTTTTAGCTTCGGGTGTCTCGGTGCGGTTCAGTCAACAAGTCAGCGGGTTTGAGTTGGGGGTCTCGGCTCAGGTCGGGTTCGGTTCAGGCGGATTAGTCAACTTCGAAAACGGTTCGGGTTGACTAGGTCAACTCAGCAGGTCAAGCAAGTCAACAGGTCAATGACTCGGTCAACTGTAGTCGACGTCAGTTGCGGTTCGGGTCCCGGTTCCAGCTTCGACTCAGTCAACTCGGTCAGTGTCACGACGCGGAGACTCGGTAAAGAAGTTAGTGGCGCAATTATTTAATATCGTTCTATAATTTTAATACTTACGTGTCAAAACAAGCTCGAACCGAACGATTAGAATATAGTTTACATTGCGAAATATTTGACAAAATACATATATCATGATTGCATATGGTTGAATTTTGAAAATAGCGACAACATATGCTGTCAAGGCATCCAAAAACAGAGGGAAGTCTGCCCGTTTTTCGAGAAAACCCGTAAAAGCAAAACATGTTTTATTGAAAAGCGACTCTTAAAAGAACCAATGTAAATGTGTATATCACTTTCGACGACGCTTTATCACATACGGAAACGACAATTCTTTTATAAAATAAATATATTTTATATATTTATTTAAGCGCCAAACAACTCGTATTCGTTTTACAAAATAAATATAGTTTACATATTTATTTCGAATACCATACAACTCGAATTTCTGTATAAAATAAATATAATTTTTATATTTATTACAAGACGCCTAAACGGCACATTATGAGTTTACTCTTTTCATAAAACACTCGTCACATACACGTACGACTACTCGAGACGGCTAATGCAATTACAACGATATATTTATATATGTTTATACAAATATTTATTTACTTTTAAAGCTCTCGAGAATTAAGTCTTTTCAAGACTCATTAGTTATCACCGACAATAAACAAGACTTAACACGTATAACTCAATCATTTTCGTTATGTTAACAATTTACCATCAAATCGTTCGGTCAACGATTCGGTAGAGCTCGGTGACACGAAGTTTAGTTACCACATTAATTAGAAACTTATAAAGATATTCCATGTTAGGAATATTGTAGAATGCACGCTAGCAAGTCTCGTCTTGAAAACGACATCACGAAGTCATAAATTAGCTAGCTTTGCACAGGAATATTCAGGTGAGTTCATAACCCCACCTTTTATGGTATTACATTTTTATAAATGTTTTCGGGGTGGAAAGACATGCACTTTTTGCAAAGCATACAAGAATTACATATTTCTAAACCATTTTACAAGCAAGTTTTAACTGACACAAATGGTTTACGAAAAGCTTATGTTTTATACCGGTTTTTCAAACAAGCGTATTTTTCGAAATATGCATACACACGAGTTCTAGTTTTCTAAACTACGGGAAAATACAAATACAAGAGTTTACAAGATACAAATGTTACAATGTATACAAATGGTATGATTACAAGAAACTCACTTGGTGAGGACGAGAACCAAGTATGATGCGTTTTGAGAAATGATACGAGAAATGATACAAAATGATACTAGAAATGATACAAAATTGATACGAGAAATGATACAAAATTGATACGAGAAATAATATGAGAAATGATACATGATACGAGAAATCGTGTCACGAATAGGGTACCATAAGCACCATTAATCAACAATAAACCTAGACCGCAGAACAAAAGGTTAGATCTAACGGGTGTCGGGCAGCCTCACTCTTGGTGAGAATGAGTACCGAGCAGTGCTTTTGTGTCTCAGAATATGCCAACTAGAAAATGCCTAAGGTTTGGTTGCTTCCTACGTCGTGTCACATGTTAATGGCCTTACAACCCATTAACAACAAGATACATACAGAGATACTTGTTTTAAACAAGATACATACAGAAATACTTGATTTATACAAGAAAACATGATACATACAAGAATACTTGATTTATACATGAGTACGTGGTGTACACAAGAAATACTTGATTTATACAAGATACATACCATGTTTTCATACTAAATTTCTGTATAACATGACAAGAAAATGATTTTAAATTCGTTTTCTCAACAATACTTCTGTGACAACTTGTATTTTGAGAGTCTTGTACTAGTTCTCTTCACGCCTTGTGTTATGTGGTACATTTGATTTGCGTGGTTGGAGTGAATGTTTTGGTTGAATGTTTTGCTATGATAAATGGATGTGTAGACTATTATATACGTTGGACAAGGTGTTGTTTCAATAATTTGATCGCACAAGTATTCCGAATCACACACTCGTTCCCAACTCGTGCACCCGTGTCCCTTTGTGTTATATGTCGGCCCAAAACTATCATCTTGTGTACAAGAGGCACGACCCAAACGAAGCCCGAAGGCTGGGCCCATCTTGTATATGTCACGCATATACACACATGATTTGTGTGTCATGTTACGCATATTTTCAAAGCGCAATTATACTCAAAACCCTAGTTCCCTCTGGCGATTAGTGGCAGCCCTCTCCCCTCTCTCGAAGTCTCTTCCTCTCGTTGCAGCGATCCAGCCATCATTCTATATCTCGGTTAGTTTTCTAGTGTGCAATTATGGTGTGTTTCCTTGATGGATCAATGCATAGGTTATGGCTTAGGTTTTGCTGTGATGTAGGATGTGTTTATGTGATTGTGATCTTGAATAATACTCGTAATATGTATGATCAGAGGGTGAGTTAGAGTTGTTTATGTATCGATTTATGCTGAATAAATTAAACAAGATTGTTGGGCCAAGTGAGGGTGGGCCGCACCCAAGAAAACGAATTGCACAAAAATTAAACATGTTTGAATCATGATCTGGGAATTTGTGTGAAGTGGCAACTGATGAATATGATTTGGTGTCTAATAATTCATTGTTTTCATGTTGTGAGTAGGTTGGTAGCCTATTTGAATAATTTTTTTAATAATTGGTTGTTGGTTATGTGATCACTTGTGAGAGTTGCATGAATATGAGTAGTAGTGGGTCATGGTTCGGGCTGTAAATAAATCAGGGTAAAATGATCTAGGTTGTTGCATGCTAGTAAATGGATTCATATGATTTAGGAGTATTCATGATTATTTGTGTTAATTAATATTACCGATTGACTAGAGGGATGATTATAAAGTATTTGATTAGATGATAATGGTCACCAGTTTGATCCAAATTATGTGTGATTTCGTATGTATGATTGAATTAATCTTGGTGTATTATGTAAACTAGGGTGTTGTATAAATAAACATGGCATAAAATTAGTGGAAATTGCATGTAAAAACAGTGGGTATCCTAATCACTTTTGATGATAATTAGTTTTAGTGGCCCAATAGAAATGAATCTACATGTTTGGATAAGGCTTGGTAAAATGGCGGCCATGTGTTGAGTCTTGATCTAAACAAATAGAGGGGACATCATAATAATATTGTCAGTAATGTTATGGGAATAGGGCTGCACATGTAGATTGAGTGGGGCAGTTAATTGGGATTATGTGAAATATGAAATTGTGATGAGAACTTGTAAAGTGAACCAGCTCCTTATTATGAGATTCTGTGACGAACTATTATGATTCATAGAACATGTGTATTCCTCGTATGTTACTTCGTGTATATGGTGAAATGCTATGAATACGTGAATTACTGTTACAACATGTGAACCAACTAATATTACTATCTATACGACACTTGTTTACTACATGCGTAGAAAATGTGGTTTAAATTTCATGTGAAACTGACTGTTAGTGGTAAACATATTAGGACTTGGTTGATCAATTTGGACGAGTAACATAGCATAACACACCGAGCACTCTAAGGTGAGTTGACTACATTCGAGCATGCGTCCCAGTGGTTGGGGACAGTCAGTGGTCTGGGTAATAACGGGTATATTGGTTAATATTCTCACCTATCATTTTTGTAAGTCCCTTATTATGTTACCTGGAGGGTAACGGGTATTAGTTGGTAGCGCTACTTAGGTTTGGCACCCTCACACCGCTCCTAGATAGGACGGATGTGAACTAATGACCCAGTCGGGGCCCAGTACTAGATAGGAGTACGTGGGAAGGGCAGTCATGTATTTCAGGAGCCGTCTTGTTCGGAATTGAGATATTAACAATATTACTTGCATTTGTCAGTGAACTGTTTTACATACAACTGGTAACAAACGTTTTCTTAAACTGTGAACTCGCCAGCTTTGTCTGATACACTTGTTACATGCTCGCAGGTCGTTAGGTATCTTGGAACAGGAACTTGCTGGCTGGAGGGCATGAGTGGTCATGGTTCACACCGATTGGTTTTATTTATTGAACATTGGTTTTTACATTTGTTTGGAAAATGTTTATAATGTGATACGTTAACGCTTCCGCTGAATTTGCTGGTTTCGAATAACTTATGTTTGGATTTTAATATTAAATGATGAAACTTTATTTTAAACTTATGGATTCAATGTAATTGGTGGCTCGTTGCTAGTGGGTCACACGCCTAACAGGGACTCTCCCTAGGTGGTATTTTGAGGGTGTGACAGTTTGGTATCAGAGCCATTGGTTATAGTGAACTTGGTTTTAAAACGTTTTTATAAAACCAGACTATAACAGAACAGATCCGAAATCGACCATGACACTCAGCTCCAGACTGCAAGGTTCGTTTCTCGTTTACTATTGCATAGTATATCTAGTGTTTGCTTATGAATAACATCACACGCGAATGCACACTTAGCACTGCAGTATGAACTTCTATTTTATCAACCCATGTTACGTGTTTTAAGAGTGCGACTCTTCTTGAACTTCCATGATCTATGTTGTGGCGTCATCTGTCTTATTGCTCGAATTCGGGGAAACCTTTTAGCGCGAGTTAAGAGGCACTGAGATAAGCATGCAAATTGCCTTATTATTATGGGTGCACACATAATAATAATGTGGGGTGCATGTGAGTCCTAGTGAGGCTTAACGAGTGTGAGAGGGGTTTCGCTCTGTTAATTGATGTTATGTTAGAACTTAGCAGTCTATAGGAGTCATAGCAGTGATTGTCTCCTACTCGAACATGATCTTTTCACCCATTTCTGAATCCTTACGATTCTCGATGCTATCGAGTATCACCTGATCACACATCTGAACGCCTAGTGAACTGAGTAGAATGTTAGGTGCTAGTACGAACGTCCCTGAGTTGTATGGCTCAGCGTCAAATGATTGGACTATACTTTCTTTACTTATCTTTGTTTGCTGGAACTTAGCGTGTTGACGCCTTAGATCCCGAAGTGCGATCACTTCTGCAACACTCTCGTGACATACCGTGTATTACTCAGTCAACTTGCAAGAATGATGGACAAGAGGGTAAACGTGGTACCTTACCGACTTCAGCATTTGAACGACCCTAGTTACCGGCAACGAACAACAACGATTTGACTCCAATCGAATCCTTAAACCCAGCCAACGACTCATGGGAGTCGACTCTTACGAACCAATCAGGACAAAATCGATGACGATTGACTGTAAAGCGGACTGTGAAACCGCCCGCACCATGAGTAGTGCCTTAGGACGTGGCACGGAATGTGAAAAGATGGACCTTGTTGGTGAAAGGACGCATGACACCGTTACAGGCAACAATATTAGAGGCAACAGTCGCGGCAACACCAAGGTACTCGTGATCGTAGCTTACAGTATGGAAACGAAGGTGGCCTCGACAAGGATTGACTGTGTTAAGTCAAGGTGATGACAACCCAGGGGAGTGACGGCAGAACTGGAAATTCTCGTGACGAAAACAACACTGGAAATGAAGCTCATGGAAGGATACTTAGCAATGACATAGGCTATACCAGGCGTAATAGCAACATGATAGCTTGGATGGGTAGCTATTCGCTTTGTCTCTGTTCTGTTTAACCCTGATGCTTCTTGAAACTGAACCTGTTGGGGAGTCGACCGATGCAAGTCAATTGAAGCCTTATATGTTCGCTAGGATGCAAACTCGACCTTGGGGGACAGGTGTTCGACATCGACCTTCCTCCTACTACCCCTGATGGTTACAATGCAGTAGTTAGTGTGGATTGGTTATTCAGAAATCGCATAGATATACCTTGTGAGGAGAAAATTTTATGTGGAGAATCGTTATTTGTTCTAAAGCAATAGAGTAGTGCAAAGATTAGCGCCATATCAGCTATGAAGGCCCAGAAGTGCCTACGGAGGGATGACCCCGCTACGTTAACAACCGTTACTGATGTTGAGGCTAAGGAAAAGAGGATCGAGGATCCACAAATTGTTCGTGATTCCTCTCAGTGTGCTACCCGAGGAGCTTACAGATTTACTTCCACCAATGTTAGGCCGAATCTCAGTTTGATCTCACGCCAGAGGCAGCCCTGATTATTAGTACTCCTTACCAACTTGCACCAAGAGGGTCGCAAGAACCGTCTAATCAACTATAGGAACTGTTGGACAGAAGTTTTGTCGGACCTAGTTTTTTCGCTTTGGGAAGCCCCAGTTATATCCGTGAAGATAAGCCTTTTCGTATGCGTACTGATTATCGAGAACTCAACAAGGTGACAGTCAAGAACCGTTTGCCTCAGCCATGTATCGACAACATGTCGACCCGTTGCGTGGGTCAAGCTCCCATTCGAGGATTAACTAACGAACGAACTATCATCTGACGGAAGTTCAAGGGGAGGGTGTTCCTAAAATGGCATATCGGACGCAGTGCGGCATTTACGACCTTGTACTCCATGACCTTTGGGTTAATCAGCACACCATCAGCTTTATGGATCACATGAATCGACCGTGTTTATCGAGGACCCTTTTGAATCATCTCCAGGAGAAAGAAACGCCATGGGAGGCATCATTATCTTATCTTGGAGCTCCCGAGGGAGGAGCCAATCCACTCGAAGACTTGTTAAGTGTAACTTCTGGGTTCGAGGGGTACATTTTTTTTTCTCTTGGTTGCGTAGTCAACGAAGCAGGGATACTCGTGGATCTCGCTAAGATCCATATTATTAGAAACTGATCGACACCAAAGAGTCCTTCAGGAATACAACAATTCTTTGGTTTCACTAGATACTATCGTAGATACATCAAGGGATTTTCGAGGATTTCGCAGCTTTAACCTCTTTAGCACAGCAGGGTGCTGTGTATTCGTGAGAGGCAAACAGGAGAGCGTCTTTTCAGCTTTCGAATCCCAACTCTGCAATGCTTACACACCGATGCAACACGAGAAAGTGATGACTTATGTAATGGAGTTACAAATAGGAACTACATGACACACAACCAGCGGTGGAAACCATGGTCTTTAGATTTAAGTTGGAGGCATTACTTGGACGGTACCAAAGGCACTACTTAGACCGATCACAAGGGCCTCCCGTGTACCTTTGTTTCAGAAGTGCAAAACAGGTAATAACATCGTTGGATGGAACCCTCGAGCGATTACGACTATGGACCTTAAACACGTATGAGCGTGTAGCTCACCATTGACTTTAGCCTATCTGATCAGATTCACCTTGTTCAAACTGAAGCGTTGAAGAAAGAGAATTTTCAAGTTGGGTCCATGCGGAGCACGAAGGAGCAACGCTTGGCAAGGCGGACGGTACTCGCTACTTCATGAAACGACTATGGATTCTACTACACGACAATGGTAGGGAACCATGTGTTGGGCAAGGCACACTGACTTCGATATTCTAGTTATCTGGATTTGATGAGAGATATTAAGATCTATAAATCTTGAACTAGTGATCGGGCATGAAGTCCCACCTAGCAATGTTTGTGACTAATGTTTAACTTGAGGGAGAGTCAATGTGGAGTATCAGCAACGTTTGGGAACAGACTACCACGGATTTTGTCACTGGACTACCTGGAACGCAGAACGGAAATAACATCACTTGGGTGCTCGTTGATTGTTGAATGTAATCAGTACACTTTCTCACAAACAAGGAAGATTGTCAAGCCTCCGCATCCTCTAAGTAACTACTTGCGAATGGCGGTTTTTAGGCACGAAATGCCAACTTCTGTTACCTCTGATTTTGATCTATATTTGATTTATGACGGAAAACACACAACACCCTTGGCTCACGTCTAGACATGAGCATTGGACGAACGGTCAAAGTAAACGAACCATCCTGACACTCGAAGACATGCCGCAAGCACGTGTGTGATCGACTTTAGTAAAATTTGAGGGATATTTACCTATGGTTGAGTTCTACTGCAACAGTCACCGTTTTAGTATTTAGACAGCTCTGTTTGAGGCATTGCGTGGACGATAATGCCGATTTCCTTGTTGGACTAAGGTGGGTGACAACCTAATCACAGATCCAGGATTTGTACTCAAACCACTTGGGAAGATTGTTTAGATTGAAAATCGTTTGGCTGTAACACGTGACCGTCAAGAAAAGCTGATGAGCTTAGGAAACACTGGGAGTTCTCTGTGGGCGAATGTGTCATAATAAAAAAAAAATCTCACCCTGGGAGGGTGCGGTACGCTATGGAAAAATGTGGCAACCTTAG
The DNA here is from genome assembly GCA_030545235.1 of Helianthus tuberosus. Lineage (NCBI taxonomy): Eukaryota > Viridiplantae > Streptophyta > Magnoliopsida > Asterales > Asteraceae > Helianthus > Helianthus tuberosus. The sequence continues at coordinate 195,022,173 of CM060425.1, forward strand.
TTTACGATACGCTGGGACATTTGGAGTTCTGGAACGAATCGGTAGCATGGTTCACGAACTCGAGTTATCTGGCGAATTGGGTAACGTTCACGATGTCATTTACGTTTCGAATCTATAGATTAACAACAAGTTGCAGCTTGTCGAGGAATCCATCGAAAACAGGAACCAGAAAGTCAAGGTCACTAAGCATAGTCGAATTTCAATCGTGAGAGTTCGTTTGAACTCAAGACGTGGACCGGAGTTCACGTGGGAACGCGAGGATCAGATGAAGCTCAGGTACCCTCACTTATTCCCAACCGACCAATCTAAATCGGATGCAACTGGTGAATTTCGGGACGAAATTTCCTTTCAAGTTGGGGATGATGTGGCACCCACAGAAAATCCACAGTCATCCTGATCTAACATCTTGCTGCTTTGGGTTACTTATCAAATTTCGGGACGAAATTTCTTTCAAGTTGGGGATGATGTGACAACTTGTATTTTGAGAGTCTTGTACTAGTTCTCTTCACGCCTTGTGTTATGTGGTACATTTGATTTGCGTGGTTGGAGTGAATGTTTTGGTTGAATGTTTTGCTATGATAAACGGATGTGTAGACTATTATATACGTTGGACAAGGTGTTGTTTCAATAATTTGATCGCACAAGTATTCCGAATCACACACTCGTTCCCAACTCATGCACCCGTGTCCCTTTGTGTTATATGTCGGCCCAAAACTATCATCTTGTGTACAAGAGGCACGACCCAAACGAAGCCCGAAGGCTGGGCCCGTCTTGTATATGTCACGCATACACACACATGATTTGTGTGTCATGTTACGCATATTTTCAAAGCGCAATTATACTCAAAACCCTAGTTCCCTCTGGCGATTAGTGGCAGCCCTCTCCCCTCTCTCGAAGTCTCTTCCTCTCGTTGCAGCGATCCAGCCATCATTCTATATCTCGGTTAGTTTTCTAGTGTGCAATTATGGTGTGTTTCCTTGATGGATCAATGCATAGGTTATGGCTTAGGTTTTGCTGTGATGTAGGATGTGTTTAAGTGATTGTGATCTTGAATAATACTCGTAATATGTATGATCAGAGGGTGAGTTAGAGTTGTTTATGTATCGATTTATGCTGAATAAATTAAACAAGATTGTTGGGCCAAGTGAGGGTGGGCCGCACCCAAGAAAACGAATTGCACAAAAATTAAACATGTTTGAATCATGATCTGGGAATTTGTGTGAAGTGGCAACTGATGAATATGATTTGGTGTCTAATAATTCATTGTTTTCATGTTGTGAGTAGGTTGGTAGCCTATTTGAATAATTGTTTTAATAATTGGTTGTTGGTTATGTGATCACTTGTGAGAGTTGCATGAATATGAGTAGTAGTGGGTCATGGTTTGGGCCGTAAATAAATCAGGGTAAAATGATCTAGGTTGTTGCATGCTAGTAAATGGATTCATATGATTTAGGAGTATTCATGATTATTTGTGTTAATTAATATTACCGATTGACTAGAGGGATGATTATAAAGTATTTGATTAGATGATAATGGTCACCAGTTTGATCCAAATTATGTGTGATTTCGTATGTATGATTGAATTAATCTTGGTGTATTATGTAAACTAGGGTGTTGTATAAATAAACATGGCATAAAATTAATGGAAATTGCATGTAAAAACAGTGGGTATCCTAATCACTTTTGATGATAATTAGTTTTAGTGGCCCAATAGAAATGAATCTACATGTTTGGATAAGGCTTGGTAAAATGGCAGCCATGTGTTGAGTCTTGATCTAAACAAATAGAGTGGACATCATAATAAGATTGTCAGTAATGTTATGGGAATAGGGCTGCACATGTAGATTGAGTGGGGCAGTTAATTGGGATTATGTGAAATATGAAATTGTGATGAGAACTTGTAAAGTGAACCAGCTCCTTATTATGAGATTCTGTGACGAACTATTATGATTCATAGAACATGTGTATTCCTCGTATGTTACTTCGTGTATATGGTGAAATGCTATGAATACGTGAATTACTGTTACAACATGTGAACCAACTAATATTACTATCTATACGACACTTGTTTACTACATGCGTAGAAAATGTGGTTTAAATTTCATGTGAAACTGACTGTTAGTGGTAAACATATTAGGACTTGGTTGATCAATTTGGACGAGTAACATAGCATAACACACCTAGCACTCTAAGGTGAGTTGACTACATTCGAGCATGCGTCCCAGTGGTTGGGGACAGTCAGTGGTCTGGGTAATAACGGGTATATTGGTTAATATTCTCACCTATCATTTTTGTAAGTCCCTTATTATGTTACCTGGAGGGTAACGGGTATTAGTTGGTAGCGCTACTTAGGTTTGGCACCCTCACACCGCTCCTAGATAGGACGGATGTGAACTAATGACCCAGTCGGGGCCCAGTACTAGATAGGAGTACGTGGGAAGGGCAGTCATGTATTTCAGGAGCCGTCTTGTTCGGAATTGAGATATTAACAATATTACTTGCATTTGTCAGTGAACTGTTTTACATACAACTGGTAACAAACGTTTTCTTAAACTGTGAACTCGCCAGCTTTGTCTGATACACTTGTTACATGCTCGCAGGTCGTTAGGTATCTTGGAACAGGAACTTGCTGGCTGGAGGGCATGAGTGGTCATGGTTTACACCGATTGGTTTTATTTATTGAACATTGGTTTTTACATTTGTTTGGAAAATGTTTATATTGTGATACGTTAACGCTTCCGCTGAATTTGCTGGTTTCGAATAACTTATGTTTGGATTTTAATATTAAATGATGAAACTTTATTTTAAACTTATGGATTCAATGTAATTGGTGGCTCGTTGCTAGTGGGTCACACGCCTAACAGGGACACTCCCTAGGTGGTATTTTGAGGGTGTGACAACTTCAAAAACCGGTTATTCAAAAAGATTTATTTCAAATCTTTTACAAACAAACTATGAACTCGCTCAACTTTATGTTGACTTTTTTTCGCATGTTTCTTTCTCAGGTTACTTTTCAAAAACTATGGCACGGTTGGAATTGGAGGACCACTGGAGATACGAGTACTTGGTGGCGTTCATTTTCTAAAAGACTTAGCTTATTTGCTTCTGCTGTGCAATGAAGATACCAGTCCAGTCACGCCAATGCTCTGATAATTTCGGGGTGTGACAGCGGGTGCGTCGACGACGGCCCTGGAGGCGTCGGCGACACCCCTTATAGGGTGTCGTTTCCTGTTTTGTTAATTTCACGTCCCCGGTTGATCCCGTTCACTCCTGATGCTCTGTAAAGCTTCCAAATAGCTCCTTAAACTCCGTTAGACCTGTAAAATACAATTCTAATCAAAAGTAGGCCATTCGAAACTAAAAGTTATGTAAAAACATAAACTTAAACACAATAAAGCACCAATTTTCAACCACATATCACATCCCCACACTTGTCTTTTGCTTGCCTTCAAGCAAATCTGCTTTTGACTTTCACGTAGGTCAAACAAAAGATACAATTCCCATTTTCGAATTCAAGCTAAGGTCTAAGGTCATGCCCGGTTCATGATTTTCACCATTTTCGAAATATTTTGCGGTAAACGATTAATCACATAAAAATGGTTATCCAATATTAACTCGGCCTTGAAACTAACATATCCTACATATCCCTCACAATGTGCTCTCCAATCGGTTTTAAATTTAGCTAATAGTGATGCATTAACACTTTTTATGTAATCACTCAAATCGATTAGAACACATACCCGCTTAGGCTTGCAACTCAATCATTCTCCACTACTGAACACGAATACTAAGCACAAGTCAAAAGGTCTTTAAGCGTTGTAACGGGGCTAGGTTAAAAGTGTGGAATATGATATTTTTGAAAGTGGCTAAGATGATGAAAACTCGATTCTTATTACAAAGACTACTACACAAACTAACTACGAGCATCAAACTACAAGGCAAAATTTTCGCCTTTTATTCAACAAACTATAAATGCATATTTTTGTGCTTTTTCACTACAATTTTCTGCTATTTTTCATGATATTTTCTGAATTTTCGTTTTTTTTTAATATGAACAAAACTATATAAAACAAACTAGACCTAAAATCTAATTTTCATCACATGGTTTAAAAATAAAAGGTTTAACGGTCAAATGCTAAATGGGTTGGTCAGAGGAAAGGTTTAGGCTCAACTTTGACTACTAAGGGATTGATTTTGGGTAAGGATAAGATAAATGGTGCAAAAAGAAAAGGTTTACCTAATGCCTTAATCATTCTCGTGCCCGTATTCAGTCTATGGTCTCAAATGCATCAAAAGTTGCAAGTTCTACAATACGTTACTAATGGCACACTCAAACAAGAAATATATATATCTATTATGTGTAAAAGTGGCTCAAAATCTCAGGTAAAAGGGTAGGATATGTGATATGCAAAATAAATTAGTTTCTTAAGCGGATTATTCCCAAATAACCACCCGTTAAATACCCATCATGTTAATAATTCGAACCTGACCATGACAATAGACCAAATGGGTTATGTCATCCCTTATTAATTTAGTTACTTGTGCTTTTTAGATTGCTCGAACAAAGACATTTTGAAAATTTTCCCTCATCCCTACACTTTAAGTTAACATTGTCCTCAATGTGTAGTGTTTAAATGAAAGGGTCAAAATCGAAAAAAATTTCTCCCCATCCCCACATTTGAGGTCAACATTGTCCTCAATGTGTAAGAATGCGGCTTTTAAATAGCACAAGGGATGTGACACGACCAACTTCCCAAATATCACCTCTCCCAATAATGTACACAATACAATCCACTTATTAAACTAACTACTATTTAAAGCTAAAAAGAAACATATGCACCTGGTTGTCACTTGTTCCTCGTGTGCTCCTTATTGTTCAATGAAAATGGTCGTTCGCATGAACATAGTGTACCTACAAGTCTTAATCCTAGTGTAGAAGCAAGTTTCTCATATCCATCAAAACTTATTAGTTAACCAATTTACCATTTTTAATAAAGAACTTACCAAGTCATATTTTTATGTAACTTTGATTTTTCTTGTGGAAAATAAATTTACAACAACAACAAACCCAACTCACTTTCGTAGGAATCACAGTGGCATTTAGCATATTCACGCAAGCCCTTTTTAAACCTCCCAATAGCTCGTGAGGACGAGGAGGTCTCGTGAGCGTTATATAGGGAACACACCCACAAAGTTCATTTAACTAATAAACAAAATGCAAACTACTATGAAACTAAATGAAAACACTAAAAACAAAATGAAATAAGAGGAAATAACTAAAAATTATACAACAACTGACTTACCACCTCATGGTGGTCGAATGGCATTCTTGTCACCCACGAACTCTTCCAAATCACCCACCGGTGATTCATACCATCTATTCCCAAACGGGCCCAACTTCCTTAACTCCTCTTCTTTCTTCTTTTCTTGAGGCAACTTTTCCGCCTTCTTCCTCTTGACCGGTTTCTTCTTCGATTCTCCAAACCTACCAACCATGGCATATATCATTTTGTTTGGATTCATGTCCTTCTTAGGACACTTATCCTCACCGAGCGGGTTAGTAAATTTAGGGAAAAACATTCAAAATTAGTTCCTGGTCCCTGAATTTCATGGTCAGCGTTCCCGTTGCACAATTTATTATGGCATTAGCAGTTGCCAGGAACGGTCTACCAAGTATGACTATCGGTTGTGTGTCCTCAACACAAAAGGTGATACTTTGTTAACATACGTTGCGGTTTTGATCTCGTGATTATCATTGAAGTTTGATTCGATTTCTTACACTAATACGTATTACAGTTGTATCTAGGAACTAGAACTTACCCGAAGGCTTTATGAAAACTTAGCAATTAATCAGTTAAACAGCTAAGTCAACTAAGAAATTAAACACTTAAGTATGCTAAACAACTAAGTTACCTAAAGAGTTAAACAACCAAGTCAGCTAAAAAGCTAAGTAAACTAAACAGTTAAACAACTAAGTAAACTCAACAGCTAAACAACTATGGAAACTTAATAGGTGATGAAACTTAATAAGTAAGGAAACTTAATGGGTAAGGAAACTTCCTAGCTAAGAAGGGAATCTGCCTTACCTATTAATAGGGAAACTATGGACTTCATTCTTGTTCATTCCTTCATTCTTTTCTCTCTCGATTTCTAATACGTTGGTGTAATGAAACCATGTATCGCTAATACGATACTTTGTCCGATCGATCAGGAAACCAACCAGTGAAAGCCAAAGCTCTAGCGGAATAAGGCGAGACTTTGTGAACCTACGTTGTGGTTTTTATCTCGTGATCATTGTTAGGATTGATTCGGTTTTACACTAATACGTATTATACTTTGTTAATTTAGAAGTTTAATTATCAGAAGGCTCAAAACCATAGACTTACTGTTAAATTATATGCTTAATTATCAGAAGACTCAGAACTATAGACTTACAAGGTGAGTCATTCTCTTTTTCCTTACAACATTGTGAATAATTCTCTTTTATCAAATACTTTCAAAACCCTAAATATTTTTTAATTGTTACTTATATTTACAATGATTAAGTCTTTGTATTCTTACGGGAAAACTACTGTCAGTATATGGGGTTTTATATACATTACTTGATAAGCTTTGCTATTGGACAATTGAGGGCCAATAATGATATAACCACAGTCACAGGGATTGCCGAGTGACAAATATCAGTGGATAGTTGTAAGATATAAACAAATGTAAAAACCCTTAATGTTGTAAAGAAAGCGTCTTTTTGTACAAATGAATGAAGTCACCAGTATGTCCCGCTGATCAAATATTTTTAAAATGTTTCAGGTGATTTACAGTAAATCCAAATAAGATTTGTTATGCGGCACCAAAAGTCTGAAAGGAGTAGCTTGTTTTATCAATTGAATTAAGAAACATTGTTTTATATTTTAGGGTTTATCTCCTATTAAAAGCTTTTCTGTAAAATGTGGGTTTTATCCCCATTTGTTATAAATAAATTCCGTTGTTTATAAACGCTGATTTTTTTCCTAACTTAACAATCCTGATGAAATTTCCGTTCACTGTTTTCAGAATGACCACCATACCACTTGAACTGTTCACGGCTCTCGTCTAAGGTGTGGTCGGGGGTTGTGACATCGACCAAGTTACACATTAATGATAGTACATAAAACAATGATTCATACCTTGATGACGATGATGACCATATAAATGACCCCCAATGACAACTTAAGTGAAATGTTACATGACACAGAGAATAACTAGTTTAATACCCGTCTAGTAGACGGATTACGTTTAACAGCGTAACAAAAAAAAAAGATAATCTATATTAAGTATACACAAATTTAAACAACATTACAAAATACATTCTTCAATTTATAAAAGAAACGTACCTGTTCCCAATCTTAAACTATGACCTCCAAAGCTTGGAATTCCGGGTCCTTGACAACCAAACCAAAATCCTGATTCCAATGAGGATTCAAATCTAAGGAATTATTTAATCAAACATCTATAGAGAAAAAAAATAAATGAAAACCTAAAATTGAAAGAAATACCTATCAAACTGCACATTAAGTGGTTTTATTTATTCCTAACATTTTTTAGATTTATATTATGTAGCCAAAGTTATTTCTATACTGAAGTTAGTAATATAATTAATCATTTTTTCTAACGTCTAGATGGAATATATTTAATGACAAAAATAAAAAATGTACGGACACACAAGCAAGACATTCTAAGGCTACTATACATCACCAGGTGATGTTCCGATTAAACGAAGCCCACAAAGCAACCAAATCCTCATCGATTAGCCTGCATAAAATATCCTTTTGATTTTTGAAAATGCAAATATTATCCACACCATTTGAACTGGTTTTGTCTACTATGCACCTAGGGGTGTAAACGAGCCGAGCTGAGCCCGAACTCGACTAGGCTTGAGCTCGAGCTAGGCTCGGTTCGAGCCTACTTATTTGAGCTCGAGCTCGGCTCGCGAGTAAAACCCAAATCTCGAGCTCGGCTCGAGCTATTTTAAGAACAACTTCAGACGAGCTAAAAACTCGGCTCAAGCTCGGTCCAGTAGCGCTTAAACGAGCCAAAGCTCGGCTATAGCTTAACTCACCAATGTTATAAACATTTATCATATTATATATAAAATAAATAAATTTTCGTTTGGGCTCGTTTAGGCTCGCGATCCTAAATAAGCTTTGTATTTCAGGCTCGAGCTCGGACTCGATAACTAAACGAGCTCTATTTTAGGCTCGAGCTCGGGCTCGTTAAAGCTAGGCTCGTTCGAGCTTTTAACCGAGCCGATAACGAGTAGCTCTCGAGCCTCTGGGCTTGTTTACACCACCCATCCGCTCTGAAGCTTGTAGCCCATACATGAACACATAAAATTCTTTTGTGGCTGCTAGTATTCTACTGCACCATTTGTCCCGTATCTTGTATGCAATGAACCAATTCAGGAAGTTTGATGACCCAAGGTCTTAAAGTTTCTCATTCAAAGCATATTATGTCAAAACCACTTAAATAGTTTTATACCCGTCTGGTAGACGGGTATTACTTTATGTGATGACATAAGTATACTTGAATGAAGCATGTCAAAAGGGTTAAACAATTTAAGAAGCCAAGAAGCTCGAAAGTTGTCTAATGTATATTTGAATGCCTACAACATCCTAACTCCTTTTATTAAAAAGAAAGTACATCACTTCTAAATTTAATTAGTTCATATATAATATCAAGAAAGTAAGCAACACAAACAATAAACTCTTAGATACTCAGCCAAACACAACTTGACCGAACTTGCAAATAGTATTTTGCATGATATTATTGTGTTAAATAGCTGATTATAGCTGAACTATGCTGATTTATGCAAAATTCTGTATTTAAATTGAGTTTCGGGTGCTTTTTAGTGCATAGTTTAGCTTCCAGAAAGTTAATATGTTAACCCTTGTATTCACACTTGGGTTTTAATGTATTTTAGATGTTGGACCTATTCCTAGACCCTAATTCTATTATCTGACTGCTTTCTGCAGAATTGCTGACACAGCGTGTCTTACCGGTGAGTTTACTAGTCTTTCTGACGCAACGCTAAAAGTGATGCATAAAGCAATATTTGAATTATAAAACGTGCATGAATTCACATATATGGCATGTAATCAGACAATGTTGACATTTAAACACATAATTGCGGATATTAAATAATAATTAAACTGTACGGAAATTACCGGTTTATATCAGTTGTCACAGTCTCCCCCCGTTAAAAGAATTTCGTCCCGAAATTCAGGCTGAGTTATCTCCCGTAGGAGCTTTCTCGAACAAGCTGACAACAATCCTGCTCAAGCTCGTTTTCCACCAGGTTCTTGCTACAACTGTGGCAAGATGGGCCATTTCCGAAACAATTGCCCAAAACTTGCTAATGCAAATCCAGCACAGGGATGAGCATTTGACCGACTGGAAGACGACGCTGTTTAGAAATAATCGAGCCTTATGTGTTATTTTCTTTTGTTATCAAGGTCTATGAAACAGTTGTTTTTGGTTTATAAATAAATCTTTTATTTACATTACGATGTACAAATGTGGTTACATAAATGTACGACATATCCCCTACGATACCGACAATCAAGGAACCGTGTTCCTTGTAAAACAAACTACCCCCAAAATTCTTCCATTTTATGATCACTTGCGATATCCATGAAAATCTAAAGTACCCGTTTCTTCCAAGGAAACGAAGTACAAGGCACAAGTTACAACTCTGGATGAATACCCCAAACTACCACTATAAATCCTTAATAGGGTACCTAAGGGTACTTCCGTAAGCCCTTGACTGGTCTTACATATCATATCTTTCCGACTTCACGATATTTTACACAGCATATGATTTCAAAAGATTGTGCATGTTTTCAAAAAAAATCTCATACATATTTTCAAAATCATCTCTCGTGGTTTAAAAAAAAACATTTCATAAAAATATTTACCTAATATACTTAGTATGTAATTTCAAAAGTATTACAAAAAGGTTTTCCAAAATCATATTTTTTTAACAATTCCTAGCATAGCTTTCAAAAACAATTTTGCTCGTATGTTGCCTTAACATACGTAGCACGCAATTTCCAAGAACACCCTGCTTCGTACGCCGACTTAGCATGCTTAGCACAATGATTTCAAGGATCCGTTCGCTTCATATGTTGTCTAAGCATATCTAGCACCTTGATCTCATAAACACTATACTTCGTATGTGGTCTTAGCATACTTAGTACCAAGTTCCTAAACTCTTCCCGCTATATAAATTCCAAATCTTTTGAGGTTCTTCTTCATAATTAGATCCTCGTGGATGTTCAAAGCGCAGAATCAAAGCCCTTAATTGGATTCCTTGTATACCTTAATTCGGATGTTACGATTCCTTGTAAACGAAATCGAATTCTTATAAGATCATCCTATCTTTACAGATAGATTCTTGAGGACGTTGAAGTCTATCGACTGGGTTCCTGGTGTACCTTGAATACCCATGTACAAATCGACAACAAGTTAATAACAATAAATAAAAAACTGATAACAAATTAATAACTAAGTGAACAATTATGTGCTTATGTGTTTATGTGTTGACCTAATCAAAGTTATCTCGAGCTTGTTCAACAAATTCTATCCCCTTCACATTATAAAACAAACTGTGCGAACTGTGCAAGGAATTACGTAATTATGGATGCATACATAATTATGGAATTTAGTGCATAGAAACCACAGCAAGTTCTGTCATGTATCTAGAGTTAACTCTATTCATTTCCATTTCTGACGAAGAACCCGTTGAGGAAAATGAATCATCCATTCATTTTTGCTTCTGAAGAATATCCATCTAGGGAAATGAATATCCTTTCGATTGTTCCTTCATTTCCATTTCTGACGAAGAACACGTTGAGGAAAATGAATTATCCATTCATTTTCACTTCTGAAGAATATCCATCGAGGGAAATAAATATCCTTTCGATTATTCCTTCATTTCCATTTCTGACGAAGAACCCGTTGAGGAAAATGAATCATCCATTCATTTTCGCTTCTGAAGAATATCCATCGAGGGAAATGAATATCCTTTCGATTGTTCCTTCATTTCCATTTCTGACGAAGAACCCGTTGAGGAAAATGAATCATCCATTCATTTTCGCTTCTGAAGAATATCCATCGAGGGAAATGAATATCCTTTCGATTATTCCTTCATTTCCATTTCTGATGAAGAACCCATTGAGGAAAATGAATCATCCGTTTATTTTCGCTTCTGAAGAATATCCATCGACGGAAATGAATATCCTTTCGATTATTCCTTAATTTCCATTTCTGACGAAGAACCTGTTGAGGAAAATGAATCATCCATTCATTTTCGCTTCTGAAGAATATCCATCGAGGGAAATGAATATCCTTTCGATTGTTCCTTCATTTCCATTTCTGACGAAGAACCCGTTGAGGAAAATGAATCATCCATTCATTTTTGCTTCTGAAGAATAACCATCGAGGGAAATGAATATCCTTTCGATTATTCCTTCATTTCCATTTCTGATGAAGAACCCATTGAGGAAAATGAATCATCCGTTTATTTTCGCTTCTGAAGAATATCCAGCGAGGGAAATGAATATCCTTTCGATTACTCCTTCATTTCCACTTCTGACGAAGTACCCGTTAAGGAAAATGAATCATCAATTCATTTTCACTTCTGAAGAGATATCCATTGAAAATGAATAACCTATTCATCTTTCATTTCCACATCTAACGAATAATCCATTGGAGAAAATGAATCATCCATTCATTTTTCGCTTCAAAGTATACTCATTGGGAAATGACAAGATTATGCCTTGCATATCTTTGATGAGTTACTCTACACAAATAGATGACACCCTAGATTATATGCAAGACAATTATTTAACATAACGTCACAGACAGACTCCTACGAATAAATTTCGGGACGAAATTTCCTAAAGTAGGGGAGACGTCACAGACAGATTCCATGCAAGACAATTATTTAACACAATGTCACAACATCAAACAAATACCAAATCAATGAAATATTGTGTTTCATACTTGGGATTTGTATAAATATCTGTATCATTTGCATATATCAATTCTTGTTCGATTTCAAGCTTTAAATCGCTTTCTGGAAGGTTATACGCGAACTGTTGCGTAAACGTAATTAGTTTAATACAACCAACAATCCGTAACAGTGACATAGGCTTAACATACCTTAAATAACCTTTACATAACTTAGAAATAAGTTTTGGAGGGTTTGGTGTGTCGAAATCAAGTTTATTCGATCGCAGGGACTATTTACGTCAAACTGCAAAAGTATACCGAATTGAACTGTAATGAACATTCCGGAACTTGATCATAAGTTAAACATACCCTAAATATCCTTTACATAGCATAGAAATAGGCTTTGAGGGGTTCGGTATGCGAAAATAAACTTTTTGATCAATAGGGACTAAAAGCGTCAAAAGTGCATAAGTTTGCATTTCCGCGCATATCTTACGTTCTGAACATATCCGGACATCCAAAAATTTGTGTAATCATTAAAATATCTTATTTTAATGATTGGAATGAAAAAATACCATTCGTCGCTTAATTTGGATCGTTTTTGCGTTCGTTCGAGTTTTCATCGTAATTACCCGAATAACGCAACCGTACGACCAAACGAACCAACACCGAGATGTTTTTGAGCATATTTCATGTTCCCTATACTTTAACTTCATTGTAGAGCCTTGAAATGGGGTTAACGAGATTTAAACACGTCAAAAATGGCCTAAACAAGTTGTAGGGACCAAACCTGACAATTTAGCAAACTTTCTGGAACTGGGTATGTGGTGGCTTAGTGCCACCACTATGTGGTGTTGCTGTGGCGGCACGCCACAGCCTCATCTGGACAGAAAACCCATTTTTGACACCCAGGTTGAATTTCAGGGGCTTTAGTGTAACTTTTTCAATATCGTGTGATGGTTTTGGACACCCCTAGTATTCCAAAACAATGTGCCACACATAGATGGTCCAGATCGAAACTCAATTATCGAGGAACGATCCTAACGGTTCTTTAAAATCTATATAAACCCACCATTTTTCACTTCATTTTCCACACATTTGTTCTCAACTTCCTTCTCTAAGTTGAAGCTCTCCTTGTGAAGCTTCATACCTGAGAAATTTTGAGTTCGCATCTTCAAGTCTTGGACCCTTTGTAAGTTTCTTACATGCTTGTTCTTGTATTTCAAGCATGAAAGTCAAACAGTGTTTGACTTTCTGCTTTGACCATGAATTTGGTCAACACAAAGTTCGTTTGAACTTTGCAGCGTGAGCGTAATCATGATGGTTATAGTCCCTTGTGATTATACATACTGATTACCACGTGATTTAGGCGTAGTGATGAGTCATAGTTTCGGAAAAATACGCGTTTATGCGTATTTTGCAACCAAACTATTCTTGGGTATCAAAACCCTTTGTTTTGATATCAAACTTGTTTTCTAACTTCGTTAAACATGTTTTAACATATTTAACTCGTCACTTTTAGTTTAGTGCTTATATAGGGTCATAAGATAAGCGTAATCTACCTTAATGGGTCGTAACGGGTCGTAAGCGCTTAGGATAGGTTCCGTTTTGGAATGTAGGCTTTGTTAAACCATATTATATGAGTTCCAACACTCATTTGGTTTACAAGACCTCATTCTATCCGATCTTCCGATTTAGGTCCGGTTTATTAACATAGTTACCTATTTAGGTGCCGATTGATTCCGTGATCCCTCTAGCATTGCTTGGTTGTTATTCAAGACTTCTAAGCATTCTCAAGTGAGTACATAGTTCCCCTCTTTTACTGTTTTCAACTGTTTTGGGGTGATTCATATGTGCTAAATGATTCGAGTTTTCTAAACAAATACTATGGTTTATATTAAACTATCTGAACTATTCGAACTATTTGAACCATTTGGAGCTGTTTGATCTATGTGAATTATGTGAACTGTTTGAACCATTTGGAACTGTTTGATTTATGTGAGCTATTTGAACTATTTGAACCATTGGGTTAGGGAAGTGATTAGGTAACGGGGTGGGTGTAATGTGATAAAAGCATGGTGGATACGCCGCTGGTACTTCCTATATATAAGTGCTTTTAACACATTATATATCGTTGCGTTATCTAGATCACTTGGGCAAACATTTTCAAAACGAAGTTACATTACAAGGTTTTCTAACGATATAAACCATTCGAGTTTTATTACGAAAACGATTTACGATTTGGGTTTACATAAACAAATGTTTTGAGTTAAGATTCATGGCATCGAGGTTTTATAAACTATAACTAATCTATTTTGACTTGGTTATTCAATTTACAATACAAACATTTTACAAAACTAGGTTTTCTAATATCAATTAACGAAGTTGTTCAAGTTATTTCAACATGTAAACGAGCCATGAATATGACACTCACATAAAACCTATGTACTCGCCGGCATTTTTATGCTGACGTATTTTCACATATGTTTCAGGTACTATAGTTGATGATGTTTGATGATGATATTGGTGCATGCTTACATAGGAATGGACGAGGCCTTAGTGACTTAATAATAATGAAAATCAATTTGTTCATGTTTTGTTTCTAATTTCAATACAATGTAATAAACTTAATTCAATAAAACGAAACTTTAAACCATGTGTTGTGAAACAATGATTATGTTACGACACTCCCCGACATTTCTGCCGCGGTTTGTTGTTTTAACGCGGTCGGGGTGTGACATGTATTTTTGTATTCATACTCCTTGGGAGTATTTAGTGTATTTTCAAGTTCCTAATACACTACTATATATAATACACAAAGTATACACTTAGCACAAAATTTGGTGATCACTAAATATATATATTTTCCCTAAAAATATACATACTTAATATTAATTTTAACTTGAAGAAATCACCATATCTTGACTTGTAATTTTACAAAAAAATTAGGGAAACCTTGGTAAATATTTTTAGGTGAATTTTTAGGGAATAAGTTTCACCAAAACTTATATTTTTCCTGTCACACCCCGACCACGTAAAACAACAAATCGTGGCGGAAACGTCGGGGAGTGTCGTAACAGAATCATTGTTTCACAACCATGTATTAAATAGTTTCATTTTATTGAATTATTGAACTCGTTGTTTTAATACAAATTAGATAAATACAAATATTGTCTTTCAAGTTTTAAAGTCGCTAAGGCACGAGTCCATCCTATGTATAGCATGCATTAACAATCATCACATAACAGCACCTGAAACATATTTAAAAATAGGTACGTCAGCATAAAAATGTCTGTGAGATACATAGGTTTTATTAAAATAGGATTCATGACTTGTAAGTTTAAAGAAAAAAATGTTTAACAAAAAGTAGTCATGAACTTATAAAATTGTTTTCTTTATAAATCATGCGAAAATTGATAAGAAATCAGATGATGTAAAAGAATAATGCATAGATCAATAAATAACCAAGTGAAATGAGTTTGTATAAAATATGTTGTTTGTAGAACAATGCTTTGATAAAAACGTTTGTAGTATATATAAAAATATACCTTGGTTTTAAGAAAGTCGGATAAGTAATATATTAAAATATATTTTAGTTCCAAATAGTTAAACAGATAGCATATCAAACATACTTTAGTTGTTAAAATAATAGTTTTCGGTAGTATATTCTAAGTATACTTTGGTTTTGTAAATAACAAATCAAATTATGCTTTGGTTTTGAATATAACATATTAACTATGTTTTGGTTTGAAAATAGCATATCAACTATTCTTTAGTAAATAATAAAATATATGTTGGTTTGTACATAGTATATCAAATTATACCTTGGTAAATAATATCACATATGGGAGCATATCAAACTATACTTTGGAAATAAAAGAAAATGTGATTTAGAATTTATTCAAACCTTAGTGTATCAAACTACACCTTAGAGACTATAGAAATACCACAAAGGCAATTCCTATTTTGACAAAATTTGGTTTCTAACATTCCATACAACAGGAATGGGGTGTCTAGTCTTATAGAGCTATATCGTACTATCAATCGGTCTGGTGAACGTATAAAATAAGTACAACCCAACAATTTGTTTTATAATCTTTGAAAATTAGTGTTTAAACCATAGATAATCATACAATTTGTCAAAAGATATGTACTAACATGTATAATCATATAGTCGAAATCATGAAAATAACAAATAGGTACATATGTTTCACCCCAAAAAATTTGAAAACAGTAAAAGAGGGGACTATGTACTCACTTGAGATTGCTTAGAAGTCTTGAATAACAACCAAGCAAAGCTAGAGGGATCACGAAATCAAACGGCACCTAATATAGGTAACTATGTAAATAAACCGGACCTAAATCAGAAGATCGGATAGGATGAGGTTTCGTAAACAAATGAGTATTGGTATTCATATGATATGGTTTAACAAAGCCTACATACTAAATCAGAAACTATCCTAAGTGCTTATGACCCATTACGACCCGTTTAGGTAGCTTACGCTACTTTAACGCGTCGTTCGCGTAAAACACG
Organism: Helianthus tuberosus; assembly: GCA_030545235.1. Lineage (NCBI taxonomy): Eukaryota > Viridiplantae > Streptophyta > Magnoliopsida > Asterales > Asteraceae > Helianthus > Helianthus tuberosus. The sequence continues at coordinate 195,038,695 of CM060425.1, forward strand.
TTTGGACCGTCTAACTAGTCCTATGACAAGTATTATATGCCTTAGCAAGTCTAATAATGTTGCCTAATCAGTGTAGATGTAAAAATTTAGGTTACATATGCTAAAAATGAATTTATGCGTAAAAAGGGCATTTTGGTCATTTTCCTAAGGCATATAAATTACCTATCATACAACTACTTAAACGAAGTGACCATAAGGTATAACCTCGGAAGGTTATTCCCTATATAACTATGGTCACAAAATATGTTTGGTCGGATCCTAATGATCGACCAAGCGGGTCGGGTTCGAAAGTCTAAGCGGTTGTTTAGACCGCTTACCTTACGACCCTATGTAAGCACTAAACCTAAAGTGACGAGTTAAACATGTTAAAAACATGTTTAACGAAGTTAGAAAACAAGTTTGATATCAAAACAAAGGGTTTTGATAACCAAGAGTAGTTTGGTTGTAAAATACGCATAAACGCGTATTTTGACTGAAACTATGACTCGTCACTACACCTAATCAACGTGGTAATCAGTAGGTATAGTCACTCGGGATTATAACCATCGTGATTACGCTCACGTTGCAAAGTTCAAACGAACTTTGTGTTGACCATTGATTGGTCAAAGCAGAAAGTCAAACACTGTTTGACTTTCGTGCTAAAAACGCATAAAAGCACGAAAGAATACTTACAAGAGGTCCAAGCTATGAAGGTATGATCTATAAATTCTCAGGTATGAAGCTTTGAGCTTCAACTTAGAGAATATTCAGATCATGTGTGAGCTTGGATTGAAAACATGGGGGGTTCATATAGTTTTCGGGCCACCGTTAATATCATTCCTCGATAAACGAGCTTCGACCTGGGACGTACAAGTGTGCCCATGGTTTTAGAATACCATGGGTGCCCCAAAACCAGCTTATGGTTTGCTTAAACCATGTGCAAAAACCCAGAACCAGGCTGCTTTTTCAGAAAACTGGTTTTGCTGAATTGGGCATTGGTCGCGCCCCGCGTAAGATAAGCCCTCATCTTACGCGGCCCGCCAGAGCCTAGTTTGGCAGAAAGTCAGTTTTGGTCCTTGAAGGTTAAAAACTCAGTTTTCGGCACATTTAAGCCCCGTTAACCCTATTTCAAAGCTCTAAAATTAATTTAAAGTATAGGGAACATGAAACATGCTCAAAAATATCTCGGATGTCGGTTCGTTTGGTCGTACGGTTGCGTTGTTCGGTTAATTACGACGAAACACGAACGGACGCGAAAAACGATCCAAATTACGCGACGAATGGAATTTTATCATGCCAATCACTATAATAAAATATTTTAATGATTACATAAATTTTTGAATGTCCGGATATATTCAGAACGTAAGATATGCGCGAAAATGCAAACTTATGCACTTTTTGACGCTTTTAGTCCCTGTTTGATCTAAAGTTTATTTTTGCGCACCAAACACCTCAAAGCCTATTTCTAAGCTATGTAAAGGATATTTAGGGCATTTTTAACTTATAATCAAGTTCCGGAATGTCCGTTACTATACAAATCGGTATAGTTTCGCAGTTTGACGCAAATAGTCCTTGCGATCGAACAAACTTGATTTTGACACACCAAACCATCCAAAACTTATTTCTAAGTTATGTAAGGGTTTTTTAAGGTATGTTAAGCCTATTTCACTATTCCGGAGTGTTTTTCACGTTAAACTGATTACGTTTACGCATCAGTTCGCGTATAACTTTCTAGAAAGCGATTTAGAGCTCGAAATCGAACAAGAATTGATATGTGCAAATGATACACATATTTATACAAATCCCAAGTATGAAACAAAATATTTCATTGGTTTGGTATTTGTTTGATGGTCGTAGTGACACAGGTGTCACATTTCCAAGTGTCAAAATTTTATAAAAGTTTTGACATAGTTTCCCCTAAAAATGGAGGTTTCCCATGTTTTCAAAACATGTGTTTATTTTCTTTTCAACACCAAAAAAATTTTCCAACAATAATCACCAACAACATACACCAATTTCTTCATATGAAACATCGTGGTGAACTTGATTTTTGTTAAAAATGTGTAGTCTTTTAGATCTACACTTTACATATTATGATCATTCCAAAAATAAGTGTTCTTGAGTATTTTAACAAACTTTTATGAAGCTTTATTTTATTAACCAACTCATCCATGAGTTTAATGGTCTTTAAAGTTTGTAAATCATGTTCTAAAACCACTTTTATGTCTATTAGAAAGATCATTATTTTTAACATCATGATTAACCATGGATCTTTCAAGATCCATGTTTAATAACTTTAGATCTTTCAAAAACAAGCTTTATGTTAAACTTATAACAAACTTTTCATGTGTTTTGGTTTCAAAAATTAGTTCTACACACACTTTATTACTTCAAGATTACAAGATTATACATAAAAATTCATTTTTCGTGTTCACATAATGCTTCATATGTTCATCTTCAATTTTAACCATGGTTCCTTCAAGATCCATGCTTAAACTTGTTAGATCCAAGCTTTAACATACTTGATCTAAACATAAACACAAGATATAACATCAACAACTTCATTACTGTAAGTCCCGTAAACCGGATCTTTCAATGATATCAAACCTAATCTTGTGAGAGTGCGGAATCCAATCACAAGATGATTCAAGATAAACCGAAAAATATGAAAAAAACAAGAACACCGAAATAACTTTTAACTCACACACGTTTCGATTACTTTAACAAGTAAAAACGTCTGGTATGAGTACACCACAATCGAATCGCCTCCACTCTAGCTTCTCTAGAAGTTGTAACAATGAATGAGGTTCGAACCCTAAAACAAGTTAAAAACTTGTTTATATACTCAACCAAGCCCACTTCCCTACATGGGCTTCCCTTGGGCCTGCTTGGCCCACATGGCCTAAAGCTTGGCCCAAGTGACCTCTAAAGGTCCAAAACCTAACATAAACTAACCCGGTAAAACCCAGTTCGTAACCATAGCCCGTTGTATTAATTTGATGCGTCAGTCTCACACTTTAGGGCCTAACAATCTCCCCCTAGACTGATGCCATCAAATTGTCTTCATAACTTGAATTCAGCAACATCTTCAACGAAATCTATGGTTGACGCTATGCTGCAGATGTTGTGGAAGTTCTTGACTTCTGAACTCTCAGCACTGGGTCTCTTTTCTTCAGCTCTTGTGGTTAGCTTCATATCAGGATCTCGATCAGCATCTTCTTGAAAGTCTTTGTTAAAAAGAATGTGAGAGGAGGATTCTCAGCAGCTCTTTTCTTCTTCAATCTTTGTCTTTCAAACATGTTCATGGTACTTCTTCAAATGTACTTTCACTGTCAGACGGCGTTGCGTATCCGATTCTTCTGACTCAGGTACATCTTGTTGTTGTGCTGCTCCATGCTTCGTCAACAGCTAACAGCATCTCAGTATTCAACAACCCCTGTTCTTGATTGAAATCAAGTTCTGCACATACTCACAAACTCATAAGCAAACATTTCTTATGCAACAGGGAGAGTACCACATGAACACTAGGTACATGAAATTTCACAATTTAAATTCTTTTAACTTTTGATGATCAGTCAAATCTTCAAGAACGGTTATTTTTTTTTTAATTTTAAGAAAAACAAATAAGCACTCTATTTTTGTTTTTTTTTTTGTTTTTTTTTTTTATTTTATAGAAAAATAAGACACTATTTTTGTATTTTTGAAAAAAAATTTTTAATATAAAGAACTAGAAACAAATAAAAACTCAAAAAATATAAACAACTACCATAATATACAATTACAATTGCAATGGGATCAAAATTCGTTCTCAGGCAGACTAAGGAACACTTTTCAGTACGAGCCTAATCAAACTGGTCTATGCGATTGCCAATATGTTTGTCCACTTAAACTTTAACGCTCAACTTTCAATTTTTTAACTTCGTGATATGCTTTAGGTAATATTATACTATCATACCCGTGTGTCCCATTCCAAGGCATACCCCCGCGATCAAGGTAAGCACAACGATTCATCGTAGCAGGTGAGTATACTGATGTCATCCTTTAAGATATCCTGACTGTATCTAGGTCTGCATATAATATGTTTTATCATGTTTTGATTTCTTAACAATGAACACCCAAATAAATACTAATCAAATCCTGGAAATATAAACAGCACACTCTATCATGCAAGTATCTTCCCTACCACATATTTCACAAGTCCAATCCAGATTTCTGAAATCTTAACTGGGAATAGGTTGAGAAGAGAACAGAATAGATCTTTTGCAGAGATGGTATAATATACAGATCAAATGAGTTTTTCTCAGTTTGATATAGGTTTCTTGGGTTTCTTTTGGGCACTAGAGGGCCTCTTTCGGGTGTATTAGATCTATAGCGCGACAACGTACAGCTAGGTCAGCATGTATCTGGATGCAGCAGAAGCTGTCGTTGCCTAGCACCTCCAGGTCAGCATATATCTGGATGCAGCAGAGGAGGTACACGACTTTTTCAGAGAAGATTTCAGAATCAGATCAAAATTGTGTGTATCGGGAAAACATACAGACATTCAAATAGAAATGAGCTAATTCCAAGTGACTTTCTTTCCTGGGGTCATGTACAATTTTAGTTCTGAGCAGAAGGACATCCAAGATATCCCCGGATGATTCAACAATATAAAGACCCAAAACCTCAGATGTTGGCTATCTATCAACGCAAGATTTAAGACCATAAAATCATACGCCGTTGGTATGTTACCCACATGGTACATAGTTCGTTATGTTTATATCACATAGTATCTTTTATCATGTTGAGCGTCAAGCCTATCGACATATCGCAGTAGATCCTAGTCTTTTCAGCTATGGCACCTTACATGTGTTAGTCAAACCCTTTAACACGAACATTTATTTCACTTCCCATATCATGCAATCTTTCTTTTTGGGTTTTTCATTTTTCAAATGTTTTTGTATTTTTCTCATTTTCTCCCCCTAAACAATACATATTTACAGCAAACTCTTTTTGTATTTTCTGAGTTTTCTCCCCCTAAACTCTATACCTATCTATATGTTCCTCTCCCCCCCTAAATTTGTGCATAAATCTTGTATTTTTGCGCAAATTTACCATTTACTAGAGAAAGGACACAATATGTACAAAGTTATAAACTAAGAAAAAGAGAAAAATATTTTTGCTTAACCGTTCCGTCATTAGATTGAAGACTAATCAATATTCAAATCAAAGTACTGAATTTAAACGGTACCTTTTGCTGATCATTTCTTACTTCTCTAATCTCCTCCAAAGGAAACATATCATCTGTAAAAAAAATTTGAACTTTTTGCAACAGTGAAATGTTACCCGTTTTTATCTCTGGAACAACCGCTATCAACATTCCAGAGATTGTCAACAGCTCCTCCTTGGTTGTTCCTGAAAATTAAGGAGATTAGTAAGACATGGGTACCCAGGCCATCGTGGTCCTGGGATTTCCTGAAGCATCAAAATAAGACACTTCTTTTAAACATAGGTCCCCTTTCATCTCAAGGATTGGAGATGTTGCTGCTTTGGATTTGGGTTTCCAAATCTGTTTCGGTCTAGCAAACGCGTTTGTTGCCTTCGGTTGAGCAACTTTAGTTGTTTCAGATTTGTTAGTTTTAGAAAAACATTTTTGTTCCTGAACAGCCTTGCGTTTGTTTTTAGCAGCATTCCAATCCCCATCAGAAGGTTTAACCTTGGGATTCACATTCTTCATTGCCTTAGGTGATGATACCTTCATTGGCTTGGAATGATTGTTATCCTTTGATGTAACCCTCTGATTTTGCATATAGTAGGGTACATAGGGACGCCGTGTGCAGTTTCTAGCAATATGACCCGCATTGCCACAGTTGTAGCAAGTTTGTCTTTTCATCGGAAAGACATTTTTAGCAGCTTGATTTGCTCTAGCAGGTCCTGAAGGACAAACCGGTCCTTTTTGTGTTGGATGTGCCTGCACATTCATTTCAGACGAAGACGAATTTGGGTACTTGTATTTGCTATTTGCAGAAGTCTTGTTACTCTGAGCACCATTCTTCGTCTTTTCTCCCTTATTGGAGCTTTCAATCACCTTGTCACGAGCCTTATGAGATCGTGATTGTCCTTGATAAGCAGACTTCGTACACCCCCGACTTTGATCTGCCCATTTTGGCTCATTCCGCTTGTTGTGAACCGGCTCACAAACATTAGCACACGAGTGAGTGTTGGCATTTCGTTGCACTTTTGGACGATGAACACAATTTCTAGCAATGTGTCCAGGAATTCCACAGTTGAAACAAGTCTGTCGCTTCAACGTATGAAGATTCGAAGAGCTATCATCATTAGCTGATTTGATGGGTCTAGATAACTGAGCTTGCTTAGGTCGCTTTGCTTGTGTTCCATGTGCCTTTTCTGATTCTTTCTGTACCTGTTGATCAGAACTAGCAGAAGCATGAGATTCAGACATATGATGTTTTTCGTCTTTTATAATTTTATCAGGATCATTTTGAAAAGACGATTCAGTTTCTGTTTTAATTCCCTTATTAGAAACATTTTCTTGTGACCTTTCATTCAATGTGACCACCTCTTCTGTTTCAAAATCTGGTTCTGTTTTAATTTCAAAAGATGTAGAAGTTTCATCAACACGTGTTTCATCAACGCACATATCATGTGAATCTACTTGTGGTTTACTTTCAGCTGCAGTTTCCAAAGGGGTCCCACTAGATTCAACATTAGGGACACCCACTGAGACAGATTCAGAAGAAGAATCAGGATACTCTTGATTTTCTTGAGAAGTCGTTTCAGTGGTTTCACTGAATGCATCCTGAGGGACCTCACCTGTAACATTTTCACAAGCTGAAACATTAGAGATGTTAGGATCACAAACATTAGTTGAAAAACAACCATCACCACACTTATTGTTCAAATCATCCACACAAACATTATCAGTTTTGCCCAAAACAACAGGCTCACAAGACGAAACATAAGCTGAAAACGACGCAAACAAAGAACTAGTAAAAGCAATGTCCGACTCAGTTGGTTCAGAATAATGTTCAAAATATGGTTCAGAAACATTTGAAATAATAACCGGTTCACTCCCATGAACCTCATCACACCTTACTTCAGAGCTATCATCTGCACACGAAGATGAAACATTAGGATCAATTGTGCCTTTAGAAACAAAATTTATTGGAGTAGACTTCTGTTTCTCAACTGGTTTGCCATTAAATGACGACTTATTGTTTTTGGGTCCATAAGTCATTTGACTTTCATTTATCATCTCCTCCTCAGTCATAGGTAAATAAGTATAATTGTCATTATAAGGAGGAGGAGCCTTATTAAAACCCAAACCACACCCTTTCTTTTCCTTGTATGCGAGTTGTTGATCACAAAGGTTTTTAACCAATTTACTGGAAGAATCAAACTTCATGATATTTAGTTCATTAATTTGATATCTGTTTTGAATATCTTCCAGTTCCTTAGTTAAAATGCATACCTTTTCTTGAGCTTCTAGGAAATGGGCTGTTTTTACACTCACATCATCCTTGAGTTTGATGATGTCTTTTCGCTGAGCTTCAATTTTATCTTTATAAAGCTTTTCATTCTTTGATAAAGTAAAATTTTTATTTTTTATATCTTGATAATCTTGTATTAGCTCAGCATTGTGTATTCTATAAGCTTCAACCCTTTCCCTACACTCAGGAGTACAGAAAACAGAAAGTGTATCTTCAACAGTCATTTCTTGAACCACAGGTTTGTGAAATATGAACGCCATGATTTCAGCGGGTGGTTGATACTTTTGTTCTTCTCCTCAAAACACAAACCAAACAAGAACCGGTGTACTTGCCAACTCAAACACTTTGCACACGAATGAACCCGCTTTCTGAACCGTGCCTCAAAACCTGTCAAACCGAATTCACCACCAAACAAACCTTTTTTTTTTTTTTTTTTTTTTTTAATTATATAATGATTAGGTAATGATTGCTAAATGATTTACTAAAATATTATAACAAAACAATGATTATGTAATTATTATCTAATCATTATTATTATTATTATAATTAATATTATAGTGAAACCCTAAAAAACAATATATGCCGTTGAAGTCTGAACGTCTTCTTCGATCACAACCAAAACCGAAACCCTAATTCAGCCTCTCAAAGTGATAACGTGAAAGAAGGATGGCCGGAGACGTTGATGAAGAACGACGATGACTCAAAATGATGGTTCACGGTGATGGTGGCGGAGGTCACGTCGGAGAAAGAATGAACGGAAATCGCAGGTTGGAGGTGATCGGAGATGATTCGACTGAGATGGTGATGGTGAAAGTGATGACCGAAGATGATAACTGTGATCGGAGTTGAACGGAGATGATGAGCTCGAGACCGGAGATGGAAGTGGTGGTCGGAGGTGGTGGTCGCTGGTTGTTGCAGGTGGTAGTTGCAGGTCCGACGACAATGATTGAAGGAGAAGATGACCTGGAGGTGTAAGTTAATAACCGTGATCGGACGTAGAAGTGGAGGTGATGTGAGGAAGACTACCGGGTTCTGGATAGTTGCAGGTTTCCGGAGATATGGAGATGAAGACCAGATCGGAGAAGATGACCGGAAACCGCGGTTGCGACACAGGAACAAATGACTCGAGACCAGCTGATGATTGCGACTCGAAAACAAAACGTGATGAACCGAGATCTCGGTTGCGACTCGGAATGATGGTTGCGAGTCGAACGAGTCGAAACGGTGGTTGCGACTCGTAATCGAGGTTGCGAGTCGAAACTAAAAAGGATGAGCCGAGACCTTACTTCTGATTGCGACTGATGATGACTCGAGACCAGGAACTTGTTGCGACTCGGAATAGTGGGCACGTGGTTGCGACTCAAGAGCTTGAAAATTGTGATATCCAAACTTTTGGAAATGTATTTATCCCGAGATACCAGGGCCAACAATATTCAAAATTGTGATATCTTTCGAAAAGAAGGAAATCTTTCGAAAAAGAAGGAAATCTTTCGAAAAAAATGGAATTTTTTTAAATCAACATTTAATTTCAAATCCTTTCAAAAAATAAAAACAATATCCCCAAATCCTTTAACAACTTTTAATAAGATCGAAAGAGCAAAATATGGTGATTATTTCAAACTAACCCGATGAACACTTTGAATACCGCGAAGAACACGATGAACGAAAAATCAAAATCTTGAATATTTGATATCAAACCGAGCCTAGAAACAGGTTCTAAAGGCTCTGATACCACTTGTAAGTCCCGTAAACCGGATCTTTCAATGATATCAAACCTAATCTTGTGAGAGTGCGGAATCCAATCACAAGATGATTCAAGATAAACCGAAAAATATGAAAAAAACAAGAACACCGAAATAACTTTTAACTCACACACGTTTCGATTACTTTAACAAGCAAAAACGTCTGGTATGAGTACACCACAATCGAATCGCCTCCACTCTAGCTTCTCTAGAAGTTGTAACAATGAATGAGGTTCGAACCCTAAAACAAGTTAAAAACTTGTTTATATACTCAACCAAGCCCACTTCCCTACATGGGCTTCCCTTGGGCCTGCTTGGCCCACATGGCCTAAAGCTTGGCCCAAGTGACCTCTAAAGGTCCAAAACCTAACATAAACTAACCCGGTAAAACCCAGTTCGTAACCATAGCCCGTTGTATTAATTTGATGCGTCAGTCTCACACTTTAGGGCCTAACAATTACATACACTAAAAATTCATGTAATCACTTGTTTTCTTCATAAATATGTTAGATCATCTCATTTTTAACTTTAAAAGTTAAGTTGTTTAGATGGTGAAACTTGTACATAACATAAACATGACTTATTTTAGTGATCAAGAAGCTTACTACTAGCTCTAATGGCTAGGGAAGTGGCACAAGAATGAAGATGATGAACAAGGAAGAAATCAAGTGGTTAAAAGCTCCGAAGTGAGGTCCTTCCACTTCTAGCACCTTACACCTTCCTAGATAGTCTCCATACACCTCTAAATCACCTTGGATTGCTAGGAAGTGAAGTGAAAAGGGTGATGGTAAGTGGGTGTGTTTGAGCCGTGAGTTAGAGGAAGAAAGGGGAATAAGATGATGGTTTTGAGGAATGATGGACAATGTGTACACCTTAAGGTCTTTATAAAAGAATATTCCAACAACATGATCTCTTTAAAGATTTTTGGTGTAAGATTAAGGGGACAAGAAGAATAAACAAATCAAAAGTGAAATGGGGCCCATAGGGGCCGGCCATGGGTGAAAGGGGGGGGGGGGTAAAGTGTAAAATTTGGGAAGTTAGGGGTTTAAAGTGCAAACGAGTGGGTTTAAGTTAGTTTTAGTGTGTTTAGGTGTTGTTATAATTTTTAAGGTGTTCTAGCATTAATAGTAGTTTAATATTATAAAAACATTACTTCTAGTCAAATTTTAATGTCACGGTTATTGTTCGGTTCGTTACGGTTCGTTAAAGTGCCGAATTGCGCAGTTTCACTAAGTATGAAGCACCTTTTGTGACAGTTTCAATTCCCGACACTTTTTAAGTTATTTTGGACACTAATCCATAGATTTTACATGATATTATTGTGTTAAATAGCTGATTATAGCTGAACTATGCTGATTTATGCAAAATTATGTATTTAAAGTGAGTTTCGGGTGCTTTTTAGTGCATAGTTTAGCTTCCAGAAAGTTTATATGTTAACCCTTGTATTCACACTTGGGTTTTAATGTATTTTAGATGTTGGACCTATTCCTAGGCCCTAATTCTATTATCTGACTGCTTTCTGTAGAATTGCTGACACAGCGTGTCTTACCGTTGAGTTTACTAGTCTTTTTGACGCAATGCTAAAAGTGATGCATAAAGCAATATTTGAAGTATAAAACGTGCATGAATTCACATGTATGGCATGTAATCAGACAATGTTTACATTTAAGCACATAATTGCGGATATTAAATAATAATTAAACTGTACAGAAATTACCGGTTTTGTGCCAGTTGTCACACCAAAAGCTGTTAGATAAAGACACATTCAATATATGGCATGACCGTCTAGGTCACCCTGGTAGCATAATGATGAGACAAATAATCAAAAGTGCAACCGGGCACCCTCTTAAAAACTTAAAAGTTTTGCTACCACAAGACTTATTATGTGCAGCATGCTCTCTGGGCAAACTTATAACTCGGCCCTCACAAACTAAATTGATACATGAAACCCCATCATTTTTAGAAAGAATCCAAGGGGATATTTGTGGGCCTGTTCATCCTCCGTGTGGACCATTCCGCTATTTCTTGGTCTTAATAGACGCATCCTCAAGGTGGTCACATGTGAGCCTTTTAGCTACTCGAAATGTAGCATTTGCCCGACTTTTAGCTCAAATCATACAATTGAGAGCCAATTTCCCCGATAATCAAATTAAAAACATCTGGATGGATAACGCGGGAGAGTTCACATCTCAAGCTTTTAATGACTATTGTATGTCAATTGGGATCAATGTTGAACATTCAGTAGCTCATGTTCACACACAAAACGGTTTAGCTGAATCTCTGATTAAACGATTACAAATAATCGCTAGACCACTCTTAATGAGATGTAAATTACCATCTTCTACGTGGGGTCATCCTATTTTGCATGCCGCTGCACTGATTAGATTGAGACCAACTGCTGATCACGAATACTCCCCATTGCAACTGGTCTCCGGACGAGAACCAAGTTTGTCCCACCTTAGAATTTTTGGTTGTGCGGTATATGTACCAATACCGCCACCACAACGTACTACAATGGGACCCCAAAGAAGACTGGGTATCTATATTGGTTTTAACTCCCCGTCCATAATTAAATATTTAGAACCAATGACGGGAGACATGTTTACAGCACGGTATGCTGACTGTCATTTTGATGAAACAAAGTTCCCATTCTTAGGGGGAGATAAGGACAAAGAAAGACTGGTAACACAAGAAATAACGTGGAATGCATCATCGCTATCAAATCTCAACCCCCGAAGTGGTCAATATGAATATGAAGTCCAAAAGATTATACATTTGCAAAGAATAGCGAATGAATTACCAGATGCATTCACAGATACGAATAGATTGACAAAGTCACATGTACCAGCATCAAATATACCTGCTCGAATTGAAGTAATCCCAGAAGCGATTACTATACAATGAAAGTGTGGGAGACCAATCGGTTCCAAAGACAAAAACCCACGGAAACGAAAAGAGCAAAGTAACGCAGTTGATGAAAACTCACAAAAAATTATAAGTGAAACCCCGGTAGAGGTAAATGTCCCAGAAGAGACAACTATGAATCCAGAGGAAAATGAAGTTTCAGAAGAAACACCGGTACCGAACGAAAATGAGATCTCTATTAATTATGTACAAGATAGTACAATGTGGAACCGGAATAAAACACGTGTTGATGTTATATTCGCATATGCTATAGCAACAGATGTAATCAATGAAAATGATTACGTACCTAAAACTTTAGAAGAGTGCATGCACAGAAATGATTGGCCAAGATGGCAAGAAGCCATAAATGCCGAATTAAATTCGCTTGAAAAGCGACATGTTTTCGGACCTGTAGTCCGAACGCCCATAGACGTCAAACCAGTAGGTTATAAATGGGTGTTTGCAATAAAGAGAAATGAAAAGAATGAGATTGTACGATATAAGACTCGACTTGTAGCACAAGGGTTTTCCCAAATCCCAGGAGTTGATTATGAGGAAACGTATTCCCCTGTAGTGGATGCGATAACCCTTAGGTTCCTAATCGGCCTCACAATCTCTGAAGGACTTCATATGAGACTAATGGATGTCGTCACCGCATACTTATACGGGACACTTGAAAATGACATCCACATGAAAATCCCTAAAGGATTAAAATTGCCTAAAGCATTAAAATCAACACCTCGAGATATGTTTCTATAAAGCTCCAGAGATCTTTATATGGTCTCAAACAATCTGGTCGTATGTGGTACAATCGACTTAGTGAATATCTCGAAAAAGAAGGATACAAGTCTGATGTAATCAGTCAATGTGTTTTTATAAAAAGAACACTCTCAAATTTCACTATAATAGCAGTCTATGCTGATGATATTAACATCATCGGATCTCCTGAAGAGATAGAGAAAGCTGCTCAGTTGTTAAAGAAGGAATTTGAAATGAAAAATCTTGGTATGACAAAATTGTGCATCGGACTACAATTTGAGTATCTGTGCAATGGCACATTTGTCCATCAATCAAACTACATCCAGAAGATGTTAGTACGTTTCAATATGGATAAAGCACATCCGTTTAGCGTACCTATGGTTGTCCGACCGCTAGATCCACACAAGGATCCTTATCGCCCTCAAGAAGAAGGCGAAGAAGTACTTGGTCCCGAAGTACCGTACTTAAGCGTGATCGGGGCCCTTATGTATCTCGCAAATAACACAAGACCTGACATTGCATTTGCAGTTCATGTACTAGCGAGATACAGTTCGAATCCAACACGTAGACACTGGAATGGTGTAAAACATATATTCCGGTATATTTGCGGGACACAAGACTTAGGTCTTTTCTATCAGAAAGATCAAACTTCCCACCTTGTTGGGTATGCTGATGCCGGATATCTATCAGATCCTCACAAAGCAAAATCTCAGACAGGTTATGTATTCACATACGGTGGCACAGCAATTTCTTGGAAGTCAACTAAGCAAACACTTACAGCAACGTCATCAAATCATGCCGAATTAATAGCACTGTATGATGCTGGTCGAGAATGCGTGTGGTTGAGATCAATGATTAATCACATACAAGAAGCATGCGGATTAGAACAAATCAAGAATGAGCCGACAATTATTTATGAAGACAACGCTGCTTGCATAGCTCAGATCAGAGAAGGTTACATCAAGGGGGATCGAACAAAGCACATCTCACCAAAGTTCTTCTCAACATATGACTTGCAAAAGGAAGGGGAAATTGATGTTCGCCAGATTAAGTCAAGTGAAAATCTAGTTGACCTGTTCACGAAATCTTTACCTAGAAGCAGTTTCGAGCAGCTATCACACAAGATCGGTCTTCGTAGATTGAAAGATGTTTGTTGAATTTCAGGGGGAGAATTATACACGCTGTACTCTTTTTCCCTTAACTAAGTTATGTCCCACTGGGTTTTCTTAGTAAGGTTATTAATGAGACAGCATAGCTGATCCAGTAGTATCAGTTTATTTATTCAGGTCCTGAAGTACCTATTTAACATCATCCTGAAGTATGTTGTTAAACTATGTATAATTCTAAATGTCTGAGGGGGAGTGTTATAAACCAGACATTTTAGGCCCAACCCATTACTTATGGGCTTTAGGGTTTATAGCTATGTTCATCTATATATTGTAATGTTGAATAATGAAGAGTTCAGTTTATCTCTATTGCTCTTTGGTTTTTATCAGATTGTATTTATTTACAAACTTTAGAGTGGAAGTGCAACCAGTAAAATTAAAAAAAAAAAAAGAAAATAGAGTGTATTTAGCAACACCCTAAAAGAAATTTACCGTTCAAACAAAAAATTATTATTGTTGGCAGTTCAAAAAAAAACAAAAAATTTTCAGTTACTTTTATTTACTTATCAACCACCTCCAAGGCGATGCGTTGATCCTATCGACCACCTCCAAGGCGATGCGTTGATCCTTGCGCAAATGCGTCGCCAAAAAATTCGAGAAAAATATGGACTCTAGATCATCTTTTTTTTTTTAACTTTATTTTTTTCGGTTTTTTTTATTTTCTGTTTTTTTCGGTATTTTTTTTTTTTCAAGTAATATAATTTTTATTTCAAGTAATGTAGTTTTATATTAAAAAAAATTGTGAAATGATTGTTTGGGCGTTATTGGAATAATGCCCCACTACACCACTTTTGCAATAATGCCCATGCTGACTGGGATGACACGTGTCGAATAATGCCCCATGGGTGGAGGCATTATTTTGATTTACCACTACACTGGTCTTATATTTAGGCCACTTAATTTGTCATATGTGGTTCCTATATGTTTTAACCGTATTCTCTCTCTCTATATATATATATACACTAGTTATGATTATTTTGGTAGTGTGTTAAAATATCTCAATTCTATATTTTCTATATATCGTATTTATATATATATCTTATTTATATCCTTTGTTTCTTCTTTTTCATGTTCGCTTGGGCTCCTGTGATTGCTGGGCTTCCTTTCCTGCTGTTTGGGCTCGAGTCGGTTGCTGTTGGTCTTCTTTGTTGGTGGGCTGCTTCTATGCGCGTAAACCCTATAGGGTTTGTCGCTATTTAACTGGCCTCCTTGGGATCTTACAAGCAGACAAGAAAACCTTCTCTCTCTCAGCTCCTTTTAGGCACTTCTCTAGAACATTCTGCTGTAACCCTTGTGTTCGAGAGCCTTTGTTTTGGTCGCTGTGTATACAGATTATCTGTTGATAATCTGCACCTGTTTGAGAGTGATTAAGCCTTGGTGATTTGTATCGTTCTCAGTCTTTTCTTTTTGTCTCAGCACTTCCATTGTACTGTAATAGTTTTTAATAAAAGAACCTTTTGATTCCGTGTTGTTAACATGGTATCAGAGCTTAGATAAGCTCTTGGGTTGAAGACGGTTGTCTCCGATCTCTGTTCCGCTGCACTTTGGTGACCGGATCTGATTATTTTCGGTGGGTTTCCGGTAGATCTGGGTAACAGTTCTGATTCTGAGTTCAGATCTTGAAGAAGTTCGCTGCTTGGGGTTTTGTGCCGCCTAAGATTCAGAAACCCTAAATCTAGGGTTTGTGAACAGTCGAAGTTGGGGATTCTCTGGGTTGCCTGTGTGACTTGTGACCGGCTGATTGTGGATCTGAAAGGGCTCTCGTTGGTCTCTATCATAGAGCAAACCAACAGAGTTTGTATCTGGTCTTCTTTGCTTGAAATCAGACTTGTAACCTTAAGTGAAGGTTACAAGTGTGATTAACAGGAGTTTAGCGCAACCACTGTGAGATTGTTCTATCTCTGACTTTTAATTTTATGTTTCCTGCATCACTGAGTCAGTGTGTCTAGGCATCCCTATTTACCGGACTAGTCGGGCCGGCACTTGATCGAGTCTTATTTGCCTATTTGTTGCATTTGTCTGGTTTGTGTGTCAAAGCTCCCTGAATACCGTCTGCGGAGGCAACTTTGAGTGATGAACCTCTGATCGGACCTCTGTTTAGGCTTCGCTGTCTACTGTGTTTTTTATCTGTTCTTGCTTCATCTGTTTTTTGGTTATTGTTTTTTTTTTTTTTTTTTTTGGTTATTGTTCTTTACCTGAGTATTCAGTATGTCTGGTGATGATAATACTGTTTTAACCTCACCTAGTGCTACCTTGGTTAGCAAAATTGATGCTGGTGATCCGTTGTTTCTTCACCCTAGTGACTCTGCTAATTTATCTATTGTCAGTGTAAAACTCAAAGGGTCAGAAAACTATAGGATCTGGTCCAATGCCATGTATCTTGCTTTACAAGTAAAAAACAAAATAGGGTTTGTTGATGGTTCTTGTCTTAGATCTAAAACTGATGAAGTTTTGGGTAGGCAATGGGATAGGTGCAACTCTATTGTGCTTACTTGGATTCTTAACTCTGTATCTGAGGAATTATATCTTGGTCTTGTTTATTCTAAAATTGCTTCAGATGTGTGGAAAGACTTAAAGGATACTTATGATAAAATAGATAGGTCTGTTGTGTTTAATATGTATCAAAAGATTAATTCCTTCAGTCAAAATGGCATGCCTGTTTCTGAATATTATCATAAGTTGAATTGTATGTGGAAGCAATTAGATCAACTACTTACCTTGCCTGCCTGTTCTTGTGATGCATCAAAACAATTTAATGACTTTAATCATCTTATTAAGCTTATGCAATTCTTAATGGGTCTTGATAGTTCCTACCAGTTTGTGAGAACAAACTTATTAACCAGAGAAACCCTTCCTTCTGTGAAGGATGCTTTTTCAGTCATCTCTAGAGAAGAATCTCACCTTCACCCTAAAAATATTTTTGATAAAACTCCTAATAATCCTGTTGGGTTTTCTGTTAAAACTGGTCAAGTTATTGATTCAAGGAAAAGGAATAATAGAACTCCTAACCCTAATCTTAAATGTTCTCACTGTAATAAGACTGGACACACTATTGAGAAGTGTTTTGAACTTGTTGGTTACCCCTCTTGGATAAAGTCAAAACCTGGTGGGAATAAGGGTAACAAGGTTAGTAATAATGTTACTACTGATACAACTGATACAACTCCTGCTATGAGTTCTTTGTCCAATGATCAGATAGCTCAGTTGCTTAGTCTCTTGAATGATAAACCTAAGGGTGATCCTCAGAATAGTGGATTTGCTGGTATGTGTGCTAATCCTGTTTGTCTAAATAGTTTTGTGAATCTGTCTTCTAAACCTATTTGTGATTTCAAACCTGTTTTCTGTTTTTCAAATTTTATCAATAATGGAAAAAAGGTAGGATGGATAGTTGATTCCGGTGCTAATCAACACATGGTAATGACGGATGAATGTCTAATTAATCAAAAGGATGTAACTGAGTTCAATATCAAAGTTAAACATCCCAATGGCACTAGTGCCCTGGTAACTAAAATTGGTGATATTAAATTAAGTGATAAGGTCATTCTATATGATGTGTTTGTCGTGCCTGATTATTGTGTGAATTGAATTTATGTTCATAAACTTGCTAGAGATTGTAAGCTTATTGTCTCGTTTGATGAACAAACTTGTTATATTCAGGATTCTCTAACAAAGAAAGTCCAGGTGACTGGTAGTCAGTTTGATGGTCTATACTTCTGTGGTAGTTCTTCTGTTTCAAATAAGGTTGGTAACTCCAGTTGTGATATTAATATTTGGCACGCTAGGTTAGGTCACCCTGCTGAACCTGTTTTACATGTTCTTAAAAATAATCTAAACATTAAAACTGGTGCCAAACCGAATCCTTGTGAAACATGTCATAGAGCTAAACAGCATCGGGAACCTTTCCCTTTAAGTGATCATAAATCTGAAGCTTTGGGAGATCTTATCCATCTTGATGTGTGGGGTCCATATAGAGTCCAAAGTAGGGATGGATTTCGATACTTTCTCACTGTAGTTGATGACTACTCTAGAGCTGTATGGGTGTATCTCATGAAATCAAAAGATGAAGTTCTTTACAATATTAAAGGTTTCTATAATTTCCTTAAAACACAGTTTAGTAAATCAGTCAAGACCTTTAGGAGTGACAACGGTACTGAATTTACAAACAAACAAATGAGAAATTTTTGTTATGAAAATGGGATTTTACATCAGACTTCATGTGTTCATACACCACAGCAAAATGGGGTAGTTGAGAGAAAGCAGACATTTGTTGAATGTAGCTAGGACTTTACTCTTCCAAGGTGGTTTTCCCATTAATTTTTGGTCCGAGTGTATTCTAACTTCATCTTATTTAATTAACAGGACACCTTCATCTGTTTTGAGTGGAAAGTCTCCATATGAACTTGTGTTTGGTTTTTCCCCTGTTCTGGGTCAACTTAGGGTTATAGGGTGTCTTGGTTTCAGCACTGTGTTAAACAACTCTGATAAGTTTACCACTCATGCAGAAAAATGTGTTTTAGTTGGATATTCAAATGAAAAAAAGGGATACAAACTTTGGAGTTTAGATCAAAAAATGATGTTCTTCTCTAGGGATGTTAGGTTTTATGAAACCGTGTTCCCGTTTAAAGAAAAGAAAACATTTTCAGATCCTGATACTCCTACTGAAGTTAACACCCTTAACTTTTTTGACTTATCTTATTTTAACTTCACTCAAAGACCCCAAGTTGACCCAACTCCCGATGATGAGAATTCACATACAAATACTTCAACAGGACATGAATCTAAGCAGTCTGAAAACGATTCAGAAATTGCTTTAGGCATGGCTGAAATTCAGCAACCAAGCAATATGGAATCGAATTCAGATAGGGCTGAGCATGACACTGAACAAGAAGATAATAATAATTCTGAGGGAGATATTGGTGAACAAACTAACACGGTTTTAAGGAGATCCTCCCGAAACAGTAATTTTCCCTCTAAATTTGATGACTTTATAGTAGATGGGAAAGTCAAATATGGTCTTGAAAAGGTCCTAAATTACGCTAATTTATCTCCTGAAAGTTCTTGCTTTGCTTCTGTGCTAAATAAAAGTTGTGAACCTAAAAATTATTTTGAAGCTAAAAATGATGCTAATTGGGTTGATGCTATGAATTCTGAACTTGAAGCTTTACTTAGAAATAAAACTTGGGAGATTGTAGACCTACCACCTAATAGAAAAGCTATTGGGTGTAAGTGGGTTTATAAGATTAAATATAAATCGAACGGTGAAGTAGAGAGGTATAAGGCTAGGCTCGTTGCGAAAGGGTTTAGTCAAAAGGAAGGCATTGACTTCTTTGATACTTTTTCCCTGGTTGTTAAAATGGTTACAATAAGGTGTGTATTATCTATGGCTGTCCATTTTAATTGGGAAATATATCAGCTTGATATTAACAATGTGTTTCTATATGGTGACCTTAATGAAGAAATTTACATGTGCTTACCTGATGGTTATAATCCCTCTTCCGAGTCTAAAGTTTGTAAGCTAAATATGTCCTTGTATGGCTTAAAACAAGCACCAAGGATGTGGAATGAGAAACTTGTGTCTGTCCTTGTCGATTTTGGTTTTGAACAGAGTAAATGTGATCACTCCATGTTTGTCATGACAAAAGACACTGTTTTTATTGTCCTTCTTGTCTATGTGGATGATATTATTATAACTGGTAATTGTTCAAAACAAGTTGATGATATCAAACAGTTACTCAAAACAAAGTTTTTTATAAAAGATTTAGGAAAATTGCAATATTTTCTGGGTATTGAAGTTATAAGAAACTCAGCTAGCTTATGCTTAACCCAAAGAAAATATTGCTTAGATTTGCTTGCTGAATTCAGAATGACTGGCTGTAAACCAGTCAGTTGTCCAATCGAGCCAAATCACGTTTTATCTCATCTTTGCGAGAAGGATAATTCTCCCTTAACCAATATAACAGTCTATCAAAAACTTGTAGGTAAATTGATCTATCTCTCACATACTAGACCTGACATAGCTTACTCTGTGCATTATCTTAGCCAATTTATGCATTCTCCTTTACAAGCTCATTTCAAAATTGCTTTACGTCTTTTAAGATATTTAAAGGGCGCTCCTGGAAAAGGAATTCTGTTTGAAAAAGGAGATTCTTTAAATATAAAAGCCTTTTCTGATTCGGACTGGGCTAAATGCCTAAACTCTCGAAAATCTGTTACTGGTTTTTGTGTGTTTTTAGGGAATAATCTTGTATCATGGAAAAGTAAAAAGCAGTCCACTGTCTCAAGGTCTTCTGCTGAAGCAGAATACCGGTCCATGTGTGCTGCTACATGTGAGATTATTTGGATCTCAAACCTCTTAAAGGAATTAAAGATTGATTCTAAGCTTCCCGTCCAACTGTGTTGTGATAGTACGGCTGCCATATCCATTGCCGCTAACCCTGTCTTTCATGGGCGTTCCAAACACTTTGAGATTGACCTTTTCTTCTTAAGAGAAAAAATTGCTAAAGGAATAATTCGGACAGTTGGTGTTAAATCACAAGATCAAGCTGCTGATGTCCTTACCAAGGGTCTATCCCCCGGCCTTCATGAAAAGGTTTGTCAACTTCTCAACATTTTTTATTGCTTTAAATATTGAATTGAGGGGGGTGTTAAAATATCTCAATTCTATATTTTCTATATATCTTATTTATATATATATCTTATTTAGATCCTTTGTTTCTTCTTTTTCATGTTCGCTTGGGCTCCTGTGATTGCTGGGCTTCCTTTCCTGCTGTTTGGGCTCGAGCCGGTTGCTGTTGGTCTTCTTTGCTGGTGGGCTGCTTCTATGCGCGTAAACCCTATAGGGTTTGTAACTGGCCTCCTTGGGATCTTACAAGCAGACAAGAAAACCTTCTCTCTCTCAGCTCCTTTTAGGCACTTCTCTAGAACATTCTGCTGTAACCCTTGTGTTCGAGAGCCTTTGTTTTGGTCGCTGTGTATACAGATTATCTGTTGATAATCTGCACCTGTTTGAGAGTGATTAAGCCTTGGTGATTTGTATCGTTCTCAGTCTTTTCTTTTTGTCTCAGCACTTCCATTGTACTGTAATAGTTTTTAATAAAAGAACCTTTTGATTCCGTGTTGTTAACATAGTGTTTGTAGATTCAATCGGCGGAGAAAATATGGCAGGATTATTCGACAAGCAAGCAGAGACATATTTGGATGCTCGACCAACTTATCCTGGCGACTGGTATTCTATGTTAGCTGATCGGACTTCCTCTCACTCCCTTGCGTGGGATGTCGGAACCGGCAACGGTCAAGCCGCTATCGGTGTTAGTCTCTCATTCTTCACCCTGCCTCTCATCTGAATCAATTCAATCCTTTTTACTAATTTTCCTGTGACTAGATCCGATCCAATAAACATGATCCGATTGCATGTCCTCCTCAAACGGCCGTTTGAGATTTAATTAAACGGCGTCTTTTATGTCAAATCATAGCCCCTGAATTCAAACGGCAGTTTGGATATCCATATGTCAAATCATATGTTAAAATCATAGTCCCCTGAATTTCAAACGGCTGTTTGCTTATACGTCAAACGACCTTTGACCTTAAATCAAACGGCCGTTTGTTTGACTTTTATGTCAAATCATAGCCCCTAAATTTCAAACTGCCGTTTGCATATATGTTAAACACTTGTCTGCAAGTCCGTATGTTAAATCATAGCCCCCTTGATGGTTTTGTAAAAATGATCCAGGTAGCGGAGCATTACGAACAAGTGATCGGGACTGACGTGAGCGAAGCTCAACTCAACTCAAACTCGCGAAGTCTCATCCACGAGTTCGATACCTTCACACGCCGCTTTCATTGCCAGATGATGAGTTAGTCAAGTTGATTGGCGGTGAAAACTGTGTGAATCTGGTGACTGTTGCTCAAGCGGTACACTGGTTTGACCTCCCGCGATTCTACTCTGTGGTCAACCGCGTACTAAGAAAGCCAGACGGTGTATTAGCCGTTTGGGGGTACAATGACTTTGCCATAACCCCCGAAATTGATGCGGCGCTTAAGCGTTTTCATGACACTACTATTCCTTACTGGAACAAAAACATAAACTACATATTTGATGGTTATCGAACCTTGCCTTTCCCCTTTGATAGTGTCGGGTTAGGGTCTGAAGGAAGCCCATTGACACTAGACATACCCAAAGAGTTATCATTCGAGGGGATTTTAGGCATGCTCAAGTCTTGGTCTGCGGTTGTCACCGCTAAGGAGAGAGGAGTTGAGTTGTTGGCTGAAAATGTGGTCACAGAACTTGAACATGTGTGGGGCGGATCCAAGTTGGTTAGGCGCGTCGTGTACAAGGGTTTCATGCTTGCAGGTAAAGTCCGCCGCTAAGGGACTCTTGATCACTCTATGAAAGAAACAAGATTGTGTATTTGAAAACTAGTTATGATTTCAAATTTAGTTTCAGTACATTGTTTTGTTTAATAAAAAGTTATAACTGAAAATGCACAATTGAATAACCAAACTAGGGAATGAAAATAAATAATTACTCATAATTTCCGTGTCAAAATTGGCAACATGGATTGCGTATGGGTATACAAGGATATGTAAAAATAATACTAGCGGGAAAATGACAGCTAACAAATTATTCATAAAAAAAAGTTTTCACTAGCCACTTGTTAATTTCATGGAGTGGAAATATTTTGATAACTTCATGGTAAATTGGGGGCTATTTGTGATTTTATGCAAGCTCTTCTCTTCTTTTTGTTGTTTGCTTATAAGTTAAAAGTTATAACTCACTTGGCTAGAATCTACTTGCTTCTAAGTTAAAAAGTTATAACTCACTTGGCCAGAATCTACTATAAAGCTTCTTAAATAAACCACTACCAAACTTTAACTCCAAATTTAGCATTTGTCAACATTTACTAAGAGTCATAGATGGTATGAGTCTAAAAGACAAATAAATGAATAATTCGTTAATGAACTACTTGATTTGTTAAAAACTAGTATAAAATGCGCCGCGTTGCGGCGGTGCGTTACGCCGTAACATAAACTTGAGTAATACCATCAAAATGTAGATAAAAACAACCGTGATAGTATATTCGTAAATCATGAAAAAGCTACGCTGTGAATTAAACTTGAGTAAAACTATTACCTATCCAAAATTGTTATAATGAATAAATAACTTTAATAAACGCATTAGAAAAAAATTGTAATTATTCTATGATTTTAAAAGTACAGTAAATATAATACACAAATTCTTTAGCATATTGACCTATATATTAAAAATTGACCTATATATTAAAAAGGCTAAATTGCACTTTTCGTCCTTTATGTTTCAATATTTCGACAGGCACCGTCCTTTAACTTTAAAAATTACACTCTATGTCCTTTATGTTTGCAATCACTAACGGGCGGTGTCCTTTCAGCTAAACCCAGTTAACTTTTTATGTTAAAACCCCTTTTTGTAAAGCTCCTTAACAACAGGGACCATATGTGTAATTTTTAAAGTTACGGTCTTCCCCAACGCTAACGCTACTGAGCTCTTCAAATCATTCATCTAAATCGGTAATCTATATCTATATATTACACTACACACACATCATAACTTCACCAACAATAACAGCCTCAATCATTCAACATCCACACCTCTATTCAACATTCACACCTCTATTCTCTCAATGCGCAGAGGAGCTCACATGGAGGAAGAAGACGAACTCGACGAACACTCGCAAGACGATTCCAAAACCAGAAAACACCTATCAATCGTCACAAAAATCACCAACTACTTCACTCGTACAGGTTACCTCTGCCCTATCACCATGGCCGCTATCATAATCCTCATAATCACCTCCAATTTCCTTCAATCTCGTGATTTGCTCCGCGTTTCCTCTGTTTCTTCCTTCGATCGCCTCTCTCGCAGCCGCTTCTTCGGTTTGGATGGCCTCGATTCCAATTTTGGTGCCCTTGGTGTCCCCTGGTGTAAGATCTCGTCACTTTTTGATGTTATTGATGTGATAGTTTGATTACTGTTGATGTTAGGGTTTGATTTTGTCAGATTTGTGTCGATTTGGGTTAAGGTAAGAGTGTTTTTGAATTTTTTTGGTTTAATTGTGTGAATTTTGGTTGGAATTTTGAGTGATTTTGATGATTTTTTTGGTAGGTTTTGATGATTTGAAATAGGGGCGGAAGAAGGTGTTGAAAGCAGCATCGAAGCAGTTTAAGAAGACGATGAATTCGGCGGGAAATCGGAGACGTCAGAGAGTAATCAGTGACCATTTGCCTTTGAAGGATTGAGTTTTCCGGTGATGGTTTCGTGATCGCCGGTGACGGTTGCAGTTTCCGGCAGCTTCATTGCAGAGAGGAAGGGTGGGCACGTGTAACTTTAAAAATTACACATATGGTCCCTGTTGTTAAGGAGTTTTACAAAGATGGGTTTTAACATAAAAAGTTAACTGAGTTTAGTTGAAAGGACACCGCCCGTTAATGATTGCAAACATAAAGGACATAGAGTGTAATTTTCAAAGTTAAAGGACAGAGCCTGTCGAAACATTGAAACATAAAGGACGAAAAGTGCAATTTTGCCTATTAAAAATTGAAATCAATGAACAGTATTGACCTATATATTAAAAATTGAAATCAATGAATTGACCTATATATTAAAAATTGAAATCAATGAACAGTATCATAATTGAATTTAGTATCATAATTGAATTTACACTAATAAAAAAAGAATTAAATGGTAACATCACTAACGAATTAGTAAATGGTATCGGGTACTGGTACCGGTATCAAATTTATCAAACCGAGTGTGTTTTTGGTACCGGTTCGACACCGGTATTCATCGGTTTTTACCCTCAAATACCGGTGTCGTACCAGTACCAACCGTATCGAGCCGTCCTGTACCAGGTATATTCGGTACCGGTACTCACTTTTGAGTATTTCGGTAACGGTATTTTCCGTACCGGTTGGTACCGAGCTCATCAAATCCCGTAGCAACGTAGCAATTCAAGTAATTGCACCGTTTAGATTACTTTTCATACACACAGTAAGTAAACTGATAGTAAACATAATTGAATGAATAGTAATAAAATTTGAATTTAATGAATAGTAACATCACTAAGGAATGAGCTGGTATCAGGTACCTGTATCGGTATCGAATTTACCAAACCGGGTGTAGTACCCACTTTTGAGTATTTCGGTAACGGTATTTTCCGTACCGGTTGGTACCGAGCTCATCAAATCCCGTAGCAACGTAGCAATTCAAGTAATTTCACCGTTTAGATTACTTTTCATACACACAATAAGTAAACTGATAGTAAACATAATTGAATGAATAGTAATAAAATTTGAATTTAATGAATAGTAACATCACTAAGGAATGAGCTGGTATCGGGTACCTGTATCGGTATCGAATTTACCAAACCGGGTGTATTTTCGGTACCGGTTCGACACCGATATTCATCGGTTTTTACCCTTGAATGCCGGTTTCGTACCAGTACCGGTACCGAGCCATACCGTACCAGGTATATTCGGTACCGGTACCCACTTTTGGGGATTTCGGTTACGGTATTTTCCGTACCGGTTGGTACCAAGCTCATCAAATCCTATAGCAACGTAACAATGCAAGTAATTGCACCGTTTATATTACTTTTCATACACACGGTAAGTAAACTGTATTTCGTTTGAATGAGATTTTATATACACAACAACTTATTTTACTTTATTTTTTGTTTTTTTCTGTAATGAATGAATTGTAGTATGGAAAATTAACTTCGATATTTAGATTATTGATGAGCAAATCGTATCAAATCCTGTAATCAAACCGGTATGGTATCGGTACCAAATTTACTATACCAAATCATTTTCGAAACCAATTTGGTACCCACCTTTTGGCTTTTTCAGAATCGTTACTTTCGGTTCGACACCGGTCTAGCACCATATCTGTATTTATTGATTTTACCTTCAAATACCATACCGTATTGTACCGAGCATTTTCGGTGCCGGTACCTAACTTCGATGATTTTCCAGATTGGTACTTTCGTTACCGTTACCGGTACCGAGCTCATCCATATTTTAACGTGTTAGCACCGTAATAACTGAACTAAAAACAACCGATTTTCCAAGGTGTAGGACGTGTGTGTCCTATTATTATATATTAGGTTATCTAAAATCGCTTTTTTTAGGACGGAGTGACTGTCCTTTTCACGACATTTTTATTTATGTTTTGGTATTCAGTATCTGCTTGCCGTCACTGACACGCGTTTCGCAGTCATTGGATCCCCGCCGCAACGCGCGGGCAGAAAATAAACTAGTATAATCAAAACATAGCAAAATAATTGCAACATAAAATGTGTTATGACATATATTGTTCCAAAGAATGGTACAAATAATATAACATTGTAAAAGTAAGATGACTAAAACAGGTGAAAGTTTTTTTATTAGTTATTTATTTTTTTATATATTATGGTTTGTTTAATCAACTTTTATATATCAACATTATTGTTTTTATTAATTTCTTATTGAGTAAGCTGCCATTTTGGTCCTTGTGGTTTGGTCATTTTTGCCATTTTAGTCCAATTCTCAAACTTTTTAAATCTGGGTCCCTGTGGTTTCATCTTTATTGCCATTTTAGTCCAAAATTCAAAATCCTCCTTTTTTTGACTCTTCCAAAAAGTTTGAGATTTGGACTAAAATGGCAATAAAAGTTAAACCACAGGGACCAAAATGGCAGTTTACTCTTAATATTGGACTAAAATGGCAATAAAAGTGAAACCACAGGGACCCAGATTTAAATAGTTTGAGATTTGGACTAAAATGGCAAAAGTGCCCAAACCACAAGGACCAAAATGGCAGTTTACTCTTTCTTATTTAATGTGTTAAATTTGAAATTTCATAATAAACTAAAGGGTTATTGGATTTTATCACCCCCAACTATCGGCCTTTGGCCGTTGCCACCCGCAACTAACACTTTGACACCCGGCACCCCTAGCTTAACTTTTTGTTTGTGCTGGCACCACCCAGTTAAATCTTCACTAACTGGGTTTATTTTTTATCCGACGTGGCACAAATTTGATGAGTTGGACCTGATTACGTGGCGATGATGTGTCATTATATCCCATGTGGCATGATGATGTGGAAATGGACAAACAAAACACAATGTACACAAATGATCTGGATTTGTGATTTTTATAAGGGATCCTATTTCACTTCTGTTCTCGCAATCAAAGCTCACAAGCAAACAGAATCTGCATAAACAAGATGCAGAACTGAAGAACTGAACGATCAAACGCAATTTTCACAAACAAGATGCAGATCTGAAGATCTTATTTCATTTCTGCTCTCACTATCAAAGCCCACAATAAAACGCAATCTACACAAACAAGATGCAGATCTGAACGAATTGTTAACGAATCGTTGCTCGATCCTATACTTACAGCGTTTAATCAGTCACTCCCTGGCTCCTCTGGCACATCGATCCTATACTTAAAGCGTTTAATCACTCAAATTTTCGAGTCTTCAAGCATTGTATTGGTTCTATGTTTGTCGGTTAGGGTTCCGGTGGCCGGTGGTTCGACGGCGCCCCAATCGGCGCCGTAGAGGACGAAGGTAGGGCAGACCTGGCCGGTGGTTCGACGATGATGGCGATTTTCCGTTGAGTTCCGGCGGTTAATGGGTGGATTTTGGGAAGCGAGGGGAGGCCGGAGGCAGGTTGGACTGTGATTGCTGGTGGTGGAGTTTCGGGTGACGTCATTGAAGATGAGGTTGTGTGGTGATTTGTGGAAAGTGTTGAAGATTGTAGAGTTGCAGGAGGTCTGTAATGGAGGTTTTTGTTTAGAGTCTAGAGAGTTGAAGAAGAAAATGGAGAGATGATTCGGTGGTGATGGTGCTTGATATAAGCAAGGTGCCACGTAATAATGTACAAGTAAGCATGATGGTGACACGTAGGATCAAAAACTAACCCTGTTAGTGAAGATTTAACTGGGTGGTGTAAGCACAAACAAAAAGTCAAGTTGGGGGTGCCGGGTGTCAAAGTGTTAGTTGCGGGTGGCAATGGCCAAAGGCCGATAGTTGGGGGTGATAAAATCCAATAACCCTAAACTAAATTTGAATTTTAGTATTCGGAAAGCTTTAAATGGTTTTCCTTTAAAGAAAAGTGAATAATTATTATTTACGAGTTCCTTTTATATTGCTTCGATCAAATTCAAATCTATGGGCATAACTTGAATAAAAGCACCCTTTTATGTTTAGAAAAAGTAATTTAAATGGTGAGTTAATTACTTTTTTCGTCCCTTTAGTTTGTTAAAAATCACTATTTCAGTCCATTAGTTTAAAAATTGCGATTTCAGTCCCAGTGGTTTCACTTTCGTAACTATTTCAGTCCACCTCGTAACCATTTCAGTCCCTGTACTGGCAGAATAAATGGATTGAAATGGTTACGAAAGTGAAACCACAGGGACTGAAATGGTTACAAAAGTGAAAACCTAGGGACTGAAATCGCAATTTTTAAACTAATGGACTGAAATAATGATTTTTGACAAACCACATGGACGAAAACAGTAATTAAATCTAAGTATTAATTACCACATCTTGTTAATTATCATCACCGCCGTCCAGCCTCCACCCGACCAAAACACTATACCTCTAAATCCCCCCGTTTTTTATTCTTTTCTACTCGGAAGTTTATAACCAACCACACCCACTCAAGTGCCCGGACGCTACTTGCCGGAAAGCTCCTGGTGGGCTGTTGCCGCCGTCTACCACCACCTCCCTGTTTTTGTTTCGTCGTTGTGGATCTAACAGTCGTAACGAAGAACACCGCTACCGCAGCCCTAACACCGCCGCAAGAAGATCATCGTTGAGATCTGAGTGGCTACAAACATTCTCTAGCCGACCGCAGATGGTTCCGATTTGTAACAGCAATAGTTAAATCAAGATGCTCACGACGGACGGTGGTAGTAACGCCGGTCTTGTAGACGGCGGTGGTTGGCAAAAGAATAACAAAAAAGAGTTTAAAAAAGCAATACTGGAAAATAAGGCTGGACGGTATGGTGACGGGATGAAGACCCCGGGGGGGGGGGGATGGGGTGACTGAGAGGACGTCGAGAAGAAAGAAAGGGGGCCCACCTGTTTGCTCCGTCGCAAACGTCTCAATTCGGACGATGGGGACGGGACGGAGGGGGGGCGGCATGGTGTGCCGGGCGTCGCCGAGGGAGGACGGGGCTAAGGACGGACCATGCCGTCAAGACTAAGGAAATGGTAGTCTTGTAGTTAAGTTGAAAAATGAGACTAGTATACACACCGTAGCTAAGAAGCTACTGAAAATGTATATATAGTATAATAATTGGTTATAAACTTATAATACATTTTTTTATATATAGAATTATAGTTATGTATATATATAAACACACATAGTTATAATTGTATATAAATAAAATAAAATTAATAAACAAGCCGAGTTATGAGAGGGGCTCAAAATACCACTTACAAGCCGATCTCAAAACGATCTATGTGTTAACTCTCTTAAGTTAAACTAACTGTGTTTTGAGCTTATACAATCTTAAACCCGCCTTAGATTGGCTTGTTTATACTCATAATAAATAGTAATAGTTTATTTTTAAGTAATAAAATGATGAGAACAATTAACCAAATCTTTTAGCTTAAATAATTACTCATAATTTCCGTGTCAAAATTGTGAACTTGGATCGCGTTTGGGCATATATAAAAAAAATACTTCCAGGAAAATGACAACTAACAAATTATTTTAAACATAAATTATTATTTTTATTTCTTTATAAAGAAGTAGTTACTTTTTGTATCGAACTCTTGTTGGAAAATTGGTGAAAATAACATTTTTCACAAATATAGGAAAATGATTTTTTTCTATTTTGGACTAGAAATAAATATAAGAAAATGAGCGGGTTTTATATATTTATTTGTGGGTTTGTGTTCTATGTTGGAAGAGCTTCGCAACGAACTAAACCACGTCCAAAACGGAGCAAAGATGAATGAGATATCGATGCTCAAAGTTGGGTGTTTGAAACATTGAATGCTGAAACAAAAGGGAAAGTTGTACCTTGTCCCACATAGGAGGAGAGATGGAACTTAAATGAGTATTTAAGTGGGAACTCTCCATTCTTATTGTTTCATGGAAGCACACACACACCCACACTCGCTCACGCGCGCACGCGCGTGGCGTGGGCGATGAGGCGCAATGTGGCGCACTTCGCACGCTCGCATCGCCGCGAGCCGTTTGAGAGCCGTCTTTGTACTTTTGACCACGTGCGCGTGGTGGATCACAGAGGCTGCAAGGACCAAGTGGTGAAATGGCGTGCAGGTTCGAGGCGCGTGACGTGGCAGTCCGCGAGCGCGTACACGTGGCATGTAGGCGCGCGGTTGCGCGCATGGTGCATGGCCCTGATGTGACGTGCGCGGCGCACCAGAGTGAGCCAATACGGCGCGACTGTGTGGTGTGCTCGTTTAGGCTCACAGGTGACTTGGCGCACGAGTGCATTGACCTGAGCCAAAATGGCCCACACGCGCATGGCAGTGAGCCAAAATGGTGCACGCGCGCATGAGCGTGCATACCTACGCGCGCGCACCAGTGTGTCTCGAGCGCGCGCGTAGAAGTTTCCAGCATTGAATGACAGTGCAGTTGCAGTTCAGCTTTGAAACTGCCGAGTCAAACGGTTTTGACTGAGAATTAAATGACGAATTAAATTGCATTGAAAACATTTAATGCAATTTATTCCTCTCCTTTAATTTGTTTTGGCTGTTTCGATTCAGAGGCTGTATAAATACAGCCTCTCAGTCACTGCAGAAGAACACCACGAACATTACAACATATGCAAACTATTCTCTACAGTAGCTTACTGATCTTCTTCTGCACTCTTCAAGGTAGTCTTCGGGTTGTAGGCCAACTCCGGCAGTACGCTGCTTCGGCTGTTGTACCCTGGGAAACAAAACGAGTACTCCTGGGAGACTCGGAATTTGTTTTAAGGGAAGCGTGTGTACACGTGACTCGGCCTTTCTGCTTCATCTAATTTCTTGTATTTTATTCTATTTCAGTTGTAATTGTAATAGTTTTTCTAGCTTTCTAGCTTTCTTATTTCTGTATTGTAATCGTTTAATAAAATTTGTTTTATTTTATTTAATTACGCGAACGGTTCCTACTATCTTAAAATAAATTTTAAAAACACCGTTCGTATAAATCAAAACCATTCTGTTTGGTGATTCAAACCAGTTTTGTTTCACTTAGTTTGTGTTTTAAAAACAGATTTTTTTTTGTTTGCATATTCAAAGGAGCGACTTTGGTTGAAAACCTTTCTGGTTACATTCAGACTCTGTCATAAAATTTGCTAAAAACTTTCTGCCTTGGTCTTCAAAGTTGGACTTAGAAGCCAATCAGTAAGTTCTAAAATTATAAATTTTCTGTTTCTTGGTCTTCAAAGTTGGACTTAGAAGCCGAAACAGTAAATTTAGGGTAAAATTCATAAAATTTGCTAAAAACTTTCTGCCTTGGTCTTCAAAGTTGGACTTAGAAGCCAATCAGTAAGTTCTAAAATTATAAATTTTCTGTTTTTTGGTCTTCAAAGTTGGACTTAGAAGCCGAAACAGTAAATTTGGGGTAAAATTAAAATTTAATTGTTTACTTCTGTTTTTGGAGTAAAACAGAATTTTTTTGACTAAAACTTTAAATTTTAATTTTTCAGCATGTCGAACGAGAACGTCAACGTTAACAACAATACGAATGTTGTGACGGGAACCCCCCTGAACGCCACCACTGTGGGAGCGTCCACAGTGGTCAATCACGCTGAACGACCCGAGAAGTTCTCGGGTCTACACTTCAAGAGGTGGCAGCAGAAGATATTCTTCTACCTGACCACCATGAACCTTGCAAGGTTCTTAACGGAAACTGCTCCCCAACCTGTGGAAGGGGAGACCGACGCACAAAGACAGTGCGCGGTAGATGCGTGGAAGCATTCGGATTTCATATGTCGAGGCTATGTGTTAAACGGGCTTTCGGATGCATTGTATAATGTGTACTACAATGTTAAGACTTCCAAAGATCTTTGGGATGCCTTGGACAAGAAGTACAAAACGAAGGATGATGGCACAAAGAAATTTGTGGTAGCCCGTTTTTTGGAATTCAAAATGGTTGAGTCTAAAACAGTAATGAATCAAGTCCAAGAATTGCAAATTATACTACATGACATCCTTGCGAAAGGCATGACACTTAGCGAGACATTCCTAGTGGCATCGATGATTGAGAAGTTACCTCCTGGTTGCGTGGATTTTAAGAATTATCTTAAACACAAACGAAAGGAGATGACTATAGAGGATCTTATTGTTCGTCTTCGGATTGAAGAGGACAATAGAATTGCCCAAAAAGGCAGCCTTGTGTAGCCTAATGCTAGTGCAAATGTGGTTGAGCATGGGCAATCATCTAAGGGCAATAAGGGTAAGGGGAAAAAGGACAAAGAGAAAGCAAAGGCTAGCAAACTTGGACCAAAGAAAGGGGTTGTGAAAAAGAAACCTCAAGCGTTCCAAGGAACTTGTTACAACTGTGACGAGCCGGGGCATCAGGCTAACCAATGCAAGAAACCAAAGCGTGAGCGTGCGCACATGGTGGATGAAGACGGAATGCCTTTGGTGGCAATGATTTCCGACAAAAGCGCAATGATGGATGAGGTCAATACCAACACTCCAAAAGGTTGGTGGGTTGATACGGGAGCGACCCGTCATGTTTGTGTAGACAAAACCCTCTTTACCACCTTCAAGGCGCTTGTAGAAGATGAGAAGTTGTATATGGGTAATGCAGCCACCGCCGACATCATGGGTGAAGGAACGGTGATCTTGAAGTGGACTTCGGGGAAGGAGTTCACTCTAAGCAACGTGTTGTATGTCCCGGACTTGCGGAAGAATCTAGTCTCGGGTTGGTTGCTTAACAAGCTTGGATTTCGTTTAGTATTTGAAAGTGATAACTTTATTCTTACTAAACGAGGAATGTATGTTGGTAAGGGCTACGCCCAAAATGGCATGTTCAAATTGAATGTAATGGCTGTCAAAAAGATGAATAAAATTGCTTCTACTTCTACTTATATGCTTGAGTTTTCTGAATCGAATAAATGGCATGGTAGATTAGGTCACGTAAATTTTAATTCTATACGCCGTTTAATCAATTTAAAATGTATACCAACATTCCATATTGATTCACACTCGAAATGTGAAACATGCGTAGAATCCAAACTTACAAGATCATCATCGAAATCGGTTGAACGAATAACCGAACCCCTTGATTTTATTCACACCGATATATGTGATTTAAAAGCGGTACCCACAAGAGGTGGAAATAAGTACTTCATCACGTTTATTGATGATTGTACTAAATATTGCTATGTATATTTACTTAGAAGTAAAGACGAAGCAATAAGTAAATTTATCTTGTATAAAAATGAAGTTGAGAATCAACTTCAAAAGAAGATAAAAGCATTGCGAAGCGATCGAGGCGGAGAATATGTTGCACCTTTTGCAGATTTATGCGCAAAAAGTGGCATTGTACATGAGTGTACACCTCCTTATTCTCCACAATCAAATGGCATGGCGGAACGAAAGAACCGCACATTGAAAGAAATGATGAACGCCATGTTGATAAGTTCTGGGGTGAGCCATGACATGTGGGGGAAGCCATTCTCTTGGCTAAGTATCTTTTGAACAAGATACCGCTCAAAAAGAGAGACGAAACTCCATATGAGTTATGGAAAAGGAGAAAACCTTCCTACAAATACTTGAAAGTGTGGGGGTGCCTAGCAAAGGTGACTTTGCCACCTCCTAAGGCTCTTAGGATAGGACCCAAAACTGTTGATTGCATATTCATTCGGTATGCGCATCAAAGTAGTGCACATCATTTTCTTGTGCATGAGTCCAAGAATCCCGATGTACACGAACGCACTATCATGGAGGTGAATCCTAACGTTGTTTCGTACTTTGAGAATGTGTTTCCTTTGAGAAGACAAACACATGCAACGTCATCAACACCAAATTTTGAAGTAGGTGAAAGCTCATCTACACCAGTTGATGAGGTAGTTCATGAGAAGACACATGAACGACAGAAGGTTAACGAGGGTGATCGTAGGCGAAGCAAAAGGCCAAGGGTTGAAAAATCCTTCGGTCCTGACTTTGTTAGCTATATGGTTGAAGGCGAGCCCAATACATATCGCGAAGCGGTTTCCTCTTCGGAAGGACCTCAATGGAAAGAAGCAATAAAGAACGAGATTGATTCTATATTGCAAAATCATACTTGGGAGTTAGTAGATCTTCCACCTGGTTGCAAACCACTTGGATATCGTTGGATATTCAAAAGGAAGATGAAAACTGATGGAAGTATTGATAAGTACAAGGCTAGGTTGGTGATTAAAGGATTTAGACAAAAGGAAGGTCTAGATTACTTTGATACCTACTCGCCTGTGACGCACATAACCTCGATAAGATTGGTTCTTGCTATAGCGGCTTTAAGAAATTTGGAAGTTCACCAAATGGATGTTAAAACTGCATTTCTAAATGGCGATTTAGAAGAATAGATTTACATGGAGCAACCTAAAGATTTCTCTGCCCCAGGTCAAAAGGGTAAAGTGTGTAAACTCGTCAAGTCTTTGTATGGCTTGAAGCAAGCACCAAAATAATGGCACCAAAAGTTTGATCATGTCATGATTGACAATGGTTTCAAAATAAATGAGTGCGACAAATGTGTTTATTTCAAAGACACAAATGAAGGTTATGTAATCTTATGTCTTTACGTAGACGATATGCTTATCATTGGGAGTAATGATAAAATTATCAAGGCCACTAAAAACATGTTGAAAGCGAGATTTGATATGAAAGACATGGGTTTAGCGAATGTGATTCTTGGAGTAAAGATCATAAGAACCCAAGATGGTCTTGTGTTAAGTCAATCTCACTATGTGGATAAAATTCTTAAAAAATTCAACTCGGGAGATACGAGTGTAGCTCAAACTCCAGTTGATACCTCCCAGCATCTTAAGAAAAATAAAGGAGAGGGAGTCGCTCAGTTAGAGTACTCAAGGATTATTGGCAGTCTAATGTATCTAATGACCTGTACTAGACCCGACTTGGCTTACGCGGTGAGTAGGCTAAGTAGATACACCAGTAATCCGTGCGCGGATCATTGGAAAGCTATCACGAGGGTGCTTAGATACATAAGATACACGAGAGGTTATGGACTGCATTATAACCGACAACCAGCAGTGATCGAAGGATACACTGATGCAAACTGGATATCAGATAATAAGGATTCAAAATCAACAAGTGGTTACGTGTTTACACTTGGAGGAGCGGCTATTGCTTGGAAGTCTTCTAAGCAAAATGTCATAGCTAGATCCACAATGGAATCCGAATTTATCGCCTTGGATAAGTCAGGAGAGGAGGCGGAATGGCTACGTCAATTTGTGGAATATATTCCAAGATGGCCAAAGCCTTTGCCAGCCATATGTATACATTGTGATAGCCAATCAGCGATTGGTAGAGCTCAAAGCTTGATGTACAATGGCAGATCAAGGCACATGCGACGTAGACATAACACGGTACGACAACTACTCTCAACGGGTGTTATCACTATTGATTATGTGAGATCAAAGGATAACATTGCGGACCCGTTTACAAAAGGCTTAAGCAGAGAGTTAGTTGAAACGTCGTCAAGAGGAATGGAGGGAAACCTAACTTAGTTGACTGGAGATCCCAAGATCTAAGTTCAATAGGATAACTTAATCATATTACCAAAACGGAGTCACTGTGGGGGAGTACCCCAAACCAAATAAAAAGGGAGTTGTATACTTCCTAGTCCATTCCAATCAGTGACATTGAAATGAGGCTAAGCATATCAAGGTTAACGATTTTGGGAAATCAAATAACCATGATGCTTTTAATGATTCATGGGAATCACCTATGTGAGAGAGAAGTAGGGTCGCTTCGAATGACTTTGTGGGGTGCGCAAGCCTAGAGCTCTCGCAGAACCAGGCAAGAGTTCCAGAACCATAATAGGACACGACAATGAGGGGTTGGCCAGACCAGGGAGAGTATTGTGTGAAGTGTATTGTCGTTTACACTAATGGGGGTATGTTCAAGGACATCGCGTCTACAAACCGCCAGTAAGCTAAGTATGCTTCACAAAAGAAGGTTCAAAGGTAACAACCTACCTATCTTGCAATACTCAACTGTCGAAGTTTATCGTTGAAAAGTGTAAGGAAAAGATCGATTTCCATACATGTGGGGGATTGTTGGAAATTTGATGAAAATATCATTTTTCATGTGGGGGATTGTTGGAAAATTGGTGAAAATAACATTTTTCACAAATATAGGAAAAGGTTTTTTTTTTCCTATTTTGGACTAGAAATAAATATAAGAAAATGAGTGGGTTTTATATATTTATTTGTGGGTTTGTGTTCAATGTTGGAAGAGCTTCGGAACGAACTAAACCACGTCTAAAACGGAGCTAAGATGAATGAAATATCGATTCTCAAAGTCGAGTGTTTGAAACATTGAATGCTGAAACAAAAGGGAAAGTTGCACCTTGTCCCACATAGGAGGAGAGATGAAACTTAAATGGGTATTGAAGTGGGAACTCTCCATCCTTATTGTTTCATGGAAGCACACACTAAGTGTACTCGCGAAGGGTGCGGAGCACCCTAACTCGCACTCGCACACGCGCTCCCGCGCGCGTGGCTTGGGCGATGAGGTGCAATGTGGCGCTTTGATGGCGCACTTTGCACTTCGCATCGCCGCGCGCGTGTACACGTGGTATGTAGGCGCGCGGTTGCGCGCATGGAGCATGGCCCTGATGTGACGTGCGCGGCGCACCAGAGTAAGCCAATACGGCGCGACTGTGTGGTGTGCTCGTTTAGGCTCACAGGTGACTTGGCGCACGCGCGCATGGACCTGAGCCAAAATGGCGCACGCGCGCATGAGCGTGCATACCTGTGCGCACAAGGACTCGCGCGCACCAGTGTGTCTCGCGCGCGCGCGCGTGGAAGCTTCCAGCATTGAATGACAGTGCAGTTACAGTTCGGCTTTGAAACTGCCGAGTCAAACGGTTTTGACTGAGAATTAAATGACGAATTAAATTGCATTGAAGACGTTTAATGCAATTTATTCCTCTCCTTTAATTTGTTTTGGCTGTTTCGATTCAGAGGCTGTATAAATACAGCCTCTCAGTCACTGCAGAAGAACACCACGAACATTAGAACATATGCAAACTATTCTCTACAGCTTACTGATCTTCTTCCTGCACTCTTCAAGGTAGTCTTTGGGTTGTAAGCTAACTCCGGCAGTACGCTGCTTCGGCTGTTGTACCCTGGGAAACAAAACGAGTACTCCTGGGAGACTCGGAATTTGTTTTAAGGGAAGCGTGTGTACACGTGACTCAGCATTTCTGCTTCATCTAATTTCTTGTATTTTATTCTATTTCAATTGTAATTGTAATAGTTTTTCTAGCTTTCTTATTTCTGTATTGTAATCGTTTAATAAAATTTGTTTTATTTTGTTTAATTACGAGAACGGTTCCTACAACTCTCGTAAAACCCATAATTCCGTTGCTTAAACTTTTATTAATAACTTAAAAAAAGAGACCCCGCCCCCTAAAAAAAAGGAAACATGCTAAGGCCCAAGGCCCATAAATGAAACATACTAAAGGCCTATAGCCCAAACAAAGTAAAAGACAAACTTTAATAACTCCAACAAAAGCATGTAAATCCCACATCAGTAGAGCCCGGTCTTCATCCACATTTTGAACCATGTATATGATAAGGCCCGCATATGAAGCCCAAGCCAATCAAGAGATTTAATGTAGATAAACCAAGCATCCCCAATTGTACTGTAAATCCAAGTTCCATACAAAAGAACCGGACCGTACAAACCAATTTTCACGGCCCATAATCATCCACGACCCAAGAAAAACCTAAAAAAACATACATAACCAAGTGCTCAACCCCATTAACCCAAGTACAAGTGACCTGAGACTAAACTCATTTCTCAGGCCCAATATGGAATACAAACCATGAAACCCATAATCATATTAATACATATCGATCATAAAATAACATTTCATGAAACACTTTATAAAGCCCAATCCAAAGTCCATAACATAAACTGATCCAAGGCCCAAATAAAAAACCAATAAAAGTTTGCTGTCTGCGACTGCGGGCATGAGTGACCTTTTGCAAAGTGTACCTAGGTTGCCAGACTTTGTTAGACGTTAAAAAAAGTAAGATTAGTTTAGGATTAAGTGACATTAGTAAAAATTGGTATAAAAGTTTTCTAAAAGGAAGCAAAGGTGTCCCCAGACTATTACGACCCTCGTCATTATCAAATTCATCGGAATCTAATTTCCATTTTTTATTCATCTATTTTTCTTCATTTTCACATAAACCATCTAAATTATATGGATGATAGAAATTGTCCATCAACACTTTTTTAACGGCTAAAATCACACTAAACTTGTCCTTTACAGGATTTGAACCCACAACGATTTGGTTGGGGAACATAGCACTTTACCACCAGATCCCCTTAGGGACAGTGATTATCTTTGCTATGTTCTTCTTCATAATACATTTTGATATTCGGTGTACGTATGGAAAAACCAACTAGTTTAAACAAATATTTAAACACCCCTACGCCTAGGGAGCAAACTAACTTTAATAGTAGCCGTGGCAGAGCTAGCCTATTAATTTAGGGGTATCCCGAAAAAAAATTACCGGGTAATTATAAAAAATAATAATAAATAAAGTAAAACAAATATCTAATAGATGTGTCCTATTTCTTTTTCATAGCTTGAAATTGTTCCATCACATCGTCGTCTTTTACTTTATCAAAAGTTTATTTTTCGACCGCACAAACCATAGCATTGTTCAAATATTTCGGGCCCATTCGATTGCGTTAATCCATCTTGACATGCTTCAATTTAGAAAAAAAAAATCAACGGTTGCGGTTGCGACTGGTAAAACCAAAGCTACTTTCACTACTCGATAAACCAAATGACAAGAACTATGTGTTCCGGTTTCCACCATAAGAAGAGCAAGATCGCTTATTCAACTATAATATCGTTCTGTGTCTTGGGTTAACTTTATTAATTATATTTAGGGGCTCCTTTCAATTTTATTATTATTAATTTGGACTTATTTTATCATTCGGGCATAATTATTCTACAAGTTTTCGGGTTAAAAATGTTTGAGTTTATAAAAATAGGATTTTAGTAATATCAAGTATCCTATTTTTTGGTCAGAGGTATCCTCGTATTTTTTTAGGGTATCCTTTATATAAAATCAGAAAAAAAGCACTACGAATACGGGGTTGAGCCGTAGCCCGTGCTACGGCTCATAATACTATGGTTCCGCCCCATTAGTAGTTCATTTCTCTTGCTGCCCTATTACTTAATAAGACCCACCTTCAAATGTCGTTGCTCCTTTAGTTAGGTAAGTGCAAATATGTGAAACGCCCTTTCATAATTCCTTTCCTTCCGGAAAGATATTCCTTAGGCCTTAGCAATGAATATTAATGGGAAAAAAATGGATTACAAAACCTATTCGAAAGTGATTATTAACGTAAAAAAATGGATTGAAAACTTATTTATCTTGCAAAGATGATTACCATTAAGCAAGTTTAGGTGTTTCGAATCGAATTTTGCACCCCTAATAAAATCTCATGTACGTGCAACAAATTTTGCTGGTTTCTTTTTACAAGTTCAATATCAAATTTACTACTTAAAAGTAATCTTAGCTTCAATTTTTAATACATCTTAGGTCGTCGAGACTCGAGAAGCTTTTAACAAGCTCGTATATGAATACAATTATTTATGCAAAATTTAAAAACTAATTTTTTCGCTATGCAAATTTGGTTTCGA
The DNA here is from genome assembly GCA_030545235.1 of Helianthus tuberosus. Classification (NCBI taxonomy): domain Eukaryota; kingdom Viridiplantae; phylum Streptophyta; class Magnoliopsida; order Asterales; family Asteraceae; genus Helianthus; species Helianthus tuberosus. The sequence goes on from CM060425.1 coordinate 195,078,620, forward strand.
ACTTATTTTCATAGATGAGCAGGATAGTGTAGAGTAACATTCCTTTAGGGCCTATTTATAGATGAGCAGGATAGAGTGGAGTAACATATTGCATCGATACAGATTCATTTGAAAACTAACTCACTATGATTCTATATTTGTTTGGATTTTGCTGTATTTAGTTGATGTATGTAACATTACCATTATGTATTATTATATAATTTTTGAATAATATTACAAGTGACTTCTACAATAGAAATTTATTTAATGTTTATATATGTTTTTAAAAGAAAACCAACTTAGCATTTTAAAAGACAGTGAATAGAAAACCTAAAATTTGAATTAAACCTTTTTTCGTGTAAAACTAAGGGGTTGAATTTGGTTACATAATATGTTATTATAGTTGGAATTGTGGTAATGTTTATTTTTTTATATAGTAATAACCTCATATGTGGACATGGATCAATCATGTTATTTTTATGCATAATTTGAGATAAATGATGTAGTTTCTAATAAATATGTATCAAAGTCAGTAACGTGAACATACTATAGTGACTAATTGTTTAATTAATTTTAAATAATTTAAGATAAGTGATGTAGTTTCCAATAAATATTTATCAAAGTAACTATTATAAATATATCATAGTGACTAATCGTTTAATTAATTCTAAAAAAAAGTGTTATAGGTTAACTAAAATAAAATAGCTAGCTTCCAATTAGGCCATATGCTTAGCAATAAGTGCTATAGGTTAACTAGAATAAAATAGCTAGCTTCCAATTAGGGTGTCCGGGGCGTACTCGGGGAGTGGCTTCGGTGACCACCTTCCCCGATCGGGAACACCGCCGCCATCACCGCGGGGACCCGAATCGGGGAGTGGTTTCGGCCCTTCTTCCCCGCTTTGAAATGGCACAAGTTTTGATGAACGGTCCTTTAACGGTCGATTTTTTTTTTTTTAAAAAAAAATTCACTTTTTAAACAAATATAAATAACCACACCCACTTCACTATTTTTTATACTCTCAAACCACACCCACTTCTTATTTTTTATACTCTCAAACCACACCCACTTCTTATTTTTTATACTCTCAAACAACACCCACTTCACTAAATGGATCCCAGGTTCCCGATTTTTCCTCCCCTACCCGACTTTCCCGACGATGAAGGTGAACCGTCAAACGATAGTAGCTTAATTTTCTTCCAAAATCTTATCCAACAAGCGGAGCTACTAGACACGGCATCGTCTAGTAAAAAAAAAGTTGTCCCTCGAGATCGTGAGGGTGGCCACGAAACACTAATGGCCGATTATTTTGTAGAAAATCCAAAATTTAATGCCGATATTTTTCGTCAGAGGTTTCGTATGTCCAAGTCTTTGTTCCTAAAAATTGTTAGTGACGTCGAAGCGTACGACGAGTGGTTTCAAGAGGGCTTGGACGGGAGAATGAAGAAAAGTTTCACGCCGTTGCAAAAGGTTACTTCTGCGATTAAACAACTTGCAACCGGTAACCCACCAGACGAAAACGACGAGTATTTAAAGATGTCTGAAAGGACCTCTCGTGAGTGCCTTGAATATTTCTGCCAGACGGTCTGTGCAATGTATGCCGGTGAATTCTTACGTAGACCAACGAGCCACGACATTGCGCTATTGTATCAGGCTCATGAGGAGAGACATCATCTACCTGGTATGTTGGGTAGTCTGGATTGTACACACTTCGTCTGGAGAATGTGCCCCACAGAATTGCGTGGACAATATATGAGAGGCGATCATCAATACCCGACGGTTATGTTAGAGGCGGTGGCGTCTCAAGATTTGTGGATTTGGCATGCTTTTTGTGGCCCGACGGGTTCACAAAACGACATCAACGTGCTCCAACAATCTCCGTTATTTCTTGCTCAACGAAACGGAACGGCGCCATATTGTCCATTTCAGGTGAACGACCACTTATACAAACGCGGGTATTATCTTACTGATGGGATCTACCCTTGCTGGTCCGTGTTTGTGAAGTCTTTTCCATATCCTCACATCCCGAATGAAAAAAAGTTCAAGAGGCAACACGAGGCCGCAAGAAAAGATGTGGAACGGGCGTTTGGTGTGTTAAAGGCGAAGTGGGGAATACTAAATCGTCCAATGCGTTCGAAAACGGTGAAAAAGATAAGGTTACTCGTGTATACGTGCATTATTTTACATAACATGATTATAAAAGACGACGGAAGGGCGATAGCACCGGTACACATTCAAGATCCTCCTGTCGAACCCGTCTTCGCTGAAACAGCTTATAGCGAGCTCATTGACGAAGAAACGCATTGGAGACTAAAACACGATCTCGTTGAGCATCTCGGACGTTTAGATCTACCTCACCTTGAAGTGAGTTCCGACGACGAGTAGTTTGTTTTTATATTTTTCTAGTTTGAATGTAATTTTTATTTTTCTAGTTTGAATGTAACTTTTTATTTTTCTAGGTTGTTTTTTTTTTAATTTAATGAAATGTCTTTTATTTAATTTTTATTTTTATTAATATTTTTTTAATTTATAAACATGCATAATTTTACAACAAATAAAAAAAAAAAAAAACCCAAGTCCCCTATTAGGGGAGTGCCGCCATCAAAATGGGGTGTTAGGGGAGTTTAAGAGGGGAGTTGACGTGGCACTATCTGATTCGTGGTGTGTAAGAGAGTGGACTCCCCTCTTAGGGTGAGGGGGGCGCCCTCGGTGACCCCAATCGGGGACCGACTTTGCCGAGCGGGAGGGTACCGCCATCCATGCGGGGACCAAATGGGGGGAGCCATTTCGGAGTTTGTTCACCGAAGAGGGGAGGAGTGAGAAGGTGGGTCCACCATTCAATCAACCAATCAACATTTTTTCTTTCTTTTTATTTTTTATTTTTGAATAAAAAAACAATTCACCTAATAGGGGAGTGCCGCCATCAAATTGGGGTGCGAGGGGAGTTTAAGAGAGGAGTTGACGTGGCATAACCTGATTGAGTGTGCGTAAGAGAGGGGACTCCCCTCTTAGGGGAGTGCCCCCCTCACCCTTAGGGGAGTGCGCCTCTCACCCTTAGGTCATATGCTTAGCAATCCTTAAATGGAATTCTAGCAAAAAAAAAATAAATAAATAAAAAATTATGTGCCCCCTCAGAACGCGGAGGGGCCAATAATTATATATTATAAAAATGACTTTTGGGGATATTCCTTTATCAATATTTAAAGTGGGGGGTAAAAGCAATGGATGGATGAGGGGGCAACGGGGAAATTGCAAGTCATTTACACAGACTCAATAAAGAATACTGAGAAAAAAAAGAGGGTCCTTAAATACACTCTCAAATCTTATTTATATAATTTTTTCTTTGCTCTTTTTATGTATACTAGTATCGCAAACGTCGAACGGATTAGTCCAAGCGTTATGTGATGTGTTAATCATATAATAATGTGCGTTTCGACGTATCCAACTGAACTCAATGTAATCTAAAGATGTGTTGTCATTGGATTAAAATGTAAAGCAAATCGAGTTTATAATGTACAATCATAATGTATTATATGCGACTCGACTAACTTCAATTTGTACCATCAAGTCAAAACGTATTATATGTGACCTGATTCATATGTAGGAAACATACAAAATAAAGGCCGAAAGCGTATACCAAATTTACGTCAAAATGTAAAAAGAAAATTTTAAAAGTTAAGGGGTCGGTATAAAGCATATGTGCAAAAAACGTAAATTACGAGAGTATAGGTAAAAAATGCAAGTTACAAAAGTAGAGAGTAAATAAAAGGAAAATTCTATATGCAAAACATATGAATTACAAAACTATAAGCTAAAAGTGGAAATTTTGAAAGTCAAAGAGGGGTGGTTTCACCGACTTGTACTTTAAGTAATATAGAAATTAGTAAAAAGCTAAGGGCAAAACATGCCAATTGTTAAAGTAGAAGAACAGTAAAGTTAGATAAGGGACTAAAATTGATTACTCCAAAAGTGGAGGGGTCGTAGCAAAGCTGAGGGGCTTGAAATGAAATATTGAAAAAGTTTAGGGGAGTAGCAAAGCTGAGGGGCTTGAAACGCAAAATTGTAAAAGTTTAAGGGGTTTAAGGCAAAGCCGGTGGGTCACCCCACCGACATAGCCTTTTAAGTTATAGTATAATAGAGGAAGGATGTATTAATATTAACACCTTAAAGTGTCCTTTTTTAACTCGTCCACCTAGGGAAACCAACTTTGACTTCTTGTACCATATAAAAACTAGTTTTTTTACCCGCCGTGTGTTGTGTCGTCCTGTACGCGACATGATGAATTATAGACTACAATCAACCCGACTCGTTTCCATACTAAATTTTTGTTCAAACGTAGAGTGATCTGAATTCATATCGTTGAGTGAAAATGTATTATATTTGACCCAACTTGTTTCCAAACAAAATTTATGTCGAAACGTGGAACAACTCAAATGTACATAAATAAACATGTGTGGTGGCGTTGTACACGGTGTGATAAAGTATAGACTACAATTGACCCGACTCCTTTTTGTTAATTGATAAACGCTAGTATTAAGCACCCTCGCGTTGCGGTGGGGGCGAACACTAATGCCACTCTGCCAGTAAACACCGCCACTAAAGTTGCGGCGTGTTAATACGAAGAAATTAAACCGAAACGTAAAATAGAATAAAATAACTAAGTTGATCTAGAACTCGCGCGGTACGATGAACCCACGTCTATTTTTTTCCCGTTTGACAGGTTCATCGTAATCTGTATATAATATATATCATCACCACTACACAGCTAAGTAAACTCAAAAGCTAAACAACTAAGGAAACTTAATAGGTGATGAAACTTAATAAGAAAGAAAACTTAATGGGTAAGGAAACTTCCTAGCTAAGAAAGGAATCTGTCTTACCTATGAATAGGGAAACCATGGACTTCATTCTTGTTCATTCCTTCATTCTTTTCTCTCTCAACTTCTAATACGTTGGTGTAATAAAACCATGTAGCGCTAATACGATACTTTGTCCGATCGATCAGGAAACCAACCAACAAACGCCGAAGCTCTGGCTGAATAAGGCAAGACTTTGTGAACCTACGTTGCGGTTTTGATCTCGTGATCATCATTAGGATTGATTCGGTTTTACACTAATACGTATTATACTCTGTTAATCTAGAAGTTTAATTATCAGAAGGCTGAAAACCATAGACTAACTGTTAAATTCGATGCTTAATTATCAAAAGACTCAGAACTATAGACTTGCAAGGTGAGTCATTCTCTTTTTCCTCACAACATTGTGAATCATTCTCTTTTATCAAATACTTTCAAAACCCTAAATGTTTTCCAATTGTTACTTATATTTACAATGATTAAGTCTTTGTATTCTTACGGGAAAACTATTGTCAGTATGTGGGGTTTTGTATATATTACTTGATAAGCTTTGCTATTGGACAATTAAGGGCCAATAATGATTTGACCACAGTCACAGGGAAGGTTAAGTGACAAATACCAATGGGTAGTTGTAAGATATAAACAAATGTAAAAACCCTTAATGTTGTAAAGAAAGTGTCTTTTTGTACAAATGAATGAACTCACCAGTATTTCCCGCTGATCAAATATTTTTAAAATGTTTCAGGTGATTTACAGTAAATCCGAATAAGATTTGTTATGCTGCACCAAAAGTCTGAAAGGAGTAGCTTGTTTTATCAATTGAATTAAGAAACATTGTTTTATATTTTAGGGTTTATCAATGTGGGTTTTATCCCTATTTGTTATAAATAAATTCTGTTGTTTATAAACTCTGGTTTTTTTTCCTAAATCAAAGATCCTGATAAAATTTCTGTTGCATTGTTTTCATAATAAGCACCGATACCACTTGAACTGTTCACGGCTCTCCTCCAGGGTGTTGTCGGGGGTTGTGACATCGACCAATTTACACATTAATGATAGCACATAAAACAATGATCCATACGTTGATGACCATATAAATGACCCCAATGACAATTTAAGTGAAATGTTACATGACACAGAGACTAATATGGGTGATGTGGAATAAGAAAAATTAAAACATCTATTTGAATATACATAAAAATCATTATAGAACGTATAACAACTCGCATTTTCGGGTTATTACCGAACTCATTTACGTACTTTTATACTCTGGGTGAATTGTGAATATTCATACGTCTAACTATTTTAAACATGCAACTTATAATATACGATATGGTTTCGTACAAACATTAAAGTTAACGCGGTTAACTTTCTATGCAAACTGGATAGTTTGTACACACGAGTGGTGTATCTCATCATAACGCAAAGTTATTTGGAATAACTTTTGATACAAGATATATCGGTTAACTTCCTACGTAAGTTTCAAGGCTTTGAAACTTGAAGGACTAGTCTTGTCATAAAACATAAAGTTAATGTATTACATTTCCATGCAAGTTCAAGGTCTAGAGACTTGGGGGTCTAATGTGAGAAATAATAAAACTTAGAATGATGAATTTCTATGCAAGTTTCCAAGAGATGAAACTTGAGGGACTTGAAGTGTCATTTATCAAAATAAAAGTTTGAAACATGTTTTAATTAAAAAAGAAAACCCTAGGTCCCCAACCCCCATACGATTGATCTCTAGCTCTCTCTATGCTCTTCTCCAATAAACGGAGAATAAGGCCTCAATTCGTTTGGTTTCAAACTAACATAAATCCTCATTACTCCTTTATTCGGAAACACACTTTTCATATTTAGAGCCTTGTTAATTGTATAAATCCATGGCTGCGTTTCTGCATAAATCGATGTTCTTGATGTTTTATGATGTTACTCATAGTGTAGGGTTGCTAGAATTCATGCTTGATTAGTGTTATGATCATACATGCGTTCGTATATTTACTAGGGTTTTTATTTTCGAATGACGTTGTGTTGAATCTTGTTAGTTCTAATGCTTTAGTGATAAATAAAATGAGTTTTGATGATAACCTGCTGTATGTAATGTATAAGTGTCGTTGTTGTTCGCTAAACATGTTAACGGAACCAATAGCACCCGCGTAGAACGTTAAAAACTGAAAACAGGAAGCTGTCCAGCACTTATGGCCGACTTCAGTTAGCTGTAACTAGGTCTTAACCTAACGAAAATTCAATTTTCTTGAACCCAAAACGTAGTATTTCAAAATAAGCTCCTAATGGCACTGGAATCACAATTTTTGGATGTCGTTTGATATTTTAAACAAATTATTTCGTTTCAGTGTTCAAAGCTGCATTTTCCTGCAGAATTTGTGTGTTGTGTTTTACGGTGATTACTTGGAGTTAGGTCATGAAAATTATACAGTAAATGTTCTTAGGTGTCTGTACGAATCTCCAAGTGTAATCGGGTCAATCGGGTAATCAAGGATTTTTAAATGAATTTTTCCGTAAGCTGCAGTCAGAAAGTGATGAATCTCGCCACTACATAGTAAATGATTTTTTTCTAAATTTTTCGGTAAAGAGTTAGGCATAAAAAATTTAACACAAACCACTAAGGGGTACATCCTATAAAAAGATCATATTTTTTTTGCAACATGATAAGTATGGTAAATGAGCTTTCTAAAACAGCCTAATTTAGTGAATTTTCTATGCATGATTGATAAACTTATAAGAGTCGAAATTGTTATTTTAAGTGCCCGCACTTGGCTAGTGATTGTGTAAATGATATATGACATCTCATATGTTATATTATGAACATGTGCATGAAAACCACATGGTAAAATATCTTGTGACAACTTGTTCGCGTGCTATGTGTGCTAGATGAGTGTAGAACTTATGAACTTTGCATTAACACAATAATAACCCTATGGGAGTCATAATAGGTCGTGGTTGACCACATCAACTTACAACAAATTTATGTCATACTGAGCAAAACTAAGGTGAGTTCACAACTCTATACTAAAAGCATGCGTCCCTGGTTTGGGACAACACACTTATTTCCCTGGTTTGGGATAACATACTTATTTCCCTGGTTTGGGAAACAAATACGGTACCATTGGTTTGGGGCTACACACGCGTTCCTTGTTGGAACCACTGAAACATACTATCCACTGGAGGTGGAATAGTACACTTGGACTAAACGAAAAACTCTATCCTGAAAGTCCCTATACATTATAACGATTAGCTTGCTGGGTTGGCAGATGAGGTATTAGTTGATAACGCTATTAGGTTTGACAAACCTCACACCGTGCTGGGAGCCGGGCGTGAACTATTGACCTTTCCTATTGCATCAATGCGGATAGACATTGATGGAGGGCAAAAAAACTTACTACGTCAGTTTTCGGTATCTACACAGTTTAGTCATGTGATGAGGGTTAGCTACCCGAGTCATACTTATAACGCTTTTACATGTGAACTTATGCTTACGCTCTATGCTTAAATATAACTGTGAACCCACCAACTTTATGTTGACACACTACTGCATGCTTTGCAGGTTATTAGGTACAGCAAGTCAGCTTGCAACATTTGGAGTGTCGTGGCTGCAATAAACTTTTGGTTTTAAATTTTATTAAACATTGTGGTTTTTAACTCATGTCTGGATTTTTACGTTTAGTTTCCGCTGTTGGTTTAAACTATGTTTTGGACATTTAAATATTAATCACTAATCATGTTGATTGTGATGGTTTTTTAATAACTTAAATATTTGTCCAACATGATTAGTGGTTTGATCCGGGCCAGTCGCACGCCTCACGGTAAAACTCCGCATTTGATTTTGAGGGTGTGACAGATTTGTATCAGAGCCATTGGTTATAGTGAATTTGGTTTAAAACTTTTAGAAAAACCAGACTATAACCTTTTTTGTACCGAAAAAGCCGCAACGACACTACACTCCAAAGTGCAAGTCCCAACATCTTTACTGCATATACTACATATGTGCCTACTTTATATTTTACATGCATTGCATTAGTTATGCATACGCACCCATTTGTTTAACATTTATGCATGGCATTCGCACATGTTATACTTATAGGAATGCCGATTTGGAGTCCGCCTCATGCACCAAGTAAGGAACCGGTTGTTCCTGAACCACCACCTCAATAGTAATACCCAACCCATTTAATCCAAGTCAAAATTTTGCATGCTCGGCTTTAAACCATTCCAAACCATACAACCAACACGACCATTCGTGTACGATACCTATGATTTAACGTTACCCAAAACATTTCCAAAAACCATCCTCGACATTTTTCTCACATCCCAAAATAACCCCCCAATAATGAATATAAGTTCTATGGAGACCTACCTTTGCGTACGTGATGTCCTTGGCGCATCTATGTTACTCTAAACTCCTGACACAAAATGCGAGTAAAATCTTGTTTCACCCATAACTTGACCATACGACATCTGTTTCATGCGTTCTACCTATCCAAACAATCGTCTCGACATGCCCAACATCTAAAACTATCGACGTCATTCGCCGACACCACCGCTGCTTCCGGAACACAGATCTGACTCTCTGTATGTTTGGTTTTGCGCGTCAATATTCGAGTAGACTAGAACCGGCTCAAACGAACTCGGATTTAGGCGAATAATATGTCCACACGTTTGTGTCGACAAACCACATCATATCCACCTATGGCTGTTACCAAAAACAACTTATACAGTCGCTGAAAAACGAAATAGGGGCTGGAAGTCACAGTTTTGCGCGTTTGTCATCGTGCAACTCGAAACCCTATCATCCGAACTTCGTTTTGGACAAACGATATATCCATGTGACCATGACGCAATGAAATTGTATCCCGTGCCAGCTACCACCGGTGACCAGAATAGTTGTCGGAATTCTTTGGTTACTTTCTAGATTCGTTGTTTTTCGCTTAATTCTTCGCCGGAGCATCACCACCCACCCGTTCCTTCGATCCACAACCGATATAACGAAATTCTAACAACCGTATCATAAGGTTGCCCCCCCATTACCCTATTATATGGTTAATCCTTAGTCTAACTTGATCTACACCTTAGCATATCCAACTCTGCAAACGGATTTCCTCCCAAACGGTCCTTAGGCATGTAGTCAATGAAGCTGGAATACGTGTTGACCCAGCTAAAATCAAATCTATCCAAAATTGGCCTGTTCCTAAAACTCCAACTGAAATCCGCCAATTCCGTGGTCTAGCGGGTTATTATCGATATTCATTGAGGGATTCTCCAAGGTTGCCCAACCTCTCACTACTCTAACACAGAAGGGTACCACTTATAAGTGGGGTGATACCTAGGAGTCTGCTTTCTAGTTGTTAAAACAAAAACTCTGTAGTGCACCTATCTTATCCTTACAAGAAGGTACCAATGATTTTGTTGTGTATTGTGACGCATCTATCCAGGGTCTCGGTTGCGTTCTGATACAATGCGAGAAAGTAATTATGTACGAGTCTCGTCAACTTAAAGTTCATGAGAAGAACTACACCACCCATGATCTGGAATTGGGAGTTGTGGTCTTTGCTCTCAAGATCTGGAGACGTTACTTATACGGTGCCAAATGTATGACTTACACCGATCACAAGAGTCTCCAGCATATACCCGAACAGAAGGAGTTAAACATGTGACAACGTTGATGGGTTGAACTCCTCAATGATTATAACCGTGCGATCATGTACCATCTGGGTAAGGCTAACGTGGTAGCCTATGCCCTCAGTTGTCGCAACCCCCGACCCCTGCCCCGGGAGCGGGCGGCCGCGAGAATAATATAGTGGTATCGGTATTTAATAATTTAGCAGTGGAAATTACATCAGGACCGTAGTTAGGAAATAGTTTATCAGAGTTAAAATACCACACTTTTATAAATAACAAATACATGGGAAAACCTAAGTTTCCATTACAATATGTTTATAGGGATAAACCCTAATTTATTGAAATAAAACTCTTTTCTTATTTAGGTAACTTTTATAGCCACTTTACCAAGCCTTCAGTGCTATCCAGCTGGCTTCTATTTGACTTTCAGATTTTGTTACCTGAAAGGCGTTTTAAAAATATTTTATCAGCAAGAAATACTGGCGAGTGCATCCCAATTTAATCAAAACAAACTTTTATCATTTTACAGTATTGAGGGCGATTACAATGTTTATATCTACCCAATTACCACCCACGGTACTATCAATCCTGACTTGTAGTCATGTTACTATACACAGTATTAGTAACAAGTAATGTATACAAAACCCCAACATACCGACAATAATTGTAGAATACATAGACTCAATCACTGTTATCATAATTTAAAACAATTGAGGTTTTGATAAAACAGTTTGGTAGAAAAAGAGAATGACTCACAAACGGTGAGAAAACCAGAATGTACTCACTCTGCTATTTTAGATAATACTACTGCTTTCTGGTGACCTCCTGGTTATAATTTATTAAAATCTAAACAATGCACACGTGTTAGTAAGATAACCCAATTTACATTAGCCATACACCCGAGACAGAACTCCAACGAACTGAGTCAGGTAGAGCCATGGCATGCGTTACGGAGCCCTAGATCAATTGGGTATAGTAACTAATACGTAACCGGGGGTTATAATACTTACAACGAGGCAGAGCTTCGCTTTTTAGTGGGTATTATGCCCGAGTATTATAATAGCTATTCAGAAGTTTGAGAGAAAGAAATTGATTTTGAACGAGTTGAAATGAAACTGACTGATCCAATTTATAGGGCTGGAATAGGGTGGCTCGTGCCCCGCGTAACCCTGATCAAACATTCTCACGGCCCGCGAGAAGTCTAGGGTAGGCCCTAGCTTTGGCCAGTCACGAACTAGCTTCAACACGCATGAGGACACGTGGTGGCACCGGGTGCTGTCTGGTGTCACTGGCTCGCGGCCCGCGACAGGCTGGCTTGTCTGGTTTGCGCCCTGCGAGAGCCCTAAAATTTTGTTTTTAATTGATTTTTATAAATATAAAGGTATATTAGGTCCGTTTTTTCGTATATGGGGTGTATTTTAGGACGTATAGGAGTATGTTAAGGGTGTCAGGAGAGTTGTTATATGCTCCCCACCTTGTTTTAGATCTCGTCCTCAAGGTCTACTGGAACAGGTGTGGATATTTCCTCTGCATCTCTGACTCGAGTTCCCAAGTGTACTCTGGTCCTCTCTTGGAATCCCATTTCACTTTGACTAGAACTAATCTCTTGTGTTTGAGATTCTTGATCTTTCTACCTTCAATCTGTAGTGGTTTTTCTATAAACTTAAGTTTCTTATTTACCTCTATGTCCTTAAGGGCTACCATTAATGATTCATCTGCTAGACATTTCTTGAGATTACATACATGAAATATATCATGTATTCCTGCCATTTCCTCTGGCAGTTGTAGCTGATAAGCTACTAGTCCTATTTTTATAATAATCTTGAAAGGTCCAACATACCTGGGGCTTAGCTTTCCTCTTTTTATGAATCTGACCACTCCTTTCCATGGAGAAACTCTTAATAATACCTTATCTCCTACTTGAAATTCCAATGGTTTCCGTCTGTTATCAGCATAACTCTTTTGGCGATCGCGTGCTGCTTTTAGTCTTTCTTTGACTTGATTGATCTTGTCCTTTGTCTCTTGTACTATCTCTTGTCCAGACAGTTGTTTTTCTCCACTTTCTGCCCAACAGACTGGAGTTCGGCACTTTCGTCCATAAAGTGCTTCAAAAGGTGCAGCATTGATACTGGTATGATAGCTGTTATTGTAGGAAAATTCTATTAATGGTAAATGATCGTCCCAATTTCCTACGAAATCAATTACACAAGCTCTAAGCATATCCTCCATTGTCTGAATTGTCCTTTCACTTTGTCTGTCCGTTTGAGGATGATAAGCTGTGCTTAGATTTAACTTGGTTCCCATTGCTTTTTGGAAACTAGTACAAAATGAGAAGTAAAACAGCTATCTCTATCAGAAACAATAGATAAAGGAATTCCATGTAATGAAACTATTTCATTTACATATAATTTGGCTAATTGTTCCATACTAAAAGTTTCCTTTATTGGTAAGAAATGAGCAGACTTGGTTAATCTGTCTACAATCACCCATATTGTATTATTACCTTTTCGTGTCATCGGTAATTTAGTAACAAAGTTCATTGTTATCAATTCCCATTTCCATATTGGCATTCCGAGTTGCTGCAATAAACCTGAGGGTTTTTTATGTTCAGCTTTAACCTGAGAACAGGTTAGACACTTAGCAACATAGGTTGCTATATCCTTTTTCATTCCTATCCACCAAAAATTCTTTCTTAAATCTTGATACATTTTATCACTACCAGGATGTATCGTATACTTAGACTTATGGGCTTCCTCTAAAATTCGGTGGCGTAGGTTTTCTTGTTTGGGTATCCAGATTCTTTTCTTATGGAATCTCCAAATTCCATCTGTTCCTTGTTCTAATTCCTTAATCATTCCTTTTAATTTTTCAGTATCGTCCTTGATTACTATTTCTTGTATTTCTCTAATTTGCCATTTAGATCTGAGAGAACGTACTCGTCTTGGCTTTTCATGATACTTTCGACTTAAAGCATCAGCTACTACATTAGTCTTTCCTGCATGATACTGGATAATACAATCAGAATCACTGAGAATTTCCATCCAGCCTCTCTGTCTCATATTTAACTCCTTTTTCCCAAAAATGTACCTTAAACTCTTATGATCGGTGAAGACATCGAATTTATTTCCATATAAATAGTGTCTCCAAATCTTAAGTGAAAAAATTATGGCTCCTAACTCTAGATCATGGGTTGTATAATTTTCTTCATGATTCTTAACTTGTGTAGAAGCATAGGCTATAACCTTTTGGTGTTGCATTAACACACATCCATAACCTAACTTAGAAGCGTCACAATAAACTATCAAGTCTTTAGTTCCTTCTGGTAACGCGAGTATGGGTGAATTGGTTAACTTTTGCTTCAGAATCCTAAAAGCTTATTCCTGTTTTGGTCCCCATTCAAACTTAGCTAATTTGCAAGCCAGTTTCGTTAAGGGAATGGCTATTCTAGAAAAATATTGGATAAAACGTCTATAATAACCTGCTAGTCCAAGAAAACTTCTCACCTCCGTTGGTGATTCAAGGACTTTCCATTTAGTAATCGCCTCGATTTTTATGGGATCCACATGAATTCCTTCATGATTAACCAGATGTCCAAGAAAATGCACTTGTTGTAACCAGAATTCACATTTTGAGAATTTAGCATAAAGCTTTTCTTTTCTCAGTAAATTCAAAAGTATAAACAAATGCGCTGCATGATCTTCTTTACTCTTAGAGTAAATAAGAATATCATCTATAAACACAATTATGCATTTATCCAGATATGGTTTACATATTCTGTTCATCATGTCCATAAATGCGGTTGGGGCATTGGTTAAACCAAATGGCATGACTGTAAATTCATAATGACCATACCTTGTTCTGAAAGCAATTTTAGGAATGTCCTCTTCCTGTACTTTCAGTCTAACTTGATCTACACCTTAGCATATCTAACTCTGCAAACGGATTTCCTCCCAAATGGTCCAATGGTCTCAGGGACATTGGGAGACGGAGATACACGTTAGTCAACCCATACGATGACTTAAACATCTACCTTACCCCTTTTATTACAAGATTCGTTATCCCATAAGAGTTTTTCTTTTTATGCGAATTTTTTTTTTCTTTTCACTAGCCTTTGCATTGGCCGATGCTTACCGTTTCATGCGATCTCTAGTTACTTTTATCAACTTAGACAAATCTATCATTCCATTATCACGGTGACACTTTATCTTCGCTTCTACATGCTGAAAATTCAATAATATTGCACTCTAGCTTAGAGAAGTTGTTAAAATCGATTTTCGATCCTTGGTGATCACTTCTTGAACTCTGAATTTGGTGATGTATTGTTAATACAACCATAACATTTTGATCTTGTGTTTTGCGTCCTTGTGATGAAACCTCTTGACGATGTATGTGCTATTTCTAATTCATGCACGCGACTTAGTTCAACCCTTTCGAATTTGGTTGGTTACCAGTTTGACTAATCTCAAAACTCATTTAAGTTTGTGGATTATAGTGAATATATCCTTACTCGCGCATGAGTAAACTCGACAACTTTACCAGACACTTCAGTTGAACCTAGACACTACAAACGAGGACAACAACCATTTTTCTCTGGTTAATTCTTGTTGTGCTAACACCTTCAACGTAACACTTCCATCGATGAACAACATTCTCTATTTCTATTTATATCACTTGCGTATGACCAACTATATTTCTACTTCAGGAGCACAAAGTAAATTTTCTACTTCAGTGAGGTATGCCGAGGTGAACACCATTTTCCATGAAAGCACCATACATAAGTATAACTTCATCATCATTAACCTCTTTATTTCCGTATTTATTCCCTCTTAGACTAGGAGCTGGTAATCTACTACAACTAACCGCAACCGATATAGCATGATCAATACCTACTAAATTATCGTGATCAATATCAATCAATATCAACTGCAAGGATTTAGTTGTATTCTAAAACCGATCTATGATCAGGCTATCATCAGATGAGAGTCCAAGACGCAGACGTCTCTAAGACTGCCTTCCGAACTCAGTACAGCCATTACGAGTTTCCTTGTCATGCCGTTCGAGTTAACCAATGCACCTGCGGTTTTCATGGATCCTATGAACCGTGTGTGCAAACCATACCTTGATAAGTTTGTCATTGTCTTCATAGATGATATCCTGATCTACTCTAAGAATAAGGAGGAGCACTCAGAGCATTTACGCATTATCTTGGAGCTTTTGAGGAACGAGCACTTTATGCAAAACTATCGAAATATGACTTCTGGATTCAGGAAGTACATTTCCTTAGGCATGTAGTCAATGAAGCTGGAATACGTGTTGACCCAGCCAAAATCAAATCTATCCAAAATTGGCATGTTCCTTAAACTCCAACTGAAATCCGCCAATTCCTTGGTGTAGCGGGTTATTATCGTATATTCATCGAGGGATTCTCCAAGATTGCCCAACCTCTCACTACTCTAACACAGAAGGGTACCACTTATAAATGGGGTGATACCTAGGAGTCTGCTTTCCAGTTGTTAAAACAAAAACTATGTAGTGCTCCTATCTTATCCTTACCAGAAGGTACCGACGATTTTGTTGTGTATTGTGACGCATCTATCCAGGGTCTTAGTTGGGTTCTAATACAATGCGAGAAAGTAATTATGTACGTGTCTCATCAACTTAAAGTTCATGAGAAGAACTACACCACCCATGATCTGGAATTGGGAGTTGTGGTCTTTGCTCTCAAGATCTGGAGACGTTACTTATACGGTGCCAAATGTATGATTTACACCGATCACAAGAGTCTCCAGCATATACCCGAACTGAAGGAGTTAAACATGTGACAACGTCGATGGGTTGAACTCCTCAATGATTATAACCGTATGATCAAGTACCATCCGGGTAAGGCAAATATGGTAGTCGATGCCCTCAGTTGTCGCAACCCCCGACCCCTACCCCGGAAGCGGGCGGCCGCGAGAACAGTATAGTGGTATCGGTATTTATTAAGTTGGCAGCGGAAATTACATCAGAACAGTAGTTAGGAAATAGTTTATTAGAGGCTAAATACCACACTTTTATAAATAACAAATACATGGGGAAACCTAAGTTTCCATTACAATATGTTTATAGGGATAAACCCTAATTTATTAAAATAAAACTCTTTTCTTATTTAGGTAACTTTTATAGCCACTTTTCCAAGCCTTCAGTGCTATCCAGCTGGCTTCTATTTAACTTTCACATTTTGTTACCTGAAACGCGTTTTAAAAATATTTTATCAGCAATAAATATTGGCGAGTGCATCCCAATTTAATCAAAACAAACTTTTATCATTTTACAGTATTGAGTGCGATTACAATGTTTATATCTACCCAATTACCACCCACGGTACTGTCAATCCTGATTTGTGGTCATGTTACTATTCACAGTATTAGTAACAAGTAATGTATACAAAACCCCAACATACCGACAGTAATTGTAGAATACATAGACTCAATCACTGTTATCATAATTTAAAACAATTGAGGTTTTGATAAAACAGTTTGGTAGAAAAAGAGAATGACTCACAAACGGTGAGAAAAAGAGAATGTACTCACTCTTCTATTTTAGGTAATACTACTGCTTTCTGGTGACCTCCTGGTTATAATCTATTAAAATTTAAACAATGCACATGTGTTAGTAAGATAACCCAATTTACATTAGCCATACCCCCGAGACAGAACTCCAACGAACTGAGTCAGGCAGAGCCATGACATGCGTTACAGAGCCCTAGATCAATCGGGTATAGTAACTAATACGTAACCGGGGTTATAATACTTATAACGAGGTAGAGCTTCGTTTTTTAGTGGGTATTATGCCCGAGTATTATAATAGCTATTCAGAAGTTTGAGAGAAAGAAATTGATTTTGAACGAGTTGAAATGAAACTGATCGATCCAATTTATAGGGCTCGAATAGGGCGGCTCACGCCCGCGTAACCCTGATCAAACATTCTCGCGGCCCGCGAGAAGTCTAGGGTAGGCCCTAGCTTTGGCCAGTCACGAACTAGCTTCAACACGCATGAGGACATGTGGTGGCACCGGGTACGGCCTGGTGTCACTGGCTCGCGGCCCTCGACAGACTAGCTTTTCTGCTTCGCGCCCCGCGAGAGCCCTAAAATTTTGTTTCTAATTGATTTTTATAAATATAAAGGTATATTAGGTCCGTTTTTCATATATGGGGTGTATTTTAGGTTGTATAGGAGTATGTTAAGGGTGTCAGGAGAGTTGTTATATCCTCCCCACCTTGTTTTAGATCTCGTCCTCGAGGTCTATTAGAACAGGTGTGGATATTTCCTCTGCATCTCTGACTCGAGTTCCCAAGTGTACTCTTGTCCTCTCTTGGAATCCCATTTCACTTTGACTAGAACTAATCTCTTGTGTTTGAGATTCTTGATCTTTCTACCTTCAATCTGTAGTGGTCTTTCTATAAACTTAAGTTTCTCATTTACCTCTATGTCCTTAAGAGGTACCATTAATCAATGTTGTAGAAGGCGCTAGGCGCTAGTCGGGCGGTGAGGTACCGCCTAGGGATTAATCGGGATTAATTGGGATTAATCGGAATGGGATTTTT
The DNA here is from genome assembly GCA_030545235.1 of Helianthus tuberosus. Taxonomy (NCBI): domain Eukaryota; kingdom Viridiplantae; phylum Streptophyta; class Magnoliopsida; order Asterales; family Asteraceae; genus Helianthus; species Helianthus tuberosus. The sequence goes on from CM060425.1 coordinate 195,096,673, forward strand.
ATATGTATTTTTTTCAAAATTATGTATATATACCCAATAATATAAAAATAATACTTCAAAATTCACATAAATACTTCAAGTTTCAGATAGTATGGTTCGATTTGACCGATTTTGACCGATTCTGACCGATTTTGACCGCCTAGGACCGATTTTGACCGATTAATATAGTCCGATTAATCCGATTTTTGACCGCCTAGGACCGATTTTGACCGACTTTGACCATGGCCGATTAATTGACCGACTAGCTCATAATTAGGCAGTGAATGGCCGCCTAGCGCCTAGGCGCCGATTAATCGGCCGCCTAGGCCGATTTTTGCAACACTGCCATTAATGATTCATCTGCTAGACATTTCTTGAGATTACATACATGAAATACATCATGTATTCCTTCCATTTCCTCTGGCAGTTGTAGCTGATAAGCTACTGGTCCTATTTTTCTAATAATCTTGAAAGGTCCAATATACCTGGGGCTTAGCTTTCCTCTTTTTATGAATCTGGCCACTCCTTTCCTTGGAGAAGCAACTTGAAACCAAATCAGACGGTATTTGCTATTTCATGGAGCGAGTATGGGTTCCACTACATGGAAATTTGAGGAATCTCGTTATGGATGAAGCTCACAAAACTCGCTACTCTGTTCACCTTGGCTCTGATTGGATGCATCATGACCTGAAGTCCCTATAGTGGTGGCCGAATATGAAAGCTAACATAGCCACCTAGGTGAGCAAGTGCTTGACATTTGCTAGGGTCAAGATAGAATACCAAAAGCCATCAGGGTTACTTCAACAACCAGAGCTACCAATGTGGGAATGGGAGCAAACTTCCATGGATTTCATTACCGATTTACCAAGAACTCAAAACGCGAATGACCCCATCTGGGCGATCATGGACCGTTCAATCAAATCTGCTTAGTTTCTCACTATCAAAGAAACATAGAAACATGACAAACTTACCAGCATCTACATGAAAGAAATAGTCACTCGGCACGGAGTGCCAACCTCAATCATCTTCGATCATGATTCTGATTTTACCTCTCATCTTTGGCATTCGTTGCAAAAAAAAAAAAAAAAAAAAAAACCTCGCTTCTCTGTTCACGTTTGGATATGAGCACAACCTACCATCCTCAAACCTATGGTCAAAGTGAATGTACCATCCAAACACTTGAAGACATGCTTCGAGCATGTGTAATCGATTTTGGTATTGGTTGGGAAAGGCACCTTCCCTTGGTGGAATTCTCCTACAATAATAGTTACCATTTCAGTATTCAGGCCACATCGTTTGAAGCGTTGTACAGACGAAAATGCCGGTCACCTCTCTGTTGGGCTGAAGTCGGAAACAACCAAATTACCGGTCCTGAACTTGTACTTGAAACTCCTAAAAAAATTGTTCAGATAAGAAACCATATGGCGGCAGCGTGAGATCGCTAGAAAAATTTTGCTGACAAAGATAGAAAACCACTAGAATTCCAAGTGGGTGATATGCTTTTGTTGAAGGTCTCACCTAGGAAAGGTGTGGTTCGCTTCGGGAAGCAAGGCAAATTAAATCTACAGTACGTTGGACCATTCATAATCGTAAAAAGAATAGGCTCGATGGACTATAGACTGAATCAACCTGAGAAACACTTGTAGTTCCGTTCGAAGAGCAGGAAGCCGATGACAAATTGTGTTTTGTCGAGGAACAAGTTGATTTATTGATAGGGAAGTCAAGACTTTTAAATACACCAAATTTCCTATCGTTAGAGTTCGTTAGAACTCGAAATGGTACTACTCAAATTTCGAAGTAAAATTTCATCCAACAAGGGATCGATGCGACATAATTTCGGTTACAAACTACTCTTATGAACTCAACATCATGATCGGTCATCTATACTTACTTAGAACTAATTAAGTGCATTAAACACTATACCGGTATGCACCCAAACATTCACATAGTAGTAATTCGGGGAATTATTGGACCACACCCAAGTCTGTCCATTACTATTGAATTTCGGGACTAAATTCCTCTTCAACTTGGGGATGATGTGATACCTTGGGAAAATTCTTAAACGCTCTTACTTATATTCAACGACTACTTGCTAAATTTCAGGACGACATTTTTTTCAACTTGGAGATGATGTGACAACTCGCATTTTCTGGTTATTACCGAACACATTTACGAACTTTAATACTCTGGGTGAATTGTGAATATTCATACATGTAACTATTTTAAACATGTAACTTATTATATATACGATATGGTTTCGTACAAACATTAAAGTTAACGTGGTTAACTTTCTACGCAAACTGGATAGTTTTACACACGAGTGGTGTATTTTGTCATAACGCAATGTTATTTGGAATAATTTTCGGTAAAAGATATCTCAGTTAACTTCCTACACAAGTTTCAAGGTTTTGAAACTTGAAGGACTCGTCTTGTCATAAAGCATAAAGTTAATGTATTAACTTTCCATGCAAGTTCAAGGTCTAGAGAGTTGGGGGTCTAATGTGGGAAATAATAAAACTTGGAATGATGATTTTCTATGCAAGTTTCCAAGAGTTGAAACTTGAGGGACTTGAAGTGTCATTTCTCAAAATAAAAGTTTGAAACATGTTTTAATTAAAGGGAAAAGCCTAGGTCGCCCCCCACAACCCCCTTACGATCGATCTCTAGCTCTCTCTATACTCCTCTCCAATCAACGAAGAACAAGGCCTCAATTCGTTCGGTTTCAAGCTAACATTAATCCTCATCAATCCTTTATTCAGTAACACACTGTTTATGTTTAGAGGCTTGTTAATTGTATAAATCCATGGCTGCGTTTCTTCAGAAATTGATGTTCTTGATGTTTTATAATGTTACTCGTAGTCTAGGGTTGTAGATTTCATGCTTGATTTGTGTTATGATCACATATACGTTCGTATCTTTACTAGGGTTTTTATTTTCGATTGACGTTGGGTTGAATCTTGTTAGTTCTAATGCTTTAGTGATAAATAAAATGAGTTTTGATGATAACCTATTGTATCTAATGTATAAGTGTAATTGTTGTTCGCTAAACATGTTAACGGAACCAATACCACTCGCGTAGAACGTTAAAAAGTGAAAACGGCAAGCTGTCCAACAGTTACAACCGATTTCAGTTGGCTATAACCAGGTCATAACATAAAGAAAAATTGATTTTATTGAGTGCAGAACATAGTATTTCGAAATACGCTTCTAATGGCATTGGAATAACAATTTTTAGATGTCGTTTGATATTTTAAACGAATTATTTCGTTTCAGTGGTCAAAGCATTTTTCTGCAGAATTTGTGTGTTGTGTTTTACATCATATCTCGGTGAATACTTGGATTTAGGTCATGAAAATTATATAGTAGATGTTCTTAGGTGTCTGTACGAATCTCCAAGTGGAATCGGGTCAATCGGGTAAACAAGGATTTTTAATTGAATTTTTCCGTAAGCTGCAGTCAGAAAGTGACGAATCTGGCCACTGCATAGCAAATGATTTTTTTATGTGTTTTGTTAAAGATTTAGGCCTCAAAAATTTAACACGAGGACAACCCAACCAAGTCGAACGTCCCATAAAAAGATCATAATTTTTGCAACTAGGTAAGTATGGTAAACAAGCTTCCTAAACAGCCTAATTTCAGTATTTGCTATGCGTGATTGATAAACTTATAAGAGTTGAAATTGTTATTTTAAGTGCCCGCACTTGGTTAGTGATTGTGTAAATGATATATGACATGTCGTAGGTTATATTATGAACATGTGCATGGAAACCACACGGTAAAATATCTTGTGACAACTTATTCGCGTGCTATATGTGCTAGATGAATGTAGAACTTATGAACTTTGCATAAACACACTAATAATCCTATGGGAATCATAATAGGTCGTGGTTGACCACATCAACTTATAATGCATTTTAGTCTTACCAAATAAAACTAAGGTGAGTTCACAACTCTTTACTAAAATCATGTGTCCCTAGTTTGGTTGTGGTTGACCACATCAACTTATAATTCACCATCCAGGCCAAACAAATCTATCCCTATTGCCTTAAAACCTTGCTTTAAGGCTCCCAAACATACATATATTCTTTAAACTTTCTTATTGGTTACCTATGATCACATGGTGGTTCAACCTCTAACTTAACAGTAGAACCTGGATTCTTATCTTTTAGTTCAAGAATGTAGTCCCTTAGCAAAGCATATTGTGAGATGTAATCCCCCTCAACTTGTTTCTTTGCTTTTGCCTTTGCCATATATGCCTTCATCTTAGAAACACCTCATATTTTCTACAAAATACTTTTTAATCACCTTCTTGCATTCTTGTTTAATACTAAATACCTGGCCTAAGTTTGCCAAGTTTTCATGTTCCCATCTAATGCCTCTTAGGATGTGTCTCCTAACGCTAGTTTCAAGATCATCAGAATCTGACCCACTTTGAAAGTTATCTGTAACTAACACTTCATCTTGCAAATCTATATCTTGTTGATTAGTGACGTGCATATTGTATTCTACATCTAAGTCAATGTTCAACCTATAATCTGTCATATCATCCTCATGATCAACCATGGCAATATCATAATCAACAATGAAGTCTATATCACTATCATTCTGTTCAGTACCATCATTTTCCTGATCTTCATGATTATCAAGCTCATCTTCCTGATCATCCTGCACAACCTCATCTTCTTGATCATCTTGCACATTATCCTCTAGAAAATTTTCATTCATAGTATGTTGTACGACATTATCCTCTAGGAGATCATCAAAATCCAACTCAATAATATCTTATTCTTCCATTGCATGAGACATACCATTCACACTACTTCCATAGTTATTAAAGCCACTAGGCGCACTCAAGGCGCATAGGCCTCGCCTGGGGCCTAGGCGCAAAGCGCAAAAAAAGCGAGGGCCTGAGAAAAATAAAGCGCATAATAATTTTTTTTAAAATATATTATGTATTAGAAAAAGAATACTATTCTTCAAATAAAATAAACAAAGTCTATTATGTAACACTTTATATCATCTAACTAGTACCAAAATATTAGTGTATTAGTGTAGAAAAGTAGTTTTCCATGATTAAAAGTAGAAATTTGGCTAGAATCTTGTCGGAATTTAGCCGGAAACTCTCCAGAATCTAGGAATCTTGTCGGAATGTGCGCCTGAACCATCACCTGGGGAGTTAAAGCGCAACTTCCTCGACTTAAAGTGCAACTGCCTCGCCTCGCCTCAAAAATGGGCCTAGGCGCAAGAGGCGATGGCTTTTAACAACTATGGTCTATATCACTATCATTCTGTTCAGTACCATCATTTTCCTGATCTTCATGATTATCAAGCTCATCTTCCTGATCATCCTGCACAACCTCATCTTCTTGATCATCTTGCACATTATCCTCTAGAAAATTTTCATTCATAGTATGTTGTACGACATTATCCTCTAGGAGATCATCAAAATCCAACTCAATAATATCTTATTCTTCCATTGCATTAGACATACCATTCACACTACTTGACTGCCCAACGCCACCTGATGAGCAAACACACTACTTGATTGCCCAACCCCACCTAACTGACCAAACACACTGCTTGTCTGCCCACCTACACTCTTAAAGACTGTTGTTGATGGGACACGAGCGTAAGGTCTAAGTTCATCAATCTCTTCTATAGAAAGCTTTTTTGGAGTTTTGGTGAGCTGAAGTACTCCTTTATGTTCTTTAACCCATGTTGGGTATACACATCAATGACCTTATGCTCTTTTACATGTACAAGCAACCTTAAAACATCACCATCACTACTTAGGTCTTCAAGACCATTATCTAGATCTTTTTTAGGTTGACAGTAATGGTATAATATATGTTCATTCTTAGCATAACCTGAGTGGTTAATCATTATGAAAACCTCATGCACTAAGAACTAGTTAATATCCATGAGGTCTGCGTAGTTAATCTTACCTCCTACATAGGTACGACTAGGAGGATGTGTTAATCTTCTACCATGATGAATCGTTAACGTGAAAAGATTAGGGAATCCTTCTACATTATTCAAAAATTTTGAACATGATTAGTAAAGTTACAATGAAAATTATCAGTTTACAGCATAAAACAAGAAATTTAGGATTCATTATCGTATGGCTGTGTCACTTGTTTTGTAACACCCAAAAAACGGGTTTGGTAGTCAAACCACATTAATATTAACGACGGGTAAAATACCATTATTGGTGAAAATTTACCCGGTAAATATTAGGATTTAAATTAATAATCCTTATATTAATTAAAAAGAAGAATAAACGCTTAGAGAAAAACAAAGTTCATAAGAGGCCCGAGTTAACGGGACTTAAAATAAAACGGGTTATACTCCCAGAACCCACTAAGTTAACTAGGAATAATTAACCTAGTTAATAATGTTTAGTAAAACAAGGAAGGAACATGTAGTAATTGACCCATTTAAAAAACCTTTAAACTAAGAGGGACTAAAATGGGCAATATGTGAATGAAGTTTATAATTAAAACAAAACAAAAACCAAAACACACACACACACAAGGTGTTTTGGTCGATGTTCACAGGAGAAGAGAAGGGGTTCTCTTCAAGAACCCTAAACACTAAAAAATTAAACAAAATCAAAGAGAAATCGAGCCGGGAAATTGGGGCTTTTAATAAAATCGTGATCACCAAGCTTAGGGGATCACAAGGTATGTTGAATTTTGATATTTGGTGATATTTTGAATTTGTGATAAACATGCATGAACGAAATTCTTGTATGAATGTTGAATGTTATAGTGATATTGATGTGAGTATAAGTCTGGGAACAAACCCTGGATGCAAACTTGTAGAATTGTGCCATAAACTAGTGATTAGTAAACTAATCATGTATGAGCTAAGTGGGTATTGATGATTTGACAAAATTGATGTTGTATTGGTGTTTATAAAGATCATACTAACTCGTATGAATGAACTACCTGAACAAATTAGGTGTTTTGTTAAGAGTTCATAAGTGATTAGAAGTGGGTCTTGACATAAGAGTTAAAGCCATGATTATGATGGTCAAAGTGTGTATATGCTTATAATAACTGAAATTACATGTTGATTTATTATTACTTGAGGTATGAAATGGATGACATGTTAGCTAATTTGGCGTCTCAAAAGAAGATGCTCACTAAGTGTTGATAATGTGCCTAATTGAGTCTTGTGAACTTAATAGTGCATTCATATGTGTCAATTGGTGATTTGACTTTTAAAAAGTCAAACCAACCTATGATAGGGTTCAATAAGAAAAGTAGTAAAAATATTCATAAGGTGTGAAGGTCATGATCTTGAATGACTAATCCAACCACCTTATGGAAATTATATGATAGTTTGATGCTTGACAAGCTAGGTGGAAGCTTGGAAAGGAAGCGGGTCAAACAGATCAAATACGCGGGAAGGGCATAATTGGATGCAAGGTAAGTAAAGCTTACATCCATTTCGTAAGTTATGTATTTATTTATAGGTTATAAATATGACAAAGATTGTATTCTGGTTCCGACACGAAAAGATACGGGTCGGAACATATCAAATGATGAAAAATCCATGTTTAATGGTAAAAACGCGTTCTCGAGTGGCTACTTTGTAAGTAAGCCTAAACGGATAAAAAGGGTAAAAACGACGATTTAGTCGCTTATAAATGGATAAAAGTCGAAGCTTTAAACGACACCAAGTGGCATAAGCTATGTTGGGTTAAACGTGTAAGAATGGGTTAAAGTGACATAACTAAGTGGTGAGAGATTGAAAAAGAGTTGCTCAATGAAATGGTAAATAAATTTCCATTCAAATTTAAGCGCAAAATGTTTGGTCGTTTAGACCAAATGGGTCAAATGGTAAAGTTGATACCATTTGACAAATAAAGACTAATAAGTGCTTGTCGAGTCTTATGCTAACAGGATGAAATGGTTTATGAATTAGCATATTATGGAGGCAAGGTATTAAAACGGGTCAATATGTTGACCCGGGCCAGGTACGTATAAATAAGTTTATAGTTAAAAGTGTGATTTTGGTCAGATAGATAGTGAAAGTCCTTCGTCGTAAAATAAGGGACTAAAATTGACCAAAAAGCCCTTGATGGGTAAATCGGGCAAGTGACCCTTAGAGGTCGTTTAGAAACTAGTATTATGATTATGTAACTCTTAGATACATGTAAGAGTTGTAGGCATAAACTTCGTGGGTCAAATGCCTAAGAAAGGGTCATTCACGTAAAATAACTATCTAAAGGGTAAAATTTAGGATAACGGACCATTATGTTAAATCCACCACAAAAGTAGTTGTGGCGGAATATAAGAGGCTATTTAAAAATGGGAATACGAAGTGTGTAGAAAGAGAAGGGCGAGTTTGATGCTTAAATGCATAAAAGTCGCTCTAAACGGGTCAAAACAAATTATGTGCAAAACTTGGATATTGGCCACGTAATTCACAAAATTTATGAATCCAAGATAAATATTTTGTGTTAAATACATTGGTGTATGATTTATGATTAACTAGAAACAAGTTTGTGATTTTTAAACACAAACGGGTTAAATGCGTAGAAACTAAATATAAAGCCGAGGACTTAGAATCCATAAAATTGTTAATCCGGATGTCGGATTTTAACTCCATGTGATGGAGGATCAAATTACTATCTCATAGGAAAAAGAATCGTGTAAAACGGATCAATAACGAATAAGTTATGGTCGTTTCTGTAAAAACAAGTATAGCTGGCAAGGTGCAGGTCCCAGATACAGACCTGCTGGAAAAGGGTCTCCCTCGCGCCACGCAAGGGAGCAATATGGCTCTGGCGCGTGGCACGACGGAGCTCAGTTTCGAAAAAAATGTTTTTTAATCAGTTTTGCCTCGCGAACTTGTTCTAAACAACGTATGACTAATTCAATTCGTGTTTTATGAAGTGTAGGTATAATTTATAGTACCGAAGGACGATCAATCTCAACGAACAATCGAACACGATCAAGTTACAAGCTTCCGCACACTATTACATCGTCATTTTAAACAAAGAACTCATTTACATTATGTTGTGTTCTTTTAATTTTGAGAAAAGTTTAAATAAACCCGTATTTTCATAAGTATGTGTAATCGTTAATACACATTTTTAGAGGCAAATTATACGAAAACCGTTAAATATTACTAAGGGTCTTATAAGTTGGTAATCAGAGACCAGGGTTAAAAGGGTAAAGTGTTCGGTTCGAGACTTGATCGCAAAATCCGGTAAGTATATTTATATTAATGGTTTAGCATGTTAAGTTGTTGTAAACAACATATAGAGTTATCATGTAATACACGTTACCCCAATTAAATCGATAAAGGATAGAAATAGTCAACAATATTACGTGTGTTGACACGTATAGTGGAAAAGCCATGTATTATAATACGGGCGTTCATTAATGTCGAAATTACTAACTTTTATAAATGTTTTAGTTGAAGGACACTCGTATCTGAAGATAGCGGGAGTTTAACAAATTGCGGATCTGATGAAGGAACGGTCCAAAGTATGACAAGCAGAGCATGCTCAACAAGGACCTAAACCACATAATGACCGCGAACAAGGTTAATGGCATGGAAAGCCTGTTAGGGCAAGCATTACCAGGTGCACGTTTTAAATTAATCGCACAAATAGTAATATGCAACAAACACATAGAGAATGACGGTTGCATATATAGGATAAAACTTGGAAAAGCCTGAATAGGATATCTATTTAGAATTTAGTTTCCAAGAGCAATTAAGTAGAAATAAGTGTTATTCACGATGATGAATAACAAAGCAATAACAGGATTAGTTTATATAAAAACTTGGATGGGAGTAATTATCCAAGTGCATAATTCTCAATATAATATTATTGAGAAAAGTAACGATCGCATTGACAAATGTGATTATATAATAGTTCGATAAAAAGGAAAACATTTTATATGTTCAAGAATGAAACGGGTAAAACTAATGATTGTTAAATAACAATTAAATAAAGTTTTACCAACTAAAACCTTGAATATGGAAATTATTAGAGGAGTTACTTACATGGGGTGTGGTGAGAAAATTATAAAAAGGTTATGTGTGTCATGTGTTGATCGCTTACTATGGCCAAGTAAGTAGTAAACATATGATATCATGAACTTCTTATGATGGACACATTTACGTCCGATGTAGTAAGGACGGGGTGAATGGGACTAACTAAAAAGGTACCCAAATGAATCAAATAAACAAGATGTTTAATAATAAACGTAAACACAAGCCGGATGACGGAAGCGTATTACGTTAGAATAACGAGCCCGAGAGAAGGGACAAAGATCAAAGTAAATGAAAATACAGACCGACTAATGAGAATGTTAAGGCATAGGGATAAAGTTTGACTGTCATAAGTGATGAAATTCACACGAACAAGTCAAACGGAATGAATAAAAAATAAGGACTTGTTTGAATAAAGGCGATGGATTTCGCTAAGACGATCAAATAAGTTAAAACAATGTCTAAAACCATATCATAATGGTTACTTCGAAGATGACTTTGGTAAAGATACCCGATAGATGGGTAGGATTTTGAGCATATGCGTAAACCAAGAGACGGGAACGCGGACTAGAAAGTCAAAAGACTCGGGTTATGAGTTATGACTAAGAGACGATAAAATGTTGTAAACAGAAATTTCGATAATTACGTTCAACTATTTTAAAGATAAACAGGTTGAACAAAGAATGAAGTTTGACATTCATAAGTGATGAAATCTCACACGAATAAGTCAAACGAAATAAATAAAGTATAAATACTTGGTAGTGCAAGTAAGCGCAAACCGAATAATGGAAGCGCGAAATATTAATGAACCTATGTGATGGATCGTAAAGGAATATAGAAAGGAAAAAAAACGCAAACTAGCGAAACAAGAATATTAAAAACATTAAGATAAAGAACCCGGGTAACGGGTCGTAAAGAAGTATAGGTATGAACTGGTTAACGGTAAGTGTAGAACAAACCGACGTGTAGATGACGTAAGAAGTCATATAGTTGGAGGAATAGTTCAAAACAAAAAAACGAATGTAGATTTGGACTACGGTCAAAGTCGATAGAATCCAAAGGCGAAATTAAATAATTCTAAACATAAAAAGGGGTGCCTTGACGCCATATATATATATATATATATATATATATATATATATACATATATAGGGTTGAGTTCATTTCAGAACTTTAAATAACTACAGAACTTTCAGAACTCCTAGTAAACAATCATTTTATATATAAGTTTTTGTATTTAGGATCTTTTTATCATCTATTATACGTATTTCTTTGATTACATACATGTTAAAAGTAGTTTACATACGTTTAATTGCCAAAATTATATATATGTGTTATAACTAATTACATATATGTAAAAAAACTAGTTTACATTTGTGTAATTATAAAATTACATATAAAAAATGATAAAATTACTCTTAACATGTATGTAATCGTAAAAATACACATAATAAATGATAAAATTATCCTAAACATAAAAATATATAAATAATAAGATTGTTTATTAGGAGTTCTGCGAGTTCTGTAAATATTTATGGTTCTAAAATGATCCTATATATATATATATACAGTTGAATAAAGACTCGAATAAAAGATGATCTACGGGATCATCATAACCTACGGGATTATAAGTAGTGTTAAGGTCTATGGGACCAAAAAGACCCTTGGGGCACAAATAGAAAGAAACGAATTGTTGGGGTCTCACCTTAAAAGGGTAAAAAGGTGAAAATCTAAAGAAATAGCCTACGAGGCTAAGTAAAGGAACCTACGGGTCAATAATGAAAGAACATTTACTTGTGTTCTAGGAGAAGCTTGAACTTAGTAGGAGGCTTCCTTGAATCAGGAAGACAGGAAACACTCAAAGAAAGAATAGAGAAGGAATTGAGAAAATTAGCAAGTTGAACAAGTTGAAAAAGGTTGCTATTTATAGTTGTAGAGGATGAACAAGATTAAAACAAGTGTCCAGGATTATTCTAGGATGCTAGCAAGTGTAATTGAGGTGTCAAGACCAGGTGAAAGAGTGGCAATTCTAGCTAGGTGTCACAACATGAAGTTATGCTTGGAGACCAAGAAATAAACTGCCAGCTCGGTCCCTTACAGACCGTAAGGGCTGACCACTTACGGTCCGTAAGGACCTCAGTGCATCAGATAATTTCACATCTTACGATCCATAAGCCATTAGAGCTTACGGTCCGTATGAGTTGCCAGAAAATTATATTTTGAGATTTTACATTTCTAATCCTTGGACTTTTATTCTTTTTGCCATTTGACAAAAATAGTCTCTCTCCTTCCTAGAGTCGGGATCAGTCGGAGATACGGGACACGTTTTAAAGAACGTAGAATGTAAGTTCTTCTTCCTTCCTCATATTCGGGATTAATTGGAGGTTCCTCCTTCCACATAGTCGGGATAACTAGGAGGATTGGATATGTATCGTTACATAGTTGAACGATAAATTCCTTCTCCTTAGTTGGAGATTCGGGACACGTGTCGTCTCATAGTTGGACGAAAATTTTATGGGTGTTACAGGTACTCCTTAGTCCCGACCCTACTATCCAGACAACAATGAAAACTCCTAAATGGACAAGACCAAACCCTTTTAGAGGAGCTAGTACCTACCTCCCCAGAAGGTGCTCCACAATCCACCAAAGCCCCGACCATAATTACGATAGGGGCATACTAGAAAGGAAAATGATATACGAACTCGAGTTAGGTTTGAAATAAAAGAACACCTGAGCAGGGAAGACAGAAGGGAAATCAAAGATGATATTGAGTTGACCCTGTTTGTGTCATGTAATCCATCCTTGAAATGTTAGAAATGGGTTCCAGTAAAAGTTAATTTTTTTTTGCTTAGTAGGTGTTGGTCCCCTTTTCTGATCCTGTTCGAATGATTCATCTTTCTTTGATCGTAGAGACGGGTGTTTGTGAAGTATATAAACATTCAAAGAATAAAAATAGAGACAGTGAGAGTGGGATTTCTTCAATGATTAACTATTATAAAATAAATGAATCATTCTATGAACATAAGAATTAATCTTTGTTTAGCGAAATCAAACAAAGAAGAAGGGGTCGATCCGAGAATAAATTCGAATCTTGAATATCACCCCCTTGGCCAAACCAGGGGGTAAACTCACATAAAAAATCTATATGTAAAATTTACTTCAAATGACAAACATACTTCCAATGAAGGAATTATGTATTTATAGAGATTTCCATGTGCCTATCTCAAATGTGACTGGTTGATGGGATGTTGGTTTGTGTGTCCATCCATTTTCATGTGGCTTACCTTCTTTTTGTACCAACTTGTCCCTTTTTGTTTTTTCTGATGAAAGCTTCACATATTGAGATATTCTTTTTTTCTTTTCTTATGAAAGCTTTTTCATAAGAAAAGATTCCTTTTCTTTTCTGATGAAAGCATTTCATATTGAGATATTTTGTTTTTCTTATGAAAGCTTTTTCATAAGAAAAGATATTTAATATGTTCATAAGATATATTATCTTATGAACACAATTCTTTGAATCTGTATCGTGTAAACTCCATAATATCCCCCTAACATTTTGAAGTCTTGTAATCTTGTCGTGATCTTTTAATCAAAGAATTAGAAGCTTGATTTTTTCTTTCTCGGTCTTCATATTTAGTGCTTCTTGGACGGTTCATCAGTCGGTTCGTGTTGACGGAATTAATTCTAAGTAACTTTAACGATTTTCAACAACAAATACAATAAAGTTTCCTAACAGTAGGGCTAGATGGGATTCCAACAGTTGTCACTTTAACAAGAAGGAATGTCCATTTCCAATCGAGCATTTGCTCCTTTTGTAGTGTTCACAATGAGTTAACTGAGCACTGATGGAGAGGGTGAAACCCGAGCCTTAGAGTGTTTAAATATTGGGTTTTATGTGTGTTTGATGTATTTATTTGTTTAGAATGAGGTAACTATGAGAAATTGGTGATTTGCAGGTAAAGCACGTAACTCGGTGCATTTACAATGGTTAAAGATGAAGTTGCAAGCATGGGATTGGATATTGCAGCTCGAGAATGAATTTTGGAGCTTGTCCGGTTGATAAAAAGGTTCACGATTGAAAGGAGTGTGAAAGAGCAAAGCTCGGGGACTAATTTGTATTTTGTGGAAGTTGTTTGAAGCTCATATATGCAAGAAATAAGAAAATCATAAGTTGAGGGGCTAATTGGTATTTAGTTGAAAGTTATATTATGCTTAAATATGTGAGGAAGATGGAAGAGTGAAGTACAGGGGTCAAAATGTCAATAGCTGAAAGTTAGTTGTGAAGAAGAAACAAAGGAAGCATGTGCGACCGTAGCCTACGGTCTCCAGGCCATAGGCTACGGATGAGGATGTTTGGCAAGGCTTTGGTCAGAAAATGTGAACCGTAGCCTACGGTTCAAAACCGTAGGTTACGGTTGTGTCTGAATGTTTGGACATAAATCTTGAACCGTAAGCTACGGGTCCCAAACCGTAGCCTATGGTTGGTGCTACGGAAAAAGATGCAAATTAGGGCATATGGTAGATATTAGGGTTGGTTATGTTTTGGAAAGAGGACTCAATCTTCTAAGTCGATCTTAGGGCTTCAAAAGGCACTCCAAGAGCTCCAAGTTCAAACTTTTCACCTTCAATCCATCAAGATCTTCCACCGAATCATCCAATCAATCATGAATTCTTCATCAATTCAAGTTTTTGTCGATTTTGTGAGCGAGATGAGCGGCTAAACTTCTATGGTTTCCTTCGGATGAGGGTTTTTGTAAGTTAGGTGATACTATGTGTTTGTTATAATCATTTTAACTTGGTGGTCTAAGCATTCGATGCTTTTCATCTTTGATTTGATTTATTGGTTGTAAACAATTGCATTTATTTAAACCTTGATTCCTAAGCATTCAGTTCCCGAGAGTTCTAGTAATTGGGATATATTTGACATGGGATTAGGGTTGGTAATTGTAATTGATAATCATTCGATAACCTCCCGTTATGTATTGACCGGAGTACTTAGTCGTTGGCATGGATGCAAAAGTCGCTAGGCGCTCCCTAGTCGGATTCGGGAGTACTCGGGACGTACTCGGCCTAGGCGGAGATTACTCGGGGAGTAATTGGCCTGGGAGAACAGTACTCGGGCCTCGGCAGCCTACCTTGTAGCGAGTACTCGGGGAGTACTCGGAGCCTAGGCGGGACTTTTACAACCATGGTCGTTGGTTATCACAATTAGTTAATCAAAATTAACATTTATGTATATGTAGGTGTCGCGATTAAACACATAGTTGAAGCTAATTATAAAACCTGAAATCTGGAGGAACAATCTTCTCTCCTGTTGATTTAAATCTCAATTTTTGTTCGTTAACTTAGATAATTCTCCTTATCAATTAAACTGATTTTTTCAATTCAGTAGTAGTTAATTAATACTTTTCATTACGACACTTTCCACAATCCTCCTCTGGTTCAATATCCGATTTACTCTAGCTACTAGTGTATTTCAGTTTTTGCATGTCCATAACGACAAACATCAAAATGGCGCCGTTGTCGGGGAGGCGTGCGCAAAGTGTTTAGTGTTAAGTTCTAGTTTTAGTTAAAAAAATTCAAAAAAATAGTCTCACTTTGTTTGTTCGGATTTACGCGAGGTTTTCTTGTTTTTGTTTGTGCAGGTGATCTTGGACGTGTATGCATCATACTTGGCATTCTGGGAAATCATCACCAGTATTGTTCGACCCAGAGATTGAGAGAACAGTGAATCATACAAAGCGAGTACTACATCGTGAGAACAAGATCTTACAATCACCAACACCCAAAACCATGGAGAACTCAGCAACTCTGAAAAAACAACCGGAGAACTCACTTCCACAAAAGCAATTCACACCAACTCCTACACAACCATCACCTAACACCACCATACCAATTCCTCCACCACAGTCAACGCAATCGACAGCTACCCAACTTCCACCCATACCATCCCCGTTTCCCAACCTTGATAGCTTACACCCAGTTTCGAACCATTCAACATCTGTTCAGTTCATGTCATTCACTCAACCATCTACTATTCAACAGGCTTCACCGTATGTGAGGATTGTTGCTGATGATACCTTCATTCCACAGAACCAGAGTCGACCTTTTATCTAATCGGTTATACCTCCCCGTCCACCACAATCTTCCAGTTACCAACCATCTCAACAACAGCCGTTTTCAATTAGAGCATCAGTGCGGGAACAACGGGATGGTGCGGACGAGTTTGAAGATGAATATGATGAATATGACGGTTGGATGGGTGATCATAGTAACAGACATTTGGTTAATGCGGGTAGTTATGAGAGGCAAACAGCCGGAGTGGGTGTATTCGAAAGAGTTAATCAAGGGAATTTGGGGTATCAACAATATGTGCAACCACAGATCCAACCGATGCCGATACCACAGCAGCAATATCATCAACCTGACCTGATCAATCAGCAGTCTGTTCCGAGAAGGCCGGTTGATATTCCATTACCACCACCGATACCTCAGATGCCGGGTCAGGCAAGACCGCTTCCATGAAACTTACACCGACCGGTGAATCTACCGGAAGGTATTCCACGGAGAAATAATCAGGGTCCAGTTCGCGGTATCGAGAGCCACTTCAAGGCTGCTATAGCCAACAACCCATCACCGGTTGTGATCCCGTAATTACAAGGAGGGCTGTCATTTGAAGTAAGGGCACAATCAATATCCAGTTTGCCCAAATATCATGGTCAAGCACATGAAGAGCCCTATTTACATATTACTGCGTATGATGCATGTTGTAACACAATCGGCAGTCAAGGTTTCTTAACTGATGATGTGAAATTGGTACTCTTCCAATTCACACTCGAAGACAAAGCACAACAATGGTTCCATTCGTTACCGTTAGCTTCGATTTTTACATGGGGCGAGATGCAACAACTGTTTTTAGATGAATTCTATACTCCGTTGCATACTAACAATGCCAGGAAGGATATTCGGGGGTTTCGACAACAGCCCGGTGAGTTATTTCACGAAGCATTCAATTGCTTTAAAATGATGCTCAAGAATTGTCCACATCATGGCATATATTTGTGGGAGATTCTCAATGCATTTCACGAAGGCCTAACAGATGAGGATGCAAGAGATGTGAATTCAATATCTAATGGTACTTTGGAACAAATTACGAAGAGGGCGATTAAGAATTTCTAGAACGAACTGCGAGGACGTTAAAACGGAAAGCTCAATCCTCTAGAAGTGCACGACATCCAGTGGTGAGAGCGGTAGAGAACCCACCTGATGCAAGTGGACAGTTCCTGATGTGTGGATATTGTGGAGATATAGGGCATATTGCAGATCAATGCCTTGTCATTCATGGTGAAGGTGAGGATGTGAATTTTGTGCATGGTGGGGGTGGTGGAAGAAACTTCAACATGCAGTCCAACACATATCACCCAGGTCTTAGAAATCATCCGAATTTGAGCTATGGGAATCCAAATAATCAGCTCAACCCGGGATTTCATGGTAATAATCAGTCTGGTGGTCAAAGGAATTTTAATCAGAACCGATTCCAAGGTAATTTTCAAGGTGGCTACCAAAACAATCAAAGAGGACCAACTGGGCCTTCTAACAATTCTAGGAGTAATGATGTGATGGAGATGTTGAAGGCAATTCAACTTGATTTGCAAAACCGTACTCAAAAGGATGAGGTGCGAGACAAGGCCATTCAAGCATTAACTACACAGATGGGCCAACTTGCAACCGAGATGAAGGAGCTGAAGCAGAGTAGCGGGAAGTTACCGAGTGATACAACAACAAACCCCGCTCATCAAAAGAAAGGCAGCCCAGTCGGCCAGGTAAGTACTTTACGTAGTGGTAAAACTTATGAAAAGGTCGATGCTCCACCACAGCTTGTTGATGGTGTGGTGGAGGATTTAGGTGAAGATGGTGAGAGTAATGATGAATCGGAACCAAACGTTGTTAAAATTCATGGTAAAAATACTCGTGCTACAACTTCTAAGCCAATCAAGGCTAAGGAAGGGGAACCGATTTTACCTCCCTTTCCCGAAGCTTTGAAGGATCCGGGTAATACAAAAATAATCAATAAAAGGGGACCTCAACCGGAGGAAATCTGGGAGGTATTTAAACAAGTGAAAATCAATTTACCCTTAATTGATGCCATTAAACAGGTTCCAGCCTATGCTAAGTACCTTAAGGATTTGTGCACTCAAAAACGACAGCACAAAGTCCCTAAAAAAGTTGATTTAACTTATACAGTTAGTGCCGTTTTGAAGGATCCGGGTAATACAAAAATAAAAAAGTTCCTTCCACCTAAGCTATGAGATCCTGGGACACCTTTAATTTCAATATAAGTTGGTGATTTTAAAATGAGTAGGGCGTTGTTGGACCTCGGAGCTAGCGTGAGTATCCTTCCGGGAAGCTTGTACCACCAATACAATTTTGGTCCACAGCGTCGTGCTGACACAACTGTTGTGTTGGCAGATTTGACCCCCTAAGCTTCCTCGAGGGATAGTTCGCGACGTGATAGTTAAGGTGGAAGAATTTTATTTTCCAGTTGACTTCTTGGTGCTTGACTATGTGTCTGCAGATCAAGCCAATCAACCAAATGTTATATTGGGCCGACCTTTCTTAGCCACTGCACATGCTCAGATCGACTGTCGCACCAGCACTGTCGATATGACATTTGGCAATAGAAATATCTGATTAAATGTGTTTTCTAACGTTCTGACATGTTTCCCAGTGATGAATGTTTCATGGCGGATATCATAGACGGATGTTATCCTCATGTAGAGGATGAGTTGCCCGAGTTTTGTTTATTTTGTGACAGGATAGAAGAAAATCACATGTGTGATTTGGAAGAAGAAGTTCAAAAATTGGAAGCACAGGCGGTGCAAGAGAGAAGGCCTCCATGGTCCCATCATGTGGAGAGCCTTACCGCTGAGATTTCATCTGGGTTGAAACCGTCACTAATCAGCCCATCGAAGGTAGAATTGAAAGAGTTGCCCACGCATTTGAAGTATGCGTTTTTAGGAGAGAATCAGACTCTCTCAGTTATTATTGCAGCTAATTTGGAGAAAGAACAGGAGGAAGCACTGCTGAAGGTGCTGAAGACCCATCGAGTAGCGATCGGGTGGACTCTCGCCGATTTGAAAGGTATAAGTCCCTCTATTTGTATGCATAAAATTATTACTGATGCAGATACGAAGCCTGCACGGGATACTCAGAGGAGCTTAACCCAAACATGCGAGAGGTGGTAAAGAAGGAGGTAATCAAGTGGTTGGACCATGGGATCATATATCCCATTTCAGATAGTGCATGGGTGAGTCCAACCCAAACGGTGCCGAAGAAAGCAGGCATTTAGATTGTCAAGGGCGACAATGGCGAGCAGATAGCCACTCGACCGGTAACCGTGTTGGGATTGAACCCTATCAGAGGAACAGATAATTAAAGCCAAAACTGGATCAGAGCAGTGGATCCAAAATAAGCAGATGTTGTGTTTTCATTCTCTCCCCTTGAAAGTGGTTTCAACATCTGATGACCTCCATCCACTGATCCTTTACATCAACTGCTGATCATGTTAAAGACTGGTGAAGACTAAAGCCCTATTGATCAATCTACTGCTATGGGTCAAGCACTGCTGAAGCTATCAAGTACTGCTGGAGTCACAACAGTGGAAGGATAAAGCAGTAGTTTAGCTTTTATTATGTAATATATTGTAATCAGTTGTTAGCATAGCAGTGTTTGCATTAGATCAGTTGTTAGAGTTTGTTAGGAGGTTAGATGTCACTTTCATGGTGACATCAGCAAAGATGCCACAGAGGTTTGTCCGTGCCTATAAATAGAACAGTACCCTGTACTGTTCTATTAGCTCTCTTCATCACTTTCATTCCTGTATGAACAAACACTGTGAGCTCAGGCTGAGGGGGAGTTTGTGACATGCATGCATATTGTAATTGAATCTTGTAATAAATTCAAGCATTCGGTTCAATGTTAAACTTGTATGTTGAAAGCATTTCTCCTGTTTGATTGTGTGCAAAGTTTAATTCCATTTTAAATTCCGCTGCATTACTTGTTCATTTTCATCTTATATCAAACGTAAAACACAATCAATCCAAACTCAGATCCTAACAATTGGTATCAGAGCTCGGACAGTCAAATTTGATCTAACAATCATTTTGACATAAATAGTTCAGCTCACAATCGTTGATACTGATAGTTGTTCATTTTGTTGAAAAACAGAGTAAGGTTTAATCACGATCAAAGTTGATTAATCAGTGCCTGTAAAACAACCAGGATGACATCACAATCACAAGATGATAAGAATAACATCGGTTCACTTTTCAAACCACCCATGCTAAAACGAAATGAGTACAACATCTGGGAGAGAAGGATGGGTCATATCCTTGCTCAACAGAATACTGGATGTTGGAGATCGGTTGTTTTTGGACCCCATGTTTCAATGGTGCCAAGTGCTGAGGATTCAAAGAAATTCAAACCTAAAAAATATGAAAACTATACTAAAACTGATTTTCAAAAGTTCGAACTGGATCCCAAAGCATTTAGCATCATTGCATCTGCATTACCCAATGAAATTTATGCTGGACTGTTACTTTGTAACAGTGCCAAGGAACTATGGGATGCACTTAAGGAACAATTTGGGGGAACTGAAGAAGTAGTTGAAAACAATAGGGAAATTCTGAATCAGCAGTACGAAACCTTTTGTCACATTAAGGGTGAATCATTGACTCAACAGTTTAAGCGTTTCAGTTGTCTCATTAGTGAGCTAAGACTTGTGAAAGTTGAATTTCCTAAATCAACACAAAATAGTAGGTTTCTTAGATCACTACCTGAAAAATGGGATACAATTGCCTTTGTGACTAGAAATTCTGTTGAGTTCAAAGACCTGACACTGACCCAACTTCATGGTAGACTCCTGACCTATGAAAAGGAGTTAAACCAGAAAAAGAAGTTGCAAGAGTCTGGCAAAGTTACAGATGATTATTCATTTGGCAACACAGCTCTTCTAGGTCAACAAGAGTCTGGCAGCAGTAAGGACCAGAGTTATGATCATTTTATTGACATAACTGCTGGAGGTAATTTCAACTCTGATCCTCACTCATCCAACTTTGCTTTCACAACAAATGGAGAAAGTCAGAACTCTGATAATTTGTGCTTTAAACTCAATGACTTACAACACTTTGACCCCACTGACTTAGAATAAATGGACATTTTGCATCAATTGGCTTTGCTTAGTGTGAGAACAAGCAAATTCTATAAAAGAACAGGGAGAAAATTCCCAGGGTTACATGGGAATTTAAAAGTGGGGTTGGATAAGTCAAAAATCAAGTGTTATAAGTGCAATAGGCTAGGTCATTTTGCTAGGGAATGTAGGAGTCAAACCACTGGTCCAATTATAACTCATCCCAGGTCAAACCCTAGACCACAACACCAAAGCACTGTACCCTATGCCCAATATACCCCTGCAGCCCATGTTAACACTGCTCATTATGCTGCAACCCCTGTGCCTGTGCATTATGATCAAAGCACTGTTCCACAAATTCAGTATGTTCAAACCCCTGTCCCTTAGGCTCCAGTGCAACCTGTTGCACCTCAACAAACTGCTCCAACAGTGGTTCAACTAGAACAACAAAGCTTTTTCACCCAAGGTTTTGTTGACTGGAGCAGTATGCCTGATGAGCTTGGTGATGAAAATTTTGCACATCTATGCTTTTAATGATAATTTCAATGATGAATTTTGTCTTATGGCACTAGAGTCAATACCAGAAGGGGTAGAAGCTGAAGGAGAACAGCTAAGTGTTGAAACACTGGAAGAAGTGGTTGAAGCAGTGGTTACTTCTGTGGTTGGTGAAACACTGCTGGGAGAAAATTCAGAAACCCTGATTGAACCACTGATTGACCCCTAGTCCAAAGAAGATAAAGAAGAAAAGGAAGAAAAGAAAGAGGGTGAGAAAGAAGAAAGAGCTGATGATGAAAGTGATCATCAATGTGATTGTGCTATGATGGCTGCTGCCAAGGTATCACCTCAGGTTCTTAAAAATTTGTGTTCAGACAAATGCATTATTGCATTTGCTAGCATTCAAGAGGTGAATGAAAACCTTAGGGATAAGGTCTTAACTGATGAAGTCAAATTTGAAAAGTCTTTAAAAGAACTTAAAATCAAGTTGGCTGAAAAAGACAAAGAAATTTGCAGTCTAAAAGAAGAGCAAAGCATTACCAAAAACCAACTTCAAGCTATGATAGAAAAATATCATGTTTGCAAAAAGGAGTTGGAATCCACCCAAATCACTTGTGAAAAGTGGGTGGAATCTTGCAAAGGCTATGAAGTAATGCTTGAAAAACAGATTAAAAGCAATGTAAAATTTGGTGTAGGCTTTAGAAAGCATGATCAAGTTGAAAACAATGCTACAAATGAATTTGGTTCAGTGGAGATCATACCTACAAACAAGAATGGCCAAGAGATCAAAAAAACTGACAAAAATGGCAACAAAATCACACTTGATAGACCTTTGGACTCTTCAACCTATGAAGAGATTGAGGAATATCAATTTAAACCCAGATGGTCTGATGAGTGTGACATTCTTGAAAATTTTAAGCCTATGGATTTCATAACCACTGATGGTGCCAAAGCTCCTAAAGCCAAGGTCATCCCTCTCAAAGACATCCCAGCAGTGGTTCAAAACTCTGTTGTTAAGGAGTCTGAAAAGAGGAAGAAAAAAGAAAAGATCAAAAACCTGTTTTGTGACTTTTGTGAAAAGAAGAATCATCTAACAAAAGATTGTTTTCATCTAAAAGCATATGATCTCAACAAAACAAGTGTCATTGTACCTGCTGAAAGTTGCACCATCTGTGGTAAAACAAACCATAAAACTCAAGAATGTGTGTATCTCAAATCATTTGATGACAAAAAGAATGAGTACACTGCAAAAACATCCTTGAGTTCATCAAATTCACCTGTCAAGTTTACCAAAAATCAACCACTGTTTGTGCCAGTTCAAACAACTGTCACAAAACAGCTGAACCAAACATCTGTCAAAAGAGATGTTCAGGTGACTGATGCACCCCCTGCCAATCAATACAGAAGAGGTAAGGGATAACCACCATACCCTAGGGTCCCACGCGTTTATGAGGCCTACAAAAGGTCCTCTAAGCCAAGAGTGAATAGGCATCCCTTTGGGTACCAACATATAATTGGGCAAGACCTCCAATAGTGGTTAGAGAAAACCAGTTCCAAAGCTGTCCAAACACCTGATGTAACCACTGCTCATCCACCTGAACTTAACCTAGACACTGCTGAGACCCCATCCAAAGCCATATTGGCTTTGGAAACCTTAATGAACTAATCCTTTACTACATGTGTAGGGAGCTTCTGCATGCTTAGATAGTCTTTGGTATGTAGATAGTGGAGGCTCCAGGCACATGACAGGATGTAAAGCCCTTCTCAAGGATTTCAAAACTCATGGAGGGGGTGATATATCCTTTGGCAGTAATAGTAAAGGAAAGGTTCTGGGGTCTGGTACTGTTCAGTCTGGTAAAGTTAAGTTTGAAAATGTCAATCTAATAGACAATCTAAAATTCAACCTCTTAAGTGTCTCTCAAATGAGTGATAAGGGCTATGGCTCATTCTTTACAAAAGAGTGTTGTAAGATTGTTGGACCAGAAATGGTTGAAAAGATTGAAGCAATAATCAAAAATGGAAAAACCCAACTTGTTGCTCAAAGAAGTGGCAATGTTTATGTGGTAGATATGTCAAAAGAGAACCCCAGGACTGATGCCTGTCTGTTCTCAGCTGCCTCAAATAAAGAGACATAACTATATCACAGGAGATTGGGGCACACAAATCTCAAGACAATCACTGCTATTTCACAACAAGGGTTAGTAAGAGGTTTACCTCAAAAACTGTTCACCTGTCCTGAGCATTGTGTTTCCTGTCTAAAAGGAAAACAACATAAAAGCTCTTACAAATCAATTGAAGAGTCCAAAACAACCAAATGTTTGCAAATGCTTCATATGGATTTGTTTGGCCCAGTTAAAGTCATGAGTCTTAGGAAGAAAAGATATTGTTTGGTTATTGTTGATGCCTTTTCTAGGTTTACATGGACTTACTTTTTACACTCAAAAGATGAGACTGCAGGCATTCTGCAAGACTTTGTGAAACAGGTTGAAAAGCAGTTTGAATTGCCAGTAAAAATCTTTAGAAGTGACAATGGCACAGAGTTCAGAAACAAGGAGTTAGATGATTTCTGTGTGTCAAAAGGAATTGTGAGGCAATACAGCATTCCAAGAACACTAGAACAAAATGGGGTTGTTGAAAGAAAGAACAAGACTTTGATTGAGGCTGCCAGAACCATGCTTGTTGATTCAGGTTTGCCATTAACTTTTTGGGCTGAGGCAGTAAACATTACTTGCTATGTCCAGAACAGAGTTTTAATCAACCCCAGGCATCAAAAGACTGCCTATGAACTGCTGTATAAAATAAAGCCATTGATTTCATATTTCAAAGTTTTTGGTTGCCCATGCTTCATATTAAACTTAAAAGATTCTATCTCAAAGTTTGCAGCCAAAATTGATTGTGGTTATCATCTGGGATACTCAACCACTGCTAAGGCCTACAAAGTGTTTAACACAAGGACCAAAACAATGGAAGAGACTTTCATTGTAAAATTCAATGAACTTTCATCAATGAAAATCCCAGCAAACCCTGCAGAATTATTTGATCTTGATAAATTCACATTTGAAAATGTTGCTGTCAAGACTAACAATGCAGGTCCATCAGAAAATCCTCCATCAAACAATGGGTATGAAGTCATCATTCCTCAACAAAAGTCTGCCTCAATGGGAAGAGCAGCAGTTGTACAAAACAGCTGTCAAAGCTCAACCACTGCTACCTCAACAGTTGTTGATCAAAGTAGCCCATCAACCCCTGATTCCACATCATCAAACACTGCTAACAAAAGTCCCTAAACAATGGATAAAAGTCAGCATGTGTCCAAACTATTACCTCCTATTCCACCACCATTTGAAGCCACTGTTGGATCATCAAAGTCACCAGCAGTGGTTAGCTCAGATGAATCACATCTGCAGCCCTCACCATTCAATGTCATTGTTCCATACAAAGGAGATTTAATCTTCTTGAAGTCTCATCCACCTGATCAAATCATTGGCAACATCAGTGATGGGGTGCTCACAAGAAGTCAATCCCAAAACATCTGTCTTTTTGCTGGTTTCCTATCTCTCCATCAGCCAGTCAAGTACCAAGAGGCACTGAAAGACAACAGCTGGGTAGAAGCCATGCAAGAGGAGCTCCAACAGTTCAAAAGACAACAAGTATGGGAACTTGTACCACTGCCAGAGGGTGTAAGTCCTATTGGCACAAAGTGGGTCTTCAAGAATAAAACTGATGAAAGGGGCATTGTTGTCAAGAATAAAGCCAGGCTTGTGGTTCAAGGTTACAGACAGGAAGAGGGGATTGATAATGATGAAACTTTTTCCCCTTTAGCAAGATTGGAAGCTATAAGACTGTTCCTGGCCTTTGCTGTCAACCACAACATGAAGGTGTTCCAAATGGATATCAAAAGTGCTTTCCTCTATGGTACAATTCAAGAAGAGGTCTATGTTTGTCAACCTCCAGGTTTTGATGATCCATTTTATCCAGATTATGTCTACAGGATTAACAAAGCTTTGTATGGCCTGAAACAAGCACCTAGAGCCTGGTATGAAACTCTTTCAACCTTTCTACTCTCAAATGGTTTCAAAAGAGGTACCATTGATAAAACACTTTTTTTCTAAATGGAGAGGGAAGGATTTGATGATTGTCCAAATTTATGTGGATGAAATCATCTTTGGAAGCACATGTAATAAAATGTGTGAAGAATTTAGGCAACTCATGACAGCTGAGTTTGAAATGAGTGCAATGGGTGAACTGCAATGCTTTCTTGGTCTCCAAGTTCAGCAAATGCAAAATGGAACATTCATTCATCAAAGCAAATATGCAAAAGATCTTTTAAATAAATTTGATATGAATGATTGTAAACCATGCAGTACACCCATGGCAACCACAATGCTTGTCTTGTCTGATGAAAAGGATGAGCTGATTGACCAAACTTTATATAGAAGCATGATTGGGTCCTTATTGTACCTGACTGCATCTAGGCCAGATATCATGTTTGCAACATGTGTCTGTGCAAGAAGTCAATCAGCCCCTAGAAAATCCAATCATATTGCTGTAAAAAGGATATTCAGATACATAAAAGGTACTCCCACACTTGGTATCTGGTATCCAGCTAATGGGAATATCAAGCTTTCAGGATTTTTCAGACAGTGACTTTGCTGGATGTAATACCACAAGGAAGTCCACTTCAGGAGGGTGCCAGTTTCTACGCAATTGCTTGGTTTCATGGCAAAGCAAAAAGCAAGCAGCTGTTTTAACATCCACTGCTGAAGCTGAATACATTGCTGCTGCAAGCTGTACAGCCCAACTCCTGTGGCTTCAAAATCAGTTGCTGGATTTTGGTATCACTGCCTTAAAGACACCACTTATGTTGGATAGCCAGGCAGCAGAAAATATCATCAAAAATCTAGTTTCACACTCAACCACCAAGCATATCGACATCAGACATCACTTTGTGAGGGATTGCTATGAAAAAGGTTTGATTTCACTGCATCATGTTCCAACTAAAGACCAGCTGGCAGATGTGCTCACAAAAGCATTAGATACATCTACCTTTGAAAGCTTAGTTTCTAGGATTGGTATGCTAAACATGGAATAACAATCAAAATCTTGTTTATCTATGAATAAAAGCATTAAAATGTTTTCAGAAAATCAAAATCCATCCTTAAAAATAGCTAAAAATGAATTTTTCATTAAATCCTTAAAAGTCTGCCATAACCACTGTTTTGCTCAAACATCTGTTCCCTAAAGGGTGTCCACTGCTGAAAGTCAACCCTATTCTCTCAATTCCTTGGTAATCACTGTTGTTCAAAATCAGTGTTTTATCCACTGATAAGGCTATCCATTGATAGTTTAAAATTCCCCACTGCGTTCATTATGACCGTTGCAACCACTGATATCTGCTTCATCAGTGGTTTTCTAAACAACTGTCTTCCATTATTCATCTTGTCATCAGAGGTTGGCACGTGGACAGTACATAGCGGTCAGATCTTTTGTAACCGCTGCCATGTCAGCATTCACTTTTTCCCTTATAAAACCCTGATCAAAACCCCCAAACAGGGTTTCTACTGTCGAATTGAATTCAAAAAATTCCTTTCTCAAAGCAGTTATCATCCATATTTCTCCAATCATTCATCATTCTTCTTCGTCAAAATGACAAAATCAAAATCAAAATCATCTTCATCTTCCAAGAAGGTCATTCAAATGGCCACTGAACCCATTGAGATTCCATACAAAGCCCCTCACAATTACTTGGGTCTACTCACAAAACCCACCAACACCAAAACCTTCGATTCCATCATTGACGCTCTTTCAGCTTCAAAGTACAAAACTTTGTTAACTGCTGATGCTCCGATTTACCTAAAAACCCAGAGAGAATTTTGGAAGAATGCCACACTTGAGTCTCAAGGTGAAACAGTCATAGCCATCAATTCCTCAATAAAGGGTAAACAGGTCCAAATTACACCACAATCCATTTCGGAGGTTTTTGAACTCGATGATCTACAAGGTAAAACTTCTTTCTCTAAATTCGAGTATCAAAATGATTTTCTTGAGAGAGGGTATGCTGCAGAAATGAAAAGGGACACCTTACAAAAAGGCTTCTTCCCTCCTGCACCAATTTTTTTATTCCATACCCTCTTGATGTGTGTTTCAAATAAAACAACTGCTTTTAACGAAATACCACTAAAGATCCAATACCTGGGTTTTGCTATTTTACATAATGAAAACTTTAACTACTCTCAGGAGATCTTTGATGACTTGGTAAAAAATGTTACTAGCAAATCATTTTTACTTTTTCCAAGGTTCCTAAGCTATTATCTTCAATAAAAATTCGGAAAGGAAGATGCAAATTTGCTCTTCCAAGGTGAACCTTTTTCAATAAATGGCTTAACATCTGAAACATTCACTAGAATGTTAAAACCTTCAAAAACACAAGCAGAGGCTCCTGAGCAGAATTTAGTAGCTACCACTGCTCCTCAGGCACCTGCTGCTGAGCCCATTGCTCCAGGTGATCATAGCAGCACACCCACTGCTATGAAACCCACACCTGCCATTACCAAAAAGCCTAAAAAGAAATCATCCAAAAAGCCCCCTAAACCCATTAAAAAGGCAACTCTGGAAGATGAGATCCCAGAGCCACTGCCAGTGACAACACAAATGTCACCAATAACCACTGCTGCTACTTCCTCACAGCAGATGGTAGAAAGATCTCCACCCTTGCCTCAAACTCCTCCAGCATCTTCACAAAAAGATCAGGTTGTAAGCACATGGACACCAAATTATGATGCTTTGGAATCACTTGATTCCATCATCCACAGCCCACTTCCCGGGGCAAATTCTCTTTCCACCCCTATCCTCACTTCACAAATTCCACCATCAATAAAACCCTTGATGGATGCAGTTGATATTGCCCAGACACAAATCAGTTCTTCTCAATCACCTTTCAATGAGAATATACATCAACAAGTGACTGAGTCTGGTGTTTCTATCACTGTTAACTCACCAACAACAAATGAGGAGGCTACACTACTGGAATTGCCTGAAATTCCAGTCAGTAGTTCAAGTGAAGCAGCAACTACAAGTGTTGGATCAACAGATCTACATTTGGCCAGTTGTTTCATCAATCAGACTCCCTTGAAGGCAATTCCTTCCATAGCACCTCTGATATCCACTAGTGAGTTTTTTATGACCACTGGTACCATCAAAAGGTTATCAAATGTTGAAGGAAGAAGACCCAAGTACCAAGAACAAGGGGTATAAATGAATGACTTTTGGAGTTCTCTCCCTAAATCACACATTGATACAACCACTGCCGGTGGGGAATCAGATGATCCCATTAAGTTGGGTGAAGATTTAAAATATCAGGAATTGATGGGTAGAATTGATAATCTTGATACATCTGTTGCTGAAATTAAAGATATGATGCAATAGTTGTTGAAAGCTCAAAAGGTACCAACCACTGCTGCTCCAGCTCAAGCACCTGCATCACAACCTGCACCTGCTGCAAATGAGCTTTGGAATTTATTTCAACCACTGCTCCAGCATCAAAGAGAATTAGCTAATCAGCAACATGAGATACAAGTTCAAAAGATCAGAAATCTCATGGAAGCAAGGTTTAAAGACACCCAAGCAGATATCAAGGCAATAAAGGCCCATTTGCTGAACACCACTGGCACTGCTCCTCCCTCTGTTATCTTTGTGGATAACCCACCACCAGCTATTGCCAAAAAAGGGGAGAAAATAAAGCAGTGGAAGAAAAAGGGATATGAAGATGGGTTGTACATTGATGGGTCAAATTCAAGCATGCTTGCAGACATTCCCTTGCCAGATGGTAGTAAAAAGATTGATGTTACCACAACTGCACTTGCTGAAGCAAAAGCAAGAGTAAAAAGGGATAGAGAGGCTAAGGATAAATCCAGGTGGAATGAGGAGAAAATAGCTTTTATGGAGCTGAATGAGCAGGGTATTTCTGAGCCGAAGGATGATAAAAATCCTGAGCCAAAAAGGAAAAATCCCAATAGAAAAGTGAGGGAACCCAAACACACACCATCCAGACCCACAAAGCATGCTTCCAAACCACCTCCAAAAGCTCTAAACATCAATCTTCCACCCAAACAGCTGTTGTAACACCTGCTGTATCAACAACTGTTGGTACTTTAGTAGTTTCAACAGTTGTTAAACCAAAAACCACCACTTCAACCACAACAACTGTTCCTATTTCAACCACTGCCTCACCAAATATTCCATCACCACCAAAAACAATCTGACCACCATCACCTCCTGCCAAAAAGCAGAAGACAGCTGATGACACATCATCAGTTGTAATGACAACAGTGGTTGAAACACCAGTTGTTTCAACAACTGTTAGTCAGCAACCTCCCACTTCAATCACTTCCACTACAATCACCACCACTCAACTCACCATCACTGAACCACCCAAAACATCATCAGCCTCTCCTCAACCGAAAAGGAGAAGGTTAATCTTGAAAGATGATGATTCTTCACCACCAACAACATCTTCACAGTCTTTATCACTTGTCACTATACAAAACCCTGTTCCTCTCTCTTCAGCCCAAGTTCAACAACCAAACACTGCCATCACTCCTGCAGGTGTCCAATATCCTCTAGAACTTGAAGCAGTCAGAGAAGAGATCAAATCCTTCTACTCTGAGGATGACCCTGCTAAAAGGAGTTTGCCATCAGTTGAAGGATATCCTTGGCCTAAAAATATTGAAGAATACTTGGAAGTTAAGGCTCAACAAGCAGAGGATATCTCTAAAAGAGATTCACAAGGAAAATCTATTAGGATCTGAGTTTGATTTTGATTGTGTTTTACGCTTGAATTAAGATGAAGATGACTGAGTTGTGCAGCGGAATTAAGATGGAAGCAAACTTTTCACAATCAAACAGGAGAATGGCTTTTAACATTCAAGTTAAACATTGAACCGAATGATTGAATTTAATTTCAACAACGATTACAATTTGCAAGTATGCAACAAACTCCTCCTCAGCCTGAGCTCACAGTATTTCTTCGTGCAGGAAGAAGATAGTGAAAGAGCTAATAGAACAGTACAGAGCACTGTTCTATTTATAGGCACGAGTAAACCACTGAAGCATCTAAGCTGACGTCACCATGAAAGTGACATCTAACCTCCTAACAAACTCTAACCTCTGATCTATACAACCTCTGCTATGCTAACTACTGTTATTACATTTCATTACATAAAGACATCTAAACTACTGTTGCATCCTTCCACTGATGTGAACCCAGCAGTACTTGTCATGATCAGCAGAGCTTGACTCAAGGCAGTAGATTGAATAGCAGGGCTTTAGTCTTCCATCAGTCTTTTACTTGATCAACAGTTTGTAGGTCAGCAGTTTGTACGATCAGTAGATAGGAGGTCAGCAGATGTTGAAACCACTTTCAAGGGGAGAGACTTGTATACATAACATCTGCTTATTCTGGATCCACTGCTCTGATCCAGTTTTGGCTTTAATTATCTGTTCCTTTGGTAGGGTTCAATCCCAACAATCTCCCCCTAGAACAGATAATGCCAAAACTCTTCATTATTAGTAGATCTTTATTGCCTCATCAGCAGTTCCCTTATTTGCCCTTTGAGTTGTAACTCAAAGGCTAAGGCATCTGTGTCATCATCATCCCTGCTAAGTGGAAGATCAAGGAGATCCTGCAAATCTTCAAGACTTAGGCCAAGTGCTTGTTCCCTTGTTATTTTCTTCACTTCTCCACTAGACTTGAACACTGTCAGTACATGGGTCTGTTTGTCAGTTTTCCATTTTAGTACCTTTGAGTCATGTGGGTTTCTTGGGAGATTTTTATTTGATGAGGTGTTTGGAGATGCTGGCCTATTGATGACTGTCTGAGCAGTACTTTCAGGTTGATCCAAACCAAGAGTTTCTACAATCATTTTCTTTATGCCTTCTTTTACAAGGTCATCACCTTCTATTAGCTCTTGGATTGTTTCAGCACCCAACTGTTTTTGTGGCCTTCTTTTAAAGATGGCTGCACCAGCTGGAGCAGTGGATCTCCTGATTTGCAGCTTTGGTGGTCTTGTTGAAACCTCTGCTTCAGGATAGTCAGGCTTTTGTGGAGCATTAGGATCTGTCTTTCTCAATTTCTCCAAACTTTTGTAGGTAGCCCTGACTTTATCTTTTTTCCATCTCAACACTTGATTTAAAGACCCATAATCAGTAGCAGCTAATTCCTTTTTCATTCTCCTCAGCTCTACCTTTTTATCAGGTACATTCTTTTTGAACTTTGCCCACTCTGGAGGAGTATGTTTCACTTTATTCTTGATCATGTCTTGAATCCTGGTTGCTTCGCTTTCCAGCTCAGGAATGGTCCAGTCTTTATACAGGTGTTTTTCTCCTTTGTATTTCTTGTGGGCCATGATGTTTTCAACATAATCTTTTCTCAGGGATTCATCTGTTTTTTCTGATACTTGCTGGCACACATTCTTTGCAAATTGTTCCAAAGATCTGACTTGTGTGAGCAAGTATTGATAGTTCTGCTGAACTTCTCTATCAGATTTCCCTTGTGAATTTCTTTTTGAGATATCCTCTGCTTGTTTAGCTTTGACTTTCAGATATTCTTCAATATTAATTGGCCTTGGATATCCTTCAACAGATGGCAAACTCCTTTTAGCAGGATCATCTTCATAGTAGAAAGATTTTATTTCTTCTCTGACTGCTATGATTTATTTCTTTTTGAGCTAATGGTTTTTGAATTTGAGCTGATGAGAGAGGAACAGGCTTTGGTATTGTAACAAGTGATTGAGATTCTGAAGATGTTGGTGGTGGTGATGGAGAATCATCATCAGGTATGAAAATCCTTCTCCTTTTTATTACAGGAGAGGCTGATGATGCTTTGGATGGGTCAGTGGTGGTGTTTTTTATGGCAGTGGTTTGTGATTGACTAACAGCTGTTGAAACAACTGGTGTTTCAACCACTGTTGTCATTACAACAGATGTTGTAACATCTGTTGTCTTCTGCTTTTTGGCAGGAGGCGATGGTGGTGATGTAGTTTTTGGTAGTGATGGTGGAGTACCAGCAGATGTTGATACAGCAGGAGTTACAAGAACTGTTTGGGTGGAGGTATGATGTTGAGGGCTTTTGGATGGTGGTTTTGGAGTATGCTTTGTGAGTCTGGATGGTATGGATTTGGGTTCCCTCACTTTTCTAGTGGGATTTCTTTTTGGCACAGGATTTTCAACATCCTTTGGCTCAGAACAACCCTGCGCATTCAGCTCCATGTAAGCTCTTTTCTCCTCATTCCATCTTGACATATCCTTTGCCTCTCTGTCCCTTTTTACACTTGCTATAGCTTCATCAAGTGCATTTTGGGTAACATCAACCTTTTTGCTACCATCTGGCAAGGGAATCTTTCTAGTCATGGCATCTTTTTCAGGTTCAATGTAAAGACCATCATCTATTCCCTTCTTCTTCCACTCCTGAATTTTCTCCCCCTTTTTGGCATTATCTGGGGGTAATTGATCAATAAAGAGAACAGTTGGAGGAGCAGTGCCAGTGGTTTTCAATATGTGGGCCTTGATAGCCTTGATGTCTGCTTGTGTGTTTTTGAACCTAGACTCCATTGTGTTTCTCAGCTTTTGTACATGTATTGCATGTTGCTGATCAGCCATTTGTTTTTGTTGTTGGAGAAAAGATTGAAATAGATTCCAGAGCTCATTTGCCGCAGGTGCTTGTGGTGGAGCAGGTGCTTGAGGTGGAACAACAATGGATTGCACCTTTTGTACTTTCAACAACTGTTGCAGCATTTCTTTGATTTCTGCAACCGAAGTATCCAGTTTTTCAACATGTTTCGTCAATTCAAGGTACTTTAAACCATCACCCAATTTAATGGGATCATCTGATTTCCCACTAGCAGTGGTTTTATCAGTGGTTGAGGTAGGGAGTGTACTCCAAACATTAACCACTGATGCCCCTTTTTCTTGGTACTGGGGTCTTCTTCCTTCAACACTTGACAACCTTTTGATGTTGCCAGTGGTTAAAACAAATCCACTGGTGGATGTCAGAGGTGCTATGGAAGGAATTGCCTCCAAGGAAGTCTTATGGATGTAACCACTGTCCAAGTGCAAACCAGTGGGTTCAGCACTTGTAGTGGCTGCTTCACTTGGATTACCACCAAGAGTTACTTGTAACTCAAGGGGTGTAACCTCCTCAGGAATTGTTGGTGGGTTAACTATGATTGATACATCAGACCCAGTCATTGGTTGAAGTATATTCTCATTGACAGGTGATTGAGAAGGACTGGTTTGTGCCTGGTTCAAATCAATAGCATCCAACAAAAGTTTAGTTGGTGGGGGAATTGTGGATGTGATGTTTGGTGTAGAAAGAGAATTTACCCCGGGCATTGGGCTGTGGATGATGGAAGCAAGTGATTCCAGAGCATCATATTGTGGTGTCCCTATATGTACAACCTGTTCTTTTTGAGAAGAAACAGGAGGAGTTTCGGTTATGGGTTGAGATATTTGTACCAACTGCTGTGAGGAAGAAGCAGCAGTGGTTTCTGGTGACTTTTGTGCTGTCACTGGCAGTTGCTCTGGTATCTCATCCTCCAGAGTTGCCTTTTGGATAAGTTTGGGGGGGTTTTTGAGTTTTCTTTTTGTTTTGCTTTTTGGTGATTATAGGTGTGGGTTTCAAAGCAGTTGTTTTGCTACTTTGATCACCTTGAGCAGTGGGCTCAGCAGCAGATACCTGAGGAGCAGTGGTAGCTGCTAAATTCTGCTCAGGCACCTCTGCTTGTGTTTTGCAAGGTGTTGACATTCTTGTAAAAGTTTCAGCACTTAAGCTGTTTATTTGAAAAGATTCACATTGTTTTATTGCAGCAGCATCATTCTTACCAAGTTTCTTTTCAAAATAGTAACTTAAAAATCTTGGAAAAAGTAAGAATGGCTTTTTATCAACATTTTTAACCAGATCATTAAAGATTTCCTGGGAATAATTGAAATTTTCTTCTTGAATAATAGCATACCCCAGATTTTGAATCTTTAATGGTATTTCATTAAAAGAGGTGGTTTTGTTTGAAACACACATAAGCAGAGTATGAAACAAAAATCTTGTTGCAGGTGGAAAATTACCTTTTTGTAAGGTATCTCTTTTTATTTGCTCTGCATAACCCCTTTCAAGGAAATCAGTTTTTAACTCATTTTTAGGAAAAGAAGTTTTACCTTGCTGATCATTGAGTTCAAAGACTTCCGAGATGGATTGTGGGGTAATTTTGACAGCTTTACCCTTTAGAGAAGAGTTAATGGCTATGACAGTCTCACCTTGTTTGTCAAGGGTTACATTTTTCCAGAACTCTCTTTGGGTCGCCAAGTAAATTGGTGCATCTGCTATAAGCAAAGTTTTGTACTTTGACGCAGACATGAGATCAATGATGGAATCAAAAGCATCGGTGGTGCCGGGTTTTGTGAGAAGACCCAGAAGGTTGTGAGAAGGTTTGTGTGGAATTTCAGTGGGTTTGGCCTTTTGAGAGGCCTCTTTTGAAGATGATTTAGAAGTGGGTTTTGCAGATGACTTCGATTTTGTCATTTTGGAGATGATGATCAAAGAAGGTTATGAAGAAATTTGAGGAGACGAGATGAAAAACTGCTTTGAGAAGAGAATTTTTAAGAATTCAATTCGACAGTAAAACCCTGTTTGGGTTTTGAATGGGGGTTTTATGGAAAAAAATGAATGCTGACGTGGCAGCGGTTACAAAAAGTCTGACCGCTATGTACTGTCCACATGCCAACCCCTGATGAAATGAAGGACAGTACTTTTATGAAAACTACTGATGAAAGGCAGTGGTTACAACGGTAACAAATGGAAGCAGTGGATGATTTTCACTATCAGTAGATAGCACATCAGTGGATAAAACACTGATTTTGAGCATCAGTGCTTATCAGGAAAATGAGAGAGCAGGGGGTTGACTTTCAGCAGTGGACAGACTTTGAAGTAGGCAAAGGACAATCATCTTATCATTAAATCCTTTCCTCTCCATTTTAGAAACAGTGTTTTATCAATGGTACCTCTTTTGAAACCATTTGAGAGTAGAAAGGTGGAAAGAGTTTCATACCAGGCCCTAGGTGCTTGTTTCAGGCCATACAAGGCTTTGTTTAACCTGTATACATGATCTGGATAGAATGGATCCTCAAAACCTGGAGGTTGACAAACATACACCTCTTCTTGAATTGTACCATAGAGGAAAGCACTTTTTATATCCATTTGGAACACCTTCATTTTGTGGTTGACAGTAAAGGCTCGGAACAGTCTTATAGCTTCCAATCTTGCTACAGGGGCAAAAGTTTCATCATAGTCTATGCCCTCTTCCTGTCTGTAACCTTGAACCACAAGCCTAGCTTTATTCTTGACAACAATGCCCCTTTCATCAGTTTTGTTTTTGAAGACCCACTTTGTGCCGATGGGGCTTACATCTTTTGGCAGTGGTACAAGCTCCCATACTTGTTGTCTTTTAAACTGTTGGAGCTCCTCTTGCATGGCTTCTACCCAGCTGTTGTCTTTCAGTGCCTCTTGGTACTTGACTGGCTGATGGAGTGATAGAAAACCAGCAAAAAGACAAATGTTTTGGGTTTGGCTTCTTGTGAGCACCCCTTCATTTATGTTGCCAATGATTTGGTCAGGTGGATGAGATCTCAAGAAGATTAAATCTCCTTGGTATGGTATGATGGCATTTGTTGGTGAAGGCTGCAAATGTGTATCATCTGAGCTAACCACTGCTGGTGACTTTGATGATCCAGCAGTGGCTTCAAAAGGTGGTGGAATAGGAGGCAAAGGTGTGGACACATGCTGACTTTGATCCACTGTTTGAGGACTTTTATCAACAGTGCTTGATAATGTGGAAGCAGTGGTTAAGGGGCTACTTTGGTCAACAACTGTTGAGGTAGCAGTGGTTGAGCTTTGACAGCTGTTTTGAACATCTGCTGCTCTTCCCATTCTGACAGACTTTTGTGGAATGATGATTTCATATCCATAGTCTGGGGTTGAATCCTCTGATGGACCTGCACTGTTAGTCTTGACAGCAGTGTTTTCAAAAGTGAATTTATCAAGATCAAACAAATCTGCAGGATTTGCTGGGATTCTCATTGATGAAAGTTCATTGAACTTTACATTCAAGGTCTCCTCCACTGCTTTGGTCCGTGTATTAAACACTTTGTAGGCCTTGGCAGTGGTTGAGTATCCCAGGTGATAACCACAATCTACTTTGGCTGCAAATTTTGAGATGGAATCTTTTAAATTTAAAATAAAGCATGGGCAGCCAAATACTTTAAAATAAGAGATCAGTGGTTTGATTTTGTACAAAATTTCATAAGCAGTCTTTTTGTGCCTGGGGTTTATTAAAACTCTGTTTTGAACATAGCAAGCAGTGTTTACTGCCTTTGCCCAAAAAGTTAATGGCAAACCTGAATCAGCAAGCATGGTTCTGGCAACCTCAATCAACGTTCTGTTCTTTCTTTCAACTACCCCATTTTGCTATGGTGTTCTAGGGATGTTGTAATGCCTTACAATCCCTTTCTTCACACAAAAGGCATCCAACTCCTTATTTTTGAATTCTGTGCCATTGTCACTCCTGAAGACTTTTACTGGAAGGTCAAATTGCTTTTCTACCTGTGTCACAAAGTCTTGCAAAATGCCTGCAGTCTCATCTTTTGAGTGTAAAAAGAAAGTCCATGTAAACCTAGAGAAGTCATCAATAATAACCAAACAATATCTCTTCTTCTTGAGACTCATGACTTGAACTGGGCCAAACAAATCCATGTGCAGCATTTGCAAACACTGGGTTGTTTTGGACTCTTCAATGGACTTAAAGGAGCTTTTATGTTGTTTTCCTTTTAAACAGGAAATACAATGCTCAGGACACGAAAACAATTTTTGTGGTAAGCCTCTTACCAAGCCATTTTTTGAAATTTCAGTGATTGTCTTGAGATTTGAGTGCCCCAATCTTCTGTGCCAAAGTTCTGTCTCTTTGTTAGAGGCAGCTGAGAATAGACAGGCATCAGTTCTGGGACTCTCTTTTGATATATCAACAACATAAACATTGCCACTTCTTTGAGCAACAAGTTTTGTTTTGCCAGTTTTGATTATTGCTTCAGTCTTTTCAACCATTTCTGGTCCAATAATCCTACAACACTCCTTTGTGAAGAATGACCCATACCCCTTATCACTCATTTGTGAAACACTTAGGAGGTTGAATTTTAGATTGTCTATCAGATTGACATTTTCAAATTTTACATTTCCAGACTGTACTGTACCAGACCCCAGAACTTTCCCTTTACTATTATTCCCAAAGGATATATCACCCCCTCCATGGATTTTGAAATCTTTGAGTAGGGCTTTACATCCTGTCATGTGCCTGGAGTCTCCACTATCTACATACCAAAGGCTATCTAAGCATGCAGAAGCTCCCTGCACATGAAGTAAAAGGATTAGTTCATTAGGGTTTCCAAAGCCAATAAGGCTTTGGATGGGGTCTCAATAGTGTCTGGGATGGATGCAAATTGATGGACAGTGGTTAGGTCAGGGGTTTGGACAGTTTTAGGACTGCTTCTTTCTAACCACTGTTGTGGGTTTTGACCAATCACCTGTTGATACCCAAAAGGATGCCTGTTCACTCTTGGTTTAGAGGGCCTTTTGTAGGTCTCATAAACGTGTGGAATCCTTTGGTAAGATGATTGTCCCTTGCCTTTTCTGAATTGGTTGGCAGGGGGTGCATCAGTCACTTGAACATCTCTTTGGACAGATGTTTGATTCAGCTGTTTTGTAACAGCTGCTTGGACTGGCACAAACAGTGGTTGATTCTTGGTGAATTTGACAGATGATGTTGATGGACTCAAGGATGTTTTAGCAGTGTACTCATTCTTTTTCACATCAAAGTTTTTGAGATACACACATGCTTGAGTTTTGTGGTTTGTTTTACCACAGATGGTGCAGCTTTCAGCAGGAGCAATGACACTTGTTTTGTTTAGATCATATGCTTTTAGATGAAAACAGTCTCTTGTTAGATGGTTTTTCTTTTCACAAAATTCACAAAACAAATTTTTGACCTTTTCTCTTTTCTTCCTTTTCTCAGACTCCTTTGCAACAGAGTTTTGAACCACTGTTGGAATGTCTTTGATAAGAATGACCTTTGCTTTTGGAGCTGTGACACCATCAGTGGTTGTAAAGTCCATGGGCTTGAAATTTTCAAGAATGTCACACTCATCAGACCATGTGGGTTTAAATTGGTATTTCTCAATTTCCTCAAAAGCTGAGGATCCCACATATCTTTCCAAAGTGATTTTGTTACCAAGTTTGTCGGTTATTTTAACCTCTTGGCCATTCTTGTTGGTTGGTATAATTTCAGATGAACCAGCTTGTTTTCCAGCAATGTTTTCAAGATCATCATATTTTCTATATCCTATACCAAACTTAACATTGCTTTCAAGCTGTTTCTCAAGCATAACCTCATACCCTTTGCAAGATTCCACCCATCTTTCACAAGTGATCTGGGCGGACTCCAACTCCTTTTTGCAAACTTGGTATTTCTCTACCATAGTTTGGAGTTGAGTCTTGGTTATGCTTTGCTCTTCTTTGAGACTGCTGATTTCTTTGTCTTTTTCAGCCAATTTGTTTCTAAGTTCTTTTAAAAACTTTTCAAATTTGACTTCATCAGTTAAGATTTTATCCCTAAGGATTTCATTTACCTCTTTGATGTTAGCAAATGCAATAATGCATTCGTCTGAACACAGTTTTTCAAGAACTTGAGGTGTTACCTTAGCAGCAGCCATCATGGCACAGTCACATTGATGATCACCTTCTTCATCAACTCTCTCTTCTTTCTCACCTGCTTTCTTTTCTTCCTTGTCTTCTTCGGACCAGGGGTCAGTCAGTGGTTCAATCAGGGTTTCTGAATTTTCTCCCAGCAGTAGTTCACCAGCAACTGCAGTAACCACTGCTTCAGCCACTTTATCCACTGTTTCAACACTTAGCTGTTCACCTTCAGTTTCTACCCCTTCTGGTATTGACTCTAATGCCATCAAACAAAATTCATCATTAGAAGGATCATTAAAAGCATTGAGTGCAAAATTTTCATCACCAAGCTCATCAGACATGCTGCTCCAGTCAACAAAGCCTTGAGTGAAAAAGCTTTGCTGATCTGGTTGTGTTACTGTTGGAGCAGCTGGTTGAGGTGCAACAGGTTGTACTTGTTCCTGAGGGACAGGGGTTTGAACATATTGAATTTGTGGAACAGTTGTTTGAACATAATGCACAGGCACATGGGTTGCAGCATAGTGAGCAGTGTTAACATGGGCAGCAGGGGTATATTGGGTATAGTGCACAGTGCTTTGGTGTTGTGGTCGAGGATTTGAGCTGGGATGAGTGATTATTGGACCAGTGTTTTGACTCCTGCATTCCCTAGCAAAATGACCTAGCCTATTGCACTTATAGCACTTAATTTTTGACTTATCCAACCCCACTTTTAAATTCCCATGTAACCCTGGGAATTTTCTCCCTGTTCTTTTATAGAATTTGCTTGTTCTTACACTAAGCAAAGCCAATTGATGCAAAATGTCCATTTCTTCTAAGTCAGTGGGATCAAAGTGTTGCAAATCATTGATTTCAAAACACAAATTATCTGACATCTGGTTTTCACAATTTGCAGTAAACGCATAATTGGCAGAGTGAGAATCAGGGTTGTTGAAATTTCCACCAGCAGTTATATCAATAAAGTGATCATAACCCTGATCCTTACTACTGCAACCAGATTCTTCCTAACAACACAGAGCTGTGCTGCCAAATGAATAATCATCAGCAACTTTGCCAGACTCTTGCAACTTTTTTTTCTGGTTTAACTCCCTTTCATAGGTCAGGAGTCTACCATGAAGTTGGGTCAGGGTCAGATCTTTGAACTCAGCAGAGTTTCTAGTCACAAATGCAATTGTGTCCCATTTATCAGTTAGTGATCTAAGAAACCTACTATTTTGTGTTGATTTTGGAATTTCAACTTTAACAAGTCTTAGCTCACTGATGAGACAACTGAAATGTTCAAAATGTTGGGTCAATGATTCACCCTTAATGTGACAAAATGTTTCATACTGCTGATTCAGAATTTCCCTATTGTTTTCAATAACTTCTTCTGTTCCCCCAAACTGTTCCTTCAATGCATCCCATAGCTCTTTGGCACTGTTACAATGTAACAGTCCAGTATAGATTTCATTGGGTAATGCAGATGCTATGATGCTAAATGCTTTGGCATCGAGTTCGAACTTTTGAAAATCAGTTTCAGTATAGTTTTCAGATGGTTTAGGTACGAACTTCTTTGCATCCTCAGCACTTGGCACCATAGGAACATGGGGACCAAAAACAACAGACCTCCAACATCCAGTGTTCTGTTGAGCAAGGATGTGACCCATCCTTCTCTGCCAGATGTTGTATTCATTACGTTTAAGCATGGGTGGTTTGAAAAGAGAGCCAATGTTATTCTTATCATCTTGTGATTGTGACGTCATCCTGGTTTTTTTACAGGCACTGATTAATCAACTTTGATGTTGATTAAACCTTGCCCTGTTTTTCAACAAAACAAACAAACTATCGATATCAACGATTATGAGCTGAACTATTTATGTCAAAATGATTGTTAAATCAAATTTGATTGTTCAAGCTCTGATACCAATTGTTAGGATCTGAGTTTGATTTTGATTGTGTTTTACGTTTGAATTAAGATGAAGATGGCTGAGTTGTGCAGCGGAATTAAGATGGAAGCAAACTTTTCACAATCAAACAGGAGAATTGCTTTTAACATATAAGTTTAACATTGAACCGAATGATTGAATTTAATTTCAAAAACGATTACAATTTGCAAGTATGCAACAAACTCCCCCTCAGCCTGAGCTCACAGTATTTGTTCGTGCAGGAAGAAGATAGTGAAAGAGCTAATAGAACAGTACATAACACTGTTCTATTTATAGGCACGAGCAAACCACTGAAGCATCTAAGATGACGTCACCATGAAAGTGACATCTAACCTCCTAACAAACTCTAACCTCTGATCTATACAACCTCTGCTATGCTAACTACTGTTATTACATTTCATTACATAAAGACATCTAAACTACTGCTGCATCCTTCCACTGATGTGAACCCAGCAGTACTTATCATGATCAGCAGAGCATGACTCAAGGCAGTAGATTGAACAGCAGGGCTTTAGTCTTCCATCAGTCTTTTACTTGATCGACAGTTTGTAGGTCATGTAACACCCGTCTTATTATTTTAATATTTTAAACTAAAATCACGCATTAGTTTTTTTTTTTTTTTTTTTCAAAATGCATCATTTCAAAACTTAATTTACATGGTTATGGTATTATAGTTTACAAACTAACTAGTTTAAACATTCAACATTAAGTTTAGTGTTTACAAAATAAACATTGTCTAAAACAAGATTAGATTAACGCGGAAGCTTTCAACTTTGTGTTCGGTTCTTGAATTCTTGCTTGATCGGCATCCGGAATGAGACGAACATCACCTAAGGTCAAAACCACATCAATTGTTAGTTTTGACAACTTTATAACATGTATAAACAAGTTCCGGTATCATACAAATAACAAAAGAATAAAATTTCAGATTTTTGATCTGTCGCGCAACACGACAGGTTCCTTTCAATCCTTCGCGGGCCGCGAGCGCGCCCGCGTGTCGCGCCAGAATAAGTGACTCCCTTCGCGTGCCGTAGGGGAGACCGTTTTCCAGCGGGTGTAGGTTAAAATCCAACACTTTTGCCCAGCACCATTTTCTTTTAATTTTCAAATTCTAAGGTGCATAACTTTTTATCTACTTATCTGATTTGCGCGATTCTTTTTTCCTATGTGTTCGTAATTTGATTCCCCATCATATGGAGTTAAAATCCAACATCCGGATTTACAATTTTCTAGGTTTTAGGCCTTCGGCTTAATTTTAATTTTTAAATTTTTAACAAAGCTTTTGACCCGTTTATACTATCATTAGACCAACTTGTTTATTACACCCTAAATTCTCGTGGATATCATATTTTAAGGTTTCCTATCACACGAGGTTCAAATAACGGGTTATTATACATCATTAACCCGTTTATACTTATGCGCTTGTTTTGACCCGTTAAGGGTATTTAAGAGCTTTTACGCACAAGCCATACTCATTCATTTCTAACTTCATATTCCCATATTTTAATATCTACTTATATTCCGCCACCACCATTTTTGTGGTGGATTTAACATATTGAACCCATTATCCTAAGTTTTACCATTCGGTTAGTCATTTTACGCTAATGACCCATTTTTTTTTACTATAAACTTATTTATGCGTACCTGGCTCAGATCAACATATTGACCCGTTTTAATACCTTGTCTCAATAATCGCTAATTCATAGCATCTCTAATTCATAAGTCGATTTATCCTGTGTGTATAAAACTCCACAAACACTTATTAGTCGTTAATTGTCAAATGGTATCAACATTACCATTTGACCCGTTTGGTCTAAACGACCAAACATTTTGCGCTTATATTTGACTAGATCACCATTTTACCCTTTTTTTATTCGCTTAGGATTACTTAGAAAGTAGCCATTCAAAAACTCATTTTTATTTATGTCATCCCATGACCAAATTACCATTTTACCATTAAACATGGTTTTTCGTCTTTAGATACGTTCCGACCCGTATCTTTTCGTGTCAAAATCATATTTTGAATATAACCTTGTCGTATTTATAATCTATAAATAAATATATATCTTACGATAAAGGTGTAAGCTTTACTTACCTCGCGTCCGCGCAAACATCCTTCGCATCCATCATCCGTTGACCCGTTCCTTTCCAAGCTCCCACCTAGCTTGTTTAGAGTCAAACTATATCATAACATCCATAAGATGGTTAGATTGGTCATTCTTTACAATGACCATCACCCTATGGCCTTCTTCTTCTTTTTTTTTACACACTTATCAATCAAAACATGCCATATATTCATCAACTAGTTTTATACCATAATTCTTTTCATTCACTAACCGTTTGACCCGTTAGCGAAGTTACTTATATAAACTAGTTAGTAAGTGATTTTAAACACTTTAAGCACGTCACAAAAAGTGTTATTTGTTCCCAACAATCAATACTTCATGCCTAAAGCAAGTATTTACAATCCTATGCCTTTTTTCTTGGTTAATAAGAACATTATTAATGTGCAACGATTTTGTATTCAGCTGCTATAATTGACTATTTTGACCCATTTAAAAGCTGAATTAGATCAA
This sequence comes from Helianthus tuberosus, assembly GCA_030545235.1. Lineage (NCBI taxonomy): Eukaryota > Viridiplantae > Streptophyta > Magnoliopsida > Asterales > Asteraceae > Helianthus > Helianthus tuberosus. Next base: position 195,140,632 of record CM060425.1, read on the forward strand.
CATTTCAAAGATGGATCATAGAACTCTCAAATAGCTTTCTAGGCATATATGGTACGTCTTCTAACGATTTTTCTATGATTTTATATGATTTTTACAAAATCAGGACAGCAGCTTATTTTTAGCCCAAACAGCATGCTGTCTTTTCGAAATAGCCACTGAATTCGACGTTTTTGACCCATTTAACATCTGAACCAATTCATCATGTTAACTAACGAAATGCAAATTACTCCGAGATCTTTCTAGGCATATAAAGTACACACCCATACGATTTTTCTGTGATTTATTGTGAATTTTTAAAATTCAGGTCTGCACTATATTATTTACGCATTTCATCGAACACTTGGTGGGTTTCGTATTCAAGATTAGTCTCTAACCTATCTCTTGAACACCTTGCCCCAAATTTTATCAACATATCATTACAAATACACATATTTCACTAAGTTTTAGCATCAAAATAAAGCCCCTATGTCTAGTGTACATGAGCTACATCTAGAACTAGCATCACATCATCAATGTTCATCCATTTAACACTTTAATTCAAGTGTTCATCTTTTTATTATAAAACCTACTTAGCACCTACATAATTAGTTGACCGAAACACAAATTTATGGCGCCAAATCAACAAGTTTACATCTAGGATTCGTTCCTAGACACTATTTCATTCTAAATTTTATCCAAACAACATTCATGCAATACTAATTTCGGATTATAATTGTTCATCCAGAATTTTGAATGGAATCAAACAACGAATTTTGACATACATTGTGATCCCCTAGGCTTGGTGATCACTAATTTCAGCTTGGTTTTCCATTTAGACTTGATTTGCCCCATGAATTTGGCTGATTTTTGGTGATTTAGGGTTCAAAAGAAGAACCCTTTCTTGGCTCCTGTAAATCACGACCAGAACACACACATGAGTGTGTGTTTTGGTGTTTTGATTTTTATTAAATTAAAACTATTTTCTCATTTAACCCATTTAGCCCCTCAAGTTTTTTAAAGTTACCAAAAAGATTATAAACCAAGTTTTCGTTATTGTTTTCAAAGCACATAATTAACTAGGTTGATATTCCTAGTTACTTAGTGGGTTCCGAGAGTTATAACCCGTTTTATTTTAAGTCCCGTTAACTCGGGATTCTTATAAACTTACTTTTCTCAAAGCATTTATTCTCCTTTTAATTAATATTAGGTTTATTTACTTAAATCCTAATATTTACCGGGTAAATTTTCACCACTAACGGTATTTTACCCGTCATTAATATTAACGTGGTTTGATTACCAAACCCGTTTTTGGGGTGTTACAAGTCTACCCCCCTTAAAGAGGTTTCGTCCCCGAAACCTTATTTACGCAGTTCATTAATTTTAGACTAGACGAACTTAGTTTTGTTTTTATGATATTCATTCTTTCGGTCAAAAGTTATCATTTGGATTGACGTGCACGTCATTCATGTGTAAGGCCTCGTGGGCCATTACTTTCAGCTTAAATCCTTTATCTTTATTGATTATTTATTTTGGCGGTTAGACTTGTTAGTCACCGGTTACCTTATACCCGTCGCTCGGGTACATCCACATTGCCTTCTCGAGGCTTACAAACCTTTATCGTCCCCATTTCTTAGTTCACACTATAACATGGTTATATTCCATATTACTTTTCTTAGCCGTGATCGTATCATGCCATGTTTAAGTTTAGATACTCTTTTCATTATCAAAAACCTCCTTTTCGAATGTGTCTTCATGCACCCATTCTTTTAGTGCTATCCAATTCCTCTCATAATATTTATATTTGTTAAAACGTTATTCTTTACTAAAACCGAATTTTAGTTTATTTTTTTCTCTTTAACTCATGTCAATCTCTCATATCAAGGAATTTACGTCCAAGGATTTATTCCTTTCCGTTGTCATTTCGGTACTGTCTTCGCCCTATTTGTGAAATAACACAATTTAAATGATTGTGAATTCTTTTATCATTCCTACCCGTTTAGATGTTTTTAGTGAAATCATTCATTTTTGTCAACCAGACTTTTCATGATCTCTTAGTTTTAACCCATTCGGTTAACTTAGCGAAACTCATCGCTTTTATACAAATTTTACCTTCCGTTATTATTTTACGCGGGGAGTTACAACCAGTCTTCTCGCATTACATTACTGACCTGTAGGTTCTTTCACTTAGCCTCTCAGGCTTTTTCCTTAGATTTTCACCCTTTTATGTTTAGAATTATTTACTTTTGCCCCCTTTTTTTTGGGGGGGATTTCATTTGACCTTGACCGTAGTCTAAGGCTACATTTGTTTTCTTTCGAATTATATTTCCGACTTTACGACTTTTAACGTCATTTACACGTCGGTTTGCCCTACACTTACCGTTACCCGGTTCTTACCTATACTTCTTTACAAACCGTTACCCGGGTTCTTTATCTTAATGTTTTTAACATTTTTTTTGTTTCGCTAGTTTGCGTTTTCCTTACTATTTCAAGCGTTATTCCTTAATTAACTCGTTTGACTCATTTTGGGTGAACTTTCATCACTTATAAGTGTCAAACTTCGTTCTTTATTCGACCCGTCCAATTCTGAAATAGTTGAACGTCATTATCAAAATTTATGTTTGCAAAAATCTTGTCATCTTTTAGTCATAACTATTATTCCGAGTCTTCTGACTTTCAATTCGCATTCCCGTCTCTTGGTTTACGCGTTCACTCACAACCCTACCCTTCCATCGGGTATCTTTACCGGAGTCACTATTTTTGCAACCCTTCCGGTATGCATTAAAATTTCGTTTTGACTTATTCGGTCATCTTAGCGAAATCAATCGCTTTTATTCATTTAAGTCATTTATTCTTTATTTAATTCATTTGACTTGTCCGTGTGAATTTCATCACTCGTGACAGTCAAACTTTTATCTCTATGCCTTAGCATTCTCATTAGTTGGTTTGTATTTTCATTTACTTTAATCTTTGTCCCTTCTCTCGGGCTCGTCATTCTTACGTAATACGCTTCCGTCGTCCGACTTGCGTTTACGTTTACTATCAAACATTTTTTTTATTTGATTCATTTGGGTACTTTTTAATTTTGTCCCACTCACCCCCGTCCTTACTACATCGGATGTAAGCATGTCCATCATAAAAGTTCATGACATCATGTGTTCACTACTTACTTAGCCAGAGTAAGCGATCAACACATGACACACATGACCTTTTTATAATTTTCACATTACACCCCATGTAAGTAACACCTCTATTTAGTTTTCTTGGAAATAATATCCTGGATAGGTATTCTATTCAGGATTTTTCCAAGTTTTTAATTTACATATGCAACGGTCAGCCTCTACGTATTCGTTGCATATTACTACTCGTGCAAAAATTTAAAACATGCACCTGTAATGCTTGCCCTAACGGGCTTTCCTTGCTATTCGCCTTACTCACGACTGTTACACGATATAGGTACTTGGCGAGTAAGCTCTGCTCGTCATACTTCAGACCGTTCCTCCATCATATCCGAGATTTGTTACTCTCCCGCTATCTTCAGATGCTAGTGTCCTTTAACTAAACATTTACAAAAGTTAGTAATTTCGACATTAATAAACGCCCGTATTGTAATACAAGGCTTTTTTTTACTATGCGCATCAACGCGTGTAATTTCGTTAACTATATCTACTCCATATCGTTTTTATTGGTATAACGTGTATTACACGATAACCATATGTGTTGTTCTCAACACTTTAATCATACTAAACCATTGATATACATGTACTTACCGGATTTGCGATCAAGCCTCGAACCGAACGCACTTTACTCTTTAACCATGAGCTCTGATTACCAACTTGTAACACCCGTCTTATTATTTTAATATTTTAAACTAAAATCACGCATTAGTTTTTTTTTATTTCAAAATGCATCATTTCAAAACTTAATTTACATGGTTATGGTATTCTAGTTTACAAACTAACTAGTTTAAACATTCAACATTAAGTTTAGTGTTTACAAAATAAACATTGTCTAAAACAAGATTAGATTAACACGGAAGCTTTCAACTTTGTGTTCGGTTCTTGAATTCTTGCTTGATCGGCATCCGGAATGAGACGAACATCACCTAAGGTCAAAACCACATCAATTGTTAGTTTTGACAACTTTATAACATGTATAAACAAGTTCCGGAATCATACAAATAACAAAAGAATAAAATTTCAGATTTTTGATCTGTCGCGCCACACGACAGATTCCTTTCAATCCTTCGCGGGCCGCGAGCGCGCCCGCGTGTCGCGCCAGAACAAGTGACTCCCTTCGCGTGCCGCAGGGGAGACCGTTTTCCAGCGGGTGTAGGTTAAAATCCTGCACTTTTGCCCAGCACCATTTTCTTTTAATTTTTCAAATTCTAAGGTGCATAACTTTTTATCTACTTATCCGATTTGCGCGATTCTTTTTTCCTATGTGTTCGTAATTTGATTCCCCATCATATGGAGTTAAAATCCAACATCCGGATTTACAATTTTCTAGGTTTTAGGCCTTCGGCTTAATTTTAATTTTTAACAAAGCTTTTGACCCGTTTATACTATCATCAGACCAACTTGTTTATTACACCCTAAATTCTCGTGGATATCATATTTTAAGGTTTCCTATCACACGAGGTTCAAATAACGGGTTATTATACATCATTAACCCGTTTATACTTATGCGCTTGTTTTGACCCGTTAAGGGTATTTAAGAGCTTTTACGCACAAGCCATACTCATTCATTTCTAACTTCATATTCCCATATTTTAATATCTACTTATATTCCGCCACCACCATTTTTGTGGTGGATTTAACATATTGAACCCATTATCCTAAGTTTTACCATTCGGTTAGTCATTTTACGCTAATGACCCATTTTTTTTTACTATAAACTTATTTATGCGTACCTGGCTCAGATCAACATAGTGACCCGTTTTAATACCTTGTCTCAATAATCGCTAATTCATAGCATCTCTAATTCATAAGTCGATTTATCCTGTGTGTATAAAACTCCACAAACACTTATTAGTCGTTAATTGTCAAATGGTATCAACATTACCATTTGACCCGTTTGGTCTAAACGACCAAACATTTTGCGCTTATATTTGACTAGATCACCATTTTACCCCTTTTTTTTATTCGCTTAGGCTTACTTAGAAAGTAGCCATTCAAAAACTCATTTTTATTTATGTCATCCCATGACCAAATTACCATTTTACCATTAAACATGGTTTTTCGTCTTTAGATACGTTCCGACCCGTATCTTTTCGTGTCAAAATCATATTTTGATTATAACCTTGTCGTATTTATAATCTATAAATAAATACATATCTTACAATAAAGGTGTAAGCTTTACTTACCTCGCGTCCGCGCAAACATCCTTCGCATCCATCATCCGTTGACCCGTTCCTTTCCAAGCTCCCACCTAGCTTGTTTAGAGTCAAACTATATCATAACATCCATAAGATGGTTAGGTTGGTCATTCTTTACAATGACCATCACCCTATGGCCTTTTTTTTTTTTTTTACACACTTATCAATCAAAACATGCCATATATTCAACAACTAGTTTTATACCATAATTCTTTTCATTCACTAACCGTTTGACCCGTTAGCGAAGTTACTTATATAAACTAGTTAGTAAGTGATTTTAAACACTTTAAGCACGTCACAAAAAGTGTTATTTGTTCTCAACAATCAATACTTCATGCCTAAAGCAAGTATTTACAATCCTATGCCTTTTTTCTTGGTTAATAAGAACATTATTAATGTGCAGCGATTTTGTATTCAGCTGCTATAATTGACCATTTTGACCCATTTAAAAGCTGAATTAGATCAACATGTTCAAAGATGGATCATAGAACTCTCAAATAGCTTTCTGGGCATATATGGTACGTCTTCTAACGATTTTTCTATGATTTTATATGATTTGTACAAAATCAGGACAGCAGCTTATTTTTAACCCAAACAGCATGCTGTTTTTTCGAAATAGCCACTGAATTCGACGTTTTTGACCCATTTAACATCTGAACCAATTCATCATGTTAACTAACGAAATGCAAATTACTCCGAGATCTTTCTAGGCATATAAAGTACACACCCATACGATTTTTCTGTGATTTATTGTGAATTTTTAAAATTCAGGTCTGCACTATATTATTTACGCATTTCATCGAACACTTGGTGGGTTTCGTATTCAAGATTAGTCTCTAACCTATCTCTTGAACACCTTGCCCCAAATTTTATCAACATATCATTACAAATACACATATTTCACTAAGTTTTAGCATCAAAATAAAGCCCCTATGTCTAGTGTACATGAGCTACATCTAGAACTAGCATCACATCATCAATGTTCATCCATTTAACACTTTAATTCAAGTGTTCATCTTTTTATTATAAAACCTACTTAGCACCTACATAATTAGTTGACCGAAACACAAATTTATGGCGCTAAATCAACAAGTTTACATCTAGGGTTCGTTCCTAGACACTATTTCATTCTAAATTTCATCCAAACAACATTCATGCAATACTAATTTCGGATTATAATTGTTCATCCAGAATTTTGAATGGAATCAAACAACGAATTTTGACATACCTTGTGATCCCCTAGGCTTGGTGATCACTAATTTCAGCTTGGTTTTCCATTTAGACTTGATTTGCCCCATGAATTTGGCTGATTTTTGGTGATTTAGGGTTCAAAAGAAGAACCCTTTCTTGGCTCCTGTAAATCACGACCAGAACACACACATGAGTGTGTGTTTTGGTGTTTTGATTTTTATTAAATTAAAACTATTTTCTCATTTAACCCATTTAGCCCCTCAAGTTTTTTAAAGTTACCAAAAGGATTATAAACCAAGTTTTCTTTATTGTTTTCAAAGCACATAATTAACTAGGTTGATATTCCTAGTTACTTAGTGGGTTCCGAGAGTTATAACCCGTTTTATTTTAAGTCCCGTTAACTCGGGATTCTTATAAACTTACTTTTCTCAAAGCTTTTATTCTCCTTTTAATTAATATTAGGTTTATTTACTTAAATCCTAATATTTACCGGGTAAATTTTCACCACTAACGGTATTTTACCCGTCATTAATATTAACGTGGTTTGATTACCAAACCCGTTTTTGGGGTGTTACAGGTCCGCAGTTTGTACGATCAGTAGATAGGAGGTCAGCAGATGTTGAAACCACTTTCAAGGGGAGAGACTTGTATACATAACATCTGCTTATTCTGGATCCACTGCTCTGATCCAGTTTTGGCTTTAATTATTTGTTCCTTTGGTAGGGTTCAATCCCAACAAAATCTGACAAGGAAATCCAAAGAAACCTTCAATTCCTAATCACTCAAGTCAATACTTTGGAAAGGTTCTCAATGAACCTCTGTCAGAAATTGTCAGAAAGAGCAGATGAATCCTTGAGAAAAGACTATATTGAAAACATCATGGCTCATAAGAAATACAAGGGAGAAAAATATATGTACAAAGAATGGACAATTCTTGAGCTTGAAAGTGAAGCAGCCAGGATTCAAGACATGATCAAAAACAAGGTTAAACATACTCCTCCTGATTGGGCAAAATACAAGAAAAATGTACCTAATAAGGTATTGGAGCTGAAGAGAATGAAAGAGGAATTAATCACTGCTGATTTTGGGTCAAAGAACCAAGTGATGAGGTGGAAAGAAGATAAAGTCAGGGTTACTTACAAAAGGTTGGAGGAACTATGGAAGAAAGATCCAAAGATTCCACAAAAACCTGACTATCCTGAAGCAGAGGTTTCAACAAGACCACCAAAGCTGCAAGTAAGGAGAGCCACTGCTCCACCTGGTGCTGTTCTTTATCAAAGAAGAAGGCAAAAACAGATGGATGCAGAAACATCAGAGGAATTGGCTGCTGGTAATGAAGTGTTAAAAATGGTTCTCAAACAAATGATGGTTGATATTCCTGAACTTGCTAATGCTCAAAGCACTGCTCAGTCGGTCATCACCAGGCCACCCTCTCCCAATACCTCATCTAATAAAAATCTCCCAAGAAAGCCATTGGACTCAAAAGTACTAAAGTGGAAATCTGACAAACAGACCCATGTACTGACAGTGATCAAGTCCAGTGGAGAAGTGAAGAAAATAACAAGGGAACAAGCACTAGGCCTAAGTGTTGAAGATCTGCAGGATCTCCTTGACCTTCCACTTTGCAGGGATGAAGATGACACAGATGCCCTAGACTTTGAGTTGCAACTTAAAGGTCAGATAAGGGAACTGCTGATGAGGCAATAAAGTTCCACAATAATGAAGGGTTTTGGCATTATCTGTTCCAGGGGAGATTGTTGGGATTGAACCCTATCAGAGGAACAGATAATTAAAGCCAAAACTGGATCAGAGCAGTGGATCCAAAATAAGCAGATGTTGTGTTTTCATTCTCTCTCCTTGAAAGTGGTTTCAACATCTGATGACCTCCATCCACTGATCCTTTACATCAACTGCTGACTTACAACTGCTGATCATGTTAAAGACTGGTGAAGACTAAAGCCCTATTGATCAATCTACTGCTATGGGTCAAGCACTGCTGAAGCTATCAAGTACTGCTGGAGTCACAACAGTGGAAGGATAAAGCAGTAGTTTAGCTTTTATTATGTAATATATTGTAATCAGTTGTTAGCATAGCAGTGTTTGTATTAGATCAGTTGTTAGAGTTTGTTAGCAGGTTAGATGTCACTTTATGGTGACGTCAGCAAAGATGCCACAGTGGTTTGTCCATGCCTATAAATAGAACAGTACCCTGTACTGTTCTATTAGCTCTCTTCATCACTTTCATTCTTATACGAACAAACACTGTGAGCTCAGGCTGAGGGGGAGTTTGTGACATGCATGCATATTGTAATTGAATCTTGTAATAAATTCAAGCATTCGGTTCAATGTTAAACTTGTGTGTTGAAAGCATTTCTCCTGTTTGATGGTGTGCAAAGTTTAATTCCATTTTAAATTCCGCTGCATTACTTGTTCATTTTCATCTTATATCAAACGTAAAACACAATCAATCCAAACTCAGATCCTAACAAACCGGGTGGCGGGTATGTATTGACTACCGGAAACTGAATGCTGCCACGTCAAAGGATCACTTTCCTTTGCCCTTGATTGATCAGATTGTCGAAAAATTGTCAGTTCAGAAATATTACTGCTTTCTTGATGGTTATTCAGGGTATAATCAGATTGCTATCCACCCTGATGACCAAGAAAAGACCACATTCACGTGCCCCTATGGCCCATTCGCATTTAGGCGAATGCCATTTGGGCTGTGTAATGCCCCGGCCATGGTCGGGGATGCCCTAGATATTTTTATGGATGACTTTTCAGTCTCTAGGTCATCATTTGTTACATGTTTAAATGAACTATCTAGGGTATTAGAGCGATGTGTCCAAATGAATCTAGTGCTCAGTTGGGAAAAGAGCCATTTTATGGTTCAAGAGGGTATAGTGTTTGGACATGTTGTATCAAGTAAGGGGATAGAAGTTGATAGAGCCAAAGTGAGAGTCATTTCTACTTTACCTCCCCTTACTAATGTGAAGGGCGTCCGTTCCTTTTTAGGAATTGCCGGATTTTACCGTAGGTTTATTAAGGGCTTTAGTGTCATAACGAGACCTCTATGTAACCTATTGTTAAAAGATGTTCCGTTTGAATTCGATGACAAATGTTTTAATTCTTTTAATGTGCTGAAGGAACAATTAGTATAAGCCCCAATCTTGCAATCGCCCGATTGGACAAAACTGTTTGAAATAATGTATGATGCAAGCGATTTTGCTATTGGGGCTGTACTTGGCCAACGAGTAGATAAGAAACCGGTCGTTATCTACTACGCAAGAAAAACTCTCTCTGATGCTCAATTGAATTATACCACAACGGAGAAAGAGTTGCTTGCCGTTGTCTATGCCTTAGATAAATTCCGGTCTTATATTTGTGGAAGCAAAGTAATCGTTTACTCCGATCATAGTGCAGTCAGGTATTTAATGGAGAAAAAGGATGCCAAACCGAGACTGATTCGGTGGGTTCTACTATTGCAAGAATTTGTTCTCGAAATTAGAGACAAGAAAGGGTGTGAGAATGTAGTTGCTGACCATCTGTCACGACTACCGGCTGGAGTAGAGGATGTCACACCCAAGATCAATGAGCATTTTCCTGATGAGTTCATAATGGCTGCTAGCTCCGGACCGTGTATGCTAATTTTGCAAATTATCTTGTTTCAGGTACAATACCGGATGCATGGAATAAGCGTAGGAAGCAGCAGTTCCTGAACAGGTGAAGAATTATATTTGGGACGAGCTGGATTTGTTCCGGATTGGTGTTTATCAGATTATTCGAAGATGTGTGCCCGAGACGGAGTTCTTGGAAGTATTACTGCATGCTCACTCATCTGCATGTGGCGGTCACTTTAGTGGACAAAAGACGGGTCATAAAGTTCTTGAATCTGGCCTTTATTGGCCAACCTTGTTTAAAGACGCGTTTGAGTTTGTTAAACATTGTCCTAATTGTAAAAAGATGGGTGGGATTCCAAAAAGGGACGAAATGCCAATGCAACCAATTTTGGTTGTTGATATTTTTGATGTTTGGGGAATTGATTTTATGGGGTCGTTTCCCAATTCAAATGGAAATCTTTACATCTTAGTGGAGGTTGATTATGTTTCAAAGTGGATTGAAGCAATTGCCACTAAGACAAACGACCATACCGTAGTTTGCAAGTTTGTCCAATCAAACATTTTTGCTAGATTCGGGATTCCTCGGGTTATAATTAGTGATGGAGGATCCCATTTTAAAAACTTTAATTTTGGCAAACTGTAGGACCGGTTTTGACGCCGTTCGATTGCGTAACGAACGTTCGACGTGCGGAATCCGTGAACGTGCGTGACCGAACACACAATAACGTACTAGAAACGTGAATCTATTGCAAGATATGACAAGTTCGGTACAAGAATCACGTTTACAACGACTTTCTCTCTCTAGACTTTCTCTCTCTAAACTTGAATCACCAAAAGTACAAATGAGAGCTCAAGTCTTCCAAAAGTCTTTAGCTTTAAACATAAAGCTCCTATATATAGCCCTTGGAATTAATGAGATTTCTCATTAATTACCAAAGTGCCACCTTGCTACTTCTAACTAAATATAACAATAAAATCCTAGATTTCTACAGTTTCAACTACGGTTTGAATTGACGGAGGCGATAGACATTAATGCATCAACAAACTCCCCCTTGGATATTGCCGCAGTCAATCCGTAGTTAAACTCGTAGCGACTTGTCTTTCTCTCTCTCTCTCTTGAGTCTTCTTTAAGATTTAACGTCTTCAGCAAACACAGACTCCCTCTTGCTCGAACAGAATCCCGGTAGATCTGTCTTCAGCTTCAGCTCCCCCTTTCGGTAGTATCTTCAGGCTCCCCCTTTCGTCAAGCTTCCGTGCTTTTAGGATCGACGCCTGGCTTTCCGTAGCAACAGATTCAGAAACCTACACATCTCAACCTCTCGTAAGACAAAAAAATTTTGACTTTAAAAAAATTCACTCAAAATTCTCAAACATATAACACACAATATTGTGATTCAAATTAATGAATCATCTAAACATTTGAGGATTATCTTCCAACTTCTCATCATCTTAACCAAACCAATTGTTCATCTTGTTTAGCCTTTGAGATTTTGAATATCAGCTTTCCAACATCAGTTGTCGAAAATCTTTTTGGATTTTTCAAAATTATGAAACATAAATGCAATAACAGAAATTAAATGCAGAAATGAAATATGTACAAACATATTTTTGTGAGTTTGCGAAAGAGGATCATATCAGTTTTTGAGACACATCACAAGCACCGTTAAGCTTTTAATCGTTTTAAGTTCTAAACGATTCACGTTGATTGACGATATAATTGTCCTCTTAAGCTCAATCTAAAAACTTTCGACATGCTTACCGATACGTTAAGGTATATTAAGATAGCACTAAATTCTTATGGACCCCACGATCTCAGCATATCCTCTCATCATGCAATACACTGACTCAAGTAATGCCTTTAAACTTTTATCGACTGTGATTTGTGCAAAAACAAAGCCGAATGTTTAAACATTAACAATCAGGTCGATACTTCCGTATACGCAGAGAAAGTCCAATGTTTAAACAAAATAAGAAAATAAAAATAAGTTGAAGTTGTTTAGGCTTTAACCACCAGGTCGATACTCCCGTATACGCAGAGGTGATCCAAAGCTTAAACGAAACACCAAAGAAAATAAAGCAGAACGTTTAGGCAACAACATCCAGGTCGATACTCACGTATACGCAGAGGATGTCTGATGCTTAAACAAAATAAAGAAATAAAACAAGTTTAAATCTTTGCAAAATAAAATGCACAATCATAGCGACTTTTTAGCAAAGTTGTGAAAGTTCACATACTAAACCAGTTTTATGTCTTTCGACAATCAGCGATTACTGAGTAGGCACACAATCAAGAAGGACAAAACTAAGTACTATGCTTTCGACCATGTTTCCCACTAGAACTAGGCTTTTTCATTTAAGTTTGTATCGTTATCGCAAATCTACTAGTCTAGCTGAGCCTATCGTCACATCTTTAGTGAGACCGTTTATCACATTTGACATTTCATATCTTTAGCATGCTGTGATAGTCCAACTGATTTACTATCATTTCCTCTTTTTTACAACAAAACTCATTTTTGCTTTTTCAATGTTTTTGAAATTTTCTAATTTTTTTAAAATATTCCTCCCCCTAAAATCAAAATATGTTTCAATTTTGATTTTCAAGGAAAATTTGAAAACAAACTATACAAGAAACGTGACAAACTGATATCAAATCGCTTCAATCCGCCATTCACCTGGCATAAACAATCAGAACTCCCCCTGACAACAAACTATTTTCCCATTGTGATTTCAAAACACTTAAGTTTGTTTTAATCAAATGGTTTTTCCGGAAAATTAGTTTTGTTGAACTAACAAACCACTTGTTGGTTAGGGGATTACTTCATCACTTTGTTCTCCTTTAACCATTTTGAAAAAAATTTAACAGTTCAAAATTCTATCAACACAAACACTTGTAGAAAATCAAGTACAACTTAATGTCCCTGATTTACCACATGTAAGACGAAAAATCACCAGAGTGAAATTTCTCAAGAAATGTGCCGATACCTGTTCCACACTTACCAACCTGGGAACTCCGGCAAGTCAGGTTTTTCAAGTACAGAAAGGTGACACCCCAGCCTGACCAGTCTTGGGTGCATCCGAGTTATTTTCACTCGGTGTATCAGTTTTCCTCTTTGATTCATAAAATTCCTTTACCCCTTTGACTTTTCCGTCAACCATTTTTCCAAAAATGTTTAGAACATTGGGGTTAAAGGCTTTTTCAACATCAAAATCTTTCTTTTCATAAAAAAATTGATTTGAAATTTCAACTTCGTCAACGTTTTGTTTATAATTTTCAGCTCGCAATGGTGGAAAGTTGATATCATCCATTGGCGGAACTGACGTTTCAATTTTTAGCTCAACTTGTGGCTCCTCTGATTTTGACAAGTCAGATTCATCGCCAACACGTGGCTCCTTTGTTTCCGAAGAAACAAATTCATCGCCAGGAAGTGAAAATCTCACTTTCTTTGATTTGTTAATCGTTTGATTAACCACTTTTTCTTTCTTTACTCTCTCTTCTGTCCTCAGATTAGTATCTGATGAATTCGTTTTACTTGACTGATCATTCTTTGGAGAGCAAAATGATTTATCAGAACTGTTATCTGATTTTCTGTTTGTATCCGAGGACAAAATCCTTTCGAGATACTCTCGTGCTTTCTTCCTTTTCTTTCTCAATCGATCTTTCTGCCCTTGTGAGAGTTTCACTTTCGGTTCTTTCACTTCTTGTTTTTTCTGTGCTTTGGGTTTTTCTTCGACCTTGACTGATTTCTTCATCTTTTTCTGAGATTCAGCCCTCGATCTTCCCATTGATCTCATTGGGAAATCTCTGGCAATGTGACCTTTGATTTGGCATTCAAAACATCTTCTCGCCTCAAACCTCCAACTTTGGCAGTTAACAGCAATGTGTCCTCTAAAACCACAATTGTAGCACATTCTGTTGTCGTACCATTCTCCACTATCAATCCAAACACTCAAATCATAACACTGATTTGATTTGTAGTACTCATGACTTCTTCTATAATCTTGATTTGACGCTTGAGCACTGTGGTCAAACCTGCACCACTTATTACCAACTTTTTGTGAGTTTTGATTTTCAAATTTTTGTGGTTTTTTATAATGATTGGATGACTGAACTGATGAGCTTTTATTTTCATTTTTAAAATTTTTCAAATTTTTAACTTTTTGATTCTGTTCTACAATCTTCTTAACAGGTTTTTGCTTTGAGCATTCACCTATTTCAGTAGACTGCAAAACAGTATTTTGAAATTTTTCTTGTAATTCTAAAAATATTTTTCTTTTCTTTTCTTTTTCTTTTTCATCATCAGCTTTGTCATCGCAATCTTCAATTTTGACTTTGTCAAAATTTGTGACATTGTCACTTATTGGAATTTCATTGATCGGTTTTGAGCATGAAATATTCACATACGCTGAAGAAATCACAAAACCTTTCAATTTATTTTCTAAATCAGCAATTTTATGCCGATAACTTTCAGCTTCTTTTTCAAGCTGAATGATTTTAGCAAGATGAGAATTTATTGCAATCTGTTTCTCAGGATTATTTTTACCAAAGATATCTCTCTCATCTTCTAAAATCTTTATTTGATCTTGAAAATCTTTCTCAATTTTTACGTTTTCATTTTCTAGATTTTGTTTTTGATTTTTCAAAACATTTTCTGATTTTTTAAGATTTTCATTTTCTAATGTCAAACTCTCTAAATCCCTCAAGAGTTTGGCATTTTCTGATTTTAGATTTTCACAGTTTAAGCACTTTACAATCATCTTTACATTCTAGATATGAGCAATGCAACACCAACAATTCCTCAAAAACAATGTTTTGTAACAAAATCTAAAGCAACTGAGAAAGAGTCAATTATGTGGCACAGAAAAATGGGTCATATACATGTTCGTAAAATGAATTTTCTTGTGCACAACAATTTGGTAGAAGGTGTGATTGTTAAGAATTTTCATTTACCTGATGATTGTGTTGCGTGTAAGAAAGGTAAACAGGTACGGAAGTCTCATCCGCTGAAGATACTCAACACCATCCGGTTACCTCTCGAGAGATTGCATATGGATCTCTTCGGGCCGGTCAACGTCAAAAGCATCAGTGGAGATTCTTATTGTTTGGTGGTTACGGATGATTATACAAGGTTTTCATGGGTTGTTTGTTTGGAAAAGAAGGACGAAACATTCGATACTTTGATGGTTTTATTCAAAAAGATGGAAACGGTGTACAAGTTGCCGATCAGAAGAATTCGGACTGATAACGGAACGGAGTTCAAGAATAACAAAATGTACGAGTTCTGCAACGAGAAGGGGATACTACATGAATTCAGTGCGCCGTATACACCACAACAGAACGGCGTGGCTGAACGAAAGAATAGAACCCTGATCGAGACTGCACGTACTATGTTGGCAGATTCAAAGCTTCCGATTTTTTTCTGGAGTGAAGCAGTTTCAGCGGCTTGCTATACACTGAATAGAGTTCTGACAGTGAAGAAATATAAAAAGACTTGTTTCGAGCTGTTGCATCGCTATAAGCCAAATCTTGAGTTCTTAGAACCTTTTGGCTCTCCGTGTACTTTCATAGATGCTGATGGTAAATTCGGAGCAAAAGCGAATGAAGGATTTTTCGTAGGATACGCCAGTCCGTTAAAAAGGGTGTTTGTACCGTGTCTGGGGAAAGTGATTCAGGTCCATCATGTGGATTGTCAGAAGCACACGCCGTCGCAACAACTTCCCGGACAAAGATTCCTATTTGACTACGATAAACTCTGGGAATCGTTTCATCTGCCGTCCGAGCCAAGTGAGGAGGAACTTGCTCTCATGTACTTTTATCAGCAAAGTCACTTGCCAAAGCCGGAATCTAGACCACTAGATGTTCCTACGCCCACCGTGGGTACTCATGATGATGAAGCCGGACCAAGTGGAACCGTT
This sequence comes from Helianthus tuberosus, assembly GCA_030545235.1. Classification (NCBI taxonomy): domain Eukaryota; kingdom Viridiplantae; phylum Streptophyta; class Magnoliopsida; order Asterales; family Asteraceae; genus Helianthus; species Helianthus tuberosus. The sequence goes on from CM060425.1 coordinate 195,156,709, forward strand.
CATATATCACCAGAGGAACCAGAGGAACCAGCTCCGTCATTTGACGTTTCTGACGACTCAGAGGAGGAACCCGCTCCTACCTTTGACGAGGAACCAAATGAGACATCAGAAGAGGCTGTTGATCAAATCGTTGATCTCGACATTTCAAATCTGGAATCGGAAGTTGTGGTGCCTGATACTGTGATGCCACGGACCCTGTCTTACCACCCTTCAGAACAAATTATCGGCGATCTACAGAGTGGTGTCAAGACGAGACATCAGATAGACCAAGCTTTTACATGTTTTTATTCAGATATTGCTGATATGCAGAAAGAAGTCTCACTCAAATGTTTTATTTCGCAGATAGAGCCCAGGACCTACAAAGAAGCATTGACCGAAGACAGTTGGGTGAATGCTATGCAGGAGGAATTACAACAGTTTGAGAAATTGGGCGTCTGGAGACTTGTTGATCTGCCAAAGAATCAGAAGTTGATAAAGACGAAATGGGTGTTCAAATGTAAAAGAGATGATAGAGGAGTCGTGGTGAGGAACAAAGCACGTTTAGTGGTTCAAGGCTTTAGCCAGCAGGAGGGAATAGACTATGATGAGGTTTACGCGCCGGTTGCAAGGCTTGAAGCAATTCGCATCTTTTTAGCCTTTGCATCTTGTAAAGATTTCAAAGTCTATCAACTTGATGTTAAATCAGCATTCCTGTATGGCAAGATTCGAGAAGAAGTTTACGTGGGACAACCACCGGGGTTTACAGATCCACTGAACAAAGACAAGGTGTACCTATTGGATAAAGCATTATACGGTCTACACCAGGCCCCGAGAGCCTGGTACGAGACTCTTTCGACCTACTTGCTGGACAACGGGTTCACAAGAGGAACAGTAGACAGCACCTTGTTCACAAAAGAAGAAGCAAGCCACTTGCTGATTGTGCAGATTTATGTTGATGATATAATTTTCGGTTCCACCAACGACGATTTGTGTAAAGAGTTTGAGAGAGTAATGAAGAAGAAGTTCGAAATGAGTTCGATGGGGGAGATGAAGTTCTTTCTCGGGCTGCAGGTAGAACAAATGCCCGACGGAATCTTTATTCACCAGTCAAAGTATGTAAAGGATGTGCTAGACAAGTTTGATATGACAGATTGCAGTCCTGCATCAACCCCCCTCGCACAGAACCATGGTATTTGTCCGGATGAACAGGGAGTGAAGATGGATGAAACGTTATACCGATCAATCATTGGGTCGTTAATGTATCTCACAGCTTCCCGTCCCGACATCATGTACCCGACATGTCTGTGTGCACGATATCAGTCGAATCCGAAGCAATCACACCTGACGATCGTTAAACGCATCTTACGGTATTTGAAGGGTTGCCCAAGCATCGGCTTGTGGTATCCTCGTTCGGGTGATTTTACTTTATCCGGTTTCGCTGATTCAGATTTTGGTAGCTGTAAACAGAACGCAAAGTCCACCACTGCTGGGTGCCAGTTCTTCGGAACTCGGCTCGTTACCTGGCAGTGTAAGAAGCAAACTGCAGTTGCGCTCTCCACGTGTGAGGCTGAGTACGTCTCAGCCTCTAGCTGTTGCTCGCAGATCCTTTGGATCCAACAGCAGATGCGCGACTTCGGTCTGCAATTCTTGGATACTCCGATATTTGTGGACAATGAAGCGGCCATAAATGTTACTAAAAATCCGGTTCATCATTCGAAAACAAAACACATTGAAATCCGTCACCATTTTATTCGAGATTGTCACGAAAAGAAATTAATACGGATGGAACATGTGGGCACCGATGATCAGAAAGCTGATTTTTATACTAAACCGTTTGACAAAAAGAGATTTTATTATCTTTTGAAATTGAACGGGATGAAAAATCTGCAATCTGGGAGGGTTATTAAATGTGAAGCCGAGTTGGGCGGCGATCTGACGTGAACCATATCGTGTTGTCAATTTTTTTGTACAGTTTATTTTCTGCTTTTTGATAAAAACAAAAACACAAAAATATGTTTTTCTTTTTAGGGGGAGAAAGTTTGCAGAAAAATACAAAAACATGATAAAATCTATAAAAACCAAAAACATTTGAAAAAGTAAAAATGAGTTTGTGTATAAAAGGGAAATGATAGTACATCAGCTAGACAGGTGCAGTACGCTAAAGAATTGGATGGTATAAAATGCAATTTAAACAGTCTCGTTAAAGATGTGCCGATAGGTTTTCACAAAATCAGTAGATTAGTTTGGGATATAAACATAAAATTTACTTGCGTCTAAGTGGGGAACACCTCCAGGATATATAGGTAACCCCTGAAATCCTGTTTGAAAGGTCCCGTATTCTGAGATACTAGGTCTTTATGCTTAGTGATATCTGGGGTATTATCCCGGGACTTCTGATTTTGCGGAAGCAATGGCCTAGTCCCCGGAGAATACTTTACGCTGCTTTGAAATATAAGCCTCCCCTCAGCATAAAAAATGATAACACATTGCAAAATGGTTAATCATGTGCTGTTGAAAAGAAGATCCCCAAAGGGGACCCACCAAAAGTCGAAGCCGTCATCTCTCTGCGTATCGAAAGATCGACCTGAGCTCTCACGGCCCTCGCAATTAACCCTTTACAGATATCATCTAGGTATACTCACCTGTAAGACTGAATACTGGGGTCTGGATACGGGAGTATATACTGAGGTGGGACACATATAGATGTTTAAGTCCTAAAACACTAATTCTGGATCCTGAACAGATTGAAAGTTTTGTGATAATTTAAGAGGATCAGTATATCGGCAATCTACGTGAATTGTTTAATGCTTAAAATGAAATAACAGCTTAACGGTACTTGTATTTTGTCGGCAACTGATATGATCCCTTGACACGCTCACAAAAAGATTGTGTGTACAGTTTTCAGTTTTATTCAGTTAAAAAAAATTCAAAAAGATTTTAATTTCTCATTTTATTTTCGACAACTGATATTGGAGATTGGAAGATCAAAGCCTGTGTGCAGATCATGTTAGTGTCTGATGAGGGTTGGGTAAGCTGTGATTGCAAATAAAGAATTGGTATGATGTTTGAAAGATAAAATGTGCAAAAGTTGGAAATGTTGAAAAGTTCATTAGTTTGAACTGATTTTAAAACAAAATGATCAAGTAGTTCATAAAACTGATCAACCAGGGCCATTAACTTGGACTTGGTAGGTCAAACAGCTGTCCAGGGTCATCAACTTGGACTTGGTCAACTGGGTGTCAGCATATGAAATCGAAAGAGTTGAAAAATGATTTAAAAAAAATGAATTTTTTAAAAAATAAGAAACAGATTCGCTCTTTTGTTCAACGTAACACTTTGGTCCGCTCATGAGGACATGTCAAATAAGCGGTCCAGACCTTATATAAATAGAATAGGGGTCCGCTTTTCTGCCATTTCTAGACCGCTTATACGTCATCTTCTTCAGGTGATTCAAGCGATCCTCCGTGTTCTTAGTGATTTCTTGCTGATTGAACCTTGTTTTCACTTGATTTTGATAGATCTCTACTGTTTACATCATGGGCAAGGTAAGTTCTCTTGAAATTTTATCTCTTTTGAAGTGAAATCATGTCAGTCGGTATGTTTGTGTAAACGGATCGTGTTTTAAGCCTTTGAATGTCATATTTGTTTGAAATGATCATTATTTCAGTGTTGACTGATGATATTAAGAATTGTATTACATGTTAATTGCTGTAATTTGAGTGTCTGATGTGTTTTGTAGTTGATACATAGTTTCGGTTCCAGATCTAGGGTGTTTTAGGTAAGTATAACAAAATCAAAAGAGACCTCTAGTGTCAGAATTCTGTGTAGAGTGTGATTTTGAAATCAATTTTAGGTTTTAAGCAGTTTTTACAGGTTTTTGGATCTGGATTGCTTTTTCGAACAGATAAATCTGAACCGCTCATATGTCATCTGCTGAATCGCTCATATGTCATCTGTTGGACCGCTCATATGTCATCTGCTGAACCGCTCATAAGTCATCTGTAGGACCGCTCATTGTTACCATTTTAGGTCCGCTTTTAGGAATATTTTCAGGTCCGCCCATATGTACTATATCAGGTCCGCTTTTAAGGCAGAAAATTGCTGTTTCGCTTATATGGATAGGAATGGTTCGCTTTTTGTGCATTTTTCTAAGTAGGTTCGCTTTTTAGTAAATATAGTGGTTCGCATATAGGGTTGTGAAATGTTGGTTTGCTTTTAATATAAATATGCAGGTTCGCTTTTTAGTCAGTAATAAACATGAGAAATTCTTCTAAGTCTTGATTTCTGTTGTTGTTGTGCAGGCATCGCCAAATATGTTATTTGATCCAGTACACAACAGTTGTATTAATTTAGATGTGGAGAAGTATCCTTTATTGTCAGAGTTCAGCTGCATCTTGGATTATATGAATCGTATTCCAGTGAAGAGAGCAATGATTGATCAAAGACCGTTGTATAGATCACATATTAGTCGATTTTGGATAAACGCAAAGTATGATGAGGCAAGCAAGGTGATATCGTCAGTGGTTGAAGTGAATGGAAAGTTGGAGACTATTCTGGTGACTGAAGAATTAGTTCGAGAAGTTATGAATTTTCCTGATGAGGCTAACTATCCCACAAGATTTCCGGAACGTTTGGTGAAGGGATGTATGCTGAGAATGGGATACAGAGGTGCTTTGAACACCGTAAACTACTTGAAGTCAAAGTTTCAAAAATCTTTCAAGTTCTTAATTCATTGTATTCTTATTTCATTAAGTCACACAAAGGGCAGTTTCGATCAAATGAGAGATTACCAAATGAATATGTTGACAGCGTTGGTGTTGAATAAGAAATACAACTTTTCACACATAATTTTTCATTATATGGTGGAGAATCTCACGTCGAATGTTAGAACCTGGAGGTATCCGCGTTTTGTACAAATGATGATTGATCGTGCATATCCTGGAATTGATAGAGACATTCAGGGTGATCTTCTTGTTCAAGCTCACATGTCTAATATCTCTTTGAAGAATCTGATCCAGTATCATCCTAATCATCCAGAGCCTGATCTAGTGATTGAAAACTTTGGATTACTTAGAGATGTGAACTATGTGGATCCTGATCCGGAAAATCATCAAAATTGGAGAAATCAAGAAGAAATGAAAGAGGCGTTGTATGTTGTAGAGTTGAAGATACTTGAGAATTTCAAATCAACCAAGAACGTGTGGTATGTAAAGGAGTCGGGACGCAGACGTAGACTTGCAACTCCTGTAGCTGAAGGTGAAGGTTCTTCTTCAAAACCGAAGAAGATACAAAAGAAGAAAAAGCAAACAATGTTAATTGATGAATCTGATGAAAATATTTCTGAGATGAATGTTGAAAACGAACAAGAAATGACTGGTGCTGAAAATATTGAAATTGAGACAGATTTGTTTACAACAGAAGCATATTTTGTTGATAGTGTTGTGAAAACAGTTACTTCGGATGTTCAAAAAGAAAAAGAGAAGGTTGTAGATAATGTTGAAAGTGATGACGACACTACTAGTTCTTCTAGTTTGTCTGAATATGTAGTGATTGATGCAAAAGAACGTGAAAGACGAATGAGAGAAGAGGTAGAAAAAGAGAAGTTGATTAAAAAGAGAAAGAGGGAAGAGAAAGAAGATGCACCTTATGTACCTTCTCCAGAGCATGTTTCCGTGTCACAATCTACTCCGAGAGGTAAAAAGAAAGCTGCTAATCGAAAGAGAGCTACACCAAAGATTAAAGTATCAAAGCGTCCTCAGAAGGTCATGCAAATGCATTCTACACCTCCAAGTCAATCAACACCTCCACAATCTCCAATACATCAATCTCCTCCCAGACAACCAACATCTCATCAATCACCAAGACAACCTACTCCTCCATCACATTTAACACCATCACTACAACCTGAACCACAACATCAACCATCACCAATCCATTCACCACTACATCAATCACCACTAAAATCACCATCACATGATCCTTTACCACTTCAATCACCACACAAATCAACTCCAAGACAACCCACACCACAACATTTTTCACCACTTCATCAAGAACCACCAGTTATTTCTTTGAATCAAACATTTCAAACACCACCTTCTTCACAACCTATCATTCACACTACACCAGGTTCTTCAGGATCAAAAAGTTTTCCATCTGTTCTTCCAAACATAAGTATTGGGTTTGACGAATTTGGAGATTTAGATTTTGTGAATGTTTTTCAGTTGAAAAGTGTTGAAAAGAAAGTGGATGATGTGATTGCTGAATATAAAAAGTTGACGGATGAAAGCAAAAAGATTGCTGATAGAGAAAAGACTCTTGCTGGTAGGGTGCAGAGGTTGGAAGGTGAGAACAAAGTGTTGGCACTGAAAATTGAAGTTGGTCAGACTGAAATCGATGTTTTGAAAGTTCGAGTGTCTGAATTAGAAGAAGAAAAGAATCGTCGAGAGAGTGAAAATGAATATTATAAGTTGAAGAATAAAGAACTTATGGCTGCTAAAGTGCTACATGAACATAAGCTTTACATGCTGAATAGAGTTGTGGAAAGCATGTTAGAGACATCAGTGGAAAAGAAATATGAAGAGTTGAAGTTAGAAGACCTTCGTGCAGAACATCAAGCAGAATTAGAAAAGCAGATGAAAGATAAGGGTAAAGGAGTGGAAGGATGTTCTGAAATGTCTATTGTACCTTCGATGGTAATAGAAAATCCTGAGCCTATATCTTCAGTTCCTGGCATAATCGAAGAAGAAATTTCAACGCCTAAATTAATTGATGGAGAAAATGAAGAGGATGATGAAGATGATGATGAGGATGAGTTTGTATATACTGCAAGCAGTCACAGTTCTGAGGGTAATGATGATGATGATGCAGCAGGAGGTTCAGGTGTTAGAGTGAGTGATGCCTCAAAAGAAAAAGTCGTTGAAGATCTGTTAAATAACACAGTCAATGAAGAAAGTGGTGAAGCTGAGAGAAAGGGGGAGTCGAGTAAAACACAGATTGTAGAGCATCATGAACCTTTATTCTTATGCTTAGATGTGTATAGGGAGATGCTAAAAGATGTAAATCCTGAGATTTTATGTGATCTTGAAGCAGATTTGGAAACATTTGATATCAATAAACAGCAAGATTATAAGTATGATTATGTTGAAGATGCTGATATCTATGATAGAGTTGAGATTGAAGAATGTTCGGATAATGAAGAGATTCCTGAAGATACTTCAAAACTTCCAACGTTAATGGAGTTCTTTGCTGCAGAGAATAGAGATGAATTACGTCAGAAAGTGACTGAAGCGGTGAATAATAACGTATTTGAATGTTCGAGGAAAGAAGCTGAGCAAGAAGGCCAAACTACTGTTGATAAAGAAGGTCAATCGAAAACTGAAGAAATTGATCATTCTAAATGGTTTAAAGTTTCTCATGAAAGAAAATACAAGAGGCCATTAAAGTTCTTCCAACGAGATCGAAATGTTTCGCTTGGTGATATCATTAGTTGGGGTTTTCTTCCACAAGTTAACGCTTATGCTATTCGAAGAGAATATGGCATTCAGTATTTTGCACGGTTATATGATATAATGTCATTACCGTGGTGGGACGTTGATGAATTAGCAAAGGTGAGAGTCTTGGAGTACAAGGTGAGAAAGAATGATACTGCGATGTGGGGTTACATCAAATATGAACAATTGAAGTCATTTCGAAAATGGAAGCCACATCGTCCAAGGCGTGTTCAGAGTGTTAATCCGGAAACTGGAGCTGTAGAAGTTATTCTGAATGTGAAGCCTCCACGTACAATGAAGACAATACCAATGCCAGAAATGGAGCAGGATTTTTATAAAGGCTTTGTTGAATGGGTTTACAGTTGTAGAACAACTGAGGCAATAATCACGTACAGAGCTGGTGGAGAGCTGAGGGATATTCATGTTTACGACCCGATGTGGTTAGTTAATTGCTCAGCTAAAGACATCGAATGTTTATTCATTCACAAGATTCGCTACTCTCCAGCAGACAAAGAGCAAGCTCTTCAGTTTCAACGGGTTGTATCATTGTGTGTTCAGAAAGGTATCAACTCTGAAAACAAGTGGAAATCTTCGTGGTGGTCTTTAGACGAGAAGATGAAACAGAAAGCAAAGCGGGAGCGTGAACGTGAGAATCAAAAGATGGAAGAAAATAGAGGAAAGTTTATGAAGGAACAAGAAAAGGAAGAAAAGGCGAGGAAGATAAAGAATGAGAAGATCAGGGTTGCGCTGAGTAAAAAGCCAAAACCGAGGGAAGAGAAATTCAAAGCTATCTGAAGGCCTACATTCAAGACAAAGACTGCGGCTTCATCCAAGGGGGAGTTTGTTGATGCACAATGTCTAAAGCCTGTGTCTTTGTAATGCTAGTTTAATGTATAGGGTCCAGATAGGTTATTTTGTGTTAGTACAGGGGGTTAAAGTGTAATTTTATAGTTTTCATGTTGGAGGTCCGCTTTTGTGGCATGTGTCCACAAAAGCGAACCAGATTAGTAGTCTGGACCGCTCTTGTGGACATGTCACATGAGCGGACCAGGATCCCTATATATACCCCTTTGTAGTTCTTCATTTGTAACGTCTTTGTGAACCCAACGTCGAACTGCTGTCCGTACGACAATCGTTATCAAGTGAAGAAAAAGTATTTTAAGTGTGAATCTTCTGTTTCTACTCCTTTCTGTTATGTTTTTCTTTGTATCATGCTGAAAATGTGTTTCCGCCACATTTTCAGTAAGCACTAGCTCTGATTGACTCACTCGAGAGGTCAAAACTGATCCTACAATAATGATTCCACATTGGGGGTGGAACACTGTTGTAGGCAGGTGAAGCATGTGGTTGTTGTGGTACTATTTGCTCTAACACATACGATGATGCCACATAACTCATCAATTTCTGATCAATTCTGTCATTCTCAATTTTAGTCAACTCAAGTTCTTTTCTCAAAGATGCAATTGTATCTAAATGAAAGTTGACTTCTCTTTGTTTATCAAATAAAGTTGATTGTGCCAACTTTGTTGCTTTATCATTTTCAAGACTCTCTTTTTGGATCATTTTTATTGACCTAGACAATGTGTCGTATGCCTCTTTTACTTGCTCTAAGTCAAACTTCACCAAATCTGCATGTTGTTTCAATTCCTGATACTTGGTGTCTTTTTCAAGACACCCCGTGCATAGTTGTGAACAACTTAGACACGATGTATCGGGGATTGAAACCTTTTCAACTATAATCTCATCCTCACAAACAACTTTACCAACAAGATTTGACTCCGACTCAGACGACTTGACCACGGTGACCTCTAAGACTCCAGTATCCTCTCCTAGACCTGACACTTTATCAACTGACTCCTGGATGTCTGAATCTACCTCTTTTAACTTGCTCATCAGCGCTTTATCTGCAATCTCCTTTAGAGCTTCTTCAGTCATTTCTTTGGAAACATCGATCACCTCCTCGACTGCTTCTTTCTCTGCTACAAATCTTGAACACGTTCCAGTTTTTGGCTCTTCAAAATAATCTGCAAAAGAATCAAAAACGTTAGGAGGCAGAATAGATTTCATTGTATAAACAAATTCCTCCTGCCGTGATTGAAAGTTGAGAGCTTCATTCACTGATTCCTCAGCTTTTGCAGAACTATCTGTAGAAACCTCTTTAACAACCTCCGGAACCACCTGATCAGCAACTTCCATAACCTCTTCGATCACAATTTCAGTAAGAGAATCAACCATCTTAGTAACTACTTCCTCAACCACCTCAGAATCAGAATCAACTACACTCTCAGAAACTACTTCACCAACATTCTCAGTAACCACATCATTGCTAACCTTCGATTCTACAACTGTCTCAGTAATCTCAACTACTTCAGCCATCATTGCTTGATCATCCTTTCCTGGAATATACTTGTCCCAACTAAATCCAGACACAACCTTCTCATCATCTTGGTTTACGATAAGTGCCTTTTCTGGTTTGTTCTTAATCTGAGGTCTCTGAACTGCAGATTGTTGATTTGGTCGATGATATATAGCTTGTCTGTAATAATCGTTTGTAAACGGGTTCTGATGATTCTGCACTTCACGATTCGGACATTCGCGCTTGAAATGACCTCGTTCTTTGCACTTAAAACAAGTCACCTTTGACTTATCGAACCCTAATTTCTGATCAGGACCTGACAAACTGCTTCTTCCCGTGATCTCCATAAAGCGTTGAGCTCTTCTAACCAGACTCGCCATACACCACTTTATATCTATCAGTTCCAGTTCTTCCGGATCGATCTGATCGTAATCCTCTTTGATCATATCGGGATTACCGATCCTACCAGCGACCAAACCTTCATAAGCTTCCAGAACTGATGCCAATAACGCGATGTGCTGCTTGGCTGCATTTTCGGTGATTTCATTCCCATTCTTGATGTTAACCGCAATGTCACACTGCACACCGGATACAAACGTCTGTTGATTTGACCCTGTAGAACTTTGAGGAGAATTCTGCTCAGTGACTTTGACATTCGGCTCATAGTTGGCAAACGGAGTCGACTGACTCGACTGATAGGCATTTGGAGCAGCAGATGAAGTGTTGTCTGCACTAAATCCGGTTTGAATCTTCGGACTCTGAACATTAGTAGCTGCCGGACTATTCTTGTAATACAAAGACACATCCTGTGGCATATTTGCTGAATTCATCTTTTTGATTTTCACCAATTCCAACTCATAAGCTTCAATTTTCTCTATAAACACACTCAAACTATAGTTCACGAAATCTGAACTATTTTTCAACATCATCAAGTACGTTCCCCATTCCTCATAGGGAAGTGCATCACATAACTTGTCTATCCACTCCTCATTCGTCTTTTCGATATTCAGCCTTCTCATCTCTACCACCAGGTGACAATATCTCTCGATAAGCTGCTTTGTCGATTCACCTTTAATTCCCGTGAATATATCAAATTCTTTCTTTATCAGTGCTTTCTTACTCTTTATCATCGATGCACTGCCTTTGAATTTCTGTTCCAAAGCTTGCCATATTGACTGTGCACTATCATCGTGCTGTAGCAGAACTAGAATATCCTCTTTTATAGCTTGCTGTAGGATGCTAACCATCTTCTTTTCTGCTTTGAACTCGACCTGTTCCGCATCTGTAAGACTGGCAATGGTCTTCAACATATTCAACCCGTCAACTGGAGGAACATACTTCCTTTCGATCTTGATCCAGCACTCTAGATGATTTGCCTGCACCCAGTTTTTGAATCTCCAAGACCATCCTGAATATTCATCCAAACTCATCAATTTTGGAGGCTTCTGCATCGTTCCAAGCTCGTTTTCCAGATTGACATTCTGCATGATGCTAGCAGGACTCTGAGTAACTCCACCACTACCCGCAAACATGTTGTAAAAATCTTGACTTTCCATTTTCAGTCGTAATGAAGAAATTTTTAAACAGTTCTGAATAAGCGAACCACAGTGGCTGAATAAGCGAATCACAGAAGTAACAATGAGCGAACCACAACTGTAACTAAGAGCGAACCAGAAATTTCCCTAAGAGCGAACCAGAGATTAGTACTTCGAGCGAACTAGAATGTTGTACTAAAAGCGGACCAGACAACTGACTATCGAGCGAACCATAACTGACACTGGAGCGGACCAGATAGTGACTATTGAGTGAACCACAACTGACACTGGAGCGGACCAGATAGTGACTATTGAGCGAACCACAACTGACACTGGAGCGGACCAGATAGTGACTATCGAGCGAACCACAACTGACAAATGAGCGGACCAGAAACAGCTTAAAATGTACGTTGGAGCGATCCAGAAGAGCGAACCAGAAGCATGACGTAAGCGCGAACCATTTTCACGAGGTTTTTTGGGTCACTTTTATGCCGTATTTTGATCCGAATCTTTCAAGGGTTTGTTATTAGTATGTTTTACACCTGTTATCCAAGTTTCAGTCCATTTCCACCGTTCAAACAGTCCAAATCTACAAAAGTCCGTGTAAAACGCTTCGTATCTAGCAAACTAACTCACAACTGGCTCTGATACCAATTGTAGGATCAGTTTTGACGCCGTTCGATTGCGTAACGAACGTTTGACGTGCGGAATCCGTGAACGTGCGTGACCGAACACACAATAACGTACTAGAAACGTGAATCTATTGCAAGATATGACAAGTTCGGTACAAGAATCACGTTTACAACGACTTTCTCTCTCTAGACTTTCTCTCTCTAAACTTGAATCACCAAAAGTACAAATGAGAGCTCAAGTCTTCCAAAAGTCTTTAGCTTTAAACATAAAGCTCCTATATATAGCCCTTGGAATTAATGAGATTTCTCATTAATTACCAAAGTGCCACCTTGCTACTTCTAACTAAATATAACAATAAAATCCTAGATTTCTACAGTTTCAACTACGGTTTGAATTGACGGAGGCGATAGACATTAATGCATCAACACAAACTATTGAAACGGTATGGCGTTGACCATAGAATTGCTACACCATATCATCCAAAAACGAGTGGATAGGTTAAAGTGTCGAATAGGCAAATTAAGGAAATTTTGCAAAAGACGGTGTGAACTGACCGTAAGGATTGGTCATCTAAATTGGATGATGCCTTATGGGCATATCGCACCGCGTATAAAACTCCTATCGGCACTACACCCTATCGTTTGGTGTATGGGAAGGGTTGCCATTTACCCCTAGAAATCGTACATCGTGCTTTGTGGGCTGTTAAACAAGTGAACACTGACTACTCTGATGCAGGTGCCCACATGTTGTTGAAACTAAGTGAATTGGAGGAATTATGCAACGGGGCGTATGATACCGCAGCCGCATACAAAGATAAGATGAAGGCGCTGCTCGACGCAAAGTTGAGGTGTTTGGTGTTTGCGGTAGGTCAAAGGGTTTGGTTATTTAACTCTCGTCTTAAATTGTTTCTAGGTAAGCTAAGGAGCAAATGGACCGGACCGTTTGTTATTATACGAGTCGGGCAACATGGAGATGTGGAGATCGAGGATCCGAAGGACCAACGAAGACAAGTAATGAATGGTCATCGGCTGAAACCGTATTTAGACGGTGATGATTTGAACCCGTTACCAGAGGAGGGAGCTTTCTTGAAAGTTCACCGGAATATACGATCACTGAGGGGCATGAGAAGTCCGACTGAAGACTAAAACTTAGCGCTACTGGGTGGCAAACCGGATGTTCGGTACATATTTCCTTTGTTTTCGTTTAATTGTTTTTCGTTGTTTTTAAATGGTTAAAGAGTTTGTTCGTGAGTAGTAACCACAACTTCAAGCAAGTGTAGGGACGTTGAAGATACCCAGGTATGTTTCTGAATTAGTTTGTGTGTCGAGGACGACACGAAGTTTTTAAGGGGCGGTGGAGCGGGCAAGTATTCGTTAAAAGAAATGAATAAATATAATTAATTTAGATAATACTACGAACATGAACTTTAAACCATTTGCATTTTCTAAATAAAAAAAAAACCCGAAATTTAAATGGCTAATAACTATCTCCACCATATTAGGTCAGATTTACCTTCTTTATTCACCACAAAATCCATAACCTATCATCTCTATCATCATCTTCCTCTAAATCCTCCACCACCTCCATAACCATCCTCCATCTCTAAAAGCTTCGTTTCTCAACCAAATCATGTGATTCAAGAGTCTATCTTGACTAATTTTTCGAGAGGAACACAACCCTACCCTGGGTTTCTTCCGAAAAAGCTCAGAATCGCATGAATCTGTTCGAGCACAAAGAACCCTAGAAATCCAAATTTGGGGGTTTTTGTTTAAACTTCAATATCAAGCTATTCTAGAGTTGTCTAAGCCTCCTAAATGAAAAGGGCATGATTTTTACTATGATTTTACTCTGATTTGACGAAGTCAAGGTAGTATTGTTTGGTTTATGTCTTGTTCATGCTTGGTTAGTTATCTAATGATTGAGTAAACATGTAATGAGTCATGAATTTGTGATGTGGTCTTGGTCAATGAATTAAAATGGGGCAAAAGAGTTGTATGAGGGTTTGGATTAATGTTATGGCTAAGGGGATATCATTGAGTCTGTTTTGATGCTAGTTAATGAACCACATTCTGATTTTTGTATTTAAGTTGTGAATTGGAAATATATTGGGTACGGATTTAACTAGTGAACAAGTATGACCATGGCATAGAACAAGTGTGGGGAGGTTTCATGGACTACACACTTGTTCTAGCGTATTATTAACTGATTTGGACTAACTCGGGGTGTTCGTTTGTTTGTGAGACTGTAGATGGTGAGATCGCGCCCAGGAAAGGAAAAGGAAACTGCACCACCAGCAAATGTTGCAACTGGATCAAAAAGGACACGAAGGGGTACCAGAGTGGAAATTCGAGAGACGGCAATGGAAGATTATGTCCAGCCTCAATGGGGACATGGTGATGTTCCCTATCGTCCCACTTGGGACTCTGGTCCTCTTAACAAGCAACAAGCAGCGTATCAGGCTGAACTATTTTACGAGAAGATGGGAGACCCTCATTCGATTAGGGCAAACACATGTTTTGAGAAGTGTATTCATAAACCTGATCTTAGGGTATTGGGGCTTTATGAGAAGTTTGTTGAGCTCGGTTGGGAAGCGGTTTTGGATTTCCGTGGAAATAAAAGTGGGGAAGTTTATCGCCGAAGTATCATGGAGTGGTTAAGCACTTTGACTAAAGATGACAGAAGTAACCTACCGAGAACCATCACACTTACTGGGAAAGTGAATGGGAAGCCGACGACTATGTCCCTTGAGTCATTGAATCAGGTTTCCAAGTTTGACTCCAAATCTGATAATTTTTACACGTTCATCACGGAGAATGATTACTTCAATGATCAGACGAAGATAGTTGGGGATAATGTGATGTATTCAGAGTTGTTTTTGTTGGGAAAAGGGGTGGAACTGAAGCGTGACAACCTGAAGCCGTTAGTGAGGGTTTTGTTGAGTCTGATGGTTACGAATGTGGCTCCACGATTAGGAGATATGATGAGTGTTTGAAAGTGGGAGTTAGTGGTCCTTTTTGCCATCATGACTGGGTAGGTTCATTTGTCTTTTCGACAGCTAGTGATGTTGCATATCTGGCAGAGCCGAAACAAAAGAAAGAAGAAGTTGATTCCCCACGCGCGGTTAATTAGTGCTTTTCTTCGCAAGCAGGGGGTGGTGCCGATATCTGAGAAACCCTTTGAAAAACCGCATGCCACCTTTTCAATCGCTGAAATGTGCACGGGCGATCGGATAACTCATTTGCAGACCAAGTTGTGGCACAAGATAAAATTTGGGGATGGAGCAAAGTTGAAAGTGTTGCAATGGGGTAAGCAGCCACCAAGTCAAGGAGAGATGGATAACTTGGATTCAAGTGATGAGGAGTTACTACGAAAGAAGAGAGCAGCGGGTATAGAAGTGGGTGAAGGTGGAAGTAGACAGTACGAGGGACCGAGGGAGTCGGACTACTCCCGGGGAGTGTTCGATGATGATATCCAGGCGAGGGTACAAAGCAGCCAGCCGCCGGGATATATTGGCTGGGAGATGTGGCAACAGTCGTTGTATGATCAGGGCTCGAGGTTGGAGGTCAGTAGGGAGAGGCATCATGAGGAGATGATGGGGTTTTTGCGGCGTACTGATTAGGTGCGCCATATCAGTGGTGAGATGGAACTCAACCTGAGGGCATATGATGAAAATCAGATGCGACATTATCATGACTACTACCATGGAGTTCCATATTGTGAAAACCCACCTTATGTGGATTATAGCCAGTTGCCACCATACGAGCCCGGTATGCCTCGCCACCCAATGCCTCAGGTTCATGGGTCTATGTGGTTGTCGAGAGAGTATTCGAAACCCCATTTTCAAAGCTCTTATCCGTACCAACCGCCACCGTATGAATACCCAGCTCGGCAGAATCAGCAGCAAGCAGCTCATTCTTCTTCATCTCAAGCACAACAGCAAGATCCACAAGGAGGAGGCATGGCGGACATCTTTGACATGAGTTCATTTTATGAGCACTTGGGTGGATATTATGGTGGACCTCCGGGTCCATCGTACCAGTAGGCACTCTCTTACTTGTTTAGGTCCATGTGCTCTCTACTTTATGAACAATTTAATGCTTATTTTTGTTTTGTGTTTTGTGTTTGGTGGTGTTAAAACTATGTTTTAGTGTGTTATGGGATGTATTTTGTTCTGTTTGTTTTGCTATGAGTTAGCCGCTCATTGAGGGTAGTTGGTTTGTTTTCCCGGGCTTATGTTTTAAAAGCACCATACATTGGGGACAATGTATCCCAAGTGTGGGGATGTGGAAGCCCGGGAAGGGATTTGTGGATAAAGCTTGAAGCGATTGAAAAGTGGTTGAAATCGATGGAAATTGAAAAAATTTGAAAATTTTTCATCGCCTTAGGCATGCTAATTGGATACCAAAACCTAAAGTTTCAATCGCTAATAGACTTCTTACCGGTAGTAAACTAACTTAGTCCCTTGTCATGGTTGTTCCTTTAAGTTTCATGAGAGTAGGTTTGGCAAGTGTTTTTATAGAAAATGAGTTGAAAAGAGATGTCTATCTAGGGGTAACATGTTTTAATTGCATATGCTACATGTCGTCAACCTTTTTACCTTTTCCTGGTGAGATCTTGAGCCTGTAGATGGATAGGATATATTATGTGATGAATTCATTTGTTGAGTGCAGGCTACATTTTATTCTGTGTTAGAACTTGTGTGATTCGATACATGCTGAGATTGTGGGTTTGACATATGCACGTATATGATAAAGGCATTAGGATTTCCTATTACATCCGTTGTGTTTGTGTTTCTTGTGTTGTTATTCACCAATTTCCCTTAGTAGCCCTATTGAGCCTAACTACCTTTCGTTTGTCTACCCATTGTTATTGTGAAAACCCGACCGTGATGATATTGTTATTATTAAAAAAATATATGGAAAAATGAAAAAGAAAAGAACAAAAAGACAAGTGTTGAATGCTGTTTTAGTTGTTTGGGTAGAACTTAACCCAAAGTTTGTGTTTAAATAAGTTGTCACGGTTTGGTTATTGTTTGTGAGCCAATTAGAAAAGAAAAAGAAACCAAAAATTTTCCTACCTTCGCTTAAGCCCAAAACCGAAAAAAGTCCTTTTGATATGTGCCATGTTAGATGATATAGTGGAGGTGTGATTGTCATACAAGCCTATGACTGCAGGATTTCATGTTTGCTTATTGTGTGTTTATATACTAGCACATTACACGCTAGTTCATATATTAACCCGAGAGGAGAGTACATTGTGAGGGGTGTGTAGCATGTGTTTAATTGTAAAAATGTTAGTTTTATATAGACAAGTCTTAAGTTTTTGAAGTTGCATGATTTGCTTGTCAGACTGTCAATCTCGATTGTGTTAGTCTATGGGACGGGTATGACTTAGGAACTTAACATGTTGAATCGGTTAAGAGGTTTAGAGGTGTTGTTGCTATGGTGATTAGTTCTAGTTGGTTTGCTTGAGGACAAGCAAAGTTAAGTGTGGGAATGTGATGGAGAGGGTGAAACCCGAGCCTTAGAGTGTTTAAATATTGGGTTTTATGTGTGTTTGATGTATTTATTTGTTTAGAATGAGGTAACTATGAGAAATTGGTGATTTGCAGGTAAAGCACGTAACTCGGTGCATTTACAATGGTTAAAGATGAAGTTGCAAGCATGGGATTGGATATTGCAGCTCGGGAATGAATTTTGGAGCTTGTCCGGTTGATATAAAGGTTCACGATTGAAAGGAGTGTGAAAGAGCAAAGTTCGGGGACTAATTTGGTATTTTGTGGAAGTTGTTTGAAGCTCATATATGCAAGAAATAAGAAGATAATAAGTTGAGGGGCTAATTGGTACTTAGTTGAAAGTTATCTTATGCTTAAATATGTGAGGAATATGGAACAGTGAAGTACAGGGGTCAAAATGTCAATAGCTGAAAGTTAGTTGTGAAGAAGAAACAAAGGAAGCATGTGCGACCGTAGCCTACGGTCTCCAAGCCGTAGGCTACGGATGAGGATGTTTGGCAAGGCTTTGGTCAAAAAATGTGAACCGTAGCCTACGGTTCACAACCGTAGGTTACGGTTGTGTCTGGATGTTTGGACAGAAATCTTGAACCGTAAGCTACGGGTCCCCAACCGTAGCCTACAGTTGGTGCTACGGAAAAAGACGCAAATTAGGGCATATGGTAGATATTAGGGTTGGTTATGTTTTGGAAAGAGGACTCAATCTTCTAAGTCGATCTTAGGGCTTCAAAAGGCACTCCAAGAGATCCAAGTTCAAGCTTTTCACCTTCATTCCATCAAGATCTTCCACCGAATCATCCAATCAATCATGAATCCTTCATCAATTCAAGTTTTTTTCGATTTTGTGAGCGAGATGAGCGGCTAAACTTCTATGGTTTCCTCCGGATGGAGGGTTTTTTGTAAGTTAGGTGATACTATGTGTTTGCTATAATCGTTTTAACTTGGTGATCTAAGCATTCGATGCTTTTCACCTTTGATTTGATTTATTGGTTGTAAACAATTGCATTTATTTAAACCTTGATTCCTAAGCATTCAGTTCCCGAGAGTTCTAGTAATTGGGATATATTTGACATGGGATTAGGGTTGGTAATAGTAATTGATAATCATTCGATAACCTCCCGTTATGTATTGACCGGAGTACTTAGTCGTTGGTTATCACAATTAGTTAATCAAAATTAACATTTATGTCTATGTAGGTGTCGCGATTAAACACATAGTTGAAGCTAACTATAAAACCTGAAATCTGGAGGAACCATCTTCTCTCCTATTGATTTAAATATCAATTTTTGTTCGTTAACTTAGATAATTCTCCTAATCAATCAAACTGATTTTTTCAATTCAGTAGTAGTTAATTAATACTTTTCATTACGACACTTTCCACAAACCTCCTCTGGTTTGATATCCGACTTACTCTAGCTACTAGTTTATTTCAGTTTTTGCATGTCCATAACGACAGACATCAAGCACATGTTTCTATCATGTCGTTCTACCATTGATATTTGGGAGAGGGTCAAAAACATGCACAAGATGTTTGATAAGGCGAAGAAGGTTGATAAAAATACAATGCTATTCATTGTGCTAGCCACTTTTTGGTAATTATTTCGGAAAAGTAAGAATGG
Organism: Helianthus tuberosus; assembly: GCA_030545235.1. Taxonomy (NCBI): domain Eukaryota; kingdom Viridiplantae; phylum Streptophyta; class Magnoliopsida; order Asterales; family Asteraceae; genus Helianthus; species Helianthus tuberosus. The sequence continues at coordinate 195,175,836 of CM060425.1, forward strand.
CAAACTGTTCAAAAGATGCTTCGAAGCTCGCATATGGTTAGGCCAGGGAGTGTGGCCTCGCGCCACCCCGCCACATCATACGAAATAGCGCCCTTTGGCGCCCTCCCCCACCCTATGCCCACCATTGAGGGACGCCGTGGCATCCCGCCTGCGTGCTATCTAGTGTTAAAGGGAAAAGCTGATAGGGCTCATATGATATCAACCAATCAATCTTTTCCCTTCGTTTTTTTGTATTTTGTTTAATAAGGGACTTTAAAGAGGCTTTAAACCATTGCATACAAGTTAAAGGGAGAGCATTAAAGTCCCCTATGTGACATGACACTGATGGGTCGTGATAAAGCACCTAAGGGGCTTTATACCACACCCTATACATGACAACATTTCGATGGATAAAAAATATAGACAAATTTCATTTACTCCATTGAGATAGTTGGAGTAATATATGCTTTATTGTTGTAACTTTTCTCTAGCTGATTTGTTGTAGCTTATAGTTTTGCTATTATAATATTCTTCTTGTTGCTGGTAAAAAAAATTCTTAAAGAAAATCTTACCACCTCTTAGGGTGTAAGGGATGTATGCCTAATGAGATTGGGCAAACTTTTCACCCACTCAATCATATTGTGCCATATCATTTCCCCTCTCATTATCCCCTCTTGCCCAAAAACACAAGGGGTAGTTTACCCCAAACCATTTTAAAAAAAATGATTGGTTGAGAAGATACTAGGCCCCACCACTTACCGCTCTCCTCATCTTTGCCGCATGCGGGATGGTTTCCCCGCAAAACTCTTTACCGATCAACAACTCCTTGATGGCGGTAGATATGCCGTGCGGCATATGTTTTTGCCGCTGCCTTTGCCTAACCCACCCCGTACACCCTTAAGCCTACGGAGTAAAGTGTAAGCAAAGTGGCATGCGACACTACATGATATTATTTAAGGAGAATTCTATTGGCACACCGGCCAATCTATCCGTACACTTTGCTTTTTCAATACGGATCGTATAGGCCTATACGAGTCATATAGGCCTATACGGGTCGTCTTGCTTTTTCGATTTCCAATAAACACTGATATGTCAGATTTTGTTTATTTGACTGGACCTATACAAATTGTATAGGCCTATACGGGTCGTATAGAACCCCTGAATTCTAAAAAAAACAAGGGGTTAATTGACAAATCAGTGGGTCAATACGGGTCGTATAGGCCTATACGGGTCGTATAGGCCTATACGGGTCGTATTGACACCCTGATTTATCAATTAATCCCTTGTTTTTTTAGAATTCAGGGGGTCTACATAAGTTCTAATAATGTTTTTTGTTGAAAAACTAAAAGAATTCTTTTATTAAACTTGAGTAAATTACGTTTTTTGCACCTGTGGTTATATCACTTTTTACTATATTAGTCCAAAATAAGAAGTTTTAACATATCTGCCCCCATGGTCTCTATAACTAACCATTTTGGCCCCTAAGTCTAGAGATCATGGGGGTCAAAATGGTTAGTTATAGAGACCATAGGGGCCAAAATGGTTAGACTTAGGGGCCAAAATGGTTAGTTATAGAGACCATGGGGGCAGTTATGTTAAAAATTCTTATTTTGGGCTAATATAGTAAAAGTGATATAACCACAGGGGCCAAAAACGTAATTTACTCATTAAACTTTGTTAAAACTATGATTAAATGTATGCAAAAATTTATCAAAAAAAGTTGAATTAACCTCTTGTTTTTTTTAGAATTCAGGGAGTCTACATGATAAAGTTTTAAAAATGATTATCTGTTTAAAAAATAAAAGGATTCTTTTATAAACTTTATTAAAACTATGATTAAATGTATACAAAAATTTGTAAAAACAAAAAAACAAAAGTTTAATTAACCCCTTGTTTTTTTTTTTTTTTTTTTTTTTTGAGAATTCAGGAGGTCTACATAAGTTTTAAAAATGTTTTTTTATTTAAAAAATAAAATAATTCTTTTATTAAACTTTGTAAAAACTATGATTAAATATATACAAAAATTTATAAAAAAAAAAACAAAGTTTAATTAACCCACTGATTTATCAATTAACCCCTTGTTTTTTTTTTGTTTTTTTTGAGAATTCAGAGGGTCTACATGATAAAGTTTTAAAAATGTTTTTTTTGTTTAAAAAATAAAATAATTCTTTTATTAAACTTTGTTAAAATTATGATTAAATGTATAAAAAAATTTGTAAAAAAAAACAAAGTTTAATTAATCTCTTTGTTTTTTGAGAATTCGGGGGGTCTGCATAATGTGTCAGATTTTGTCTATTTGACTGGATCTATACGGGCCTTATGAGCATATATAGATGTAGTAAAGGTCCCGTATATGTATCGTATAGGTTAATTTTTAATTTTAAAGGTATTTTGTTTGTAAAATGTATTTAAAGGGTTTTTTGTTTGTTTGATGGATACAACACGTAAAGTAACAGACAATATACGCCAAAATACGACACGTATAGACATAATATGTCATAATACGGAACAATACTACAAGTAGAGACAGATTACGCAATCACGACACGTATTTACAATCTACACCCTAATACGAAACTTACAAACAATAAACGTGACAATACCCGAGCATCACTGACACGACTCGTACGTACAATATATGCAATAATACTAAACATATTGACAATATGCGTCATAATACGCATTTAAACGACAAAATACGTTAGGTAATGATACCGTACGAAGCGTATACATACAACACGACACATTAGAGTACAAGTGGATTACAAACAAAATTACATGTAATCATAGAATACGATACCACACGGAAATCGAAACGTCATGGATACAGCACGTATAGAGCATACACTTCATAAAACGATACATAATGACAAAATACATCAAAAATACGACCCGCATACGCACCGAATAGGCAAAATCTAAAAACTATGAAATTTTGATTTTTACCCCCTATACCGCATCGTATAGATCAAAACTGGGTCGTATAATAGTCTAATACGGGCCGTATAGACCTATACGGGTTGTATATACCCCCTGAATTCTAAAATAAAAAAACAGGGGATTAATTCATAAATCATGGGGTAAATACAGGTCGTATAGGCCTATACGAGTCGTAATAGACCCCACTCGAATTCTCAAAAACAGAAAAAAACAAACGGTTAATTGATAAATAGGGGGGTTAATTAAACTTTAGTTTTTTTTTTTACAATTTTTTTGTACACATTTAATATACTTTTAATAAAGTTTAATAAAAGAATTCTTTTATTTTTAAACAAAAAACTTTTTAAAACTTTATCATGTAGACCCCCCTGAATTCTCACAAAAAAAAAAAAAAACAAGGGTTAATTAAAACTTTCCATTTTTATAAATTTTTGTATACGTTTAATCATAGTTTTTAAACAAAGTTTAATAAAAGAATTCTTACATTTTTTAAACGATTTTTTTTTTAATTTTATCATGTAGACCCCTGAATTCTCAAAAAAAAAAAAAAAAAAAAAAAAGTGGTTAATTAAACTTTGTTTTTTTTTTTAATTTCTATACATTTAATTATAGTATTAACAAATTGTAATAAAAGAATTATTTTATTTTTAAACAATTTTTTTAAAAAAAAACTTTATCACGTAGACTCCCTAAATTCTCAATAAAAACAAGGGTTAATTAAACTTTAGTTTCTTTTTTTTTAGAAATTTTTGTATATATTTAATCATAGTTTTAACAAAGTTTAATAAAAGAAATCTTTTATTTTTTAAAAACAAAAAACATTTTTTAAAATTTTATCATGTAGACCCCCTAGATTCTTAAAAAAACAAGGGGTTAATTGATAAATCAGGGGGTCTATACGACCTGTATAGACTTATACGACACGTATTGACCCCTGATTTATCAATTATCCCTTTTTTTTTTTTTTTTTTTTTTTTTTTGGGAATTCTGTGGGTCATCTGTATAGGCCTATACAACCCGTATAAGTCCAGTTAAATAGACAAAATATGACACATTAGTCTTTATTGGAAATTGAAAAAGCAATACAACCCGTATAGACAGTGGCGAAGCTTGGATTTTTCGGCCCGGGGGGTGGAAAACATATATACCAAAAAATTTCTATAGAATACCCAAAAATTTCTATAGAACCAGGGGGGTGAAAACGTATATACCCACAAATTTCTATACGAAAACTACATATATAACACTATTGAGCGAAAAAATCCCGGGGGGCGGACGTCCCCCCCCCCCCCCCCCCCCCCCCCCCGCCCCCATTAAGCTTCGCCCCTGCGTATAGACCTATACGACCGATATTAAAGGTGTCGATTTAAGGGTTTCATGTGTGCCAATAATACGACCCTTTTTAATAGGACTCACCTTCATATGTCGTTTTCCTTGATAAGTGCAATGCATTATCAATCTGAGATCACCAACTTTTTATTTTTTATTTTTATTTTTGAACGAGACCCTTTCATGAAAACGGAAGGTCATTAATTTCTTTTCAAAAGGGAGATGATGGATTCCCATACATTATAATAATTATTAATGGAAAAAGTAGGATTAAAAGATTATTCAAAACAAGAATGGCATTCATCTGGCTATGAGGATTACCATTAACATTTGATTTCGTTGTAGCCAAATTTATATCCATATGTTGCGGACAACTAAAAAGTTTATCAAACATATTCACTTCTTATAAATAAAAAGAAAAAGAATAAAAAAAAGCTATGTTTGTTCACTTACATATGTGAAACAAATTTTACCTTTTTATTCTATCAAGTTATACATCAAACATATTACTTTAAACATTCATCCTAGCTTTATTTTGAAGATACGTTAGCTCGTTACGGAACTCTCAACAATGAGAACACAAAACTATAAAATCATTTATTAAAAAATTATATTTTGATTAATTTTTCCACACATAAATTTGGTTTTTAATAACTTTTTTTTTTTTTTATAGTTAAGCACCAAAGATTGGAATAAGATTGCACCGACCTCCATTTGCATTTCTTTATATCAACTTGGCCCTCCTTTAGTCCTTGTGACAAAGCCGTAAAGTGTAGCTTTTAGAACATTCCGAGGTAATTTATATCAACTTGGCTCTCCTTTAGTCCTTGTGACAAAGCCGTAAAGTGTAGCTTTTAGAACATTCCGAGGTAAAATACATATTAGTTTCAACTTCGACACTAATATGTAGTTTACCAATCATTACATATCAGTTTCAACTTCCAACTTCTGCTTAGTGCAAAAAACTAACCATGAATATGAAAATTAACTGACTAAAGGTTATAACTTATAAGTAACTTTTTTTTTTTTTGAAAGTAAAACTTCATTAAAACACTCCCGCACCCGAAAACCGGGGAGGAAAAAACAACTTATAAGTAACTAATGCTGGTATATACGTGGATGATTTGATAGTCACGGGTTCAAATATGCTGGACATAATAATAAATACGTTTAAAGATTTAATGAAAAAGGAGTTTGACATGCAAGATTTAGGCCTATTAACATATACTACTTGGGTTTGGAAGTTACTCATTCAACTGGTTCAATCACTATAAAACAGGAGGCATATGCTATAAGAAAGTATTGCAAAACACCGGAATGTATGAATGTAATCCGATTAGCTACCCAATGGAATCAAGGCTCAAGGTGTCTAAAGATGAACAAGCTCTTGAAGAGAATGGGACGGGAACACTTGAGGGGCTACTCGAAGGGTAAAGTGCTAAACTCAAAGTGGGTTACAAAATAAAATACAAACCAAATGAGGAAATTGAAAGGTATAAAGCAAGGCTCGTCACAAAGGACTTCACTCAAATAGAGGGAATGGATTTTCACGATAAATTTGCCCTGGTTTCCAACTTAGTCAAGGTTTAACCCTTTTAGCATTAGTGATCAGGAAAGAGTGGTCTATCCAACAACTAGACGCAAAAAAAACGTTTTCTCACATTGTGATTTAGATAGAAAGGCAAGGAAAGCAAAGGTCTACAACTTAAGGAAGTCTCTTATGGGTTAAAGCAGGTTTCGCGAAAATGGTACCAAAAGTTCACTTTCACCCTATTTGAACTTGGTTTCTGAAAATCAAAGGTTGACCACTCGCCATTCATATACAAGAAGGGAGGCGTTTCTGACAAACGGTAAATTAACAGGTATATCCGTACAACATAATCATTGTTTAACTATACAATTTCGTGCAATTAGACTTAATTATATAGGTAAAAGATCATGTAAAAAAGGCCTAAAGTGTGAGAAGGGTAAGAAAGAATCTCAGCCATTAGATCTTTTGATCTAATGGTTGAGATCAATAGGGACCAAATTGTAAAATATTTTCATTAATTTGGACTGATTTGAAATATCTAGGGGCATTATAGTCTTTTATACCCACTAGAAATTAGGTAATGCACATGTAACTTCCCCCGTCTTTTTTAAACATCAATAACTTTTTATACGTAACTTTTTTTTTTAAAAAAATTACACCATAATAACGAGCGTTTTTTTATCTTTAATATGAGTACCATATTGCTATACTTATATAGAGAAAAAAATATGTTTCGATCAGATGTTTAGTCAATGAATGGTGTTATATACTTGCTGAATGGTGTTATATATTTGCTGAATGCTGAATGGTGTTATATACTTGCTGAATGGTGTTATATACTTACTGAATGGTGTTATATACTTGCTGAATGCTGAATGGTGTTATATACTTGCTGAATGGTGTTATATATTTGCTGAATGGTGTTATATACTTCCTATAATTAAGGTGACGGTTATGGGAAGTTTTTAATTAATTTAATTAATGATAAAATTACTTGTTTACCCTTTTCAATTAATTTAGATCTAATGGTTGAGATTCTTTCTTACCTTTCTCACACTTTTGGTCTTTTTTACAATAACCTTACCCTTATATTAATTTAGTTTACTAAGTCTAGCAATGTCTAGGAAATGCATTTAGATTTGCATCTACATCATCGTATTCGTTGCATTGCGACACGATGAAAACAATTCTAGTAACCATTGCACTACTAGAAAACATGGTTTTTGTCATGTAATTTTTTGTTACAAAATGGTAGCAATTTCCTTGTTGTCACCAGTTTGCCACCGAAAATACGGTGACAGAAACACTCGTGTCAATTGCCCTAATGCCACCAAATAGCCACCATTTTTATATTTTGCTACCTTATTTTTACCACCACAAAATTGGTCAAAATTATTTGCCACCGCTTCATGTTTGCTACGCTCCGCCTTGTTTGCCACCGAGTTGTGACGTATTTTCATACCATTTAGCCACTGATATTGTCACCATTATGCCACCATTTTGCCACCATTTTACCTCGTTTGCCACCGAGTTTTTGCCACCGAGTATTTCCACCATTTAGCCTAGCCAACGTTTTGATACCATTTAGCCACCGATATTGCCACCATTTAGCCACCATTTTTTACATAATTTGTGAGTTTTGATACCATTTAGCCACCGATATTGCTACCATTTAGCCACCATTTTTTACTCAATTGCAACAATATTGGTTTTTAATTCAGAATTTTTTACTCCCTGCTATTTTTATCAAAATTACATATCAATAAAACTACAAATAATATAAAAAAGTCTAATAAAATCCCAAATTTTATAAAACATCTCGTTTTCAAAAGCATAAAAAATACCAACTAAAACATAAAATAACTAAAATTATCCTAATAAGATAAACATCTAAACATTCAAAACCAAGTGTTTATAGCCTATCTTCGAATTGTAGCTGTTAACATAGCTTCAATTTGTGACATCCTATCAAGCATAGCATTTAGCTTCAATTTGTAGCTGTTATCTTTTTCTTTGTCAGCCAACAACCCCGCAATAATTCCATTGAACCTTTCTTTTTCTTCATCTTTTGTCTTAACCAGCTCCTTGATAACTAAGTTCAACTTTTCAATCTACAAAACAACCAATAAATAGAATCAAGAAATCATAATTAACGAAAAGTAAAAAGGGGTCAAGTTGGTTGCAAAGAAAACAAAATACATCTGTGAGCTACAATTCAAGTGCTAGAAGCTAATTAGCATGTTCCAATTTGTTTACAACCTAATTTTAAAAACATTTTTTATATGAAACAACCCGTAAAGAAGGTGTAATCAAATCATTATGAAATTCCTTAACATTCTCACTAATTTAAGAGCATCAAACCAAACAATAAAAAACAAGCATCTTAAACCAAACAAACATAATAACAGTGGGAAACGACACAAATGCACAAAAGTTATTAGTCTAAAAGGATTAAAAATACCTCAGGGTCTTCTCTACTTTGTACACACGGGTCGCTAACATTGCCAAACCCGTACACTTTTCCTTTATTCTTGCCCTCAGCTCGTGACCACAAGTCTTTGTCAAATTTTGGATGTTTATTACGTTCTTTCGCATACTTATCCACAAGAAAACCTTCATATTTAACCAAATGGGATAAACACATAATTATATTATACAAATTTCATTGTAATAAACTTCTTGTTTTTTATTTTGAAATACTTTGTTCAGATTTACTAATCAATTGACTTACCCAAGTCTCCTCTGCCCTAGCATCAACCCATACAAGATTTTCTTTTTGAGCGTCCCCTTCGAATCAACGTCCAAAAGTAGTGAACTGCTACAACTTAGATCTTTATCCAATGGTCAACTTCCTTTCCTGCAGTGTGATTGCTTCCACGCTTCACGAACCGACAATTCACGCCCAAGTTTCCTTTCCTGTAGAATTTGGAAGTTAATAAAAATGATATATATATATATATATATATATATATATATATATATATAAAATAAAAGAGGGAAATTAACAACTTTTATCGCTTTTCTTTTCATGGTCACATAGGATTGAGATCCTAGTGTATGTTTGCCGCCAGTTGTCCTACTTCTAATTTCTTTGTTTCTTGAAGACTTTTCTTTCCACTTAGGTGTGTTCAAGTGGTTAAGCATTTGTTTCCATATCTCAGATCCTATCCATGTTGGTTTAAAGTCAATAAGATTGGTCATATCATCCCTGACGTTCGTTCACATTTGCTAGATCCATCCAAAAAAGGTTTTTTTTCGCATAGGAACCAATGAGGTTTCAAAAAAGTTGCTAAATCCATCCAAAATGCCTAACACTCTAACAAAACTAACTTGATGAAAGGGTAATTTAGTCATTGTCTTAATTTATTTAATTTACCCTTTTTAACAGGTTATTACATGCCCCACCTATTTTAACAAGATCAGGGGCGACAGTGGTGTGCTAAACACCTGCGTTACAGTTGCGTTACCGCTGATCATACAACTGATCACACAACCTACAGCATCCAGCTGAACATCCAGCGATCCCTCTTCCTCTTGCTGAATAAAAATATATGTACTAATATAATTTAACTATAATAAAAATAAGGTGTGTAAACAATAAAATGGAGAAAAAAGAATATGAGGCAGTGAGTGAATTATATAGTTTTTAATTTTTTTTTTGTGATCGTATCACCTCTGAAGAACATAAGATTAAATCAATGCTATACAAGCAAATCAAATTGCAGCTATTGAATTTGATTATCTAATGATCGCAGGTGTTCAGTTGGAGCAGTCGCTGCTATGTTTCTGCAGCCGGCGCTGCTACGTTAAAACAATAAAACAACCTCAAATGGCCTGTGCAGGGTTACCTATTAAAACAACCTCAAACGGCCTACTGTTACGACCCATTAAACAACCTACTATTACAACCCATTCATTGCAGTCGTTGTTGCTGTGATTCACTACTGCGGCTATTAATTGTGACCCATTAATCACTAAAACAACTAGTTTTACAACAGTTTTAATTGTGACTCATAAACTCTGCTAGTTTTAAAGATAAAATTAAGACTTAATTCTGAGTCATGTTTTAAACTCTGTGATTCACTATTGGTATACGTTAAATTATACATGTTTTTATACCCCAAAACACTTCCGTTTTAGGCATTTTTTACCGAAACAGCGACGTTTAGGTACCAAAATCGGTACTTTTATATTATATTTTCAGGTCTTAAACGGAGCACGGAATAAAAATCTGATGAAAACGGACAAATTCTGATGCATTTCTGATAAAAAGGGGCAAAAATCTGATGACTGCCAGGTATGGTACGACCGTGCCATCCATCGGCACGACTGTGCCAATAATTCGATCTCGGAAGCACTGCCAGTGCCAGTGCCAATCTGTTCCCGGGTCGCATGACCGTGCCAAAGCCAGACCAAGGTTTCTGATCAACATTCTGATGACCCCGTAAAACGGCACGACCGTGCCGATCTGCTGACCCAGGCAACTTGTCCACTAGTCCACTTGGCTGACTTGGGATCGGAGAAACTGATGTCACCCGACAACACCTGTCGCACGACCGTGCGAGAATCCGCACGACCGTGCCGATCAAGAAATCTCCTATAAATAGAGCCATTCGCTACTGGTTCAAATGTTGGAAGCATAACCGATCCAACCCATCAATTACTTGCTTGTTTCTGGTTCGATTCCTTGTTCTTGAACATGTATTCTGATCATTTTGCAAGTATTGAGCTAATGTTAGTTTATGTTTAATGTAGTATTATGTAATAGTAGTAATGAACTTGTTTCTTGAATAATCTTTATGTTGTAATCTTGTTTGTATGAAACTTTAGTACTTTTTCATGTTTGAATCTTCATGATTATATAATGAACTGAACGTTTCATTGATGTTGAGTTCCTGATTATGTTTGATTATCTTGGATAATGAATCTGTGGTTAGTGGGATGGTAACTATTTCTTGATTAATCACTTGTTTGTAAACTTGTTTACACCATGAGACTCGAGAGGGGTATTGGTTTTATCTAAGATTAATCTTATTTTGATTAGGAATACTTTCTTACACGTAAGGGTTCTAACGAATTATATGGTGTTGATTACATGTTCTTGCATACGGTTTATGATCCTTGTTTAGTAGTTTTGGTCTGAAATTGCTGACATGGTAGATTTGTATTCAAGACTTGTAGAGGTGAAATATGTTGTTATATGATCTACTTAAATGCTTATCCTCGTGGCTGTATTGTGACCATAGGTATTGCTTTCTTTGATAAGTAAGGTTAGAAAACTCCTAGCGGATGACTAATCTATCTTTAAAGGTTCACATGAATGAATATCAATAGCTCGCTAAAGAATGAGTTTAGGTGGTTAACGTGTGTTTATCGCGTTAACTTTCCGAAGAATCATCATGTTAGAAAACTCCTAGCGGATGACTAACTGTCTTGAAATTGGAAAATTGATTAAGTGCTTTTGTGACATATGTCTGATAGATAACATGTTTAAGATGTTTGTGAAACAAGATAATAATATATTTATGTTTTAGATATAATTAAGATAACTTAGTTAAACAACCATTCACTTATCCTTTTATCTGGTAATCTAATGACAAAGATTTAGTACTTAATAACGCCCATGTTCCATGGATCGATATCTGGCTCTTACCAATACTTTACTGCATATATGACGGGATACACTTGTCCTTTGTTGTGTGTGTTTTAATGTTAAGGTATAAACCATTTTTATAAATAATAAAGCACCACGTGAGTGCGAAGTTCACTATAAATAAATATAAATAAATATGTGCCCTTCGGACGTACCAAGTTTTTGGCGCCGTTGCCGGGGACCACGGAGAAATTTTCGGAACAATCCGAGTCATTATTTTACCGGTGTACAAACTGTGAATACTTGTACATTTTTTGTATGTATTTATTTTCTTTTATTTACTAACTTGTGAATATTTAGCCTGGCACGCCCAGCTAACTACTAACCATCTAACTGACTAACTTTACTAACCACTAACCCTCTAACTTACTAACCTTTTATTTATTGTTCAACTAACATTTTCTTTATTACGTTTATTTATTTAATTCAGTTATGTGTTCGGAATCGTACCATTTTCTTTTATTCTTTCATTTCAGTTATTTTAATTCAGTCATTTCATTTATGTACTTCATCCATTTATTTATTTATTTATTTCATTCCAGTACAGTTCTTTCAGTTATTTCATTTATTTTAATTCAGTCATTTCATTTCTGTTTATGTTTATAATTATGTCCGTGTTCGCACGTCGAACCGCTTATATATATTTCATTTATGTATTTATTATTTATTTATCTTTATCCATTTATTTATTATTTCTGTACTCATTTATTTATTTATTTACTTCAAAAATATAACATTCTGATAAAATCATTAGATTTCTGATGAAATTATCAGATTTCTGATAAAATTATCAGATTTTCTGATGAATTCTGATAAACCCATTAGCTTTTCTGAAACAACAATTTTCCTTCTGATAAATTTACCATATTCTAGTGAATTCTGATTAGTTTTCAGAAATTCTGATGAAACAAAAATTTACATCAGAATTTTATCAGATCTTGTCAGATATGCTGATATAAAAAAATAGTTTTCGGATGTAAATATGTAAAATAAACAAGTAAATAGTAAATAGATAATTAGATTTGCATAATAATTTGTGTATATATGTATATTATTTTATAATATTATTATTACCTATATTTATATTTCTTATATTATTATTATCTTCTTTTTTTTGTATAATACCTTCCTTATTTTCTTTCAGGTTAATGTCCACGACCCCTGCACCCGCTGATGCTGAGCTAGCCAACGAACCAGAAAATAACCTAAGAAGAAGTAGGCGGCTTCGCAAAAGATCACTTGTCATTGCGCACAGGATTGCGGCCGCAATCGACGAACCAGTGATACTTTCTGACAGCGAGAGTTCAGAGGACGACAGAGGAAGCATAATAGTAGAGGACGACCAGCCTTTGAATGAGACCGGTCGTCCAGGAGGAGAGGGCTTGCTTCCGAGCATCGCACGACCTACGATAGCAGCACCGAGTTTTGAAATTAAATCTAGTATAATTAACATGTTACAAAATTCTGTGCAGTTTGATGGTAAGGATCACGAAGATCGAGGTCGGCACATCGCTTCATTTCTCAAGGTGCGCTCGACTTTCAAAATTCGAGACGTTTCTAAGGACGCAATTCGTTTGCGACTCTTTCCATTTTCTTTGTGAGACAAAGCCCGAGCTTGGCTTTTATCACTTCCAGCGGGATCCATCACGACTTGGAACGAGATGGCAGATCTTTTTATGCAAAAATACTTCCCGCCGGAAAAGACAGCTAAACTAAAGAACCGTATTATGACATTCAAACAGGACGAATGAGAATCTCTACATGCAGCTTGGGAAAGGTTCAAAGATCTTCTGATCGATGTTCCACATCATGGGTTGTCCAAAAGACAACTTGTGTTGAACTTCTACCAAGGACTCAACTACGACTCATAGGAACGCATAGACGTATATGCAGGAGGCGGTCTTGGAACTAAGACACCAACTGAAGCCTACGCAATTATAGAAAAAACTACCTTGAAGTTGAGTTCTCGTCACAGTGGATCAAGTGGATACATATACGGCTCTTGCAGCACAGATTGGAGCTTTGGCAGTGAGGTTTGATCAGGCTCAAAACGTTTCGCAGGTACAATCATCATGTGAGCAGTGTGGGGTGTCACACGAGCCAGGTACATGTGAGCAGGGTGTTATGTTTACAGGCCACGAAGAGGTGGACTATTTGGGCAATCAAATTAGGCCCCAAAATAACCCCTACAGCAACACGTATAATCCAGGATGGAGAAATCACCCGAACTTTGGGTGGAAATCTAATTCCACTAACCAAACCCCACTCGGATATGCTCAACGCGCTCCCTCGCCGCAACAGCCTCAGGGACAATCTTATCAGCCATCAGGGCAAACCTTTCAACCACGTTACAATAATTTAGGTTCAGGAAGCACTTCCCAGCCACAAACCTCTCAAAACAACTCAAAACTAGAGGAAATGATGGCACAGCTGTTAAACAACTTCAATAATGCCAATCAAATATCTGAGAAACGATACCAACAGCATGAGGAGCGTTTCATGGCGCAAGAAGGGGAAATGCGGAGCCAGAAGGCTTCAATACAAACCATTAAGAATCAAGTTGTCCAATTGGCCAAGATGTTGTCTGAAAGACCCCAAGGTAGTCTTCCAGGTAACACAGAACCAAACCCGGGAGGGCATGTTAATGCAGTAATGACAAGGAGTGGTAAAACCACGGGACCTGATAAATCGGACTCACCATCGATCATTGAGACGGTCCAAACTGACGCTTCGGACGAGGTGCACGCTAGGCGAATCCCAGCAAGTACAGCACAGCCCCAGGAGCCATTTGCAGATTACATTCCTCCAGTTCCATATCCTAGTAGACTGAAGAAGCAGAAGAACGATGAACAACATGGTAAGTTTTTAGAAATGTTTAATCAATTACATATAAACATACCATTTGTCGAGGCGTTGGCTCAAATGCCTAAATACGCAAAGTTCTTAAAAGACATCCTCACAAACAAGCAAAATCTTGAAAGCTTGTCTTGTGTATTGATGAATGAAAACTGTTCAGGCCTTCTCCAAAACCGTCTACCTGAAAAGATGGGAGATCCGGCCAGTTTTACTCTTCCCTGTCTCATTGGCAGCATGTCAGTCAGTCACGCATTAGCTGATTTAGGAACTAGCATCAACCTTATGCCATATAAGGTCTTTGCTAATGTAACACCCCTTGTTTTCACAAGTCAAAGTCAAAGTCAAGGTCAAAGTCAACGACCGATTATACGGATTTGACTTGTAGAAATCTCTTTGTTTTATTTGTATTATGTGGAGTAAGTGTTGTTAATTGCAAACCATCGACGTATTATTCAAGCGACTTACGACTGTGAACTGTAGGCAGTAACAATGTGATAAAGTTAACCAACTGATAATCAAGCTATGCTAATCGAATCGACAACGAATCACGAATCGAGCTACGTATTTTAGTTATTGCTATACGCGTGTGTGTGCCATATGTGTTACTTGTGCATGTTTATCTATGTTGTATTGTGGTAATCAAGCGAACTCAATCGAAACTCGAATGCAATCGAATACAATCGAACTCGAAACTCAATCGAACTATGGTAATTAGTGAAGAGATTATGCGAGATATGAAGTAGTTAGGACTAAAAGTAATTTGATTAGGAAACCCCATCGAATCGAACCGCTTGCAATCGAAATCGATTTAACAAAAATCGTCGCGCCGAACACTTGAACCAAGCGCCATCCGGCCGGATAGCCATCCGACCGGATAGTCATCCGACCGGATAGCCACTATGTCACAGGTCAGGTGTCATTCGACCGGAATGTCATCCGACCGGATCGCCATCCGAGCGGTGTGTCATCCGATCGGATAACCCTTTCCTCTTTTGGAATCCTATAAATACCCCTGTCACTCTCCGCACCTACTACTTTTGGCAAGTGACGTCCGAACAGCACGCTTTCCTCACCTTTTCTCCGATTTCTCTCGATTCCGGTAAGATCTCGCCCTAAATCTTGTACTTTCTCGATCTACACGCACTCCTACACCTTTCTATCTTTTAAAACTTAACTTTTAACCGTGAAATCACTAGATTTCGGGTGTTCTAGGATGATGTCATCATGTGTTCTTCAAGAACTTCATGTTTTGGCCTCAATCCACCAAGAACAACTTAGATCTAACCGATTTCCACAAAGATCTTGTAAAGATCTCGACACGAGTGTGGTGAAAGAGGATTGAAAGATGGGTTTCAACTTTCTTTCAACTCTTTTACACTCAAAACACTCAAAACCAGTAGAATCGGGTTCTGATCTAGTCTTCTACTCTATCATAGTGTTGTACTAGCTCAAGATCCAGATCCTACCCATGAGATTACCGATTTCGGGTTAAACAAAACAACCATCTAGAGCCGGTAACTGACCGAGCTAGGGTGATTCCTGTTCGGTTTAGTCATCTGGGTCAAAAGGGGAGTTCCGATTAGGGGTGTTCAGAAAAAACCGTAACCAAATAAAAACCGTAAACCGAACCGTAACCGTAACCAAATAAACCGATCCGAATAACGAATTCGGTTTTTGGTTTGGTTTCTAACCGAAACCGAATTGTGAATATGGTTTTTGGTTCGGTTTATGGATCCACATTTTATTTTATTTGGTTTATTCGGTTTATTTGGATAACCGAATAAACCATTTAACTTAATTAATTATTAAATAAAAATAATAATATTTCATAAATCATAGACAATTTATTAGCCCAAAATAGTTATTTTTTATGTAGCCCAAAATACCAAATGTAAATCTAAAAGCCCAACCCAACATTTCTAAAATAATAGAACTTCGGACCTATAGAAACTAGGTTTTAGGATTTCTACATTTTTTTGGAGAAAGACTCATGTTTGAAGATTATTTATATTTTGTGTCATTAGACTTGTTAACTATTTATAGTTTTCTATGATCTATGTTTTGAAGCTTTAACTTTGTGGTCGTGTCTATGATTACTTTATGGATGTGTTTGTTTTTATTTCGCAATGAAACTTTCTTCTATTCATATATTGTTAGGTGTAAATTAGTTGTGATGTTCAAAAGTTGGAACACAAGCATAATTATAAATTAGGAAAAAAAAGTACTTAGTACAATTTGGTTAGATTTGGTTTATTTGGTTTCTAACCGAAACCAAACCGAATTGAATTTGGTTTGGTTTGGATCGGTTTGCATATTTCTTATTTGGTTTGGTTTTTGGTTTGGGGTATAAAATTTTGAAAACCGAATAAACCGAACCAAATAAACCATAAACCGAACCGATGAACACCCCTAGTTCCGATTGGTTAACACGTTGTCAAAGCATCTCGACATAATGACAAACCATCAAAACGACCAAGTGCAGGACGAACGGAACAATCGGAACGGATTGCCGTCCGATCGAATGGGTCATCCGAACGGATTGTCACCCGAACGGATCACACTTGGGTCCCACTTTTAAAACAATCTTATCTAAATTTTGAGTATTGAACGAAATGTAATCCGATCGGACGACCATCTGAATGGATTACTCTTCGGATCATGAGATACTAAGGCTTTAAAGACTTAAACAATTTTCAACATGTTCAATAACAAAGTTGCCATCCGATCGGATTGCCATCCGATCGAATGACGCTTTTGTTTTGAACGTACTTTCAGTAGGCAACCTCACCACTAAGTCGTCATCCGACCGGATCACCGTCCGACCGGATGACCATCCGAATGGATTGTCATCCGCACGACCAGTCATCCGACCGACCGACTTGATGGATAGAGATACTTTTGTGTTTTCAAAATACTACAACGAAAACTTCAAAAGACAAGCCATCATACACAAACACATTCTTCTTATAGGAAGAAACAATCCACTCAAATCGCCATCCGACCGGACCACCGTCCGACCGGATGACCACTCGCACGGATTTCTATCCGCACGGATTGTTGTCCGATCGGATTACCATCTGATCGAACCACCATCCGACCCTTGCACACCTTGTAACGTTTTACGTTTCGCTTATCGTTATGCTATCGAATCTATTCAGGCTAACCCTACTCGCTAAGCGCTCCCTTCAATCCATTAATCGCTGTGAGTATACTCGATCCCTTTTTGCTTTACGCACTTTTGGGTGTTACATACGTTACGAATATTCAAACTACAACAAATCACACTACTCAATACTATTTGAACGCTAACCGTAAATGCATGTTATACGTGGCTTATGAATGCGTGTTTGTTATGTTTACACATGGAATACTGTCTACCTGCCTTAGCAACGATAGTACTATAGTTTGGACTCAGCACCCGTTCACACGGGGGTTGTTAAGGACAACTACTTGCATGGATTACGGTGGTAATCATGTATTGCGAACTGCCTCGGGCAGTCAACCCGCAGTCATTGGTATCGATGGATCTATGCCGATAACTAACGTGCTTCATTTCACTATGTGTACGTGCTGGTTATGCGTAAACGAATTCGAACTCAATATGCTATTATCAAACTTGTATGCTCACCTTTACATTTTTTGTATTGACTTTATTTTAACGTATGTGACAGGTGCTTAGGAAGTTTACATGCTTAGCATGCTGTGAACTTGAGGCTAGGAAAGGTCTAGGATGCTCTGTGTGCTGTGATGAAATCGAAGCTAGGAAAAGAGGTCCTAGAAACCAATAAACAAACTATCTATGTATAAATCTGAGTTGTCGGAACAGAATATTTGCCTAGATTTATGTCTGTAATAATTATTTTGCTGTTTGAGATACGGTATGGGACGTATTATTTAATTGAATAGTATTGATAATTGTTATGGAAACTCCTGGACAATCTGTTTCGCTCAGTGCCATGCCCCGATGATTCCGCCATCAGTTGGGGTGTGACAGCTAAATTAGATCTGGGTGAACCTTCACCTACTAGAATGAGCATTCGACTTGCAGATCGTTCAATCAAGTATCCGCGTAGATTCGTTGAAAACATGCTTGTTAAAATTGATAAATTTGTTTTTCCCGTGGATTTTGTTATTTTAGACATGGACGAAGACTCAAAAGTGTCATTAATACTTGGACGCCCGTTCCTCAATACTGCGAGGACGATTGTTGATGTGGCAGCTGGCCAGATCACGCTACGAGTAAATGACGAGCACGTGACTTTTGATATCAAAAGATCAATGCAACATCCGTAAAGTTACGATGACATGCTTTACTATGTCGACATTGTCGATACTTGTGTAAGCTCTCATTTCCACGGCATGATTAAAGAAATTGATACGGGCACACATCTGTTGTGTGAGAACCAAAATGGCATTTTGCAGGAGAGCCACGAAGATGAGCAGCCGGTTTGTCAAATCGGTGATGATGGTTCCCAAAGTCCAGATCAATTTGTGGAAATTGACCGTGAAGCTGAAGAAAAGTCAAAACCTTTGGTTGAAGATCCACCGTCTTTGGAGTTAAAAGAACTCCCACCGCATCTCGAGTATGCATTTCTAGATGAGGAGTGTCACTTACCTGTCATCATTTCAGTATCTTTAGCAAAAGAGGAAAAGAGACAGCTCCTCGAGGTTCTAAAGCTTCACAAGAATGCTATGGCGTGGAAGATTATGGATATCAAAGGCATTAATCCTTCTTTTTATACTCATAAGATTCTAATGGAAGAAGATTACAAGCCTAGTGCACAGCATCAAAGGCGTTTGAATCCGAATATGCAAGACGTGGTGAAGAAAAAAGTAATTAAATTGTTAGATGCAGGGCTGATTTATCCTATATCTTATTTTGTTTGGGTAAGTCCAGTATAAGTAGTACCCAAGAAAGATGGTATTACTGTAGTTCCAAACGATAGGAATGAACTTATTCCTACCCGTACCGTCACCGGATGGCGAGTTTGCATCGATTACCGCAAACTCAACGATGCCACCCGTAGGGACCACTTCCCGCTTCCATTCATCGACCAGATGTTGGAACGTCTGTCGGGGAAGTCATTTTTCTGTTTTCTGGATGGGTTTTCAGGGTATTTTCAAATTCCTATTGCTCCTGAGGACCAGGAGAAGACTACTTTCACATGTCCTTTCGGCACATTCGCCTACCGGCGTATGCCTTTTGGGCTATGTAATACACCAGCCACATTTCAGCGTTGCATGGTAGCCATCTTCCACGACATGATTGAAGACTCCATGGAAGTATTCATGGATGATTTCTCTGTGTTCGGGAGTTCTTTTAATCAATGTCTTGGAAATCTGAAAAGAATGTTGATAAGATGTGAGGAAACTAATCTTGTGCTAAACTGGGAGAAATGCCACTTCATGGTGAAGGAAGGGGTAGTTCTTGGGCACAAAATCTCTGAAGCCGAGCTGGAAGTTGATCCAGCAAAAGTGGATATCATTTATAAACTTCCTCCCCCTACTTCGGTTATAGCGATTAGAAGTTTCCTGGGTCATGCAGGGTTCTACAGGCGATTCATAAAAGATTTTTCAAAAATCCCAAGACCTATGACCCGTTTGTTAGAAAAAGACGCTCCATTTGTGTTTTCAGACGAATGCATGAAAGCGTTTAAGCAACTGAAACAGAGGCTTATCGAAGCCCCTATCTTAGTTGCACCAGATTGGGCGTTGCCATTTGAGATAATGTGTGACGCAAGTGATTTCGCAATAGGAGCAGTCTTAGGACAACGAAGGGAGAAGCATTTTCATCCAATTTACTATGCCAGCAAAACTCTACATGATGCTCAGGAAAATTATACAACTACAGAGAAAGAGCTTTTGGCAGTAGTTTATGCTTTCGATAAATTCAGGTTATACCTTGTGTTGTCCAAAACAATTGTGTATACGGATCATGCAGCAATCAAATACCTTTTTAGCAAACAAGACGCAAAACCACGTCTTATCAGATGGATCTTGTTGCTACAAGAATTTGACATCGAGATCCAAGACAAAAAGGGAGCTTTAAATGTTGTAGCCAACCATCTCTCGAGACTTGAGCATGGTAATTCGAAAACTTCAGTGGAGGAACCAATAAATGACAATTTCCCCCCACGAATTCCTTTTGAGTATCGAGATGAATGAGGAGTCACCTTGGTTTGCCGACTTTGCGAACTACCTCGCATGTGGAATCCTTATAAAAGGATTGTCATATCAGCAAAAGAGGAAGTTCTTTGCAGATTTAAAATATTACATTTGGGACGAACCATACTTGTTTAGAATCAGAGCCGATCAGGTGATCCGAAGATATGTATTTGGAGAGGAGGCAGCTAGCATTCTACGTCACTGTCACGAAGGGCCAACCGGAGGTCATCATGGAGCAAATAACACTGCAAATAAAGTGTTAGACTATGGGTTTTACTGGCCCACCATCTTTCGAGAAGCACATGAATGGGTTAGAGCGTGTGATGCTTGCCAAAGGGCAACAAATATCTCCGCACGCAATGAGATGGCTCAGCATCCAATATAAGTCTGTGAAGTCTTTGACATATGGGGTATCGACTTCATAGGTCCATTTCCAGCCTCAAGAGGTAACAAATACATCCTAGTTGCTGTAGACTATGTCTCAAAATGGGCCGAAGCTCAAGCTTTACCCACGAATGATGCTAGGGTAGTTGTGAGGTTCTTAAAAAGTTTATTTGCCCGATTTGGTGCTCCAAAAGCACTTATCAGTGATCGAGGAACGCATTTTTGTAATGCACAGTTAGAACGAGCCTTGTCGCGTTATGGTGTTCATCATAGATTGGCTACGCCATACCATCCTCAAACGAGCGGGCAAGTGGAGGTCACAAATCGGGGTTTCAAAAGAATCCTTGAGCGGTCCATTAATAACAACTGCAAGGATAGGTCAGACAAATTAGATGACGCTCTGTGGGCTTTTCGAACAACATTCAAGACACCTATTGGGACAACGCCCTTTAGGTTGGTTTACGGAAAAGCCTGTTATCAACCTGTCGAGCTAGAACACAGGGCATTTTGGGCCTTGAAAACGGCAAATATGGATTTGAAAAGCGGAGGTGAAGCCCGTTTTCGGCAAATCCACGAGCTCGAGAAGCTAAGAAACCATGCCTATGAAAGTTCCAGCAGGTACAAAGAACGAGTCAAGAGGTTTCATGCCAAAAAATTGAGAGAACATAAAGATTTCCGCGTTGGGGATCTTGTCTTATTGTACTCGTCACGACTGCGTTTATTCCCTGGAAAGTTAAGATCCCGATGGACGGGTCCATATACGGTTAAGGAAATATTTCCATATGGAGCCGTCGTCATCAAAAACTTAAATGGGGAAACATTCAAAGTCAACGGTCATAGACTCAAAAGTTACATAAACGGACAGGTTGACTCGGTGGAGGAAATTCTCGAACTCCACGTCCCGCACGCTTGAAACAAGTGTGGGGAAAATGAGTCTAGCTATCGACTCGTTGACAAATTTAGCGGGCGTGTTCTCACACCAAAAGGGTAATTTTGTACATATTATTTTGTTGTATTTATTTCCTAATTCGTTAATTTTTCGGTTTTAAACGTAGATACATACAACCTTGATCCATAATTTTTGGAATTTTGAAGTTGATTAATTGTTAAAATATATGAGATATAGCAAAAATGGAAAAATAAGGTGAAATTACGGAATTAAAAGCTTACTGTGAAAAATGACCATAAAATGCCCAGGTTTCGCACGACCGTGCGGTCATCGGCACGGTCATGCAACCCGAAATCAAAACAGGCCAGAACTTGTGCACAGGGCAGTCATCGGATCGCACTACCGTGCGACACATGGCACGGTCATGCAACCCGGAACTGTCAGGTAAACCAGGAGTACGACTAGGATCGGCATGACCATGCGAGTAAAAAATCTGTACAGTAAAAACAGGGTATAAATACGATTTTGCAGTAAAAACCTATCACTTTTTCGAAACCCTAGCAGCCGAACGGGAGTTCCAGGTCGCCTACACCTAAAAATCAACCAATTTTTGCTTAGATTTCACTCCAATCATCTTCCAAGGTATGTTTCCTACTTATTTTGTAGATTTAACTTAGTTTCTGATGAAAATCTGAGGTTTGAATAAAGAAATTGGGGGTTTTCTTCATAAAAGTCAAATAACCCCTTGTTCTTGAGTGTTTGGTGCTAAATCGGTCGTTCCGATCATTGTTCTGATGTCCATTCACTGATTACTAGTTAGATTTTGAAGTATAAAGTTTTAAATCAGTGAACAAAACTGTTTTCTGATGATTTTTAAAGTCGCACGGTCATGCCATTGAAACGGCATGGCAGTGCCGGTCCGAAATCAACATCAGATCGATGATTCAGAACTACGATACCAAGACGCATGGCTGTGCCAAATCGGCACGACAGTGCGAGATGATTTTCGGGAAACATTCCACTAACCGATCAGGAATTGGCATGGCAGTGCGGCCAGCCGCACGACCGTGCGGTTGCTGAAACGATGACAGAACGTCGTAAACAGCCTGTTCCGGTGGCAGCAATGAAAATTTTATTTTATGCTCTTATTTGGTTGTATTCCTGTATGCAGATGAACCACAGATTCCTCCAGTTCAGCGAAAACAAATCGAAAGAAAGTCCTTGTATTGCCATATTAGAAGCACTATGGAATCGAAGGGGACAAATTGGTGAACCGAGAAGGATAAATTGGGCCACCCTAACAACCCTAAATTAAGAAGAAAGGTTATCCGACATGATGTCACATCCAATGTCACGGTTGTTTAACATTGAACGACTCGTATATCTTGAGCTAACATTGGAATTTTTCGCTTCGTACACTTATGACAAACCAAGAAGCGAAAATCCAGACTTTAAGAACAGGGAGACAATACAGTTCAGGTTGGGAAGAAAGTGGCATAAGTGGTCAGTTGCTAAACTTGGGAGAAGATTGGGAATATACTCAGCTGAAGACATTGATTCAGAACTTTTCACCAATATCTACAAGTTTGATAATGAGCAGCAACGGGCTAACTTTTAGGCACAAGTGGCAGTTGGACCACCTTTTGAGGCTAGAAAAGCTAAAGTATCATGACTACGAGACCCGCTACTAAGGGTCGTTCATCAGGTTATGAGTCACACCATTTGTGGACGCATGGACAGTGCAGGAAACTGTCCCACTCCAGATCTTCTTTTCTTGTATTCAATTGTGAATGGAGTGCACGTCAACCTCGCAGCTAGAATGGCTGACTTTTTCGTGAACAGCGCGGGGAGGACTACAAGCAGTGAAATACATGGTGGTGAATATGTGACTCAGAGGGCATATAACATGGGTATTATGACAGATGATGTAGTTAGTGGTCTCACAATGGTTTACGCAGGAGGAGACGTAGATATGAGGTCTTTGAGAGCAATGGGTCTGGTAGTGGATACAGACAATGGCTCGAGACTAAGGGGTTTAAATGGATAGATATGGGATCCGCTACCACCACAGGACGAAGACGTCAACATGGAGGAACATCAGATACTAGAGCCGCCACCACACGATCAGCCATAGCACGAAGAGCAGCATCAGCGCCAGTATCAGTATCCGCCAGGTATACCTTCCTATCCCAAGTTGTACCAGCAGTTTCAGCATATGCAGGTTACTCAGGACACTATGAGAGCCACTCAGGAGACTATGCAGGCAACTCAAAACACCATGAGGAGGAAATGTATGTAGGTTTTTCCTACATCTTCGGAGGGCTACAAAGCGTTTATCTAAGCCACTTTGGGGAGCCACCACAGTTTCCATTTGGAAACCTAGGTAACTATGGGGCGGGTTCATCTGGAACATGCCACCATGATGATGATGATGATGAGGAGTAGGAGGAGCTAGAGCGGACCATTCAGAAACTAATGTTTTATCGTATTTTTATTTTAGTACTTTATTTTATTTGGGATCCTTAAAACTTTATGTCTGTTTTTAAATGTTTAAGTAGTGTGTTTGCTTTGCTTGAATAATGGGTTTGGTTATCTAACATTTTGATCAAGGGTAATGTTGACTGCTTTAGCAAGTAACATACTTGGCAGATTTGTAAGGAAATGCACACAGAGTTGAGACGACTTCAATCAAAGTCTACGCAAACAAGTCAACTCCAACTCTGAGGGAGTACCTCTTTCCCTTTTCACATTATTAGTTTAGCTCTTCATAATTGCTTAACTAATATGTATTTCACATTGGGGACAATGTGAAGTTCAAGTGTGGGGAGGGGTTTAAAGGTTTTTAAACTTTGTTTGTCCTTAATTGTTCTCATTTCTGTACATATTTTTGAAAATAAAACAAAAATGGTCACTTGTGTTCTTTAGAAAGCATCAAAATTGATAAAAACCAACAAGCCAAATTGATTTTTTGAAAAAGATAACTAAAAAGCGTGATAAAACAAGAAGAAAGACTTGCATGTTTATCTTTATATTTATACCCATTCCTTCCGTTTATGTGAGCATATTTTTGGGCATTTACAGCTTTCTTGACAAATGCTTCTTTGTTTTTGCGGAAAAATGAGTGAGCCGGATGTTTTATGTAATTTAGAACTTGTCATTTGAATACTTTTCAAAATCTTGAATATGTGAAATTACATAGAAATGATATAGGCACTTAGGATACCCTTTCGTTAGCCTTTTTCTTTGTTTATATCCCGCAACCAACACTATCCATTAGTTCACCATGTTGAGTCTATTTTCTGTATTTTTCAAAATTTTACACAAATATTAAGCTACTTAACCAGATATAAACTTTTTCTTGTTTTCCCCTTTTTGTTAAAACTCGGCCTTAGCTATCTAGTTTGATATAAATCTTACTCTTTATGTTTATGTTGAATAAAAAAAACGTTTGTCAAAACTCTCTAAAGGAATTATGGAAAAACTATCAAGAAAGAAAATAGAGAGTGGTAGTGTAAAAAGAATAAACTCTGAACACATACACAAGTAGCTTAGCAATGTGTTCAGAATCCTAGAAAATAAAACACCAAGTTTTTGGCCAAGTTTTAACCTTTCTTGCCACTTTCAAATATCCATTCCATACCCTAAACCCTAGCCTATCATTACAACCCATCAAAGACCTCTTGATTTATGTTGTTCACATATTAATTGGTGGAGATTAGATCTTTTGACAAGCTTATAATATTGCATGATTCATTGACTAGGCATCGAGTGTCTTACATACACATTATATGTATAATTCAGAAATTTAACCGAGTGTGTGTGAACATTGTGAGAAATATAAAGATTTGCATGCTAAGTCAATCAAACGTAGAATCATTGCTTTATAATTATCCTTTCATACATCCAACAAAGCTTGTTTGTTTTAAAATCTTTGATGATGACTTTTTGGAAAACCAATTTGACCACCAAACAAATTAGTAACCTTGTAAATATCTAGATTTGATTCCGTATTTTATTTTAAGTTTGCTTGAGGACAAGCAAAGTTCAAGTGTGGGGATGTTTGATATACGTTAAATTATACATGTTTTTATATCCCAAAACACTTCCATATTAAGCATTTTTGACCGAAACCGTGACGTTTAGGTACCAAATTCGGTACTTTTATATTTTCAGGTCTTAAACGGAGCATGAAATAAAAATCTGATGAAAACGGACAAATTCTGATGCATTTCTGATAAAAAGGGCAAAAATCTAATGACTGCCATGTATGGCACGACCGTGCCATCCATCGGCATGACCGTGCCGATCATTCGATCTCAGAAGCACTGCCAGTGCGAGTGCCAGTGCCAATCTGTTCCTGGGCCGCATGACCGTGCCACCCGCCGCATGACCGTGCCAAAGCCAGACCAAGGTTTCTGATCAACATTCTGATGACCCCGCACTACCGTGCGACAAACGGCACGACCGTGCCGATCTGCTGACCCAGGCAACTTGTCCACTAGTCCACTTGGCTGACTTGGGATCGGAGAAACTGATGTCACCCGACAACACCTATCGCACGACCGTGCGAGAATCCGCACGACCGTGCCGATCAAGAAATCTCTTATAAATAGAGCCATTCGCTACTGGTTCAAATGTTGGGTTTTTCTCCATGTTTCTAGGCAATTTCTTGGTTCCGAAGCAGTCCTGATCAGACCACTTTGAAGCTTCAAGACCGAATGGAAGCATAACTGATCCAACCCATCAATTCCTTTTTTCATGTTTGAATCTTCATGATTATATAATGAACGTTTCATTGATGTTGAGTTCCTGATCGTGTTTGATTATCTTGGATAATGAATCTGTGGTTAATGGGATGGTAAATATTTCTTGATTAATCACTTGTTTGTAAACTTGTTTACACCATGAGACTCGAGAGGGGTATTGGTTTTATCTAAGATATATCTTATTTTGATTAGGAATACTTACGTAAGGGTTCTAACGAATTATATGGTGTTGATTACATGTTCTTGCATACGGTTTATGATCCTTGTTTAGTAGTTTTGGTCTGAAATTGCTGACATGGTAGATTTGTATTCAAGACTTGTAGAGGTGAAATATGTTGTTATATGATCTACTTAAATGCTTATCCTCGTGGCTGTATTGTGACCATCAGTATTGCTTTCTTTGATAAGTGAGGTTAGAAAACTCCTAGCGGATGACTAATCTGTCTTTAAAGGTTCACATGAATGAATATCAATAGCTCGCTAAAGAATGAGTTTAGGTGGTTAACGTGTGTTTATCGAGTTAACTTTCTAAAAAATCATCATGTTAGAAAACTCCTAGCGGATGACTAACTGTCTTGAAATTGGAAAATTGATTAAGTGCTTTTGTGACATATGTCTGATAGATAACATGTTTAGGATGTTTGAGAAACAAGATAATAATATATTTATGTTTTAGATATAATTTAGATAACTTAGTAAAACAACCGTTCACTTATCCTTTTATCTGGTAATCAAATGACAAAGATTTAGTACTTAATAACGCCCGTGTTCCATGGATCGATATCTGGCTCTTACCAATACTTTACTGCATATATGACGGGATACACTTATCCTTTGTTGTGTGTGTTTTAATGTTAAGGTATAAACCATTTTTATAAATAATAAAACACCATGTGAGTGCGAAGTTCACTATAAATAAATATAAATAAATATGTGCCCTTCGGACGTCACCAACTACTGCGGCTATTAATTGTCGATCGGCCCTGTTGCAGGCGCTGCTGCTACGTATTTTCTGCAGCCGCTGCTGCTGCGTATCTGCAGCAGCGCGCTGCGTTTCGGTAATAAAAATTAGTTATTTTACATATATATGTAATATATAATGAACAATTAAATAAACATTCGGCGCGTTTAGGCTCGCGAGTCGGATCGAGCTCGATAAGTGAAGCTCGGGCTCGGGCTCACTTACTAAACGAGCTCGGGCTCACTCACTTATCGGCTCGAGCTCGATAAGTGAAGCTCGGGCTCGGATCGATCCATATAAAAAATATAATAAAAAACCTCTAAAAATAAAAAAAAAATCACAAAAAATCAAAAAATTCAAAAAAAATAAAAAAATTCAAAAAAATCAAAAAAAAAAAAAAAGAAAAAACTCTAAAAAAATAATGAAAATAAAAAAATCCTAAAAAATAAAAAAATCTAAAACAATCTAGAAAATTAAAAAAAGTAATGAAAATTAAAATCACACACAGTGGCGGACCCATGATTTTTTTTCAATGGGGTGCGCTTTTTTAAGGTCTTAAGATTTTTCACAACCGAACGTTAGAATTTTGGAGTCGGTCATCATTCGGGTCGGGTCAGACGAGAAGTGTAATAAAGAGGGATCAAAACATTGTACCAGGTGTGACTTTAGAGGGATCAAAGCGAATGCTTCCGATCCAGGATGCCGACACCTCATCTGAGTCAAAGGAACTGGCTGGCTGTTTAAATGGGAATGGTGGACCGACTCCCGCTGTTGGAAAAGACCAGAAAGATGAGCAGAGCGGTTCTTTAGTAACCGCGACTAATGAGCAAAAAGAACAAGAAAAGAGGTAACAAGCTGGTTTTTAGTAGGCTTGATGTATTTATCTCACAAAATCCCACGATTTGTATATCATTGTCACAAATGACATTGTGGAGCTAGGAGTTTGTTGCATTGTGTAAATTGTTAATTGATTCGGGTTTTTCTCCCATGATCATGGAGCTGGAACCTGATCCGTTCGAACTAACATTGATAAATACAAAGTATTTCAACCAGAAAACAGAATGTACTTCACGTGTTCAGTTTCGGTCTATAACTTAACGTGTTAACCAATGACTCATAACCGGACCCATCATCAAACTGGGTCAACTGATGGTTTTAATGGACTTAACAGAACTGGTTATATTGTTGGTTCGCAGTTTGACTTATTTCCAAATAATATGGCTATATATAAACATAAATCGTACAAGTATATATCTCAAAATCCCTATCTGATCAATCACAAACCCTATCAAAGATCATCTGAACATTTAATAATCCATAAAACAAACACTGAAAAAATGAAATAAAAGTTACCTATCAAACAGAAGCATAAACAGAACCTCAATCCTGCAGCAACAACTGGAAAATAAATAAAACGATTGTTAACCATCTATCGAAAAGAAAAAAAAACTCAATTACACCTGAAGAAGGTCGTACAAACTAGAACTCTAAAATAATTGATATTCCAATACTATGTAGATGACTAATTCCACATCAATTGATATTTTGAAGAAAAGAATTCCATCAAGGAGAAAAGGAAATTGCATTCAATTAGGGTTCTAGGGTCTCATAGGAACAAGATTCATACCTTCTGCAGAAGTTCCAGTTCTTCGATTTAGAGTTTGATGGAATGATGTATAAGGGTACGTAGTATTATGTTTCTTATTTTAATATTCAATCAAAACCCTAATTAGTGGATGGGCCAGTTATGTGAGTTAATTGTGGATAATATATGGCGCCCTAAAAAGAAAAATAATCCCGCTCAAATTTCATTGTGACTAATACGGTGGCAATTCAACCCTCAAATTAAATTTTAATGTTGCTACCACTCTCCCGGTCACAATTACGAAAATCTAGCCCACGAATTTCATTAGGCACGATTTTAAAACCAAATATAAATAAGGGCAATTTGTTTCCCACCAATTTGTGAGGGGAAATAAATGGTGGCAAAATTTGCAACCGCTTAGCTATCTTATCCTATAAGCACGTTTAATTTGCTAGATTGCTACCTTCTTTTTTTCGGTAGCAAAACTTTGGTGACAATTGCCTAATTTTCTAGTAGTGTTGGTAGATTGTCCGAATAAACAATTGTGTTAGGAAAACTCTGGTTTGCCTAGAACGGAGTAACAGTTACATTATTATTACTTATCCATTGAAAACAAGGGATCACAAATGATATAGAATAAGTATATGCATCCTAATTTTCCGAGAAATATACAAGTATTACAATTTTGTCCGATCCGAACAACGAGACTAAATAATTATCAGAAAGTGTAAATGGGAATCTTAGACTTCGTAGTGATGTCTAAATATTATTTACCGATTTATATCGTTAAATTTATCGCTGATCGATTTATAAGCACAACCAATGACCATTTTAACATCAAGTTATCATCATAACCATGTCTAGTAACTAGTTAATCCTAGCTAGTAATCAATACTGGATCAACTTCCTAATCACTTAAACAAGTCCTAAATGACCAAAATATCTATCATATACATCATACAAGATCTCATATAGTCAACCAGAAATCAACAACCCAAACCACCCCATCCATCCCTTCACTTACGGCAACCATGGGGGACCCACAACCCCATGTTTTGGTGACCTCATGCTTGATACAAGCATGGACTTCTTTGACCAAATGGAGCATTATTGGAGTGTTGAGTTAGACCGTGGGGTATGGTGGGGCGGGGGTTTGGGGCATGGGTTGACTGTTGACACGTGGATATGGGGCACTCAATACACAAACCCAAGTTTCATATGAGTATGGTGGGCGTGGCTGGGCTGGCGTGGCCAAGCCACATCATTTTTTTTAAATATAAAATGGTCCGCTATGCCCTAGCCAACAAGCCAATAAGAGCCGGCCACATAGGATCGCTAGCATGCCCCACGCCCGTCCTTAAACTCCCGCCTAAGGGACCACGCCCAAACCAAAGCTCACCCGAGTTGGTGACTTGGGTGTTTCTCTCCAACCCACGCCTTAAACTCCCGCCCAAGAAACAAGGCCCCTTTACACTTCACATTTTCAAATTTATATATATATACAAATGATGAATTCCTTAAGAACAGTCTAGGTTTCCAAGTTACATGTGACCGTCATTTGCCCGTCTTGCCACCTCTTGAATTCCTTAAGAACAGTCTAGGTTTACATGTGACCATCATTTGCCTCTCTTCTCACCTCTACATTTAGGCCATCCACCACAGCCGTTTACAAAAAGTTACCCACCCACCCACGTAATCCCGTTCCACCGTATCACTCCCTGGCCGTCCTCCTCCTTCTCTCCGCCTTCAAATGTTACGTTGACACCTCGGCGCCGCTCCCTTCAATTTTGATTCCGACGAACACGCTTGGTGCTTGGCGTCTGAAATTAGGGCTCATACAGGTATGTTTCAGCGATTAGGATTCCCGTTTTGCTTCTACAGTTAATTAGTTTTGGATTCCCGTTTTGCTTCTGCAATTAATTAGGATTCCCGTTTTGCTTCTGCAATTGCACTCTCTTTTCCAATTTTTTTGTAAAACATCTAGCACTTGGGTTGATTTATTTGCAGTGCAATAGATAGGAGGTACCAACAAGGGTTTTTAACAATTTATTAATACGCTTTATAAGACTTCAGGATATGTATATTATAGGGTGGGGGCAATGAAATTATTTCATATGACTCGGATTTGATAAATAAGCCCAGTGAATAAATATAATTTAATTATCATGGAAGTTATTTTAACTATTAGATAAGTTTTTTATTTGTGGGGAATAGTTACTTGTCCTAGGCTATAGGTTGTAATTCTGTGTTGTATGCTTTTTGAAAATTGATTTGCATCATTGGGGAGAATTGGTTTACCTCTAAAAAGTCCATCAGGGTAGATTGCAGTTTGGTAGTTAGGAAGGAAGGACAATAGAATGTGAAAATATTACATTTGACATAATTTTTACTATAATCGCTCGATTTGATTATCATATTCTTAACTGAGCTAACCGAAGTCGCATCACCTAACCATTTGCACTTGTCTTTTTGGTTCGACAAAGACACCAAACCCAAAGCCGCTTCAGCCGAGTTCCATTCGGCCAGTTCGGCTGAAGACTCAAGAGATCTTTTCCTGCACTAAACACCCACAACCCTCTGATTAACCATAGCGATCCCCACCACTTTACAATGCTCCAGAGAGAAGAGATTTGGCCAGACGAGATAAAAGGGCTCTTCTTGAAGCCATGTATCTATCTAGAATCTAATATTAACCCCATTTCCCACCTTACCCTTGATGAATCTATGAGATTTAAGCTCGCTGAAATCCAGCTTCGATTCCAACCGGACGATTGCGTTCCAGCAGCCCGAAATCGCCTTATTTGAATCAAATTACTTTAAATTTTGGTAAATGATTGAAAGTTATACTCCAAGTTAGGAATTACTACCCTGTTGGGTTGAAATACTATTTTTAATGACCAGTATTTTACCAAATTTAAAATCAAGATATTCTTTTATGCTCATACTAGCTTTCTTGAAACACATCTCCTTACTTTTTCCTTATAAAATTAGAAACGTTTTGATTACCCACCTAATTCAAGATATGGGCTTTGAGACTTTTTGCTAAAACTGAGTTAATTAAGTTTTTAAATCATGTTTATTGTTTTGAATATCCATTTCATCGTCATGCTATCACCATAGATGTTAACGGTTATCAAACATGTAGCAAATCAAGATATGTATATGTGTGTGAAATGATTTAAGAGGTTTTATGAATTGAAAATATACTTAGGTGACTTTTATTCTTTTAACCCATTTGAGTTGGTTTTAGTTGAAGTGCATTCTGAAGTAGACATGGTGAATTATGGTGGCCAAAGGGTTGGCGGTGGTCGTGGATTTTCAGTGATTTTGTAGTTGTCTTTTTGCCTAAATGGCTAAAGGGTTGCCGTAAAGAGCTTACCACTTTTGTGTCCATTCTTTGTTGCAGGTTCTTACGAACTCATTGTGTTAGCAGCTTTATCTTCTCATTGTGTTAGCAGCTTTATCTTCAATCTGGTAAAATTTGTATTTTTAGTATAGTATTTTTTTTTACATTGTTACTTTTTATATGCTTTTGTGTATGCACATTTTGTTTGCTTAAAAATATGTTGCCGTCAGACACGTCTGGTAAAAGGCGGAGAATAGCTACCTCTTATGAAACAGGTGAAACTTCTAGCACACCTCCTCGCCGTAGGATTTCACAACGGTTGCGTTCAATCATTTGTCAAACTTCAGGGTCAATAGAGAGGCCGCTGCCAATGTATTCGGATTGTGGAGATTGCACTTATATTTGTTAACACTGCAGTGCTCTATTTTGGTTTGCTGAGAGGATTTTACATGCTCCACATGTTCATCATCCTCGCTACAATAAGTGCTGTAAATCGGGCTCTGTGAGGTTGCCTTTTCCTCTTGAACCGCCACCTGATATCAAGCAACTTTTCCAAGATCCTCGGTTCCTGGACAATATTAGAGCATATAACAATATGTTTTCTATGACCTCATTTGGGGCAGAGGTTGACGACACTATTAATGATGGTCGTGGTCCTTACGTTTTTAAAATCTCAGGCCAAGTTTCACATTGGATCGGATCTTTGTGCCCTCCACCTAATGAGAAACCACGTTTTTTACAAATGTACATATACGACACAGAGAATGAGATTTCAAACAGACTCCGATTCTTCAATAACTCAGATCAACACAACCTTTCAGATAGTATTGTTGGCACGCTCAGCCAGATGTTAAATACCTACAATGCCTATGCTCGCCTCTTTAAAAATGCTAGCGACATCTGCAGAACGACAGAAGCTAGCTGTTATTCCATTCGTCTTTATAGTAACGTACCCGATAGAAGATATGGTGCTCCATCTGCAGACGCATTAGGTGGAATAGTATGCGGTGAGGATTCCAATGCTAGCAAGTATGACATCATCATTCACTCAAAAGACGGTATGCCTCAGAGAGTTAGTAAACTTCATCAATCTTATATGCCATTACAATATCCACTTCTATTTCCTTTTGGTGAGGAAGGTTGGTCTCCGAAGCTTCAATTGCGTAAAGTCGATGGTTCTAAAGACAAGAGATTAACCGTTAACATGTACTACAGTTACCAGATTCATGAGCGTGCAGGTGTTTATTCCCTCCTCTTGAATGGTGGGCGGCTTTTTCAACAGTATTTAGTAGACGCTTATTCGTGTATAGAACAGAATAGACTCGATTACTATAAAACAAATCAAGATCTATTTCGTTCAGAATATATCGCTGGCATGTATGATGCCCTTTCACGAGGTGATACGGAATGTCGTGATATAGGAAAGCGGATCTTTTTACCATCTTCGTTTACCGGTGGGCCACGTTACATGTATAAGCATTACCAAGACGCCTTAGCAATTTGCAGGGTCCATGGCAATCCGTAATACTTCATCACTTTCACATGCAATGTTAGGTGGCCTGAAATTATGAGATATATGCAACGTGTCGGCTACGTTAACTCACAAAATCGTCCTGACATCATAGCTCGCGTTTTCCAAATGAAAGTCGAAGAATTTGTAAAATTTATAAAAGAAGATAAAACATTTGGAGAAGTGGTAGCATGTAAGTTCTTATTTCTGACATTCCAATTTAGTTTCTTTTCTCATCATCACCAAATGTCCCTATATTTGTTTCCTTTGCAGATTTATACACTATTGAGTTTCAAAAAAGGGGATTACCGCACTGTCACACTTTAATCTGGGTCACGGCAGCCGATAGAATACGAGACGCTTCAAATGTAGATAGTTACATTACTGCTGAATTCCCGGATAAAAATTCTGAGCCTGTTTTGTATCAGACAATTACTGAATGCATGATTCATGGCCCGTGTGGGTTGCTCAATCCTAACGCTCCTTGTATGCGTGAAGGCAAATGTTCAAAGCATTTTCCAAAGTCATTTGAGGCCGCTACACTGTTTGACAATGATGGCTATGTTCATTACAAAAGACATGCTACCAACTATCATGTGTCAAGGAATGGCCTCCAAATTGATTGCGGTTACGTTGTTCCATACAATAAACGTCTATGTAGCCGCTTCAACGCGCACGTTAATGTTGAGTATTGTGGTTGGAACATGATGATTAAGTACCTCTTTAAATACATCTCTAAGGGAGCTGATCGTATTAAGTTTGCAATTCGTAAGTCTGAAACTCATTCACCGTCTACATCGTCTGAAGCACCTCCTGTGGTTGATGAAATTCAAAACTTTCTAGATGGCCGGTTTATTTGCCCACATGAAGCTTCATGGAGAATTTTGAACTTCTCAATTCATGAACGCAGTCCTTCGGTCCAAGTCTTAGCTGTTCACTTAGAGAATATGCAAAATGTTACTTTTAAGGAGAAAAGCAAATTGCAATCTGTGATCAACAACCCGTCTTTTGGAAAAACGACTTTAACTGAATGGTTTTCTAATAATAACAAGGAATCTAATGGATTGGACCTTACCTATACCGATTATCCATCTAGATACCGTTGGGAGTCATCCGCTAAAGTATGGATTCGTAGAGTCCAAGCAAGACCTGCAGCAATTGGACGCCTTGTGTACGTACATCCCATGGCTGGTGAACTTTTCTATTTGCGCCTGCTACTTTGTCATCAAAAAGGTTGCAAGTCCTACTCCGATGTACGTACCGTGTCTTCTGTTACATACACAACTTTCCGAGGGGCATGTGAGGCGTTGGGTCTATTAGGTGACGACAGAGAGTGGGCTGGAGCGTTCACTGAAGCATCAGCATGGGCCACATCTTCAGAGTTAAGGTCTCTTTTCTGTCATTTACTTTTATTTTGTGAGGTCGGTAACCCTTTAGTTTTATGGCAATCAGAGTGGAAAAAGATGGCTGATGATCTACTCTTGACTCTTAAGTCTACTTTGTCAAATCCGACTTCACTTGTGAACGATTTTGATTTGCAACAGCAAGTCCTATTAGAGCTTGAAAAAATATTGAATTCCGCTACTCCCTCTAAATCGCTTCAGGATTTCGGCCTTCCTTTACCCTCTGAAAGTATCATTGCAACTTTGAGAAATCGCCTTTTGTTAGAGGAAGTCAGTTATGATAGATCAGCACTGAGTCTACAACATTTGCAAATGCATTCACAGCTAAATATGGCCCAAATTCAAGTTTACAATGCAGTTAGAGATTCATATGTTAATAAAAATCAGTTGTTACTGTTTGTTTACGGGCACGGTGGCACCGGGAAAACTTTTTTGTGGAATACGATCATTTCTTTTTTCAGATCCATTGGGAAGGTTGTGTTAGCAGTGGCTGCATCAGGAATCGCCTCCCTTCTTTTACCATCAGGAAGAACGGCTCATTCTCGATTCAAAATACCTATAGACCTTACAGAACAATCAACATGTGATATCAAGAAAAAAACGCAGTTGGGCGACCTTTTAAAACAGACATCATTAGTAATTTGGGATGAAGCCCCGATGAGTGATCGACGTTGTTTTGAGTGTCTTGATAGATCATTGAAAGATGTTTTGGGAAACGATACAGACCTCTTTGGCGGTATGTCTATACTTCTAGGAGGTGATTTTAGGCAAACTCTCCCAGTCAAACCGAAAAGTACATGGTTTGAGATTCTCAATTCAACGTTACAAAGGTCTTATCTATGGCCGTCTTTCAACGTATACACACTAACCCACAACATGCGTCTCAATGGGGATACTCAAAGCTCCTCTACTACTCAAACATCTGCTACGTTTGCATCATGGTTGTTAGATATTGGCAATGGTTTGATCGGCGAACCCGATGCAAATGATCCCCATAATACAAAAACCGTTGAAATCCCACCAGACTTTCTGATTCAACAAGAAGCAAACAGTCTTCAATCTTTAATCAACTTTGTTTATGATGATTCAATACTCAAAAATCCATGCGCTAACAATTTGTCAACTAGAGCAATCGTGTGTCCAAAAAATGATACAGCTGACGAGATCAACAACATGATTTTAAATATGACTCCTGGAGAAATGAAATCTTATACAAGTCACGACTCTATGATACCTCGTACGGAAAACTCGGTAGATTCTGAAACTTTGTATCCACAGGAATATTTAAATCAGCTAAGTTTTTCTGGCATCCCACCTCATAAATTAGACTTAAAAGTTAATACTCCTGTAATATTGCTCAGAAACATAAACCAAACACTCGGTCTATGCAATGGCACACGTTTGTTGGTATCCCAATTGTTACCAAAAGTTATAGAGGCTGATGCGTGCGAAGTGTTATATATATTAGGTGTATATTTTAAGCCCCTTTAACACTTATTTTAGCCAAGTTTTAAATTTATAAAACACGATATTTTACTAACACTAAACACACATATGGGCAAGTGCACCCATCGTGAGCGTAGTATAGCGTTGGTAAGATACCGAGGTCGTCCAAGGACACAAGAGCTTTTAGTACCGGTTTATCCTCAACGTCTAATCAAAGTAAAAAGTTAGAAAAATGTTTTAAACTAAGAAAAATAAAAGCTAACTAAAATGCTGAAAATAAAAATAAAATAAAAACAGATAGACAAGATGAATCACTTGGTTCAGACTCGTATCTAGTATAACCTTTGATTATTTCCGCACTTTTGCACATAATTAAGAGATTATCTTAGTTATTGTAGTAGGCCCCTCTTTTGAAGGTGACGTTACCCTCACCCCAGTAGTTTGAGTCAGCAAGGATACAATCCTAAAAGGGTGGATTATTGGAAGATAATGAATTAAGTTATTAATGCAGTATTATGGTAGGCCCCGCTTTTGGCGGTGACGTTACCCTCGACTAAGTAGTCTGAGTCAGCAGGGATACAGTCCTAAATAGCCGGGTTATAGTATTAATAGTAGTTAACTTATGAGGGGATCAAAGAGTTTGGACCCCCGCCATCCAATACCGTGAAGCATTGAAGGAGGTCCTACTAAATTTGACCCAGGTCCATTGCAGGACCTCTAAACGCTGAACAATGGCAAGACCTTTACCAAACCGTTCCCTTAACCCCCGACCAGGTAGCCAACATACCTCCATATAGACCGTGGAGATATGAATGGTGAAAATCTTTTATTTTATATAGACAGTAAAATAATGCCAAGACACCACGGACAAACGATAAGGAAAGATCACCTTCAACATAAGTAACTAGTTATTAAAGTCATTAATACAAAACCAAATAAAAAGTGCAAAAGATTAGAAATAAAAAGTATTATACTAGACACTTTGTCTTCACCAAGTGATGTAAGAGACTTAGGCAAACATGGCCTTGATTGTCAAGAACTCTTACGATCAATCTTGGATCCCGAGATGACTCACACACTCTACGATGGACAATGGATGATGGCGGTGGATGATGGTGTTGTGATGGTGGTGGGTGGTGGATGAAGTGTGAGAGAGGTGGTGTGCCAAGGGATGAGTTGAAATGAAACCAAGCACTCCTATTTATAGGCTGAACAGAAGGCTGGGCACGGCCCCGTGTCCGCTGGGCACGGCCCCGTGCCTGTCTGACATTCTCTCTCTTCATTAATTGTAATTCGCAATTACAATTAATGCGCCTGCTGTACTTTCGCCACGCCCCCGTGTTCACTGGGCACAGCCCCGTGGTGGGCAATAGAAGCTTCTATAGGTTTGTCTTTTCTGCTGCTTCTTGGGCACGGCCCCGTGCTGGCTGAGCACGGGGCGTGTTCAGTCTTCTGCCTTCTCTATTTTGCTTGGGAAGATGCCGTTGAGGGGTCGGGCAGTCCACTTATGTTCCTTTCCTTGTATTTATGTTGGATTTAGCTGTCTTTTTGATTCTTTTGTGTTTTTGAGCTCATTTAATCCTGAAAATACAAAAGGGAGACAAAAACACTCTTTTTCCAATATTAGTACTTAAAAATGGTTAGTTTTATGCCTCATTTGATGTAATTTATATGTTGCATTTTACATACATCAAATACCCCCACACTTGAACTTTTGCTTGTCCTCAAGCAAAACTCTTTAATATGTGGCTTACACTCCCAAATGGAATGGGTAGAAGAGAAGGTTTTGACTTGTCGTAGAGTGTTGGGAATCCAAGATCTTTTTGGGTTTTATTTTTATCTATTTACAATCCTATTCGTAATGATTTATTTAGAACGTTTCATAGGAGAAATTACTTATTTGGGCATAACATGCCTTTTTAAAATTCCATTTATATACAAGTTCACATACCTCACGGGAGAAATCACTCACACTCGGCCGAAGGTGTATTTTTAGTGAATCACTCGAGAGCGGCATGGAACTTATTCCTACCATAAGCTTGCCAAGCAAGCAATCCTCCTCCTTTTTAACTTTTATACCTTTGTAAATATCAATAGGACTTTGTGGGTTAAGGGTTAGGCTTGGGTTAAAGGTAGGTGGTTGGGATAGTGGTTAGTGGTTAGTAGAAAAAGGGCGAAAAACGTAGCAAGTGTCGGTTTTCGTAGGACTTTCTATTTTTTTTTTTTTTGTAACTTTTATTTTGATGAAGCTTTTATTCAAACAAAGTTATTTTTGATGAACTTGTTTGTTTATCTTTTGCTTCATCATCAACACTTTTTTTTTTTTTTGAGGATCATACGAAAAAAAACCGAACTTGTTACTAAAACAAAGGGTTAAAAAATAAAAAGGTTTTGGTGGGTAAAAGAGTTTTGGTTTGGGTGATGAAATGAAAAGGTTTAGGCTCAAAGGGGC
The DNA here is from genome assembly GCA_030545235.1 of Helianthus tuberosus. Lineage (NCBI taxonomy): Eukaryota > Viridiplantae > Streptophyta > Magnoliopsida > Asterales > Asteraceae > Helianthus > Helianthus tuberosus. Next base: position 195,215,031 of record CM060425.1, read on the forward strand.
TAACTAGGGGGATTTTTTGGGTAGGTGGTAAAAGAAAAGAAAAAAATAATGGTGCAGAAATAAAAAGGGTTAGTCCTAATGCCTCCATCATTTACTTACTGGGTTTAAGTTGATAAGGACCGGGAATGTATCGTCATGGCAAGTTCTAGAGTCGTAAGAACCAAGCGGCTATTCACACAAGAAACGAAAAATGAGCATTTAGTCTAAAGATATGTAATTGCATGCTCAATAAAGGCTCAAAACTCACTTTTGTGGGAATGGGTTTTTATGTGATCAAGTATATATAATCAAATTTTAACTAACTTTGCCATGCCTTTTCATAATTTTCTTATGTTGGTTCTTTTTATCACTACGCTATCGGTTGTAAATTCGTAAAAATATAACCTTTTTGAGAACTTGAATTTCCCGAGTTAAACCTAGACAAGTAAAAAAAATGAAATTTTTGGAAAAATTTGGGGTGATTAGCGGTTCCAATAGAGTTTTGTGTAAGGCTTGTATTTAGGACTTGCAAGATTCAAGGTTTTAGCACCCCCCCCCCCCCCCACACTTAAATTACACATTGTCCTCAATGTGTCCCAAAAATAAATTTTTAGGTTGATTAGATGTGTAAAATGGTGTTAAAAAGCAAAAATTTTATGTTACTGGGCACTGAACACGGCCCCGTGTTGTCCGGGCACGGCCCCGTGTTCAAGTGCCAGTAACAAAATTAAAACAAGAGAAGCAGAAGTCTGGACACGGGGGGCGTGTTGGGTGAACACGGCCCGTGTCCAGTTACCTGAACTGGGCGTTTTTCTGCAGGTGGTTCAGCACGGGGCCGTGTTGGTTGGACACGGCCTGTTTTGAACCTTCTAAAATGGAGAGAATTGTCGGGTTGCCTTGTTCTTGTGCATGAGGTCATTTTTCTCGTTCCCCTTTTCATCCCTTACCACCATGAGTGTGTTTTATTCCTGAAAATTAAAACTAACTAGAAAGCATAAAAATTAATCTAAATTAAACTAAGGATAGTTCCGCGGAATGCCTCCGTGGTGCGCCACGTTTATAAGGGTCCTTGGCTAGACCCAAAGCCGGTCATATGTCACCCAAGTGGGATGTATTGCATCTCATGTTACACCGTCGGAGAGCATCATCCAAGCTTGAGTCTATGACCTGCATGTAGTTGACCGGGTCTTCGTCCTCAATTCTTTTTCCACATTCAAACTTCACCTCCTTATCCCCAAACTTCAATGTTAACGTTCCGTCATTCATGTCTACCACCGCTTGGGCGGTGGCTAGAAATGGCCTCCCGAGGATGAGAGGGACATCGGTGTCTTCTTCCATGTCTAGGATGACAAAGTCGGTTGGGAAAACGAAGTTGTCAACTTTTACCAATAGATTCTCAGCGACACCTTGTGGAAATTTGACGGATCTGTCGGCGAGTTGTATGCTCATCTTTGTAGGGCTTGTTGTTCCTAGGCCGAGTCGTTTGAACATCGATGTGGGCATGAGGTTAATGCTAGCCCCAAGATCGGCTAATGCATTACGAACGGGAGACTCCCCAATCGAGCAAGGAATTGTGAAGCTTCCGGGATCGATTTTCTTTTGTGGAAGTTTGTTGAGCACTAAGGCGGAGCATTCTTCGCCTAAGTTAACTAATTGCAATGATTCAATTTTCCTTTTGTTTGTGAGGAAATCCCTCATAAATTTTGTGTATTTAGGCATTTGGGTTAGGACCTCGATAAAAGGAATATTAACATGCAATTGTTTTAGTAAATTTTCAAATTTAGCGAATTGCTCATCGGTCTTTTGACGATTTAACCTACCGGGGTACGGAATTGGAGGAGTCTTGGTGCTCTCTTGAATTGGTAGAGAAGCCTTTTCTGACGCAGGAGGAGTTACAGGTTGGCTAGATTGGCTTCTTTCATTTGGCGGCAATGGAGCATCCTCGGGACCCACGGTTCGATTTCTTAATGTGATGAGATGTACTTGTGCCTTCGGGTTGGTTTCGGTATTACTAGGTAACGCGCCTTGTGGTCTCTCGGAGAAATTTTGAGCTAGTTGATTTAATTGTTTTTCAACGTTTTGAATGCTAGCTTGTTGATTTCTAAAATTCGATTCCACGTGTTGAAATCGATCCGAGTTTTTCTTTTCAGTGTCAGAGATGAGGCGAGATACAGTATCTTCAAGCCTTTCTCTTCCACCTTGTTGTTGAGAGAAATTTTGTGGTTGTTGAAAATTAGTTCGTTGGTTTTGTTGGTTACTACTATTACCGGGATCTCTCCAACCAAGATTTGGGTGGTTACGCCATCCTTGGTTGTAGGTACCCGTTGGAGGACCCGACGGCCTAGGTCTATTATCAATGTAGTTTACCGTTTCTGTTTGTTCATCTAATTCTTTCATACAACTCCAATTTTCATGTGACCCACCACACCCTTCACAAGCCATAACCGAGGCCGTTTTTGTCATTTCTAGCTTTTTGATTTTCGAAGAGAGAGCCTCGATTTGGGCTTGTAAAGAGGTGCTTTCATCAACCTTATGGGCACCCGGGGCAATAGATTTATTACCTCGGGGAGTGTGCCATTGAAAATTGGTTTGAGCAATTTCCTCAATTTGGTTATATATTTCATTTGGGCGACGATTACCTAAAAGTCCCCTGGAGCTTGAATCAAGTGTTTGTCTTGTGTGTGGTAACAACCCATTGTAGAAAGTGGATACTTGTTGCCACACCGCTAGACCGTGATAAGGACACTTTCTTAGAAGCTCCTTGAACCTTTCCCAAGTTTCATATAAGGATTCCCCATCCTCTTGTGAGTATGTATTAATTTCAGTCATTAATTTAGCCGTTTTAGCAGGAGGGAAATACTTATATAAAAACTTTTGGGCAAGTTCATCCCAAGTGTTTACCGAGCCAACTGGGAGGGTGTTAAGCCAAGCCTTAGCTCGGTCTTTTAGTGAAAATGGAAACATTCGAAGGCGGATGGCGTCATTTGATGCTCCATTGATCCGAAAGGTATCACATATTTCTAAGAAGTTAGTAATATGCAGATGGGGATCCTCGTCCGCAAGCCCATGGAAGGTTGCGGAGTTTTGGAGCATTTGTATCAAATGCGGCCGAAGTTCGAAGTTATTGGCTTCGACATTTGGTGCATTGATAGCGGCGCCGAGATTGCCTACGGTGGGTCGTAGGTAATCCATGAGGGTACGTTGATCCGCCATTGGAAGTGGGTCCCCCGAAACTTTCTCTTGATTTTTGGCTTTAAGTCTTTTTCTGAGAAAGCGTTCGGGTTCTTCTAGAGGTTCTTTTATGTCTCTACTAGAACTGGAGCTCATGCACTACGTAGGAGGTTCAAATGTGGCGCCTAGGTTCCAAGTCCTGCAATAAAAACAGAAAAGAACGTTGGTCAGAATATTCACCACGGCCCCGTGCTCAGCGAACACGGCCCGTGGTCAGAGGTACAGTGATTGTTTTCTGGATCCCTGTTACTGGGAGTTGGACACGACCCCGTGTTGCACCGACACGGCCCCGTGTTCAGCTCTCTGTAACTCAGAAAATAAAAACTGCCAGTGATGATGCTGGGCACGGCCCGTGTCTGACCGGGCACGGTCCGTGCTGAGCTCTGCAGACGCTGAAAAACTAAGAAAATCCTAAAAATTAAAAAGAAAAATAAAAAAATGATTAGGCCGTTGATTCCTAACTTTCTTAAAATCCTTGTGTCCCCGGCAGCGGCGCCAAAAACTTGATGCGTGCGAAGTGTTATATATATTAGGTGTATATTTTAAGCCCCTTTAACACTTATTTTAGCCAAGTTTTAAATTTATAAAACACGATATTTTACTAACACTAAACACACATATGGGCAAGTGCACCCATCGTGAGCGTAGTATAGCGTTGGTAAGATACCGAGGTCGTCCAAGGACACAAGAGCTTTTAGTACCGGTTTATCCTCAACGTCTAATCAAAGTAAAAAGTTAGAAAAATGTTTTAAACTAAGAAAAATAAAAGCTAACTAAAATGATGAAAATAAAAATAAAATAAAAACAGATAGACAAGATGAATCACTTGGTTCCGACTCGTATCTAGTATAACCTTTGATTATTTCCGCACTTTTCCACATAATTAAGAGATTATCTTAGTTATTGTAGTAGGCCCCTCTTTTGAAGGTGACGTTACCCTCACCCCAGTAGTTTGAGTCAGCAAGGATACAATCCTAAAAGGGTGGATTATTGGAAGATAATGAATTAAGTTATTAATGCAGTATTATGGTAGGCCCCGCTTTTGGCGGTGACGTTACCCTCGACTAAGTAGTCTGAGTCAGCAGGGATACAGTCCTAAATAGCCGGGTTATAGTATTATTAGTAGTTAACTTATGAGGGGATCAAAGAGTTTGGACCCCCGCCATCCAATACCGTGAAGCATTGAAGGAGGTCCTACTAAATTTGACCCAGGTCCATTGCAGGACCTCTAAACGCTGAACAATGGCAAGACCTTTACCAAACCGTTCCCTTAACCCCCGACCAGGTAGCCAACATACCTCCATATAGACCGTGGAGATATGAATGGTGAAAATCTTTTATTTTATATAGACAGTAAAATAATGCCAAGACGCCACGGACAAACGATAAGGAAAGATCACCTTCAACATAAGTAACTAGTTATTAAAGTCATTAATACAAAACCAAATAAAAAGTGCAAAAGATTAGAAATAAAAAGTATTATACTAGACACTTTGTCTTCACCAAGCGATGTAAGAAACTTAGGCAAACATGGCCTTGATTGTCAAGAACTCTTACGATCAATCTTGGATCCCGAGACGACTCACACACTCTACGATGGACAATGGATGATGGTGGTGGATGATGGTGTTGTGATGGTGGTGGGTGGTGGATGAAGTGTGAGAGAGGTGGTGTGCCAAGGGATGAGTTGAAATGAAACCAAGCACTCCTATTTATAGGCTGAACAGAAGGCTGGGCACGGCCCCGTGCCTGTCTGACATTCTCTCTCTTCTTTAATTGTAATTCGCAATTACAATTAATGCGCCTGCTGTACTTTCACCACGCCCCCGTGTTCACTGGGCACGGCCCCGTGGTGGGCAATAGAAGCTTCTATAGGTTTGTCTTTTCTGCTGCTTCTTGGGCACGGCCCCGTGCTGGCTGAGCACGGGGCGTGTTCAGTCTTCTGCCTTCTCTATTTTGCTTAGGAAGATGCCGTTGAGGGGTCGGGCAGTCCACTTATGTTCATTTCCTTGTATTTATGTTGGATTTAGCTGTCTTTTTGCTTCTTTTGTGTTTTTGAGCTCATTTAATCCTGAAAATACAAAAGGGAGACAAAAACACTCTTTTTCCAATATTAGTACTTAAAAAGGGTTAGTTTTATGCCTCATTTGATGTAATTTATATGTTGCATTTTACATACATCAGAGGCATATATAATAACAGGCATATCAATAGGAAAACGTGTGTATATACCTAGAATTAAATTTGTGCATAATAATAAAGACTTACCATTTGTTTTCACAAGACGCCAATTCCCAATAAAAGTGTGCTATGCTATGACTATAAATAAAAGCCAAGGCCAATCTCTTAAAAAAATAGGTGTGTATCTTCCACAACCTGTGTTTACTCACGGACAATTATACGTAGCCTTCTCGCAAGCAACATCTCCGAATTCACTTAAAATTCTTATTACGTGTAATGAAAATAATACTTTGAACACTACAAAAAATGTCGTGTTTTCTGATTTCTTGCAACAAGTAAACCACAATGAGGTCATTCTTACAAAATATTCGTTCTACATATTTTTCCTACATTTTGAAATTGTATAATAACACATTTTTATATGTAACAATGCTTTCAAACAGGTGCACACAAATACAGCATGATCCAGGAAGATAGGAAGACCTGAACAGAAGTCAAAGTTTTAAGAATCTGGATTTCACACTTTAGACCGTACGAACCTTATTTTTAGTATATGACAAGTGATGTAAGTTAACTATCAATAACCGCTACTACTACTGCAAATATAAAAGTTTTAACTTATTTTTACAGGGACTTTCCATTCAGCGTTTAGGTGGTAAACCTCACCAACATTTTTCAACTCAAAAACCACTATAAAGTAGGAGACTTTTACAACAGCATAGGGTATACCGACAACAATGCAATGGATTTACATCTCATCCAACCAAACACTTTACAACTAGATATGACACATAGCAACATATTAGTACATTGCTATTGTGCTAGGCTGGCATGTGGTCATTGGTCCATCACAATATTCATACTACAGCCACACGCGTAATCCATTGCTACATGTTGATGTCTTCTTAATGCTATGTGATGCTTCCTTCCTCAGTGTTTTGTACAATCTAACTTATTTGAATATCCAGCAAAGACATGATCACTATGATGATGATAAGCATTGTAAGATCCATAATATTCTTCTACATCTCTAAAGTATTCTAACATCTTTTTTTTTTGGCAGATTTGGCAGAATATGATTTAGGTATAAGCAGTTTTGGAATTTATCTTTATTAGTTTTTTTTTTTATTTCTATAAGTTCCTTTTTAGTTTCTCATTTGTTTGCAAACATGCAGTATTTGGATTTTGGAGAAAGAAAGAGATGAGGAGAGAGAGCTTAAAAAGGGTCGCCAGCCGGATCAATAAGAGTGTGAGGAGGTGCTTTTACCTCCATCGTCACTGCAATCGCTAAAACTCGCTAGATCCAAAACACCCTCATTGAACACTAGGGTTCAAAATCGCCTTAAATCAAAGGCCCATCGGCATTATGAATGACGAAGTCAGAAACGCTCTTCGAACGATGATAAGTGGCAATTGATGATGGTGGGTTGTAAGGATGTTGGCAATCTGGTAAGCATCTAGATTTAAATTACGGTTTCTTATGATTATAATTTTTGTGTTTGTGTTTACGATGAGGGTTCTGTATTAATGATGAAGCTTATTGACCAGAAGTGGTTTTACAGCAAATAGGGTAATTCTAAGAAGAAATGGAGAGAGAGGGGTCGCACTAACGGTTACCAGAGGGTGGAGGCAATCTTTTGCGTAGATTGGTTTATCCAAGGAAAGTATGGAAGACTCACTACCATCATCGATGGATAGTTTTTCAACCTGTTATCTTTACAAAGCCATTTAAACCAGCGTTTGTTCCCGATAGCAACAACAACAGTACCGTCCGCCACCACCAACCTGCGCCACCAGTCACCATTGTTGTCATCTCCGGTAGCCGTTGTAAACAACCCAACCCCATGACCTCTCACCACTACCGCCTACCATCTTCGTCACCTCCTTTGCAAGCGGGACAACAAGAAGCAGCCATGTGGACACACTCACATGCGTATCCAGTACAACCGCCATTTCGTCACCGCCGGTATTAATTCTCTCAATTTTCTCCATTTATACGACTTAGTTGTTTTGAAAATTAATCTGGTGATAGAACCAGTTTAGTGATTTTGCATGTTTTATTGTTGATGCAACATATATGATGATTATTGTACTTAATCTTTGAATTTAGATTTTAGATAATAGCTTCAGCTATCTTTGCTTCAAAAGACTTGCTTAAACTATTTAATTATGTTAAAGGATCATATTTTCACTTTTACATAGCTGTTGGCAGCAATACTTTTAGGTCTGAGATCATTCGATAAAACAAACACTCATTGTTAATTCTAGATTTTAACACAGACATTTGAATTTGTCATTATTGCTCGGTGTGTCAATCTAATTGTACAGTTATGGCGAAATTGATAGGTGTAGTTTCACACTTGGATGTTGGCAAAGGACTGTTACAAACGGTGGCAAATAGTAAGGATGCAAATACATAAGGAGCTTGTGTGAACTATAAGATGATTTTTTTTTGTCAATTTTGATACAATATAGTAAAGTTTTACAACTACTGAAATACATATTTTTTATAGGTGAGATCGCTCTTATTAATGTTTCAAGGCAAAAGAGCATATCTCCAATGGTAATACCTCATTGAAACTCATGATGGCATTACTTCTTTGTTCTTAGCTGTATCTGCAGGCTCACTCCAATGTTTTGAACTTGGGATTTCGTAGGTGATTATCAGCTGTCCTTTTCAAGCCTACAGCTTCGTTTATTTACCCAATTGTCTTTTTAGGTGAGTTTCATATCAATATTCTCTTTAAATCTTATTTCTTTTAATCAACCAAGTCTGGAAACAACCTGTATTGTGTGTAGGTAAAGCTCGCGTGCAATAGCATTCGAATGAAGACCTCGGATCAGAAGAATAAAACTTTCTTTTGTCATACCATCCCCGGTTTGAGCCCTCTTTAAATAGAGTGGTAACTAAATTGTGCTCATGTTATTTGGTAGTTTTGTCGGCAACAAACTCGAATACATGTTTGTTATTATGTTTACCCATCCCAGGTTGGTTCCCCGCCGCAACGCGCGGATGGGAACAACCTAGTTGTTAACAAAAGAAAACCACAACACTCTCACTCCATTCCTCCCTCTCCTCCCTATCGCGCGCGCGCTCTCTCTCTCTCTCTTCAACTTAAAAACACATAATCTAAGGGTTCCAAGGTGGTTCAAGGTGTTACAAGTGTAGGATATCATCAAGGGCTTGAATCTTGCAAGGATTTGGAAGCTTTTCTTTTCTTTTTCACAAGATTGTTCTTCCCTAGTCTCAGGGGCGGAGACAGCTTGTTAGCAGCCGTAGCACGGGCTACGGCTCAAAGTTGTGTTCGCAGTGTTTCGCAGTGTTAATTTTTTGTTTTTTTTTCGATTTTATATAAAGGATACCCCTAAAAAAATACGAGGATACCCCTATAAAGGATTTTATATGAATACACTGTAATTTTTTTTTTTTGGATACCCCTGGTGTTAAAGTCTAGCTCCGCCACTGCCTAGTCTTGTGCTAGTTGTAAGCATCTAGAATTGTACTTTTGTCTTTAAGTTTAATGTAGATCATGGAAGTACAAGTAATCACCATGAAAAACTTCTTAAAACACTTGAAGATTTCAAAAGTAACAAGAAATGTGGGTGATTTTGTGATGATCTTGAAGACGATGAAACTAGTATACTTGTTATACTTATGGTTTGGTGATTTAAAAAAGTGTGTTAACATGCTAGATAGTAGAAACCGCATAGTGGAAATTAACTAGAAAGATGGATGATCATGAAAGTTATTTTTGAGTATTGCAAGGATTTGGAAGCTTTTCCTTTCTTTTTCACAAGATTGTTCTTCCCTAGCCTAGCCTTGTGCTAGTTGTAAGCATCTAGAATTTTACTTTTGTCTTTAAGTTTAATGTAGATCATGGAAGTACAAGTAATCACCATGAAAAACTTCTTAAAACACTTGAAGATTTCAAAAGTAACAAGAAATGTGGGTGATTTTGTGATGATCTTGAAGACGATGAAACTAGTATACTTGTTATACTTATGGTTTGGTGATTTAAAAAGTGTGTTAACATGCTAGATAGTAGAAACCGCATAGTGGAAATTAACTAGAAAGATGGATGATGATGAAAGTTATTTTTGAGTGTTTTAGGGTTTTGTATAGTTTTTCACGATTCTTGAGTTTTGTTGAAGAACATAGAAAATGCTGATGATGATTAAGAAGTGTTGATGATGATGACTAAGAAGTGTTGTTGGTGATGATTAAAGGGTATTAGTGATAATTTAGGAGACACCATGACAAACTTACAAAAATACGAGTTAGATTAAAAACATGATTAACTGGGGATTTAAAAGATTAAAATAGATTATTATCACTAAGTATGGGTTGCATATTTTTTTGTGAAAAATATAAGTAACCTTTTGGTGAACTGGGATGTTTAAAACATAAATATGAGTATAAATATATATTTTGGACTAAATATATAGTTGGTAAATTATGGAAACATGAAAATATAGGTTAGTGTAATACATGTATATACTTGGAAGACATGGAGAAGTATAATATATGCAAAGTATTATATATAGATACTTGAAATAAATATGGAAAACATATACTATATAAACTCGACAAAAACATCATAAGAAATATATATATATATATATATATATATATATATGATAAGGATCATGTGAGAAGTAGTAGGCTAAATGAGAAACTTGAGAAGCATTCTGGACCACACATTTTCCCTAAGCAAAAAAATGTAAAAAAAGTTGAAAAAATGCAAAATTTTTTTTTTTTTTTTGGAAAAATCGCAGTTTTTTCTTTAAGAATTAAATTTTTTTTTAATTTTTTTTTTTTGGATTTATACACATGTGTATATTGTTAATCTTTTAACTATACATATATGTATATTGTCAATTATACATATATGTATATACATGTTTAAAATTGAAAAATAAGTGTTATTTAGGGTTTAACATTAGTATTTAGGGTTTAGCATTAGGGTTTAGGGTTTAGTTTTATGGTTTAGGGTTTAGCTTTAGGGTTTAACATTAGGGTTTAGCAATAGTATTTAGGGTTTAGCATTAGGGTTTAGCTTTTGGGTTTAGCTTTAACTTTTGGGTTTAGCTTTATCTTTAGGGTTTGTATTAGGATTTAGCATTAAGGGTTTAGCTTTAGTGTTTAGTTTTAGCTTTTGGGTTTAGCATTAGGGTTTAGCTTTAGGGTTTAGAGTTTAGGGTTTAGCATTAAGGTTTAGCTTTAGTGTTTATGGTTTAAGATTAACAATATACACATTTTTTCAATTTTAAACATGTATATACATATATGTATAGTTAAAAGATTAACAATATACACATGTGTATAAATCCAAAAAAAAAATTAAAAAAAAAAAAATTTTAATCCTTAAAGAAAAAGCTGCGATTTTTCAAAAAAAAAAAAAAAAAAAAAAAAATTCTTGCATTTTTTCACCTTTTTTTTTTGCATTTTTTGCTTAGGGAAAATGTGTGGTCCAGATTGCTTCTCAAGTTTCTCAAATAGGGTGGACTTCTCTTAGGATCCCTACCCTATATATATATATACACACAAGACATAAAATACATAGACAGCTTGAACATTTGAAAGATATGAACAAGATGATGACATAATCTGAGTTCCTGATAAACTAGTGTTCACTCTAAAACCTCACCCTATATATTGGGGGTGTGCATGGGTCGGTTTGGGTCGGTTTTGACAAAAAAATCATAACCATAACCGCGATGTCGGTTATTGGATAACCATAACCGATCGGTTATGGTAGTTATGGTTATTCGATTTTGATGGTTATAGCAGGCCGGTTATGGGTGGTTAACCGTTTATTTAGCTTAGCTAAAAATAACTTAATTTTTTTAACATGGAATAAATTGTTATTGCATATTTGTATATATTAGTATATTATATAGTATTAAAAAATACATATAAAAATAGTAATACCAATTATTATCGAATATAAAAGTAAAGTGATATGATACATTCCATAAATTCAAATAAACATTCAACCAAAACCACAAAATGATATGAAAAACCAATAAGTACTAAAAATCTTCAGTCAAAACATCAAATATTAAAAATATGGTGAAAAACATCAAATATTAAAAATATGGTGAAAAGTCCTAAATCCTATAGAGATTTATTACATGTCGGTACGGTCCGGTTATGGTGGGTATGGAAAAATGATAACCATAACCGACCCGCTATATTCAGTTTTCAAAAAAAAAAAAAAAACCATTAACCGACCCACCGGTTTTTTATTTGGTTCGATTTTTTCTGTTAATTCGGTTTTTTGCACACCCCTACATACACACACACACACACACATATATATATATGATTAGGATAAAATGAGAACCACCTTGAGTTGTAAGAACATGAGAACTAGGCCATCCAAAAGGTTTTTTCAAAAAAAAAAAATAATTCTCAAAAATCTTAAAAAAATCACTTGTTTCAGCAAAAAAAATTTTTTTAAAAATGCCGCATGCACAATTTACATGTGGTGTAAAAAAATATTTATCGTCGTAACAAAATTTAAATCAGTGCGAAAACAAAACTTAAATCAGACAAAATTACCGACTCTTTATGCATTTTTACAGATGTGTTTATAATATTTTTATCTACGTTTGTGCAAAAAATTAGCGCGGGAAGTAGGAGTTCTCATGGTTCTCACAAATCGTAGTGGTTCTCATTTGAACTGAAGCATATATATATATATAGGGTCAGGATTTAGGGAAAACGATGAAAAGTGTGAGAACGGTAAGAACGGTTATGGATCGTCAGATCAAAACAATCTATGGACTAGATTGGCGCGGTGGCGTTATCATAAATAACATCAATTTTGTTAGTAGAACGTGCTTCATTCAGGGTAAAAAAGGGTAAAACATCCTTTCATACATAAAACGCCATTAAAAAATATAAAACGCCAAGTAAATACAAAACACCAATTTTATTACTGCGTAGTTTTTTCTGTGTTTTAGTTAAGGTCTTAGCCTACAAAAACGCCATAAAATATAAAACATCATAAAATATAAACGCCATGCTTGAAAGATGGGAGGTGTTACAGACTTAACAGATAAAGCTGAGCAAAACCAAATACTTTATTAATTGTATTTATTGTTATAATAATATCCCGCCTAAACTACGTGACAAAACACCATATAAAGATAAACGTCTCAGTACCTTCCATTGATCACACAAAAAAAACAAACACTATGGTTCCTAAATACCACTCACTGTAAAACGCCAAAAAGTTAAAAAAATCAACGATGGCAAAAATCGTTTATTGGATATTCAGTATTCTAAATGAAGTTTCACTGAATGGTTTGTTAGGTGAAGGGAGTAAGATTTTGCTGCATGAGATGGACAAATTTCAAGAAAAAGAGACTGATGACAGTGTAAATGCTATTTTGGACTCCATAATGATAATGAAGATGAATGACAAATAGCATCCACCCACACGGCGTCGATCTATGTCTCCAACATCCACAAATCCACTTCAACACACGGACAACAAAAAACCACACCAAAACCAAAACATCATTTATTTGTGACAGTTCTTGTAGTTTCAAAAGAAGAAAGAGACTCATGACAGTGAAGATTTGGAAGATGAATTGTTTGTATTTTTTTTAATTTTCTTTTTCTGTTGTTTGTTATGTAATTTTCCACTGCGAACAAAATACTTTAATTCTCTAAAAAAAATAATAAAACGACACATGGACAAATGCTTGTGAAATGCCATCATGCCATAAAACGCCCCCAAAACTCCAAAACTATAATAAAATTACTTTGGACAAAGTGCCATTTTTATCTAAACGCCATTATAAATACAAAACGCCAAAATCTCAAGAAGATGGGACGTGTTACAGCCATAAACATATGAAGCTAAACAAATAGTTACTACAAACAGTAAACTGAAGTGACGAAAACTTTATCACTAACATTTATTATATTAAACGCCACCCCATGGGAAATTGAATTTATTTATCTTTTCAAAGCGCCATAATTACCTGTCACTTTTTAGGACTGCATCCTACATGGCGGGAAAAAAAGTCATTATAATAGTAGAACATGTAAACACAACTTAAACACTCCACACGTTATCTAAAACGCCAAACATTGTCCAAAACGCCATACAAGTTAAAAAAATGGCTAAGGTTATTGCATGGAGGTTTGAGAGGTCGGAGAGACGTTTCATCCTAAAGTTATCTAATTGGAGAAGGGTGAAGGTCAAGACAATCAAGGATGTACTTAGTATGGATGAAGAGGTTCAGAGGGATATTCTGGCCCTTGGTGTTCCAATGGCCAACGATTGTGAAAGAACTCGAAAGGTAATAAGAAGATTGGAGAAAAAATTTCCAGCAGAAAATGATGATGATGAGGATGATATTGACGATACTCCTCTACCAACAGTTAGCAGTTGGGCGGTGAATGAAGAAGCAGGAACAGTTAAAGTTGCTTATCGACACGGGGTGGAATATTCATTGCCGATGGAGGAAATGTTGAAGACAGAGAGGCTATATCTTCTTGAACAACTCTGTGATTTAGCACCTTCGAACAATGCAAGATCCCGGGTTGTAATGATATTTAAGTATAGGCTGCAGAAAGAAGAAACGAGATGATGGCGTTATATGCGAATGCAAAATTTGATGATGATGAATCTGAAGAAAGTGATGAACAAAGCGATGGGTACATCTCTGATGTAATCCCATACACAGAAAACTATTAGTTTGTTTTAATTTCGTCTTATTGTAATCTTTCGAAATATTAATGAACGGTAATGAATTACTAACAACGCCACGAACGCCAAAAAAATTATCTTTATAACATATATGGGATTAATTCACCTGGGAACACCATAACGCCAAAAAAATTAACTATGTGTGACAAAAACAATTAATTCAAAGAGACAGATCCAAAAAAAAACAATAAACGCTAGGCAGTTATTGAATGTAATTAATGACAAAATAATATTAGACGCCAAAAATGAAACAGCATTGTGAAAAAAGAAGCTTAAAAAGACAAAAAAGTCCCTCCCACCCTGATTATATCCTGCGCCACGTGTTCCATCAGGATGCGTTCTCACCGTTCTCACACTTTAGGGCGTTTCTCCTGATCCCGACACTCTCTCTCTCTCTCTCTCTCTATATATATATATTAATGAGACCCGGTAAAAATATATATAATTTTGGACAAATTATAAAAATATATATTCTTCCATAACGATATGAAAATACATATATATTGGACCCGGTTACAAAAGGTATATTATTTTTAAGGGATCTCAAGGACATATTTTCTTAAAATATACTTTCCGGAAAAACCAAAAAAATACTAAGTGTGGACTAATTCAAGAAATGCAAGTATATACATATACGTACATATACATGTCTACGTATATCTTAACACCCTTAGTGAAAATACAAGGTTATAAGAAGTATACATGTATATACGTATACATACAAATACGACACAAGTACCTATTTGAAAAGTATATAAATAAGTATATATACATGCGTACACTTAGAGGTGCAAATACACGATACATACACGAGCTGGAAAAGTATACAACCAAGTATATATACATGTATACATATACAAGGAGAATGTAAAAAATATTATTTTTAACAAAGTATCAAACTTGAAAAGATATATTTATACTTACGGATAAATATATACACGGATTAACCATTGATCTAGTTAAACAATTTTACATGATACAAGAATATATTTTTAGACATAGAAATATAATATTTTCACTATACGAAATGATCGAATGAGACACGAGGTTATACAGGGGGGCTAGGCCCTAGACAATATACAAACAGGGATACATATATATATGTAGCTAGAATACATATATGGTCATTTGGATAATTACCCACCGATGTGTCTAAACAAACAAGAGTTTTCAATGCAAACAAAACAATGATAAGTCTTAACGAGGTTATGGTGAAAGTCTTGTACACGATACAAACGATTAGACCTAGGTGTCTTAACGAAGTAGGACAATTGTAGGTCGGATTCAAATCAGGGAAACATTATATACATTGCTAGCATTGAGCATGGAACATAAACACTGATTTTCACGGCCCCTCTTTTAAATATTTTATTTTCAAAAATAGGGGGAGATACATATTTATACAATGGTATGATAGTTAAGGAGTGAAATCAAATAGATCTTATGTGCATAAGTGTATGCATTAGTAGCCATTAGTCACATTACAAACCGAGGAACAATTATGTAGATCTATTGTGTGTGGGCAAGCTCCACTCCTGGTCCCCGAGACCCTATGGGAGTGCTTTTGTGTCCAGCTAGTTGCGCGTCATTAGGATTTAGAGGCTCGATACAAATTGACCTTGTCAATGTTTGGTTTCTAGCTTATGTCGACACGTATATTAATGTCCTTGCAAAACAGTAATTGATCAACGAATTTCATTGACACTATGCATACTGGTTTTTATCCAAAGTTTATCAAATGTTTTAAAGATTCATTTGTGTCAAGCAAAACTTGTGAACTCCCCAACATTATGCTGACGTTTTATTTAACATGTATTCTAGTGAAAAAAGGAAAGTTGCATGGTTTTGGATGTCAAGGACAAGGAACACAAGAATGATGCCATTTTGAAGGGTTTGCCTCATATATTCCGCCTTCATGTGGAATATAGGGGTCAAAGCCTTGTCACAAAAATTATATTTTGATTAAAAATCGTTTGTGAAACTTGAAACACTTGGGAGATGGTTGTGAATAAGATACATTGGTTTTGTATTATCATTTCAAGTATTATATATAATTAGCATCATTGGTTATTTTAAATCATGTAAACGTTTACACTATCGAATGCTATGAAAACCTTTCGTAATCACACCTAGCGCCTCCGCTACAAGCGGGTGTGATAGTGTTTTCATAGTTGCATTAATCTATGTGGATGATGTTATAATTGTTGGTGATAGTGTGTCAAAGATCAAAGAGACAAAGAGCACCTCAACAGAAAATTCAACATCGAAGTGGCACGCATAAAGGACAGGTTAGTACTTAGCCAGCGAAAGCATACGTCGGACATTCAAATGGCTTACGGTTGTAGGATGTCGACAGACTGCCTTCCCCGTGGAACAAGACTTGAAGTTAGGGAAAGATGACGAAGGACCTCGAATTGATGCCAATAAATATAGGTGATTGACTGGTCATCTCCTTTAACTTCAAACCACTTGACCTGACGTCACTTACTCGGTTAACATTCTAAGTCAGTTTGTTACGAATCCATGATAAAGTCATTTAGATGCAGCTAATTTAGTGCTAAGGTATCTTAAAATGATGTTGGGCCAGCGCATTTTCTTGCCTAGGGAGGGAAGTTTAGGTTTTACAGCTTATTGTGACTCGGAATGAAAGAGATAGGTTGTTCGAACTGTAGAAAGTCGAGAGCTGATTATCTACTATTGTTTGGAGGTGCACCATAATTTAAAGGTGTGTAACATCCTGGAAACAAATTTGGTAATCAAACAAAATTAACTAGGGATGACCTTGTAAAACACGATTAGTGGTAAAGATCAACCCGATTAACATTGGGATTTAAATAAATAAATCTTATGCTAAATAAGGTAAATAAATGCTTTATAGAAGAAAAATATTATAAAAGTCTTAGGCTATCAAGAATTAAATTTAAATCGGATCGGTACTCCCCGGTAATGCCCCAAAGCCCGATTTTATTGAGTAGTACATTTCTTATGTATGTCATGAAATAAAAAATAACTAAGTTTTCTAACTTAGTTAGAAGATAAGTTAAATACAATAATAAGAAACAAATGGTTTAAGGCTAAATATAACTGAGTAGCTAGATCTAGGGGAATAAAGCTAAGCAAATGAGAAAGTTATTAGATAATAGAAGTGAGAAAAATTAAAAGCTCAGTATGTGTATTGTGGGGGTGGCGAGGTTGAGAGAAAGAGAAGGAGATTTCTCTCTAAAACCCCCAATTCACAAATCAGTAGATTTAAGGTGAAATCCAAGTGATTTCCATTGCATGTTTTAGATTCTAACCTTCTTGCACTATCTAAATCTAACGTATGTAGTGAAATTGCATATGATGAGTTTTGATGTTAAATGGGTTTTGATGGATGATAAAATTGATGTGTAAATTTGACTTAGAATCATGATATGAATGGAAATGTATGTAGAAATCATATGTATGGTTGTTCTAGGTTAAAACCCTCATAAGTGTTGAAGCGTGTTTTGACATGATTATAGATTTTGGGTCTTTTATGGTTGAATTGTAGATGCTAGTAATTGAACATGAAATCATGATGATTGAATGTAGATAAATGTCTTGAAATGCGAATATTAGTGAATACATGGTAATATGCTAGAATTTAGACACATTGAGTGAGGATTAAAAGTAGTGCCCACCAACTGTTTGGTAAAATGCATAAGTGAGTTTTATCAAATTTGTTAGTGCATATATATATATATATATATATATATATATATAGGGGGCCGCTAAAATGAGAACCACCTCCAGTTGTAAGAACCGTGAGAACTTTTTGATCCGGGGCGAGTTGGACCAAATTTTTTTTTTCATAAACGTAGATGCTTGTATTATAAACACATTTGTAAAAAAAAATTCAAAAAAAAATGTCGTGTGTGTAGTTTTGAACACCACAAGTTTGTGTTTACGGGTCCCGTAAACGCAAACTTTGGGTGCTCAAAACTACACACCCGACATTTTTTTTTTGAATTTTTTTTTTACAAATGTGTTTATAATACATGCATCTACGTTTATGAAAAAAAATTTGGTCCACCTCGCCCCGTACGGTGTAGTTCTCACGGTTCTTACAACTGGAGGTGGTTCTCATTTTAGCGGTCCCCTATATATATATATATATATAGAGAGAGAGAGAGAGAGAGAGAGAGAGAGTAGGAGTTGGGTAGAAAGTGTGTTTTTTCCTAGAAATTCTAGGAAGCAATAAGAACGCGACATGTGGCATTGAAGGATTTTAACTAAAAGGGCAATTGTGTAATTTGAATATTATTTTAATTATGGATTATTTTATTAGGATAACTAGCTAACCAGAAAATTATGGAAACTAAATATCCCATTTAATTCAAATTGACAGTTTCAATTTAAATCATACAATCCATACAATATATTCATAGGAATTGGTAAAAAAGTATTTTACAACATTGCTGGAGGATTCTTGACATTGTGTTTTAACAGCAAGCATATTTCTTGACGCTGTGTTTTAATAGCAAGCAGATTTGCTGGAGGATTCTTGATATTGTGTTTTAACAGCAAGCAGATTTCTTGACATTGTGTTTTAACAGCAAGCAGATTTCTTGACGCTGTGTTTTAACAGCAAGCAGATTGCTGGCCATTGTGTTTTAACAGCAAGCAAATTTCTTGACGCTGTGTTTTAACAGCAAGCAGATTGCTGGAGGATTCTTAACATTGTGTTTTAACAGCAAGCAGATTTATTGACATTATGTTTTAACAGCAAGCAGATTTCCTTGACGCTGTGTTTTAACAACAAGCAGATTGCTGGACATTGTGTTTTAACAGCAAGCAGATTTCTTGACGCTGTGTTTTAACAACAAGCAGATTTCTTGACATTGTGTTTTAACAGCTAGCAGATTGCTGGACACACTGTCAGTGTCTTCGTCTTCAACACAACCCAGTGTCTTCGTCTTCAACACACTGTCATCATCAACATTAAAACACACTGTCATCATCAACATATTCAGATGTCATTTTAAAATACACTGTCATCATCAACCTTAAAATGGTAAAACACATCAACCTTAAAGTGGTAAAACATATCAACCTTAAATCCTACAACGAAGATACGAAAGTGAATCGGGTAACCTAGAGTTAAATGAGACTGACCTGGATTCGAAAATGGCTCGCCGGAAACCTTGACTGATCGTCGGCGGCGGCGTCACCCCAGCCGCTCCTTTCTGCCTACCCCCTTCTCGTCGCTGAGCACCACCACCACAGCGCCGTCCTGCGCCGCCACCTAACCCCACAAAATCCCTCCTCCACTGTGTGTTGTGGCCATCACCGTTTTGAGGTTTTTGGAGGTGGGTTTAGAGAGGGAGAGAGAGAGAGAGAGAAAGAGGGGAAATCGCATGAATTTAGGGATTGGTTATTGATATGGCAGTTTCTTAACTGATTTAAAACACTTCCAATTACCAAAATACCCTCACTATATTAAAAGTCTCTAATTATATAAGTCAGATATTACGAAAATGCCATCCATTTGATCTAAGCCATTAAACACACTCATCTAATGGCCCAGATCGCTTCCTACACTTTCTAGGAAAAACACACTTTCCACAGGATCCCTACTATATATACACACACACACACACACACACACACACACACACACACACACACACACACACACACACACACACATATATATATATAGGGTGGGGTTCGGCTACAAAGTACATTTTTCCTACAAAGTGTACAAAGTCATAAAACACTACAATTTCAGCCATAAAACACACTCGAAACCCACAAATAACTGAGTGAAGAACACTAAGACACATTATCCAAACCCTAACAGTCCATAAATACTTCAAACACGCTATCGTAGAACTATGAATATAAATCACAACATGATAATCAACATAAAACACACTAAGGTTAGTCATTCAATAATAAATGCCTTATCATCAAAACACAACACAAAACCCACAAATATGACGTTTTAGTAATCTTCACTTTGTTATTTGTGCGTTTTGAGAAGAGGCGTCTCTGAGAATTCACATACCCTGTTCGAGCTCGAAAAAAATGTACCCTTCCGTAATGTTTTATTATTATTTTAAAAAAAAATCAAATTAGTATTGGGCTCAGTAAACCTAATGCCAAGTGGGGTAAATTCTAAACAATAAAAATGATTTGTAAATAAGCCTATATTGGAATTGGTATGTCTTTATTATTTAAAAAATAACATATATATATCAATTTTTTTTTTAAATTGTGTGCCTCTCGAAATCGCGGGCCTTGTGCGGAGGTCCTCCCCACACACCATCATAGCCGCCTATGGTTTTGAGTGTGTTTTATGGTTGGCATTGTGTTGTTTTATGACTTTTTACACTTTGTAGGAAAAACTGACTTTGTAGCCAACTCCTACCCTATATATATGTGTGTGTGTGTGTGTGTGTGTGTGTGTGTGTGTGTCAATTGACGGTTTGACATTAAAAGTCAAACTGAGCTATAATAGAATTGAAAGATAATTATAGTATAAAAGTCCATAAGGTGTGATGGTCATGATATTGGATGACTAATCTAACCATCTTGTGGAAAAGATGTAATGGTTGGACTCTTGACAAGCTAGGTAGGAGCTTGGAGAGGAATGGTTAAACGGGTCAAGTGCACAAGGATGCTTGAAGGGACGTAAGGTAAGTAAAGCTTGCACCTCCTAAAATAGAACCACTACTTGTGCGAAGGAAAGTGTTTTGGTTAATAAACAAGAATTACAGGAATAAGACCCTATGGTATAAACTATAACAGGTCAAATGTGTAATAATGGTATTAAATCACCTTTTGGTGACAATAATAACCTGTTAAGACAAGATCCTATGGTGTAAACCATAATGAGTCAAATGGGTAAAAATGTCATTGAATCACCTTTTGGTGACAATAATAACTTATTCAGGTGAGACCCTATTGTGTAAACCATAACGGGTCAAATCGGTAAAATGGTATTCAATCACCTTTCGGTGACAATCATAACTTGTTAAAATGAGACCTTATGGTGTAAACCATAACAGGTCAAATGGGTAAAAATGGTATTCAATCACCTTTTTGTGACAATAATAACTTGTTAAGATGAGATCCTATGGTGTAAACACTACCAGGTCGAATGGGTAAAATGGCATTGAATCACCTTTTGGTTACAGTCATAACTTGTTAAGACGAGACCCTATGGTGTAAACCATAATGAGTCAAATGGGTAAAAATGTTATTGAATCACATTTTGGTGACAATCATAATGTAACGCCCTGCGTTTTGATGCTAACCTACAAATAGCAAGTCTCGCCATACTTCCTACCTATTGACTCTTTTACCCTTGTTGTATTCTATTTTGATACTACTTTGACTCGAGACGACTGATCATAATGATAATGAGACTGTTTTGATCATGATTATGTTAAGCTATGATTCTATGAGATACTTCTTATACGTGAACAATGTGATTCTTGACTCTTTATTTTGATTCTTGACTCATTGTTATGATGCTTGATACTTTACTATGATTCTTGACTCTCTGATACTTTGATACTTGATGAACGAGAGACTTATTTAAACTATATTTACTCACGATTATGCAAATCATGTGCTTAAATACTGAAAAATAGTAATACGCAACGCAATGTTTAACATCGCTCACAAAACGAACCAATGTTGGAAAACTAACAAGTTGACCGAATGGACAACCGATCGAATGGACATCCGTCCGGATGACCATCTGCTCGGATGGCCATCCGACTGAATGGCCATTCGACCGGCAGGCCATCCGACCTGACGACACTTTGTGCACCGACTTAACTCACACTCTCACTCTATAAATACCTCCGTACCTCCCTCCTTTCTCTGATTTGACGTCTCCATCCGACCACACGCACACAAGTCACCCTCAGTCACATTTGCTCATGATTCAAGAACAAATTGTAAGCTTTGTACCTCAAATCTCCTCTAACCTTCATCTTTAATCACTTCTACGTCATCTTCTTCATCAAAATCATGCACCAACACTAACTTTTTCTCTGAAATCATTGATTTGGACCTCTTGGAGATGGTATTCCACTCGGATGCTTATGCAAACTGTTGTGGGACATCATTTCATCGAGTTGGTTCATATCTGAATGATTTCCACACTTTTAAGTTAAATCTCAAAAAGATTTCAACATTTTCATTTGTTTTCAACTTTTCTTCAACTTTTCTACAGAAAACCGATGAAATCTGGACTCATTCAGGCTCTCTACTCATTCCATAGTTAAGAGCCGGCTTGAAAAGAGATTTTCAATGGAGAGATGACCGAATTGCGGGTTGAACATGAAATCCCATCAAGAACAGCGAGTCCGGTCGAATGGGCTGAGACCATACGACCGAATGAGCTGGACTGGGTGTGTTTTTCCGTTGTTTGACACGCCGTCACGCTGTCTCCATTAAACTCAAAACTTTTTAGATATTTTACAAGGTTCCAAGCAACAGATCACCCACTCGAATGGCCATCCGATCGGATGACCATCCGATCGAATAACCCTCCAACCAAGCGACATGCCTCTTATAATTTCCAATGTCCAAACTTTAACAATTTTCCCGAACATCACGCACTCATTCGAATGACCACCCATTCGAATGGTCATCCACTCGGATGACCATCCGCTCGAATAGAGGCTCATCCGTTCGGATCACCTTTCGAATACTCAACCCTTCGACCTTCCGTTTACGCACTGTTCAACGCTTATGCTTCTGTTTACGTGATCAGGCTAACTCAAACGCGCTCCCTTCGATTGTAACACCTCGAAAATTCACGTCCTATAATGAGTTGACACGTGTCACATGTTTGAACATGTGAAAGAACATTATAAAAGGATTAAAGTTGACAATCATGGAAAGTATGTGATTATACGAGTTCTAAATGTCAACAGTGAATAAATATATTATATATTAACCCTACATGATGCTCATACCTTCAAACGAATAAATCATGGATCATATGAAGCTAAATATGAAGGAAAGTGAGAGATTACAAACTACAAGGGTTAAATGTGTCAACATGTTTAAGTTATACCTCTGAGTGACCATTTGACAAACCCGAAGCTTTGTAACAGTTAATTATGCTCACTAGAATGCACGATATAAATTTCGTAAAGTTTCGTTATCGTATGAGAAAGTTATGATCAAATTCGTATACAAGGGGTTAAAGCGTCAACGTTGAAGTTTATGACTTTTCGGGCAACAACAAAGTTAACCGAGGACTAAACAAAGTGGGTAAATATCTTAAAGCCCTTATAAGTTAATTTAGAGGGCTCATTGTGCAAAACAAGACTTGAAAGCGACCTTTAGAAGGGCCAGGGACCAACACTGCAAATAATGGAAAATGTGTTGGCTGGACACCACATGCTCGCGTAGCGCGAGCACTAGACCTTTTTCCGTCGCGCTACGCGACTGCCACATCAGATTAGAATTTTGATTTTTGTTGGATTTTGTTGGATTCTTGTCTCCCATAGCCTTGTAACCGACTTATGAACGATTTTCCTCATCTTGGGTGACCCCTAAACAACCCCTAGACATTTAGGGACACTTGTTAGTGATCAAACATCAATGGTAGACCTTGTTGTCAACAATCCATGAAGATTTGAGCACTATATAAAGGGCCAAGGTTGCAACAAGTTGTTCACACCTTTCTCTTGCATTTCTGATCAATTGTGGAGCACAAGAGCACCTTCCAAGCCTTCCTAATCGTTCATAGGACTCCTGTAAGTTTGCTTAACCTTTCTTAGTTAAGTTTTTGCTTAGTTTTAGCTTAAAAGTCAAACCGTCGTAATTAACGGTTGACTTAACGATTAATCATTGATGGCTCAGTGATTAGTCGAATTGAAAGTAGTTATAAGTTGGTAATTATGTGGGCATTAAACCCTTAAAAGGGTTCCCCCTGATTCCCACTCTAACTAGGTCAAATGTCGGGTCAAACTTGTTATTAAAAAGTCAACAGAATGTTTATTTTCTAAGTTATGCATAATTAGCAATGTAGAACACATACAACCTATTTGATCATTAATATAACTTGGTAATTAGTGTAAGAACATGTCTAAACATGTTCAACCCGACAATTTACTGTTTAGACACGGTTCGGAACCGAAAGTCGCAAAGCTTTGACTTTTGCTTTGACTTCAGTTCTGACCCGTTTTGGTATGTTTTAGAAATACCTTAGAGCTTTAATTGGACTAGGATACATGCTAGTATAACCATCTGTGATTATACACCTTGGTTCATTAGTTATCCAATTAATATGAATGTTTCCGTTAATTGCTCATATGTTGACCGTTATGCCCTTTTCACCTTAAAACGTGATTTTTGAAAATGTAAAAGTGTAGAAACCTTAGTTATTGATATATAAACTTGCACCCAAAATTTGACATCAGTTTGAGGTGTAGATTGAGAGTTATGCTCATTAGCGTAATTAGAAGCTTCTTTAGCGATTAAACGGCGTAATTAGCATATAGCCTAGTTAAGCCTACTTTTTGATATCAAACTTATTACCCACTGATGTAATATATTATTTTGGGAATTTTGAAGATTTTTAATTAATTTTAGGCTGAGCATAACTTATAGTCGTAGGCTTAATCCGGTAATTGTCGGTTTTGCCCTTTCGGGCCATAAAAAGAGTTTTACATATCTTTTTAACCCCAAACCTT
This sequence comes from Helianthus tuberosus, assembly GCA_030545235.1. Classification (NCBI taxonomy): domain Eukaryota; kingdom Viridiplantae; phylum Streptophyta; class Magnoliopsida; order Asterales; family Asteraceae; genus Helianthus; species Helianthus tuberosus. The sequence continues at coordinate 195,239,839 of CM060425.1, forward strand.
TTGCTACTGATTATATATGATAAATAAATTATTTTAAACCTTCTGGAATAATAAAAATATCAGCTTTGTATGTAGAACCCGGAAACGGCTCTTAATCGCCTTTTTAAGCGTTTTTAACGCATAGTATGTACTAGAACTATTTTAAACATACAAGGGTTGATACCTACTGATATTTTAGGTAAATTATAATATTTTAACAGTAAGCAAAATTTGTTAAACTCAGACTTCAGTTTTGAGCTTTTCGGCTTATGTGAAAATTACCAAAATGCCCCTTCGGGGCATAGTTTGTGTTTAAATTCGTTTTGGGCATAATGGAAGGTATCCTACTGATACCACAACATATTTAAGGCATATTAACTTATGAAACCTGTATATGATTCATTTGATTACCGCTACGCCTCTTGCGCGTACGGTTCGGCTTATGTGACTAGATTACATAAATTAGCCGAAACGGGTCAAACCTTATCGGTTTTACCCCAAAATTCAGAATGTGCCTAGATTACCCATATAAGGAAAGTCTTCAATCTTGTCGGGTCTAAATCATATTCTAAAACGGTCTTCACCCTATCATGCGTTTGAACCGTATCGTTCTTCAAAACTAACCGGTCTAAGCTTAGGCTTAATCAAAGACCCGTTAGCATTCTAATTGGTTATTTATACCATCATTCTAGACTAGAGCCTTCCCGTAAATTGTACCTACGCTTACTTAAGTGAATACGACTGAGTTATTATAATTCTTGCTATTTAAGACATGAGCTAGCTCAGGTAAATACTCTTAACTTATTTTCCCTATTACGGGCTTGGGATACGGTAATATAAATACCGCATGGTCAGGTATGGGATTCAAAAACCAATAAGTCGGGAAACCCAAATAACCTATTTTAATTCGTATTGCTTGACTGAAACATTGGGGATTAATGCGACCATGTCCTGGATATCCTTGACTCATTAAATGCAATGGCCACGACCTAAGCACGGGGTGTAGGCATACACCTGACAGATGCCATATGTTTATTAATTAATTATACCCAATAAGGGATTCCCAATAAGGGAATAGTGGTGTGTCGGTTAATCTTGAACCGGCATAGAACCGGGCCCCGTATGTAGAGCAAGTTATGTAAAACTGATAACATGAAATATAGTTTGTCCCAAGTATAAAAGATTAATTTTGCTTTGTGCATTTTAATCAAAGTGTCAAAATATCTTCGTGCCTTGAGCACCTAAACCAATCTTCTTAAACTCTTTTCAAATGAGTCAGTTGAGTGTATTTACCAGTGAAAACTGACGTATTTTCCAAAGTCTAAGTGACAGGTACAAGTACGTAATATGCTGGAAGCTGCTCAGGGCGTTAATAAGGAATCTTGCAAGTTCTAGGCGTCTAAAGTCTGTTGAACAATATTTATGTTTTAAGATCCGCCTGTGGATCCTTTACTTTCCGTTGTAATACTTGGATATTACTTTATATGCGGATTGTAATATATTTATCTTTTGCTTCCGCTGTGCATTTATATATTGTGTTGTTTGACTATGATGATATCAACTACGTCACGATACTCCCCACCGGGCCCACCGGTTACACGTGGAATTCGGGGTGTGACAGGTTGGTATCAGAGCCAGGTTTGAGTGAATTAAACACTAGCCATTTTTGTTTAATCTCAATGACACATTAGCACATTCCTTGACCTTCTGAGTCTAGACTTAACATAGGAATAATCTCAATCCTAATCTGGAAATTTTTGCTTCCAAATTTTTATATATTGGATACGTCGCCAAGCGAAGAAGCTGTAATAAGAATTCTCCACATCCGGAGCCTTGAAAAGCTGAGCTTCGTACCGCGGCCAAGGTGAAACGTGCAGCCAAGGAGAAAGCATTCAGAAATAAAATAAAGAAGAAACTCCTTTTTGCGGAAGATCGTTTCCTTAATAGTCCTTCTAAGGACATATTTATTTTTTCAGTCCCTTCGAGGACAACATTATTTCTTTCAAAGTCCCTTTTAGGGCAAACCTGAAATTTTTATTTTATAGTGGAATGACTGAATTTTCATCCTAAATATGAAATAAATGAAAAATAACATTCCTTTTATAAGATCTACCATTATAATAAAATGGCAAAATCTAAAAAGGACAAGACCTAGCCACGTGTCATTTTAAGACCGGGCCAAGATGGTAGTTCCATAATTGGATTCAGATCCTTGTTAACATTCCAATTTAGGATTGTTCTGCGTTAAATATTAATTAAGAATCTTAAAGGTGTAACCTAGCCTCCGGGTCAATTAAAAGACCGGGCCAAGATGGTAAGGCCTGTTAAAAAGATTCAAATCCAAGTTAACATCTGAAAACATGTTAACGCTCCTGGCAGATGTGATTCATTAAAATCACACACGTCATTTTTATAAGGATCTTTCCAAAGATTCCAAACCCAACTTAATGATCTCTGAATCATGGGTATAAATCATCAATTAAGATGATCATATTTCGACCACACGTGGTAATATGGTGCCTACGGGCCTTGCTCATTTCCATATGAGCCAAAAGACAGTGGTAGCTATGACTCCCTGTCTGACAAAGGTAATGAACTATGATTCAAACCTTCATGCCTCGATTCTCTGAAATCCTGGCTAATAATTTAAAAATTTTCCTTGTGACCCGGCCTTATGTGCTAATATATATTGTTATTGTTTATAATTAGGATAAATTATAATAGAAATCCTAAATAAATGTGAGTAATAAATTAACCGAATATGGTCTCTGTTTACCATGGTTAATGAATTACCCTAATGGGCAATTCCATAATAAACATCCCTTAGAAGGGAAGTGCCTACGGGCTATAGTTGATGTCCTCTAAGACTAAAGACAGTGGTAGCCTACAACTCCCTGTCAAGAAAAGGTAATGAACTATGATTCAAACCTCAAAGCTTTGATTCTCTGAAATCATAGCTTATAATTTATAAATGTCCATGTGACTAGGCCTTTCGTGCCACTAGTAAAACTGTTATTGTTTTTATAATTAGGATAAGTTATCCTAAATAAATGTGATTAATAAACTAACCAAATATGGTCTCCGTTACCATGGTTAATGAATTGCCATAAAAGACAATTCCACAATAAACTCCCAAGTAAACTATTGTCCTTGTTTTATGTAACAGTTCAATTAAATGGCTGGCTCAGATGAAATTAATAGCCACCCAGTGGAGAACAATGATAGCGCCCGAATTAATTTAACGGGTGCTGAACTAAAAGCGTTAGTAGACGACGCAGTTACAAAGGCCTTAGAGCGGCAGTACGAAGAGTATAGTGGGACTCGGAGTAGGACCCTATCTACACCGCATTCGAAGCCTCCTCCTAAGAAGGATGAACCCAAGAAGGAAGATGATGAGCGTCACTCTTCTAATCATCACAGTGATCCGTCTCAACAGATCATACTGAATCAAGGACCCCGTGATAAGGGTTGCTCCTACAAGTACTTTGTATCATGTAAACCCCGGGATTTCACTGGGGAGGAAGGAGCTGTAGATTGTATGACGTGGTTAGATGAGATGGATACAGTTGTGGATATCAGCGGATGCGCTGAGAGGGATGTGGTCAAGTTTGTGTCGCAATCATTTAAGGGTGAGGCCTTAGCCTGGTGGAGATCGTTGATTCAAGCCACCGGGAAAATCCCTTTGTACAACATGACTTGGGATCAGTTCGTTGCTCTTATCAAAGAAAATTACTGTCCTCAACATGAAGTTGAGAAGATCGAGACTGAATTCTTGACATTAGTCATGGAGAACTTAGATTGTCAAGCATACCTTACAAGTTTCAATACTAAGTCTCGATTGGTTCCTTATTTGATCACACCGGAACCAAAGCGAATAGCTCGCTTTATTGGGGGTCTAGCCCCAGAAATAAAGGCAAGTGTGAAAGCATTGAGACCTACTACATTCAGGTCAGCGGCAGATCTGTCGCTATCTCTCACACTCGATGTGGTTAGAAACAAGGCGGCCAAGGTCTCTGAAGATGGGAAGCGTAAAAGGGAGGAGGATAACTCCCAGAATCCTAAGAAGAGCAAATCCGAGTTCAACAATAACCAACAGGATTCCAATAAGAAGCCTACATGCAAAACCTGCAACAGAAGACACTGGGGACAGTGTCGATCAAACCAAAGGATAAAGCAACGTGGCATCTGCAAAAGAACTGGTCACCAGTCCCACGAATGTAGGGACATAAAGAATGCAAACTGTTTCAGCTGTGGAGAAAAGGGCCACATCAGTACTAATTGCCCTGAGGTTGCCAAGGAGGGAGCAGCTAAGTCTGGGATGGATAAGAAAGAAAATGCCTAAACTAACGGTTGAATGCCAGAGACAGTGCATCTCAATAATAGCATTAGGTACGTCTTTACCTTTTAGCATCGATTGTAGCTGCTCAGTATTTTACGTTAATGCAAGGGATAATAAACCTTTAGTAAATCATAAGCTTAGCAAGCTTTTGATTACATTCATGAGAACTTCAGATATTAAAAATAAGGTATAATTTACCAATGGAATCTTTAATGACCCTCTCTCCCATCCTCGGAGAAAATCCTTTCATAAGAATCTGGAATACTTTTCCCCAGAAAGAGTACGACAATATATATATTATTTTATTTTATTATTTTCTCATTATTTTATATCGCCTGCGAATGCCAAACTATGTTTGATAGAAGTGTCATATGAGGAGTGGCGTATCCTAGTGTGTCCCATAGATTGCTTCCATGCCTGATCAGTATGGAGGTTTAATGCATGGAACCCCTGAGATATCCCAATAGTCATATTGTACTAAAGTCGACTAGTAGTATTCAAAGAAGATATCCAATATAAAATGTCCTTATAAGTATCTCTACTTAGGGCATCCTTGCATTTGTAAAGAGAATGTGTCATTTATCTGACACCGACATCGATAGATGAACCAAAGCCTGAGAATACGGACATCTCTGACATTTCTGTGTGTCATAATTATCATCTTTATAAGAATTACCATGTTTACCTCCTGAGAGGCAAGTGGATGTTAGGACAAACATCCCGCTTGGGGCTGCAGTTATTGTAAAAGCCTTATATCTGTTAGTACCAACGGAATAGGAAGAACTAAGAGCCAAATCGATAAGTTTTTAGAGAAGGTTTCATAAAGCCAAAATACAAAGTTCTAGGAACTCCGATTTTTAGTAACTAAGAAAGACGGTTCATTTTGCTTATGCATTGATTACCGCAACCCTAATTAGGCAACAATTAAGGATTGCCATCAGCTGCCCAGGATCGTCGGTTGGTTCGACTAGCTATAAGGTTTAGCTATTCTTTGAGATTAGTTAAGCAGTGGTTGGAATAACCATCTCACCTTAAGATAAGCTTTTCCATAATAATTGCTATATAAGTATCAAGGTGGCTCCTTTGGAGACCTTGTATAAATGAAATATCAAAACATCCGTTGGATGGACGAGACTTTAGGAAGTCCACTTATAAGGATCTGAAGGTTGCATTGGAAACAACGAATAAAATTCATACAAATCCTAAATCATCTGTAAGCTGCCAGTATTCAGCAGGAAAAGAATCAAGAATTAATGAAAGTAGCAACCCTCCTAAATCGTTGTTAAGGAATAAGGTTCAACAAAAGATATCACCCAGGAAGGGTGTGCCAAATTGTTAAATTATCCGGCTAGTTAAGCTCTGAATATATAGAATCATTCGAAGGAAGATCGAATGTATCAAGATCAAGTAGCTTATAAGCTAAAACCTATTTATGGAGCTTGACGGAACTCGCAATACATTGCACACTAGTGACTGAAGGATGTGTTCGCCAATATGTCAAGAAGCACTATCACATAATGATATGCAGATTTATGATGTGATGAGCATCCTGTATCGATTAAGGATCGACAGGTTAAGAAGCTTCGAAGGAAGCATGTGCCTATTGTAAAGGTAAAATGGGATGCCCGTAGAGGTCCCGAATACACGTGGGAGGTTGAGTCCACGATGAAAGAAAAGTACCCTTATTTATTTCAGTAAATCTCGAGGTCGAGATTTCTTTTAAGGGGGTGAGGATGTAACACTTCGAAATTTCACGTCCTATAATGAGTTGACACGTGTCACATGTTTGAACGTGTGAAAGAACATTATAAAAGGATTAAAGTTGACAATCATGGAAAGTATGTGATTATACGAGTTCTAAATGTCAACAGTGAATAAATATATTATATATTAACCCTACATGATGCTCATACCTTCAAACGAATAAATCATGGATCATACGAAGCTAAATATGAAGGAAAGTGAGAGATTACAAACTACAGGGGTTAAATGTGTCAACATGTTTAAGTTATACCTCTGAGTGACCATTTGACAAACCCGAAGCTTTGTAACGGTTAATTATGCTCACTAGAATGCACGATATAAATTTCGTAAAGTTTCGTTATCGTATGAGAAAGTTATGATCAAATTCGTATACAAGGGGTTAAAGCGTCAACGTTGAAGTTTATGACTTTTCGGGAAACAACAAAGTTAACCGAGGACTAAACAAAGTGGGTACATATCTTAAAGCCCTTATAAGTTAATTTAGAGGGCTCATTGTGCAAAACAAGACTTGAAAGCGACCTTTAGAAGGGCCAGGGACCAACACTGCAAATAATGGAAAATGTGTTGGCTGGACACCACATGCTCGCGTAGCGCGAGCACTAGACCTTTTTCCGTCGCGCTACGCGACTGCCACATCAGATTAGAATTTGGATTTTTGTTGGATTTTGTTGGATTCTTGTCTCCCATAGACTTGTAACCGAATTATGAACGATTTTCCTCATCTTGGGTGACCCCTAAACAACCCCTAGACATTTAGGGACACTTGTTAGTGATCAAACATCAATGGTAGACCTTGTTGTCAACAATCCATGAAGATTTGAGCACTATATAAAGGGCCAAGGTTGCAACAAGTTGTTCACACCTTTCTCTTGCATTTCTGATCAATTGTGGAGCACAAGAGCACCTTCCAAGCCTTCCTAATCGTTCATAGGACTCTTGTAAGTTTGCTTAACCTTTCTTAGTTAAGTTTTTGCTTAGTTTTAGCTTAAAAGTCAAACCGTCGTAATTAACGGTTGACTTAACGATTAATCATTGATGGCTCAGTGATTAGTCGAATTGAAAGTAGTTATAAGTTGGTAATTATGTGGGCATAAAACCCTTAAATGGGTTCCCCCTGATTCCCACTCTAACTAGGTCAAATGTCGGGTCAAACTTGTTATTAAAAAGTCAATAGAATGTTTATTTTCTAAGTTATGCATAATTAGCAATGTAGAACACATACAACCTGTTTGATCATTAATATAACTTGGTAATTAGTGTAAGAACATGTCTAAACATGTTCAACCCGACAATTTACTGTTTAGACACGGTTCGGAACCGAAAGTCGCAAAGCTTTGACTTTTGCTTTGACTTCAGTTCTGACCCGTTTTGGTATGTTTTAGAAATACCTTAGAGCTTTAATTGGACTAGGATACATGCTAGTATAACCATCTGTGATTATACACCTTGGTTCATTAGTTATCCAATTAATATGAATGTTTCCGTTAATTGCTCATATGTTGACCGTTATGCCCTTTTCACCTTAAAACGTGATTTTTGAAAATGTAAAAGTGTAGAAACCTTAGTTATTGATATATAAACTTGCACCCAAAATTTGACATCAGTTTGAGGTGTAGATTGAGAGTTATGCTCATTAGCGTAATTAGAAGCTTCTTTAGCGATTAAACGGCGTAATTAGCATATAGCCTAGTTAAGCCTACTTTTTGATATCAAACTTATTACCCACTGATGTAATATATTATTTTGGGAATTTTGAAGATTTTTAATTAATTTTAGGCTGAGCATAACTTATAGTCGTAGGCTTAATCCGGTAATTGTCGGTTTTGCCCTTTCGGGCCATAAAAAGAGTTTTACATATCTTTTTAACCCCAAACCTTTTGCTACTGATTATATATGATAAATAAATTATTTTAAACCTTCTGGAATAATAAAAATATCAGCTTTGTATGTAGAACCCGGAAACGGCTCTTAATCGCCTTTTTAAGCGTTTTTAACGCATAGTATGTACTAGAACTATTTTAAACATACAAGGGTTGATACCTACTGATATTTTAGGTAAATTATAATATTTTAACAGTAAGCAAAAGTTGTTAAACTCAGACTTCAGTTTTGAGCTTTTCGGCTTATGTGAAAATTACCAAAATGCCCCTTCGGGGCATAGTTTGTGTTTAAATTCGTTTTGGGCATAATGGAAGGTATCCTACTGATACCACAACATATTTAAGGCATATTAAATTATGAAACCTGTATATGATTCATTTGATTACCGCTACGCCTCTTGCGCGTACGGTTCGGCTTATGTGACTAGATTACATAAATTAGCCGAAACGGGTCAAACCTTATCGGTTTTACCCCAAAATTCAGAATGTTCCTAGATTACCCATATAAGGCAAGTCTTCAATCTTGTCGGGTCTAAATCACATTCTAAAACGGTCTTCGCCCTATCATGCGTTTGAACCGTATCGTTCTTCAAAACTAACCGGTCTAAGCTTAGGTTTAATCAAAGACCCGTTAGCATTCTAATTGGTTATTTATACCATCATTCCAGACTTGAGCCTTCCGGTAAATTGTACCTACGCTTACTTAAGTGAATACGGCTGAGTTATTATAATTCTTGCTATTTAAGACAGGAGCTAGCTCAGGTAAATACTCTTAACTTATTTTCCCTATTACGGGCTTGGGATACGGTAATATAAATACCGCATGGTCAGGTATGGGATTCAAAGACCAATAAGTTGGGAAACCCAAATAACCTGTTTTAATTCGTATTGCTTGACTGAAACATTGGGGATTAATGCGACCATGTCCTGGATATCCTTGACTCATTAAATGCGATGGCCACGACCTAAGCACGGGCTGTAGGCATACACCTGACAGATGCCATATGTTTATTAATTAATTATACCCAATAAGGGAATAGTGGTGTGTCGGTTAATCTTGAACCGGCATAGAACCGGGCCCCGTATGTAGAGCAAGTTATGTAAAACTGATAACATGAAATATAGTTTGTCCCAAGTATAAAAGATTAATTTTGCCTTGTGCATTTTAATCAAAGTGTCAAAATATCTTCGTGCCTTGAGCACCTAAACCAATCTTCTTAAACTCTTTTCAAATGAGTCAGTTGAGTGTATTTACCAGTGAAAACTGACGTATTTTCCAAAGTCTAAGTGACAGGTACAAGTACGTAATAAGCTGGAAGCTGCTCAGGGCGTTAATAAGGAATCTTGCAAGTTCTAGGCGTCTAAAGTCTGTTGAACAATATTTATGTTTTAAGATCCGCCTGTGGATCCTTTACTTTCCGTTGTAATACTTGGATATTACTTTATATGCGGATTGTAATATATTTATCTTTTGCTTCCGCTGTGCATTTATATATTGTGTTGTTTGACTATGATGATATCAACTACGTCACGATACTCCCCACCGGGCCCACCGGTTACACGTGGAATTCGGGGTGTGACATCGATCCAATCAAGTTGTGTTTACTTGTTTAAACACTCACTATGAGTATACTCGATCCCTTTTTGCTTTAAACACTTTGGGATGCAACATTATTCTATAATTGAACACACGACACTTTGTAGGATTGTTTTTACGACCAAACGAGTCGTTCAGAAGAGTTTTTGCTCAATACGAGAGGCGGAAACAAACGTATCGAGGTAATTCAGCTAGAAATTCACTTTAAACTGTCTTTTGATTGATTTGACAAAGTTTTACAGCGAGTAGACACTTCGACAGCTGTTCGGTACTGAAACCAGAAAGTTAATTTCGTGCCAAATGACAAAGACCAGACACCTATTTATAGGCAATGTGATTTCGCACGGAATAGCTCATGCGAAATCAAGTTTCACACGAAATAGTAATTTCGTGCGAAATTACCTTCTTACCTATTTTTGACATTTTCCTCGTATAACGTGCCCTGATCTATCTAAACACAATACAAGACTCGATACAAGACGAAGTCGACAGACGTATGCACCAACAGACTCCCCCTCGGATGTTAACGAAGTCTTCAGTGTCGAGTCTTCGCATCTTCAGTCTTTATCAGTGCTCTCGAACTCTTTCAAAGTATCTAACAATGTAAAGCATCCTCAATCTCTCTCTTCTTTTCATCTCCAGAGTCTCCACCTGGTTCTTATCTCTCTCTAATTCTCTTGATCAGATCTCTTGATTCCTTAAGTTCATCAGCATCATCAGCTTGCATGAACATCAGTTCCAGGATCAGAATCTGGCTCTATTCAACTACAGACTCCCCCTTAAATTGTGCTTAGTCTGGCTTCCACAGGTTCTAAGATTGAAACCTGGCTTACCTGCACAATCTCTACCTCACAATAAATTTCACAAATTTAACATTTGACAAATTTATATACCAAATGCAGGAATAAAATGATTTAACATTTAACGTCTTCTGATGACCACTTGTAGATACACATTCAAAACTTTTATTCTCTGAAAACCACTTTTAACAATTTCTATATACACACTCTCCCAAACCTGTTCATCATGTTTAGCACTCGAAATTTTGAAAATCAGCTTTTCAGCATCCGTTGTCGAAAATCTTTTTGAATTTTTCAAAATTTATGCTAAAACACACTAAAAATCATTTTGGATTTTTGAAGTATAACAAAATGCAATAAAGAAATATTTACAAACAATATTTTGGTGAGTTTGTGTAAGAGGATCATATCAGTTTATGAGACAAATCACCAACACCGTTAAGCTTTAAACATTTTCAGTTCTAAACGATTCACTTAGATTGTCAGTATACTGATCCACTTAAATTTTCACACGAAGTTCAACTGTTTCGAGATACGAGATTAATGTTTTAAGCACTTAAACTTATTCATGTGTCCCACCTCAGAATATACTCCCGTATCCAGATCCCAATATTCAGTCTTACAGGTGAGTATACCACAGATGATATCTGTAAAGGGTTAAATGCGAGGGCCGTGAGAGCTCAGGCTATTGCTTCTGCAAAATCAAAGAAATGACGGCTTCGACTTTAGGTGTGTTCCCTTTAGAGAATCTTTTCTTCAACAGCACATGATTAGCATTTTGCAATGTTTCATCATTTTTATGCCGAGGGGAGTGCTATATTTCAAGCAAGCAGAAAGTATTATACGGGGACTAGGCTATTGCTTCCACAAATCAGAAGTCCCGAGATAATACCCCAGATATCACTGAGCATAAAGACCTAGTATCTCAGAAAGAGGGACCTTTCAAACAAGATTTCGGGAGTTACCCATATATCCGAGAAATGTTCCCCACGAAATAAGTAAGTTTGAAATTTAGGTTTATATCTCGACACAATCTACTAAATATGCAAAAACCTACTGGCACATCATCAGTGAGACCGTTTATCACATTTTGACTTTCCAATTCTTTAGCATGCTGTGATAGTCCACTGATGTACTATCATTTCCTCTTTTTACAACAAAACTCAATTTTTGAATTTTATCATGTTTTAGACTTTTTCAAATTTTCTAATGTTTTTGGATTTTCTGAAAATTTCTTAACTCCCCCTAAAATGCAAAAGCATTTAAAGAAAATTTGAAAACAAACTGTACAAGCAAATTGACAACTATTGTGAATTGCTTCAAATCGTCATCCACTTTGCATAAACAATCAGAACTCCCCCTTTCAACAAACTATTTTCCCATTATGATTTCAAAACACTTAAGTTTGTTTTAATCAAATGGTTTTTCCGAAAAATTAGTTTTGTTGATTTTAATAAACCACTTGTAGGTTAGGGGTTCATCATATTGTTCTTCAAATACCGCTTGTATGATAGTTACATCAAGTTCAACTTAATGACCTTGATTAACCACTTGTAAATATATTACAATTTCAAAGATTTCCACTTGTAAATCAAACCTGTCTATCGAAATATCACTTTTGTGAATTTCTCAAGAAATATGCCGATTCCTGCTCCACTCTTACGAACCTGGGAGCTCCGGCAAGTCCTGGTTTTCAATCATCATAATAGGTTCCATCCCAGTCACAAACCTGGGATGACCCATCTTTACCTGGTTTCTTCGTTTTCTTCTCATAAAATTCCTTTACCCATTTGACCTTCCCATCAACCATTTTTCCAAAAATATGTTTCACTTTGGGGTTAAAAGCTTTTTCAACATCAAATTCTTTCTTTTCAGAAAAAAAAAATGATTTGAAATCTCAACTTTACCAATTTTTTGTTTAAAATTCTCATCCTTCAATGGTGGAAAATTGACATCATCCATTGGCGGTACTGACGTTTCAATTTTTAGCTCAACTTGTGGCTCTTCTGACTTTGACGAGTCAGATTCATCGCCAGATAATAGCTCCTCTGATTTTGATGAATCAGAATCATTGCTAGAACTATCATCGGATTTCTTAATAACCCACTTTTGGTTGTCAAGATTTACTTTTCTTTTGTAAAATCTTTTTGAACACTCACCAACCTCAAATTTTGAGTTTTTAAACACTATAAAAGGTTTGGTTGGTGGTTCATTTTCAACCATCTTTTCTTTCATTTTACGAGACACTCCCTGTTTTGTTTGGATTGCCTTAGGACAATTCCTGGCAATATGACCAACTATTTTGCATTGAAAACAGGTTCTCATTTCCTTCTTTTGAACAACTCCATTCTTCATTTCTTCTTGCTTCTTTGCAAGGAACTCTTTGTTTGATTGTTTCCAGAATGGGCTCTTTTGTTCCTCCTCAGCACTTGTCCCTGAAACAAATACAGTTTTTGTTTTAGAAATTTTCTCATTTTTATGAATTTCAGGTGGAATAAAACCTAAACCCTTCTTTTTGAAATTACCGTTATGGTTTGGTTTCTTTTGAAAACCAGAACCAGAACTGTAACCCTTTTTCTTGTTTTCTCTTTGTTGAACTCTTGAGGTGTAAGGTCTTGGTTTTTTAGAAAGATTTACATCTTTTATTTCAGAAATATTAATTTTTGTTAGTTTGAAAACCTTTTTTTATCATTTCTGGTTTAACACCTCTTATTGGAAATTCTTCTTCAGAATATAATTTGTCAGAATCATTCAAAGTATATGCCACTTTGATTGGTTCGTCATTCAAATTAGATTTTGATAACATAAATTCTTTATTGTAAACCCGTTTGTCCTCTTTGACTGTTGACTCTGAGTTTGACTCCAACTTTGACTCCTCTGTTTCATCGTTATCCAACACCTGATCGACCACTTTCTTTATTAATTCGGACTCATGATCAGTATCAGACGATGTGAAAGTGACATCGATGTTGTCTGGCAAATTTTCTGAAGACTCAGACTCCCACTGTAAATTGGTTGCCTTTTTGACTCTCTCTGAATTTGGATTTCGTGGAGAATATCCATTTTCAAGCGGGGGTGGACACTTGTTGTAACTGAAACCTTGTTTCTTACCAGAATCTTTCATTTCAGTATCCTTCTTCTTTTCAGAGCTCTTGTCTTCAGATACTTCCTCTTCATCAAATGTCTTCATGCTTTCAACCGTTGGATAAATCCTGTCAATAACATAAGAAGTACATGAGTAACTTTTTAACAACCTATTAACTCTTTCTGTTTCAATTCTTTGTGTTTCCAGTTTTTGTTCCAGAACAACACACTTTTCAATGTAATTATTCACCACTTTCTGCTTTGTCATAAAAGCTCCTTGAAGTGTCTTCATAGCTGTTGCTTGTTCACTGCTTGATTGATTGTACTGATTCATTGCTTTGTTGAGAACATCATAAGATTCTTTCAATCTGTTCATGTTATGAATCAAAGTATTGTTTTGCTTCTTCACTGCTTCACAGTTTTCACATATCACCGGAATCTTTTGTGCATCAACTTCAGCTTCAACCGTGAAAACTGGAATGTCTTTGACCTTTTTCCTTATCACACGAACTTCTTCATCATCTCTGCTAACGGGTTTTTTAACTTTCTTCTTTTTCTTTTTAGCTTTTCCATCATCACTGTCACTCTCCTCCATCAATTTTAAATGCTTTTCCATTCTCCTTGCATAATAATCATCATCATTATCACTGTCTTTAGCAACTCTAGCAACAAAAGCTTTGTGATTTGAAGTTTTGTTAGGATCATAATCATCCCAACTGAAATTTGCCCAGCTAAACCCTTCTGGTAATTTTTCATCATCTTGATTTATCAGACATGCTTTATTATCAGATGAAACATATTTGTCCCAACTGAATTCTTTTGTTGACTTTTTATCATCTTGATTCACCATACAAGCTCTCTTTGATGAATCTTCGATTGTCTTCCTAGCATGTGCAGTTTGTGGTTCTTGATGTTGTTGAGCAACTTGATGATAGATTGCTTTCCGATAGTAGTCATTATTGCTGAACGGATTTTGAGCTCCACTTGCTTCGCGATTTATGCACTCTCTCTTGAAGTGTCCTTTTTCCCTGCAACTAAAATAAGTAACTTTAGATTTATCAAAACCTAGAGTAAAAACATTTGCATCACGGAAATCATCTCTTCCCGTAATTTGTTTAAACTTTTCGGCTCTTCTCAAAACACTCGCCAAACACCACTTTATATCCATCAATTCCATCTCCTCAGCATCATTCTGATCGTAATCCTCTTTTGTCAACATTGGATTCCCGATCTTTCCTGCTACTAAACTCTCATATGACTCTAACACAGTTACCAATAAAGACATGTGACCTTTTACAATCTCTTCTGTATAATTTTGACCATTTTCAAGATCTAAAACCATGTTACATTGTAACTTCTTTCCATTCTTTGTTGTCAAAAAGTTTGGATCATATGATGGATATGAAGAAAATCCCGTTTTGCTGTTTGATCCTTGAGATGGCCCTCCAGACGAACTCTTAGCATTGAATGCAGTTTCGACCTTTGGTGACATGTTGGTCTTGTCACTGATCCCTCCTTTGTAATAAAGACTTATATCTTGTTCACCATCAAAATCTTTCATTCTTGAGATCTTCCTCTGTTCCATTTCCTGAGCTTCAAGTTTTTCAATGAATTTATTCAGTGTCAAGTTACTAAAATCTTTCTTATTTCTCAACATCATGAGATATGTGCCACAAGTTTCATGTGGCAATGCATCAGCCAACTTTTCTATCAACTCTTCATTATCTTTATTGATGCTCACTCTTTTCATTTGAACTAACAGATTGCAGTATCTTTTAATAATCTGCTTGGTACTCTCAGTTCTCAAACCACGAAATAAATCGAACTCTTTCTTCAAAAGTGATTTTTTGTTCTTAATCATCTCTTTACTTCCAACAAACTTTGATTTTAATGCTTTCCAGATAGAGTATGCAATTCCATTGTGTTGCAATAAAACCAAGATATCTTCTTTAGCCGCTTGATGTAATAGACTGATCATCATCTTTTCATTTTTGTATTTCTTTCTATCATCAATACTTAGATCTTTAATAGCAATCTCCTCTTCATCATCATTCAATGGTCTAATATATTTCGTTTCAACACATTCCCAAGCATCCAAATAATTTGCTTGAACCCAATTCTCAAATCGTTCCCCCCATCCTTTATACTACTCAATGTTCATGAGCTTTGGTGGTTTTTGCATAGTGCCCGTTTCATTTTCCATGTTCAAGTTCTGAGTAACAGATATCGGAGTAGTCGGTGTGGTAGCAAATGCGTTATAAAATTCCTCTTCCATGTTTCGGTAACAATTTTCACAAAACTGTATTTTCAAACGAAATTACTTCTTCAAACAAAATAACCAATCTCAAGCGAAATAACAACTTCACACGAAATACCCTTTGAAACGAAATACTGATCTGAAACGAAATCACTGATTTCGTGCGAAATAACTCCCTTTCAAACGAAATATCTAATTTCGTGTGAAATACCCAAACGAAATTACAACTTGAAACTAAATACCTAATTTCGTGTGAACCTCTCAAACGAAATTACAGTCTGGTGCGAAATGAGGCCTTATTTCGTGCGAAATACTACTAATGTCATCATCTCGAGCTGTTTTTGTTACTATTTACCAAGTTTTAATCCGTTTTAAGATCTGAAACTTTTAAGGATTTGTTAAAACACAATTACGCGTGTAATGTGTGAAATTCAAAGCATTTTGACCGTGAAATCAAGTTAAATTTGAAAAAGAAGGTGTAGAAATCAGAATTTGCAGCTGAATTGGTATGAACTCTTCCTCCTGAGCTCTGATACCACTTGTAGGATCGTTTTTACGACCAAACGAGTCGTTCAGAAGAGTTTTTGCTCAATACGAGAGGCGGAAACAAACGTATCAAGGTAATTCAGCAAGAAATTCACTTTAAACTGTCTTTTGATTGATTTGACAAATTTTTACAGCGAGTAGACACTTCGGCAACAGTTCGGTACTGAAACCGGAAAGTTAATTTCGTGCCAAATGACAAAGACCAGACACCTATTTATTGGCAAGGTGATTTCGCACGAAATAGCTCATGCGAAATCAAGTTTCACACGAAATAGTAATTTCGTGCGAAATTACCTTCTTACCTATTTTTGATATTTTCCTCGTATAACGTGCCCTGATCTATCCAAACACAATACAAGACTCGATACAAAATGAAGTCGACAGACGTATGCACCAACACACTTGAAACTTGTTTATAGTCACACTCTATCCATTTTAACATGAAACATGAAACTTGTGATACTTATGGGACTTTGATGCTATGTGAACGCTGAAACTTGTGTGTAGTATCGCCTAAACAATTATAGCCGCTATAGGGTGTAACACCCTGTGTCCTCAAGAAGTCAAAGTCAAAGTCAAGGTCAAAGTCAACGACCGATCGCGCGACTTTATTTGTAGTGATTTACTTTTATGTGTTTATTTTAGTTGTATTATGTGAAGTAATTGTCAATAATCGCAGTAATCGACGTGTGTTATTCGCTATTTAATCGACTTACGACTGTGAACTATAGGAAATAACAATGCGATAAAGTTAACTACACGATAATCAACTATGCTAATCAAATCGAAATCAAATCGTAAATCGAATCGCTATACAAATCGTAACTCGAATTATGCGTTCTGGATATTGTTTTACGTGTGTGTGTGCTACTTATGTGTTACTTGTGCATGTTTATTTATGTTATATGTGGTGATTAATCAAAACGCAATCGAAACTTAGATCAAACCGAAATCTACTCAGAATACGCGAAGCGCAAGTTAAATATAGAGATTGTATGTTAGATATAGTAGTTGGGATTAAAAGTAATTTGATAAGCAACTCTATCGCACCGCTCGCTCGAATCACATCGCAACACGTCGCGCCAAGCACTCGAACCAGGTGCCAGCCGGCCGAACTGCCACTCTACCGAGCTGCCATCAGGCCGAGTTGCCACTCGACCGACTAGCACCTTTCCACTTTGGGAATTCTATAAATACCAGCTGTCACCTTCACACTTTCCACTTTTGGCAACTGACGTCCGACCAGCGCTCTTACCCTACTTTTTCTCCGATTCTCGCAATTCCGGTAAGATCTCGTCCTAAATCTTGTACTTTCTTAATCTACACGCACTCCTACACCTTTCTATCTTTTGAATCTTAACTTTCAACAGTGAAATCACTAGATTTAAGGTGTTCTAGGGTGATGTCATCATGTGTTCTTGAAGAACTTCATGTTTTGGCTTCAATCCACCAAGAACAACTTAGATATAAAGGATTTCCACATAAATAAACAAAGATCTTGCATAGATCTAAACATATTCGCTGTAAAAGGGATTGAAGGAAGATTTTTCTAACTTTCTTTCAACTCTTTTACACTCAATGCACTCAAACCCGATGGAATCGGAACTAGTACTGATCGTCTACTCAGTTTTAGTGATGTACCGGTGCTAGATCCAAGATCCACCCGAGAGATAGTGATTTCGGGTTGAACATGAACCGCCGTCTTGAACCATGCACTGTCGGACTTGGGTGATTCCTGTCAGTCAGGTCATAGGGGACGAGATGGAGTTCCCGTTGTTCAAACCAGCAACCACGATGTCTCATTCAAGTTACAACACTTCAAACAGAATCAAGTAACAACACGGTCAGATCAGTGGGACGAATTGCCGTCCGATCGGACTGCTGTCCGACCGGGTTGCCACTCGAGTGACCCACTGTAAGATCATGTTGTATTAGATTAAACACTTAAACAATTTTCAACATGTTCAATGCACAAGGGATGCCACCTGATCGAACAACAGTTCGATTGAGTGACAACCTACTCTGAACTTGTTTTCACTAAGTAACCACGCCATTCGAGTCGCCGTCCGATCGAACGACCGTTCGATCGACCGACCTGAAAGGTAGAGAAACTTCTATGTTTTCAAAATACTACAATGAAAAATTCAAAAGTCAAGCCATCATACACAAACACATCCTTCACAAGGGAAGTAACAATCCACTCGAACAGTCATCCGACCGGACAACCGTCCGAACGGACTGTCACTCGAACGATCAGCCGTCTGATCGGACTCCCATCCGATCGAACTGTTGTCCTACCCACTTGCACTCTGTATCGATTTACGCGCCGCTTATCTTTTGTGCTATCGTTAACTGTTCAGGCTAATCTTACTTTACGCGCTCCCTTCAATCCATCAACGCTGTGAGTATACTCGAACCCTTTTTGCTTTATGCACTTTTGGGTGTTACATACGTTACGAATATTCAAATCACATCCATCACACTACTCAATACTACTTAAACGCTAACCGTTATTGCATGTATTACGTGGCTAAATGAACGCTTGTTTGTTATGTTTACACATGGAATGCTACCCACCTGCCTTAGCAACGATAGTACTATAGTTTGGACTTAGCACCCGTTCGCGGGGGTTGTTAAGGACTATTATTTGCATGGATCACAGTGGTGATTATGTTTTACGAACTGTCCCGGACAGTCAACTCGCAGTCATTGGTGTCGACAGACCCATGTCGATAACTAACGTGCCTCATTTCACTATGCGTACGTGCTGGTTGTGCGTAAACGAATTTCAAACTTATTATATCTATTAAACTTGTATGCTCACCTTTACACTATGTGTATTGACTTTTACTTTAACGTATGTGACAGGTGCTTAAGTTGTTTGTCAGCTTAGGCCGCTGTGAAATCGAGGCTAGGAAAGACCTAGGGCACCTTGTTTGCTATGTGATGAAGTCAAAAGCTATGGAAAAAGGGGCTCTAGAAGCAGATAAACAATTGGTCTATTTTGGTCCTAGTGGCCAACAAATAGTTGTCTGTACAAATGAAATCTGAGTTGTCGAAACAGAACTACTTGACTAGATTTTGTCTGTAATAGATAGGTTACTTTTTATGTCATGGTATGGGACGTGATGTTTTAAATAATTAGTAATTATAATTGTTATGGAAACTTCTGGACAATATGTTTCGCTCAGTGCCGCGCCCCGATGTTTCCGCCATCGGTTGGGGTGTGACAGATTGGTATCAGAGCCATAACTATAGGGAATTAGGCAAGACTCGACCTAGTTCGGGTCGATGTCTTAGAAACGACCTAGTCTATAGCTAAGTACCAACAGACTGACTTGTGCATGCCCAATAGGGGTGTTGTATTAGCTTATCTACCATTTCTCGCTATTCTTGCTTACACTACACTATCACTGCATTCGAATTTTCGAAAACGAACGAGTGATTGGGTCGAGATTAGGTGTGAAAACCGCAAACTCTCGGCTAAATCACTTGTTCAACTCGCATTATTGTATTCGAACAGGGGAAATTGCGCCGAATCAGGAGTGAAATCCATACTTCGACGCAAAATTCCTCTCTATTTTATCAAAAACAGGGCCAAAGTTACTAAGTCAGGGGTGAAACCCGAATCTTGGTAGCTTGATCCGTGTTCTATTTTGTTTTAACAAGACTCTCACCAAAGTCTCGACGGACTCCATCGACTTGAATCCACACTTTCACTGGAAGGACGCGTGCCGACTGCCCAGAATCGAGGCAGGGGCACAGTCCAGAAGGCCAAAGTATGTACTAAAGAGTCCTTGAGAATAGTCGGATCACTTTGGGTAGTCGATGTCTACTAGCCACAGACACTCCACTCTCGATTTTTATGTGTTTCCATTCTGAGCCCGCAACTGCTGACTCTGATATTTGTCATCTTTACATGGATTTTATGTGAATTTACATGGATTTTGTTTTAAATATTATTTGTTAGCGTTTTGAGATAAACAGCACTACTGTACTAGTGATTTTGATTATTTGCTTCTCGCTCTACCTGAACACACACAACTTGCACCATACCGATAAATCGCTGATACTCGTAGAAGACCGACTGTCACATTACGCGCTACGCTATACTACCCACTATGTAATCAATAATCGTAGTCGTGATTCTCGAATGTGAATGATAGGTTTCTGTATTCTGATTATCCTCTGTGCTTCTGTGCCTTAGATGTTTATGTGTTTCTGTATCTTATGTGCTCTATGTGCTTCTGTGGTTACGTAAATCTGTGATTATGTGCCCACACGTGCTTTAAAGCTTTATGGTGAGTCGCTAGACTACACTAGGAATACTAGTACCTGTGTTGAGTTCTGTGACAATGTCTGTTGCAGACAATGTCAGGAACTGGACCTCGTTACGCTCGTCATGCTCGCCAAGAACAGAGAGACAAACGTCTCGCGGCACTCGTTGCTCAATCAGTCGCGAACGTAGTCCCGCAAATTTTTAGCGAGATCCAGGAGAATGCTAGCAAATCTTCTGAGGAGTCGAGGACCGAAACTCCAAAACATGCTTTCAGTTCAAACAGTTTAAGGAATGCGGACCGAAGGAATTCACTGGCGAAGAAGGGCCTACTGCTTTATTTTAATGGTTCGACTCAATCGAGGTCACTTTACGCCAGAGCGGTTGTCCCAAGAAACTCCGCACTCTGAATGCTACCGGCGTTTTCCAGTCACGCGCTCTAGACTGGTGGACGGCCGAGAGGAACAAGCGGGGGAATGATGCAGCTTATGGGTTATCATGGAATGAGTTGAAGAAGGTCATGCTCGAAGAATTCTGCCCTCCTTATGAACGCCAAAAGATGGAGGATGAATTCTGGCACATAAAGCAGAAGGATGGTGAAAACGCTGCCTTGACTGCTCGCTTTAAGCAGCTCAGTATCATTTGTCCCGATCAAGTCAAGACTCCGGAGATCGCGATCAAGAAATACATCCGCGCTTTGCCCGACTGTGTTGCCGATTTCGTGCAAGCGGCTAAGACTACGACAATCGAAGAGACTTATCTACTGGCCGCTGAGATCAACGATAAGCGGGTTAAAGATGGTTTCTGGGATAAAGCTCCCAAGAGTCTGCATCAAGCCACCGTCGCACCAACTGCTGAAACCACCACCACATTGAGCAACAAGAGGAAGAACAAGAGAAAGAGCAACTCCAGCAACAAGAACTGTGCGATCACTGCTGCACCAGTTCAAGCCATACCTGCTCAACAACAGCGTCAAGTAGCGGCGCCTGTGGCTAATGCACCTTTTGCTAAGCGTGCATACACTAGGCCACACCCGCTTTGCCCTACTTGTACCTACCACCACCCGACCACCATTGCTTGCCGATTCAGTGCCAATTGCAACATGTACGGCCACTACACCAACAACTGCTGTGGTTGTCAAGTTCAAGCCCCAGCTCAAGCCGCCGCTCATCAAGCTCTACTTCCAGCCCCTCAGGGTCAACAAGCTCCTCCGGCACCCGCGGTCAACGCCAGAGTCTGCTTTGCATATGGCGATCCAAACCATTTCGCCAACATGTGCCCGAACAAGGTTGTGAAACAAGAGCCCCAACAGCAGCAGCCTCAGCAACAACAATAGCAGCAACAACAACAACAGGAAGCAGCACGCGCACGAACTTTCAACATCAATGTGTGCCAAGCCCAGGCCGACAACAACGTCGTCAATGGTACGTTCCTTGTGAATGGTATTTATGCTTCATGTTTGTTTGATACTGGAGCCGATAACTGCTTTGTGTCATTTGAGTTCGAAAAGTTACTAAATCGTAAGCGCGCTCATCTCCCCTCGACATTTGATGTTGAAATCGCCACTGGAAGAACCGTCGTCGTTAACTCTATTCTTCGTGATTGTACTCTCGAGCTCAACAATCACATCTTCCCTATCGACCTTATTCCGATGCAACTCAGAAGTTTTGATGTCATAGTAGGCATGGACTTTCTTCACGAAAACCATGCTGAAGTTGTTTGCTTCGACAAGATGATTTGATTCTCGCTCGCAAATGGAGATCAGTTATGTGTCAACGGAGAAGTCTCTTCAAAGAAACTGCAGCTTATGTCATGTGTCCAGGCTAGCAAGTATCTCCGCAAGGAATACCAAGCTTTCTTGGCATACATTGTAGTAGCAGAGAAAAAGGAAGTTAAGGAGGTAAACCAGGTACCCGTGGTTCGTGATTTTCCCGATGTATTCCCTGAAGATCTTCCAGGATTACCTCCGAGTCGCGATATCGACTTTCGCATCGACCTCATTCCTGGAGCAAACCCCGTTGCCAGAGCTCCCTATCGACTTGCACCGTCAGAAATGCGTGAACTCGCGAGTCAGCTCCCAGAATTGCTTGACAAAGGCTTTATTCGCCCTAGCACCTCTCCTTGGAGCGCACCAGTCCTTTTCATCAAAAAGAAGGATGGGTTGTTCCGGATGTGCATCGACTATAGGGAGTTGAATAAGCTGACAATCAAGAATCGCTATCCTCTGCCCCGTATTGATGACTTGTTCGACCAGCTTCAAGGTGCTACGTGCTTTTCCAAGATCAATCTACGTTCGGGCTACCACCAACTACGCACTCAAGAGGAGGATATACCCAAGACTGCCTTTCGCACTAGATATGGCCACTACGATTTCGTTGTTATGCCTTTCGGTTTAACCAACGCACCCGCGGTTTTCATGGATCTGGTGAATCGCGTGTGTAAACCTTTTCTATACCGTTTCATCATCGTGTTCATCGACGATATCCTGATCTATTCCAAGTCAAACACCGAACACGCGCAACATCTACGTTTGGTTCTTGAGTTACTCCAAGGGAATCGACTCTACGCCAAGTTCTCCAAGTGTGAATTCTGGATAGAGGAGGTTCAATTCTTGGGTCATATTGTCAATAGTCAAGGTATTCACGTTGATCCCGCGAAGATTGTAGCTGTCAAGAGTTGGGTTACACCAAAGAACCCGTCTGAAGTCCCTTCTTTTCTCGGACTAGCGGGCTATTATCGTCGATTTATCGAAGGGTTCTCTAAAATCGCCGTACCACTTACCGCTCTCACCCAGAAAGACAAGCCTTTTGTTTGGGGAACTGGGCAAGAGACTGCCTTTCAAACCCTAAATTATATGCTTTGCAATGCTCCTGTCCTTACGCTACCTAAAGGGAACGACGACTTTATAGTCTACTGCGATGCCTCGAACCTTGGTCTCGGTTGTGTTCTCATGCAACGAGACAAGGTTATCGCTTACGTGTCTCGTTAGCTCAAGATCCACGAGAAGAACTACACAACCCACGATCTCGAGCTAGGCGCAGTTGTTTTTGCGTTAAAGATTTGGCGACACTACCTTTACGGTACCAAGTGTACGATATTCACCGATCATAGGAGCCTACAACATATCTTTGACCAGAAGGAACTTAATATGCGTCAACGCCGGTGGGTAGAAATTCTTGACGATTACGATTGTGAGATTCATTATCATCCTAGCAAAGCAAATGTCGTTGCCGACGCACTCAGCAAACGAAGCTACTTACTCAGCGCTCGTAATGTCCAAGCCCAATTCGATCTCGAAACCCTTATCCGCGAAGCCCAACATGCTTGTTTTATCGAACGCACTCTGAATAAGGAAAGGATCTACCACGATGGAGCTCAGCTAGTGAATAAATCGAACGGGATATTCCATTATCTGGACCGAATTTGGATTCCAAAACGAACCAATTTGCGACAGACCTTGATGGACGAAGCCCACAAATCTCGATATTCTATTCATCCCGGTGCCGATAAGATGTACCAGGACCTTCGCTACAGGTACTGGTGGCCGGGTTTGAAGAGGGATATCGCTCTCTATGTCGGAAAATGGCTGACGTGCGCAAAAGTCTAGGCTGAGCATCAAAGACCCTCTGGCTTACTCGAACAACCCAAGATCCCTGTGTGGAAGTGGGAGAGTATAGCTATGGATTTCGTAACCAAACTTCCATGCACGTCATCAGGTCACGACAGCATCTGGGTTATTGTTGACCGTTTGACTAAATCAGCACACTTCTTGCCAATACGAGAAGACTACAAGGTAAAAAATTAGCCCGAATCTACACCGACGAGGTCATCTGTCGACATGGGACGCCTCGTGACATCATCTCTGACCGCGACGCTCGGTTTACCTCGCGCCTATGGGAAACGTTTCAAGCTGCTCTTGGTACTGCTCTTAATCTAAGTACCGCTTTCCATCCTCAAACCGACGGTCAGACTGAAAGAACAATTCGCACCCATGAAGACATGCTTCGCTCGTGTGTCTTAGACTTCGGTGGTAATTGGGACGCATATCTACCGTCAGTCGAATTCTCGTACAATAACAGCTATCATTCCAGCATTCAAATGACACCATTTGAGGCGTTATATGGAAGAAGATGTCGATCACCTATTGTATTGCACGAGATCGGGCACTCGCAATTAACCGGTCCTGAGCTATTGCAAGAACCGACAGACAAAATTTTCCAAATTCGAGACAATCTAGTGAAAGCTCGGAATCGTCAGAAAAGTTACGCCGATAAACGACGCAAGCCCCTTGAATTTGACGTTGGTGACCATGTACTCCTAAAGGTATAACCTTGGAAGGGTGTGGTCCGATTCGGCAAGAAAGGAAAGCTCGCGCCCCGATATGTAGGACCCTTTAAAATTCTGGGAAGGATCGGCAAAGTGGCTTACAGACTCGAATTACCGGAGGAACTTAGCAACGTTCACCCGACATTCCATGTTTCGAACCTCAGAAAGTGCCTGGCTGATCATGACTTACACGTACCTCTTAAGGACCTCCAAGTGAACGAAACATTACACTTCGTGGAAAAGCCTGTCGAAATGATGGACCGACAAACCAAGCAGCTCAGGCGCTCATGCATTCCCATTGTGAGGGTTCGCTGGGAAGGCAAACGAGGCGCAGAGTTCACTTGGGAACTCGAAAGTGACATGAAGGCGAAGTACCCGCAGTTCTTCGTTATGGCTTCATCCTAATTTTGGGACGAAATTCCCTCAACAAGGGGAGGCTGTAACACCCCGTGTCCTCAAGAAGTCAAAGTCACGGTCAAAGTCAACGACCGATCGCGCGACTTTATTTGTAGTGATTTACTTTTATGTGTTTATTTTAGTTGTATTATGTGAAGTAATTGTCAATAATCGCAGTAATCGACGTGTGTTATTCGCTATTTAATCGACTTACGACTGTGAACTATAGGAAGTAACAATGCGATAAAGTTAACTACACGATAATCAACTATGCTAATCAAATCGACATCAAATCGTAAATGGAATCTCTATACAAATCGTAACTCGAATTATGCGTTCTGGATATTGTTTTACGTGTGTGTGTGCTACTTATGTGTTACTTGTGCATGTTTATTTATGTTATATGTGGTGATTAATCGAAACGCAATCGAAACTCAGATCAAACCAAAATCTACTCGAATAGGCGAATCGCAAGTTAAATATAGAGATTGTATGTTAGATATAGTAGTTAGGATTAAAAGTAATTTGATAAGCAACTCTATCGCACCGCTCGCTCGAATCACATCGCAACACGTCGCGCCAAGCACTCGAACCAGGTGCCAGCCGGCCGAACTGCCACTCGACCGAGCTGCCATCAGGCCGAGTTGCCACTCGACCCACCAGCACCTTTCCACTTTGGGAATTCTATAAATACCACCTGTCACCTTCACACTTTCCACTTTTGGCAACTGGCGTCCGACCAGCGCTCTTACCCTACTTTTTCTCCGATTTCTCGCAATTCTGGTAAGATCTCGTCCTAAATCTTGTACTTTCTTAATCTACATGCATTCCTACACCTTTCTATCTATTGAATTTTCAATTTTAACCGTGAAATCACTAGATTTGAGATGTTCTAGGGTGATGTCATCATGTGTTCTTGAAGAACTTCATGTTTTGGCTTCAATCCACCAAGAACAACTTAGATCTAAAGGATTTCCACATAAATAAACAAAGATCTTGCATAGATCTAAACATATTCACTGTAAAAGGGATTAAATGAAGATTTTTCTAACTTTCTTTCAACTCGTTTACACTCAATGCACTCAAACCCGATGGAATCGGAACTAGTACTGGTCGTCTACTCAGTTTTAGTGATGTACCGGTGATAGATCCAAGTTCCACCCGAGAGATAGTGATTTCGGGTTGAACATGAACCGCCGTCTTGAACCATGCACTGTCAGACTAGGGTGATTCCTGTCGGTCAGGTCATAGGGGACGAGATGGAGTTCCCGTTGTTCAAACCAGCAACCACGATGTCTCGTTCAAGTTACAACACTTCAAACAGAATCAAGTAACAACATGGTCAGATCAGTGGGACAAATTGTCGTCCGATCGGACTGCTGTCCGACCGGGTTGCCACTCGAGTGACCCACTGTAAGATCAGGTTGTATTAGATTAAACACTTAAACAATATTCAACATGTTCAATGCACAAGGGATGCCACACGATCGAACAACCGTCCGATCGAGTGACAACCTACTATGAACTTGTTATCACTAAGTAACCACGCCATTAGAGTCGCCGTCCGATCGAACGACCGTTCGATCGACCGACCTGAAAGGTAGAGAAACTTATATGTTTTCAAAATACTACAACAAAAACTTCAAAAGTTAAGCCATCATACACAAACACATCCTTCTCAAGGGAAGTAACAATCCACTCGACCAGTCATCCGACCGGACAACCGTGCGAACGGACTGTTACTCAAACGATCAGCCATCCGATCGGACTCCCATCCGATCGAACTGATGTCCTACCCACTTGCACTCTGTATCGATTTACGCGCCGCTTATCTTTTGTGCTATCGTTAATTGTTCAGGCTAATCTTACTCTACGCGCTCCCTTCAATCCATCAACGCTGTGAGTATACTCGAGCCCTTTTTGCTTTATGCACTTTTGGGTGTTACATACGTTACAAATATTCAAATCACATCCATCACACTACTAAATACTACTTAAACGCTAATCGTTATTGCATGTATTACGTGGCTAAATGAACGCTTGTTTGTTATGTTTACACATGGAATGCTACCCACCTGCCTTAGCAACGATAGTACTATAATTTGGACTCAGCACCCGTTCGCGGGGGTTGTTAAGGACTATTATTTGCATGGATCACATTGGTGATTATGTATTACGAACTGTCCCGGACAGTCAACTCGCAGTCATTGGTGTCGATAGACCCATGTCGATAACTAACGTGCCTCATTTCACTATGCGTACGTGCTGGTTATGCGTAAATGAATCTCGAACTTATTATATCTATTAAACTTGTATGCTCACCTTTACACTATGTGTATTGACTTTTACTTTAACGTATGTGACAGGTGCTTAAGTTGTTTGTCAGCTTAGGCCGCTGTGAAATCGAGGCTAGGAAAGATCTAGGGCACCTTGTTTGCTATGTGATGAAGTCGAAAGCTAGGGAAAAAGGGGCTCTAGAAGCAGATAAATAATTGGCCTATTTTGGTCCTAGTGGCCAACAAATAGTTGTATGTACAAATGAAATCTGAGTTGTCGAAACATAACTACTTGACTAGATTTTGTCTGTAATAATTAGGTTACTTTTTATGTCATGGTATGGGACGTGATGTTTTAAATAATTAGTAATTATAATTGTTATGGAAACTTCTGGACAATCTGTTTCGCTCAGTGCCGCGCCCCGATGTTTCCGCCATCGGTTGGGGTGTGACATAGGGGTAACGCACCGCCCCCTTTGAGTCTTGGGGTATTGTTGAGTTTGATTCTTTTACATCCTCTTCAATGCGTCGATGTAGGAAAGGCACAGTTAACGCTTTGGAAACTTGGGCTATCACTTGATTTACGTTCCGCTAGCATGTTGAAACTTGTTATATGTTTTCATGTTGGATATGAGCAGTTAATCTTGAAACTATATACGCTATGTATTAAAATTGTATACTCGCCAACATTTTTGCTGATTTATTTTAATACATGTTGCAGGTTGATAAACGCAGTGAATCAAGAATGAAGCTAGGATGAACGTAGACACTCATCTAGAAATAATTTGTGTTTAAATTTTGATGATGTTTGATACAGTTTTTGGATACTTTATGGTTTGTATGACAATTTAGTTCTTGTTATGAAATTCGGATTAATCTATATCGTCACAATTAGTCATTATGGATTCTCATGAACAATCTGATTCACTTAGTGTAGCGCCCCGATGTTTCCGCCATCGGTTGGGGTGTGACAGATTGGTATCAGAGCCATAACTATAGGGAATTAGGAAAAGTAGGAATGCTTTTACCTAGTCTGTAGTTTTAGGAACTTTGATTCTTATTTGATGTTTAAAACTTCATGCATTCTACCTTACATGCTTCCTAGCAATTCTTCACGTTTGATAAATTCACATGCCTTTCCTAAGGCTAACACAATACAAACTTGTATGCTTGAAGACACTCTTATATCACAATCGAAACGCCTCATCAGAGTAGGGGTGATTCCCGCATCTGGTGATGACTATCACTCTGCGATACTTGTATTTTTGCACGAAATTTACCCTCAAGTTAGGAGTGATATCCAAACCTTGATGGAAATTTCTCTCTCATAAACTAGTAATCTTATCTTTTGATAAGTATCAACCCCGTTAGGGTACGACGTTACCAAGTTAGAGGTGAAAATCACATCTTGATAACTAGTTCCACTCTTTGATTTTCAATCTCGCCAAGGTTTCGAATTCTCCAATCGATTAAGAACGTGTAGTAACTGGAAGGACAAAAATCGTTAGTCGATTACTGATGAGGGTATTTGTCTATTAGGCCAAAGCACGTTTCCTTGATTCGAAAAAGGGCTTCGATTCACCTTGGAATAGTCAACGTTTCTCTACCCGAAACAATCCTATGTTTTATGAGCCTCTCTTTTGTGTTATCTCGATTTACTCATGATTTTATACTAGATGCTTCGCTCCTTTTGGAACTGTACACACTTCACACGTTTCTCGCAATCTAAAACAATATTGATAATCTCTCTTGAACAAATTAAATTTACGATGCTTTCGTATTCTATGTGATACAATGTGGAAACTTGTTATACTATGTGAAACATATATGCTATATGAAGCTATTTGAAACACTTATGTGCTACTATACTTTCTTTAAGTAAAACATGATGATCCAGTCTCATCTATTCTTTATTCGAAACTCCAAATGTCAGCTAGACGACTCTCCAACTCTGGCAAGAAGTCTAAGTCTGAATCTCAGAAAAAGATGATGTATTTCATGGCTGATCAGATCGCCCGTATTGTTCCTAAGATTGTCACCGAAATTCAAGGATCCAGCACTCCTCCCTCCTCCGCTGACTCGAAAGTGGTCCAACCTAATCATGTGAGCTTCAACTACAAACACTTCGTCTCCTGCAACCCTAAGCCTTTCACGGGCAGCGATGGAGTGACTGCAATGCTGGAATGGTTCGACAGCATTGAGGTTACCTTCATCAACAGTGAGTGCCCTGAACATCTCAAGACTAGAAGTGCTACTGGTGCTTAAAAAAGCAGAGCTTTCGACTGGTGCACCAATGAGAGAAACATCCGCTCTAATGATGAAGCTTATGCTTTACCATGGCCTGAGGTTAGGGAACTGATGATGCTCGAATTCTGTCCTCCTCATGAGCAGCAGAAACTCACGAATGAGTTTTAGCATCTGAAACAAATTGGTGATGACAATCTAGCTTATACAACCCGTTTCAAGCAACTCAGCATAATTGTGCCACACTTGGTGTCCACTCCTAAGCGCATGATCATGAAAAACATTCATGGGTTACCAGCTGCTATGCGTGACTCCATTGAAGCAGCTCAGCTAAGCACCATCGAATAAGTTTACCGTCTTGCTGCAAGTCTGAATAACAACCGTCTTCGTGATAAATAGTTTGGCACGTCTGCATCCTCGAAACCAGCCAATCAGAGCACTCAGCAATCAAGTGGAAACAGATGCAAGAAACGAAAATCTCAAAATTCTGGCTATAATGCCATTGTACATGCGGTATCTCCAACCCCTGATGTGAATCCCAACCCTGCTGCGAATGCAAACCCCGCTTCCCCAGACAACACCAGGAAGACATACACTGGGATTCATCCCAAGTGCGACACTTGTCACTATGATCACACTGCTAACTCAACATGTCGCCACTGTACCTCCTGCAACCGCTACGGTCACACAGCTCCTCACCGCCGTTAGATCAATCAGGTTCAACAAGCTTCCCAGAACCCTAAACCAGCGCCGGCAAACAATGTGCGAGCCTGTTACAATTGTGGTGATACCACTCATCTCCGTCCTCAATGCCCTCAACTAAAGCAAGAACAGCCGCAACAGCAAGCCCCGCGAGGATGCACTTTCAACATCAACGCCAGGCAAGCTCAGAACGACAATGATGTCGTTAATGGTACGTTTCTCGTAAATAACCTATACGCTTCGATCCTATTTGATACTGGTGCAGACAAAAGCTTTGTATCCGTTAATTTTGAATCTTTGTTAAACTGTGCACGCTCTAAACTACCTAAGTCGTTCTCAGTGGAGATTGTTGATGTTAAGTCTATTTTAGTCAATTCTATCCTCTGTGATTGTCTACTTACTCTTAACGATCACGTTTTCACTATTGACCTCATACCCATGCAATTAGGAAGCTTCGATATCATAGTAGGCATGGATTGGCTTCGTAAAAACCATGCTGAAATCGCTTGTCATGAGAAGTACGTTCGTTTGCCTCTCCCTGTCACACCCACAAAACACCACATACGGAAACACTGCGGGATGTGTGACGTACCAGGATCCAGCCACTAATCACATTGAACTATAATAAATATTTAAATAAAACATTACATTCATTTCATAATATAATATAATTCCAAGTCACCAGTTAAAACCAATGTAAACGTTCAGCGGAAGCATAATGTAAAGCATTAACAAACTGTTTCAAAACAAGTGTTCAAAACCAACGAAACATGTATCCAAGAGTCTCGACCCATGACCACTCCAGCACTCCCAGATAGCAAGTCCATAACCAAGAATCTAACGACCTGCAAGCATGCATACAAGTGTATCAGACAACGCTGGTGAGTTCAAAGTTTGTTAACACGTTTAGTTACCAGATATGAGTTTAAACCATTTCAGAGATTTATGTTGTTAATAACTCGATTACCGCCGATGGCTCCAAATTATTTGCCTTATTCCCCAATGCCTCAATCAAAGCAATGGTCAAGACTGGGGTCATTAGTTCACGCCCGTCCTCCCCGGTACGGTGTGAGGGTGCCAAACCTAAATAGCGCTATCAACTAATACCCCGTTGCTTCCCCGGCAACAAATCGGTAGAATGGACTTAAGTGATAGATATGAGTGTATTAACCAACATCCCAGGTTTAACATTCCAGTCAAACCCAATTACCCGACATTCCTCCCCGGAACGTTTACCAGATGTCCCTCACCGGGACGCATGCTTGAAAAAGAGCAGTGAACTCACCTTAGATTTTCTCGGTGTTTATCAAGTTACCCGTTCCAGTTAATCAACCAACCCTACCGTGGTTACCAATGAAATCAGTTTCATAATCATCCAAGTCATGTAATTTACACAATTTGCATTCGTAGTAAGGATCATCATATATCACCCAACAGTTACTCATACAAGTCCACACTCATGTACTTAACATTTAATAGCATTTAAGAGATGGATTTGTTATTCACATAAGTTAGTTCACGTTCCCCGTTTCTCACTAAGGTTGTTATCATGCAACAGATGTAATCGTATGACAAACATATTCATCATTATATGCACCATGAATTATTTAAACTCTATGTTCTGTGAACACTGTTCTGTTTGTTTAATCCATGGAAAAAGACCCCTCTCAGCGAACTACAATTCTTCGTCAACCAAGGATGTGACGAAGAACCATAATGGCGAAGAACTGTTCTTCGTCAGAAGGGACTTCGGCGAAGAACCCTGGTGTTTCGTCAAGGACCAGCCATTGAAGAATTACGTTCTTCGTCGCTGCACCTGCACAGACTGTATGGGTTCCCCACAAACCCTAATCAAGACAGTTTCACGTATTGTTCATGTATCATCATACAATTGTCAAGCGGCTTCCTGTTAACACTAGTTCATCGAATAGATTTAGCAAACCACCTAATGAATGTAAACGTACACAGATCATCTAATCTCTATCATACCTGTTCTGAATCCTCACATTCAGTATCAAAACATCAAAACTCTTTTTAACGACTAACCCTACTCATACACGCACCGTTCGAATATGATCAGTTTGTTATTGCAAGTCATTCATCAAGACCTGTTATCATGCAACCCTAGATAATAATCATCATCTTTCATATCAGATTACCACTAAACATTAGATCGTGCATTCATTCTTTTTCACCATAATAACAATCAAGTACAGATGAACAAGGATCACATAGATGTTTAATCAAATCATGAGAGTGTTACTAACCGTTCAATGGTTTGTGCACACAGAAGGATCGATTGAAAACTCCACACCAAAGAGAATGGCTACCGTCTAACAGAGGGAGAGCAGTAGGGTTTCGTGTATACGGTTAAGATTATGAGAGGTTAAATAATCTGAAAAGTATGGGCCTCAAGTGGACCTGGGCCGAAGGTGTTGACGAAAGACCTTCTTTGTCGTGTTGAGTGATGATGAAAGTCTTGAGTTTCGTCGAGTATAGCAATAACGAAGGACCTATATTTCGTCGAGTTTGATGTCGACGAAGAACCATCTTCGTCGAGGGTTCATGACAAGGGTCTTAGTTATAAAACATGCACAATTAAATCCAATAACCATCAAGACTCTAATCTTTCAAACAGTTACACGTTACATAACATAAAACAAATTATCAAAAACAGAATTGCGACACAAGTGATACATAAATGAAAGAACTTGAAATCCCGGGTTGTCACATCATCCCCAACTTGAAAGAAATTTCGTCCCGAAATTTGATAAGTAAACCAAAAGTAATCCAAAAGCGGCGAGGTGTTAGATTAAGATGACTGTGGATTTCCCTCGGGCGCCACATCTTCCCCAACTTGAAAGGGAATTTCGTCCCGAAATTCCTCAGTTGCATCAGGATTATTTGGGAAAAGATGAGGATACTTGAGCTTCATCAGATCTTCGCGTTCCCACGTGAACTCCGGTCCATGTCTGGAGTTCCAACGAACTCTCACGATAGGGATTCGACTGTGCTTACGGACCTTGACTTCCCGATCCATAATTTCGATAGGTTCCTTGACAAACTGCAACTTATCGTCGATTTTCAGTTCTTGAAACGGTATCACAAGTGTCTCATCAGACAAACACTTCTTTAGCTGTGATACGTGGAAAACATCATGAACGTTACCCAACTCAGCAGGTAACTCTAGCTTGTAGGCCACCTTACCAATTCGCTCCAGAATTTTGAATGGCCCGACATAACGAGTATTAAGCTTACCGCGTTTCCCAAACTGCACCACACCCTTCCAGGGTGAGACTTTCAACATCACACGATCGCCTACAGCGAACTCCAACGGTTTCCTACGCTTGTCGGCGTAGCTGTTCTGACGGTCACGCGCTGCCGCCATACGATTCCTGATCTGGACAATCTTTTCCGAAGTTTCGAGAACAAGTTCCAGATCTGTGATCTGGTTGTCACCCACCTCAGCCCAACAGAGAGGAGAACGACATTTCCGTCCATACAATGCTTCGAACAGAGCTGCCTGTATGCGGGTATGGTAGCTGTTGTTATAGGAGAACTCTATCAACGGTAAATTTTTCTCCCAACCCCTGCCAAAATCAATCACGCACGCTCGCAACATGTCTTCAAGTGTTTGGATGGTTCGTTCACTTTGACCATCCGTCTGTGGGTGATAAGCAGTACTCATGTCGAGACGTGAGCCGAATGATTTATGCATCGTCTGCCACAAATCTGAGATGAAACGCGGGTCATGATCAGAAATAATAGAGGTTGGCACCCCGTGCCTAGAAACCACTTCATTTGGATAAACGGCAGCAAGTTGTGAGAATTTATCAGTTTCCTTAATTGCAAGGAAATGTGCTGATTTCGTGAGACATTCGACGATCACCCAAATGGTATCTTTCCCATTTTCAGTTCTAGGTAGCCCAATGACAAAATCCATGGCAATCTGCTCCCATTTCCACATGGGTATTTCTGGTTGTTGAAGCAATCCAGACGGTTTCTGGTATTCCACCTTAACCTTTGAACACGTCAAGCATTTACTCACATACATTGCGATGTGAGCTTTCATCTTCGGCCACCAATACATGACTTTGAGATCCTGATACATCTTATCCGAACTAGGTGAACAGAGTATCGAGACTTATGTGCTTCATCCATCACAAGATCTCTAAGGTTACCAAACAAGGGAATCCATATCCGTTCCATAAAGTAGAGAATACCATCAGATCTCTCTACAAGTCGTTTCTCCATGCCTCACAGGTACTCTGCTTTATAATTTTCTTCCTTCAGCGCTTCGGTCTGAGCAGATCGGATCTGATCAGGTAGATTCGAATGAATTGTGAGCTGTAAAGCTCATACACGTTTGGGTTTCGTTTCCTTACGACTAAGGGCGTCAACTACAACGTTAGCCTTACCCGGATGATACTTGATTGTGCAGTCGTAGTCGTTCAAGAGTTCTACCCAGCGACGCTGTCGCATATTCAATTCCTTCTTGTTGAAAATATGCTGGAGACTCCTGTGATCGGTGTAGATAGTGCATTTGGTACCGTACAGGTAATGCTTCCAGATTTTCAACGCGAAAATCACGGCTCCCAGCTCTAAGTCGTGAGTCGTGTAATTCCTATCGTGAACCTTCAACTGTCGAGAGGCGTAAGCTATCACCTTCTCGTGTTGCATCAACATGCAACCGAGACCCTGAATGGAAGCATCACAATATACTACAAAATCTTTTGTACCTTCAGGTAGAGACAAGATTGGTGCACTATAGAGTTTTTGTTTTAACAACTGGAAAGCCTCTTCTTGTTTCGTTCCCCATAAGTATACAACACCTTTCTATGTCAACGAGGGAAGAGGTTGTACGATCTTCGAAAAGTCTTTGATAAATCTACGATAATACCCAGCGAGACCAAGAAATTGTCGCACCTTCGAGGGATTTTTCGGTGCCGCACAATTTCTGATAGCTTCTATCTTAGCAGGGTCTACATGTATCCCCGATTCATTAACAATGTGGCCAAGGAAGTGCACTTCTCGTATCCAGAAGTCACACTTGGAAAACTTCACGTAGAGTTGCTCCTTCCTCAGAAGCTCCAAAATAAGTCGTAAGTGCCGCTCGTGATCTTCCTTGCTCTTGGAATAAATCAAGATGTCATATATAAACACGATAACGAAATCATCAAGATACGGTTTGCACACGCGGTTCATGAGGACCATGAAAACCGCCGGTGCGTTAGTCAACCCGAATGGCATAACCAAAAACTCATAATGGCCATACCGCGTTCTAAAAGCTGTCTTTGGTACATCTTCCTCTCGGACTCTCATCTGATGATAGCCCGATCTTAAATCGATCTTCGAGTAAAAACTTAACCCTTCCAACTGGTCAAACAGATCGTCGATATGTGGCAAAGGGTAGCGGTTCTTGACGGTCACCTTGTTAAGCTCCCGGTAATCTATGCACATACGAAACGACCCGTCTTTCTTTTTCACAAACAGAACTGGGGCTCCCCAAAGCGAAGAACTGGGTCGAATAAGGCCCCTATCCAGTAACTCTTGCAGTTGATTAGACAACTCATGCAACTCTCCAGGTGCTAGACGATAAGGAGCACGAGCAATCGGAGTTGCTCCTGGTGTAGGATCAATCTGAAATTCCACTTGACGGTGAGGAGGTAAACCAGGAAGTTCCTCAGGAAACACGTCAGAAAATTCACGAACAACTGGCAGGTCTTCGATCTTCTTCTCTTCAGTCGGAGTATCAGTAACAAGTGCTAGAATAGCAGGATACCCCTTTCGTAAACATTTCTGAGCTTTCATAGCTAAGATGATTCCAACCATCGCACCACTGCGATGCCCTCGAACCGACAGTGATTCTCCACTAGGGAGCAGTATACGCACAATTTTCTCCTTGCAAATTAAGTCAGCACGGTGCTTGGACAACCAATCCATTCCCACCACTACGTCAAAACTACCGAGGGTAACAGGGAGGAGGTCAATGTCAAACTCTTGACCCACGAGATCTAGTTTACACCCGGAAAGGACATGTGAAGCTTCAATCGTTTTGCCATCAGCTAATTCTACTACATGCTTAGTTTGTAGAGGTGTTGGAGTTAACCCTAATCATTGACTGAACTCTAAGGACACATAACTCCAATCGGCACCGGAATCAAATAGTACAGAAGCAAAGAGATTGTTTACAGAAAACGTACCAGTCACGACATTGTCGTCGTTCCTAGCATCACCAATACCAATCGTCAATACCCTTCCACGAGCACCATTGCCCCTATTGTTGCCGTTGTTGTTCCCAGCAGTGTTATTGTTATTCTTTCGGTTGTTGTTATCATTGGTGTTCTGATTCAATTGAGGGCAATCCCGTTTGATGTGGCCCTCGGCCCCACATTGGAAACACCCTTTCTTATTACCTTGATGCTGATAGGGTTGCTGCCTTTGCTGTTGCTGATGCTGCTGATTCTGCTTTGGGAACGGATCTCTACAGTCTTTTGCCATATGGCCCACTTTATCGCACCTATGGCAAGCCCGAACACACGGTCCATGATGATGATAACCACACTTGTTGCACTTTGGCTTCTTACCAACGTAGGAACCTTGATTTGAGTTGCTGCCCTGACCTTGATTAACAGACGAGGACTGACTGAAACTACGGTTGTTGTTGTGGTTTGGCTTTTTCTGCGATTGACTTGCACTGGTCGCTTTGTCAACATCGTTCCATTTACGCTTATTATCACTAGCAGGCGTGGTAGCTGTAGCAGTAGGGTAGCAGCAGAAACACGAGCCGGCAGCGAGCCACGCTCGACCTCTTGATCAGTAATCTTGTGTGCTAAACGAATGATCCGAGGCAAATCGTCAAGATTTGCAGCAGTGACCAGGCTCTTAACTGCTGGTGCTAGACCCTTGATATACAACTCAATTCTTCGAGGCGGGGGTCGAGACAGGTTAGGGCACATGTTCGCTAACTCATGAGATCGTTTCGTGTAAGCCTCGATCTCAGATCCTTCCATTTTCAGATTATAGTACTCGTTCTCAAGTTTTTGAATCTCGTCACGGGGACAGTACTCTTCACGAATCAGTTCCTGAAAATCGTCCCAAGTGGTCGCGTTCGCCATTTCTATGCCCAGCATCTGAACTTGTGCATTCCACTAAGTTAAGGCACCATCCTCGAGTGTGCCTGTAGCATACTTTACTCTGTCCTCAGCTGGACAGTTACACATTGCGAACACTGATTCCGCCTTTTCAAACCAACGTAGTAACCCCACAGCACCTTCAGTCCCACTGAACGTCTGTTGCCTACAAACCATGAATGTCTTAAACGTACAAGCAGGCGGATTGTTTTGATTCTGATTCACCGGCTGACCGATGGATGAAAGGACATACAACACACAGGTGAGATTCGAGTACACGACACAGGGATAGAGAGTAATTGGCACATTTCGTACCAGCTTGATAGGCTGCCAGAGCCTCAGCCACACGTGTGTTAATCAAGTTTGTCAACTCGGCCTGAGTCATCGCAATGTGACCACGCCCATGGACTCGTCCGCTCATGATTCTATATAAGAAAAGGGAAAAGGTTAAGGGTCGAGATAAGGTAGGAGTCAAACCTCACGATGACTTATATAGACTACCAAGTTTACATCAGACAACAGAGCGGAGCCCCTTTCACACTCGTTAGCCTCACTGGGACTCACATGCACTCCATAGTATTATTATGTGTGCACCCATAATAGCAATGTGATTTGCATGTTTATCTCAGCTCCTCCCAACTTATGCTAAAAGGTTCCTCAAATTCGAGTAGCAAAACAGAAGACACCACAATACATAAACCACGAAAGTCTAACGGGACATCACACCGTGATTCTATCAACCACATAACTTAGGCAAATACACATGAATTCAGTCTGTAGTGCTAAATGTGCAATCACATGCAACATCATACATAGGTGTATACTAGATATACTATGTAATAAGTAAACGAGAGACGAACCTTACAATCTGGAGCTGAGTGTCATGGTCGATTTCGAAGTTGTTCGGTTATAGTCTGGTTTTATAAAAAATGTTTTAAAACCTAGTTCACTATAACAAGTGGCTCTGATACCAAACTGTCACACCCCCAAAACACCACATACGGAAACATCGCGGGATGTGTGACGTACCAGGATCCAACCACTAATCACATTGAACTATAATAAATATTTAAATAAAACATTACATTCATTTCATAATATAATTCCAAGTCACCAGTTAAAACCAATGTAAACGTTCAGCGGAAGCATAATGTAAAGCGTTAAGCAACTGTTTCAAAACAAGTGTTCAAAACCAACGAAACATGTATCCAAGAGTCTCGACCCATGACCACTCCAGCACTCCCAGATAGCAAGTCCATAACCAAGAATCTAACGACCTGCAAACATGCAGACAAGTGTATCAGACAACGTTGGTGAGTTCAAAGTTTGTTAACACGTTTAGTTACCAGATTTGAGTTTAAACCATTTCAGAGATTTATGTTGTTAATAACTCGATTACCGCTGATGGCTCCAGATTATTTGCCCTATTCCCCAATGCCTATATCAAAGCAATGGTCAAGACTGGGGTCATTAGTTCACGCCCGTCCTCCCCGGTACGGTGTGAGGGTGCCAAACCTAAATAGCGCTATCAACTAATACCCCGTTGCCTCCCCGGCAACAAATCGGTAGAAGGGACTTCAGTGATAGATATGAGTGTATTAACCAACATCCCAGGTTTAACATTCTAGTCAAACCCAATTACCTGACATTCCTCCCTGGAACGTTTACCAGATGTCCCTCACCGGGACGCATGCTTGAAAAAGAGCAGTGAACTCACCTTAGATTTTCTCGGTGTTTATCAAGTTACCCGTTCCAGTTAATCAACCAACCCTACCATGGTTACCAATGAAATCAGTTTCATAATCATCCAAGTCATGTAATTTACATAATTTGCATTCGTAGTAAGGATCATCATATATCACCCAGCAGTTACTCATACAAGTCCACACTCATGTACTTAACACTTAATAACATTTAAGAGATGGATTTGTTATTCACATAAGTTAGTTCACGTTCCCCGTTTCTCACTAAGGTTGTTATCATGCAACAGATGTAATCGTATGACAAACATATTCATCATTATATGCACCATGAATTATTTAAACTCTATGTTCTGCGAACACTGTTCTGTTTGTTTAATCCATGGAAAAAGACCCCTCTCGGCGAACTACCATTCTTCGTCAACCAAGGATGTGACGAAGAACCATAATGGCGAAGAACTGTTCTTCGTCCGAAGGGACTTCGGTGAAGAACCCTGGTGTTTCGTCAAGGACCAACCATTGAAGAATTACGTTCTTCATCGCTGCACCTGCACAGACTGTATGGGTTCCCCACAAACCCTAATCAAGACAGATTCACGTATTGTTCATGTATCATCATACAATTGTCAAGCGGCTTCCTGTTAACACTAGTTCATCGAATAGATTTAGCAAACCACCTAATGAATGTAAACGTACACAGATCATCTAATCTCTATCATACATGTTCTGAATCTTCACATTCAGTATCAAAACATCAAAACTCTTTTTAACGACTAACCCTACTCATACCCTCACCGTTCGAATCTGATCAGTTTGTTATTGCAAGTCATTCATCAAGACCTGTTATCATGCAACCCTAGATAATAATCATCATCATTCATATCGGATTACCACTAAACATTAGATCGTGCATTCATTCTTTTTCACCACAATAACAATCAAGTACAGATGAACAAGGATCACATAGATGTTTAATCAAATCATGAGAGTGTTACTAACCGTACAATGGTTTGTGCACACAGAAGGATCGATTTAAAACTCCACACCAAAGAGAATGGCTACCGTCTAAAAGAGGGAGAGCAGTAGGGTTTCGTGTTTACGGTTAAGATTATGAGAGGTTAAATAATCTGAAAAGTATGGGCCTCAAGTGGACCTGGGCCGAAGGTCTTGATGAAAGACCTTCTTCGTCGTGTTGAGTGATGATGAAAGTCCTGAGTTTCGTCGAGTATAGCAATAACGAAGGACTTATATTTCATCGAGTTTGATGTCGACGAAGAACCATCTTCGTCGAGGGTTCATGACAGGGGTCTTAGTTATAAAACATGCACAATTAAATCCAATAACCATCAAGACTCTAATATTTCAAACAGTTACACGTTACATAACATAAAACAAATTATCAAAACAGAATTGCGACACAAGTGATACATAAATGAAAGAACTTGAAATCTCGGGTTGTCACACTCCCGTCTAGTGATACTTTGCACATTTATGGAGACCGACCTTCTAGAGGACTGAAATTGATGTCATGCACCCAAGCCAATAAATACTTACGTAAATTGTACTTTGCCTTTTTAGCCCACATTGTGGAAAAGAAGGGCAAGGGAAAGAACGTAAGTGATGTTCCAGTAGTATGTGATTTCCCTGATGTCTTTCCTGAAGATTTACCAGGTTCAACTCTTGTTGCCAAGGCTCCTTACCGACTTGCACCCTCTGAGATGCAAGAGTTATCCAGTCAACTCCAAGAACTTCTCGAAAAAGGTTTCATACATCCAAGTACCTCAACTTGGGGTGCTCCCGTGCTTTTCGTCAAGAAGAAAGATGGATCTTTGCTCATGTGCATCGACTACCGCGAGCTTAACAAACTCACCGTCAAAAATCGTTATCCTCCCCCTCACATTGATGATCTATTTGACCAACTATAAGGCGCAAGTTGCTTCTCCAAGATCGATCTTCGATCTGGTTATCATCAACTCCGTGTTCTCGAAGAAGACATTCCCAAGACCGCATTTCGCACTCGCTATGGGCACTACGAGTTCGTGGTTATGCCTTTTGGCTTAACCAATGCGCCCACGATATTCATGGATCTTATGAATCGTGTTTGTAAACCTTACCTGGACCGTTTTGTAATCGTTTTTATCGATGATATTCTCATTTATTCTAAGACTCAAGCTGATCATGAATGACATGTACGCCTAATACTAGAACTTTTACGTGCTGAACGCATATATGCAAAATTCTCTAAGTGCGAATTCTGGATCAAGGAAGTACAATTTCTAGGGCATGTTGTTAGCAAACAAGGAATCCATGTAGACCCTTCCAAGATTGAAGCAGTGAAGAATTGGATCACACCTAAATCAGCGTCTGAAATTCGTTCTTTCCTAGGATTGGCGGGTTATTACCGTCGATTTATCTCGAACTTTTCAAAGATCGATGTACCTCTTACGTCATTAACTCATAAAGAGAAACCTTTTGCTTGGGGTCCTGAGCAAGAGGAATCTTTTCAAACCCTTAAGGACTTGCTTTGTAATGCTCCTGTACTTGCCCTCCCTAATGGGAATGATGATTTCATGGTATATTGCGATGCCTCGAACCGTGCTCTTGGCTGTGTTCTCATGCAGCGAGACAAGGTCATCGCCTATGCCTCTCGACAACTTAAAATACATGAGAAAAACTATACTGCCCACGATCTCGAGCTGAGCACAGTTGTTTTTTCATTAAAGATTTGGCGACACTACCTATATGGTACTAAGTGTGTGGTTTTCACTGACCATAAGAGCCTGCCTCATATCTTTAATCAAAAGGAACTAAACATGCGTCAGCAACGATGGGTGGAATTGCTTAACGACTTCGACTGTGAAATTTGCTACCATCCTGGCAAAGCGAATGTCGTGGCTGATGCTCTTAGTCGTAAGACTCATATCAGTAGTATCTGTTGTTTTCACATCTCTAGTGATCTTCATGCTTGTATCCATGACGCTCAATACTCGTTAGCAAATGAAGGAAGCCTAATCGTTGAAGTACGAGGTGCTTATATAGACTAGCTTGTGACAAAACCTAATGGACTTTAGTACTATCTCGATCGCATCTGGGTGCCAGATCCCGACAATCTTCTTGAGCTCATCATGAATGAGGCTCACAAATCCTGATACTCTATCCATCCTGGTGCTGATAAGATGTACCATGACTTGCGTACATCCTATTGGTGGCCTGGCATGAAAAAGAATATCGCCGCTTACGTTTCGAAATGTCGCACTTGCTCGAAGGTCAAGGCCGAGTATCAACGACCTTCAGGTCATCTCGAACAACCAGAAATCCCTGTTTGGAATAGGATAGCATTGCTATGGACTTCATAACCAAACTACCTCGTACACCTTCCGGTCATGATAGCATATGGGTAATCATCGACCGTTTGACCAAATCAGCTCACTTTCTTCCTATTCGAGAAGATTTCAAAGTGGATAAACTTGCTCGAATTTACACGGATGAGATCATATGTCGTCAAGGTATACCTTTAGACATTATCTCTGACCGCGATGATC
Source organism: Helianthus tuberosus (assembly GCA_030545235.1). Lineage (NCBI taxonomy): Eukaryota > Viridiplantae > Streptophyta > Magnoliopsida > Asterales > Asteraceae > Helianthus > Helianthus tuberosus. The sequence continues at coordinate 195,282,680 of CM060425.1, forward strand.
GTTTCACTTCACGTCTTTGGCAAACTTTTCGGTCTGCTATGGGTTCTCACTTGAATCTTAGTACGGCTTTTCATCCTCAAAGGGATGGACAGACGGAACGTACTATCCAAACCCTAGAGGATATGCTCCGCTCTTGTGTCATCGACTTTGGTGGAAATTGGGATGTACATTTACCATTGATCGAGTTCTCGTACAACAACAGCTATCATTCCAGTATTCAAATGGCTCCTTTCGAAGCTTTATATGGTCGCAAGTGTCGATCTCCAATCAGTTGGCATGAGGTTGGTGACAAGCAGTTTACTGGTCCTGAACTCATCCAAGAAACAACGGATAAGATCCTCCAAATCCCCGATAACTTGCTCAAGGCCAGAAGCAGACAAAAGAGTTATGCTAACAAAAGGGGTAAGCCTTTGGAATTCAATGTTGGAGACCACGTTCTACTCAAGGTATCTCCCTGTAAGGGAGTGATCCGTTTTGGTAAAAAAGGGAAAGCTTGATCCTTGCTATGTGGGTCCTTTCAAGATAGTCGAAAGGATTGGCAAGGTGGCTTACCGACTCGATTTACCACAGGAGCTTAGCAACGTACATCCGACATTCCATGTTTCCAATCTTAGGAAGTGCTTAGCAGACAAAGAACTTCAAGTTCCCATTGACGACTTGCAAATAAACGAGACCCTTCATTTTGTGGAAAAACCGGTCAAAATCATGGACCGATGTGTCAAGCGACTAAGGCACAGCAAAATTTCCATTGTCAAGGTTCGATGGAAGGAAAGCGTGGCGCCGAGTTCACTTGGGAACTCGAGAGTGAAATGAAGACCAAGTATCCACAGCTGTTCGCTCAGTCTTCCTCTCTGATTTCGAGGACGATGTCTCCTAAAGTAGGGGAGACTGTAACGCCCTGCGTTTTGATGCTAACCTACAAATAGCAAGTCTCACCGTACTTCCTACCTATTGACTCATTTACCCTCGTTGTATTGTATTTTGATACTACTTTTCGAAATCATGGACCGAGGTGTCAAGCGACGACTGATCATAATGATAATGAGACTTTTTTATCATGATTATGTTAAGCTATGATTCTATGAGATACTTCTTATACGTGAACAATGTGATTCTTGACTCTTTATTTTGATTCTTGACTCATTGTTATGATGCTTGATACTTTACTATGATTCTTGACTCTCTGAAACTTTGATACTTGATGAACGAGAGACTTATTTAAACTATATTTACTCACGATTATGCAAATCATGTGCTTAAATACTGTAAAATAGTAATACGCAACACAATGTTTAACATCGCTCGCAAAACAAACCAAAGTTGGAAAACTAACATGCTGACCGAATGGACAACCGATCGAATGGACATCCGTCCGGATGACCATCCGCTCGGAAGGCCATTCGACCGGCAGGCCATCCAACCCGACGACACTTTATGCACCGACTTAACTCACACTCCCACTCTATAAATACCTCCGTACCTCCCTCCTTTCTCTGATTTGACGTCTCCATCCGACCACACGCACATAAGTCACCCTCAGCCACTTTTGCTCACGATTCAAGGCCAAATTGTAAGCTTTCTACCTCAAATCTCCTCTAACCTTCATCTTTAATCACTTCTACTTCATCTTCTTCATCAAAATCACGCACCAACACTAACTTTTTCTCTGAAATCACTGATTTGGACCTCTTGGAGATGGTATTCCACTCGGATGCTTATGCAAACTGTTGTGGGACATCATTTCATCGAGATTAGTTCAGATCTGAAGGATTTCCACACTTTTAACTTAAATCTCAACAAGATTTCAACACTTTCATCTGTTTTCAACTTTTCTTCAACTTTTCTACACAAAACCGATGGAATCTGGACTCATTCATGCTCTCTACTCATTCCATAGTTAAGAGTCGGCTTGAACACAGATTTTCAACGGAGAGATGACCGAATTGCTGGTTGAACATGAAATCCCATCAAGAACAGCGAGTCCGGTCGCATAGGCTGAGACCATACGACCGAATGAGCTGTACTTGGTGTGTTTTTCCGTGGATTGACACGCCGTCTCCGTTAAACTCAAAACTTTTTTGAAATTTTACAAGGTTCCAAACAACAGATCGCCTACTCGAACAGCGATCCGATCGGATGACCATCCGATCAAATAACCATCCGACCAAGCGACCTGCCTCTTATAATTTCCAATGTCCAAACTTTAACAATTTTCCCGAACATCACGCACTCATTCAAATGGCCACCCGTTCGAATGGTTGTCCACACGGATGACAATCTGTCTGTGACAACCGGTAATTTACGCCCTTAATTACGTGATTAACAGGCGATTAACGCGATAATAAATAGTGTTTACGACGCTAACCAGGCCCTTGGAGTGCCCCGGGACGTTTATTCAGCTATACAGTGCGCGTGTGGTGATTTACAGAAAATCTGCTGAATATTACACGACAACGGACTGATACCGTACAAAATACTGACGGCGCCGACAAATATGGATGTTACACAAATATTTTATGCTTATGGAGTTTGGGTCGCGATATCGGGTCTCGTAGGAATTACAGGCCACTTACACTTGAAGTGAGCTTGTGGGCCCTGGGCCCAAGCCCAAAACCCACAAGCCTAAACCCGCACATAATATATTAGACCTCTCAAGATCTCTACAAACCCTACAAGATCATACTAAATCCTATCAAAATCTATAAGATTTTACTAAATCTTGCAAGTCTGTCCAAAATCTTGAAAAATCTCATCAAAAGATCTTGATTCAAAGGGTAAAGTATATCACCTGAATGTAATATAAATACACACAAGAACCCTTAATCCTCAAATCTCTATATAAAGGGCTCTCTTTGTCTGCATACTTACAAATCACACTCACATAAATAAAAACCCTTCAACTCTCTATTATACAAACACAGAGAGGGCAAACTCCTCACTTGAATCCACTGCCAAACACTCCCGGTCTCCTCTCCATCTCCGGTGCTTATTCCGGCGACGAACCGGCTCCGATCGGAGCTCCGGCGAGCCACACCCACGCCGGTAAACCCCCACACCCACCCCCCTGTTGTCACTCCCTCTCTGCTCGATGTCGGACCGGTGATACACCGGCCGACGGCAGTTGTTCCAACCAGGGATAGGCCCCCCTTTTCTGAGATGTTTGATCGGTGGTCACATCGACCGACCGCCGGTCGGTTCGTTTACCCGGCGGTCAGAGCCGGTTCTCCATCCAGACACCCCCCTAATTCCTGATTTACGGCTGCTACCACCAGATGGTGGTGGCGTGCGGCGGCGATGGCAGTGGAGTCTGCGGTGGTCGGAGTCTCCGACCGGTGGTATGAGTCTCGGACCGGCGGTAGGTATCTTTATCCGACAGATTTTCCGGTAACCATCTTCCCCAGTTATCTTTAATTCTTGCGAACATGAAGATGATTATGTTTATACTTGGCTGATGGTGTTCAGTTCACGTTTGGTGATATCTCGGGTCTCGGGTCACAGGTGGGTTCAGGTTTTTCAGGTTCAGCCTCGTCTAGGGTCGGGTTCGGTTAGCTCAGTGGAGGTTCGTGTCAGATTCGAAAGCGGTGCGGTCGACTCGGCCAACTCAACCGAGTCAACTCAGTCAACAGATGCGTTCGGGGCAACTGGTCAACTCAGCGTTCGGGTCAGCTTATGAAGCAGACGGGTCGACTCGGTCGAACCGAGTCAACTCGGTTAACCCTGGTCAGCTCAACGACTTGACTCAGTCAACTCAGCCGGTCAACTCAGTTGACCTGTTCAACTCAGTGAAACTGTTCGATGTTTCGACACGAGAAGATGGTAAAGATTTTACGGCGCAATTCTTTTCGATATTCTTATACTTTTATTTTATTTCGCGTGAAAAAGAAGCTCGAACCAATCGACTAGAATATAGTTAAATTTTGACATATTTGGCGAAAGTTATATAGTTTGATTGATTAATTGTTGAATTAATATTGATCATTGTTTGAATTTCGAGGAATAACGACAACTTGGTTGTCCGGGGCGTCCAAAAACAGAGGAAACTCTGCCCGTTTTTCGAGAAAACCTATAAAAGTAAAACATGTTTTATTGAAAAGCGACTTTTACATAATAGTATACCACTTTCGACGACGCTTTATCACATACGCAAGCGACAATTCTTTTATAAAATAAATATATTTTATATATTTATTTCTAGCCTCAAACAACTCGTATTCGTTTTACAAAATAAATATAGTTTACATATTTATTCCGAATACCATACAACGCGAATTCTTATATAAAATAAATATATTTTATATATTTATTTCAAGCGCCAAGCAACTCATATTATTTCAAGAAATAAATATAACTATCGTATTTATTTCAAACGACATCAACACGAAAACGCTATTAAATAAATATAAGTTGTTATATTTATTTCAAAACGCCTAACTGCATATACACATATTTCGATAAAGACACGATATATAATACAAGTTTATTAAATATTACTTTCATACGAATATTCCTTTATATCAACATACGACTTCTTAAAACGAGCTAACATGTATAACTTCTTCGCTTCTTTTAAGTTGACAATTTACCGTCAAATCGTTCGACTAACGATTCGGTAGAGCTCGATTACACGTAGTTAGTTACTGCGTTATTTAGAAACTTATTAGATGTTCCGTGTTAGGAATATTGTAGAATGCACGCTAGCGAGTCTCATCTTGGAAACGACATCACGAAGTCATATATAGCTAGCTTTGCACAGAGATATTCAGGTGAGTTCATAACCCCACCTTTTTACGGTTTTACATTTCTCTAAATGTTTTCGGGGTGGAAAGACATCCACTTTTTGCAAAGCATACAAGAATTACATATTTCTAAACCATTTTACAAGCAAGTTTTAACTGACACAAATGGTTTACGAAAAGCTTATGTTTTATAGCGGTTTTTCAAGCAAGCGTTTACACACGAATTCTATTTTTCTAAACTACGAGAAAATACAAATACAAGAGTATACAAATACATGAGAATTGATACTTGATATAATGAATACAAGAACTGAAAATTGATACTTGATATGATGAATACAAAAACAAGAAGCACTCTTGGTGATAACTAGTACCAAGTATGACGCGTTTTGAGGAATGATACGAGAAATCGTGTCACGAATAGGGTACCATAAGCACCATTAATCGTGTACATACTTAGACCGCAGAACAAAAGGTTAGATCTAACGGGTGTCAGGGCAGCCCCACTCTTGGTGACAACTAGAACCAAGTAGTGTTTTTGTGTCTCAGTCGTGAATCGACTATAGAAAAATGCCTATGGTTTGGTGACTTCCTATGTCGTGTCACATGTTAATGGCCTTGCAACCCATTAACAACAAGATACATACAAGAATACGTTATTTATATAAGAATACATGATACATACAGAAATACTTGAATTATACAAGATACATACCATGTTTTCATACAAAGTTTCTGTATAACTTGACAAGAAAATGATTTTAAATTCGTTTTCTCAACAATACTTCAAAAACCGGTTATTCAAAAAAAAAGATTTATTTCAAATCTTTTACAAACAAACTATGAACTCGCTCAACTTTATGTTGATTTTTCGCATGTTTCTTTCTCAGGTTGCATTTCTAAGACAAGGCACGGTTGGAATAGGAGAACCATGAAGAGTCGAGTACTTAGTGGGCGTTCACATACTAAAAGTCTTAGCTTATTTGCTTCCGCTGTGCAATGAAGATACCAGTCCAGTCACGCCTATGCTCTGATATTTCGGGGTGTGACAGATTGGTATCAGAGCTATAGGTTACAGCGAATTAGGTTTCTGTAGAGATACCTAGGCTCTAACCTCACTTTCCTCTGGGAACTAAGAACACTAAAACCTGAATACATACAGAACGCATAGTACTCGAATATGGTCTCCAACCGTTGCCAAAAAAAAAAAAATCAAACAGTCAAGATTTTGTTTTCAAACATACGCTATTGTGGTGTTTTATACATGGTACATAAAAACAGTCGCATACAGTATACAAAACTCTGAGAGTTTAGGAAACATGCACTTAAGACCTTCGGAAACTCATGTTGAAGTTCATTAAAGGTCATCACGTAGGAACTGCAAATATTAATTCGGGCACACACAATTATACATATTGTCTATGATTTTTTTAAAACTTCCCGAGCAGGCAGCCTACGCATAACAAAACGCTAGTGCACGAGAATACATAGAAATCAAATTTTACGTCAACAGATGTCGGAGTGCATCACATTCTACGCAAAACGAAACGCTAGCGCACAGGCATACGTGAGACTTAAGCTATACATCAACGGAGGTTGAAGTACGTCACATGCGACTATCGATCAGGAAGCGGCAGTTGGCGCGCGGTCCTGCAAACGACACGAGTCATGCTAAGGAAAAGACGCAAGTCACCGTATTCCCCCTATTTCAGCTAACGACGATTACGCTATATTCGACATTCTATGGTAATGTCACCTAACAACTGGTCGTCACATGCAACCCCAGGTAAAGTCCTTAAATTTCTTTTATTGAAATTTTGACTTTCACACTTACTGAGTGGATTTTCGTATCTCTACTCCTCTTAATGGTCATTGTATCACAATCATTTCCGTCAGTATAGCGAATACTCATTTGCTTCGTTTCTTGAAAATTCATATGATACGCATGCATCGTTTGTTACGCATGTGGTTTCGTTTCGAATAAGCGTTTTATTAAAGCTCAAATATTATTTCGCTTGTGATTCGAATGACCCGCATTATTGAAATTGTTGGCTTCTTTGTTATCAAGTCAACACACTTTCTTGAAATTTCTTTTCTTTTCAAGTTACATACATGGTTTTCGTTGTGACCATGCCGAAAGTTTCCCTGTCGATACATGTATTGTCGGCTTGCGCCGAAACCAAATTCAATTGTTTAAACTTGTTTATTACACATATTCAATTCAAGACACCATATGATGTATTGGAAACATCATATTCGAATTCGTTTTAACAAGTGTTTCATTGTTCTGAGTCGTGGTAGATTTGTTTAGCCTACGACTCCATTAAGTCGTTTGTTTATTTCGACACCTTGTGGTGTCAGTACAAACTTGTAGCTTGGGCTAATCATGATTGAGCGTTTTATGCAAAACACAGGTGATACTTGTTCGATCACCGCTATATTTGAATTGTTTCATTCACTACGACACCTTGTGGCGTCGGTAGAACTTGCAGCTTGGGCTGATCATGATCGAGCGTTTCATGCAAACTAGCACATTCGAGCTTGTTGAAATCTGAATTCATTTATTGGATGCAATCATTTCTAGAATTCATTTGCATATTGTGATACGTCCTTGAATTCACATCATTCGAATAAGTCTTGATTCGACTTCATTTTCTACACAAAACGTAACTCTAAGGAGTTAACGTAGTCTAAATTTCGAGGACGAAATTTTATTAACAGGGGGAGACTCTGACAACCGGTAATTTACGCCCTTAATTACGTGATTAACAGGCGATTAACGCGATAATAAATAGTGTTTACGACGCTAACCAGGCCCTTGGAGTGCCCCGGGACGTTTATTCAGCTATACAGTGCGCGTGTGGTGATTTACAGAAAATCTGCTGAATATTACACGACAACGGACTGATACCGTACAAAATACTGACGACGCCGACAAATATGGATGTTACACAAATATTTTATGCTTATGGAGTTTGGGTCGCGATATCGGGTCTCGTAGGAATTACGGGCCACTTACACTTGAAGTGAGCTTGTGGGCCCTAGGCCCAAACCCAAAACCCACAAGCCTAAACCCGCACATAATATATTAGACCTCTCAAGATCTCTACAAACCCTACAAGATCATACTAAATCCTATCAAAATCTATAAGATTTTACTAAATCTTGCAAGTCTGTCCAAAATCTTGAAAAATCTCTTCAAAAGATCTTGATTCAAAGGGTAAAGTATATCACCTGAATGTAATATAAATACACACAAGAACCCTTAATCCTCAAATCTCTATATAAAGGGCTCTCTTTGTCTGCATACTTACAAATCACACTCACATAAATAAAAACCCTTCAACTCTCTATTATACAAACACAGAGAGGGCAAACTCCTCACTTGAATCCACTGCCAAACACTCCCGGTCTCCTCTCCATCTCCGGTGCTTATTCCGGCGACGAACCGGCTCCGATCGGAGCTCCGGCGAGCCACACCCACGCCGGTAAACCCCCACACCCACCCCCCTGTTGTCACTCCCTCTCTGCTCGATGTCGGACCGGTGATACACCGGCCGACGGCAGTTGTTCCAACCAGGGATAGGCCCCCCTTTTTCTGAGATGTTTGATCGGTGGTCACATCGACCGACCGCCGGTCGGTTCGTTTACCCGGCGGTCAGAGCCGGTTCTCCATCCAGACACCCCCCTAATTCCTGATTTACGGCTGCTACCACCAGATGGTGGTGGCGTGCGGCGGCGATGGCAGTGGAGTCTGCGGTGGTCGGAGTCTCCGACCGGTGGTATGAGTCTCGGACCGGCGGTAGGTATCTTTATCCGACAGATTTTCCGGTAACCATCTTCCCCAGTTATCTTTAATTCTTGCGAACATGAAGATGATTATGTTTATACTTGGCTGATGGTGTTCAGTTCACGTTTGGTGATATCTCGGGTCTCGGGTCACAGGTGGGTTCAGGTTTTTCAGGTTCAGCCTCGTCTAGGGTCGGGTTCGGTTAGCTCAGTGGAGGTTCGTGTCAGATTCGAAAGCGGTGCGGTCGACTCGGTCAACTCAACCGAGTCAACTCAGTCAACAGATGCGTTCGGGGCAACTGGTCAACTCAGCGTTCGGGTCAGCTTATGAAGCAGACGGGTCGACTCGGTCGAACCGAGTCAACTCGGTTAACCCTGGTCAGCTCAACGACTTGACTCAGTCAACTCAGCCGGTCAACTCAGTTGACCTGTTCAACTCAGTGAAACTGTTCGATGTTTCGACACGAGAAGATGGTAAAGATTTTACGGCGCAATTCTTTTCGATATTCTTATACTTTTATTTTATTTCGCGTGAACCAATCGACTAGAATATAGTTAAATTTTGACATATTTGGCGAAAGTTATATAGTTTGATTGATTAATTGTTGAATTAATATTGATCATTGTTTGAATTTCGAGGAATAACGACAACTTGGTTGTCCGGGGCGTCCAAAAACAGAGGAAACTTTGCCCGTTTTTCGAGAAAACCTGTAAAAGTAAAACATGTTTTATTGAAAAGCGACTTTTACATAATAGTATACCACTTTCGACGACGCTTTATCACATACGCAAGCGACAATTCTTTTATAAAATAAATATATTTTATATATTTATTTCTAGCCTCAAACAACTCGTATTCGTTTTACAAAATAAATATAGTTTACATATTTATTTCGAATACCATACAACGCGAATTCTTATATAAAATAAATATATTTTATATATTTATTTCAAGCGCCAAGCAACTCATATTATTTCAAGAAATAAATATAACTATCGTATTTATTTCAAACGACATCAACACGAAAACGCTATTAAATAAATATAAGTTGTTATATTTATTTCAAAACGCCTAACGGCATATACACATATTTCAATAAAGACACGATATATAATACAAGTTTATTAAATATTACTTTCATACGAATATTCCTTTATATCAACATACGACTTCTTAAAACGAGCTAACATGTATAACTTCTTCGCTTCTTTTAAGTTGACAATTTACCGTCAAATCGTTCGACTAACTATTCGGTAGAGCTCGATTACACGTAGTTAGTTACTGCGTTATTTAGAAACTTATTAGATGTTCCGTGTTAGGAATATTGTAGAATGCACGCTAGCGAGTCTCATCTTGGAAACGACATCACGAAGTCATATATAGCTAGCTTTGCACAGAGATATTCAGGTGAGTTCATAACCCCACCTTTTTACGGTTTTACATTTCTCTAAATGTTTTGGGGGTGGAAAGACATGCACTTTTTGCAAAGCATACAAGAATTACATATTTCTAAACCATTTTACAAGCAAGTTTTAACTGACACAAATGGTTTACGAAAAGCTTATGTTTTATACCGGTTTTTCAAACAAGCGTTTACACACGAATTCTATTTTTCTAAACTACGAGAAAATACAAATACAAGAGTATACAAATACATGAGAATTGATACTTGATATAATGAATACAAGAACTGAAAATTGATACTTGATATGATGAATACAAAAACAAGAAGCACTCTTGGTGATAACTAGTAACAAGTATGACGCGTTTTGAGGAATGATACGAGAAATCGTGTCACGAATAGGGTACCATAAGCACCATTAATCGTGTACATACTTAGACCGCAGAACAAAAGGTTAGATCTAACTGGTGTCAGGGCAGCCCCACTCTTGGTGACAACTAGAACCAAGTAGTGTTTTTGTGTCTCAGTCGTGAATCGACTATAGAAAAATGCCTATGGTTTGGTGACTTCCTATGTCGTGTCACATGTTAATGGCCTTGCAACCCATTAACAACAAGATACATACAAGAATACGTGATTTATATAAGAATACGTGATACATACAGAAATACTTGAATTATACAAGATACATACCATGTTTTCATACAAAGTTTCTGTATAACTTGACAAGAACATGATTTTAAATTCGTTTTCTCAACAATACTTCAAAAACCGGTTATTAAAAAAAAAAGGATTTATTTCAAATCTTTTACAAACAAACTATGAACTCGCTCAACTTTATGTTGATTTTTCGCATGTTTCTTTCTCAGGTTGTATTTCTAAGACAAGGCACGGTTGGAATAGGAGAACCATGAAGAGTCGAGTGCTTAGTGGGCGTTCACATACTAAAAGTCTTAGCTTATTTGCTTCCGCTGTGCAATGAAGATACCAGTCCAGTCACGCCAATGCTCTGATATTTCGGGGTGTGACACTGTCCGGATGACCATCCGCTCTAATGGAGGCTCATCCGTTCGGATCACCTTTCGAACACTCAACCTTTCGACCTTCCGTTTACGCACTGTTCAACACATATGCTTCTGTTTACATGGTCATGTTAACTCAAACGCGCTCCCTTCGATCCAATCAAGTTTTGTTTACTTGTTTAAACACTCACTGTGAGTATACTCGATCCCGTTTTGCTTTAAACACTTTGGGATGCAACATGTATTCTATAATTGAATACACGACACTTGAAACTTGTTTATAATCACACTTTATCCATTTTAACATGAAACATGAAACTTATGATACTTGTGAGACTTTGATGGTATGTGAACGCTGAAACTTTTGTGTAGTACCGCCTTAACAACTATAGCCGCTATAGGGGTAACGCACCGCCCCCTTTAAGTCTTGGGGTATTGTTGAGTTTTATTCTTTTACCTCCTCTTTGATGCGTCGATGTAGGAAAGGGACAGTTAACGTGTTGGAAACTTGGGCTATCACTTGATTTACATTCAACTAGCATGTTGAAACTTGTTATATGTTTTCATGTTGGATATGAGCAGTTAATCTTGAAACTATATATGCTATGTATTAAACTTGTATACTCGTCAGGATTTTTGCTGATTTTATTTTAATACATGTTGCAGGTTGATAAACGCAGTGAAACAAGAATGAAGCTAGGATGAATGTAGAAACTCATCTAGAAATAATTAGTGTTTAAATTTTGATGATGTTTGATATAGTTTTTGGATACTTTATGGTTTGTATGACAATTTAGTTCTTGTTATGAAATTCAGATTAATCTATATCGTCACAATTAGTCGTTATGGATTATCATTAGCAATCTGATTCGCTTAGCGTCGCGCCCCGATGTTTCCGCCATCGGTTGGGGTGTGACACATAACTTGTTAAGATGAGATCCTATCGTGTAGACCGTAAAAGGTCATATGGGTAAAAATGAAGTTGGATCACATTTTGGTGATAAAACAATGAATTGTTAGGTTGGTGATAAAAACATTTTGGTCCGACTTGGTTGCAAATTTGGCAAAAAATGGCAAAAAATTTGGTTAAGTGTAAAAAGAAAACTAGGACATAATCTGTGTATAATATATAATAATCTAATATGTCAGTTCGTCTCGGTTATGAATTAACCCAGACATATAATTTCTATGTTAAAAAAAACTATGACCTAATCTGTGGTTTATTTAAAGTATTCGGTAGAAATGGGACGAGTGTCACAAAGTCTAAGAAAAAATCGGTGGTATCTTGATCATCAACCAAAGTAGAATACCGAGCAAGTGAGTTGGAACATAAACAAAACAGCCTCACATCACTTTTCTGTGGTAATTAGGTGGCTAGACACATTGCAAATAATCCGGTTTATCATGAATGAATCAAACATGTTTAATTGGATTGTTGTTTCGTTCATGAATGGGTGGAATCTAAATAAAAAAAAAAACAATACAAATTGACACCAACATCAGATTGCAGATATGTTCACAAATGGTTTTGAATCGAATCAACTAAAGCTTCTACTTGATAAGTTTTGCAATCGCTTTGAAGAGAGCTTCACTATGCACCAAAAAGTGATCAAATGGAACTAAAAAAATATCCATGCTCATAGTGGTTTGTTCGAAATGAAAATTTAGGTGAGAAATTGTCCCACATAGGAGGATGGTAGTATTTCATAAGATTATATAAGTGCAAGCTTTCCTTTGGTGTTACTTTCTTAACAATAAGATAGGTGTGGAGCTTGACGGGTACGAAACACCTTCATGCACTGCGACGTGACCATGACCATCTGCGTAATGTGTCGTTTTGATGGCTCATTTCTCACACACACATAGCTTCTTGAAAGCCGTTTTTTAATTCCTACTGATGGACAATATAAATTGACAACTATGTTCTTCCTAACGACACACAATTACTACTTGTGTTCCCGCTAACGACATTGTTGTTGCTTGTTGGGTTCTTACTAACTATACAATTATTGTTAATGACAATTTGTGTCACTAGTCACTTACTACTCATTGGGTTCTTGCTAACGACAATTATTGTTAATGGAGTTATTGCTAATATGGAGTTGTTGTTGATGGAAGATAGTTTCGACAACCCAGTTGCTTCTAATAGAAATTTCTATTTATGGGCAACAACATTCAACATATAAGGTATCTCAAGGTCAAATCGTTCATTCAATTAATACTTGTTCACTAAATCGTTTTAATCATTATGAGTATTAATACGATTTAAATTTTGGATTAATATGGGTAAATTGATTGGACACTTTCATGTTAACATGGTGACTACCTTAGTTTCAATTTCTCAAGAAGAACTTCAGAAGGAAAAAAGTGTGAAACAATACACCAAAATTCTTAACAAGAAACCTCATATTAAGAGAAACACATCATGAATTTTCAACATGAGTTACATATTCTTTTCACATGTCCAATATGTTGGAAAAATAGGTGAAAATAACATTTTTCACAAATATAGGAAAATGATTTTTTCCTATTTTGGACTAGAAATAAATATAAGAAAATGAGCAGGTTTTATATATTTATTTGTGTGTTTGTGTTCTATGTTGGAAGAGCTTCGCAACGAACTAAACCACGTCCAAAACGGAGCTAAGATGAATGAGATATCGATGCTCAAAGTTGAGTGTTTGAAACATTGAATGCTGAAACAAAAGAGAAAGTTACACCTTGTCCCACATAGGAGGAGAGATGAAACTTAAATGGGTATTTAAGTGGGAACTCTCCATCCTTATTGTTTCATGGAAGCACACACTAAGTGTACTCGCGAAGGGCACCCTAACCCGCGCTCGCTCGCGCGTGGCGTGGGCGATGAGGCGCATTGATGGCGCACTCTTGCACGCTCGCATCGCCGCGAGCCGCTTGAGAGCCGCCTTTGTATTTTTGACCACGTGCGCGTGGTGGATCACAGAGGCTGCAAGGACCAAGTGGTAAAGTGGCGTGCAGGTTCGAGGCGCGTGACGTGGCAGTCCGCGCGCGAGTACACGTGGTATGAAGGCGCGCGGTTGCGCGCATGGTGCATGGGCCCTGATGTGATGTGCGTGGCGCACCGGAGTGAGCCAAAACGGTGCGATTGTGGGGTGTGCTCGTATAGGCTCACAGGTGACGTGGCGTAGGCGCGCATGGACCTGAGCCAAAATGGCGCACGCGCGCATGGCAGTGAGCCAAAATGGCGCACGCGTGCACCAGTGTGTCTTCCGCGCGCGCAGAAGCTTCCAGCATTGAATGGCAGTGCAGTTACAGTTCAGCTTCGAAACTGACGAGTCAAATGGTTTTAACTGCGAATTAAATGACGTATTAAATTGCATTGAAGACATTTAATGCAATTTAAACATCTCCTTTAATTCTTTTGACTGTTTCGATTAAGATGCAGTATATATACAGCATCTCCACCACTGCAGAAGACCACCAGCAACACAACAGCACTTGCAACTTTCTCCAACATACTTTCTGATCTTCTCAAGCATTTTTCAAGGTAGCCTTCGGGTTGTAGGCCAATTCCGGCAGTACGCTGCTTCGGCTGTTGTACCTTGGGAAACAAAACGAGTACTCTTGGGAGACTCGGAATTTGTTTTAAGGGAAGCGTGTTGAACACGTGCCTCAGTCAATCTGCTTCTACTCCTTTCTTGTATTTTGGTTTATTTCAGTTGTAATTATACTAGTAATTTTAGCTTTCTTATTTCTGTATTGTAATCGTTTAATAAAATTTGTTTTTTATATTATTCATTTACGCGAACGGTTCCTACAATCTTAAAACAAATTTTAAAACACCGTTCGTGTATCAAAACCATTCTGCTTGTGATTCAAAACCAGTTTTGTTTCACTCAGTTTGTGTTTTAAAAACATATTTTTTTTGTTTTCATCTTCAAAGGAGCGACTTTGGTTGAAAACATTCTGGTTACCTTCAAAATTTGTCCTATAAATTTGCTAAAAACTTTCTGACTTGGTCTTCAAAGTTGGACTTAGAAGCCAATCAGTAAGTTCTAATAACTAAAAATTTTCTGTTTCTTGGTATTCAAAGTTGGACTTAGAAGACGAAACAGTAAATTTGTGGTAAAATAAAAAATTTAATTGTTTATTTCTGGTTTTATTGTGTAAAACATAATTTTGGACTAAACTTTAAATTTTTTATTTTCAGAATGTCGACCGAAAACGTCAACAATACGAATGTTGTGATGGGAACCCCCTTGAATGCTACCATTGTAGGAGCGTCCATAGTGGCCAATCACGCTGAACGACCCGAGAAGTTCTCGGGTCTACACTTCAAAAGGTGGCAGCAGAAGATGTTCTTCTACCTGACCACAATGAACCTTGCGAGGTTCTTAACTGAAACCGCTCCCCAACCTGTGGAAGGGGAGACCGACTTACAAAGACAGTGCGCGGTAGATGCGTGGAAGCATTCGGATTTCATATGTTGTGGCTATGTGTTAAACGGCCTGTCGGATGCATTGTATAATGTGTACTACAACGTCAAGACTTCCAAAGACCTTTGGGATGCCTTGAACAAGAAGTACAAAACAGAGGATGCTGGCACAAAGAAATTTGTGGTAGCCCGTTTTTTGGAATTCAAAATGGTTGATTCAAAAACAGTTATGAATCAAGTCCAAGAATTGCTAATTATACTACATGACATCCTTGCGGAAGGCATGACACTTAGCGTGACATTCCAAGTGGCAGCGATGATTGAAAAGTTACCTCCTGGTTGGGTGGATTTTAATAATTATCTTAAACACAAACGAAAGGAGATGACTATAGAGGACCTTATTGTTCGTCTTCGGATTGAAGAGGACAATAGAATTGCCCAAAAAGGCAGCCTTGCACAGACTAGTGCTAGTGCAAATTTGGTTGAGCATGGGCAAATCTCTAAAGGCAATAAGGGCAAGGGGAAAAAGGACAAAGAGAAAGTAAAGGCTAGCAAACTTGGACCGAAGAAAGGGGTTGTAAAAAAGAAACCTTAAGCGTTCCAAGGGACTTGTTACAACTGTGACGAGCTGGGGCATCGGGCTAACCAATGCAAGAAACCAAAGCGTGAGCGCGCGCACATGGTGGATGAAGACGGAATGCCTTTGGTGGCAATGATTTCTGACAAAACCGCAATGTTGGATGAGGTCAATGCTGTGACCAACACTCCAAAAGGATGGTGGATTGATACAGGTGCGACCCGTCATGTGTGCCTAGACAGGAGCCTCTTTACCACCTTCAAAGAGCTTGAGGGAGAAGAGAAGCTGTACATGGGAAATGCAGCCACCGCGGACATCAAGGGTGAAGGAACGGTGATTTTGAAGTGGACTTCAGGGAAGGAGCTCACTTTAAGCAACGTGTTATATGTCCCAGACTTGCGCAAGCCTAGCCTCGGGATGGTTGCTTAATAAGTTTGGATTTCGTTTAGTTTTTTAGAGCGATCAATTTGTACTTACTAAACGAGGAATGTATGTTGGTAAGGGCTATGCCCAAAATGGTATGTTCAAATTGAATGTAATGGCTGTCAAAAAGAACATGAATAAAATTGCTACTACTTCTACATATATGGTTGAGTTTTCTGATTCGAATAAATGGCATGGTAGATTAGGTCACGTAAATTTTAATTCAATACGCCGTTTAATCTATTTAAATTGTATACCAACATTCCATATTGATTCACATTATAAATGTGAAACTTGCGTAGAATCCAAACTTACATGATCATCATCGAAATCGGTTGAACGAGTAACCGAACCCCTAGATTTAATTCACACTGATATTTGTGATTTAAAAGCGGCACCCACAAGAGGTGGAAATAAGTACTTCATCACGTTTATTGATGATAGTACTAAATATTGCTACGTATATTTACTAAAAAGTAAAGATGAAGCAATAAGTAAATTTATCTTGTATAAAAATGAAGTTGAGAATCAACTTCAAAAGAAGATAAAAGCTTTGCGAAGCGACCGAGGAGGCGAATATGTTGCACCTTTTGCCGATTTATGCGCAAAAAGTGGCATTGTACATGAGTGTACACCTCCTTATTCTCCACAATCAAATGGCGTGGCGGAACGAAAGAACCGTACATTGAAAGAAATGATGAACGCCATGTTGATAAGTTCTGGGGTGAGCCAGGAAATGTGGGGGGAAGCCATTCTCTCGGCTAATTATCTTTTGAACAAGATACCACTCAAAAAGAGAGACGAAACTCCATATGAGTTATGGAAAAGGAAGAAGCCTTCATACAAATACTTGAAAGTGTGGGGGGGGAGGGGCTAGCAAAGGTGATTGTACCACCTCCTAAGGCTCTTAGGATAGGACCCAAAACCGTTGATTGCATATTCATTGGGTATGCACATCAAAGTAGTGCACATCGCTTTCTTGTACATGAGTCCAAGAATCCAGATGTACACGTAAACACTATCATGGAGGTGAATCCTAACGTTGTGTCTTACTTTGAAAATGTGTTTCCTTTGAGAAGACAAACACATGCAACGTCATCAACACCTAATTTTGAAGTAGGTGAAAGCTCATTTACACAAGTTGATGAGGTAGTTCATGAGAAGACACATGAACGACCGGAGGTTAACGAGGGTGATCGTAGGCGAAGCAAAAGGAAAAGGGTTGAAAAATACTTCGGTCCTGACTTCGTTAGCTATATGGTTGAGGGCGAGCCCAATACATATCGCGAAGCGGTTTCCTCTTCTGAAGGACCTCAATGGAAAGAAGCAATAAAGAACGAGATTGATTCTATATTGCAAAATCATACTTGGGAGTTAGTAGATCTTCCACCTGGTTGCAAACCACTTAGATATCGTTGGATATTCAAAAGGAAGATGAAAACTGATGGAAGTATTGATAAATACAAGGCTAGGTTGGTGATTAAACGATTTAGACAAAAGGAAGGTCTAGATTACTTTGATACCTACTCGCATGTGACGCGCATAACCTCGATTAGATTGGTTCTTGCTATAGCGGCTTTAAGAAATTTGGAAGTTCACCAAATGGACGTTAAAACCGCATTTCTAAATGGCGATTTAGAAGAAGAGATTTACATGGAGCAACCTGAAGGTTTCTCCGCCCCAGGTCAAGAGGGTAAAGTGTGTAAACTCGTCAAGTCTTTGTATGGCTTGAAGCAAGCACCAAAACAATGGCACCAAAAGTTTGATCATGTCATGATTGACAATGGTTTCAAAATAAATGAGTGCGATAAATGTGTTTATTTCAAAGACACAAATGAAGGTTATGTAATCTTATGTCTTTACGTAGATGATATGCTTATCATTGGGAGTAATGATAAAATTATCAAGGCTACTAAAAACATGTTGAAAGCGAGATTTGATATGAAAGACATGGGTTTAGCGGATGTGATTCTTGGAGTAAAGATCATAAGAACCCAAGATGGTCTTGTGTTAAGTCAATCTCACTATGTGGATAAAATTCTTGAAAAATTCAACTCGGGAGATACGAGTGTAGCTCGAACTCCAGTTGATACCTCCCAACATCTCAAGAAAAATAAAAAAGATGGAGTTGCTCAGTTAGAGTACTCAAGAATTATTGGCAGCTTAATGTATCTAATTACATGTACTAGACCCGACTTGGCTTACGCGGTGAGTTGGCTAAGTAGATACACTAGCAATCCGTGCGCGGATCATTGGAAAGCTATCACGAGGGTGCTTAGATACATAAGATACACAAGAGATTATGGACTGCAATATACCCGACAACCAGCAGTGATTGAAGGATACACTGATGCCAACTGGATATCGGATAATAAAGATTCCAAATCAACAAGTGGTTACGTGTTTACACTTGGAGGAGCTGCTATTGCTTGGAAGTCTTCTAAGCAAACGGTCATAGCAAGATCCACAATGGAATCCGAATTTATCGCCTTGGTTAAGTCAGGAGAGGAGGCGGAATGGCTACGTCAATTCGTGGAATATATTCCAAGATGGCCAAAGCTTTTGCCAGCCATATGTATACACTGTAATAGCCAATCGGCGATTGGTAGAGCTCAAATCTTGATGTACAATGGCAGATCAAGGCACATGCGACGTAGACATAATACGGTACGACAACTACTCTCAACGGGTGTTATCACAATTGATTATGTGAGATCAAAGGATAACATTGCGGACCCGTTTACAAAAGGCTTAAGCAGAGAGTTAGTTGAAACGTCGTCAAGGGGAATGGGACTAAAGCCCGTGATAAATGGGAATATGAGGGAAACCTAACTTAGTTGACTGGAGATCCCAAGATCTAAGTTCAATAGGACAACTTAATCATATTACCAAAACGGAGTCACTGTGGGGGAGTACCCCAAACTAAATTAAAGGGAGTTATATACTTCCTAGTCCATTCCAATCAGTGACATTGAAGTGAGGCTAAGCATATTAAGGTTAACGATTTCGGGAAATCAAATAACCATGATGCTTTTAATGATTCATGGGAATCACCTATGTGAGAGAGAAGTAGGGTCGCTTCGAATGGCTTTGTGGGGTGCGCAAGCCTAGAGCTCTCGCAGAACCAGGCAAGTGTTCCAGGACTATAATAGGACACGACAATGAGGGGTTGGCCAAACCAGGGAGAGTATTGTGTGAAGTGTATTGTCGTTTACACAAATAGGGGTATGTTCAAGGACATCGCGTCTACAAACCGCAAGTAAGCTAAGTATGCTTCACAAAAGAAGGTTCAAAGGTAACAACCTACCTATCTTGCAATACTCAACTGTCGAAGTTTATCGTTGAAAAGTGTAAGGAAAAGATCGATTTCCATACATGTGGGGGATTGTTGGAAATTTGATGAAAATAGCATTTTTCGTGTGGGGGATTGTTGGAAAAATAGGTGAAAATAGCATTTTTCACAAATATAGGAAAATGATTTTTTTCCTATTTTGGACTAGAAATAAATATAAGAAAATGAGCGGGTTTTATATATTTATTTGTGGGTTTGTGTTCTATGTTGGAAGAGCTTCGCAACGAACTAAACCACGTCCAAAACGGAGCTAAGATGAATGAGATATCGATGCTCAAAGTTGGGTGATTGAAACATTGAATGATGCATTCCAAGGGAAAGTTACACCTTGTCCCACATAGGAGGAGAGATGAAACTTAAATGGGTATTTAAGTGGGAACTCTCCATCCTTATTGTTTCATGGAAGCACACACTAAGTGTACTCGCGAAGGATGCGGAGCACCCTAATTTGCACTCACACTCGCACACGCGCGCGCGCGTGGCGTGGGCGATGAGGCGTAATGTGGCGCTTTGATGGCGCACTTCGCACGCTCGCATCGCCGTGAGCCGCTTGAGAGCCGCCTTTGTATTTTTGACCACGTGCGCGTGGTGGATCATAGAGGCTGCAAGGACCAAGTGGTAAAGTGGCGTGCAGGTTCGAGGCGCGTGACGTGGCAGTCCGCGCGTGAGTACACGTGGCATGAAGGCGCGTGTTGCGCGCATGGTGCATGGGCCCTGATGTGATGTGCACGGCCCACCGGAGTGAGCCAAAACGGCGCGACTGTGTGGCGTGCTCGTATAGGCTCACAGGTGACGTGGCGCAGGCGCGCATGGACCTGAGCCAAAATGGCACACGCGCGCATGGAAGTGAGCCAAAATGGCGCACATGCGCACCAGTGTGTCTTGCGCGCGCGCGCAGAAGTTTCCAGCATTGAATGGCAGTGCAGTTACAGTTCAGCTTCGAAACTGACGAGTCAAATGGTTTTAACTGCGAATTAAATGACGTATTAAATTGCATTGAAGACGTTTAATGCAATTTAAACCTCTCCTTTAATTCTTTTGACTGTTTCGATTAAGATGCAGTATATATACAACATCTCCACCACTGCGGAAGACCACCAGCAACACAACAACACTTGCAACTTTCTCCAACATACTTTCTGATCTTCTCAAGCATTTTTCAAGGTAGCCTTCGGGTTGTAGGCCAATTCCGGCAGTACGCTGCTTCGGCTGTTGTACCCTGGGAAACAAAACGAGTATTCTTGGGAGACTCGGAATTTGTTTTAAGGGAAGCGTGTTGAACGCGTGCCTCAGTCAATCTGCTTCTACTCCTTTCTTGTATTTTGGTTTATTTCAGTTGTAATTGTACTAGTAATTTTAGCTTTCTTATTTCTGTATTGTAATCGTTTAATAAAATTTGTTTTTATTTTATTCATTTAAGCGAACGGTTCCTACACAATAATGGCTCAAACTAAATAGTGGTATCTTAGTAAGTATCTATAGGGTTAGGTTCATTTGTGAACAACCCCTTGATTATGAACACTAGTGAATTAATCATAGCCCTTAATTATCAATACATAAGTGTAAATCAATGGCAAGGATTTGATTATGAAAATATACTAGTGTATTTTACGATTTGATGATGTAAATTAATGGCCAGGATTTGTTCATTCACTACACAAATACACTAGTGTTCACTCTAGAACCACACCCATTATCTATAATTACATTGAAATTAAATAATGGGTTATCGAATTTTATCACCCCTAACTATTCGTTATTGGTCGCTGTCACTCTCAACTTTCAGTTTGACTCACACCACGACCAACTTAACATTTTGTTTGTTGTGTCACCACATTGTTAGTTTTATTATCCTACATGTCAATTATCCCATGTGGCATGATGAGGAGCATATTCTTTTTTCCACACATAACATAACCCACCCCTTTTTCATTTCATTATTCCATTATTTCTTCTCCTCAGAACATCTCTTATCAAAACAACGAAATCTCCAACACCCTTGTTTCAGTTCATTATTCGATTATTATTTCACATTCAGAAAATTAGAAACCTTTTAAAAATTTTGAGCCTTAACATAAGATCTGCGGTTTAAACACCATTAAATCTGACATAATTAGGGTTTATGGAGGGTTTGAGATAACCCTAATTTTGAACAAAAGGGGGAAATGAAAATTTTGGATAATGAAGCTCTGGCGGTGTTCATGAAATTGGTTAGAATTCCCGGTTTCTAGTGTCTTAAAACGTCAAATCCACATCGAGTTATGAAACTTAATGTATTAGGACCTTATTTTATGAAATTTTATCGGTATTTAGGGTTTTTTGTGGTTCAAATAAAGTAGGACAATTTTTTGATGAATTTTTTTTTTTTTTTTTATCCAGTTTACTTTTTTTTTTTATATCAAGTTCTTATATATATATTTCAAAGAGTTTACATCAAAATGCACTTTACATCAATATCGCAGGTAAGCGAGCAATAAGCTGCGCCGCTACCCCTTTCTGAATAGCAAACCCTAGCCTATTAAAGACAAACCGTGCCCCCCTGTTGATGAGCCATTGCTGTGGACAACCTGTTGGACCCTAGTCAGCAAGCGGATAGCTTCTGAAGCTAGGGATCCAAAGGTGTCGAAGGCGAAGTAGACAAATGCATGTTGGTTATCAGCACATGCTTTAGCGTGTTTTTCCACTTTTTTTGATTCTGCTTTCCTTACAGCTTGTCCTGCTACAAACCCGGTTTCCGGTGTCTAAAAGTTTCAAATCCACATCGAATTTCATGTAGTTTTGTATAATTTATACAATTTTATGGAACTTTATCAAAATTTCGGGTTTGTTGATATGCAAATTGTTTTACCTTGTGACACGAGCAGAAGGTAGAGTAAAAGAAGGTTCTCTGCTATCATTAGAAGAACTAAATATAACA
This sequence comes from Helianthus tuberosus, assembly GCA_030545235.1. NCBI lineage: Eukaryota > Viridiplantae > Streptophyta > Magnoliopsida > Asterales > Asteraceae > Helianthus > Helianthus tuberosus. The sequence goes on from CM060425.1 coordinate 195,305,313, forward strand.
AAATGAGAGTTCACTTTCCGGCGAACTCTTAGGCAGCTGGAAACTCCTTCTGACGGTTGTGTTGGGTCATCTCCATCATTAACTTTCACAAATCTGAGTCTCTTTTTATTCCCTATCTTAAAAACAAATCCGTTGTACTCTCTCTTTGTTTACACACATCTTTTTGTCCATTTTCTCCATTAGTTGAAGCATAGTTTAAAAAAAAAAATAAGAGGAATTTGAGGTTTTGATGAGAAATTTGTTGATGAAAAAAATAAAGATCTGTTTGAACTTGTGAGAAATTGTGGTGTTAGCGAGATAGAGAAAGTGAGTTAAGATAGTGTTTATAAAATTAGATTTTCTTTTTAATCTAAATCTAATTATTTTTTTAATTTAAATCAGATACTAAAAAATAAAAACACACATCATCATGTCATTTGGGATAATAATTGATATGGAGGATAATAAAACTAACCAAGTTAATGGCTAGTTAATGACAGGGTGACAAAAAAACACAAAGTGTTAAGTTAGTACCGATGGAAGTTAAAGTGAAAGTTGAGGATGATAGCGGCCAATAACGAATAGTTGTGGATGATAAAATCCAATAACTCTTAAATAATTATCTAAGGTTAATTTTAGTAAAAGTGTTAAATTGATATTTTGAGGGTTTGTTTAACGTTACCTTTTTTAATCCTTGCATTTGGGAGGAAAATTGTTTAATTCTTAATGTTATTTTGACCCTGAAAATTTTTCAAAAGAAAAAAATGAAAATATAATGGTGTATAACGTGTCCGGGTTGGTCTGTTGGGCTTATCGACCTAGGCTAAGGTCTAAGGCTACCAGAAAACAAGGTCTCCAATTTTTTTCTTCATATATTAGACTTGTTTGTTTTTGCCCATTTAAACAAAGTTTCTAGACCCAATATTTAGGATTTTACTTCAAGAGTCAACATAGTCCACGCACGCTTGATTCTAAATCCAGAAGCAGCGACGTAACACTCCAACACTCTTTGCGACGTCTTTTGAGTAAGCAATGTGAAACTAATTGCTGACCGGGCGAAATTAGGGCCGACGTAAGAGGTAATCATCACTATGGTTATTCAGTCTCTCACATCTCAATCTCAATCTCAATTGCAGATTCTCAACACTTAACGACTAATTTTTCATCATCTACTAATCTGTATGTGTGTGTGTATTGAGCAACCTTAATAAAATCACCAAATCACTATTCACTTTTGCGAATTGAATGATTTAATCTAGAGTAAACTGCAATTTTACCCCCTGGGGTTAGATGTGATTGGCACTCTTACCCCCTAAAATGAAAATCTTGTTGTCTTACCCCTCAACTATTGAAAAACCCTACACTATTACCTCCTGGTGTTAAAATCTGTTTAAAGTCAACGTCACTTATTAACGGTCAAAGGGTAATATAGTCTTTTCCACTTGAGTTTGGTGGCTTCCTCAACACAACACCCTATATTATAAAAATCACTTCCACCTTATCCCCCCCCCCCCCCCCCCAAAGAATTCCCCCTTTCTCCTTCTCTCCGGCAAACACAGCACCCTTCATGCTCCTCTCCGATCAACACAATGCTGGTTTTATATTGGGTGATCAGATATCTGATCAGGCACACCTTAGGTATAATCGTAGTTCTAGTGTATGTTATTCTTACTTAATCAGGGCTCCACATTTAAAGGGATTCACATTTTGAATCGGTCAAACACAGTTGAATTTCAGGTATGATTGATACGAATAGGGTCGGATTTGATGTTAATAGAGGGTTCGAACAGGGTTGCATTTGATGTTAATAGAGGGTTCGATTATAAAGAGAGTATTGATAATTTTGTATGAGGTTATAAACAGAGTATTGATAATAAGTTAGTCGGATTTGTATGTTAATTTTGTATTGTTTTGTGTTTTTTTTTTTTTTTTTTTTGACAGTTGACCTGACGATGAGTCTATCCAGCACATCGACGGTGGTCCACTTGGTGGTCTCCTTGTTTGGTCGCCCTGTCATCAACTTCCATTATCCATCAGAGAGTTGATCTTTAGTGATAATAAATTAGTAGTTATGTAGGACTAGTAATGTGTATTTTGTAGGCTAACTTAACTATGATTTTACTAGTACTTTAAAGTAGGATAACTTAAATCTGATGTTAATTTTGTACTTTGTATGTTGATGTTACAGTCTTCATATAAAATGATCCAATTATAACTTGATTATGATGATAAGTTATAGCATTACAACCTGTTTCATTTGCAGCAGCTTAACAGGTTTAATTCATTTGTAGTAGTTTAGCATGTTTGACATGGTAAAAATGCACATTTTTGTCATTTGCAGCAGCTTAGCAGGTTAGACCATCTTTATAAGGTAAAAATGGTCATTTTGATCATTTGCAGCATGTTTGAATAAAAAAAAGGGTAGTTGCACGGTACTCCTGACCGCGGAAGGGATCTCCCTTCCCAGTTCACCACCCGACAAGGATCCATGGCGGCAAATACCCATAGCCATCAAAGAGGGGTAAGAAACATGTTTCGAACCCGAGACCTCGAGTGTCCTCGGTCCGGCTTAAAGCGGGTGTCGGTGGCCACCAAAGTGGCACTAATGGGAATGGAACTTGGGTCTCCATTGGAGAACCCAAGTCACTCCACCACTAGGCCACTTGTGGTGGTTAGCATGTTTGAATAAGGTAAAAGGTCAAAATGAACTTGCTGTTTAGCAGGCTTTTGACCTTCGATTAGTTAACAAATTGATAATGTTGACTATTGAAAGTCAAAAACATTAAGCGGGAATGGTTTCCTAACACCGGGGGGTAATACGTTTTCTTACAACAAAGCATTGGGGGCAATAAGAAAGGGTAATATAGTCATTTAACATCCCAGTTAACAGAACTGTTAAGTTTTTCAACACCGGGGGGTAATAGTGTAGCGTTTTTCAATAGTTAAGGGGTAAGACAGCAAGATTTTCGTTTTAGAGGGTAAGAGTGCCAATCACATCTAACATCAGGGGGTAAAATTGCAGTTTACTCTTTAATCTATAATATTTGCGATTTTGATTTGGTATTGGTGATTCTATTAATACTTTTTGGTGTTGTCAAGTATTCAAAAGTTAAAAAAGGGATTGGACGATTGGTGATTCGTATTGCTGGTTTGCTGGCTTGGAAGACACTACTCATGTGTTACTGAAAATGGTTGATTTGCTAATTTTCTTTATACCAATTTAATAAAGCCTCGTCTTTGTAATTCGTTTAGAGCTTCCAAAAACGTTAGACTGACCCTATAACGTGTAACAATGTATATTATATTCAACTTAAATAGAAATATGCACGTGGTTATCGTATTTAACTATTTGTCCAAAAATTAACTTCAACATAATCACACACATAGTTATCGTATTTAACTATTTATCGGTTCATTAAATATATTCATCTACAAATTACGTGCACAAAATTTATTTACCTACACTACCTGCACAAAATTTATTTACCTACACATTCATGCACTTCAAATTCGATTTTGCCTTTGAAATGGGGAGCAAAGCAGCGGCTTAGTGGAGTTGTGACAAGATTTGTTGGAGAGAGGTGCCCACTTAATTCTTTGCCAACTCAAAAGGTGTAACTTTGCACCCCCTCCGTTGATAGTGACCCCTGATTTGGTCAGACTTATTAAATTTTTTAACGACAAATTTACTGTAATCTTTGTTGTATATGGAATTTGAATCCAAGAATTCTCACCTTCAAGCATAAATGTTTTAAAAGGTTTTGTCTTCACTAACTAATGAATCACAATCTCATTCCCTCCGTATTAAATGTTGGAAAAATCATAAAAATAGATAAGTTGATCAAGACTTTTAGTAAAATAGGTGTTGACTTTGTGAATTTGTAAAAATGCAAACTAATAAAATACAAGTAAGCAGACTCGATACCGTTGTTTTGCCATACTTCGACTTTCTGGCACCTTTTTAACTAATAAAAAATACACGTTGATCCACATCTCATCAAATCACCAATAAAAAATTACAAGTGTAACGTGTTGTCACTATTTTTTACTACGGGCTCAAAGAGCAAGCACCATTTTTACCGGCACAAAAAAAGAGGAATGCACCAATAAAAGTTACAAGTCATTCACATCCCATCCACCATCTCTTCCCTTATCTTCAAAATATAAAAAAAAAACACTTCAAAAAATGTACTACATCTCATTGATCCACCAACCTTAAAATATAAAAAATGCTATAATAACTTTTCATATATGAAAAACTACTATTCATTCTCCACCAAATTATGCGAGTATAAAAATGAGAAACATAATAAAATAATCATTTGTAAGTAAGGTAAAGAAAAAAAATGGTGAACGAGATGTGGGAGCTTTTTCAAAACTAGATTTTGAAAAGTATGATTTTTATCTAAATTAAAAGAAAAAAATATGATGGAGGGGATGTGAATGCTCTACGACTACATGGTATGGGGTGCCACCCCCATGTGACCTCACCGATTTTCAAACAATAGCGGCCCGCTCCCCCCTCTCCACACTACTAGAAAAAGGGACAATTTACTACAGAAATTTCCTACACAATTACTACACTTTTATGATGAATTTCCTACAAAAAAATTTTTCAAGATTTTGTTACAAATTTTCGATGCATCCATAACGAAAAATAAGAAAACCTTAATTAATTGACAGTTGCGTAACAAATCTATCGGAAATAACCTACAAAACAAAAAAAAATAAGGGAAAATGATATTGTTTCCTACACATTTATGACGAAAAATAAGAAAACCCTAATTAATTGACAGTTGCGTCATAAATCTGTAAGAAATAATCTACAAAAGGTTAATTATTATTTTTTACCGAATAAATATTTATATAAGCCAAAAAAATAAGGGAAAATAATATCGTTTCTTACACATTTATGACGAAATATTAATTTTTTTAATTAACTTAAACCATCCGTCGGAATTCCATCACAACTTGTGACAAGTTTCTGACAAAAAATAAGAAAATCCTAATTAATTGACAGTTACATCACAGATCTGTCTCAAATAATCTACAAAAGGTTAAATAATAATAAAACTAGTATATAATAATTATAAAATAAACATATTCCTATACATTTATGACAAAATGCTTATTTTTAAATATAATTGTCACAAAGGCGTAGGAAACAATCCATGTATGAATACAATTTCCTACGCATTTGTGACAAAATGCTTAAATCCATTGCAAGTTGTGACACATTTCTTACGACATTTAAGGATTTGTCACAAATGTGTAAGAAACAACCTATATAATTATTCTTATTTTAAATATTAAATGTACGTAACTATGTGGACGTATGGATATGAGTGTAATGTGAGTATGTATATATGTATTTGGGCACGTGGGTATGTATGTATGTATGTATGTATGTATGTATGTATGTATGTGTACGTATATGCATGTTTGTATCTATATATGTATGTGGATGTGATTATATTTGTTATTAAGTGTGCATTTGTATGTATGTATGTATGTATGTATGTATGTAATGTATCTGTGTGTGTATTTATATATATGCAGGCCAAAATTGACTTGGGAGTAGCAGATTAGGCAGGATTTGGTAAACTTACACCTTTATGAGGACATGGTGGAGGATAGGAGTTCGAGGAGACGTAGGATTAAGGTTAAGGACCTTTAGAAGGATGTTACGGTTTTATATTAGTTTCTCGATTCAGGACCTCAACATCTTTAGTCTCTTTCAATGGCATGTGATTGATTTCTATGTATATACATGTATATACATGTATATACGTATGGATGTGTATGGGTGTATTGTGCGTATATGTTTGTGTGTATGTATATGAGTACGTATCATAGTGTATATAAACCACTAAATATATATGTACTTATACAAATTGCCACTAAATATATATATGTACTTATACAGATTGCTAAATTATATTTTGTGTAATGGGTTCGGAAGTGCATATACGATGGTGGGTGGTGAACGGTGGTGGTGATGAACGGTGGTAGTGGACGGTGGACGGTGGTGGGTGTTGGAGGACAGTGGTGGGTGGTGGACGTTGATGGGTGGTGGCCGGTGGTGGTGGTTGTGGTGATGGACGGTGATGGGTGGTGGTGATGAAACGGTGGTGGGTGGTGGACGGTGGTGGTGGTGATGGACGGTGGTGGGTGGTGGATGGTGGTGATGGACGGTGGTGGGTGGTGGTGATGGACGGTGGTGGTCGACGGTGGTGGTGGTGGTGATGAACGGTGGTGGTGATGGACGGTGGTGGGTGGTGGATTTGTCACAAAATGCTTATTTTTAAATATAATTGTCACAAAGGCGTAGGAAACAATCCATGTATGAATACAATTTCCTACGCATTTATGACAAAATGCTTACATCCATCGCAAGTTGTGACACATTTCTGACGACATTTAAGGATTTGTGTGACACCCCAAGAAAACCAGGAAACCACACAACCTAACTAGCTTCCTCAGTAACTACGTGCTAAATTTCGGGACGAAATTTCTTTCAACTTGGGGATGATGTGACAACCCGTAACTTCGAGGTATAAATCGTTCGTTCCGCTCTTACAAATAAATATATACTTATCTATTTTCGACGAATTAAATTTATACTCATTTAGTTTATAGTGTGCAAACGTGTTGTCGAAACCAAGTCCATTTGGTCATGAACCGACCCGAACCGTTTGAACCATAACATAACCCGCATAACTCGAAACTCTTGAGGTTCGAATCATGGCATAAACACGATACATTAGTAATTGTTATGGTTATTAATAATAATTGTGAATGCATTACATTATGTAAAGAAAAAGAAAAAAAAGAAAAAAAAATAAAAATAACTATACTAATATATACAGCAAACAATGTTACAACTCCCACTCATTTATTTTTCGTGATTTGGCCATCCCCTATTTGTTTCTATCTTTTCTTTTTAATGTATGCATCAAACTTAAACCACCATCTACGGTGGTGTGCAGCACAAGACCCTCAACACAATCCCTTATATTTTATTTTCCTTCTAGTTAACGGCCCAACCCAAGTTAAAACCCCAAACCGCCCCAAAAACCTTTTATTAGGTTACGTAGCTTACATGATGCCCTCATAACTCCACAAAAGTTCAAACCTAGGGGGCGATCTCCTGCCCTTCTCTTTCCCTTTCTTTGCTACGGACAAATCAGGAGCTAGTGCTTCAAGTCCTCTCGGTTACAAGGCTTAATCGAACTTCCATCATCAATAGGTATCACACCTTGTATTTTGTTTATAGTTTTATGAATCATGCATGAGTTCTGGTGTTAATCTTTCGTCGAACTTGGCTGCGTTTTCTGTCCTGCATGAACTCTAGGTGTTCTTATGATGATAATTTGCAAACTAGGTATGATAGAAAGCGTGTTCATTGGTGATGTGCTCGTATAGGGGTCTATGTGTCGTTCACGGGTCGAAACTCCTTGTTACATGGCTGCGTTTTATCATTATTATGATTTCGGTTGTTTAAGTGTATGCATTATTGTGAGTATCGTGGCAGTGTTTTCTGTTGTGTTGATGAACTTTGACGTCTTGATGATTACTTGTGGTATAGGATTCGTAAAAGTCACGTATGCTTAGCATTATTGATCATGTATGTATGGATATATATATATAGGGAGAAGATCATGCGAGAACCACCTCTTATTGCGAGAACCGCGAGAACCAATGTGAACACAACCAAAAATGCTTAAAAATAGCTAAAAATCACACAAATTTTTTTTTTAATATTTTTTAAATAAAAATCGCTACTTTTCGAAGCCAAAAAGAAAATAATTTTTTTTTTTAAAAAAAAAAAACTTTTTTTTTGCCACTTAAAGTAGCGATTTGAGCATAAAAAATATTAAAAAAAAAATTTTAGATTTTTTTTTGATTTTTTTAGGTTTTTTGGGGGTTTAGTTTTTAGCATTTTAGCTTGAGGGGGGTGGGGGGGTTTAGGTTTTTGGGGGGTGGGGGAGGGGGGTTTAGGTTTTTTTTTTTTTTTTTGGGGGGGGGGGGGGGTTAGGTTTTTTGGGGGTTTTAGTTTTTAGCATTTAGCTTGGGGGGGGGGGGGGGTTAGGTTTTTTTAGCTATTTTAGGTTGTGTTCACATTGGTTCTCGCGGTTCTCGCAATAAGGGTGGTTCTCGCATGATCTCCTCCCTATATATATATGGGATAGGGTTTATATTCTTTATATTCTTAATGGTATTTATACTTTGGCATGATAAAACTGATATAAAACAACCTAAGACCTGATATGGTTATTGTAGGGATGTATATATGACAGTAAAACACGGTAAAGAAACCTGGAAACTCGTTTATAAGAAGATTTATGACTAAACAGGTTCTGCCAGAACATTACAGCGAACTTCGGTTGGCTGTAACCAGGACATAATATAACAGACATTGGGTTTTATTGAGTCTATAACGTGTTATTTTGAAACACGAATCATATGGCACTGGAATCATAATTTTTCGACACCGTTGATATGTTTAACGAATTATTTATGAACAAACACTGAAGCTGCGAAAATCTGCAGTAAATGGGTCATATGTTTTGGGTCATAACTTGCTGCGTAATTGGAGTTTTTCTATGAAATTTGTACTGTAGATGGCCACTGATTTCGTTGTAATTCTCCAACTGGAATTTCGTCAATCGGACTTACGATGAATTTTAAATGAATTTTTCCGTGGACTACAGTCAGAAAGTGACGAATCTGATTGCAGCCCGGTAAATGAATTTTATAAAATAATTCCTGATGAATCGGATCCCGAAATTTTGATACAATAATATTTGGATCGATTGAAACGTTCTGTAATTTTTTGGGAACTATCCAGTGCCCGAACGGTCCCGATTAACGCACCGCAAATTGTCCGAAAATGCACAAAAAGGCTGAAATTTTGTGACAAGATTTATTGTGTTATTTGTGACAAAAATGTGGTCACTATTTCGAATAGCGACACTTTGCATGCATGTGTACATATATAGATATTATAATATTTTACGTGCTACGTGTTAGATACGTGTAGGAGTTTTGTGCATTACTTGAACATGAACCTGACTTCTATGGTAACCATGTTAGGACGTGGTTGACCACATTAGCTCAAGTGACCATTTATCTGCCGAGCTAATCCAAGGTGAGTTCACACTTTTATAAGGCATGGGATTCCCGGTGGGTTGAGAATGGGTTAAGAAGCTAAAACGAAACCTACATATTCACCTCTAACAGAATATGTACCTCCGTCCTCGGTTGAGAAGGACGACTACATTTAAACTGCGTATTCTCGGTTGAGTAGAGTACGTACCTCCGTCCTCGGTTGGGAAGGACGACAACATATAACTTACTAGACAAAACTCAATCATGAAGTCCCTCATTTTTATATCGACTTAATCGCCGGGCCAAAGGCGAGCGGGTCATTAGTTAATAGCGCTATTAGGGTTGACAAGCCTCACACTGTGCCGGGAGGATGGGCGTGGTACTAATGGATCTGGGCACTTAGTCAATGATGATAGACATTGACGTAGGGCATAACTTTCTCAGTCAGTTGTCGATATGGTAACGGTCTAGTGGTTACATGGGGTAGCCCCCACTGGTTATGGTTTGGGAAACAAGGAACTGATTAACTACTGGTTTTCGCATGAACTTACGGTTTTTGAAACAACTTTAAAATGGACAACCAACTGTGAACTCGCTCAACTTTGTTGTTGATTCGTTACTATATGCCTTGCAGGTCGTTAGGTGTTTACTTGGAGCTTGCACGAGAAGGAGAGGTCGTTGTGGGACAAGGACTGTTGAGTTCCATGTTAAACTTTTTAACTTTAAAACTTATGTTTTGGTTTTACACTTTATGATTCCGCTGATAACTTGAACTTGGTTAATTTGTTTTGGACATCAATTATATCGTGGTGGGTTTTTATCTTTATTATTATACATTGTTCAATATGATTGGTGGCTTGATACTGGTCATGTCATGCCTCCTGCGGTGATACTCCACTTCTGGATTTTGGGGGTGTGACAATTTGTCACAAATGTGTAAGAAAACAACCTATATAATTATTCTTATTTTAAATATTATATGTACGTAACTATGTGGACGTATGCATATGAGTATAATGTGAGTATGTATATATGTATTTGTGTATGTGGGTATGTATGTATGTATGTATGTATGGGTGTATGGGTGTATGGGTATATGCGTGTGTGTGTATTTATATGTATATGTGTTCATGTATGTTTATGTATATATATGAATATAAACATTACAATATCAATTCGGCACCAACTTTTGGCGTTTTCTGTATTAGTGCCGGTTTTTACCTTCATGTACTGATACCGAACAGGACCGTACCGGTATTTTCGATACCAGTACTGGTTCGATACCGGTTAACACCAAGCTTATCCCAACCCCTGATATTAAAAAAAGGATTAAAGTTAAAAAGTAAAGAAAATAACTATTAATATATATAATATTAAAATAATAAAAGTATTAAAAAAACTATATACTATTATAATATTAAAATCACTATTTATTTCAACTCGTTTATTAATATATAAAAACTATGTATTATTATAATATTAAAATCACTATTCATTTCAACTCGGTTTTTGAAACAACTTTAAAATAGACAACCAACTGTGAACTCGCTCAACTTTGTTGTTGATTCGTTACTATATGCCTTGCAGGTCGTTAGGTGTTTACTTGGAGCTTGCACGAGAAGGAGGGGTCGTTGTGGGACAAGGACTGTTGAGTTCCATGTTAAACTTTTGAACTTTAAAACTTATGTTTTGGTTTTACACTTTATGCTTCCGCTGATAACTTGAACTTGGTTAATTTGTTTTGGACATCAATTATATCGTGGTGGGTTTTTATCTTTATTATTATACATTGTTCAATATGATTGGTGGCTTGATACTGGTCATGTCATGCCTCCTGCGGTGATACTCCACTTGTGGATTTTGGGGGTGTGACAATTTGTCACAAATGTGTAAGAAAACAACCTATATAATTATTCTTATTTTAAATGTTATATGTACGTAACTATGTGGACGTATGCATATGAGTATAATGTGAGTATGTATATATGTATTTGTGTATGTGGGTATGTATGTATGTATGTATGTATGTATGTATGTATGTATGTATGTATGTATGTATGGGTGTATGGGTATATGCTGTGTATTTATATGTATATGTGTTCATGTATGTTTATGTATATATATAAATATAAACATTACAATATCAATTCGGCACCAACTTTTGGCGTTTTCTGTATTAGTGCCGGTTTTTACCTTCATGTACTGATACTGAACAGGACCGTACCGGTATTTTCGATACCAGTACTGGTTCGATACCGGTTAACACCAAGCTTATCCACCCCTGATATTAAAAAAAGGATTAAAGTTAAAAAGTAAAGAAAATAACTATTAATATATATAATATTAAAATAATAAAAGTATTAAAAAAACTATGTATTATTATAATATTAAAATCACTATTCATTTCAACTCGTTTATTAATATATAGTAATATTATAATATTAAAATCACTATTCATTTCAACTCGTTTATTAATATATAGTAATAGTAATAATAGTTGTACCGTTAATAATAATAAGTAAATCTTTACCATTTACCATGGTTGTTGAAATCGCTAGTCGCTAGTCGACCGGTGGGGTGAGGACTAGTGATTAATCAGGATTAACCGATGATAATCGGATATAATCGCGATTAATTGTAATTAATCGAAAATTAATCGGTGAATCAAGCCATTATTAAGTAAAGGGGTCAAAGTTGTATCTCTAATTTAATATAAAGTGAGTGTAGCTATACCATACATTTTCAGCAGGCACCGTGAGTGACTCTTATAGCCAAAACCAGTGGTCCTTGAATGCCTACTGTCCATACAATTTGCTTGACTTTTACTTTGACTACTTGATCCTTGCACGAGTGATGATTATACAAAATTTTATATTTTTCAGTAATATCAGCTAGATTTTGTGAGTTATAATATCAAATGACTTAGCTTTATCACCACCACCACCAAGAGATTCCCTAGTCCTTTCCACTCATTAATGCTTATTAACTGTCTTGTAGTCTACATAATCTTATTAGATTATGTCAAATGACTTAGCTTTATCACCACCACCACCAAGAGATTCCCTAGTCCTTTCCACTCATTAATGCTTATTAACTGTCTTGTAGTCTACATAATCTTATTAGATTATGTCTTGTAGCTTGCCTTTAGCAGTTGAACATAGTGGATTTATTTTTCTTAGAGCAAGCTTGAAATGTGTACTCACAGACCAGTCTAAGGTTGCATGCAACACTGTGGTTAGGGGTGCAAACGAGGCGAGCTACTCGAGCTCGGCTCGAAAAAAAGCTCGAACGAGCCGAGCTTAAACGAGCTCGAGCCCGAGCCTAAAAACAAGCTCATTTAGTAAACGAGCCTAAGCCCGAGCTTCGCTTATCGAGCCGGCTCGTGAGCCTAAACGAGCTTTTGTTTATATATTTTTTATTAATATATTAAACATATATTTATATAATAATAATAATAATAATAATTACCATTTATATAAATATAAAAAACAACTAAATTATATGTATAATAATAATTTTTAAATTTATGATTAATATAAATTAATTAATAAATACTAAACGAGTCGAGCCCGAGCCGAGCTCGAGCTTGAAAAATTGCCTTCGAGCCAAGCTCGAGCTTGAAAAATTACCTTCGAGCCGAGCTCGAGCTTTCATATGTTGGCTTGAGCTCGGGCTCGGCTCGGCTCGTTTGCACCGCTAACTGTGGTTAGTCAGTTTTATCCTAACTGATATAAATTTTTATTTTTCGTTAAGGCATACTAAATAGATATCTTTTGTTCATTAAAACTACATAAACAAGACTTTCTTTGTTAAGTTTTGCATTTAAAATTTTTGTAAACTAATTAATGAAAGTATGATGTTCTTACATCCTCTATTCTCTAGAAGTTGGAATGTTAGATAAATATCCGTTCTGCTAAATGCCTAAATTATATTTAATTGTCTCCATGTCTTTTGGATTTTAGAGTGAGCTCGTCTTTTGTGCTGAATGGAGTCAGTTGTATGCTGATTGTTAAAGGCTCAAAGCCCACACAAGGTTCAAAGGGTGAGCCTGTCGCCTGTGTGTAAGATCTTAAAAAGCGCAGGCCCGAGACAAGCAAGGCACACGTCCGGTCCAACCCATTGTTAGGTGTTTCAGACTTGTTTTCGGCTCTTTTACACTGGTTTAGATTGTTTAGACTGATTCAAAGCGTTTGAAACTATTTTTGGCGGTTAAGACACGGTTCAAGCCTGTTTGTTCCTAGTTTAAAGGAATTTACTAGCATCTCTTTTTGAAGAAGAAAGGAATCTACTTGCAACTCGTCTTGACGAAGAAAAGAAAGCAAGGGAAGAACTTCAAAAACAACTTCAAGAATTTATGAAGAACTGACGTCCTCCCTCTAACTAGATGTAGTTTTTGATATCTTTTTGGAATTACGTTGAATTGTATTAGCTTACGGTTTAAACATATTCGAACTTGCGTTGTGACGCATGATTTTTGAATTTATGTCATTGTAACTTAGGTTAATTTTGTAAAACAGGTTTTTGGTATTACAAATTATTTTTGGAATTTTTTGCCAGAAAAATGCAGAAATATTAATTCTTTTTTTTTTTTTGCAGTGTTTTATTTAATAAATTAGGTGGTTGGAAATGTGTCACAACATAAAAAGTTTTTGTTGAAAAACGATCAAAAATAGTAGACCTTTTTCTTTATTTTGTCAGAAATTTGTCACAAAACATACTCATTTTCGTCGAAAAACCGTTACAAACAATACTCACTTTCCTCAGAAATTTGTAACAACACTCCTTATTTATTTGTCGGAATTGTGTCACAAAAAATACCCCGTTTTCGTAGGAAATTTGTAACAACACTTCTTATTTATTTGTTGGAATTGGGTCACAAAAATACTCAGTTTCCTTGAAAATTTGTAACAACACTTCTTATTTATTTGTAGAAAGTGGGTCACAAAAAATACTCAGTTTCCTCAGAAATTTGTAACAACACTTCTAATTTATTTGTAGGAAGTGGGTCACAAATAATGTTATATTAAAATTTGTTAATTTTTTTGTTTTTTGTTTTTGGTCAGAAATGTGTAGCCAAAAAAATAAATCCTAAAAGATAATAATTAAATATATTGTAGGAGATTCGTAACAATTTGCGACGAAGTAGTTTCGTAGAAGATGTGTAGGAAGTTGCGTAGGAAATACGTTGAAAACGGGTTTCCTACGAGCTGTTTTCCTACATCAGGTGTTTGTCATAAATGCGTAGAAAAACCGGTTTTATGACGCATTTCCTAGGAAAACTGGTGTAAAAAGTTTCAGATTTTCTAGTAGTGCCATACCGCCAGCCCCATAAGGGGGCGTCCTTGAAGGGTCGTGAGCATAATAACGAAGGCTAACGAGAGGGAAGAGAAGGGTGCCCGTGGATTAAGGTGTGTTTGGTGGTGTGTTTAGAGAGAGAGAGAGAAGGTGTTTTAGATAGAGGAAGAAGTTTTTTTTTGAACGGCGAAAACTTCTATATATATATAAATCAGTAAGAAGCTGGGAACAAAATAAAAAGGAAAGAAAACGAAACAAAGCGAGGCAGGAGTGCCACATTACACTAATCCTACTACATTAAAACTAAGCCAGTCGTCCCAGGTTGGAGTTGGAATGCTTGATCGGTGTGAGGAAGAAGTGTATATGGATTTTAGAGTTTGGAAGTGGGCTTATAAATTAGAAGTGGGTTAATATTTCTAAAGTTAAATGTCTATTTGGATAAATATATCGGTTAACATGTCTAGTTCCACGATTTTCCCTAAACTTTCGTGTATATATTTTGGTAGGAAAATATATACGTAATGGTAGTGCGTGCTTGATTTGCTTGTTAATGAACATCATGTTGGGCGGGCTCGCCGACCTAGCTAGACGTATCATTTCCACTTACTCTTTTATGATAATTAGTTTATTACATGTATGTACGGTGCTGACTAATAACCAAGAGGGTCATATATAATTTTCTAATATAATTTCCCTATATATTGAATACATTGATCTCTCACCTCCATTATATTGAATACATTGATCTCTCACCTCCATTAAACCATCCTCCTCTCCTCAATAACAAGAAGAAAAACAACTTCATGATTCCATCCACCACAAATATTGATATCCCCGTTACGGGCCCGCAACCCGCAGCAACGACACATCCAACACCCGTCTATGTGATTTTGCTCAAATGCCTCGACTACATCCTTAAGATATCAGCACGAGCTATTCATGCGGGTATAGTGGCGCCTATCCACCACGTGTGGGCTTACTGTTACCCTCGAGTGGTATTTATGGAAGAACATGTCGTCATGCCTCGTTCTGCACTAGCCTTTGTTATTGGTGCTCTTATTGCTTTTGCAGAAATCAAAGCGCAAGGCCAACCTGGCTTCCCTTTTACAACTCACCCTCATCTCATCAGGGTCTCAGTTAACAGTGTCCTAACTTATGGTTTGGCTTGTGCAATCAAACTCATTCTTTCTGCTATAGGTCTTGATCGCACTTCCGTTTTTGCCATTATTGCTCGAATGGGAAAATTAGGTTCGTTGTGCACTTTGGCGGTATCGTTGGCATGTTTATTCTATCTCTGATCATCATACTAGCTAGCAACGGGGAAAAAAGAAGCTAATTTCATGTTGCTTGTGTTGTTCCAAGGAATGTAGATTCAAATAATATCCGTATCATATGTATTATATTGTTTGATATTGTAGTTAACTTCATGGTGTTTGTGTTGTTCCAAGGAATGTAGATTCAAATAATATCCGTATATTATGTATTATATTGTTTGATATTGTATTTGTAGATACCCGTGCTTCACTTAATTATGGATTATGCATGTGTGGATGATGTATGTTTCTTTTAATTATATTCATCACTATATATATATATATATATATATATCAATTACTTTCCACCATAGTTTTAATTGTTTTGAGGTTCTTTAAAATAATACTCCGAGTACAAAATTAAGTGACTAAGCGCGTTCTGAGAGTCGTTGCTTTATATTATTTTTTTCTCCTTGTGACACTAACCATGCACGACCACTACAAAGACATAACCATGCACAAGGCACGTGCATGGGTGACTCCATCAACTTTTCCCCAATTTTACCATTATATATATTATATAGGAAAAAATACAAGTTTTGTCCTTTATCTATATATATCATTTTTTCAGGCGGTGTTCTTTTTAACGAATTTTGACAGGTTTTGCCATTTATAGTGAATTTTGTTGCAAGTTGCGTCCTTTAAGCCTAACTCAGTTAAAATTTTCTTTTAAATCTTAATACACATGGGTAATTTAGTCTTTTTACTTATATAAAGGACAAAACTTGTAATTTATTCTTTAAAAAATATTTCTAAAAAACATTATGTATAACAAACAAAAGATATTTTCCCTTTATCTACACTGTTTTTATCATCTTCCCCAACTAACCATCCCAAACTAGCCCTAATCCATGAACTCCCAAATTCAACAAAATTTACTCGTTTGAGAATACGAATATCGTGTAAGGTCAATCAGAGGCATAAGTTTAGCATGTTGACACTTTTAGTCCCTTCGGATACATGTTTTCAATGTTTGTCGACTTTAGTCCTTCAAATTAGTGGACCTGATTTTGCGAGGTGTTACACATTTCTCCGAGCTTTGAAATCTCACCGAAACGTGCATAAGTCTTTTGTTATTTATCCGTTTTACACGATTCTTTTTCCCACGTGATCATAATTTGGTACTCTAACCTATGGACTTGAAATCCAACTTCCGGTTTAAGGAAATTCTTAACTTATGCGCTTTCGGCTTATTATTCATTTACGAATTATTCGACTCGTTCATGTTTTCATCAAATGACTCATTTGTTTTAGCCCAAAACATACATGAACATATTAACTGTAATACTTTTACCTTATTCGGAGTTTCGTACTTGAGGTTTACGCACCTGATACCCGGTATTCGTTAAACTCATTCATTTCATTTAATTCTACGAATCAAACTTTATTACTACAATTTCCACTTGCGAAATTGTTTATCTATTAATCCAAACTCACATCCGAGTCTATTGACTATTAATCCGCATCTCTGCTTCCCGGTTGGCGTACTTATATGCAATTTTACCCATTAACCGGTTATACTACCGTAGCTATTTCTTATGCAACGTTTTGTTATAATCATAAGACCTCATTTTGACCCGTTAGATCTACTTAGCGAAAAATCATCGATTTCATACAACCAAATCCATACTTGACATTCAAACCTCATGTTTAATTAATTAAAACGCTACCTTACTTAAACAAACCTAGAAGTGATTCCGGAAGTCACTTACCTTGTGCATCCATGTTCGTATCCGCTTCCTTGCCTCCTCTTGACCCGTTAGCCTTTCATGCTTGAGTTCGTCTCGACATGATTCCTATACTTTCATGTCACCAAAATCACATTCTCGTTAGCATCCACAATTGTACACGTTAACGATCATATCAATCACATATTTCACATTTGACTTTTATCAGTCACTTTTAACTAGCATAAAACATATAACCAAATTCATATCCTTTTTTTAAACTCATGTAATTCATCATGTCATTCCAAATAATGCGTATTGACATAACATGTACCATACGACTTCTTATAATCCTACCTTTACGACAACAAATCAAATCATGCTTCTCATGCGTAGTTGACTTTCAAACGTCAACAGTTCATCATATGAACTTTCGGCTTATCCTCATGTATCCGTATTGTCATAATAGGCTATACGGACGACCCTATATACATTTCATCCTACACTTGGTGTGCATACAACTTCCTAAGCACAGTGTACAACTAATTCATGCATAATCTTCTAAGTTCATACATAATTCATCAAATCCTCCTACTAATCAACATGTATCATTTCCACATAAACCTCAAACATATTAACATCACATTTCTTTCAATTTATCAACAAGAATTCATCATACCCAACATAATACATCAACATTCAATAAGGATTGATCATGGATGATAGTTCAAGTAATCACCCTTACCATAACAAACGGGTTTCACCTCTAAACATCAAATTAACCCAAACCATGCATAATCCATGTTCTATATGATGATTCTAACACCTATACATGATCAATTTCATATTAACTCTCGGATTAAAATATAACTCACTTCATACAAGATCACCAATCTTAGTTTTGAGACATACCACATGATCCCCTTGAGTAGGTGATCATTAATTCGTGTTCCTTCTTGAATTTGAGCTTCGATTCACCCTTCAATTTGGTGATTTAGTTGAGTTAGGGTTTTGGGCTCTTGGGAGCCCCTGCTCGTTCCAGAACACACACGAATGTGTGTTTGTGTGTGTTAATCTTTTCTTTTAATAACTCAACTTTTATCTTATCCTACTTTAACCCCTCGTGTTTGCCTCTAAAACATAATTGGCACTACTTTTCTCTTTTAATAGTTTTTACTATGCACTTAACTAGGTTAAATAGCCTAGTTATTTATTTCATGATATATCATATAAGAACATACTACAAATTATAAACATTCAGGTTTTGGGGCGTTACAGATTCACCGCATCGGATAAGAGGATCCGCCACCGCATATGGTGGCTGGCAGCTCTGCATCTCCGTTCTCTCTCTGGAACTCTCTATTTACATGTATGTTTTGTTGGGATAAAGTGTGAAAGTGGGGGTCAGACGTTTTTAGCTTGGTAATGAGGTACCCACCGCCCACTTACACCAATAAAACAACAAAAGCCTCAAAACTGGTACAACCCTAAATGCACATGGTACAACTCGCTAAGCCCACAAATGTTACAAAATTATAGTATATAATAGAGTAAATAACTTTTTGAGTACTTGTATCTTAGTGGTTTTAACTATTTGAGTTCAAAATAAAAATGTTTAACGCCCTGAGTCCCTAGACACATTTTTTATAACCTTTTGAGACCATTTATTTAACCTTTTGAGTGCAATTTTTTTTAACAAAAATAGACTCAAAACATTATAAAATGAACAAAATTGGACTCAAAACGTTATAAAATGAGTGGTCTGGGACTCAAGGTATTAAACTTTTTTATTTTGACTCAAGTGGTTAAAACCAATAAAAAAAGACTCAAAAAGTAATTTACTCTTATTATTATCATTATTATTATTATTAAAATTACAGGTCTTATTACAAAGCAAGAATTCATAAAATAACAAATTCAACATATATATTCATATATCAATGTAAAACGACTTTTTTGATGTATACTGTATTTTTATTTCTTTTTTGGCCTTATATCTATATTAAGGAGCTTTTTTTTAACGGTAAATTTGGATCACTGACGGTTCACTGTAGTATCATTGTGCCACCAGTGAAACTATCTGATTATATCCACTTCCACTCGGCATAATGTCTGTACACCAGTTCAGTAAGAAACCTAATAAATATGAGAAAACCTCTCTTGTGAGAATTGAACACAAGACCTATTAGTCCTAAAATGTTATTTCACCCTTAAAATACCACTAGATAGACATGAGCATTTTTTTATTTGATTGAATATCCCGCGGCGATACGTACCAGTATATATCATTATATACATAGTGGAATGACTTTTGGAGACTTACTTAAAGTACAACTATTATTTCTGGAATATCCATGATAGCTTGTCGGCTTCATTGACGTAGGAACCAACTTCTGATTTCTTTATAATTAATTAAGTGCGGAACTTTTGACCATAAAATAGTCAAGAAACTTTCTGTTTGGTATTTCTTAGCAACTGTGGAATCTTTGTACCATAAAATATTCAAGAAACTTTATGTTAGCTATCTTAGCATCTGAGGAATCTTTGTACACTCAGTGGGTTATTAAAAAAAGGGCATGCCTTTCTAATAAAGCATAACTATTAGAACTTGACCAGGTAAACCATTAGTTTTTTAACTTAGACACACTAACAAATTATTATGGTGATTAATTTCAACAACCAATGCAAAACCACACATACTAAATTTAACGCGACTAAAAAGTATATATCAGTAACTAATACTTGATTAAGTTAATCATTTACCCGTTTTGCTAGATGAGCTAATTAGCTTGTTTAATTATTAGCCTTTCTTTGTTTTCATTGTATGTACTTTTAAGTATAATAAAACCATATTCATTTTCCTTCAGCACATGTTTATCAATTAACAAGGGTGCGTTGTCCTGTTTTTTCTTCTTGGGTAGAGAGTCGTCATACGACTTGCAAGACGCCAAATTCAACGTAGAGCCAACAAAGGGTACACTGGTCAACGTACCTTACACTAACCTACGTGTTTTTTGACACCAACTTAACGTTTTTACGTGTTACTTTGGTATAGCCCATTGCCCATGTTTAAATCCAAGCTATATCACTTCATTTGCCTATGCGACTATTACAAACCTGGTTAAACATGAATCCGCTATAGTGATAATAAAAAATTAATGGGTAAAATGTGGTGCTTTTGAGTTAAATGCATTCCCTTTGGTACATATAAACTTGTAAAAATGGTTTAACATGATTATGTTATCAAATTCAAGCATTTAAGAATTTGGGGTTTTGACTTAATATGGTGGAATTTGGGTGGGGGGGGGGGGGGGGGGGGGGGGGGTTGTTAAACTACTATTAGATGCCGTGAATGGGTGGGAAATGACCCAAACCTGTGTGAGAATTATATCATGCATAGGTGTTGAAGAATTGATTAAATGAGTTTTGTTGAATTGGATTATATACTTAACAAGTTAATCGGGTTAAGAAATGAGAAAGAGACTTAAGTTATAATTATATGAAGTTAATGATGATGATTATCACAGCATTTTTGGTCTTTAATGTGGAGTTAGGATAAGGTTACTTTTTTTATTCACGTATGGACAAAAAAAAAAAGTTAAACTGAGCCACTGACAAGGGCGGATTATGTAGGGTGACACATTTAATTTGGAGTTATTTTTTTTGAACGGAACGAAAGAAGAATTTAATTTGCAGTTATGATAAGGTTACTTTTTTTTATATTCACGTATGGACAAAACAAAGTTGACAACTTTGGAGTTATGCTAAGGTTACTTTTTTCATTCACGTATGGAGGTTGACACCTTAGTCACTGGCAAGGGCGGATTATGTAGGGTGACACATTTAATTTGGAGTTATTTTTTTTGAACGGAACGAAAGAAGAATTTAATTTGGAGTTATGCTAAGGTTACTTTTTTCATCCACGTATGGAGGTTGACACCTTAGTCACTGACAAGGCCGGATTATGTAGGGTGACGCATTAAAGGGTATCTTAAAACTAATCTTCAAGGTGCTATAAATGCACATCATTAACTGATGGATCTCTCAACCTTCACTTAACAAGCCTTTCCTAGAATAGACAAGTAAATTGTTGCCATGCTTCCATCCACCACGAATAACGAAATCCCCGTTACCCAACCGGCCACCTGCAACAACCCGGCGCCTCACGGCTGCCTATGTAATTTTGCTCCAATGCTTTGACTACATCGTTACAATATCCGCACGAGCAATTCGTGGTGGTATAGTGGTGCCTGTCCGCCACGTTTGGGCTTACTGTTACCCTCAAGTGGCATTTATGGAAGAACACGTCGTCACGCCCCGTTCTGCACTAGCCTTTGTTATTGGTACTCTTATTGCTTTTACAGAAATCAAAGCGCAAGGCCAATCTGGCTTCCCTTTTACAACACACCCTCATCTCATCCGGGTTTCCGTTAACAGTGTCCTAACTTACGGCTTGGCTTG